>OY770264.1:130264697-131747197 GCA_963669355.1 Chorisops tibialis
GGTTTTTGGTTTATATCCCTTTTTCAAGTCTTTTACTATGGCGTATGCGTCCCGCGTATTATTTTTTCTCATGTCGTCGTCCATTTTTTGTATCTTGTCATTGTGGTACTTCCTTTGTTTTCGTCTGCAGGTCTTTTTCGCATATCGCCTAAGCTCGTCATATCTTTCTTTTTTGGCTCGTGTTGGTCGTTCAGTAAAAATTTTGTAAGCTTCGTTCTTTCTATCTATTGCGTCGCGACATTCTTGGTCGAACCAATCATTACTTTTTCGCCGTGCTTGATATCCTAATACCTCTTCCGCGGAGGATTTGATGCCGTCTCGTATTTTCATCCACGCATTATCCACTGGCATATTTTGGATATTTTCATATATTGGTGTCAGGTGTTTATTACATGCTAGCATGTAAGCCTGCGCCACCGTTTCGTCGTTAAGCTTGTCGACATTGAATTTGCGAGCTCTACTCGTTTTCGAATACCCACTACAAGCTATTTTGCATCGATACTTAGCTCTGACTAGATAGTGATCAGAGTCACAATTCGCACCGCGTAGAGTTCGTACATCAAGTATGCTGGAAGCAGCCCTTTTCTCAATAAGAACGTGGTCTATTTGGTTGAAGGTGTGACCATCTGGTGATGCCCACGTTCGTTTGTGAATATCGCGATGTGGGAAGCACGTAGAGCTTACAATGATATTTTTGCTGCTTGCGAAATCAATAAGACGTTGGCCATTGTCGTTGGTTATGTCATGGAGACTGTGCCCTCCTGTTGTTCCTCTATGAGCCTCCTCCTTTCCGACTTTTGCATTAAAATCCCCTAAGACAATTTTTAGGTCATTCGAGGGCAGTGAGTCATAGGTTGTCTCTAGGGTGGCATAAAATTCGTCTTTAGTTACATCGTCCTTGTCTTCTGTTGGTGCGTGAACGTTGATCAACCAAGTGTTGAAAAATTTAGTCTTTATTCGAATTGCACACAATCTTTCACTTATTGGTTTGAAGCTCGTGACCTGCTGTCTAAATTTTTTGTCAACGACAAAAGCGACTCCAAACTCTCTGCTTCCCGACAATTTTCTACTTGGATAGATTGTGTGTGATCTCATGTCCATGATTTCGCTACCGAGCCATTTCGTTTCTTGGATGGCAGTTATGTTGATGTTGTGTTTTGCCACTTCTTCGAGAAACTCTTTCAGAGCTCCTGTCCTAAATAAGGATCGAACATTCCAAGATCCAATAGAGTAGTCCATTTTTCGTTTGCGGGGTCGTTGCCGTTGAGTCCATCCTTTCCGAGGCTGTTCTTCAGGTTTCTGGACAGTGTTCTTTTTCCGGTGATGCGTTGTCGGCGCCTCGCCCAACCCCCGACCTGGAGGACCGGTCCTACTTATTTATTACACCCTAGTAGAAAAAGGGTGGGAGTTTTGAGCTAAATATGACATGCTGGAGTTCTCACAGCTATGCTGCAAGTCCAACTATGTCATACTTTTTGCCTACTTCCTGAGACGCACTGGTGTTACTGGCCATTCAGGTTAACTCCATGTACCCTCCTCCTTTCTCAACTCGGGCTTGGGACCGTCTATGGCGGAGTACTCCGTCTGTACCAGGAGCCTTTTTTGACTTTAGAGTTCGTAAGATGCTTCTTATTTCTTTTGGTTTACTGAGTGTCGATGGTAATATTTGCGGTGAGAAGATTGTAGAAATGTTTCCTAAGACTTCTTCAACTTGTTTTTCAGTGTCTCTATTACCAAGTCCTTGAGTAATATTATGGTAATTTAGGAAATTGTCTGCAAGTACATCGGCTTTGTTTTGGTCGTCACAAATAGTCTCACTATTACTGTTAAGTGGAGGCATGATTCTATGACCCTTACGGAAAAGTTTATTGAGCTGCCACAGCTTCGTGCATCCCTTCCGTAGGTTAGATAGCATGTTGCCCCAGCGTCGATTTCTTGCTGTTGCGATGTTGTCTTGGATTTTCTTATTGCAACTATTGACTTGTGATTTTAGGTAGGGATCTCTGGTTCGATGCCATTGCCGCCTTAATATATTCCTGTGCTGGATTGAGGTTTTAGTATTGTTGTTTATTTGCAGACTATGATCAGGTACCGTTATGTAGGGTGTTGAAGTTTTTGCTGCCTCGAGAATTCTAGAGGTTATTTCTGATATTTTAGCATCGATGTCGTTTTGGGAGATTGAGCTTGAAAGATCTAACTTCACATTATTAAAAGATTTTTTAAGGATTCGTTGGTATTTTTGCCAGTTAGTTTTAGCGTAACATGGCAAGGTTTTAATTGATCTTGCTATAGGTTCGTTAAGTGATATAGTGAAAGAGACGGGAGATGGTTAGATGAAAGTTCATTTAGAGTGATTGGAGGTGTTACTGAAGACAGCCCGTTGCTTAATAGTAAGTCTAAGGTAGAGCATCTACCTTTTGCTGGGTAATGAGTTGGCTTTGATGGCGTGTGAACTACCATATTCGATTTAGTAATTTGATTGAATAAAATCTTGCCAGCTTGATTCGCATTAAAGCAGTTCCAGTAGCGATGCCTTCAAATAAGTTAAGTTTTACTTTAGTAAGCTTAGCTCCAGGAAAGTAAGCTGCTATTATTTTAATTTTCTCGTCAGTTAGTTCAGTACCAACTGTTTCAATAATTTTACTGTCTATATGCAGAAGTAACGTATGTTTTATATCTTTACGAATAAATATTGCGACACCACCACCACCACGATCAGTTCTGTCGGTCCTATAAATTTTGTACATAGGATCGTACAATTTATCGTTCGAGTGCAGCCAAGTTTCCGTTGCGGTAAGAATATCGACATTATTTGATTTTAAGTTGAATGTTTCAATAATTTTATTTCTAATACTCTGTGCGTTCCAGATAATAGTATTGATTTCCGATCTAGGCTTATCCATATAGAAACTTGGCTGCGAGCTCTACAATTACATTAATTTGATCATTTTTAGTTTGGCATTTAGCTAAGTTATTGATTAGTTCATTAGTGGTAAACAATTCATTATGGTTAATGTTAGTGTTCTTGTTTGTATTGGAATTGTTCCAAACATTATTAATATGTTCTGTACTGGTATTTACTGTGTTATTGTGTTGTTGACTTCTTGTAGTGCGGATTGTCGGGAAATCGTTCGCGTTGAACGTGGTGTTTTTTTGGTGTCGGTTTTCTGTTTTTGTTTTTTAAATTTACATATTCTTGGCGCTTGTTGCAGTCTGGCTGGCTAGCAATATGATTTCCACCACAGTTAGCACAAACAATCTCCTCATCCTTCTTCGTTGTACATTGCGTATGCTGATGTTGTTTTCCGCAGAGTAAACATTTTGTAGGCAGGTAGCAGTTCGATGATCCGTGTCCAAACAGTTGGCAATTACGGCATTGTGTCGGCTGCTTTGATTTTTGACTGTAGTACTTCCAGTGTACCACTACGCCCGTGCCAGCTTTAATTTTACGTAAGTCACCTATTTTAATGGTGCCTCGCTCGAAATAGATTAGGTACATCGCTTGCTTGTCGTAGTATTTTTGATTGAGATTGAACTTCTTGACTTCTTGGCAGTTGACACCAATTTCATGGAGCTCGGCCTTTAAGTCAGCTGTATTCATATCGGGGGCTCCAGATAGAACAATTTTAGTTGGTCTATCCTCTCTAGTCGGGTTAGTGTAGAAATGAACCTTTTTTTCCTTTAAATATTTTATGGTTTTGTCGAAATCTTCCTTTGATTCGACCAGTAATTTGCGGCCTATCGACATTAGCTTGATGACGAATTTGGCCACTTTATTGGAATGCATTATTATTTTTATTGTTTCGACTTCTAGCGAAGGCAGAACAATCGGTGGAGTACGTATTGTTTTTGGTTTTGTTGTTGTTGTTGCAGGTGTGGGCTTAGTCGTTGATTTATTTACGTTTTCTTCGTCGTCGTCTGATAATACAGCGTAATAATTGGAATTTTTCGCCATAGTAAGCGGTTTGTTTCGTTTCGGGTAGCTGAGTTTTTCTCTGTTGTAAATGTCAGAGGAGTCCTCGCGGACCCTCTTAAGGTTTTCGCACTGACCGTTTTTAATGTTTTTGATCGGTTAGGTTTTGTACTTGATCAAACCTCGCGTACGAAATCGTTACGGCACTTCAGACGTCGAACTTTTATCGAACTTTTATAGCTAAGCACAACTGAACACTACGGAAAGTCGAGGAAGGTGGATTAAAAGTTGTACTCTTTCCAGTGCATAAAGGAACTGAAGCATTCAAAATATTTAGCTGCGTGATATAAAAATGTTCAACAGCTTTTTCAATATCAGGCTCACTAACAGCGGTGGACCAATCGTTATAGTTTAATAATTCAGCCATGGTTGAAAAATACGTTTTACTGAAATTAAATTTAAAATTGTGTTCAACAAAATTTGTAGATTTAAAAAACATAAAGCTGGCAAATGATGCGGGACTTTAGGAACGACTGGTTGTGCACAACCTAACGACGTATGATAGGCATAAGATGTAAATCCCAAATCCAGAATACGGCCATTCGTATTTTTAATGTAATTTATCTCGCATAAGTTCAGTGATGATTCGATCATTGAATGAAGACCTCTAGATGCTCTTGAATGGGACGAAAAGAACATGGTAGAGTTCAATGCGTTCAAAACAAAACGCTGTCTCACATCTCTCAAATGCTATACAAATTTGTAATGTGATTTTGTGCAATGAGATCTTACCTATGTCTTGAACCTTGATGACCCTTGACATAACGGTATGATTTTCAACGTAACGCAGCCTCTATAGTGATCCCCCTAAGAGACTCGCGAGGCATCAGCGTGATCCCGCGTTTTCCCAAAATATTTAGGAATGGGTGGCATCAACGCAACTTCACAAGGTTGCTCGATTTTATGGTCTTCTGAGCAATTATGCTTCGAAGTATTGTAAATATTACAGCGGCTGAAAAATATAACTTCTGGTTTTACAAATTTAAAAGAAACAATTCAACAAGGCGGGTTCCGAGCAACCCGTAAAATTCATTTCCATACCGGGGCGGAAGGTGTTAAGCCGAAGTCCAATCCGTGAATGGTCAGCTCACATTCTCACCAGTCTATAGTATACAGGTTTGCATGCTTCAACTGTTATTATTAAAAAAAAGACCGAATTTCATTCAGGTTAAATCTCATCAAAAATATATTTCAAAAAAATAATTAAAGAAATCATTTTTTTTATTCTATAACAAAATATTAGTAAGACCTGTCCTGTCCTTACACGCATTACTTAAATTTAAATTAATTCAAACAGTACAATAACACTTCAGTGTAGCTCTCTCTTTTCATACAACAGAAGACTTATACAGTATTAGTCCATAGAATAATTCTCTAATCTAGTAAAACCCTAAAACTACAATTTCGAATGAAGATGAATTGAACAAAACACTGGACTGCGAAAAATAACATTCACCATTGCAAATAGTATGTTTTTTTTTTATTATCTTATGTGAACTGACTGAAGCTTCAACATAGTTACAACATTTATGTATATTTTGCATGGATATCATGATTTCAATATTACTCAATTAGTCTTAATTTCTTATTTGAATGTTAGTAACGGATTAAATATAACATTGAGTAAATATTTAATACCACGCATCAAATCTCTCATTCGAGAGTGCAGTACTAAACTACTGGAATCGGTCGATTGGACCGATGTGATATCCTTGTTGTGACACATTATGCATCCGATTGCATTGATTTCGATAACCGGTTGTCCAACACCCAAAGCCATTTCTGTTCGCATGCCGTTCATCGAAAGCCTCACATTCGATAGTTTGCCTTGAAACCAAATACGATCCGACTGCATCAGGCTCTGTGTGAAATTCCCGAAAAAGTTCGATGCCTTCAAATACAATTCGGCCGGTCTGCTCAACATTCCTGAATGCATTCGCATTTTCACTTCATATTCGTACAGATTCCACTTGTTGAGATTGCATCGTTTTTGTTCGCGCAAAAGATTTCGTACATTATCACAGCCGTTTTCTTTCGTACAGACAATTTCGTTTTTTTCCCCGTACATACATGTTAGGATATCACCGAGCCAATCGGGGAGGTAGTTTCGAACGAATTTCGCTCGGAAATTTTGGACGCGAATGATTTCAACGTTAGTTACGCTGCCTTCCCATTTTACTGGTACTTGTTCGAATTGCGAGCAACGGATTTGAGTGTGAATTTTATTCGATTGATCCCAGGCCGGTTGACCACAATGATTGTAGAATGATTCCCAAGTAAGTTGATTGGAGGAAAGCTCATCGTCTGAGATTATTGGTTTGTTATGGAGCAGGTTGTCGTACAAGGACGATTCGGTGTGCGACGACTGAAAGTTAGATGTCATGTATGGCAGTGTGAGCAGTGCCGCAGCTATGATGCATACGCTGACCTGGAAATTTAAAAAAATAATAAATTAATATCTCTTAGATGTGGGTACATTACGACAATCTACGCTAACAAAGTGTAGGGAAGGGAAAATCTCTGACCTGGCAACTCATGTAACAGTATGAGTATGCTATGAGGAAGGTTTGATAGAGAGAAATCCATAAAAATATTGAGAATCGACAGAAACTCTCTACGGATACTAATAGGCATAGTTACGGGCCACAGTCTTCATAGAAAACACACTCGAAGACTTTGCCTTGCAGTCGATGACATTTGCAGAGGTTGCGGTGAGAGAATTTTAATATTAATTATGATTAAAACGCCTTTGAAGCACAAGGAGTCCACTGCTTGCTTTGCGTTGCGTAACAAGGACACGATGAAGCGCTCGCAATGGTTCATTATTGTTATTCGAAACGGTGTGGCATTACGGAATCCAATGAGCTAGATATCAATTAAAGCCGGCGAACGTGGCGCTCGCAACTCTCTCACTTTTCATCGAAAAGCTGCCCGATAACTTTTCGCAACTTTCGCACTTATATCTTCCACAAGTTGGGACAAGTTGAGTATGCGCGGGAAGTCAACAATCAGGTTAGGTTGGACATGGAAGACTAAGTGAATGAAGTTTCTAGGGCAGAGCTGTTGTCAATTGTTTAACACTTAATTGCGATTACGATCAATAGCTATTTAAAGCACAGGCATCCATGCCTCGCACGCGTATTTTGTACGAAAAGGAAGGACATTTTGTAATGCCCACCTTATTGTTATTGCTTAATAAGTCAAATAATAATTTCTCCTTTCAGAAATATTTGTTTATTTATTAAAATATATATAATTAATTTTTAATTATTTCCGGTCCCTTCAAACGCTTCTGATTTGGCAAACTCAGTTCAGAACTTAACATCTGGAAATGTAGTGAAAAAAGTCGATGTTTTATATAATGAATTTCCCATTGGCTTTATTTTTAAAAGCTTCCAATCTTCTTGGCTATAAATCTTCTTGTGTTTGGCCTTATGTCATAGTTGTTCGTGTGAAAATATATTGTCATTTTGGGAAAAAAATCAAATTTGTAATGTACTAAAAAAAATATTTAAAAAAAGGTTTCTGGTCTGAATTCGAGTCAGCGTGGCAAGCCGCCATAGCCGGTCCCAAGCCCGGTTGAGAAAGGAGGAGGGAGCATGGAATTAACCTGAATGGTCAGTAACACCAATGTGTCTCAGGAAGTAGACAAAAAGATGACATAGTTGGACTCGCAGCATAGCTATGAGAACTCCAGCATGTCATATTTAGCTGAAACCTCCCAGACTTTTTCTACCAGGGTGAAATAAATAAGTAGGACCGGTACTTTCGGTCAGGGGTTGGGCGAGGCGCCGACAACGAAAAAAAACACTGTCCAGAAATCTGAGGAACAGCCTCGGAAAAAATGGACGGAAACGAACCCGCAAACGAAAAATGGACTACTCTTTTGGATATTGGAATGTTCGTAGCATCCAAGAAACGAATTGGCTCGGTAACGAAATCATGGACTTGAGACCACACATAATCTATTCAAGTGGAAAATTGTCGGGAAGGAGAATTTGGAGTCGCTTTTGTCGTTGACAAAAAATTTAAATAGCAGGTCACGAGTTTCAAACCAGTAAATGAAAGATTGTGTGCAATCCGAATAAACACTAAATTTTTCAATACTTGGTTGGTCAACGTTCACGCACCAACAGAAGACAAGGACAATATAACTAAAGACGAATTTTATGCCACCCTAGAGGCAACCTATGATTTACAGTCCTCGAATGATCTAAGAATTGCCTTAGGGGATTTTAATGCAAAAGTCGGAAAGCTGGAAGCTCAATAGGAGGGTACAGTCTCCATGACATAATCAACGCCAATGGCCAACGTCTTATTGGTTTCGCAAGCAGCAAAAATATCATAGTAAGCTCTACGTGATTCCCACATCACGATATTTAAACGTGGGCACCACCAGATCGTCACACCAAATAGACCAGGTTGTAATTGAGAAAAGGGCTGCTTCCAGCATACTTGATGTACGAACCCTCCGCGGTGCAAATTGTGACTCTGATCACTGTCTAGTCAGAGCTACGTATCGATGTCAAATAGCTTGTCGTGGATATTTGAAAACGAGTAGAGCTCGCAAATTCAATGTTAACAAGCTTAAAGACAATAAACCCCTGTCACCAACATATGAAAACATCCAAAATATGTCAGTGGAGAATGTGTGGATGAAAATACGAAACGGCATCAAATCCTCCGCAGAAGATATATTAGGATATCAAGCATGGGGAAAAAATAATTATTGGTTCGACCAAGAATGTCGCGAAGCAAAGAACGTTGCTTACAAAATATTTACTGAACCACCAACACGAGCCAAAAAAGAAAGATATGACGAGCCTAGGCGATATGCGAAAAAGACCTACAGGCGAAAACAAAGGAAGTACTATAATGACAAGATACAAAAAATGCACGACGATATGAGGCAAAATAAAACGCGGGACGCATACGCAATAGTAAAAGACCTAAAAAGATGATATAAGTTTGATAAAGGTTTCAGCAGAGACCGAAACGTCACGAATAATAAAGCGTAATAGTGTAGAATCCGGGAATCTTTTCTTTCAAAGGTGATATGAGCCAAAAACCAGTCCCTGCAAAGACGCAGAGGGCAACATCATCAGCGACACACAAGAAATCAAAAGAAGATGGACTTCTTACTTTGAACATCTTTTCAACCCCACCCAATTAGCACCAATCCCGACAGACAACATTTCAATAAAGGCCTCAACTTATGAAGAAGAACCATTATTGACACTACCCACGCTTGCTGAAATCAAAGCAGCCCTATATGACCAAAAAACTAAACAAAGTGCGGAATTGACGAAACACCAGTTGAACTTCTGAAAAACGTTGGAAACTGTGTCGCAGAACTACTGCACAACATGATATGCAAAATTTGGACATAGGAAATCATACCCGACGATTGGTGAAAAAGCATCATATTTCCAAATTACAAGAAAGGAGATAAAATCTGCAGTGAGAATTAAAGAGGAATATCATTGTTGTGAACGTCCTATAAAATACTGATAAAAACAATTGAACGTTGTTTTAAGCCCTACACTAATGAAATAATTGGCGAATACCAAGGTGGATTCAGAACCGGACATTTTACAACAGACCAGATATTTTCGGTGAAACAGGTGTACCAAATCTTTGTAAATTTTAAATAAACATATGACATTATCGACAGGAGAGTACTGTACCAAATCATGCTTGACTTTGGAATTTTCCCAAAACTAGTCCGACTAACAAAACTCACAATAACGAACATTGAATCCCAAGTGAGAATACAAACCGATTCCACAACCAGCTTTCGACTGGAATGTGATTTAAAGCAGGAACGCTTTTCACCTTGGCACTAGAGTATTACTTCCGAAAAATCTCAGTCGACACCAACTGGACACTACTATTCAAGTCCACCAACTAGTAGCATACGCTGACGACATTAACATCCTAGCAAGATCCTTCCCTAGTGCTAAGGAGGTATTTGTCAATCTTGACTTTGCCGCAAAAGAAGTCGGGTTGCACATTAACGAAAGCAAAACAAAAGTAATGACGCAAACAAGAAGAACGCCTATCAGACAAAACATAACAATTGCGGAATTTAATTGGGATAGTTTGGAGAGTGTGGACAATTTCATATATCTTGGGGCTAATCTAACAAAGGACGGCAATAAAACAGACGAAACCAAACGACGGATAATACTAGCAAATAAGACGTATTATTCGGTACTTCCAATAATGAAATCCAAGGCCATAGGAACAATAAGCTGCGGATATACAGGGTGCGCCATCTAAATGTGGTCGATGGAAATATTGAATAACTTGAACAATTCTCAATCGATTTTGGAAAACTATTTATTTTTATAAAATTTGAAGCTTTACAATTTTTTCCATTCAGACCACCTCTATTGCGGATACAAAATTCAGCTCTTTTTCTGGCATTTTCCATGACATTTGCCAGCATCTCGGGTGATATCGCAGTGATTTCGGCTCGAATATTGTCCTTAAGCTCGTCTAAAGTCTTCGGTTTGTTGGCATACACTTTGCTTTTTAAAAATCCCCACAAAAAAAAGTCCGGTGCCGCTAAATCGGGCGATCTCGGTGGCCAGTCAATATCCCCCCCTTTCGATACCACACGTCCTGGAAACTTTTGACGCAAGAAGTTCATCGTTGATTTCGCGGTGTGACATGTCGCGCCGTCTTGTTGAAACCAAAAGCCTTTAAGACCTTTTTCACGCATTTCTGGTAAAACAGAGTGTGCCAACATCCATCGATACCGATCCCCATTGACAGTTTCCCCAACTCTGAAGAAGAACGGACCAATGATGGTTTTTGAGCAGACACCGGCCCAAACAGTCACTTTCTGATCATGCAGTGGAGTTTGATGTATAGTATGAGGATTTTCTTTCCCCCAAATGCGACAGTTTTGTTTATTTACAGTGCCAGATAGCGTGAAATGGGCCTCATCAGTCATTAAAATTCGCTCCCAAAAATTGGGGTCCGATTCACTCACTCGAATAACGTTATTGGCGCGTTATATGCAATGCAATAACCTTTCCGAAATGTGTTCGACGACGTCAATCGGTTTAAATCTGTCAAAGTTATTCAATATTTCCATCGACCACATTTAGATGGCGCACCCTGTATAAAAATATTATACGACCTGTGCTCTGTTATGGCAGCGAGACGTGGACATTAACGCGAACTTCCGAAAAAGCAGTTAACGCATTCGAAAGAAAGGGCCTCCGAAGAATTTTGGGCCCTGTGAAGGGAGGAACGAAATGGCGAATAAGAAAAAACCATGAGTTGTATCAACTCCACGACGAACCAGAAGTTTCAACGTTCATCAAGCTACGTAAACTGCTGTGGGCTGGCCATGTAGAGCGAATGGAAGGCAGAAGAGTCCCCAAACGTGCTCTTAAAGCTAAAGCTCTTGATATTTCCAAGGCTTTTGACAGAGTATGGCACACTGCCCTTTTAATCAAACTTAAAGCTATTGGTTTGGGCGACTCTCTTATTTCCTGGATTGAAAGTTTTTTAGCCAATCGTTCAATGCGTGTGGTATTGGATGGTGTGGTTTCCTCTTCTTATAAAATTAACGCTAGTGTCCCTCAGGGCTCGGTTCCCCTTTTTCTGATATTTATTAATGACTTGCCATCTTCAACTTTCAATCCTATACATAGCTTCTCCGATGACAGCACTTTAGACTTCTCCTATCACTTCGACAGTGCGTCCTTAGCCCGATGTACTAGCTTAGTAGAACAACGTAGGTACATGGTTCAGTCATGGAATGACGACTTGGCTAAAATTCTTAGTTGGGGCAATAAGAATCAAGTTGAGTTTAATGCCTTGAAAACCCAGTGCTGTCTTGTGTCCCACAAACGTGACTCTAACCTTGACCCAATCACCTTCGAAGGCCAGCCATTAACCTCTTCTTGAAGCGTTAAGATGTTAGGTATCCAAATCACAGATAACTTATCTTGGAACGATCATATATTTAACATCGCCAAGGAAGTATCTAAATGTTTGGGCTACCTAAAACGGTGTAAAAACTCCTTCACCCCTTCTGGGTTACTAACAATTTATAAGGCCTATATTATACCACGTCTTGAATTTAATTTCCACCTATGGGGGGGAGCTGCAAAAACTTCTCTCTCCTATCTAGATAGTATCCAGTCTCGGACTATTAAAATTATAGGAGATTCTGACATCACTTCTTCGCTCGATTCACTCGAGCATAGACGAACTGTAAGCTCCCTAACCCTTTTGTATCGCTACTACAATGGAGATTGTTCGGACGAAATCTCTAATCTCTTGCCCTCACGTATGCCCTTACCCCGTAATACTAAAGCTGCATCGCGCGCTCATAAGTATTCTCTCAACCCCACCTTCGGTCGCACTGACAAATTTCGTGATTCGTTTTTAAACCGGACTGTTCGAATATGGAACTCGCTGCCCATCTCGGTGTTCCCGTATGACTACAACATTCAGCAATTTAAATGAAATATTCATAGCCACTTCCGTCTCTATCCCCTTAATTCCCAAGAACCAATTTCCTTCCCCCCTCACCGGAGCTGTGCTTCAGTACAAAATGGCAACCCCTCTAGTTCCGGTGAAACATAAAAAAAAAAAAAATCGAGTGGTAACCGGCCAGTAGACAAACCACGCAAGCGATGGAAAAACTCGGTTGATGAAGACAGCAAGACAATTTTAAAAATTAGCTGCTGAAGGACGCGGTCTTTCGATCGAGGCGATTGGAGGCAACGACTTCAGGAGGCCAGGGATTTGGGCTGTCGCGCCATTGATGGTTGGTGGCAGGCAAGCAATCCACCAAATAATCACCGATGCTGATGAACTTGTCTCGTCAAAATTTAGCCACAATTTTTCAATCTTCTTTTTTAAATGGATTCAGTTTAAGACATCAAGTCGCTAGTTTACTTACGGAAAGTTTTCGACATTTTGGCTCACCACCCTTAAACCCCTCAACCTAAAAGTTTTACCAAAATTATGGTCATAAAGCTTTACAATCTGACAAAATTTAAACTTCATACCTGCATTGCATTTTATATAACGGTTTGAAATTTTGAAAAGTGACCCATTATTGAAATGCTTCCCATTTTCGCCGACTACCATAATGTCAAAATATTTTGTTTTTCTTATGTTCTGCTAGCATAGCTTAATAAAGGGTGTTTTTTTAGAGGCGGAGAACTTTAAATTGGCAACACTGTTTTCTGTCTCAGCCGATTTGACAGTTATTGGTTGATTTGCGGTTAGTTTGTTTTGGTAATTCATCATGAATAGACTCACGATAGAGCAACGCCGGAACATTGCTATTGATCCATAATTTCATTTGAAAATTTGTTCATTGATGAATCACTTTTTTTGTTAAATGTCGATAAGCAGGATTGCCGCATTTGGAGCGATGATAATCCACAAACCATTGTCGAAACACCGTTACATCCAGAAAAAGTCACCGTTTGGTGCGCTTTATAGGCCGGTGGAATCATTCGTCCATATGTCTTCAAAAATGATGATGATCAGAAAGTTACAGTCAACGGTGAGCGGTGCAGAGACATGATTACTAACTTTTTCATGCCTCAATTGTGCAAGGCATTAATGTCGGAGATATGTGGTTTCAACAGAACGGCGCCACACGTCACATTATTTATTTATTTATTTATGTTAGGGGGCCACGTGAGAGCACTGCGGCCTTTTTGGCCTATTGTGCGATTATTGCCCCTGTACCCTACCATAACTTAATAGCTTTAGCAAATCTGAGTATCTGTAAGGGAGCCATGTTGGCTAGTTCCTCGGTGGAAATGAAACCTTTCCCCAGAAGATTATGCCTTTTCCTTTATGTATTGTCGTTTCTGAGTCTTCGAGACAGAGGCGGCAGATGTCGGTTTCAGCTAAGCCCATATTATATACCTAGTCCTGCCATAAGTTCTGTCACATAATTTCTCACATTGGCAACAACTTTATTTTATGAGTGACATTTCAATATCGGCCAGTTTTATAAACGTCATAATGTTGTTGACAGTTGATGGTCATTTAAAGTGTGTTCGTTAACGTATGAAGATGGAATGGGGTGTAATAGAAAACCGAACTGCAGTGATTGCACTACATAAGTGTGGAAAATCCGCGAGTGAAATTTTCAAGTTGTTGTGCCCGTTAAAAATAACGCAAAGATTTGTGTATCGTGCGATCCAGAGATATAACGCGATCCAGACTATTGAAGATCGACCTCGTTCTGGACGTCCGCGTGATGTACGTTCTTCTGCTGCCATCAAAGCGGTCGAGAGTCGAATTCGTCGAAATCCGCTTCGTAAACAACGAATCATGGCTCGAGAGATGAACATCTCCACCCGAAGTATGTCTCGCATCATAAAATCTGACCTCGGGATGAGTGCCTTTCGACGATCAACGGGACATTTGCTGACTGAGCAGTTGAAGCAAATTAGGAGCACCAGATCGAAAGAGCTCCTTCGGCGGTACGGCAACAACAAACATCGAGAAATTTTATTTACCGATGAAAAAATTTTTACGGTGGAGGAACATTTCAACCGCCAAAATGATAAGGTGTATGCCCACAGCTCCATAGAAGCCCGAGAAGTTGCCACTAGGGTACAGCGAGGACATCATCCAGCATCAGTCATGGTATGGTGGGGTGTCAGCTACGAAGGGGTCACCGAGCTTCATTTTTGCGAAAAAGGCGTAAAAACTGCAGCGAAAAATTATCAAACGGACATCCTGGAGGGATGTGTGAAGCCGCTGAACTCTACGCTATTCAACAATCGACATTGGGTTTTCCAGCAAGATTCTGCGCCAGCCCACAAAGCTCGAACCACACAAGCGTGGTTGGAAACCAATATTCCACAGTTTATAAGGGCGACGGAATGGCCTTCTGGGAGCCCAGATTTGAATCCCCTGGACTACAAACTGTGGGCGGAGTTAGAGTCCATGGTGTGCACGAGACGATACCCACATATCGAGAGCCTTAAGCGATCTTTGTCAGAAGCAGTAGCTAATTTTCCGCTAGAAACAGTGCGTACTGCTATCGATGACTGGCCCAACAGATTAAAGAGCTGTGTTAAGGCTAAAGGCGGCCACTTTGAATAATTTGTTGCTTATTTTACTTCCATTAGTATGCCAAAATAAAATATATTTTCCTTTGTCAAAAACTCTTTTTCATTTATACAAAAATTGCCCATATACGTGTGACAGAACTTATGGCACGACTAGGTATATATCCACTGTGCCCCGTCATCAGGCCGATTAGAGTACTAATATCGCTCTTTCTGAATTTCAGGATATCCTCCACTTTGTTTTTTTGTGGTATGATTAGTTTTTTTGAGGTTGATAAGCCTGGAAGTCTATTCCAGTAGATTTTGTGTCCTTGTTCAGCCCACTTCTTAAGTATCGAGCTTTGATGCCCTTTTGATTTTCCGCAGAATGGCTCTGGATCGATAAAGTTTTTTTCCGCGCCATTTTTTGCAAGGCGATCAGCCTCTTCATTTCCCTCAATTCCTATATGTCCTGGTACCCACATTAAGGTTATGTCGTTCCTTTTCCCCAGGATGATTAGGTTTTGAAGACAGTCCAAAACTAACCTCGATCCGTGTTTATTGGATGCTAGGGCTTTTAGAACCGCCTGACTATCCGATAGGATATAAATTGATTTGTTGCGATGAGCTCTCCTTATATTCTCTTGGATACATAGCTCCATTGCAATTAGTTCAGCCTGGAAGATTGTGGCTTCTTTGCCGAGTGGTTTTGAAACCGAGAAGTTAGGACCTTTGACTCCGGCTCCTGTCCCCTCAGAGGTACGCGAACCATCTGTATACCAGATGGTTGATTTCTCTTCCATTTCAGGTAGCGTGGATTGCCAGTCCTTGCGTTCTCTGATTATAACTTTGAAGGGGGTTTCAAAGTAAAATTTTGTCGGCATAGCGTCCGATAATGTAGAGGTTAGAACCTCCAATTTTGGGTTTCTTAGGATTTTGAGGTGGCCTCTAAAATTCAATTCAAAATCCCCTGGTTTGTACTTGTTTTCCGTCTGTATGCGTACCATCCCTTTGATAGCTTCCTTTTTTATTTGTAGATGTATCGGAGGGATGTTAAGGAACATTTCCATTGCCGCTGTGGGACAGGTTTTCATAGCTCCTGTGATACCAAGACAAGCTAGCCTTTGGATTTTTTGTAGCGTAAGCTGTGCTTTTCTTTGTAAACTTTTAGTCCACCATATCGTTGATCCGTATGTGACTATTGGAAGAATGATTGTTCTGTAGCACCAGTAAATCATTTTGGGCTTTAGTCTCCATTTCCTGCCAAATAAGCTTTTACAGGCCCAAAATGCCTTTAGTGCTTTGGCATGAGTCCATTCTATATGTTTATTCCAGTTGAGTTTGCTATCTACTATGACACCTAGATATTTTACCTCATCTGAAAAGGGTATTAATGTACCATTTATTGAAGGGGGTAGATGTACATTTTTTTTCTATTTGTAAATGGTACTAACTCAGTCTTACTTGGGTTGATGTTCAAGTTCTTAGACTGACATCAGTTCATTATCACTTCTAAGGCTGATTGTATTCGTTCCGATATAATTAAATCATGTTTGCATCTAATGATAATGACGAGGTCATCGGCATATCCTATAGCCTCGTATCACTGTTCTGTTAGACGATCTAGGAATTTATCTACTACAATTGACCAAAGAAGTGGAGATAGTACCCCACCTTGGGGACAGCCTCTATAGGTCTGTGCAGTCACCTAGATCCATGGTTGTCATTCGGCTCCTTAGCATGGCATGTATCCATCTAGTCGTGGCCGTTTCCAAACCCTTTTTTCTAGCCGCCGCTATTATGGCTTCATGGGGAGTATTGTCAAATGCTTCTTCTATATCTAGGAACGCACAAAGTGCAATTTCTTTATAGTCTTTTGCCTTTTCGATTTGTCGTACTAGACCGTGAAGGGCTGACTCTGTTGATTTGCCCTTTTGGTAGGCATGTTGATTAGTATTAAGACGAACCTTGTTGGGTCCTGTTCTTACGTGTATGTCCACTAACTTCTCCATCGTTTTGACGAAGAAGGAGGTAAGGCTTATAGGACGATATGACTTTGGCTGATCGATGGGACGATTCCCTGCCTTCGGTACAAATACCACCCTCGCTTTCCTCTAAATTTTTGGGATGTATCCCCAAATGAAGCTGGCACGTCACATAGCGCGCGATATAATTAATTTACTGAAAGAAACATTTGATGGTCGATTAATTTCACGAAATGGACCTGTTAAATGGCCACCTCGTTCGTGCGATTTGACACCATTATATTTTTTTATCTGGGGATATGTAAAGTCCTGTGTCTACGCCGATAAACCCGAAACTATTGAGCACTTGGAAGCCAACATTCGACGCGTTATTGCCGAAATAGAGCCAGATTTGCTGCGAAGGGAGTGTGAAAATTGGACTTCCAGATTACGCCATTTCGGTGCCGCGGCGGCCACATGCCGGAATCATATTCAAACATAAATGTTATCTTTCAAATAAAGCTAATTTTATGGATATTAGAAACATTTTTCTGTGTTTTATTTCAATTTACCTCTAAACAAACGCCCTGGAATTGTTCGAAGTTTCAACTACATAGCTTAAAGAATCAATCAAATTCCTGTTAAGACCCCCTATAGGGGCATAGGACAGAAACCATTCTCTTCCACAAGGCACGATCCTGAGCATCGGCCTTGTTGCCAGAACTTGTTTATTCCTCTGGCCTCCTGCTCAACTGCTCGCTTCCATGTGTTACATGGTCGACCGACCCGACGTCTTCCTTGAGGATTATAATCTAGAGCCTGTTTGGCGATATTTCGCTATGGCTTCCTCAAAATATGACCGATCCACTGCCACTTCCGCATTTGAATCTCAATACCTATTTTAGTTTGGTGATCGTTGGAGATCACTTCTGGCCAGAATATTCCTAAAATGCGTCGGAGGCATTGGTTCACGAAAGTCTGTAGTTTCTTGGTAAGTCGAACGGTAACTTTCCACAAGGTGCAACCATATACCAACACGGAATTGACGCATGCGTCAAAAACTCGTAGCTTCGTGCGAAGGAAGATCTCTCTTAACCTCCAGAAAGGGAAAAGAATACCGAAGGCCTGACTAGCTTTATTTAGACGAGCCTCAATATCCTTTTCGGTTACGCCATCCATGCTGACAATGATTCCACATCTTGTCCGTTAAGAACAATCGGTGTGCTTGCGTTCGAATCCATGTACATGTACTTGGTTTTACACACATTTATTTTTAGTCCCGCTTCTTTGCATTTATGCAATGAGCGAACATTTGACTCTAAGTCCGAACGGTTATGCGCAAGCAAACAGACGTCATCAGCATAATCAAGGTAACTTAAGATGGTTTGGTGAATGTTTTCACAGTGCATTTTGAAATGAAAGAAAAGATTTCCGGATTCTACACTGTTATGCTTTATTATTCGCGACGTTTCGGTCTCTGCTGAGACCTTTATCAAACTGATCGACAATTACAAAATACAATTATTATATAGAAGGAAGGATAATTAAGGTTAAATTAGTTATTAAGGTTAATTAGTTAGTATCAGGTAGTTAAATTAGTTAAGGATTTTTGGGTACGGATTTTATTCTTACCAAATTTTAAGGCAGGTAGCCAAACTGCTGATAACTTGTATCCGGTGTCTCGGTTGAAGTTCTGTGGATGCTTCGAAATTTCTATTGCTTCTCGTACTATTCGTTGATAATATTGATTTGTCCTGGCCAGAATTTGTACATTGTCGAAATCGATTGCATGTTCCTCTGTCGTTGCATGTTCCGCGATCGCTGATGATTGTATTTGGTTTCTCCTTTTGCATCGTTGGTGCTCGTTGATCCTTGTTTGGACTGTGCGTCCCGTTTCTCCTATGTATACTTTAACGCATGAGCCACATGGTACCTTGTATACTCCTTCAGTCTCCAATGGTTTTTTGTCCTTCTGGTTTCCTAAAATTCCTTGGATAGTAGTCGGGGTAGTGAATGTTGTTTTGATGTTGGATTTTCGAAGGATTTTTCCAATCTTATCCGTCGTAGCCTGGATGTAAGGTAGTTTTACCCATCGTTTGTCTGCACTTCCTTCTTCAGTGTTCTCGTTCTGTTGTCCTTGGATGCTTCGGTTTCCACGCCTTGTTAATTTCGCTCGCTTTATAACCATTTGCTGTGAATGCTCGATTCAACTGTTCCTTTTCCTTTTGCAGACTGCCCGCATTTCCTTCAGTTATACGTCGTGCTCTGTGTATCAGAGTCTTTAGTACGCCTGTTTTCTGGCTTGGATGGTGATGTGGATGAGCGTGGAGACACAGATAACAACAACAGATATCACCAACAGATATCTGAAGAAGGAAGTGCAGACAAACGATGGGTAAAACTACCTTACATCCAGGCTACGACGGATAAGATTGGAAAAATCCTTCGAAAATCCAACATCAAAACAACATTCACTACCCCGACTACTATCCGAGGAATTTTAGGAAACCAGAAGGACAAAAAACCATTGGAGACTGAAGGAGTATACAAGGTACCATGTGGCTCATGCGATAAAGTATACATAGGAGAAACGGGACGCACAGTCCAAACAAGGATCAACGAGCACCAACGATGCACACGGAGAAACCAAATACAATCATCAGCGATCGCGGAACATGCAACGACAGAGGAACATGCAATCGATTTCGACAATGTACAAATTCTGGCCAGGACAAATCAATATTATCAACGAATAGTACGAGAAGCAATAGAAATTTCGAAGCATCCACAGAACTTCAACCGAGACACCGGATACAAGTTATCAGCAGTTTGGCTACCTGCCTTAAAATTTGGTAAGAATAAAATCCGTACCCAAAAATCCTTAACTAATTTAACTACCTGATACTAACTAATTAACCTTAATAACTAATTTAACCTTAATTATCCTTCCTTCTATATAATAATTGTATTTTGTAATTGTCGATCAGTTTGATAAAGGTCTCAGCAGAGACCGAAACGTCACGAATAATAAAGCATAACAGTGTAGAATCCGGAAATCTTTTCTTTCATAACTTAAGATGTTAAATAGTCTCCATTGAAGACCTTTATCTTCCCCACCTTCCAGTGCAGCTTTCAAGATATCATTTATTACCACCAGAAGCAGGGCTGGTGATAATATGCAGCCTTGTCCGACACCCGTTAGCACAGGAAAGCCTTATTGGCCAGATCTTCAATGGCCTTTCTCTTGTTGCGTCTAACAGCCTTTTTAAGCTGTATATGGGCATCGCGGTAGTTTTGTCTTCGGGTGTTCTTTGGTTAACATCGGGTTGAGAGATGATTGCTAATTTGGCTTTTTTCGGATCGCCAACCTTGTCCCATGTGTTTGCGACATTCAGAGTTTCTCAACGCTTTGAACATATCCTACAGCTTCTTCAGCACTAAATAGAAACATGTTTCTGGTCGCCCAGTCCAGTGGGCGTCCAGTGTGCGCATTTCATATCCGCCCAATGTCGATGACTTTTCGCGTAGAATGGTGGTGTATTCTCGCTTTTTGTTGGGGTCTCTAAGTCTATCCACATTAAGCTTGCGCTTCACTTCAAGAATGTGTGGTCGTCGGATAGCTGCTGTGCACAATATCAAGCAGACAACCATCAAGTGGTGATCGCTCCCCACGTCAGCTCCACGCTTCGCTTGCACATCGAGGAGACATCTTCTCCATCGGCGACTTATAGCCAAATGGTCGATCTGGTTCTGAGTAAACCAAGATGTTTTATGATGACTCTTTTGTGGAAAAATGATCCATTTGCTGAGAACTACAAAACTCGACAAATAATTCGTCGTTTTCGGGTCTCTTAATCCAAGGTCACCATTTTTGGCTTCACTCTCTGAATCAATGTGCAGAATGGTGTTTCCGCTCGGGATTCGTTCTTCTCCTGATCTTGTCCATCTGCCCTAGCTCAAGACCAAGATGTTATAGTGCTCCATTTCACAGTCGATCACTGAGTGGCGATTCAAGGACCGAGAGATGCCAGCCCTTCCTCCATCATTCAATTTTCGAACGTTTCAGAAGCCAATCATAGTCCGTTTCAGAAGCCAATGATAGTCCGTTTGCGAATGCCAAAAGTCGTTACCGTAAAATCCGTCTGTATTCGAGGCAGTGTAACCGTTTCTCGTATCAGTTAGGTTTTAAGATCACGGGTGATAAGTCCGACGGAGCCGATTTAAAAAAAAATTAAAAGTAAAAATGTTATATTGTGTTAAAGTTGCGAAAAATGACTAAAAAATGAAAACTCTTATTAATAATTCCCAAAGCACTATTTTGCCAAAAGCTCCCGTTAGGGCATAGAAAATATCGTCAAGAACCATTTGTCCAAAAAAATTGGTTGAGCCATTTCCGAGTTCTGTGTTCCTAGAAAACGCCTGTTTATAGACGGGAGGGAGGGTGGAAGAAGGCAGATATTGAACCCCCTTAAATTGGTGGTTTTTTTTATTAACTTGAAATCCAGCGACCCATTGTGTACTTCAATTTATTATGTATGGCAAACGATTTGGGGCCATTGTCCCAAATCGTTTGTCTCAGTGTAATGTGATATTTTTTCCGACTCTTCCCTTATCCTAGAGCCATTGTAAATCTAGGTCCCTTTGGAAACCCAATCCTCATGACTTCATCGAGAAGTTAATTACTTTGGCAAAATTTGTTAAAGCCAAATTATACTAAAAAGGATTTTTTGATAAGTACTCACCTGCAAAATTGTAACATATTTCTGTGTCGTTCGATTTATCGCCATTAAACAGGATCCAATGACGGCAATTCCAGCTGCTATCAACGATGTTACCATTCTTACTTTCGGATCAGTCAAACCGAGCCACTGAAACGGACCACAGAATAAAAATATGGGAGCAAAAAAGTAGCAAATAAAGAAGTTACCTCAACAGCAAAAAAGATCGGAATCATTAGCGTGACAATCCCAAACAATGGCAAGAATAGCAAGATGCCAGCCAATCCCAAGGTAGCACGTACCAATCCAAACATCGTCGCAGATTGCGAATTTGCAATGAAGATTTGCAGCCAGCATAGGGTAACGCAATGCGGAATCAAATACGCATATGTTCCGTGCCAACGGCAACGCTTTGCGAGCTGAATTAACGTTCCCGGAATTAATAAGTAGAAAATCGCTCGACAATTCAAACAGAACTCAATTCCATTGCCAATAACAAACGACGGAAAGGTAGGAACTTTCAGATCAAGAAATCGCCATCCGGTGGTTACAACATCGTCCATTTCGTACGGATATTTGGCCAGCACATTGACTCCGAACGAAAATAATATGAGAATATCGGGAAAAGGTTCGGCCGCTGTATACATAAATGCAATCATAGTTAAAAATACTAAAACAAATGACACAACAGTGATTTCGGAATGCGGCATCCACTCGTTACTGATGAACGGATAGACGACTACACTCGTAATGAACGCAGCGAAAAAGTACAAATACGGTTTCATGTTATTCCGCAAAAATTGATTTTCCGAGCCGCCTGCATCGACGTTATGATCGCCATAGCTTAAAAACAGTCCCGACCAGATCCGAAAATCAATAAAATCTTGCTTGGTCTTCATCATTTTGAACGAGGACCAAATCATGATGGCCAAACTGAAATAGTAGGCGACCATTGGCAGAATAATTGCAGAATTCTCGCTCGATATGAGCGTATAGACAAGAAACAAAATCAAATACTTTAGATTGGATATTTGATCGGGAAACGATGAGATTGCATTAACGAAACGATGATAGAGAAGCGTGAAGAAAACAATAGGATGGAAAATCAGACGATGGAAGCAGGGCACATGGTCCAACGTGCTCGGATGCGGCACTGACAGCGTAAGGACATTATTAACGGGTGGAAGCCGACCATTTGAGTAGTTTACAGCGGCTGTTAGTAAATTGGCTTCGGTTATGATGTCCTGTTGCGAAAGGTCCATACGATTTCGAAAATGACTTGGCGACGGGTAAATATCTCCGTTTGTAGCTCGATGATCGGCCTCGTCGTCCGACGATTTCGAGTCACTTTGTCCGCGACGTCTACGCTTCTTTTGTAATTTATAGATTTCGCGCATTCGACGTTCAAGCTGAGCGGGTGTAATGTGTTCGCCGCCGTTCGAAAGACATGCGAAAAGTTCGCGGGCTGCTTTTCGTGCGGCACGTTCGCCGGCTGTCATTGACAGACAAGTCTTGATTTCTAGCTCATTGGATTCCGTAATGCCTCGCCGTTTCGAGTAGCAATCCCGGAGCATGTTAAGCGCTTCATCGTGTCCTTGTTGAGCAGCGCAAAGCAACCAGTGGACACCTTGTGTTTGCGAGGCGTTTTCATCCAGCTCTGTGGGATTACGGGCTAGATATTAAAATTGAAAATTATTCAGTTGGTTTCCTTACCTGAATTGCTATCGAGAAGCTGGCGGGCTAGGTCATATTGGACGTCCGAACATCCATCGGCTGCAAAATGAAATTTTAAGTTGTTGAGCGAAGCTCGATCTGTAATATTATTCCAATTTATTTCACCATCTGTTCGCTAGTTTCGTGTTTTCTTACCTTCTAGGTTCCATTTTCGACGGCCCGATGTTCCGATTGGTGCCTTTTTCGTCCAATTCGCCATCGATTGGTAATTTTCACCGATTTTCACGTAGGCTTTTTCCGGGTACGCACAAAACAAATTTTCTTTACAGTTGCAATTTAGCTGTCAAGCGGTGTGGTGAATTGTTGCTTGCGACCAGGAGTGCCATAGTAAATGTGTTTGAATTTGAAACTTTAAAATTGAATGCTTTTTGATGGTTTTTAAGTAAAACTTATACAGATTATCGTGTACGTGTTCTCAAACTTGCTCATTTTAGTTCAATAACAATACCATTCATTTAGAATAAAGAAGAAAAATACTAAAAAAACAACTCCATTCGACTCACCTCACATAATCAGCTGTTATTGAAATTCATCGTTGAACGAAGAAGTGTCAGCAAAAATGGCAACGGACGGGCGCAATTTCCGCTCGACTTATTACGAAAAAGTAGGCTGCCGAAGTGTTGAAGAAAAGAAATCGCTAAACATTTTACTAAAGGATCGACCACTGAATCGCATTAAATTGAAGCAGTTCTGCTTGAGTTTCACGGTGCCGACTGCACAGAGAAGTTTACTATGGAACCTCATTCTCGGTAAGTAAGTATTCAGGGAGGAATGTTGCTAAAAAAAAGTTGTTTTTCCTTTTTAGGGATAACGCCAGTTTACACAGATTCGCGGGAGTACGTCATGGAGCAGCGAGTGGCTGTCTACGAGGACGTCCTGCGAGCCATAAAAATCATGCGCTACGTCGACGAGAAAACTCCGAAATCAAGGGTGTTTCATGTTATGTGGTTGTTGGAGAATAGGAAGTTGCACAGTGATTTTAATATTTATGTAAGTACATCTATGTATTCTATGCCGCTGTTTCATCTGAATTCATTCATAAGCATCACACTTAACTGATCCAAATAGTTGAAGAATGCCCGCTTCCCCTTCTGCTACACTATCGACTGTTCAATTATTGTGCTAAGAATATTCATTTTGTTGGATGTGTGAAATTAACTGTAAAAATACCTGTTCCAAGCCCTATACATTTACACCCAATCATCAAAGCCAGAAATACTAGCACTTGGCGAGTGTAAGGTGATACCAGGGAGTGAGCAGTTTTATTCTGTTCCCGGGTATCACCTTATCCCAGCATTTTTTCATCAGCGGGGATCGCTCTCTACATCCGCGAAGATGTGCCCTTCCAATTGGTTCCGCATTTAGGTACCTGCACCAATCCGGAATTTAATTATATCTGGATAAAACTTTTAAATCCAAGGGCATATCTTGTATTTTTGTTACGTTTATAGAAGCCTGGCATTGAATGCAGCTAAAACAACTAGTGAGCTGGGTGGTTTGTCAGAATCTATCCAGTCCATTTACACTGCACACCCTGACGCTGAAAGCGTTATCGTGGACGATTTAAATGTTCACAACACTGCTTGGCTTAAATATCCCTTCTGCACGGACCAAGAGGGACGTGATACTGAACTCTTCGCCTCGTTAAACGGTCTAACCCAGCTGGTAAATGAGCCTACTCGTTTACCAGAAATTGCAGGCCAATTCTCCAATCTTCTTGATTTATTTCTCATCAGCCAACCTAAGAAATTCTCTCTGTAATGTCCTCTTCGCCAGGAAATACGGATCACTTCTGGATTCGTGCACAATTTCCAGGAGGAGCACAAAAAAAAACGCTGTTTGGCATTTTAAAAGAGCCAATTGGGGGGCGCTGAACGAGTTCTTCAATGCCTTTAATTGGAAATTGTGTTTCGATTCTAATGACTGCGATGAAGCCTGTAAACTTGTCGCCGAGACTATCCTGAAAGGTATGAAGCTCTACATACTTTCTAGCCAAAAGAGAATCCAGCCGTTGAAGGACTCTTGGTTCACTAATGAACGTCTCGGAGCAATTCAGGCTGAGAAAAATCGGTTCAATATGTTCAAAATTCTTCAACTCCAGCTAACAGAGATTTTTGTTTTTTAAGGCACCGAGCATAACTTAGGGGGTCACCCTTTAATGCATTGCACAGTTAAATCGGTAGAGGAAGTGGATTAAAATTTGAAATATTATGGAAATTCGGATGGATAGAGGAGGAAATGACGGTGAACATTATTCTTGAAAGACTGGAGGTTATACCCGTTCGGAAAAACGCTAGCCGGCAATGCGTTCCAGAGTCTGGATGTTCGGGAAATGAATGACCGCCTAAATTTCACTGTACGGGTAGATAAAATTTTGACTTTATACTGGTGCGCATGTTCCGCTTGTCGGGTATGACGCGGAAAAGTGTAAAGTGGAGGAATAAGTGCGCATAGTTCCGAACTGCATTTACTATGGAAGTAGCGATAGTAAATGCTGAGTACTCCGACATTTCTACGATGCTCGAGGGAGTCACTAGAAGCCGTAATGGTTTCGTCTCCAATTAGTCGGAACGCATGTTTTTGGATTCGGTCGAGCAGCGCAAGGTGAGTTTTAGGAGCCCCAGACCAAATATGCGAGTTGTACTCTAAGCGAGGTCGTATGTAGGCCTTGTAGATGGTAGCTACGTCGTGAGGCGTAAAGTAGTTTTTGCATTTACGAAGAATACCTAGGCGTTTGGAAGCGTCAAGGGCAACTTCGAAGATGTGTTGACTTCAATTGAGATGGTTATTGAGCTTTACGCCTGAAAGAATAAAATCTTCGGAAGAGCAGAGCTGTACACCATAAAAGGCTACATTAGAAGACGACGCTGGAACGTTTGAGGGATAGATGACAGGCCTGTGTCTTGGTGGCATTGAACTCTATTCTATTTTTCCTGCTCCATTCCAGGATTAAATCGAGATCTGAGTTCAGCGAACGGAATAACTCTCTGCGATTGGAAGCAATAGAATGCTTGTTTGATTCCGCAACAGAGTCAAATTCATAGGTGTTATCCAAGGTACTCTCATCCGCGAAACAGTGGATTGGATTGAGAGTAGAAGACAAGAGATCATTAATAAATACTAAGAACAGGGTCGGCGAAAAGACAGAACTCTGAGGGACACCGGAATTGAGGGAATGAAGAAGAAGTAACGCCATCTAATACTACTCGTATAGTGCGTTTAGACAAGAAACTCTCAATCCATTGAATGAGGGTAGCATCCAGGCAAATGGCCGTGAGCTTAACAAGAAGGCATTCATGCCAAACTCTGTCAAAAGCTTTGGCAATGTCAAGCGCAAGAACTTGACCTTCGCCGTATTTATGCAAGCAAGAGTTCCAGCGTTCCGTTAGATAAACCAAGAGATCTCCCGTCGATCTTCCAGAGCGGAAACCGTATTGGCGGTCGTGAATAAACTGTTTATCCTCGAGATATTTAACGATTTTGCGATTGACAGCAGTTTCCATCACTTTCGAGAGCACTGAAGTAATGGCTATTGGGCGGTAGTTGGCGGGGTTAGCTTTGCTTCCTTTCTTGGGAATTGGCTGAACATTCGCAACTAGGATAGATGAAAAAGGTTACGAAGAGGTTTAGCCAGAGAAGAGGAGCACATTTTAAGGGTAATGGGGAGAATGCCATCAGGGCCAGCGGACTTGTGAATATTAAGCTGTTGCAGAATCCTGAAAATGAGACGTGTGCGAAAATGTAGCAAAGGCAGCGAAAAACCAGGTGTTGTGACGGGAGGGCCTTGGTTTGAAGTTGGTAGTGTGGAGTTTCTCGCAAAGCTTGCTTCCAATATCGTCTTCAATTTCTTCCATAGTATTACTATTTGATTTTAGTTTGTTATTTAGTCTTTGTGCATTTAGTGTGGTTAGAATTTTTATTCCCTTTAGTTTTGTAGGTGTTTTTAGTAATGTTTCGTTGAGGTCAAAAAACGGAGTAAAATTGTTATTTGGTTGGTGCAACTTTAATTCCCTATCCGCGTTGTTCTTGAAAGGCAGGATTAGGTTACCGATTCGGAAGTTGCAAGGTTTGAACAATTCGATTAGGCCCATATCATGTAATTGGTGTATGAATTCGCCGTCCCTACATTGAGTGTGTAGGACTTGTTTTTCATTAAGGATGTAGAGCCAAACGTTGTGTTTATTGAGGGGTTGTATCATTTGTTCGAATGTATGAAGGATCTTGGTGTTGCATTTTGGGTTGTTCAATAGGGAAGCTGTGAATAAATTTAACACACAATTCTCCGTTACGGTAGTCAGGAGTTTGGGTTGCGGATCGTTGCAGATGAAAAAACTCGTGTTGGTTTTTGTACAGTGTTCCCGGAATGTTGCTTCTGTCCATTCCTTGTTATTTTGGGAGTGACTGCCGTTTAAAATGTACGCTATATCTACGTTAAGTACGGAGTACGTTTGTTTTGACACTAACTGCGGAAGGAGGTAAACTTGATTTATCGTATATACTCTGTTACTGAGCATTGGTACTAGAATTCTTATTAGGATTTTGTCGTTTATTTGGACTCCGTCTACTTGAATGACTGAATTGAGTTCCGCCAGGTTTATTTTTGCGAACTCTTCGTTTGAATGCGTCGTGACGTTGTGGTAAATTTCTAATAGTGTTTTAGACGGTAAAATCAGTGGACTTAGCTTATGGTTTTGTATCGATTCCAAAATGAAAGTAGTTGTGGATATTTCAGAGTCTATCCTACCCAATTCCATTATTATAAATAGCACTAGTTCGTTGATTTCAGTCATTATATGGACATGGCGAACTTCGTTAGTTAGGTTATTCATCCTATCAGTTACTATTGTGCTAAATCTGTTGGTTTTTTCTATTAGTATTTGATGTTGCCTGGTTAGGTTTAATAAGGAGTTTCCTAGAGTGTCTGTCACCGATTTAATTAGTGTCACTTGTTTTTTTGCTAGACTTATACTATCCCTACTGAGGTCGTCTAGTTTATCCAGTTTTTTGTATATTGTGTGTGAATCCTCACTATCCATCACTCCGAATAGGAACTTTTCTACATTTCCTACTATGTCCAGAAGACCCCTCTTTTGGCGATTACTTTGGCCAAGCGTTCCTAGTTCTTCGAGAGTTTCTCGGATCTTAGTTATCCTTGCGTCAATAAGGTTTTCCCAGTGCTTGCAGTGACTAACCTCTCTCTCAGTCTGGGATGCTTTGCATAACGTTTTAATACTGTTTTCGCAGGCGATCATGAATTTAATGGTTTCTGCGCATTGCGGTAGCCGAATTTGAGTTATGAATCTCCAATGGTCGTTGTACATTGCGGCGTGTCCTATTTGTTCAAAGAATATGCCTGTATTTTGTAGCTGTGTTATTTCCAGGGGTATATCCCTTGCTGCCTGGTTGGGTGTTATTCCCACTGCCAGTATGGTAATGATGCCTGCGAGTATTATTGTGTTTGGCTGAAAAGAGAGTTTGGCTATTGAGAAATGGGGGGGGTACTCTGGTAGAAAAATTGTTTACTTCGAAGTTATGTTACGTTTAACGAGTATTATTATTATTTACATCTTATTAGTAAAAGAAATTGATTAAAAAAAATGTGGATGTTTGTGCTATATACTTAATTGTGAAATTCTTTCAAACGGTTGTTATGTACCCGTTTTTTCCTTTTCCCAATTAATATCGTGGTATTCAAAGGGCTGTTTATCTCTATTACTTTAAATGGACCTAACCAGTGAGGTGCCATTTTACCATCCTTAGCGGGGTCGCGGAGTAAAACTTCACTTCCTATTTTAAATGCTATTGGGCTTACCTTCCTGTCGTAGTACTTCTTGGACCTTTCTTTACTGATTTTTAGGTTGTTTCTTGCTATTTTATACGTATTTTGCAACTTGTTTCTTAGGTGTAGGAAGTAGTTTTCGGAATCGTACACCGGTTGTGGATCCCTTTTTAAATTGTTTGGGATTTGCGATGTGAAACCGAACATGCAATCCATGGGACTTAATCTTGTTCCCGAGTGAATTGTATTGTTGCGTACAAACATTGCTGCGCGGATGTGGTCATCCCAGATTTTTGGGTTTTTCTCCACAAATATTCGGAGATATTCAACTAGAGGTTTATGCGATCGCTCTAAAGCTCCGTTGGTTTGGGGATGGTAGGCTGTTGTCTGAATTTTCCTTATTCGCAAAAATTTGCATAGTTCTTTGAACATGTGACTGGTGAAATTACTTCCCTGGTCCGTCAATAGGACTTTAGGTATCCGGAACCTGCTGATGATAGCATCAAAAAAATGCTGTGCGACAGTCTTTGTTTCCATATCGGGGATTGGAACAGCATCCATGAATCGAGTTAGATCATCTTCAAAGGTTAGTATGTATTTGTTCCCCTTAAGTGTTTCCTCCAGGGGTCCGACTATGTCCATATACACTTTGTCAAAAGGCAGTCTTGCAGTGTCAGTAATCATCATTGGCATTTTGTGTAGTGTCCCCGCTTTGTGTATTTGACATTTAGGGCATTTCCGGATGTATTTCGTAATATCTTTTATCATTCCTCTCCAGCAGAAATCCTTTTTAATCCTTTTGTATGTCTTAAAGACTCCCTGATGGCCACCTAATGGCAAATCGTGATAATCTCTGAGTATTGTTGATATTTCGTCTCTATTTGTCAATATTTCAGGTTCCGTTATTTGGTTGGTGATGATTTCGCGGTCATCGTATTCTTCCTCCTGTTCTTCGTTATCCTTTTCGGACTTATTTTCACTCGCGGTGTCTCGATTTTTGTTGTCGGTGAGAGTGTTATCGTCTTCCATCGATTGCCTTTCTTTCGGTTGGTTTCTAGTTATTGCCAGACATTTAGCCGGTGTTTCTAACGCTAAATCGGTGGGAGTTGTGGTTTCTTGAGGCATTCGACTAAGTGAGTCCGCGTTTTTATTATATTTACCAGGTTTGTATTCTATGCTGTAATCATACTCCGACAATTTGTGGTGAAAACGCATCAGTCTTGAAGATGGGTCTTTCACGTTGAATATTCCTTTTAGGGGCTTGTGATCCGTATAAACTACGAATTTGCGGCCGTACAGATAAGACCTAAAATGTTTTACTGCCCAGACTATTGCTAATAATTCTTTTTCTACCGTTGAGTAACGTGTTTCTGCACTATTCAATGTTCGACTTGCGTATGCCACTGGCTTATCCTCTCCGACCTTTCTCTGCGAAAGGACGGCTCCCAGAGCTTCGTTACTTGCATCTGTTGTTAACAGAAAAGGTTTACTGAAGTCAGGGTATATCAGTATCGGTTCTGTAATTAGAGCATCTTTTAGTGTCTGGAAAGATTTTTGGCATTCATCCGTCCATTTGAATTTAACACGTTTCCTAAGTAATTTGTTAATTGGTGCCGCAGTTTTTGAAAAATTGGGTAAAAACCTTCTATAGTAATTTGCTAATCCTAGGAATGATTGGACGTGTTTGACCGTGCGCGGGATGGGGAAGTTTTTTACTGTGATGATGTTTTTCGGATCTGGTTTTGCTCCCTCCGCTGAACATTTATGTCCTAAATATACAACTTCTCTTCGCAGCAGATTACATTTTTCGGCTTGTAATTTTAGGTTATATTGGATTAGTCTGTTGAGGATTTGTTTTAGTTTATTGTTGTGATCTTTGATGCTTTTTCCGTAGATTACAATGTCGTCCAGATATACGAAGCATTTTATCCCCTGCATACCCGTAAGTATGTGGTTCATAGTTCTTTGAAAAGTGGCTGGCGCTCCTTTTAAACCGAATGGCATTCGTTGAAATTCGTAGTGTCCGTAGGGTGTACTAAAGGCCGTTTTATCTCGGTCGTTTTTATCCATTGCAATTTGATGGTATCCACTGGCTAAATCTAAAGTAGTAAAGTATCTTGCATTTCCCATTTGATCTGAAATATCCTCTGTTCTTGGTAAAGGAAAAGCATCGCCGATTGTGATAGCGTTCAATTTCCGGTAGTCTACTACTACTCTCCATTTTTTTTCGCCATCTGTTCCGGTTTTCTTCGGGACTATTAGTAATGGGGAATTCCAAGGGCTCTTGCTTGGTGTTATTATGTTCTGTTTTAGCATTTCCTGCATATGTTCTTGTATGATTGTCTTTTGAGTTTCCGGCAATCTATACATTTTTTGATTTATTGGTGGATGGTCCGCTGGTGTCGGTATTTTATGTCTTATCGCATCCGTATATGTTAATTCTTCACCGGGTAAGTAAAATAGATCCTGATACTCTTCACAAATTGTGGATATCGCTTCCTTTTCCTCTTCATTAAGATTATCCTCCGTTTGTATCATTTTTAATATTTTCGTTAATCTCGTATTTTTTTGATTTTCATTTTTTCTTATATTAAACACTGTATTTTCTGACGCTATTTCGTCCATCATATTATAGCCTTTTTCTATATTTTTATCCTTTGTTAACGGGTACACGTAATAATTGCTCAATGGCTCTAGTATTGGATCGAACTCTATTATTTTCTCTTCTTTATCATTAATGTTCAAAATGCTGATAACTACTGAGTTATCTACCGGTTTCAGAATGCAGTTTGGAATAAATATTCCTTCTCTCACTTCTTGTGCGGGACGTACTAAATCTTCTTGTTCTGAAGTTTTAATTTCCACTATTGTTTCTGTACGTGCTGGTACAATAATTTCGTTTGATGTTAACTTGTTTGAAATTTCCTTGGGAATTGATGCTAGATTTTGTTCAGCTTTATCAGTGTTAACTGATTCAATCTGATTTTTACTTGCACTATGCAATTCCTTGTGATCGTAGTTTGCAGGAATTGATGCAATTGGTAGGTCAAAGATGGGTTTGCTACGCCTATCCTGATTACCCATTACACTATTCAATCTACTGCAAATGTTTTCACTACACTTGTCGTTTAGCTGTACTCTAAAAGGTTTTTTGATGGTATTATATGGCATGAGTTCTGAGAAGGCTGATTCCAACAAGATGTCAACATGACTAGGCTTTATTGTCCTAGATTGACTATTGTTTTGGCTAATCAGTTGATTCTCATTGCTCGATCCATAAACCGTAGAATTTTTGGATTGTGACGAATGAACTTCCTCAGAGTAATTTTTTCCTGAGATTCTTTCGTTTCCATAATTCGTACCTTTTGAAATTGATGTAACAGAAGTACTCATTTTGCTAGAATGAGGGTCTGTGACACTTGACAATTTCTCGTTGAGTATGGGTAGGCTAAATTCTTGTGTGTTTGTTATAGTTTGTGGAAATTCCAAACGTTGAGAAGGTCCATACACATTACAGTTTTTAGATAGGAATTCATTTCCTAATAGACCGTCACCAGGTATGTGCGGCGTGTCGTTGATTACATGAAATTTGCAGGGTATCTGGTTTGCAAATAGTATTTTTCCATGACAGGTTCCTCTAGTTTTACCCCGTCCATACATGCTATTTATTATTATAGCTTCTTTTTTATTTATCGTTGCATCGTTACCCAATGCTCTCTCTTTCAATAAGTTTATTTCTGCTCCTGTATCTATAAGGAGTTCCACGGATTCGTCTTTTCCTACATCCAATGGTATTTTAACCATTGGGGTTATGACCCCTTGGGGACACCATTCTGTATTTTTGTCTATTTTGGAGGGTTGGCCGAGGCGTCTCCGGTCAACCCCGCGGGGTTTTCCGAGATCATTCTCGTTTCCCATCTATGTTTTGCATAACATTGATTGATGTTATGCTCGTAGCTTAGACAAAAGTCACATCTTGTTTGTGACGTGGACGCTACAGGAGCGTCCAATTTGTTCACCCTGGGTCTGGTTTTGTTGTTATGACACTCATTGTTGTAGTGTCCGTATTTTTGGCAGGTCGTGCAGAATTTTTTGCTACCCGATCTGCATTCTCGAGATGTGTGTCCGGGTTTGCCACATGTATAACAAGTGATTGGTCTCTGGTTATTGCTACGATTATTATTGTGGTAGCTGTTACTCTGTGGATTTCTTGTATTGCCACTATTTTGATGATTGTTGTTCGTGTTTCTGTTACGCTGTTGGTTGAACTCTGGCCTTCTGCCATTGTATTGTCGGTTATTATTATTGTTATTGGCAGATGTACTTAAATTGAGACTGTTCAATATTTGTGTGATTAAATCGGGCGTAACAGTAGTTGCTGTTGTAGCCCCGCTTGTTGTGTTCTCCAAGCGTTCCATTTCACTAACCTTTTGCGTTATTTCTTTTAATGTGGAGTCTTTTAGTGTTAATGAGAACCGTTTTAATGACGGGCTGATTATGCCTGTCCTGAATACTAGGACAGCATTTTTCTCATATTCTTTCAATAAGGCTTCAGGTTTATCGGGGTATTTCATTTCGATAACCGTCTTGCAGTCTGCCAATTTTCGCTCCAGTTTTATTGCGTATTGCAGGATGTTTTCTCCGTTTAGTTGTCTTATACTGCGCAACTCTTCATATAACATTGTCAAATCTTTGATTGGATGGTATAATTGTTTTAATTTGGTTTCTATTTCCGAAAAACTGTTGAAATTGTTATTCCGTAAGGTTTGGTAAGCGTCTCCGCTTACAGCCATTTTCGGAAAGATGTTCAAGAACGTTTTTTGTTCATCCTCTAACAATGTATTGTAAGCTGCATGTGATAGAGCTAAAAATTTATCTAACTCTACATTAATATTTTGATTAGCTTCTCCGGTAAAGACGGGAATTTTTGAAATAATTTCAAATATCTCTTTTAGCGATGACGAAGTCATGCTAACGTTCAGTTTGTCCGTTGTCATGGCTGGAGCCGGCTTTTCTGTATTGGTAGTAATAGATTGCCTGTTTGAATCAGTTAGATCCGAAACTGATTGGCTACGGGGGTATGTACCCGACCTTGTTCTTAGTAAATCAATACTTGCTCGAATGCTGTTGGCACCGACGTTTACTTGTCTGTTTGCATCCAATATTAATTTTCTCGCTTCTTTCGAGCTTGATGGAATGTCTCTTTGCATTACCTTCCCAGGTAAATTCTTTGGGTATACTAAAGTTTGTCTTTTGATCCTTTTTCCTTCCTTGAGTTGTTCTTCTAACTCGGCGTTAGTGAAATCGGCCGACTCAAGTTGGGTTTTTAATAATGTTAATTGTTTTTCTAGATGATCATGCCGTTTATGGCTATCATCTAGTTTTTGCTCGAGTTCTCTCTCGTGATTTCTTATCACGTCTAGTGCTTCTGTCAGAATCTCATCGACAGCTTCTGCACTATCCGCTGTGGTGGAATCGTTTTTCGAATCTCTTTTCAAAATTTCCTCATGCAGTCTATCTGCTATGAAGGACCAATTTCTTTCGTTTAATTGAATGAACTTCTTCAGTTCTTCAATTTCTTCATTCTTTTGTATGAGTTCCTGTTGCGAAAGTAGAATGTTTTTTATTTCATCTCTAGTTAATTCATTGTTACAGGTGGTATCCCTATTCATCACCAGTTAAACTTAACATCGAAATCAATCAATTTCGATTTAGAGGGAAGAAATAATTGCTGTAATGGCGAACTATTTCGACACAAAGTGGTTTATACATATATTCGAAAGGTAGATTCAACTAAGGAAATAAGTTGACAAAAAAAATAATCTTATTTCTTAAATAAACGAATTTTATATCTGTTTAGTATATATATTTATTATAAATTTTTTTTTGTTTCTTAATCCTAACATTTTTTATGACTTATTTCTATATTATTATTGGTTTTTAAAAAAAGATTTTTTTTTTTTTTTTTTATTGTTCTGTATTTCTTCCATAATAGTACGACCACTTCTCCCATTGTATTTCAAATTCTTTATTGAAGATCTGTATGAATCTTGCCATCAGCCGGCGGATTTGCTTGCGGTTTCGTCTCAGCCGCGCTGATCTCCCTCGTTTTTGTTTTGGTTTTTGTATTTTTGGAGTTGATGGTAGCGGTTGTCTTCCTTGGTTGCATTTCTGGTATTCTTCTAACGTCAGGGGTTTTGGGCCGCTCTGAGGGTCTCGTCTTATTTCCTCTGCGATTGTTGGTTTCTAAAGAAATCAAGATAATAGAACCATTGTTAGAAATTGGCGTTTATTTCATGGGTGTGACGCTACGTGTACGTGACACCCGCAAAGGTAAAGTACGCGACTGTGCCCCAGCAGACAGGGAGACGGAAAATTTTTTTGTTAGACTGCGCCAGAAATAGAGAGGAGATGCCTTTCTATTTCGAATAATAAGACAAAAATTATTATGCTAATTTTTCTTTGCGTCGTGGATGAGCAGTACGGCAACGTGTAAGGCACGACTACCGACTGCGCCAAAATGTAACACTTTTTTTTGTGTTACTTTGAAAGGGTGGGGGGCTGAGAGAAAGTTGGGTTTGTCTCCTGATCGTGGGCCCGAAAAGGGCCTGACGCACAATTGGCTCTATGGAGCCAGAGGCGGATCGGTGTTGCCGTTTCTTTTGGGGTCAAGGCCTCCTGATCTTGGGCCCGAAAAGGGCCTGGCGCACAATTGGCTCTATGGAGCCAGAGGCGGATCGGTGTTGCCGTTTCTTTTGGGGTCAAGGCCTCCTGATCTTGGGTCCGAAAAGGGCCTGGCGCACAATTGGCTCTATGGAGCCAGAGGCGGATCAGTGTTGCTGTTGTAATACCTGAAACTGGCAAATAAAGGGTTAATTAAATTACTATACCTCCATGATTTTTTCCTGTACGATTATATTCTTTATTAGCAAACTAGGCCTTCGAGTAGCCACTTTAATATACTTTCACTTTAGGGCCTTCTTGAAGCCGCTCAACTATTCTATGACTCGAGCACCCAAGATGCTCACTGCTGCCAGTATTAGAGTCAAAGACGCCGTCCTTAGATCGGTGCCTTATTTTATACATAAATTCTGCTTAGGCTAGCTATTTTTTTCATTAGGTGCATTTGCCTCAAATGCACTAATTTCCAACAACCAAAAAAAAATGCAAAATGCATAGCTTCCAAATTTGCCTAGTAAGCAAATTTCGAAGCTCATATACTAAACTCCCATCATCAGTGTATTTCCCTAATTTCGGAAAAGCATGAAGAGTGCGGTAACACGAGACCGCAAGTTGCCTTGACCGTCGTTTCATTCTTTTTTCTTTTTCGCATCGCCAAATGCACTTTGTGATTCATTCTTACCCGCATATGCAGATATACATACATAGTATGTGCACGGGGCTTCTTGTCTTCTTTTTTTTTCTCTCTATACTAGACTGCGTTTAGCCACTTGTGGCTAAGTCTTAGCTACACATGCTGATATACATACGTATGCGCATGGAGATTCTTGTCTTCTTTTTTTTTGTATACGAAATTTCATAATTTCGAGCTCGGGCATAGCGCTTGTCATTGTTTACTTATATCAGATGACCAAACGATAGATATGCCGCTCGTTATAGATATTTTGTTCGTATAATGAATGAATCTTTGCGATGGCGAATATTTACGTGATAACGCCGGCTCAATGACCCGATTTCGTGTCATCACACCATTACCCTTAAAATGTGCTCCACTTCTCTGGCTAAGCCCCTTCACAATCTTTTTCATCTATCTTACTCTTCTGGGTGCTTTCCACGATTGCGGAAAGTCGCGAATGTTCAGCCAATTTCCAAGAATGAAAGCAAACCCCGGTAACTACCTCCCGATAGCCATTACTTCAGTGCTCGCGAAAGTGATGGAAACTGCTGTCAATCGCAAAATCATGCACCATCTCGAAGATAAACAGGTTATTCACGATCGCCAATACGGTTTCCGTTCTGGAAGCTCGACGGAAGATCTATTATATAGCTGACGGAACGTTGGAACTCTTGCTTGCACAAATACAGTGCTCTTGACATTGCAAAAGCTACGATGATACCCTCAATCGAATAATTGAGAGTTTTCTGTCCGAACGCGCTATATGAGTAGTATTAGATGGTGTTACTTCTTCCTCTTTTCTAACAACTTCTGGTGTCCCTCAGGGTTCTGTCCTATCGCCTACTCTGTTTTTAGTATTCATTAACGACTTTTTGTCTTCTACTCTCAATCCAATCCATAGTTTTGCAGATGACTGTACCTTAGATAACACCTTTGAACTTAACTCTGCTACGGATTCTCACAAGCAATCTGTTGCTTCCAAATGCAGGGAGTTATTCGGTTTGCTGGACTCTGACCTCGACTTAATCCTGGAATGGAAAAATACACTGGCCTGTCATCTTTCCCATAAACGTGATGTTCCAGCATCGTCGTCTAATTTAGCCTTTAATGGTGTACCAATTTGCTCTTTAGATGAGTTTATGGGGCACCCAAAACACACCTTGCGCTGCTCGATCGAATTCAAAAACATGCCTTCCGACTCATTTCTATTTCTAGCTCGAGCATCGTACGAACGTTGGAGTACTCAGCATTTACTATCGCTACTTTCATGGTAAATTTAGTGCGGAACTTAGATCACTCATTCCTTCACTTTACATTTATCCCCGAAATACTCGTCAAGCTAAACGCGCGCACGAGCTTACCGTCAACCCTATTCCCACTCGTACAGTGAAATATAGACAGTCATTCATCTCCTGAGCGAGCAGACGTTGGAACGCATTGCCTGCTAGCATATTTCAGCTAGCTTCACCGCTACAAAAATAATGTCCCTCGCCATTTCCGTCTTTCTCCCCCAAAATTTTCATAACACTACCAAATTTTATCCTCTTCCTATACCGACATAACTGTGCAATACATTAAAGGGTGATCCCCTAAGTTATGATCGGTACCTTAATAATAATATTGAATTTTTTAGAAATAACTTGAAACATAATTCAATTGACACGTTTTAAATTGCAGATCAGTAGCATTCATACTTTTGAAGAGAATCGACTTTTTGTAAAGTTGTGTGATATTGTATGGGAGGGGAAGAAGGTGCAAGCTAATCGCCTATTTTTTTTCAGTCTTACCAATAATATTGAAGTGTGCAAGAGGGCGCTGGATTTCAGATAAAATAAAAACAAGTCTGCTTTTGATTGAACTGCAAAACTTTATTGCACTCAACTAATTCGCTTTACACTTTTGAGACTTTCCCGTTCGTAACTTATCGTCTAATTCTATCGCTTCATAAAAATATCGACCGAGTCCTCAATCGCTCTCAACCAGACTCTTTCGCTTCTGAGTCTAAAACTCAACTCTTTCACGACTGCTTGCTCTATTTATACCCAGAACAATCGGACGGTAGGGGCTTGTCAAATGCACACGCTGGAATACAACATCCTCGGAATTTGAACGTCGTATACGAGGACCCCAATAATTGATAATTGCAACGTCAAGCCAATCTTTATCGCCACGAACTTTCCGTGCTGAGGACAATATCGCGGCGAAACTTATATCCCTTGCAAACACATACGCAACCGGACTTGTTGCTGACCTCTGCAAGACAATGTTTTCTTTTTAAAAATAATACAAAAAAAGGCAAAAAGCAATTACATACCCTGATGTCATCGATGTTATCGATTTCGCCATTGAATAGATTAATCGCAACCCATTCTCCCTCCTTTTCCGAGTAAACTTCAACCCAAATAATATTTTTTAACAATTTTCGGGCAGACTCTGCTCCAGCTCTGCCAAATCGTTTAGCGACATCTGCGTCGCATCTGTCGCCCGCAGATTTCGCAATCTGCTGAGAATAGAGGCGCGCTCGGCGGGATCACATCTGGCGGCATCGTCCTCCCACTGGCGCCTTCCGCTCCTCGTTCCACTTGAGGCGCAGTGGGATCCACTCGTCTATGATTTTCGCGGCCGAGGAGTATGTTCGCAGAGTGTGGCCTTCATTCCACAGCAACATATTATTCAAGTTTATATAGCTGGAATTGATTGTATGTACTTTTCCGTAACATCTTGCAACGTGCCGGCAGGGAACTTCACAAGGAAATTGACTGTCGATGAGCTGCCATGTCGCTCCTGGTAACCGCATATGACGCGTTTCGCCCTCAGCTGTTCCAACACATTTTTCTTATATGCCTTGGACGTAACGTTCAATGGCAGATCGTCAATTACAACCTCGTCGAGGCCAGCCACGTGCCTGACTCTTCCCGTTGTTCGGTACTTTCCTCCGACGACATCAGCAACGGATCCCTGGAAATTCCCTACCCACGGATGCAGGGTCGGCTGCGGCATCTTCCGGACGCGCAATCGAATGTTACGAATCACCTCATGGGGATGGAAGGAGGGAATTGTTGACTTGCATCCCGCTCCGATGCCGTGCACACCGAGTAGAACGGCCAGCGGCACAGTGGGCCTCAACGCGCCGCCCACCAGCAGGGCGACGTCCTCTCGACGAAACACGAATGGAAAAATTGCAGCACACCGCACATGCAAATAGTGCAACGAACTTGCAGGGCTGTCGCGGCATGTACCAAAGGCACCCACGCCTTCGACAATATTCAGTTTATGGTTCGACCTGCGACCCATTCGAACCACAGCCCCATATGCGTGCCCGGGGCGGTGTTGGTATGGCATTCCCCCCACCAACTGCGTGACAGGGATATAAGCGCCCGCCTCCAGCCTTAGGCATTCTGAGACTGCGAGCCGCTGGACGGGCGTCAGCCCATCTTCTATCCCTGGTATGTTCCTGACATTGCGCGCATGTCCGCTCATGCGCATCACATGTCTCACGAACGTTCCCACCGTCAAGGATCCTCCACGCTCTGCCATGAAAGTGCGGATTATACTGCCCACGGCTGCCGTTCATTGCCCCTCCCATTCACGGCGTTCCTTCACGAGGTTTGGCGAAAACGCCGACCGGAGCGCCTCCCGGCAATCATCACCGCCGTGCTCCAGCTTGATGCAATGTTTGTGCAATTCGTGGAACCGACGTGTCGTCTCCGGTAGGTACCACCCACCAACACAGCCGTACGTTGTCTTGACGTAAGTGTTGTGGCTGCGAGTGGTGGCCCTCCACTTTTCGAATTCCCCTGGACGCTGTCGCAGCCGGCATCAGCAGAACCGCCACAGATAGCTGCTTCAACAATTGTGACCAATTCTCGCTGAAGAGGTCCAACAGACGGAACGTAAAGTGATAGCCGCCGTCGTCCATATCGCCCACTATAACGATTCCACCTGGGCGCAGAACTGTTCGCCGGCGGCGATGGCACGCGGTCCAATTCGGTGCCGGAACCGCCGTGATATTCGGCCCCAGCGTCCAATTCGGAGCCGGCACCGCCGGAACACCCGGGCTCGGAGCTGTTCGCCGGCGGCGATGGCACGCGGTCCAATTCGGTGCCGGTCCTGCTGGAACATTGGGCTTCGGGGTTACTCGCCGGCAGTGGACCACCCACGACAAGGCCGCCGACCGCGCGTTTCTTCTGCCCATGGTACCGGGCGTCCCGGAACCACTTGCTCACTTGAGACGATGAATGTGATTATAATCGCAAGTGCTTTACCGCCAGGTTGTTTCAGATCTTACCTCGCCGACCGTCACTTTGGCGGCCTCCGCTAGCGCCAACTTTTCCGCATCAGTGGGCGGCGCATTCCGGTCCCAGTTCGTGTTGAGCCACTTACGCAGAATGGCCACCGACTCCAGCGGGTATCTGGTGCCTCGCTTCCGCTTCTGTGTCAGATGGCCCGCGTCAAGGCCTCCATCCGCGCTCCTCTTCCGCTCGAGGTATCTGATGACAGTGCACCATCTGCGCACCTGAGACAATCCATGTGATTGAAATTGGAGGTGCTACCTCGCCTACGTGTAACGTAAATGTTTGTATGCCTATATGTCGGCTTCGGGACTTTTTGACCGATGATGATGAATTCACTTGCATCTATTTTACATATTGTATCCCTAAAACACGTCATCAATTTGAATTTATTAATTTAAATCCTCATTACTTATTTCCTAATTTTAGCAAGAAAGCACTTTTGTCAACATAGCCGAAACGCTTTTACAAATTTTCGAATACGATGTCGAAATTTATTGGATCACAAAAGAATTTTACGAATTTACAATTGAAATTAAAAACGACTTTCCCAAACTAAAAGAGTTAACATTCAGTCAATTAGAGAAAGAGGATACCATACTATTTAAGTAAGTTAATTAACAGTTAATCAATAAATAATAATTTAAATTTTTTTGAAAAATATATGTTTTCAGACATTTGGAAAAGCACAACATTCTGTATAATATTCCGCTGGAAAAATGGTATGTCAATTGTTTCGCTGGCATTGTTAGCGAGCCAGCATTGATTCGTATCTGGGATAAAATTGTTGGAGGATCGCGAAAAATTGTAGTTTTCGTATTTCTAGTTTTATTAAAAACATTACGAATGAATTTGATGCGATGCACCGATTTAAAACAGTTCAGTGATGATATAGAAAGAGTAAGAATTTTCGTGTAAAATTTTTTGAGTTTTTACGATGAAGCTGAATTTCGTTTTAGAAAAAGGAAGACCAAGATGATTTGATTGTTATTAAAGCTATTGAATTGTGGCAAAGCAATAAGAGTCATAATGAATTCGTGGTACATCATAAGAACAATTGAATTTGTATCGAAATTAAGCTTAAAAAATCGCATTTATTAAATAAAATTAATTATAACCTATATCTTAAATTGTTTGCAATACAGCATTATTTATGTACATAAGAAAAACTTAAATTTTTTGTGCATGATTTTCTCTTTGATCGTGCTTTGTCTTCATTTCGATCTGCTTAATTCTAGTGTAGCAAGCACTGCTGGCTAATACTAGAAAATTTGAGAACCACCAGAGGACAGATTTACTGTCATGATACCACTGTGTTGCTATCAGCGTTTGAGCGCAAGCTTTCGCCGTACCTGATATATTATGCGTGAGCGGGGAAGTTACCTAGAATATTAATGGGATTCAATTAACAAAAAAATCATTTTATCAAAAAAAAAAAAAAAATCTTGTTTTGACGAACCTTAATTTGTAAAGCAGTTACGAATCCGATGGAGAATCCGCAAATTCCTCCGATAAACATTACAAACCAGAACCACGTTTCATTCAAATTAGAATAATTGTAAATCGCATCCAATTCACCGTTTATAACAATCAGAGGAATAAACAAAACGCTCGAATATACATTATTGTAGTAGCTTAGCAGCCACACCTCTTCGTTTACGAATGGTAACGTTTTCTTCGTGTAAATTGAATACAGTGTTAGAGAGAGCGATCCTAACACCCCGAATATTGTGCCCTTCCATGAAAAAGCATCTGAAAATAATTATATTTAAAACGACCGCCCTGCTTGGTGGTAGGTCTGAATCGAACCTGTTAAACTCTCCTGATCGACACCGAGCCAAAATCCACAGATGATTCCGATACAGCACAAAATACATTTCAGACTTGTTGTTTGTTTTAGTAGTAGAAAAGTTAGGATGACATTGAACACTGTAGTAAGAGATCGTCCTACGTAGTAAAATGCTACACTTACATATTTTAAACACAAATTGTTTGTCGAAACCATTGCGGTGAATAGAATCGACAGCGGAATGACCTGAAAAAATATTAACATTGTTCAAAATTTTTAGCGTACAAAATTATTTTTTATTTATAATCATAAATCGGTAAAATTAGAATTGCTGAAATAAAATAACCCTTCATTAGGAAATGATATTGCTATACCACCAATCCATCACTCTCATCATTTCACATTTATCCAATTACCAGGAATGAAATCGAACCGCACATAACTGAATTGAAAAAACATAACAGAATTATGATTGGGCGTAAAGCCCAATCATATGATACTCTAGATGAAATGAGAAAGAGTTCAATGCACCGGAAAATATGTCACCTCTAATTCTTTTGAATAATTAATAGTGACTTTTGTATGGGAGGTGGTAGAAGCAGAGGAGGAAGGTTTGTAATTTTTGGATATGACACCTAATGTGGTATGCAAAATATTTCGTGCTGAATTTAAGGTTTGTAGCTTTCATTATTTTCTATTGGACATAGTTTTCCTGAAATTGGGGCATTTGTATGGAAGGTCCCAGAGGAAGTGGAGGGGCTTAGAAGATTTTGAAACTGCTTATCGACATCATTATCGCCAGGCTTTTCAATTTCAAAGTCGATAGCTCTCATATGTTCGAAGAAGAAATGCTTTCCTTGAATTTATAATATATATTTCTATGGGAGGAGGTAGAAGAAGTGAAGAGGAGCTGATAATTTTTTTAGCATTTATTGCAATTATTAAAAAACAAATTCTGGCCAAATTTTAAGTTTATACTTTTTCTAGTTTTAATGGAAATCGATATAATGCACTTAACAAAAATTATGCATTTGTATGGGAGGGGGTAGAAAGAGTGTACGGTTCAAAACACATTTTTTTCTCGTTATTGATATTTCTATTTTTATACTTTATGCAAAATATCAAGTTGATAGCTTTAACAGTTTCGAAGAAAAATGATTTAATTTAAATTTCAAAATTTCGTGAAATTTGTATGGGAGAGGGTAGAAGGAGTGAGGTGAAGCTGATAATTTTTTTAATACTGATTGCAATTATATTAAAATTAATTCTGGCAAAAATTAGTTTTTATAACTTTGCTAGTTTCAATGAAAATCGAAAAAATGCATTTTTCAAAATTATGCATTTGTATGGGAGGGGGTAGAAGGAGTGACGGGATTGGATCAATATTCAGTCATATTAATGACATCTACATCATAATACTTTGACCTAAGTTTCAAGTCGATAGCTTAAATAGTTTCAAAGAAAAATCAATTTCTGAAAATTTCGGAATTTCGTGAACTTTGTGTGGGAGGGGGTAGAAGGAGTGGGGGGATGTGGCCCGTTCACGAACTTAAAGTTACTTTTTTGCTAAAAATGACACACACAAATTTTTAGCACTATAGCTCAAAGCTTTCGAGAGTTATGCTGTAGACAGGCGGACAGACAGCAACTCGGAATCGAAGGTTTTGAGCGACAACAAATATTTCTGTACCCTTAGCGGCTCTGTGCGAGCATTATTTCTTAGCGTTACAAACGGTAAGGCAAACACAATATAGTCTCAGATTTCATCTAGAGTATAATAATAAAGCGCCAAGTTTAGGCGCAAATACCTTAAAATTAGTTGCCAGTCATATTTCTCATCACTTTCTCATCTCTTCAACGTCTGTATATCGCAAGGTATTTTCCTAAATAAATTGAAGAGTGCTGTAGTCATTCCCTTATTTAAAGAAAGTGACAGAAAAGATTGTGGAAACTACCGGCCTATAATCTCCTGTGTCTAGCCCCGCTAAAATTTTTGTTAAATCCATAAAAAAACCGGTTAGTTAAATACCTTGATGAAAATCAGATATTAGCTACCAATCAATATGGTTTCAAGGCTGGCGCAAATACTTCTGATGCAATTTACGATGTTACGAAGTACATTACTAATGCACTTAACCAAAATGAAAAAATTATAGGTTTGTTTTTAGATGTTTAAAAAACTTTCGACACTGTTGATCACTCTCTCCTTCTTGCTAAGCTTAGATTTATCAGGTTCAGTCGTAATATATACTCCCTGTTCTAACCTTATTTGACCGGTAGAACTCAAGTTGTGAAAAAAAATGAAAAATTAAGTAGTACAATGTTCGTTAACTGTGGAGTTCCGCAAGATACAGTCCTGGCTCCAATTTTATTATACTCTAGATGAAATCTGAGAGTATATTGTGTTTGCCTTACCGTTTGTAACGCTCAGAAATAATGCTCGCACAGAGCCGCCAAGGGTACAGAAATATTTGTTGTCGCTCAAAAACTTCGATTCCGAGTTGCTGTCCGTCCGTCTGTCTACAACATAACTCTCGAACGCTTAGAGCTATCGTGCTGAAATTTGTTGTGTGTCATTTTTAGCAAAAAAGTAACTTTAAGTTCGTGAACGGGCCACATCCCCTCACTCCTTCTACCCCCTCCCATACAAATTTCATGAAATTTCGAAATATTAAGAAATTGACTTTTCTCTGAAACTGTTTAAGCTATCAACTTCAACTTTACGTCAAAGTATTATTATATAGATGTCATTAATATGACGGAATATTGATCCGATCCCCTCACTCCTTCTACCCCCTCCCATACAAATGGACAATTTTGAGAAATACTTATATTCGATTTTCACTGAAACTAGTAAGGCTGAAAACACGAAATTTTGCCAGAATTTTTTTTTTTATAATTACAATAAGTGTTGAAAAAATTATAAACTTCATCTCACTCCTTCTAGCCCCTCCCATACAAATTTCACGAAATTTTGAAATTTAAATTAAATTATTTTTCTTCGAAAGTGTTAAGGCTATCAACTTGATATTTTGTCTAAAGTATACAAATAGAAATATTAATAATACAAAAAAAAAATTGTTTTGATCTGTACACTCCTTCTACCCCCTCCCATACAAATGCATAATTTTTGTTAAATGCATTTTATCGATTTCCATTCAAACTAGAAAAAGTACAAACTTTAAATTTTGCCAGAATTTGTTTCTTAGTAATTGAAATAAGTTTTGGAAAAAATTATTAGCTCTGCTTCATTCCTTCTACCACCTCCCATACAAATATCTGTATTATAAATTCAAGAAAAGCATTTCTCCTTCAAGTATATGACAGCTATCGACTTTGAAATTGAATCAAAGCATGGTGATAAGGGTGATGATGAGCAGTTTCAAAATCATCTTAAATGCTCCATTTCCTCTGCCACCTCCCATACAAATGCCCCAATGTCAGGAAAACTATGATCAATTTCTTTAAAAATAATGAAAACTAGAAACTTTAAATTCAGCAAAAAACATTTTGCATGCTATGTTCGGTGCCATATACGAAAAATACAAACCTCCCCCTCTACTTCTACCACCTCCCATGCAAAAGTCTCTATTCACTATCCGAAAGAATTTGAGATGACATATTTTCCGGTATATTAAAGTCATTTCCATCTCATCTAGAGTATCATATGATTGGGCTTTAAGCCCAATCATAATTCTGTTATGTTTTTTAACTAGCGATCGCCCGCGACTTTGTCCGCGTAAGAATCACAAAATAAACATTTTTTGAGAATGTAGTTAGTAGTAAATTATGTCGGATAAATAATCTGCTTAGTTTATTAGCACTTTGAACACAATGATTTGCATTCTGTTGGAATCAGAACCATAAATTGTTAAGAATGAAACCATGATATTCACATTTGTATGGGACAGGCTCGTGATCAAATCATCCCCGTGATTATACGTGTTGAAGAGCGTTAAAGACATGTGAATAGTTGTAGCTTGTGTCAATTAAAAAAAGCCCAAACCAAATGACATTAAGCTTATAAACATAAAAGGACTTCTATTGTGCGTAAAGCCCAATCATATGATACTACCGATGAAATCTAAATATTTATGATCTTAAGAATTTTTGTGTGGGGAGTGATGGAAGGGGTGACAGCATTGAACTAATTTATTTCACATCATGCTAGAGTTGCTATAAAAATGTTTTGTACCAAATTTAAGCTTGACGAATTGAATAGGTACTGAGAAATTTAGTGCATTGGATTTAGTGACATTGTGCAATTTGTATGGGAGGTGGTACATTCTAGTGGTCATTGATTATTTCAGCAAGCGGCCTGAAGCTTACGCAATTCAAAACCAAGAAGCAGTAACCGTCGCAGAACAAATTGTTACCAACTGGGTGAGCAGATTTGGAGCTCCACGTGAATTAAAATATTATTATTAAAATATTCAAACACGTGTGCCAAATGCTGGGAATAAACAAAACCAGGACAACTCCATTACATCCACAGTCCGATGGAATGGTGGAACGTTTCAATAGGTCATTGAACTCAAACCTATCCAAACTCGTCAGCGAGAGGCAACAGGACTGGGATCAGCACATCCCTCTATTTTTAATGGCATACAGAACATCGATACATTCAACAACAGGAGAAATTCCCTCCCGAGTCATTTTCGGAAGAAATATTCGAGTCCCTGCGGAACTAATGTTTGGAGTGCCACCAGACCAACCAACCAATGCCAAAGATTACGTCTCGGATCTTCGATGTCGACTAAATACAATTTACCACCTGGTCAGAGACAAAATTGATTTGGCGACCGACCGCATAAAGACGAGGTATGATCAACAGGCGAATTCATCAGGATTCCAAGAGGGCGATTTGGTTTGGTCATACAATCCCAAACGACAGAAGGGCAGATCGCCGAAACTACAGCGCAATTGGGAAGGCCCTTACCAAATCATCAACCGGTTATATGATGTCGTCTACCGGATTCAGCTACATCAAAAACCTCGTACCAAAGTGGTACACCTCGACCGACTAACAAAGTACCATGGTGCCAGTGATGAAGTTAACGACTCTGTTCGGGACGAACAGGGACTAAGGAGAGGATAATGTTACATGCTAGGGTGTAGCCTAGTAGGTAGCGTGTTGGTCTTGTAATGCGAAGGTCGTGAGTTCAAATCTCGGTCGACGCAATATATAATTCCAGCACTCTGCTTGCTTGGATATACCTTGGTCACCTCAATCTACGAAAATAAAAAATTCGTAGATAGAGGGTTATGCGAAGGGCTAACAACCCTTCCACAAAAGTAATGAAAAATGTTAAGGTACCTGAATGTCAGGAGGCCAAGGTCCGATTTGGGCTGTAGCGCCATTGTAGAAGAAGTAGAAGAAGAATGTTACATGCAGACCTGGCAGCCCCGTAACTCGATCTCTCTCGAAGAGACAAAGATTATGTAGAACAGTATACTCAACTATGTAGAGAGCAACAATTAAAGATCTAGAGCTTTCCAGTATAGTTCACACATACGCACCGAAGGAAGCTTCGAGAATAGTCGTGATCATGGGGAGAGATGTATAAAAGCACGAAAGCTTTCAGCGAGATAGTTAGTCAGCAAGTAATTTTTATTACGGACGCGACCCAGTGAAAGCGATAGAAAAACACGCGGCGGTATTGTCATATAGTGCGAATTAAGCGGATTTCAAGGATATATTCGGGTTAAAAATCGAGAGTCAAAAAGTGAAATTAAAATTCTCGAACGGACAGTGAGAATTTTGTGAGAGCGAAAAAGTGAATTTAAAATTCTCGAACGGACAGTGAGAATTTTTTGAAATCGAATATTTTCGAGAGCTCTGGTAAGCAGTGACTTTAATTAGTGAAGAATTTCAGTGAATTCGAATCGCGGGAAAAAAAAATTTAAATAATCGGTAGTGAAAATGCCGCGTTATCTGAAGGATTTAAAATTAACGGAGCTGAAGGAAGCCGGTAGACGCGAGTTATCTACGACAGGAAACAAGTCCGAACTTGTCAGCCGTATGATCGAGATACTTGAGGCTGAGGGTAAGGATGCAGATAGTTTTGAGTTCCAAATCAAAGAAGCTCGTGAAGAGGAGTGTTCTGGTACATCGGATGCTCTGACACAGTTAATGCAACAAATGATGAACAAATTAGATCAACAATCAGTGGACATTAAACAATAATCAGTGGACATTAAACAACAATCAGTGGACATTAAACAACAATCAGCTGTGACAACGGACATGAATCAGAAATTAGATCAACAATCTGCGGACATTAATTAGAAATAAGACCAACAAAATCAGCTGTCAGCGGACCTTAATGAAATATTAGATCAGACCTCAAAGGACCTCAACCAAAAATTGGAACTGGAAAATAATCAAATAGACACCATGGGTAAGGCAATAAAAGAAAACGTAGAAAAGGAACTTCGAATCCTCGAAGAACAAATTACGGAAAGGATATCCGGGATTGTAGAAGAAGTCGAACGCCTAAAAAGAGACTTCGATAACGTGAAAGCGACTGGAGTCATCAAGGCAGAACACGTTACGCGCAAGGGTCTCAAAGCTCCAATCTTCGATGGACAAACATTGGGGATATTTATAAGACCCAATTTAAGGCTGCCGCAAGAAACAATCATTGGAATGATCTGGAACGAGGAACAGCTCTTATATTGGCGCTAAGAGGTCCACCAGCAGAGGTTCTTCAAACGATTCCGCATGAGCAACAACAAGATTTTTCAACGTTAGTCCAGACATTGGATCTCCGTTACGGCAGTGACGACATGCGAGAGATCTACAAAACACAACTGCACAACCGAATCCAAAAGAACGGTGAAACACTTCAAGAGCTGGCACGCGATATTGAACGACTCACACTATTATCGCTTTCCAATGCGCAAACAGAGCAACGCAACGATACAGCTGTTTTCGCATTTAACAATGCTGTACAGGACAGAGAGCTGCAACAGGCGTTAAAATTGGCAGGTAAGAAAACGATTGGCGAAGCCTTAGTATATGGGCTGACGTTCGAAGCTGCCAAGCAAAGCTCGCGGAGTAACTATCGAGTCCGAGAAATAGCAGAAGAGTGTGTGTGACAGAAAGCAGAGTACACCAAGCGGAGCGAAGGATCTGGTGCCCCCGATGCTGGAATTGTCGACAGGCAGGACACTTAAGATGCGACTGCCGTAGGACCAGAAAAGCGACCAACTATTGTTCCGGCTACGCTGCTAAACAACGCGAAGGTAGATCTTGGTTAAGAACTAGTCGTCAGAGTTCAAATCTTACACACGGTTTTGATAAAAGACGCCGGAGTCGATCGAAAACCCCGAGTCGGCAAGATCGATTGCAACAAGAACAATACATCGGGAAAGATCATGGAAGCAAGGATAGGCATTCAAATAAGGATCGCGAACGAACGGGTGGAAGTCGTGACGGTCAAGTACTTCATGCGAATGATCGTGACAAGGCCAAACATGCGAAAGGAAGAATGCGGATCGTGAAAAGAAAGAACAAGAACGGAAATTGCATGAAAAGGAAAGTAAACGTGCTGCCAAGGAGGAGAAGGAGCGCGAAAAGGACAAGGAGAAAGAACGCGAACGTGAGAAGGAAAAAGAAGCCGGAGAAACCATTCAGAGGATAACGACCGAACCAAAGGATGGATGGAATCAGCAAGAACTGAAAGATGCCCAACGTAAAAATCCAGATATTTCACCGACCATGGCATGGAAGGACGAAATGAAACGGCATGAGTGGAAAGACATCTCACAATTCAGCGAAACCTTAAAGTGTTATTGGACACAATGGAACTCCCTTCACCTAGACGGCGGATTATTAAAACGGAAATGGGAAAACGTTGAAGGAAAATCGTATCACATGCAAACCATCGTCCCATTCGAGAGAATTGCTGTGGATATTGCTGGACCATTTCCGGAATCAGAAAATGGTAATCGCTACATTCTTTGATTATTTCAGCAAGTGGCCTGAAGCCTACGCAATTCCAAACCAAGAAGCAGTAACCGTCGCAGAACAAATTGTTACCAACTGGTTGAGCAGATTTGGAGCTCCACGTGAACTACACTCCGATTAAGGACGCAATTTTGAATCTCAAATATTCAAACACGTGTGCCAAATGCTGGGAATAAACAAAACCAGGACAACTCCATTACATCCACAGTCCGATGGAATGGTGGAACGTTTCAATAGGACATTGAACTCAAACCTATCCAAACTCATCAGCGAGAGGCAACAGGACTGGGATCAACACATCCCTCTATTTTTAATGGCCTACAGAACATCGGTACATTCAACAACAGGAGAAACTCCCTCCCGAGTCATTTTCGGAAGAAATATTTGAGTCCCTGCGGAACTAATGTTTTGAGTGCCACCAGACCAACCAACCAATGCCAAAGATTACGTCTCGGATCTTCAATGTCGACTAAATACAGTTTATAACCTGGTCAGAGATAAAATTGATTTGGCGACCGGCCGCATGAAGACGAGGTATGATCAACGGGCGAATTCATCAGGATTCCAAGAGGGCGATTTGGTTTTGGCAAACGACAGAAGGGCAGATCGCCGAAACTACAGCGCAACTGGGAAGGCCCTTACCAGATCATCAACCGGTTAAATGATGTCGTCTATCGGATTCAACTACATCAAAAACCTCGTACTAAAATGAAAGTGGTACATCTCGACCGACTAACAAAGTACCATGGTGCCATTGAGGAAGTGAACGACTCTGTTCAGGACGAACAGGGACTAAGGAGAGGGTAATGTTACAGATCTGGCAACCCCGCAATTCGATCTCTCTCGAATAGACAAGAATTATGTAGAACAGTATCCCCCAACATATAAAAAGCCATAATTAAAGATCTACAACTTTCCAGTATAGTTCAGACATACACCCGACGGAAGCATCGAGAACAGTCAAGAATAGGGGGAAAAATGTATAAAAGGCACGAAAGCTTTCAGTCGAGAACCATTCTTTTTGATGACGGAGACGCGAACCAGTGCAGGAAAGCGATAGAACAGTACGCGGCGGTAGTGCCATATAGTGCGAATTAAGTTAAACTGCGAATAAATAAATTATCACTTATTTTTAAACGAATTGTGTTTTACTTGAAATCCCGGCGAACCCCTAGCTCGCAACAATATGTAAGAACTTGGAAACGAGTGCATGCATAAACGATCTTTTTTTTTATTTGACTTTAACTCTAAAATTGCAATAAATGTTGCGATTTTCAAGTCTTCAATACAAAAAATATGACGTGCAATTATCGAGTATTGCAATTATCGAGAATTACAATTGTTGAGGTTACACTGTATGTTTATAGTAAAGAGTCTCCAGGGATGATAGCAACAGATAAGTTTTCTGTCGAAAGCTGGATTGACGTTTCAGATGTTTGTTAAGTGAACTCTAAACATCTTTGCAATAACTTTCATTTACTGCTATAAGGTACGAGAGTAATGTACGTGATTCGTGAAAGTATGACCGACAACCGATCGTTCGATTATGAATTTTCTCTGAATGGCGTTTGAATAAATTCACACGATTCCGATAGTGTCATTTCATGATCGCGGGTGCTCTAATCAGCAGCTCTTTTCGTTTTCTTTCCAACTTTAGAGAGATGATACCGATTTCAAGAATATTTTGCTAGCAAGTTGACACACATTTTTTCCAGCATGTGATAAGTAGGTAAATATATGTAATTGTAAACTATAATTGAAACAACATTTTTAGCACAGGGTGATATCAAATTGGATCACCCTATAAAAAAGAAATTGCATGTAAATGTTCATAGAAAATAAGACTCGAACGAAAAATACTTGTTTTGCAATACCGCTGCGGACGACTTATATTATTTTGCATAATGTTTACCAATTGCGAAAACAATTTATATGGAGTATACAACGATTCCCGCAAGGGGGTAGTTGTAGTATGAGGTTTTACCAATTCCTGCAACTATCTTTGGAGTTAGCGACTCCACGGACCTGAGCTAACTATCCCCCTCTGGGATGGGGGCTGTAGAATTCACCCACAGCCAGTCCTGCTTGCCCTAAAAATGGCAAATGGACACTCACTGGATCATGGGCTTATCACCCGTGATCTTAAGACCTAAACGATACGAGAAACGGATACATCGCCTCGGATACGGACTGATTCTACGGTAACGACTTTTGGCAGTCGAAAACGGACTATGATTGGCTTCTGGAACGTTCGAACATTGAATGACGGGGGAAGAGCTGGGGTTACTCGGTCCTTGCACCGCCAATCAGTGATCGACCGTGAAATGGAGCACTATAACATCCAAATCTTGGGCTTGAGCGAGGTCAGGTGGACAGGATCAGGAGAAGAACGAACCCCTAGCGGAAACACTATTCTGTACATTGGCCCTGAAAGTGAAGCCAGAAATGGCGTGGCGTTCGTCCTTACGCCGAGAGCGAGAAACAGTCTCATTAGCTGGGAACCAATCTCGGATAGGATTATCGTCGTCAGGCTCAGGACCAGTGTCAGAAACGTCACAATTCTGCAGTGCTACGCCCCAACTAATACCGCAACATCTGGTGACAAAGAGGAGTTTTATAGTCAACTGAGTGCCACCTTCGAACGTGTTCCAAGAGGTGATATTATTATCATCTCGGGAGATATGAACGCCCAGGTTGGATCAGACAACACTGGACTAGAACACGTCATGGGGAGGCATGGTGACCCTTGGGTCGACCCTTCACGACCTTGGATTAAGAGACCCGAAAACGGCGAATTATTTGTGGAGTTCTGTAGTACTCGGCAAATGGTCATCGGAGGGACCCTTTTTCCACACAAGAGTCATCATAAAACATCTTGGGTTTCCCCTGATGGTGTTACTCAGAACCAGATCGACCATTTGGCTATAAGTCGCCGATGGAGAAGATGTCTCCTCGATGTGCGAGCGAAACGTGGAGCTGACGTGGGGAGCGATCACCACTTGATGGTTGCCTGCTTGAGATTGTGTACAGCAGCTATCCGACGACCACAAATTCTTCAAATGAAGCGCAAGCTTAATGTGGATAAACTCAGAGATCCCAACAAAAAACTCGAATACACCACCATTCTACGCGAAAAGTCATCCACATTGGGTGAACATGAAATGCGCACACTGGACGCCAATTGGGAGGCAACCAGAAACACTTTTCTAACTAGTGCTGAAGAATCTGTGGGATATGCGCAAAGCGGTGAGAAACCCTGGATGTCGCAAGACACATGGGACAAGGTTGACAATCGGAAAAAAGCCAAATTGGCAATCATCTCTCAACCCGATGTCAACCAACGAACGCCCGACTTGAGGCAGAACTACCGCGATGCTCATATACAGCTTAAAAAGGCTGTTAGACGCGACAAGAGAAAGGCCATTGAAGATCTGGCAAACAAGGCAGAATCTGCGGCTTACCTTGGGGATATGGGTTCACTATTTAAAATCATGAAACAGTTGACGAACAGGAATTTCACCGCCAACCACCTGGTGAGAGATGTCAACGGAACTCTCCTTAATATGAGTGAACACCAGTTGCGACGATGGAAGGAATACTTCTCTGATATTTTAAACATCTTGTCAGATGAAGATATTCCGGAAACAGAACAACTTCCAAACATCCAACCGCAACAATCCTCTATTAGGGACGATCCCCCAGATAAGGAAGAGATAGTTTCCGCCATTCGGTCAATGGCGGGAAGGAAAGCTCCAGGTATAGACGGACTACCAACCGAACTCCTCAAAACGGACCCGGAAATAACAGCCGATATACTCCTCCCACTCTTCACTAAGGTGTGGAATGATGGAAGATATCCGACTGAATGGAAGGAGGGCGTCATTGTGAAAATTCCGAAGAAGGGCGACCTTCGGGATTGTGGCAATTGGCGTGGTATATGTCTACTTACTGCCGTATCAAAAATTATGGCTAAGGTAATTCTCAATAGGATTAGTGATGTCGTCGAGAGCACTCTCGAAGTTTATCAGGCTGGATTCCGTAAAGGGTCGTCTTGTACCGACCACACAAATACCCTACGGATAATATTAGAGCAGTCAGCCGAAATGGGTTCGCCACTACATCTCATGTTTGTGGACTTCGAGAAGGCTTTCGACAGCGTTAAGCGAGATTACATATGGAATGCTTTGCGTAGGAGAGGTATTCCAAATAAGGTCATAGCTATGATTAAAGAATCCTACGAAGATGCAAGGTGTCGCGTCTTGCATAGAGGAGAGCTGTCCGAGAGCTTTCCTGTGCGAACGGGTGTCAGACAAGGCTGCATATTATCACCAGCCCTGTTTCTGGTGGTAATAAATGACATCTTGAAAGCTGCACTGGAAGGTGGGGAAGGTAAAGGTCTTCAATGGAGACTATTTAACATCTTAAGTCACCTTGATTATGCTGATGACGTGTGTTTGCTTGCACATACCCGTTCGGACTTAGAGTCAAATGTTCGCTCGTTGCATTCTAAATGCAAAGAGGCGGGACTGAAAATAAATGTGCGTAAAACCAAGTACATGCACATGGGTTCGAACGCAAGCACACCGATTGTTCTTAATGGACAGGATGTGGAAGAGGTGCAAGATTTTTGCTATCTCGGAAGCATTGTCAGCATGGACGGCGGAGCCGAAAAGGATGTTGAGGCTCGGCTAAATAAAGCTCGTCAGGCCTTCGGTATCCTTTCCCCTTTCTGGAGGTTAAGAGAGATCTCCCTTCGCACGAAGCTGCGAGTTTTTGACGCATGCGTCAAATCCGTGTTGTTATATGGTTGTACTACGTGGAAAGTGACCGTTCGACTTACCAAGAAACTACAGACTTTCGTAAACCAATGCCTCCGACGCATTTTAGGAATATTCTGGCCAGAAGTGATCTCCAACGACGAACTTTGGAGTACAACTCGCCAGACTAAAATAGGTATTGAGATTCAACGGCGAAAGTGGCAGTGGATCGGTCATACTTTGAGGAAACCAGAGCAAAACATCGCAAAACAGGCTATGGATTATAACCCTCAAGGAAGACGTCGGGTTGGTCGACCACGTAACACATGGAAGCGAGCAGTTGAGCAGGAGGCCAGAGGAATAAACAAGTCCTGGCAACAGCTTAAAGCCGATGCTCAGGATCGCGCCTTGTGGAAGAGAGTTGTTTCTGTCCTATGCCCCTATAGGGGGTCTTAACAGGAATTTGATTGGATTGATACAACGATTACTATTTATGATTGAAATCGAGAATTATGAATTCTTAAATAAAATAGGCAGGTGAATGCGAATTGCTTAAGAGCTGCAACACCTCTTAACTTGGCGTTATTATTTTCTTTCATAGTTCCTCCAGTCAAATAGAAATTTTCTTTTCTTGTGGATGGTTTAGCATCTGAAATCATAATATTCCAAGTTGCGAATAAATTTTATTGTACTCTGGTTTGGTACACGTATTTATACTTCTGTTTGTTAGATATCACATGTATCCATATAAGTGTGTATCGATCAGTGCGTGTATATTGCAACAATAAAATTTGAACATGTTTTTACCGCTAAGATAAAAACTAAATCGGAAACAAGTGGCAATACACGAACAAATTGAAATAATTTTAATTGTTTTGCCTTATCAGCATTTCGCAGCATGCGAGAGATAACATCCCATTAATTCTTTTACGTTTGAATTTACAGTAGAAATTAAAAAGCGAATCAGATGGAAGTTACTTACATTCTGAAATGTGTTCCAATCTAAAGGATTTCCCTCCGGAAATGAAATGCTGCCGGGGAAAATTTTCGCCAGACGACTCATAGTGAAGCAGATCAAAGTGGTAACGATACATTGGAACCATGTTACAAACAAGGGAGCATCCAAATGTACTTCCGCGCTGCTTAGTAGTGCCTTGTTTACGAATACTGTGAGAATCGAGATAATCCTGGGAAAATGAGCTTTATTTTAAATGTTTGTAATATTTTATAGGATCTTACCAGTAGGCACTTACTACCGCCAGTATTTGCACGTATTTGTAGCCTAAACTACGTTCTCCCAAGGGTTTGTACATCTTTAATTTATGAATATGTGGTTTAACTTATGGTCAAACTATGTATGCATCATACCGTGGCTCAAATTAACTGGTACTCTAGCCACGACGAAACACTTGTATTTGCTTTAAAAAAAATACTTCGAGTAAAAATCATCTACACCGGCTGTCATAATGCTTCGGCAGTTTTTTTAATGACAGCTGACAGTTGTAAAAGTTTTTTCACCACCAGCAAAAGGTGAGTTTAGTGAAAATGTCATATCCTGTAACGGAGACTATTAGTGCAAATTATGTTATAAATAAAATGAACCTGTTGCAATAGTATGTTCAAGGATACACAAACAATGAACAGTGTCTTCAAATCCTAATATTTCTATTTCTTTGTCTGCAACAAACAAAAATCAAGAGCAATCAAAATAAAGTACAGTCGCGAGAAATGAAATGTTTCCACTAATATTGACAATGTTCTTAATTAGTTGCATAAGAAAACGTATAATTTATTTTTCACTTTCATTAGCAGATTAGGGATCTTATTTCTGAAGTTGATCTTTTGATTCTTGTATGGCCAAGTAATGGTCTTAGCAGATTAGGGATATTTATCATCAACAAGAGACTGGATAAAGGAAATTATGTGGTAGCGGTATTTGTTGACCTAATGAAAGCATTTGATACTGTGGATCACAAAACGCTTTTAGATGGACTCGATGAAATTGGAATTAGAGGAAAATCAAATGACCTCATTAGGAATTACCTTACTGATAGAAAATATGTGACTAACAATTTTGATGAGCTTAGCGATGAACTCTATGTCAATATAGGAGTACCACAAGGCTCAATTTTGGGTCCCACATTGTACCTACTGCACATTCATAATTTGCAGAAAGCTGGACTACATGGAAAGTATGTAATCTTTGCTGACACACTACTATATTCAACGGGATCGAAGGAGGAGTTAAATTTTGGGATTAATGATGATCTGATAAAGTATCATAGATGGCTATTAGGTAACAGATTGACAATAAATACTACAAAGACGAGTGACATGATATTCAGGCAAAAGAACAAAAAGAACATCAACCTATCGCTGAAAATTAATGACCAGCTATTAAATAGAGTTCATCAAACTAAATATCTTGGTGTAATTATTGATGAAAAGCTATCATGGACCAGTCATATAGATGCAATAAGAAAAAAAAATTGCTCCAATTATTGGCATATTACGACGGTATCGATACCTCTATGTGAAAATGAAAGAAATTATATACAATGCATACATAATATCTAATATAAATTATGGGGTACTATTATGGAGTCAAACACCTGCATTTAATATCATTCGAATAGGTAGACTTATAAATAAAGGAGTCAAGGCTGTTCATAACCTTTCTGTATTGACACCAACTACAGAAGTCTATAAACTTACAGGAAAGCTAAGTATTTTCCAATATATAATGCTAGAGAGAGCTAAATATATATATAAACTAGTACATGAACTCACTAAAAGTTCAGTAAAACTGAACACAAATGCAATGTATATGTACGGCACAAGAAGTGCTGAACAAATAAGAACATCAGCTGCTAGAACAAACCGTGTTCAAAATGATCCAATTAACCAGGCTATTAAAGTTTACAATCAGATGCCTTACCTCATCCGGAAAAGTAGTAGTATTGCAATATTTAAAAAAGCAGTAAGACGCCACATCCATGATAATGATAACCATGCCCGGTGACTGTTTTCGTAGTACATTATGAATGCATTATTAAGTATTAATGTATAATATGAATCACGAATTCCCAATAAGCGTGTAGTGTTCCCAATCCGTTCGTACTGGATTCTTGTAAAACCGGCTATTTTTTGCTGATCCCACTACTGCAAGAGTTGTATCGATAATCTTGTTTCTTACTCTATTTATGAAGGTGGGACTATTACCAACTTTACAAACTTTTAGATTGTTCATGCTAAGAAATTTTAGAACTGACTTACCGTTGCAGTCTGTGCTAGACTAGTAGGTGTGATGGATATTGGCATCACAACCTATTACCAAGTTCCCTGTGTTGGATTGGATAAGCTCGCTCAGGTCAGTCGTTGGAACATCCCTTGCTTCGTATAGCTGGTATGAAGAACCCCGCTTAACAAGCTGCGGTGCTCCATTAAATGGTCTCTCCCAGAGCGTTGTTGTTTGGTGTGGACTGCTAAATTGTAGAACTAATTTCAATTTTTTGCTTTTTTTGCAACGACACTTGTTTTGGGTTCATGAAGGACTGTAAATTTTTGTATTCAAAGTATTCCGCCTTACTTTTATATCTTCCGCATTACTTATAATATTGCCTTCTGCGTCCTTGCAGAGGGTTGTCTTTGGTTGTATCTCTCTTTCCTCCTTTTAACTAGGAAATACGTAGCTCTTGTGTAATTTAAAATGTTCGTCCATCCATTATTTTACCCTTTTTTCTGTCTGCATATTTTGTTTGCAAATCATATAGGATCATTATATTTGGGCAGTAACCGTTTTAATATTATTATTTTCAGCGACTTTCAGATTACCTCTCATCGGCACAGGTCTAGATTTGTTAAATTTAGAGCAAATTGGGATAAATGCCAGTTAATGATCGTGAAAAAATCAGACACATCTCCCCATTCATCAAACACAAATGAAGAAGCTTCAACCATTAAAAAAATAGTGAGTTCCGCTGCTAGCCACTACATTCCTGCTACCAAGCCCCATATAGGTAAACGACAACCTATATGGATGAGCTCTGAAATACAAGATATGTTTAGGCTTAAAAAACAAGATGTTCAAAAGATTTCAATTCCAAATTTAATCTTAAATCGTAAATCTGCTGCCAAATGCAAACGAGCAATCAAGGCCGCTAAAAACAAAGAGAGCTTTGAGCACTGCTCCGTATCTTTTAATATTAATACCTCGCTATCTGAAGCCTGGCGTAAATTCAACGGAATTGTTAGAAATAACATCCCTAGTGGCATCCCACTCCTGAAAGCCCCCTAGATATCTCAAACGAGTTTGCATCGAACTGGACCGCGTATTTCTCCAATAGTAATGACGCTTTTAAACGTGTAAAAAGCTCATTCCAATTTTCAGATTGGCCTTGCAGGAAATTAATTACACGTTGAAATCCTTCAATCGTATTACACCAGGTACAGATAACATAGATAGGATCATTGCGCTGTATAACTAGATGAACTGAGAACCATTCTAAAAGGCTGTGGACCTCATGCTGAAATAATAAACTGCAGGCCCATATCACTTTTACCCTGTGTAAGTAAGTTACTGGAAAAAATTCTTAGTGAGAGACTAAAACCTATGCTAGACCGCAACTTAACAACTGAACAACACGGATGCCGCACAGGATATAGTATCGTAGCATTACTCCACACACTTGAACACCATTTCGCTTAAGGTTTCCGGAAAAATCAACACGGAGAAGTTTCGTTCGTAAATTTGGAAAAGGCTTGAGTTGGCTCTCAGTTAAATATTGCTCAACTTTTTGAATGGGGTGTGGATAGATCCTTTACACGAACCATTTACGATTGTTTAGCTAAACGTAAAATCACCGTTTGCGTTAATGGGTTCTCATCCGCTACCTGGGACTGGTCTGCCATAGGGCTTCCCACTCTCAGTCACTCTATTCAAAATCTTTATTCACTCCCTCTCACAATGCCTCAATAGCATAACAAACCTCGAGCATCTACTATACGCGGACAATATCATCTGGTTTTCGTTTGGGTCAAGCACTACAGTGCACGACTCGTTGCCAGAAGGTATTTGTAACACGATTCGTTGGGCTTCGCACGAAGAAGATGTGATGATGTGCTTTCCGAGCCTAAATCTGAGTGATTATACGCATTTAAATAGAAAACAAAATTGCAATCCTTTAACACGCACATTCGGATTAACGAACATTCGAAACTCAGATAGTCGTAAAATCCTAGGAATCCAATTCCAAAGATCACTCAAATGAACCATACATATAAACTACATTAAAAGTAAAATTCACAGCATCCATTATCTAACCAAAATTGTCGCGAGGAAAAATAGTGGCCCAAATGTACTAACTCTTTTACATCTAAGGCTTACCCTCACCAGAGGTCTAACCGAGTATGGACTCTCTGCTTGGAGGTGCGGCTAGCACACATTTAAAAAAAAATCCAAATCGCTATTACGCTAATCTGAGAACATGCACTGGCGCTTTAAGAACGACACTCATTTAGTCATTACACATTGAAACCGACTACATCGGACTGCACAAAAGAGCTATTTTAATAACAAAAAGCCTCATCGACAAAAACATAAAATTCCCTAATACTCCTCTCCTTAATATTCTTCGCCCGAATTCTAACACTTTCATCAGAAGAATAGTCAACAATATCTTTCCGCAGAACAGTATATTAGCACCGTCATTCAAGCGATTCGCTTTTTTCCGCATCCACCCTACACATCCATAAATTTCTACACTTTCAGATATTAGTAATTGGAGCAAAACTGGAACAAGCAAGAAATCTTTTGGCAACTGTTGTCCGACTGGGTGTACCACATCCCGCAGATCTGTATATTTCTACCGATGTTTCTACCATTAACGATGTTATCTTGTTCGCCATTATGGTAGAATCAGAGACCGGCTTCGATCCACTAAGAAAAGGCTTGCTACCACCCAATATCTCGACAGAAGGTCAAGGCCCGATTTTGGTCTCTGCTGAGACCTTTATCAAACTGATCGACAATTACAAAAGAGAATTATTGTATAGAAAAGGGGGGTTAATTGAGCGTGGGAAGGGTAATTAAAATGAAATTAGTTAATTAAGGTTAAATAATTAGTATCAGGTAGTTGAATTAGTCAAGGATTTCTGGGTATATAACTGACAGAAATGCTGTGACATTCATTCAATACTTACGTGAAAGAAGTGCAGTATTAGGGAAAGGCTAACCATGGAAGGGTTTTCATAATAAGTAATGAAAAAAAATATATCAAGGAGCCTGAAGGTCAGGGGGCCAAGGCCCAATTTTTTACCGACCACACAAATACCCTACGGATAATATTAGAGCAGTCAGCCGAAATGGGTTCGCCACTACATCTCATGTTTGTGGACTTCGAGAAGGCTTTCGGCAGCGTTAAGCGAGATTACATATGGAATGCTTTGCGCAGGAGAGGTATTCCAGATAAGGTCATAGCTATGATTAAAAAATCCTACGAAGATGCAAGGAGAGCTGTCCGAGAGCTTCCCTGTGCGAACGGGGTTTGCTTGCACCGTTCGGACCTAGAGTCAAATGTTCGCTCGTTGCATTCTAAATGCAAAGAGGCGGGACTGAAAATAAATGTGCGTAAAACCCAGTACATGCACATGGGTTCGAACGCAAGCACACCGATTGTTCTTAACGGACATGCGTCAAATTCGTGTTGTTATATGGTTGTACTACGTGGAAAGTGACCGTTCGACTTACCAAGAAACTACAGACTTTCGTGAACCAATTTCTCCGACGCATTTTAGGAATATTCTGGCCAGAAGTAATCTCCAACGACGAACTTTGGAGTACAACTCGCCAGACTAAAATAGGTATTGAGATTCAACGGCGAAAGTGGCAGTGGATCGGTCATACTTTGAGGAAACCAGAGCGAAACATCGCCAAACAGGCTCTGGATTATAATCTTCAAGGAAGACGACGGGTTGGTCGACCATGTAACAGATGGAAGCGAGCAGTTGAGCAGGAGGCCAGAGGAATAAACAAGTCCTGGCAAACAGCTTAAGGCCGATGCTCAGGATCGCGCCGTGTGGAGGAGAGTTGTTTCGGTCTTATGCCCCTATAGGGGGTCTCAAAAGGAATTTGATTGATTGATTGATATATATTCACCCGAACCCAAAGAACAGTTAAAAGTGAATTATTATTATTATAATTGCTCTCATAGCCTCATATATACAACCGTTTCCTTTAGTATTTTGGTTCATTATTGACACTAGTCCTTTTGCATTCATCATGTTTATATAATTAGAGCATAAACCTTTCGTATTTGAGTTTATGTCTATATTTATATCACCTAAAAAAATTAAATCATCACCATTAAATTCATCTAGAATACAGTTCTTTGCCACCCTCATGGCCTGTTATGGTGTAGCTGAACTTCGCCTATATAATCGATCACCATATTCTCTTATTTATTCGTTACAACCAACGGTGATCAGCAAAGCTCAGGACTGCAAGCAAAATATTACTGTCCCTACATTTCTTAATGCTCATACTAGTTTCAGGCTAATATAATATATTAACAAAGTTATGAATCGTATAAATTTTGCTAATAGCTTCAAAAATTCTAAATAAAATAAAATTAGATTTTCTTACTCCATCAAAAATACGATAACAACAGGATGAGATACAACATTTTAATCGTATATTTATTCTAAATGCATTTATAAAACAAAACTAAAAATCTAAAAATATATTTCAGTTTATTGCTTCTTGTTTTTCATCTTCATACTCTGTTGATTCCGCCTTATCTTTTTTCCCTTTACTAACAAATTCCTCTGGAACATACAAAAATGGATCGATTTTAAGTTTTTCGCCACTCGGTGGACTTTTTAGTAGAACCCTTGAAATAATAAACATTTAGTGAAACCGGTATAGTTGTTTTCAAATATGAAGCTAGTTTACCTTGTTATGAATTTTCCTTCCCGTTTCGGACGCATTGAATCGACGTCTTTTAGTAGGGAAGCTAGATTCTCTTCTAAATGTTTGGCATCCATTTCAAGCTGAAAAATAAATAAATAAACAAAATGTTAGACAGAAAACATACAGATATCGCCCACCAGATATGGCATAACTCAAGAAATAGTGTTTTCAGATATGAGGAAAAGATAAAGCGAGCACGTATGTATATGTGTGACTTTTTAACATCACCCGACGGACGAACATTCAACCAAATAGACCACGTTCTAATAGAGAAAAGGACGGCGTCCCGCATTCACGTACATGTCGAGGGGCTAATTGCGACAAATCACTATTTGATAAAGATTAAGTTCCGAAGTCGAATCGCAAACCGGGGACACTTAAGAACGCCTTTGAAAGAAAGGTCTTCAGAAGAATCCTCGGACCTATAAGGGAAGATTCGATCTGGAACGATACAATAGAGAATTCTATGCCATCTTCGACAATCCAGAAAAGTCAACCCTTATAAGATTTAAGAAACTACAATGGGCTTGTCATGTAGAGCGGATGGATGACGGAAGAATTCCCGCTGTCATTATTTAAAACTTCCGTAACTACATACGGACCTCTAAACTTTGGTAGTAATTTTTTATTTATGCCTGGTATTGTGCATAAGTTCCTAATCATCCCAAAGTCCCCCTTATTATATTTTACAGGTCGTTTATGTAATTTGTCAATGTTATAGACTTGGTGTTTCTTCATCAATTCAGATAGTTTCTCTGTAATGAGCGTCAAGACACAATTATTTGTGGTCGCCCTTTTGTCTCATTCCAAAAAGCAATATACTGGGAGTTCACCTAGTACTTCGATTAACTTGTTCAACGCGAATTCTACTTTAATTAAATGTTTTTTATAACTTCCAGCGTTTGAGTAGTGTTTACGACGTAAGGTTTCGTGAATTTGGTGAATCCATTTACTATTAAGAAAATATACTCCTTTCTAGTTTTCCCAGATGGAAGTGGACCATAGTGGTTGACATGAAGGATATCAAAAGGCATATTACCTTTGGGAATGCTATGAAGCGTTCCTTCTATTTTACCTGAAACCGGATAGTAATAAATGCATTTGAGACATGTACAATTTAATTTTCGATTTCAAATTTGGGAACCAATAAGTTTCATTTAAGTGTTCGTAGCATTTATCTACATCCAAATGACGTAGCATTTATCTACATCCAAATGACAAAGGCCCTCATGATGGGTTTGTATGACTTGGTTCTCCATACTCTTGGGAACCCAAAAACAAAAATTTCTATTAACTTTACGATAAGTAACGCCATTTATCATAGCGTATGTCCGGCTATCGGTTCTTTCTAATTTCCGTGATACCTCAGTTATTTCCTGGTTCCGTGATTGCGCCGCTGCCAAGGCGTTTTCGAATGTATCGTCTTCGATTAGTAAATTATTTACCGATCGGCTCAGAGAATCTACATGGGACATTCTTTGTTAAATTTGATAATTGCAACTTTGCATTTCCAGAGTCCATCGTCAGATTCTTGGGTTAACATTTTCTTATTTAGAGAAAGCGTTAACGACTGGCAATCTGTTACAATTTTAAATTCAATTCCAATCAGATAAATTCGAAAGTGTCTAAGAGAGTATATTATCGAGAGAGTTTCGAGCTCGTACGAATGATAACGGGATTCTACTTCCGTGCATCGTTTTGAAAAGTAAAATACTGGATGGGGTTTCTTATCACTTTGACGCTGTAATAATATTAATATAATACTATATATAAAAAAATTACATTTTTCAAATCTAATTTGAAGGCCATTCTCTCGTGCTAGCTTAAAAACATGTGCTAATATTTCTATATTCTCATTGACTGGTTCAGTTGCTATAAGTATGTCGTCCATATAAATAAGGGCTTTTCGTTCCGAAATGAGTTTCTTGAAAATTCGATTTATGTATCTTTGAAGCACTCTGGGTGCATTTTTAAGGCCAAACGGCATTTTGACACATTCAAATTGCCCCAGAGACGTGACAAAAGATGTATACTTTATTGAATCCTCTGAAACATCTACATGGTGAAAGCCATTGCGAAGATCTAGTATTGAGAAGTATCTTTTGTCTCGCAAACTACCCAATAAATCATCTATAAGGGGCAGAGGATAGTTATCTCGCGCAGTATGTTTGTTTAATTCGCGATAGTCAACGCAGAGACGAAGTTCACTAGTTTTTTTTTAATTAAAACTATTGGTGGCGCGAAAGGCGAATCGCTTTCGCGAATGATATTACGGTTCATCAGGTCTTTAATGATTTTTTCTAGTTCGAGTTTATGTGAATACAGAAGATGTCGCTCATAGGGGTATTTAGTATAATAAGCTGGCCAAAAGTCCAATATCCCAATTTCAATGTTTTACATACCTGATCATTTTTAACAATAGCCAAGGGATGGGCTTATCTGTTTAGGACGTTTTTTTTACATTGTTCGAACCATAAATGTGTCTACCGTAGGCGGTAATTCATTTTAATTAGGGGTAGATGACGTCTATAAAAGCGTGTTGCATATTTCAAAGGATTTAGTTAACTAAAGTGTATTGCTGCATTCGTTAGATATGGATTCTCATGTTGAAGGTACGTAGACAATTTTACATATAATTTCAAATTCCATACTGCTAAGGATTTCGTTTTTTTTTCTGTTAAAAGTAACGTCAAAAAAATTTGTTTTTGAATTTATTTTTACAAATAAAAGATTTTTAGTAATACTTCCAAAATTTGCCAAGCAGCAAACCTTCTTGAATCATAAAATTAGATTTGTCGTCTATGATAATCAATCAAAACTTTTGTCCAAAATACTCCATTTCCTTGTATATGTTGTTTCAAAAAAAAACTTGTCACGTGCTTATAATTTCTAATTTTTGCATGCATCAATAAAAGAGAAATGTTTTGTTAACAACTTCAACAGGAAAATGGATAGAAATGACCAGAAAGTCATTGTTCGATATAATCAAGGAATCCCATCGCAGAAAATTTGATGAAAAATTGGAATATTTAGAGAAACATCTGATTGCCGTCACCAAATGCTCCGAGGGAAACTACAAGGATTTGAGACGCCAGCTTTCACATTTTAAATCACAATTCAGAATTTGTTGGTCTACTGCTCGAAGTACGGAACCAGTTTTTGTCAAAAAAAACCGTGAATGGTTAGCAGGTTCAATTAAAATACCTACCTTCGTAGAAGTGAAAAGTGGTCGTCCAGCGTAGCTTTTTCAGGAATCAAGTGAGCGATCTAAAAGACGGAAAACGGAAGACTTAAGGACTAACAAAGGACTAAGTTATGCGACTCAGATGAGCTTAAGAAAATTAGGTCAAATGGATGCATCTAGTTTTATAAAATATATTACTAATACCTCTCCAACTCAATCTAAAAAACTAAGAAAATGCTTAACAAAACCAGAAGAGCATAAACAGATTTCTCCTACACAGGTTTTGTCAATATTTGTTGAAGCCGAATTCACACGAAGACAGTACGATATAGTAAGACAAGCTGACAAATCTAGATTTCCATGCTATTCTGTCCTACAAAAGGCTAAAAGTGAATGCTACCCACCGCGGCAATCATACAGAGTAACATCCACTTGCGTTGAATTGGATTTACAACCATTATTAGATTGTACTGGTAAACGTTTGTCAATGAGTTATCTGAAGTTGTGAAGAGTTTGACGAAGAAAGAAAGGAAAAATCTTGAACTAATATCGAAATGGGGATGTGACGGCGCTCAGCAACGCCAGTATAAACAAAGTTTTGAAAATGATTCTGAAAGCGACGCAAATATCTTTCAAAGTTCCTTTGTTTACTTGCAACTTCTAACAGTTATTGATGACCAGAAAAAGGTGGTTTGGCAAAATCCAACACCTTCTTCGCCGCGATACTGCCGGTCAATCCGCATAAGATTCATCCATGAGACAACCGTCATTACAAATGAAGAGGTTGAATATATAGAGAGACAAATCAACTCAGTTCAGAAAACCGTAATACAAACTGATAGTGGATCTGTTATTGTGAAATATAAACTGCTATTTACTATGATTGATGGCAAAGTGTGTAATGCCGTCACGGGTACCAAGTACACACAAAAATGTTATATTTGTGGTGCAACTTCAAAGCAGTTTAATGATGTAGATACCATGTCGACGATAAATATTAACGCCGACAATTTGCGATTTGGTTTATCGATATTACACGCTCGAATAAGATTCTTTGAAAATATGCTGCACTTGGCCTACAAATTACCAATAAAAGAATGGCAAGTGAAGAAAACCGGTGCAAACATGAAAATTGTAGAAGAGAGAAAAAAGCGCATACAACAAGCGTTTAAAGAGGAAATCGGCCTTTTAGTGGATTTTCCGAAGGCAGGTTTCGGAAATACTAATGATGGTATTACATCAAGGAGGTTTTTCAATGACATTGAGAAAGCCGCTGCAATAATTGGCCTAGATACGCATCTGCTGTACCGGTGCAAAATAGTTCTTGAGACTATATCCTGTGGACTAAACATTGATGTAGACAAATTCTCTAAATATGCTAAATTGTACGTAGAACTATATGGCTGGTATCCCATGTCTCCTACAGTGCATAAAGTGCTCGTCCATGGAGCAGCAGTTATTTCTTCAGCGATTCTACCAGTCGGGCAACTGTCTGAGGAAGCTGCAGAAGCCCGAAACAAGCATTTTCGGCAATACAGACTCGGTTTTTCCAGGAAGTTCACCCGAGAAGCGTGTAACCAGGACATCATAAACAGGCTGTTATTGCGGTCCGATCCCTTATTAACCGGCTTGAGACCGTACCCAAAAAAGAATACAAATCCTTTTTCAAAGGAAACCATTGAAATGTTACTACCTGCAGAAATTCCTCACACATTCAATGTAACATTGACGCCCTCAGTGATGAAGTATAACAGGTATATATATAGAGAAATTAGTAGTTCGGAATATAAACGGAGCTATTCTTTGGATTATGACAACTATCCTAGTAACCAAAAAAAATTATTTCTGGAAAAACTGTATTATTTTTTGTTAAATCTTGTAAACCCTCATTAAATTGATAAAAAAAGATTGCTTGTATACAAAAGAGACAAAAAAAATCATAAAATAATTTTGGCCAACTTTTTATATGAAATACCCCTATGTGCGTCGCGGCGTACAAAAAAATGGTTGACATTTGTTAAGATTAATAGCCAATTTTATATCAGTATTTAAAGGTTTAACTTCATTGGTCTCGGAGAGAAATTCTTTTATAATATTATTTATTTTTACCTTGTCGTAATATGTTAAATTTTCGCGCAAGATCAGTTCATTAGAAATTATGTCAATGTTCATTATTTTATTTAGAAAGCCATCTTTTCCGTATAAATTATTGTTGCTCATACTTGACTCTTGGACATAGTCACAATCGATTCCCTTACAGTTCTTTTATTGTGCTACTTTTGTTAATTTCATATCGTTTATATCGATAAAATAGCGCCCTAAAACAATGGGATACATCTTTGAAAAACTGTCAACTACATAAATACAAAAATCAATATAAAGATCATTATACAATACCTCACAATTAACATTACTTATAATCTTAAGCTTACTATTTATTCCAAAAAAATGTTGCTCGTTGCAGTTGCTCTGGTCTATTAAGTGTAAGGGTACAAAACGTGTCTGTGCAAAGCTGATTGGGCTGCCGGAATCCACCAACGTCAGTAAGTTGTCTGTCAAAATGTCGACATCATTGTAAAACGAGAACTATATGACATGTTCAAATTGATGCTTTGCAGATGTTTTGATGTTATTCCACATGTGCTGGTTTTGATGACAGGTATGCGAGCCAGCGTTGGTGACGTTTATAGTGTTGACGGCTGAATTGTTCGCTGTACAATTAGATGCGACTTGGCCTGGATGACCACAACGAAAACAGGAACCACTTGATCGTTTAGGTTGAAGGCAGTTATTGCTCAAATGTCCCTGCGTATTGCAGTTAAAACACCATCGACGACGTTGATTAGAGTACTGGAACTGCTGTCTTTGCTGATCGAATGATTCCGGTTGACGCAGTGGTCATTGGTTAAAAGAATTTTGTATGAAATTCTTTTTTATTTTTTCGTATTTCCTCAGTTATATTTTGAGCACTTCTATCGTACTGACGTTGTATAGCAACATCTTGTTTGAAGTTGAATACCGTTTATTATACTCCAACAAACCACTTTCTTCGACGTCTACTAAGAAGGCGATCTGTTACATTGCGATAATATATTGTTGCCAGGTCTCCTCTTTTGACTTTTTTCGACTGTTTAATTCATTGTATACGTCCGAAAGTGATACCATTTTGTGAAACTCTCTCACTAACACGCTTTTAAACTCAACCCATGTACGAGATGCTACTATTTTAATGAAAAGACTAGCGGTAGCCACCATCACGCGCTTTGCGTAAATAAACTTCATGCGGGAATCCAAATTCGACATTTCCGCAATTTCTTCGAAATGAATTATCCATTTCTCAATTTGGTAATTGCCATCGCCGCTAAATTTGTTGATGAACCCATCGACGTCTTTAAATTGTAATTGGGAGTGCTTACGTAAGCCGCGATAATTTTCTTTTCAGCTCAGCTATCTCCTCTCCTTTACTTAAAATTTGACGCAAACGCTGCAACTCACCATCTAGCTGGTTATCGCGAACAGTTGCATCGGCATCTTCGTCACCGTTAGCTGATGTTTCGTGGCGACTCGACATGTGAAAGAGCAGCTCCTTTACAGATAGCGCCTTCCACGCCTCCTCTAGTCGTAATCTCAATGCGGACTTATCACCGGTTGATGTCATCAATTACGTCAGGGCGCACTTTAAATCGCTTACTATGGTGCTTTCAAAGAACGACATTTTTTTTTTCTTTTTACAATTAATTGTTTCTATCCCACTTGCTATTTACTGTAGTTTTTTATATTTTAAATTAGACGCAATCACGTGCTTACTTATCGATGATCTTTATTCAATTAACTCTAGTATATGGTTTGCTATGCTCTTAACCTACAGTGGCCTATACGATAGTTTATATTCGAATAATATTGTCGATTGTTATTCGAATAAAAACTATCGATAGTTATTCAATGATTCGAATAAAACCTAGTTATTCGAACACAACTATTGACAGATTTTATTCAAGTGGAAATTGGAAAACTACAGAAGTTATTTGAGTAAGAACTTGCGGATTTTAGTTTCTTTCAATGAAAAGGCAATGCTATAGTTTATATCCGATTGATTGAGCGATATCTATACTACAAGGGACTGAAAAACTGAAAAAAAACAATTACATATTACACATCATTAAGCAGTCAATATATGCTTTTGGCAGTCGGCAAATCATGGATAGAGAATGAAACAAATCGAGCAGGATTTAACGAAAATGATAAAACTTTCAAGATATTACTGTCATGTGAGTAATTTAAAATTTACTTGCAAACATATTTCGTCAACAACAAGCAGTCATCTTGAAAAACTTGATCGTTGAAAAGAAGTTAAACAATTTTGTGAACATTAAAATGAGTGGTCGAATGGTGGTCGAAAGGTAGTAAGGGCCACAGAGCGTAATCGTGATCTGGTACATGACGTAGCATAAATTCTGTGAAAAGCCCACTGTAAATGACATCAACAGCTCTGCTACTGAATCCTATCTCCTCCTCCCCGCGGTGGCAACCGGGTGTTTTGTTTAAAACAGCAGACGGAGAAGGGTGAAGGTGAGTGTTCCGCGCCTCTAATCGGAACTGCCATCCAGACTGGCCCTCCAGGTTGGGGGTTGGGCGAAACGCTGACAACGTCTCCCCGGAAAAAACTCGCGTGTCCAGGAACCCGGATTATAACCTCGGATTGGACGGATCAAACGGCAAAGACTACGGCAACGGAAAATGGACTATTCTTTTGGATCTTGGAATGTGCGTTCACTACATCGAACGGGTGCACTGCGGGAACTTCTTCAGGAGATGTCTCGTAACAACATCAGCATCCTCGCTCTCCAAGAATCGAAATCGTTCGGAAACGAAATTAACGATAGCAGATCTCACACGATTTTTACCAGCGGAAAAAAAATAGGAAGCAGAGAATTCGGTGTCGCCTTTGTGGTAGATAATGCGTTCAAACAACTCGTAACGAAATTTATACCGATCAACGAACGAATCTGCTTAATACGCTTCAAGTTAAAGTTCTTCAGCGTTTGGTTCATTAACTGCCATGCTCCTACAGAGGAGAAAGATGATGTCACAAAAGACGAATTCTATGCCCGACTTGACAGCACTTTTGACGGGCTGCCCTCCAATGACATCAAAATTCTTATAGGAGACTTCAACAGCAAAATTGGCAACGAACTTTTTCATAGGAGCGTATCAGGAGGGCATAGCCTCCATAATGCAACGAATGATAATGGCCAAGGACTTATTGACTTCGCCAGCAGTAAGAACCTAGTCAAAAACTCCACCTACTTCCCGCATAAAAATATTCGCAAAATGACGTGGGCGTCACCAGATGGGCACACCTTCAACCAAATTGACCACGTTCTCATCGAAAAAAGGGCTGCCTCCAGCATTCTAGATGTCAGGACTCTACGTGGCGCGAACTTTGACTCGGACCATTTTCTTGTTCGAGCTAAATACCGCTGTCGCATAGCTAACAAGGGCCACACTAAAAGGAGTTGGGCTCCGAAGCTCAATATGCAAAAACTAAAGGACAACACAACGAAAGTGGAATATAGATATGACAACAATCAAAGCACATATTGAGGCATTACCTCAGGCTGAGCCTGAGGAAAGTATTGACCAAATGTGGCAGAACATTAAGGATAGTATTCACCGCGCAGCAGAATACATTTTAGGACATTTAGAGCGGAGAAAACGAAATGACTGGTTCGATGAGAAATGCGAAGAAGCCATCACCAAGAAAAACGAAGCCTATCGACTGTTTCTCGAAAGACGAACACGAGATAGAGAGGACAACTATCAACGGCTCAGGCGAAACGCCAAGAAGATCTGCAGACGAAAACAACGCAAAATAAACAATGACAAAATTTTATCACTGGACGAAAATCTGAAGAAACAATCTGAAACAAATGAGACAAGGTTACGAACCGCAAACTACCCTCTGTAAGGACGAAGAAGGCAACATCATAAGCGACGCTACCGAAATCAATGCATGATGGGTTCAGTACTTCCGAACACTGTTAAATAGAACGACATCACAGACTGAACCTTTTATAATTCTGGAAGATCGAGATGGAGATCATCTGCCTATTGCACCAACTTATGATGAAGTAGAGACAGCCTTACATAATTTAAGATCGAACAAGGCGCCCGGAATTGACGGAATCCCTGCAGAGCTCTTGAAAGAAGGTGGAACAGAGCTCACCAGTCGAATATTTAGATTAATTGGTGAAATCTGGACAACTGAAAAATTACCCGACGACTGGCGGAAAAGCATTATATGTCCCACAGAAACTAGTTCGGTTAATAAAAGCCACGATGGAAAACAATGAGTGTCAAGTAAAAATCCAAAACGAGTTGACTCACAGCTTTCCAGTGGAGTCAGGTCTCAAATAAGGAGATGGTCTCGCCCCCACGCTCTTTAACATGGTGCTCGAGTATGTCGTCAGGAAGGCAACTTCAGTAACCTCAGTGGACACCAGAGGTACGCTACTCGTAAAATCCGCACAGTTGGTGGCGTACGTAGACGACGTGGATATTCTGGCCCGATCAATACTTGACGTTAAGGAGGTATTCCAGGAGTTGGAGTCGGCAGCGGGTGAAGTAGGGCTCAAGGTCAATGAAGCGAAAACTAAATACATGACCCAGACACGAAGGACTGTCCCAGAGAGGTAGAACATTACTATAGGCGAATACAACTTCGAGCAGGTGGATGAATTCGTATACCTGGGAGCCTTTCTCACAAAGGACGGCAATGAGCGACAGGAAATTCAAAGAAGAATCACGGCAGCTAACAAAGCATTTTATGCGGTCCTGAAACAATAAACTACGCATCTACAAGATATTAATTCGTCCTGTGCTGCAATATGGATGCGAAACATGAACCTTGACGCGGGTTTCGGAGAAGTTAATCGACACGTTTGAGCGAAAACTTCTTCGGAAGGTGTACGGAGCAGTTAAGGAAGGAGATGATTGGCGAATTCGATACAACCATGAGCTGTATCAACTATTTGACGATCCACCAGCATCTATAGTGATCAAACTGCGCAAGCTGCAATGGGCTGGCCACGTGGAACGAATGCACGAGGAACGAATCCCAAAACGAGTGCTCAAGCGTAAAGCTCAAGGTAACCGACCGCAGGGGAAGCCACGAAAGCGATGGCAGGACTCAGTCGACGCAGACTGCAGATCGCTTCTCGATTTTTCAAACTGGAGGACGCGGTCGTTGGACCGAGACAACTGGAGGAGGTGTATCCGGGAGGCCAAGGCTCGATATGGGCTGTAGCGCCATTGCATTGCAATATCATAACAACCTGTTCAATAATAAAATCTAATTATTTAAAGTATATAATTTGTGACATTATTCCATTTATTAAGTGAAAAAAAAAGTATCAAAATATTATTAATAAAAAAACATAAATTTCATATAGGAAGACAAACAGGGAGTTATTTTCAAAAAATTCAAGAAACGGATGTTTACACAAATATACTCCGCAATATAGGCGTTAATATAAACAAAAGAGATCCGACCGCAGCAAGTTGAAAGATCATGTCGAGAGTCATTTATTTCATACACTATTAGTCTAAAGACATAAATTAAGTTTATTAACAGCTTTCAGTATTTAAACAATAATTCAATAGTCGTATTCACTCCATGAATGACTATGGAGTGGATTCATTCATTCCAAAAAGTAATTTGATAGCCACTAAATTGTTGAATCATTTTTATATCCAACAATTTTCATTCATTCGAAAACTTATTCGATAGTCAATATCAATGGTGGCTATCGATAGTCATTTTCATTCATTTAGAAAATTATTCGACAGTCCCTACAGATAGTAAAAACTATGACATAACTTTTTGATAGTTGTTCAATAGCGTCCATTACTAATTGAAACAATAATTCAATAAACGTATCCACTCCATAGTCATTTTCATTAGAAAATAAGATTAAAATTTACGCTGACAATGTGATTGGGGAGTACCAAGGCGGTTTTAGAGCTGGTCGATCAACGTCTGATCAACTTTTTACGGTCAAAAGTGCTTGAAAAATGCTGGGAATTCAACATCGACGTTCACCAGGTTTTTGTGGACTTTAAACAAGCATACGACAGTATTGATCGAAACGTACTGTACAAAATAATGCTGCATTTTGACATCCCAACAGATCTAGTCCGACTGACCAAAATGACGATGACATCAACAACATCAAAAGTCAGAGTTAACAACCAACTAACTGATGCCTTTGACACAAATGTCGGACTAAAACAGGGTGATGGGCTGGCCCTTCTGCTTTTTCACCTAGCTTTAGAATACGTCATCAGAAAGTTACCCGTTGACACAAGAGGTACGCTGCTTTATAAATCCAGCCAGATAGTGGGTTATGCGGACGATATCAACATATTATCACGCTCTTTCACATCCGCAAAAGAAATTCTACTAAGCCTCGATCAAGCAGCAAAAGAAGTTGGCCTGAAAATCAATGAAACAAAAACGAAAATAATGACACAAACAAGGAAAAGGACCCCCAATAGAAAAACATTACAATTGACGAATATAATTTGGAAAATGTGGACGAATTCATATATTTAGGCACAAAATTGACAAAAAGTGGAAATGAAACGAACGAAATAAAAAGACGAATCCAGCTCGCAAATAAAACGTATTGTTATAGATCTGGCAATGATCTCTCTCAAATCTGCCAGAACTATTTAGAATATTCTTCCAACATGTAGAGGGCTTCTAGTAATTTCTCAAAGACACAAACAATGACACCCGACGCCATCTAGTAACTTCCAGAATAGTCCAGACCCAGCAGAAAAACATACACCAGAGAAGGTTCGAGACTCGGATAAATCCATATAAATAACCAGAGCTCACGACAAGGAATCCAGTGACTCAGTGACAGTTTCATGGAAAACACCTATCGGTGTAAGCAAGCGAAAGTGATAGATTGGCAGTGTTCCTGGGTTGTACGAATTAAGTTTTTAGAGCGAATTTAGTGAAGTGATCGGGAAATTGTGTATAAAGTGCAATAAATAAATTATTCATTGTTTTTAAAACGAATTGAGTTTTCTTTGGAATCTGGCGAACCCCTAGCGCGCAACAATTGGTGTCAGAAGAGTTGGATTCCAAGGATAAATTCGGGTTAAAAATCGCGAGTGAAATTAAAAATTCTCGGAACGGATAATTTTGTGAGAGCGGAAAAGTGAAACTAAAGTCCTCGAACGGACAGTGAGAATTTGGTGAAACCGAATATTCTCGAGTGCTCTAGTGAACAGTGACTTTAATTAGCGAAGTAAAATTGCGGAACTAAAATTCTCGAACGGACAGTGAGAATTTTGTGAAATCGAATATTCTAGCGAAATAAAATCGCGGAACTAAAATTCTCGAACGGACAGTGAGAATTTTGTGAAATCGAATATTCTCGAGTGCTCTAGTGAACAGTGACTTTAATTAGCGAAGTAAAATCGCGGAACTAAAATTCTCGAACGGACAGTGAGAATTTTGTGAAATCAAATATTCTCGAATGCTTTAGTGAACAGTGACTTTAATTAGCGAAGTAAAATCGCGGAACTAAAATTCTCGAACGGACAGTGAGAATTTTGTGAAATCGAATAATCTCGAGTGATTTAGTGAGCAGTGACGTAAATTTAAGTGAATTCGAATCGCGGAAAAACTGGAAATAATCGGTAGTGAAAATGCCGCGTTATTTAAAAGACTTAAAAGTAACGGAGCTGAAGGAAGAGCTCAGTAGACGCGGGTTACCTACAACAGGGAGCAAGTCTGAACTTGTCAGCCGTATGATCGAGACACTTGAGGCTGAGGGTGAGAATGCAGATAGTTTTGAGTTCCAAATCGAAGAAGCTAGTAAAGAGGAGTGCTCTGGTACATCGGATGCCTTAACACAGTTAATGCAACAAATGATGCACAAATTGGATCAACAATCTGCGGATATGAATCAGAAATTAGAGCAACAATCAGTGGACATTAAACAACAATCTGCGGACATTAAACAACAATCTGCGGATATGAATCAGAAATTAGAGCAACAATCGGTGGACATTAAACAACAATCTACTGACATTAATCAGAAACTAGAGAAATTAGACCAGACCTCAAAGGACCTTAACCGAAAATTGGAGCTGCAAAATAATAAAATAGACATCATGGGTAAGGCCATAGAAGAAAACGTTGAGAAGAAACTTCGAATCTTCGAAGAGCAAATTACGGAAAAGATATCCGGGATTGTACAAGAAGTCGAACGCCTAAAAAGGGACTTGGATAACGTGAAAGCAGTCGGAGTCATGAAAGCAGAGCACGTTACGCATAAGGGTTTCAAAGCTCCAATCTTCGATGGACAGACACCGTGGGCTATTTATAAGATCCAATTTGAGGCTGCCGCCAGAAACAACCATTGGAATGATCTCGAACGAGGAACGGCTCTTATATTGGCGTTAAGAGGTCCACCAGCGGAGGTTCTTCAAACGATTCCGCAGGAGCAACAACAAGATTTTTCAACGTTAGTCCAAACATTGGATCTTCATTACGGCAGTGACCGCATGAAAGAGATCTACAAAATAGAGCTGTACAACCGAACTCAAAAGAATGGTGAAACACTTCAGGAGCTGGCACGCGATATTGAACGACTCACATTATTATCGCTGCCCAATGCGCAAACAGAGCAACGCAACGATACGGCTGTTTTCGCATTCAACAATGCTGTACTGGACAGAGAGCTGCAACAGGCGTTAAAACTGGCAGGTAAGAAAACGATTGGCGAAGCCTTAGTATATGGGCTGACGTTCGAAGCTGCCAAGCAAAGCTCGCGGAGTAACTATCGAGTTCGAGAAATAGTAGAAGAATGTGTGTGCCAGAAAGCCGAGTACACCAAGCGGAGCGAAAGATTTGGTGCCCCCCGATGCTGGAATTGTGGACAGGCAGGACACTTGAGACTCGACTGCCGGAAAGCGACCAACTATTGTTCCGGCTGCGCTGCTAAACAACGCGAAGATAGAGATCGGGCAGGTAGATCTTGGTCAAGAACTAGTCGTCAGAGTCCAAATCTTACACACGGTTTGGATAAAAGATGCCGGAGTCGGTCGAAAACCTCGATTCGGCAAGATCGATTGCGACAAGAACAATACATCGGGAAAGATCATGGAAGCAAAAATGGACAATCGAATAAGGATCGCGAACGAACGGGTAGAAGTCGTGACGGTCAAGTACTTCATGCGAATAATCGTGACAAGACCAAACATGGGAAGCGATATGATCGAGAAGATCGCGAAAGGAAGAATGCGGAACGAGAAAAGGGAAGTAAACGTGCCGCTAAGGAGGAGAATGAGCGCGAAAAGGAAACGGAGAAAGAACGCGAACGTGAGAAGGAAAAAGAAGCCGGAAAAACCATTCGGAGGTTAACGATCGAACCAGAGGATGGATGGAAAACCTCGTACAAAAATGAAAGTGGTACATCTCGACCGACTAACAAAGTACCACGGTGCCATTGCGGAAATGAACGACTCTGTTCGGGACGAACAGGGACTAAGGAGAGGGTAATGTTATAGATCTGGCAATGATCTCTCTCAAATCTGCCAGAACTATTTAGAATATTCTTCCAACATGTAGAGGGCTTCTAGTAATTTCTCAAAGACACAAACAATGACACCCGACGCCATCTAGTAACTTCCAGAATAGTCCAGACCCAGCAGAAAAACATACACCAGAGAAGGTTCGAGACTCGGATAAATTCATATAAATAACCAGAGCTCACGACAAGGAATCCAGTGACTCAGTGACAGTTTCATGGAAAACACCTATCGGTGTAAGCAAGCGAAAGTGATAGATTGGCAGTGTTCCTGGGTTGTACGAATTAAGTTTTTAGAGCGAATTTAGTGAAGTGATCGGGAAATTGTGTATAAAGTGCAATAAATAAATTATTCATTGTTTTTAAAACGAATTGAGTTTTCTTTGGAATCTGGCGAACCCCTAGCGCGCAACAGTATTATTCAGTCTTAGCTATTCTGAAGGCCAGCTGCGTACACAGGAAGACCAAACTCCAAGTCTACAAATCAATAGTAAGACCTGTGCTTTGCTACGGATGCGAAACATGGACCCTTACACAAGCATCCGCAAATATGTTGAACGCTTTCGAAAGACGGGTCCTGAGACGAATAATTGGAGCGAAACGTGATGGTGACCGATGGCGAACTAGATACAACAGTGAGCTGTATGATATATTTGACGAACCGGAGGTTTCCACTATCATCAGACTGCGGAAGCTGCAATGGGCTGGCCATGTACAAAGGATGGACGAAACTCGAATACCTAAAAAGGTATTCGAGGGAAAAACGGAGGGCCGGAAGCCAGTGAGAAAACCCAGGAAACGCTTGTCCGACTCTGTTGACGAAGACTGTTCATAGCTGCTCGGATTTCAAAATTGGAGGACGCGGTCACTGGATCGAGATCGCTGGAGACTTCGGCTACGGGAAGCCAATGCCCGAAAGGGGCACTAGTTCCATGGGTGGGTCACATTGTAGAGGTTTCACTGTATTTTCAAAAGAAGAAGTCAATGCAATCAATGAAATGTAACTGATTAAAACCAAGCAGGGCATAATAATTTTAAAATTTGCACAAACTGCAGCAAATAAGATTGAAGCAGCAATTGATAAAAGAATTATAAACTGTTGAGAAACGTCAAATTCCAGATTATCGACCCACTTCGTGAAGATTGTCCTTCAGAATGTTTCCTTTACTTTTTATATCAATTTCCTATTTAATGAAAATCGTCATTAAATTATGTTTGTTAGTTATTAGGGGTTGCATGATTTCTGCAGTGACGGACAGTTTTTTTTTCTCAGTTTAAGTGTTGGGAGAAATCGCTCCTTTCATCTTTAAAAATTTAAATTTAAAATTTGAGTAGAAAACTGATAGAAACGAGTAATATATTTTTCCCAGTGCCGCGGTTTAACAGTAAGATCTATATATAGGGTGTTTGAGCAAGAGGTGTAGGGTTGGAAGGGCCTATTATTTGCCAGTTGGTCGCTTGACCATTGTCACAGGTTAACATTTGTCATCTATAAACGCGGAAAATTTACCATGGAACGCTACAGTCGTTGAATTTTATTACGTTCATTCGCAGTTACGATGCGCAAAATTCGAGAAAATGTCGTTCGTAATCATGTGCATTCTGAGACGTGAGTGCGCAATCTACTGAGAGACTGGCTCAGTGCAAAATGTGAAGACACCAAAACGAACTGCAGCCGGCGGACCAACAGGAGCGCCATACGTTCTCTGATTGGGTCTTGGGAAGAAATCTTACACCTCTTGTTGATACACTCCATAGTAATTCTAATTATTCAAAATTTTCTATTAAAAACACTTACCGTTCCGATACTTGTTGTAATCAAACCAAAATCCTTTTGATGTTCGTCCTTTGCAGCCGAATAACTTATTCCATTGGCAAATTTTTCAATCATTTCCGTTAGATTTGTCCCCAATGTTCCACTTTTCGGATTCGGAAATTTCTTCTTCATTAGTCCACGGAGCGCTACCAAATCGGGGAGGATATTTGTATGGGCCACGACGTATTGATAGTCGGTCAAGAGAAGATCGCCGTTTTGAATGTCCTTGATCAACTCCAAACCACCAACTAATGTGGCACCTGCTTCTCGAGCTTCCTCAATTAGATCCTATCGGGGGCAAAATGAACAGCGGTGCATAAAACGGGTGATGGAGAATGTGTTAAAATTTACGTTATTTTTGGTAAAGACTAGAATTTGCCGGGCATCGCCGTGATCGAACTTATAAGGAATATGCGCCATTCTACTAAAATTGTCGACGAACCGCGTTTGTTTCTCTGCGAACATGTTGAGCTCAACGTGAGCAATGAGGGGAGCATTCGGGACATTGTAAACGGTCGGATGATGAGTTTCGCGGTGGCACTGAATCGCTTCTTCGACTGAGTAAACTCGCCAGCGGTAATACCTCCCAACGTAGACGTTGTCCTTTGGTATTGCCTTCCACGAATCGTCAACATGCTTGTTGATTTTTGAGACATCAAGCCTAAGAAGTCGCATTCGCATTAAATACTTCAAAATTGAATCGAACTCCTTACTTATTCTTATTGCGAAGATTGTGTGGAATAAACCCCACTTTTTTCACCTCCACTTTGACCTTCTTCTTGCGGGCTTTCTCTCGTGTTCCTTTTCGAGCGGCTTCATTTACGCTGGAAACGTGCAGGAGACGGAAGCTGGCTGCGACGTTGGGTTTAGTTATGCCGGTTCTAAATAACGATATTGCCGATAACATTTTTCTTTTTCCGGCAAAACAATTTTTAAATTCTAACCTAAGAATTTGATTTTGACGTTTGAAGGATGTTGGCAAAAAACCACTCAAAGTTTGCTTTGACAGCAAAAAACCACTCAAAGTTTGCTTTGTCTCGATTTGGCCAGATGGCACAATTGTTGGGACAGTGAAAACCTCTTTGCTAATTTGCTTTGGTCCTTCGTTACTGATGATTTATTTTATTTTGTTTATTTTGTATGCATAAATTAAAGTAACTAAAGAAATAAAATTTTGAAAGTTGACTTATTCAAGCTTAAAATTATTTAAAATGCGAAAAGTATACACAAACAAATTCTTCCAGTCCAATCTTCCCACTAAGTTTCGGTTACAAAATGCTCAGCTGTAAAATTTACATTTTGTGACTTAGACACTTTCGCTTATCAACCGTCGAACTACCTAAAACTAGAAATACTCCTCACAAATAGTTGCTCTAGAAAAATCTAAATTCATTCAAGTTAAAGCTTTTTATTACATTCAAGAAACTTATAAAGCTCAAAGCAAATTATTGATTGATTTGAATTTCTTTGGATCAAAATTGAGACAAAGGGCGAATTGTTTGCAAACATAATTGTAACGAAAAGAAAGAACTCTTTCAAATTCTGTTAAATTCTGGCAACAAAGTTTCGATCGCACTTGTATTTAAATTATAAATTGCACTTGTTAATATAAATTAGCTATTGATAATAATCGCAGTTCAGTGGTAATTAATATCATTGATCGGCTAGGCTTGTTCCAAGATTTATAAAGCTGTTCCCGACGTGCTGGCAGATATTTCGAGCTTCGATCAATAAGCCTAGCGGAATATCTACCGTCTACAAAATCTAAAAAATACCAGATCGGTCCTTGGGCTCCTGATTTTCAGGTTCTTTAATATTTTTCATTATTCAAAGTGGAAAGATTGTCAAACTTTCGCACAACCCTCTATCTTCGAATTTTTCATTTTCGTAGATTCAGGTGACTGAGGTATACCCAAGCAGGCAGTGTGCTGGAATTATGCGTCGACGGGACTTAAACTCACGACCTTCGCATTGTAAACCAACACGCTACCCACTAGGCTACACCCTAGCGGAATATCATATATGCCTAAAAATATAACCCCATATGTAAATTAGCAAAGTTTAGTGAAACATATTTCTGCAACAACACTCCTGAACAAATGTCCCAATCTCAGAAAAACAATTTGAAATTTTCTTTAAAATTATGAAAGCTACAAACTTTAAATTCAGCACGGAAAATTTAGCATACTAAATTCGGTGTCATACAATTGCTAATTCTTATTCGAAAGAATTTGGGATGACATATTTGCTTGTACATTAAACTCTTTCCCTTTCAACTAGAATATCGAATAATTGGGTTCACGCTCAATCATAATTCTGTTATGTTAAGAATTTGGTTTTGACAGGGGGCAAATTGTAATGCTTTTATGCATGGCACATGGCACGTTTGCAAAAAAAAATAATAATTACAATAAACGATGAGGAAAAAGGAATTTCCATAAACAATTACCGTTAATTTCGTTGCTCCGATACTGACCATAAAAACCATGACCGTAATAACAGCTTTAGAGCCCAGAATAGGTATTCAACAGAAAAGCAGGACTTTCTCTGATCGCGGTGTTGACCCGATTAGATGCCTCGACGATGGCGACTAGTGTTAGATCACCTTACCCTGCCCACCCTTCCCAAGCCATACAGTCTCCAAAAAGTCTTTGTTAATGGGCATATGAACGTACTTTATTATTTTATCACTATTTGGGGAACACGTGATAGCACTGCAACCTTTCCGGTATATTGTGCGTTAATTGTCCCTTTACCTTCGAACTAGCATATCTATAAAGCTTATATCTGACCATGTCTTGAGTACAACTCGCATGTTTGGGCTGGGGCCCCAAAATCACATCTGGCTCTTGACCGTATCCAGAAACATGCAATCCGATTAATTGGAGATGAAGCTATATCGGTCTCGAGCACCGTTGAAATATCGGTGTACTCTGCATTTAGATAGAAACTTCCATGGTAAATGCAGCAAGGAACTAAAAGCTAGGGCTAGGTATTAGGATACCACCGATATTCAATCAATCATCAATGGCGCGACAGCCCAAATCGAGCCCTGGCGTCCTAAAGTCATCGCCTCCAATCGTCTCGATCCAAAGACCGCGTCCGCCAGCTGCTACTTTTTACAATGGCTTTGCTGTCTTCATCAACCGAGTCTTCCCATCGCTTGCGTGGATTGCCTACTAGCCGTTTAACACTCGCTTTGCCTTTAAAAGCACGTTTGGGGATCCTTCTGTCTTCCATTCGCTCTACATGGCCAGCCCACTGCAGTTTACGTAGCTTGATGAACGTTGAAGCTTCTGGCTCATCGTAGAGTTGATACAACTCATGGTTGTTTCGTCATTCCGTTCCTTCCTTCACAGGTCCCAAAATTCTTCGGAGGACCTTTCTTTCGAATGCGTTAACTGCTTTTTCGGAAGTTCGCGTTAATATCCACGTCTCGCTGCCATAACAGAGCGCAGGTCGTATAATAGTTTTATAAATCCGCAGCTTATTGTTCCTGTACACTTTCTTGGATTTCATTATTGGAAGTACCAAATAATACGTCTTATTTGAAAGTATTATCCGTCGTTTGATTTCGCATGATTCATTACCGTCCTTTGCTAGATTAGCCCCAAGATATATGAAGTTGTCCACACTCTCCAAATTATATTCCGCCATTGTTATGTTTTGTCTGATAGGCGCGTTTGTTTTGCTTTCATTAATGCGCAACCCGACTTCTTTTGCGGCGGAGTCAAGATTGACAAATATCTCCTTAGCACTAGGGAAGGATCTTGCTAGAATGTTAATGTCGTCAGCGTATGCTACTAATTGGGTGGACTTGAATAGTAGTGTCCTGTTGGTGTCGACTGGGATTTTTCGGTCGACATACTCTAGTGCCAAGTTGAAAAGCATGGGGGCTAGACCATCTCCCTGCTTTAAACCGCATTCCGTTCGAAAGCTGGTGGTGGAATCGGTTTGTATTCTCACTTGGGATTCAGTGTTCGTCATTGTGAGTCTTGTTAGTCGGACAAGTTTTGGGGGAATTCCAAAGTCAAGCATGATTTGGTACAGTACGCTCCTGTCGATACTGTTGTATGTTTGTTTAAAATCTACGAAGATTTAGTGCACGTCTGTGTTATATTCCAAGCATTTCTCAAGCACCTCTTTCATCGAGAATATCTGGTCTGTTATAGATCGTCCGGTTCTGAATCCACATTAGTGTTCACCAAATATTTCATTAGTATTATAGTATTGATATTCTAACACATCTTCTGCGGAGGATTTGATGCCGTCTCGTTTTTTCATCCACACATTCTCCACTGGAATATTTTGGATGTTTTCATATATTGGTGTCATGTGTGTATTACATGCTGACATGTAAGCCTCCGCCACCGTTTTGTCTTTGAGCTTGTCGACATTGAATTTGCGAGTATTGCTTGATTTCGAATATCCATGAAACGCTATTCGGCATCGATACGCAGCTTTAACTAGATACTGATCAGAGTCACAATTCGCACCGCGGAGGGTTCGTACATCAAGTATGCTGAAAGTAGCAATTTTCTCAATTATAACGTGGTCTATTTGTGGTTGAAGGTGTGGCCATCGCGATGTGGAAAGCACGTAGAACTTACAACGATATTTTTGCAGCTTGCGAAATCAATAAGACGTTGGCCATTGCCGTTGGTTATGTCATGGAGAGCCCTCCTGTTGTTCCTCTGTGAGCCTCCTCCTTTCCGACTTTTCCATTAAAATCATTCGAGGGCAGTGAATCATAGGTTGTCTCTAGCGTGGCATAAAATTTGTCTTTAGTTATATCGTCCTTGTCTTCTGTTGGTGCGTTGATCAACCAAGTGTTGACAAATTTAGTCTTTATTCGGATTGCACACAATCTTTCACTTACTGGTTTGAAACTCGTGACCTGCTGACTAAATTTTTCGTCAACGACAAAAGCGACTCCAAACTCTCTGCTTCCCGACAATTTTCCACTTGGATGGATTGTGTGTGTGTGATGTCCATGATTTCGTTACCGAACCATTTCGTTTCTTGGATGACAGTTATGTTGATGTTGTGTTTTGCCACTTCTTCGAGGAACTCTTTCAGAGCGCCTGTCCTAAATAAGGATTGAACATTCCAAGATCCAATAGAGTAGTCCATTTTTCGTTTGCGGAGTCGTTGTCGTTGAGTCCATCCGTTCCGAGGCTGTTCTTCAGGTTTCTGGACAGTGTTTTTTTTTCCGGTGATGCATTGTCGGCGCCTCGCCCAACCCGAGACCTGGAGAACCGGTCCTATTTATTTGTTACACCCTAGTAGAAAAATGGTGGGAGTTTTCAGCTAAATATGACATGCTGGGGTTCTCACAGCTATGCTGCGAGTCCAACTATATCATACTTTTGCCTATTTACTGAGACGCACTGGTGTTACTATCCATTTGGTTATCTCCATACTCCCTCCTCCTTTCTCAACCGGGTTTGAGACCGTTTATGGCGGAGTTCACCTATATTCAAGGCCCGCGAAATACTCGCCAAGCTGCACGCTCACACGAGTACACTGTGAAGCCCTTGCCGTGGAGAACAGTCAAGTTTGGGCAGTCCTTCATCACTCGAATGACAGTGTTGTGGAATTCATTACCAGGCAATCTCTTTCCCAATTAATACAACCTTCAGTAGCTTAAGAACAACGTTCACTGCTACTTCAAACTCTTCCCTCCTGTGTTTCCCTGCTTATTTCCCTATTTCCACTTGTTTCCTTTACCCATGTCGAATTAGCTGTGCATCGCGCATTGAAGGGTGACCCTCTAAGTTTATTCCGATAACTATAAAAAAAAACCTTACCATAACTCGATAGCTTTCGCTAATCTAAGTATCTTTAAGGGCATGTCGTTTAAAAGGTATGTTTCAGAGTGTTTGTTAGAAAGGTTTTCGTGTACTGCAAATTCCGTGTTATTATTATTATTATTTGAGGAACACGTGAGAGCACTGTGACCTTCTCGACCTATTGTGCGTTTATAGCCCCTTCACCCTACCATAACTCAATAGCTATGGTTAATTTGAGCATCTTTAAGTTCCTCGGTAGTAGTGGCTATTTCCTCGGTAGTAAGAAACTTTTTCCTAGAAGATTGTCTTTTCCTTGCTACCGCTTCACAGTGACATGCTCTGTCGTTTCTGAGTCTTCGAGACAGAGGCGGCAAATGTCGGTTATAGCTAAGTCCATATTATTGAAGTGGTGATTTACTCCATTGTGCCCAGTCATTGGGCCGATTAGAGTACTAATGTCACTCCTGCTGAATTTTAAAATATCCTCCACTTTGTTTTTTTTTTGGGTAGGATTAATTTTTTTTAAATTGATAAGCCTGGAAGTCTATTCCAGTAGATTTTATGCTCTTGTTCAACCCACTTTCTAAGTATAGGGCTTGAGTGGCCTTTTGGTTTTTAGCAGCATGGCTCTGGTCCAATAAAATTTGTTTCTGCGCCGTTTTTTGCAAGGCGATCAGCCTTTTCATTCAATTCCCTCAATTCCCATATGTCCTCGTGTCCACATTAAAGTTACGTTGTTCCTTTTTCCCCAGGATGATTAGGTTTTGAACACAGTCCCAAACTATATTCGATCCGTGTTTATTGGATGCTAGGGCCTTGAGAGCCGCCTAACTATCTGATAGGATATAAATAGTTTTTTTGCAATGAGCTCTCCTTATGTTTTCTTGGATGCATAGCTCCATTGCAATTAGTTCAGCCTGGAAAATTGTAGCTTCTTTGCCGAGTGGTTTTGAAACCGAGAAGATAGGACCTTTACCTCCAGTGCCAGTCCCTTCAGAGGTGCGGGAGCCATCTGCATACCAGAGGGTTGATTTCTCTTCCATTTCAGGTAGCATGGGTTGCCCGTCCTTGAGTTCTCTGATTATAACCTTAAAGGGGGTAAGTTGAATTTGTTGGCATAGTCTCCGATAATGTGGAGGTTAGAACCTCTATTTTTGGTTTTTTTTAGAATTTTGAGGTGACCTCTAAGATCCCATGATTTATATTTTTTTCCCTCTGCATGCGTGAAACTCCGTTGATAGCCTCTTTTTTTATTTGGAGATGTATCGGAGGGATTCTTAGGAACATTTCCATTTCCGCAGTAGGACAGGTTTTTATTGCTTCTGTGATACCAAGAAAAGCTAGACTTAGGATTTCTTGTAGAGTAAGCTGTGCCTTTTGTTGTAATATTTCAGTCTACCATATCGTTGATCCGTATGCGACTATTATGAAAATAGTTGCTCTATAGCACCAGTAAACCATTTTGGGCTTTAATCCCCATTTTCTGCCAAATAAGCTTTTACAGGCCCAAAATGTTGTGGACATCACTGAAGCTTCTGAAATTGAGATTTTATGTGTCGTTCTCTCACTTACGGACAAACAAATATATATCATTACGTTATATATACCACCCTTATCACCATATGTTGTATACGAGGCAGCCTACAATGCGATTGAGTATGTCAGCAATCTTATGCAATCTCGAGATGAGCTACTAATTTTTGGTGACTTCAACATGCCTCTTGTTAATTGGTCGTATTCCGACAGTGACGATTGCCTACTGCCAGCGTTTTCAACCTGCTCACGACAAGATAAAAAATTTTTGGATAGTATGTTTTCAACAGGCCTACATCAATCCAATGCAATACCTAACTCTTTTGGAACATTCCTCGACCTGGTGTTCTGTTCGGATGTGAGTCACCTAACTATCAACAGATGCAACTCGCCTTTGCTTCCAGAATCAGCACGCCATCCTGCGTTCCACGTGATTTTTTCTCCAAATACTGCTGCTGATAATGTTAAGAATTTGAACACTGCTATTTCTCATCGATTTAACTTTAACAAAGCTGACTTTGTTGCCTTGAATGAAGATATCTCGAAATGTGATTGGTCGGGCGTACTTAACGAAACAGACATTGATATTGCTGTTAATAATTTCTACAATATCCTCTTCGGTTGCTTCACTAGGTGCGTGCCGGTTACGAGTAATAGTTCACCTAAAAGATTGCCATGGTTTGACGACGATTTAATTAATCTGAAAAATTTGAAAACTAAAGCATGGAAAAGGTACTGTCTCTCAAGGAATGAATCTAACTATAGGTGCTACTCCGAGCTACGCGATTTATTTACTAATAAGTCGAAATTGGCCTATCAGTGCTATCTGCTCGATATGAAGAAGTCTATTAAAAATAAGCCTAAGCTGTTTTGGAATTTTGTGAACTCTAAGAGGCGCACAGATGGTTTCCCTGCGACTCTGTCTTTTGATGGTGAAGTTAGTGATGACCCTAAAAGGATTAGCAACTTTTTTGGCGATCACTTTCGGGCTGCTTTTGATGCCCGGGACTGTGGTATTGACTTTAATAATTTTCAATACTTGACAAAATTTCCCTCTACTACACTGGAGATGAAGGATCTTCTTATTGATGAACCCACTATATCAAAGTTTATCACGAACATCACTGAGAGTTTTAATAGTGGTCCAGATGGAATTCCATCTGTTGTACTTAAAAGGTGCTCTTCTGCACTTTTATCTCCAATTAGGTCCCTATTTAATTCATCTCTTCGTTGTGGGGTATTCCCTAGTTTGTGGAAATACTCAACAATAACTCCTGTATTTAAGAAAGGTAAACGGAACGACGTATGCAATTACCGGCCAATAGCCAAGCTGTCTTGTGTTCCAAAATTATTCGAAGCAATTGTTTGTGACGCAATGTACTTTCATTGCAAATCAATAATAAGCCCAACGCAACACGGGTTCATCAAAGGTAGATCCACAACAACAAATTTACTAGAATTTTCGAATTTTGCCATCCCAGCGATTGAAGCAGGCAAACAAGTTGACTGCATATATACAGATTTTAGCAAAGCATTTGATAAGATTAATCACAAAATATTGATTCACAAGCTTTGCATACTTGGATTTCCTACTATTTTTACTAATTGGATAGAATCCTATCTTTCTAGTCGCATCCAACAGGTGCAATTTCGAGATGCTTTTTCATCGGTTATTCCAAACACTTCTGGTGTACCTCAGGGTAGCCATCTTGGCCCACTTCTGTTCATTTTATTTATTAATGACGCGAGTTCGGTAATCTCTAACTCTAATATTCTTTTATATGCTGACGATGCAAAAATATTTCGTACTATCACCTGTACGAATGATAATTTACTTTTGCAAAATGACTTAAAGCTATTTTTTGACTGGTGTACCCTAAACTGTATGCCTTTAAACATTGGAAAATGCACCACTGCATCTTTTTCTAGGAAAAAGGATCCAATTGAATTTGTATATGTTTTAGAGGAAATTGCTTTGCAAAAATTAAGCATAGTTCGCGATTTAGGCGTACTTTTTAATGATAAATTTACCTTCGACGACCATGTTGACTGTATTGTTATCAAGGCTAACTCCATTTGGGGCTTCGTAAAACGATGGTCTAAGGACTTTAATGACCCTTACATCACAAAGACACTTTACTGTACTTTTGTGCGATCAATTCTTGAATATGCCTGCCCGGTGTGGACTCCTTATTATGCTATTCATAAGAACAGAATTGAGTCCGTGCAGCGAAGATTTTTGAGATTTGCTCTTAAAGGACTTCTCTGGTCAGACCCAATGTGTCTCCCCCCTTACCAAGAACGACTTCAACTGCTTTCGTTGGATTCACTCGAAGATAGGCGATCTGTTCTTGGTACTGCAGTCGCAGTCAAATTAATTTCAGGCGAAATTGACTCCCCCATCTTGCTTGGAGCTCTCTCCTTCAAAATTCCTCACCGTTCCTTGAGAGACTACGTACTCCTCGACATTCGTTTCCATCGAACTAATTACGGCCAGCACGAACCGATAACCTCTATTTCACGGGCTTTTAACGCTAATTATAGCAACATTGATTTCAATTTAAATATTGCTCGGATAAAGTCAGCTTTGTTAAAAAAATAAGTAATGTTGTAATTAAAAAAAAAAAAAAAAATTTTTGTAAGTAATCATATGTTGATGAATTGATAAATTAAAAAATAAAAATAAAAAATAAAAATGCCTTCAGTACTTTGGCATGAGTCCATTCTATAAGTTTGTTCCAGTTGAGTTTGCTATCCAGTATAATACCTAGATATTTTACCTTATCTAAAAAGAGTATTGGTGTTCCATTTATTGAAGAAGGTATGATGCGGATTTTTCTTCTATTTGTAAATGGTACTATCTCAGTCTTACTTGGGTTGATGTTCAAGTTCTTAGACTGACACCAGTTCATTATTACCTCTAAGGCAGATTGTATTCTTTTCGATGTTATTAAGTCATATTTGCACTATATGACAATGACGAGGCATATCCTGTTACTTCGTATCCTTGTTCTGTTAGACGGTCCAGGAGCTCATCCACTACAATTGACCAATGAAGTGGAGATAATACTCCTTCCTGAGGACAGCATAGGTTTGTGCAGTAGATGTTCTGTCACCTAGATCCATGGTTGTCATTCGGTTCTTTAGTATGGCGTGTATCCATTTTATCGTGGCCGATTCTAAACCCTTTTTTCCTAGCGGCCACTATTATGGCTTCATGGATGTCAAATGCTCCTTCCTAGATATAGGAATGCGCAAAGGGCAATTTCTATATAGTCTTTTGCTTTTTCGGTTTTTCTTACCAAGCCATGATTAACGGCTGTGTCTATTGATTTGACTTTTTGGTAGGGTTGTTGATTTTTCTTAAGACAGACCTTGTTCGGCCCTGGTCTTATGTGAGTGTCCAATAACTTCTCCATCTTCTTCACGAAGAAGTAAGACTTATAGGGCGATATGACTTAGGCTGATCAATAGGACGATTCCCTGCTCTTCGAACAAACACCACCCTCGCTTTCCTCCAGATTTTTGGGATACACACCCATACAAAACTGGCCTTAAAGATCCTTATCATTATTGGCATTAGAATCTCTAACCTTCTGTAGAAGGACAATTTTATCTACCCCGGTTGATTTGTAGGGTTTAAAGGTGTTAATCGCCCATCTGATCTTTTCCGGAAAGAAGATTTTATCAGCAATGCTATTACTGAACGGAGTTTGACGATACGTTCTTTTCTCTACCTTTCAACCTTCATTAGTTATCTTGCTGCCTGGGAAATGTATTACCAATAACACTTCAAGTGTTTCCACGCTGCTTTTAGTTAAGAACTCATATGGTCTTTCTAATAATCCAATATCTATTGGCGTGTCTTTTGATAACACCTTTTAGAGTCTTGAGGCCGTTGGTCTATCTCTTCAAAAAATTTTCTCTATGACTCTTTCTTCGACTTCTTTAGAACTTTGATGATGTTATATTCAGTAAGGGACTCTCTGTATTCGTTCCAGTTACCAAGGGTTTTTGCTCTATTGAACGATTTCCTAGTTTCTTTCTGTTTTGCCGCTAGTTCCTCTTTCCATCAAGGTGTTTGTTTGGTCCTCTTCTTGTGTAGAACAGTACAACTTTGCTCGTAGGCATTTCTAATATTGTTTACGAGTTTATTAGTTATTTGATCAATGCAGTCTAGGCTGATTATTGATTCTTCTTCGATACCTAGATCGTACTCTAGGATTGATTGGTAAAGATTCCAGTTGGTACGATTAGGGTTTCTATATTTTTCTATGTAACTAAATGAAGTCTTAATATCAAAAAAAATATGCATATGATCTGAGAGTGAAGCTTAGGTTAAGTACTTCCTGCCTAGATGAATATATGAAGGTGTATTGCATTTATTTATATTTATTTATTATATCTAAGTTGTTAGTAGTAAGGTATTCTAAAAGTGACTCACCTCTTTTATTGATATCACTACTTTCCCAAATAGTGTGGTGCGCATTAGCGTCGCCGCCCAGGATGACTGGTATTTTGTGTATTTTGCTATATTCCACAAGCTACTTGATGCCTTGAGCCGGAGCAATTAGCTTCTCACCAGGAAAGTAGGCTGAAGCAAGTATCGCCTCTTGAATCCCTCCTGCCTTTAGTATTTTCACCAGTACCGCTACTTAATCTGTTCGGATGGAAAAAGGCATGGGCAGATAATTAATTTCGGGTGATATTAGAATTGCCTGTCGCTCCTTTATCAAATATTAACGTACCTATTTTTTGAGGAATACCAATAATTTTTCGCCTCTCTGCTCTTGGATCCTGTATAAGGGCTACATGGAACTCATCTTTTGCGAATCTCCACGATCTTACGTCCATGGCCGCTGCCGCACGATGGAGATTCGCCTGAATAAATCTAAGTTTAATTCGAGTTGATGGTATCTTCAATGAGCTGCCGGTTTTAGCCTTTGGGTGGAGAGTCACACATGAAAATTTGTAGCAGACTCTGTGCCCCCTTTGTTTAAGCTTCTCCATCGATTGGCCGTCGATGGAGAAGGTTATGATTGTGATTGTGTCCTCCTGCTAAGGTCCTTCTAATTAGAGGCACACAAACTATCATTTTGGGCATCAATAAGGGTGTTTATCTACTCTGGCGAATCTGTCTCTTGAGAAAAATATCCCATAATTATATTTAACCGCGAAATATTCTCCTCCCGGACTGCCCTGACGTTTGTGGACTCATCCGGCTTGATGCTCGCTGCTGTTCTTCCCACGTATATATAATTAGCAGTCCATTTGTAGCTGCCTGCAAAAAAAAAAAAATAAAATAACTAGAGATTTTGTTACTTATTTGTTGCTATTTTTTTACCTCAAAATAAAAATCTCCAACTATTTCCGAGAATTGGCGAACTGCTATTTTAAATCTAAAGTTACCAGTCACCGCGATTTCGCATTGCCTAATTATGCTAAAGGGATGATATATGTATGTATGTACCAGAATTAGTTACTTTTAAAGTAATTTTACAAAACAATGAAAATTTTGCTCCGAATAATTTGACAACAGGAAATAGTACTATTAGCGATGCAAACAAAATTAAGGGTGACAAGTGAATAACGTTTTTCGTGATACGAATGCAGGTGTAATATCTTAAATAGGTAACGAATAAATTTGTATCATGGATATTCGAGTACAATTATACAAAAGAACAAAAATCACCATTTCTGGAAACGAATTCTGTTTTGAAGGTAAATGTCTTGAGCTCGAAAATCATCAAAATTCTGCAGGCAGCTGGAAGCAACAAATTAGGTCCTAACACTTAGGAACAAATACGTGAGAAAAATCTCATTTTTCTTCAATTTATCCAATGCAACAAATTCTGTTTTGGATTGTATCATGAAAATAAATATCTTCAGTCTAAAAATCAACAAGATCCTGCAGGCAGCTTTAAGAAATAAATTAGATCCTGATTTTTAGGATCAATCTGTAAGAAAAATCGACTTGGGCTTTTCAGTGGTAGCTAATATCCTTTCCTATTTTGGATAAGCATCATGAAGATAAGTGTTTTGAGTTTAAAAATCAACAAGATCCTGCTGGCAGTTGGAAGTAACAAATTAGATCGTGATTTTTAGGACCGAATCCGTGAGAACAATCACTTCTGTTTTTCAGTGGTAGTTAAATCTTTTTTCTTCAATTTGTGCGGTATAACAAAATCTGTTTTGGTTTTGTATCATGAAAATAAATGCCTTGAATTCAAAGATTAACAAAATTCTGCAGGCAGAAAGCAACAAATTAGATTCCGATTTTACTTTATTATTTTAATAATAAAGTATTGTGATCGGCTTGGGAAAAAAAAAAATTTGCTACCCTGAAATTTGGTTTTTTCGCGTTTCATGACTAAATTAGCCTAAAAATGCAAAAAAAAAATCCGTCTGTCTGTACGCAGTCCGCCGTACGCCGGTGTGTAATTAACTCCCAAACCGTTCAAGATAGAAAGTTCATTTTTAGAGGGATTGTAGATAGTTGCGGATCTCAGGCGGACACCCATTTTGGGGGAGGCGGGGGGAGCGCTTAAGCCGAAAAATACGAATTCAAATATCTCAACCATGGTTACAGCTAGAAAGGTAAAAATCAATATGCATATAGAGCGGTTTATGGGACAACTTTTAAAAATAATTTAATTTCTTATCCATTGGGGTGCAAAAAGGGGGGGCTAAGAACCAATTGTCGGCCGAATTTTTTTTTCAAATGATTATATCTTCGACATTACTTACCATAACAAATTGATATTTTGAGACCGTTAAGCTGGCATATAGTAGATCCACTAGAATCAGTTTAAACAAAAGCTAATTATTGTAAGGGGGAGGGTCAGGGGGGGTGCAAAGAAAAACACTTAAAACCCAATATCTCGGCTACGAGAAAAATATAATATTTGGACAAAATAGTAGTGGGGGGAAATGGGGAGCATTTTAAAAATGGTGCACTTTCCAAAATTTCAAAGCATTATAATTCAAAATTGAGTGCAGATATAAAATTCAAATTTTGTCAAATTGTAGAGTTAAATAGTTTTTAAATTTTCTAAAAATTTTGGGCCGGGAGGTGTAAGGGGAGGGAGGTGGTAACCAAAAATGTTGAAAATTTTAAGTTATTTTTTAAGGGCTCTGGTGAAAGATACAAAATTTAAATTTTCCATGTAAGTACATCTATTTGTTGTACATACAGAAAAAATAATAAAAATTTCACAATTGTTATGCACCGACCTCCCTGGTCTACCGTGCACAAGGTGTTTCATGTGCAATGAAAAAACCACATAAACTGAAAATTTTTGAATGGAATTTAAAGGTAGAAACTTGAAAATTTGCGATAAGCATTGAAAAAAAATCCCTAAATTTACGAAATATTAACTGGTTGAAAACCTTTAAAACTTCTACCCCCTCCCATACAAAATTATTTTTTCGACCATTTTTAAGAAATCAATTATCACCTAACTATTAAAACCTATCAATTTCAAATTTTGCATAAAAACTTACAAAAATAATTGAAATGAAATTACGTTAAAAGTTTTGAAATCGCGTCTGCCCTTCTACCCCCTCCCATACAAAAGTATCATTTCAACCAATTTCATTAAATCAACTAATAACCAACAAATTAAAAGCTACGATCTTGAAATTTTGTACGAGCACCTTACATGAGAAAAGAAAGAAAATTGCGTCACAAATTTTACTATTCCCCTACCTCCTTTACCCCCTCCCATACAAAATTATTTTTTCGAGCATTTTTAAGAAATAAGTTATCAGCTAACTCTTAAAAAGCTATCAATTTCAAATTTTGCATAAAAACTTATAAAACTAATTGAAATGAAGTTGTTTTAAAAGTTTTGAAATCGCGCTTGCCCTTCTACCCCCTCCCATACAAAACTATGATTTCGACCAATTTCATTAAATCAACTAATAACCAACAAACTAAAAGCTACGAACTTGAAATTTTATACAAGCACCTTACAAGAGAAGCGAAATAAAACTGTATATCAAATTTTAAAATTCCCCTACCTTCTCTACCCCCTCTCATACAAATGTTCGGTTTCGTGAATGTAAAATACATCGAATTTTATGAAAATTCTATGCAACTTCGTCTATGAAACTGACATTCTATACAAAGAATATTGGACGTGATTCAAGCAATCAATTAAAAAATTATTAACATCCACCTACTCTTACCATCCCGCCTCACCACTCCCCTCATAAAAACTCAAACTTGCATAAATAAACGAACGAAATATTGATTATAAGTACTGGAGCCTTTGAACGTTTCCGCAAAGTGTTAAATTGACAATTGCCCTGTCCAAGAACCCCCTTTCACTTAGTCTTCCCTAACCACTCTAACATGCATATTGAATTTCCACGCATCCGCAACTTGTCCCAAGAATAATAAAGTTTCGCCCGACTTGTTGGCAGTTTATTTAAGACCAAATCTGTGAGCGAAATCGACTTGGACTCTTCTGTAATAGTCTCACTTTTCAGGACTATATATTTAAGAAAACAATCTACATATCTTCCAGTAGGAAACTGTTGTTTTCTTCAGTTTGTATCAATCAATCAAATTCCTGTTAAGACCCCCTATAGGGGCATAGGACAGAAACAACTCTCTTCCACAAGGCGCGATCCTAAGCATCGGCCTTGAGCTGTTGCCAGGACTTGTTTATTCCTGTGGCCTCCTGCTCAACTGCTCGCTTCCATGTGTTACATGGTCGACCAACCCGACGTCTTCCTTGAGGATTATAATCCAGAGCCAGTTTGGCGATTTTTCGCTCTGGTTTCCTCAAAGTATGACCGATCCACTACCACTTCCGCCTTTGAATCTTAATACCTATTATAGTCGTTCGCTCGCACATCGAGGAGACATCTTCTCCATCGGCGACTTATAGCTAAATGGTCGATCTGGTTCTGAGTAACACCATCAGGGGAAACTCAAGATGTTTAATGATGACTCTTGTGTGGAAAAAGGGTCCCTCCGATTACCATTTGCCGAGTACTACAAAACTCCATAAATAATTCGCTGTTTTCGGGTCTCTTAATCCAGGTCGTGACGCGTCGACCCAAGGGTCACCATGCCTCCCCATGACGTGTTCTAGTCCAGTGTTGTCTGATTCAAACTGGGCATTCATATCTCCCGAGATGATAATAATGTTATAGATCTGGCAACCACGCAATATTTATCTTTCCCGAATATGCTAGAACAGTCCCCCAATATGTAAAAAGCCATAATCAAAGATCTAGAACCTTCCAGTATACACCCGACGGAACAGTATACTCCAAAATGTAAGCGACATCTATGGGAGACGCGAACCGGTGTAAGAACGCTATAGAATAATATCGGTGGTAGTGCCATATAGAGCTAATTATGTTAAAGCGCGAATTAAGTTAAAGTGCGAATAAATAAATTATCACTTATTTTTAAACGAATTGTGTTTTACTTGAAATCCCGGCGAACCCCTAGCTCGCAACAATTGGTGTCAGAAGTGGGATTTCAAGGATAAATTCGGGTTAAAAATCGCGAGTGAAATTAAAATTCTCGAACGGATAATTTTGTAAGAGCGAAAAAGTGAAACTAAAATTCTCGAACGGACAGTGAGAATTTGTGAAATCGAATATTCTCGAGTGCTTTAGTGAGCAGTGACTTTAATTATTGAAGTAAATTTAAGTCTTTTTGTAGGTCTTGACATCGGAAAAAATGCCCAATAACGTGTGCGGAGCATGCCGTATTCTTATGCTCCATTCGTGTCTCTTCAAGCGTATGTGCAGAAAGGCCCAAATAACTGTCAGGGAGTACATTATGAACGGAAAATGGAGTGATGCCAAAGAAACATTAATACCAGAGGAATTGCTGGGATATTACCGAAAGTACGATGAGGAGCAATTGAATCCGGCACAACAGCACTGTGAAACGCATTGCTTAGGCGGAGAAGGAGCTCAGCGTTACGCAAATATGGAAGGTGATGCTAGGTCGACATCAGAAACCGCCAGTAGAAACTCTCAGCCAACGGACCGTGACTTCTTCCCAAGAGACGCGGAGAGAGAACGTCAGCATCACACAAATACAGCGGTTGAAAGTCAATCGGTCCAACCGTTGTCAGTAATCGAATATGTAGGCAACATCTCTGGCAAAGAATCATCGCTCGATTTCAGCCGCAGCGCTCTGGCGAGAGAGGAAAAAACGGACACCGGCAGCAATTCATTGCGATCGCTCTCGTGGTTTGAAGAAGCCATGCTCGACGAAATTTCTGATGTGGAGGAGGCGCTATACGTCGAAAAGGACATGTCGAAGGGCAATGTCGAGGATACCTTGAAACAAATTGATGATGAATTTCCCTGCGAACACTGCAATGGGAAATACCAACTGAAGCAATTGCTGGACATCCATATAAGTAAACAAAAATGGTTAACGTGCACTATTTGCAATCACTCATTCTTCAGGGTACTGGCTCTAGCCAATCACATGGGTACGCACGAAGGGACGGAAATCGCATGTTCTGGATGTGGAAAAAAATTTGCGCGACTTGACGCGCAGTCACGAAAAGAAATTCCACATGGATAGTCCGAGATTTCGCTGCGCGTTCTGCAACATGACATTTTTCTCGAAAGGCGAGACGGAGGAACACACAAAGAGTCGGCACACTGAGGTCCGTGACGCATTTGAATGTGAATTTTGCAAACAATCTTTCCGTACAGAGAGACTTTTAGTGCTCCACGCAACTGCCAAAGGTTGCTTCCACAGGTGCGAATATTGCCCAAAGCAGTACAGCACACAACGTCACCTGGGACGTCATCTGGTGGAAGCACATTGTGGGAAAGAACCGTTTTCCTGCCAAATGTGTACAAATAGATACGACTCGGAAGACAACTTGCAGCACCATCTGCGTTTCCATCCATCGTTCCACAGTACTCCAGTGCAACGGAACGAAATATCTGCAGAATGTTCCACGTTGCCCTTCAAACTTACTGACAAAGGATCACCACAGGAAACTGCAGCAACTACTAAGATTCTCTTCCTCGAGGACATAACGCTGTAAGACAATATGATGAAACCAAGTGGAGCAAAGAAGTCTAAAATAAAGCTTACAAAAACAAAGATGAATGCTATGAAAGCAGCAGGTCAAGTAGTTGAAAGACCAGATGGCAGAATCATGCTTTTGCCCGAACTGAAGAAGTAGAACCTAAGAAAAAGAAAATTAGAAACGTCTGTTAAATTTTAATTTCTTTTTAATGTTTTTTCCAATATATATACATATTTTTAATCAAATGCTCCTCGTTTTTTCTACTTGCATCGTTAACTCATCCATTTCAGCTTCTTCGTTGCAGTCGTTAGCATTGTCTGCGTTATCGGTGTCAATATTGCACACTTCCACTCACGTGCCTCGCAATAAATCGGTAGATGATGTTACGTCGTCGTCTGTGAGGACAATTTCCACTTCTACCTCCTCACCCGCCGCAGCGTCGTCGTTCTCTCCAAACCTGCCGAAGAGTGAAATGAAAATTTTTTGCTGATCAACTAAATGTTGTTTTTAAATGTACCTCATGGCGCTCCCTTCGTCCGATGAGTTGTCACTACAGGTCCGTACTATCTCAATCTCCATCTTCTCTTGTCCGCTGCTTTCGGTCAATATGTCGTCTTCCTCGGTATCAACTATTTCCACCTCCATCTCCTCTCCCGCTGGGGATGAAGACCCACCCGCAGCAGCGTCGTCCTCTCCGTCGCTGGAAAAGAGAGAAATTAATGTTCACTTGTGAGAAAATAAATGTGGTTTTGTCATGCACCTGATGCGGCTGCCTTCGCCAGATCTTAGATCATAGGGAAGGAGGTTTTGTAGCGTCACCAAATCCTCCAACCACATTTCCTCCACCATTTTTTTCGTCAACTTCTCGAGTTCAGCGGAGTTGCCCGCAGCCCTAAGCCTCTCAATGTTTTCCGATTTCCTCTGAACGTAGATGGGCCGCCGGATCTCGAAGAATTTCCGCAATATGTCGTCCGTTGAGTAGAATTGTTTTACGCGGTTGTTCCGATCAAGGGCATGTGTGATCATCACATTTCTTGGCAAGTTTTAAAATCCTCCTGAAACCACCTTCTTGTTTGCGCAGCGCTTCAAATAACGCAATGGAAGTGAATGTTACCACAAGACGGACCGACGTACTAGTACTCAGGTCCTCAACATCCAATATGATTGGCATGTGCGGGCCTCTATCAGAGGTTTTAGTACTGCTTGCTTGTACTGCTCCGTCCAAACTCCTATGGGCAACTCCCTTATTTCCACGGTGTTAGTGCCTGTTATAACGACATCACCGCGGCACACGTACGAATTCGAGCCAGTGATTCTTTGGAATGTGCCCCGAAAATTTCTTGCAAATGGCTGCATTTCCATTGGGTCCTTCTCCAGCAACAAAGACCGCAAATTCTTGATGACATCACGTGGATGATATCCGGTCATCTTGCTGCTAAATGCGTGCCTTATAGCATTAATACCGTTGACTAATATCATAGGTGTCGCTGGCAAGAATTTGTGTGCTGTGCTGCAGCAAGGTCACATCGTCTGGATGCATGAATATGTGAAGCGCCAGTGGGGACAGCGCAACCTCTAGATATCGAGGTGCCACGCTGTCCCTTCCGCCGTACAACCGCGTCCCACTTTCACCACGTGGCTCCAAAAGATTAATGTTTTTGTTGCAGCCAACGTAGTCTTTCGCCATGTCTGTTATGATCGCGTAGAGATTACTTGCTGCGCGATGGAATCCAGTCTCCTTTACTACTGATTCTGCCAGGCTTGGGATAGAGTTTGAACATCGTATGTAGAATTTTCCTTTGTCCAACTACTAGCCCGTCCACAACTCAAGGAAAGGAATTCTCATTGCAGCTTTGCCAGGCGGCCGCAAGCTCCAACCTGACAAACGCCGAGAAAGAGACGATCCTCGTATGCTTTCCATACAAATACGTTGTTTGGCTGCCGTCTATGTATGCATCGATTAATTCTCTACGCTGCTTAACGAATTTTTTGCTGACCGCCATTTCCATGTCGCTTAAATATTGTACAGCGTCCTGACGGGATGATGAGCATAACGACATGCAGTACCGCACCGAAAACGTTTGCCACTGGGGAACTTCCGTCTTCCACTCCTCGAATTCGCGAAGTGAATAGAATCACAACTCCTGGGCAGATGTTTTCACCTTTACGATGGGTGTTATCATGACTTGCACGAAATTTAACTGGAGCAGTTTCGCCCAAAAGAATTGATAACCGCTCCCTTGATGAGAGACCCGCCCGCATCCTGTCGAACATTAATAAAATGCGCCCGTAGCGCAAACTTTTAAGTTCGTTCTCGGTCTCATATACTTTGTCGAAGTCTAACCGTAAGGCTGTCATAAGTTGTTTGATGACGGTGTCGTTTTCAATCCTCCCAAATCCTTCAAAATAGAAAGTTCATTTTTGGAGGGATTGTAGATAGTTGGATAGGACTTTCTGCGGCACTTGACTCAATTTCGTTGCGTGTCTGACACTTGCATGACGCAGCGTGGTGCGTCCGAAAGTTCTCCGCAATGACATCGTTAAGGGACCAGTAGCCGCAACATATCACTTTTTTCCATTTTGATCCATCGTAGAACAGATGGCTGCAAAACTCAATTAGACTGTACCAATTGCCGTCACATAGGACACACTTCGATCCAGTTTCAAATCTCTCAACATGGAACTCTGCATGTACGCTCCGACTGTGAATCGCAATAATTATGGACATTTCAAGACTTTATATTCGTTAAATTATTCGAGGTGAACAGCGAGATAAAAAAAACCACTACAAGAAGTTATCACAATATTAGATGTTTACATCACAAAACAACACCGCCACGGAAGAGAGCCGCTTCAACTGCCTAGCTATCACGAAGACACTGGTCGGACACAAATAATGGTCATTTTCCTCAACTTGGACGGCGGGTGCGCGGGTCCGCTCAAATTTCCGCTCAATGTTCCGATATTTTTCGCTTGCTCTTGTCTAATAAAAAAAAAATCTTTGCGAAAATGAGATCGTAAGATCAGATTGAATGTTTGCACGTTTGTCTCCGTAAGGATTAAATGACTCCTATACAATTTGTATGTAATAATAGTTCAAGGACCGTAATACTAGTTGCTCATCCTTGCTTTCTATTATTTACAGATTCGCGGCAGGAACTCGAGCCCGGAGGCACCATGGTGGTTTACATCTATTCAAAAAAAATTAAAAATAAACTGCCAACAAGTCGGGCGAAACTTTATTATTCTTGGGACATGTTGCGGATGTGTGGAAAGTCAATATGCAGGTAAGAGTGGTTAGGGAAGACTAAGTGAAAGGGAGTTCTTGAGCAAGGCTGTTGTCTATTTAACAATATTTCATTCGTTTCTACAAGTTTGGGTTTTTATGGAGGGGAGGAGGAGGGGTAATAGTAAGGGTGGGTGGATGTTAATAGCTTTTTAATTAATTGCTTGAATCACGTCCAATATTCTCTGTGTAGAATGTGTTTCATAGACGAAGTTGCATAGAATTTTCATTCACAAAACCAAACATTTGTATGGGAGGGGGTAGAGTAGGTAGGGGAATCGTAAATTTTGATATGCAGTTTTATTTCGCTTCTCTTTTAAGGTGCTTTTATAAAATTTCAAGTTCATAGCTTTTAGTTTGTTGGTTATTAGTTGATTTATGAAATTGGTCGAAATTATAGTTTTGTATGGGAGGGGGTAGAAGGGCAAGCGCGATTTCAAAACTTTTAAAGCAACTTCATTTGAGTTATTTTTATAAGTTTCAATGCAAAATTTGAAATTGATAGCTTTTAAGAGTTAGCTGATAACTTATTTTATAAAAATGCTCGAAAAAATAATTTTGTATGGGAGGGGGTAGAGGAGGTAGGGGAATCGTAAGACTTCTGATGCAATTTTCTTTCTTTTTAGTTGTTAGGTGCTCGTACAAAATTTCAAGTTCGTAGCTTGCAATTTGTTTGTTATTAGTTGATTTAATAAAATCGGTCGAAATCATACTTTTGTATTGGAGGGGGTAGAAGGGTAAACGCGATTTCAAAACTTTTAACGTAATTTCATTTCAATTATTTTTGTAAGTTCTTATGCAAAATTTCAAATTGATAGCTTTTAATAGTTAGGTGGTAATTGATTTCTTGAAAATGGTCGAAAAAATAATTTTGTATGGGAGGGGGTAGAAGTTTTAAAAATTTTCGACCAGTTAATAATTCATTCTTTTATGGATTTTTTTTAAATGCATTTCGCAAATTTTCAAGTTTCTACCTTAAAATTTCATTCAAAAATTTTCAGCTTATGTGTTTTTTCATTTCACATGAAACACCTTGTGCACGTTAGACCAGGGGGGTCGGTGCATAACAATTATAGAATTTCTATTATTTTTTATGTATGTACAATAAATTGATATATTGATCTGCAAAATTTAAACTCTGTGTCTTTTACCAGAGCCCAAAAAAAATTACTCAAAATTTTCAACATTTTTGCTTTCCACCTCCCTCCTCTTACACCCCCCCACTTAATTTTTTTACCAAAATTAAAAATTATATAGTTCTACGATCTGACAAATTTTTGATGTGATATCTGCCCTCAGTTTTGAGATATAATGGTTTGAAATTTTGGAAAGTTCAATGCTCCCCATTTTCCCCCACTACTATTTTCTCCAAATATTATATTTTTTTCATATTTTTTTAGTATAGCTTAATATAAATACCAAGTTTCAATTGCATAGCTTAACAAATAGCCGAGATATTGATTTTTAAGTGTTTTTCTTTGCACCCCCCCTGACTCTCCCCCTTACAATAATTAGCCTCTATGTAAGCTGATTCCAGTGAATCTGTATGCCATCTTGATGGTCTAAAATTATAAATTTTTTATGCTAAGTAATTTCGAAGATATAATCATTTGAAAAAAAAATTCGGCCGACAATTGGTTTTTAGCCCCCCCTTTTTGCACCCCAATGGATAAAAAAATTAGATTAATTTTAAAAGTTGTCCCACAAACCCTATTATATGTACATTGATTTTTAGCTTCCTAGCTGTAACCATGTTTGAGATATTTGAATTCTTAGTTTTCGGTTTAAGTACTCCCCCCGCCTCCCCCTGAACCCTTACACCCCCAAAAATGAGTGTCCCCCTGAGATCCGCAACTACCTACAATCCCTCCAAAAATGAGCTTTCTATCTCGAATGGTTTGGGAGTTAATGTGCTCTGAGCGTACACACCGGCGTACGGCGGACGGCGGACGGCGGACGGCGTACGGCGGACGGCGGACGGCGTACAGACAGACGGATTTTTTTTTTTTGCATTTTTAGGCTAATTTAGTCACGAAACGCGAAAAAACAAAATTTCAGGGTAGCAAATTTTTTTTTTTTCCCAAGTCGATCACAATACTTTATTATTAAAATAATAAAGTAATAAATGGTTGAACAATAAATGTTACACACAAAGAACTTTGTCGTTGTATTTTTAAATTCTGTCTTACAATAGAGTAACTCTATTATTCTATAACTAAATTTTAACTAATAGATAACAACCGGATTCAATGGGATTATAAGGCTATGAAATCGGTGTCCCTGAAACACCGATTCGGAGTCAAAATTTTTTATGTTAACTCATATCAAAATCTAGGGAAATTATTTGATACCGAATTACTTAAATCTATCAAAAATAGCTTTGGTTGTTTTTGCATCAAAGTACAGATCCATATATTGTCATTCATTTTTTTCCGAGCCATATTTCTTAGCGATACAAACTTTAGAGCAAACTTATACTGTCAGATTTCATCTATTGGACAATATACATATGTACAGAAATATTGTAGGATAGAGGATAAGAAAAATCTTTATTTTTTATACTTTCACATATTATTTATACAGCTTAAATGATGCAGTCAAGAATTTTTGTAAGTTTCCTATAAAAAAAAAGTAGAGGAATAAAGTTTCGATTAACGTCTTCAAATAGTCACACTGTTGTATGATTTTCTCTTAATTCCATTGATATCAAAACAATTATGCAGCTGAATTTACATGAAACATAAACAATTCGGTGAATACTCTTTACAATAGCGTCACAGCTTAAATGATGCAGGCAGAAAATTTCCGAGAATATAACGGGTAGTCTCCACTCCATGTTCAGAGACTATGATTTCTTACTATTATAATAATATTTGAATATTTAGAATCGTCGTTCACTTTGTTTAATAATGTATCATAAATCTTTTATTCTAATAGTTACTGAGTTTCATGTTCACTTATTCCGCGCATCACTATTATTAAATATTTATTTATTTTAGTTTCGTACTAACTTATCCTTTTTTTTCCACTTTTTTCATATTGAATTAAAATCATTATTTAGTTTTTTTTTCATATTAAGTATGAACTATCTTGTCAACATTGTAAAAATGTATATAATTACTTTCCGCACGAGCTTAGCTCATGGATTAACCTACATAAATAAATTTACTGTACTTCACAATAGGGATTTCTAGTCGCAAAGTGATGTTCATTATTTTAGTTTCCTCCCGATCGTATCGCTTATCGAAAATGGGTCGTCGGTACGACCATTGAGGAACGCGAATTATTAACACGCCATTTAATTTCTGGAAAAAAGTCAAAGGTGCATCTACTGTACAACATATTATTGAAAAATATTCACGCGAAAATCGGATTGAAAATAAAGGGAACAAAATTTTCACAGACCACGATGAACGATGGATTACCACGAAATCTCGGAAAGAACCGTTGCTCAGTGCTCCAAAGCTCACCTCTGAAAAGAATTTCCGTCCTTAAACAGTGCGACTAATATTGCATAAAGAAAATTTACATGGACGGATAGCGAGAAACAAGCCCCTGAGTAGTCCTAAGAACGTACGTCTTCGAATGGAGTTTGCCCGTACATACCGAAACAGCTCCCAGAACTTTTGGAAAACGGTAATTTTTGCAGATGAGAGTAAATTTAATATTTTTGAATCAGATGGGAAGATTTCTGTTTGGAGAAAGTCAAATGAGGAGCAAAAACTTGAGAATTTGCGGTCTACTGTTAAGCATGGTGGAGCTCATGTTATGGTTTGGGGTTCCATATCCTCTGCAGGCGTCGGAAAACTCCACTTTATAGAAGGCAATATGGACAAACACATGTACATGGACATCCTCAAGCAGAAATTGAAAAACAGTGCCGAAAATATGGGAATAAAGGAAAATTTTAGCTTCTTCCATGATAATGACTCAAAGCATTCATCCTATCTTGTTAGGTAATGGATGCTAAACAACTGCTCTCATATCATTAAAACGGCACCATAATCACCCGATATAAATGTAATTGAGCATATATGGGCAAAACTAAGACTAGAAAGCATCCCATTACTAATAAAAACAGTTTAAAAAACGCGCTGTTTGAAGAGTGTGTAATATCCTTAAGCTATACGAGGACATTAGTAGAATCTATGCCAAAACGGCTTTAGGCAGTACTAGATCATAAAGGCGATCTTGCAAAATATTAGAAATCAAAGAAAACAGTTAATTCATTAAATATTCTACATTTTTTCCATGATGCATCATATAAGCTGTGACGTATTTACCTAGTCCTGCCATAAGTTCTGTCACATAATTTCTCACATTGGCAACAACTTTATTTTATGAGTGACATTTCAATATCGGCCAGTTTTATAAACGTCATAATGTTGTTGACAGTTGATGGTAATTTAAAGTGTGTTCGTTAACGTGTGAAGATGGAATGGGGTGTAATAGAAAACCGAACTGCAGTGATTGCACTACATAAGTGTGGAAAATCCGCGAGTGAAATTTTCAAGTTGTTGTGCCCGTTAAAAATAACGCAAAGATTTGTATATCGTGCGATCCACAGATATAACGCGATCCAGACTATTGAAGATCGACCTCGTTCTGGACGTCCGCGTGATGTACGTTCTTCTGCTGCCATCAAAGCGGTCGAGAGTCGAATTCGTCGAAATCCGCTTCGTAAACAACGAATCATGGCTCGAGAGATGAACATCTCCACCCGAAGTATGTCTCGCATCATAAAATCTGACCTCGGGATGAGTGCCTTTCGACGATCAACGGGACATTTGCTTACTGAGCAGTTGAAGCAAATTAGGAGCACCAGATCGAAAGAGCTCCTTCGGCGGTACGGCAACAACAAACATCGAGAAATTTTATTTACCGATGAAAAAATTTTTACGGTGGAGGAACATTTCAACCGCCAAAATGATAAGGTGTATGCCCACAGCTCCATAGAAGCCCGAGAAGTTGCCACTAGGGTACAGCGAGGACATCATCCAGCATCAGTCATGGTATGGTGGGGTGTCAGCTACGAAGGGGTCACCGAGCTTCATTTTTGCGAAAAAGGCGTAAAAACTGCAGCGAAAAATTATCAAACGGACATCCTGGAGGGATGTGTGAAGCCGCTGAACTCTACGCTATTCAACAATCGACATTGGGTTTTCCAGCAAGATTCTGCGCCAGCCCACAAAGCTCGAACCACACAAGCGTGGTTGGAAACCAATATTCCACAGTTTATAAGGGCGACGGAATGGCCTTCTGGGAGCCCAGATTTGAATCCCCTGGACTACAAACTGTGGGCGGAGTTAGAGTCCATGGTGTGCACGAGACGACACCGAAATATCGAGAGCCTTAAGCGATCTTTGACAGAAGCAGTAGCCAATTTTCCGCTAGAAACAGTGCGTACTGCTATCGATGACTGGCCCAACAGATTAAATAGCTGTGTTAAGGCTAAAGGCGGCCACTTTGAATAATTTGTTGCTTATTTTACTTTCATTAGTATGCCAAAATAAAATATATTTTCCTTTGTCAAAAACTCTTTTTCATTTATACAAAAATTGCCCATATACGTGTGACAGAACTTATGGCACGACTAGGTATACTCTAGATGGAATCTGAGAGTATTATAAGTTTGCTCTAAGGTTTGTAACGCCAAGAAATAAGGCTCGGAGAAAAAAATGATGAATACAGAAGTTAATATTATCACTCAAAAATCTCAAAACCGGATGTCCGTCCGTCCGTCCGTGCGCTCTCTAGCTTGAGAACGCGTTGAGCTAGAAAGTTCAAATTTTGTACACGTCGTTTTTGACAAAAAAGTAAGGTCAAGTTCGTGAACGGGCCAAATCGCTCCACCCCTTCTACCCCCTCCCATACAAAATGACACAATTGCGCAATTTGACAATGAAGAGATTTGCTCGAAAAGTATATAAGCTATTAACCTGAAATTTGGAATATATTACTATTATGATAATATCAATCTACCGTATAAAAATTATGTGTGTCCTACCCCTCCTTCTACCACCTCCCATACAAACTGTACTTTTCATGAATTATTCTAAGCCAATTTAGTCAGTGCGTATAAAATTTAGCTAGCTGAAATTTTGCACCAAATATTTATTTAAAATTGTTAGTAAGGCCAAAAAAAAATTAGACGATTAGCTTCACCCCTTCTACCCCCTCCCATACAAAATGACACAATTTCGCAATTTGACAATAAATGGATTTACTCGAAAAGTGTGAAAGCTATTAATCTGAATTTTTGGATATATTACATTCATAATAATATAAATCTACAGTAGAAAAATTATTGGAGTCCTTTCTCTCCTTCCACCCCCTCCCATACAAACATCACTTTTTCGTGAAATGCTTTAAGACGATTTTCTCAGAACATATAACATTTATCGAGCTCATATTTTGTAATAAATTCTTAATTAGTATTATCACTAAGATCAGAAAAAAATATTTGATTAGCTTCACTGCTTCTACCCCCTCCCATACAATATGGCACAGTTTCGCAACTTCACAAAAAATCGATTTTCTTGAAAAGTATGAATGGCACTAGTCTGAAATTTAAGGTATGTCAATTTTATAATATTCCTAGTTATTTCTGAAAAAATCACTAAAATTCCCTCACTCTTTCTACCCCCTCCCATACAAACTGCACATTTTCATTAAATCTAACTCACTAATTTTTTCAGTTCCCATTCAATTTTTGGAGTAAGCATTTTGAATAAAACATTTTTATAGCTACCTTAGCATGATGGGGAGAAAATTAGTTCAATGCTATCCCTTCTAACATTCCACATACAAAATTTCTTGAGGTCACAAAAAAATTCTATTTCATCTAGAGTATCGTAAGATTGCGCATTACGCGCAATCGTAGCCCTGTTATGTTTTTTTTCCAAATTTTAATTTTTTGATTTTACTTTATTATTCTAATAATAAAGTATTGTGATCGACACAGGAAAAAAAAAATTTGCTACCCTGAAATTTTTTTTTCGTGTTATATGACTAAATTAGCCTAAATATGCAAAAAAAAAATTCGTCCCGCCGTACGCCGTACATATGGACTCATATCTCCGAAACCGTTAAAGGTAGAATGTTCGTTTTTGGGTGGATTGTTGGTTGGGTAAGTGAGCTGTATTTTCTAAATTTTGGGAGGTGTTAGATGGAAGGGGGAGGCGGGGAGAGGGAAAAAGTCAAAAGCTACACTTGCTAATATCTCCACCACGAATGCAGATAGGAAGTTGAAGATCAGTAGAGATATAGAGAGGGTTATGGGACAAACTTTAAAAATAATTAAATTTTTTTATCCATTGGTGTCCGAAAAGGGGGGGCTAAAAACAAATTGTCGGCCGAATTATTTTTTTAAATAATTATATCTTCGAAATTATTTATAGTAAAAATTCATATTTTGGGACCATTAAGGCGGCATATAGCTCCACCAGAATCAGTTTAGATAGAGGCTAATTATTGGCGTGCAAAGAAAAACACTTAAAAATGAATACCTCAACTATCTCTTAAGCTATGTAATTGAAACTTGATATATATATTAAGCTACACTAGGAAAATACAAAAAATTATAACAAATTGAAATAATAGTAGTGGGGGGAAATGGGAAGCATTTCAAAAATTACGCACTTTTCAAAATTACAAATCCTTATATCTCAAAAAAGAGTACAGATTGTAGAACTACATAGTGGTTAATTTTGATAAAAATTTTAAGTTAGGAGGTGTAAGGGAAGGGAGGTGATAAGCAAAAATGTCGAAAATTTTGAGTGATTTTTTAGGGTTTTAGTAAAAGATACAAAGTTTAAATTTTGCATGTGGATACATCTATTTGATATACATAGAAAAATAATGATAACTTGATCCATAATTGTTATAAACCGACCCCTCCCCCGATCTAACGTGCACAAGGTGTTTCATGTGCATTGAAAAAACACATAAACTGAAAATTTTTGAGTGAAATTTTAAGGTAGAAACTTAAAAATTTGTGAAATGCATTTAAAAAAATCCCTAAATATGCGAATTATTAACTAAAACTTCTACCCCCTCCCATACAAAATTATTTTTTCGACCATTTTCAAGAAATCAATTATCAACTAATTATTAAAAGCTATCAATTTCAATTTTTGCACAAAAACTTTTAAAAATAGTTGCAATAAAATTGCGTCAAACTAAAAGCTACGAACTTGAAATTTTGTACAAGCACCTTACAAGAGAAACGAAATAAAACTGTATATCGAATTTCACGATTCCCCTACCTTCTCTACTCCCTCCCATACAAATGTTCGGTTTCGTGAATGTAAAATGCACCGAATTTTATGAAAATTCTATCCAACCTCGTCTATGAAACACATTCTATACAAAGAATATTGGACGTGATTCAAGCAATCAATTAAAAAGCTATTAATATCCACCCACCCTTACTGTTACCCCTCCTCCTCCCCTCATAATAACCCAAACTTGCAGAAACGAATGGAATATTGTTAAATTGACAACAGCCCTGCCCAAGAACTCTCTTTCACTTAGTCTTCCCTAACCACTCTAACCTGCATATTGACTTGTTCCAAGAATAACAAAGTTTCGCCCGACTTGTTGGCAGTTTATTTGTTCTTGCATAGATGAAGAAATATCTTTGTTTTTTCTGGATTTGAAACAAAATTATCAAATGTAAAAAACGGTTTTTTGGAATTTTCGATATTTCATTATATGAGCTAGCATTTCATCAACATTAAGAATTTTTGTAAGTGCATCATTTAAGCTATGAGCGACTGTATGTAATTACTTTTATTTTGTTACCTTCGATTTACATGTCCAAACTCCAGAAAAATTTTCTTTATTTATAGTTTTAAGTTCTGTTTAAATTCTTCCCCCTCCCTGACAAGTGTCCAATTTCCAAGAATTGTCTGTGTCGTATGTCTGATTGCCAGATTGATTTCTGAACTGTGCGGCTATTACAATATTATTAATTTTTTGTTTATTTATTTTGCATAAAAACCTCGGCTGTAAAGAGAGAAACATGTGTGCCATGAACAAGAAAAGTGTTTTAGCGATATTTTTTGGATGAATTCGTTGAAAAAAAAAGAAAAACAAATTTATATTTTTTCAGCTTCTTGTGAAAATATAGAATTTTTTTTGTGTAAACATACTTATCGGATTGCCCAAGGAAACGTGTAGAGTAGCTGCCGAATGCCCGACTTGTAGGAATTTCAGCCGCTAATAAACCAAACATAAGCAAGAACTTCAGCATCTTCAAGATCCGTACGATCGACAGAATCCATAGAGTATCTATAGATTTTCTAGCGTTTCAATACTGAAAATGAGAGATTTTTTTTATTATACTAGTCATAAATGTATTCTGAGGAAAATTCGACAGTATAAGAAAATTTTTCGAAGGAAAGAATTTCCCTATGGACTTGATCAGTAAGTCAGTTTGTCTAGAGTTTTCGCTGAGCTAAGAGGTGTGTTTTGGCGCGCGTGCGATCGGTACGATTCTCATGATGAAAAACGCATACTATTAGTGAAAGTCTTCCCCCATCTATCCGTCTAACGATCAATTTATCGAATGTCCTATCAACGATCTTGTGATCTTGTCGAGAGTTTCTAAGACATTTAATGAGAAGAGCGTATATTGTTAGGAGATGATCTAAAAAAAGATTTGGTCGATTAGTTTTAATGTCGCGAGTTTTCTTTCGTTCCAATCCAACACTTATTCTAAATGATTTCGGCTAAATTTGTTTCGAAAATTCTGATCGCACAATAAGCGATTTTTTTAGTTGCGTCGGAATAGTATCGATCTTAAAGTTAGAAAAAAAGAAGGTTTTGCGAAACGATAGAAAAATTTTCCGATACTAAGATTTTTGGAAATAATTTCGCATTCGATAGTGCTATCGTAGTTTAAATAAGACCGGTATAGTGCTGATGCGGTAACATCGTTCTCGAAATTTTATTTTGTTAGTATCGTGCGCATATTTCTAGTGTTTGTATGTGTGCCATTTTTCGATAAAATTGAAAATTTCTTAACAATATATTCCGGGATAATGTGCTGTTGAAATAGTGATCTTCTCGATTCTATAGAAATAAGAAATTTGTATTCCGAAAAACTTTTATATTATTATAATTTGATTCCGCGTTCATAAATCAAAAATTGTTGCTAGTGATGATCTAACAGAGGGCGATCCTATTTTTGGATCACCTCATTTTTATTTAACGATCGTTTTCGTAAAAAAATATTGCAACTTACTGGGTCAATAGATTAAGAAAAGAAAATAATGGGTGTTTTTCTTTTCCGTAAGTTAAGTGAAATTTGTATTAAATTCTTATGATATGGCACAGCAGCCCGGAATGTTAAGTTATTGATGTGGAATGTTTGTGTATACTAAAATATACCAGTGTAATGTTTAATAAAATTTATTGTTTATAATTTCGTCGTTCGCTTTCCGGCTAATAAGGCACCACATCAGAGGACGAAAATCGAGGTAGTGCTTAGTGGAATCTGAAAATAATTCGTGTTCTACTATTATTAAACTTTTCGATGGGAGAGATGTAAATTGCATTGCATTTACAATGGATAAAGAGAAATTGTCGCGAAAACGATCTTCAACGGACGCTCGTGATACGCTACCGTCGCCGCCGCCAAGTCCTCAGCCGCAAACGCGATCGACGTCAGTGATTCAAGTATTCCCGGACGCATTTAAGCGCCTTCTCGAGTACAAAAGTCGCGAATCGGAATTTTTGAAAACGCTCGACGAAACGATCGCGATGGATTGTAAGAAATTGAAAAGTGAGAGTGGTGCGAAAATGCTTGATGATCGTCAGCGCGGTTCGAGTGAGGTGATCGCAGCTTCTGGCACCGCTGCTCATCAAGGATCCGAGGATCAGAATCGATCCGATTGTGAGTTGCTACAGGAAGAGTGTGAGAGTTATGTGATGCCCCTGTTGAATCGGACGGGTCCTTCGATTTCGGCTGCCCTTGTTACCTATGACGCTTTCGAGCAACTCAATAAATTACACGGATTACTCGATCAACTGCTTCACGTCCAGAACCAAAACTATCAGATGCATAGGCAAATTCGAGATGTAAGAACACTCTGCGAATTAAAAAAATTGCAGAAGAAAGTGAGTACTCGTGAATTTTGATAATTAATAAAATTCAAATTAATTTTGATATAATTAAGGATACGTCAGAGCTGTCGAATGATATTGAACTGTCCGACAACGAACTCGATTTGAATACTATTCTCGCAGCCGGGAATAGTGCGTCGACAAAACGCAGCACCGCTAAAAGGTGATTACTCGTGATTGTGTGAATAAGGCCATTTCTCTTTTGAAAGTGTTAAAAATTTATTGCAATCTTCCACATCATGGTGTTTGTAAAATAAATTTTTTTTTTATGGCACCGATTATAACTTAGGGGGTCATCCTTTAATGCATTACACAGTTATGTCGGCTTAGGAAGAGGATGAAATTTGGTAGTGTTATGGGAATTTTGGCGGAGAGAGACGGAAATGCCGATGGACATTATTTTTGAAGCGCTGAAGGTTATACTTGCTTGGAAATATGCTAGAAGGCAACGCGTTCCAAGGACTGGACGTTCGGGAGATGAATGACTGTCTATATTTCACTGTACGAGTAGGAATAGGGTTGACGGTAAACTCGTGTGCGCGTTTAGCTTGACGAGTATTTCGGAGAAAAATGAAATGTGAAGGAATGAGTGATTTAAGTTCCGCACTACATTTACCATGATAGTAGCGATAGTAGATGTTGAGTGCTCCAACGTTCCTACGATGTTCGAGGGAGTCAATAGAAACTGTAATGGTGTCGCGTCCAATTATTCGGAACGAATGTTTTTGGATTCAATCGAGCAGCGCAAGGTGTGTTTTGGTTGTCCCAGCCCATAAATGCGAATTATACTCTAAACAAGGTCGAATGTAAGCCTTGTAGATGGTAGCTAAGTCGTGAGGTGTAAAATATTTTTTACATTTGCGAAGGATACCTAGGCGCTTGGAGGTATCAAGGGCAACATCAAAGATGTGTTTGCTCCAATCAAAATGGTTATTTAATTTTACGCCTAATATGACAAACTCATCTACAGAGCAAATTGGTACGCCATTAAAGGCTAAATTAGACGACGACGCTGAAACATTACGTTTAAGGGAAAGATGACAGGCCTGTGTCTTAGCAGCGTTGAACTCTACTTTATTTTTCCTGCCCCATTCCAGGATTAAGCCGAGGTCGGAGTTAAACGAACCGAATAACTCCCTGCGTTTGGAAGCAACAGATTGCTTGTGAGAATCCACAGCAGAGTTAAATTCAAATGTGTTATCTAAAGTACTGTCATCTGCAGAACTATGGATCGGATTGAGAGTAGAAGACAAAAGGTCGTTGATAAATACTAAGAACAGAGTAGGCGGTAGGACAGAACCCTGAGGGACACCAGAATTAGTTGGAAAAGAGGAAGAAGTAACGCCATCTAATACGACTCGTATAGTGCGTTCGGACAGGAAACTCGCAATCCATCGAATGAGGGAACTATCGAGACTAATGGCCGTTAGCTTAACAAGGAGACAATCATGCCAAACTCTGTCAAAAGCTTTTGCAATGTCAAGAGCAAGAACTTGACCTTCGCCGTATTTGCGCAAGCAAGAGTTCCAACGTTTCGTCAGGTATACCAAGAGATCTCCCGTTGACCTTCCAGAACGGAAACCGTATTGGCGTTCGTGGATAAGCTGTTTATCCTCAACAACGTGAACGATTTTGCGATTGACAACAGTTTCCATCACTTTCGAGAGCACTGAAGTAATGCTATCGAGCGGTAGTCAGCGAGGTTCGCTTTGCTTTCTTTCTTGGGAATTGGCTGACCATTCGCAACTTTCGACAATCGTGGAAAGCATCCAGAAGAGTAAGATAGATGAAAAAAATTGCGAAGGGGCTTAGCCAGAGAGGAGGCACACATTTTAAGGGTAATAGGGGGAATGCCATCAGGACCACCGGACTTGTTAACATTGAGCTTCTGCAGGATCCTGAAAATGAGACGCGTGCGAAAATGTAGCGGAGGCAGCGAAAAACCTGATGGTGTTACAATAGGAGGGGTTTGGTTTGAAAATGGTAGTGTAGAATTTATCGCGAAATTTACTGCCAATCGGTTCGCTTTCTCAACCGGATCAATAACAGTACGGTCGCCATCAACGAGTGGTGGACCAGAAAGATCTTGAGCCTTTTGGACTCTGAAGGATCTTCCGCCGAAGTTTTTGGTCGTGATCAAATTTAACAAGGATAGATTTGCAGGTATTTCTTGATGCATTATAACGCTGTCTGTTAGCTGGAGTTGGAAAATTTTGAAAATTTTGAAACGATTGTTTCTTAGCCTGAATTGCTGCAAGACATTCATTAGTGAACCAAGACTCCTTCGACGGCCGGACTCTCTTTGGACTTGAAGGTATGTAGAACTTCATACCTTTCAGGATGGTCTCGGTGACACGTTTGCAGGCTTCACCGCAGTCATTAGAATCGAAGAATTTCCAATTGAAGGCATTGAAGAACTCGTTTATATAATTTGCTCTTTTAATATGCCAAACAGTTCTTCAGGGTGCCTTAACTGGCAGCGGTTTCAGTGCTACATTGGGAAATTGCGCACGAATCAAGAAGTGATCCGTATTTCCAATTGGTGATGAGGATATTACAGAGAGAGAGTATTTCTCAGGTTGGCTGGTGAGAAATAGATCAAGAAGATTGGAAAATTGACCTGCAATTTCTGGTAAACGAATAGGCTCCTTAACCAGCTGTTTTAGACCGTTTAACGATGCAAATAGCTCAGTATCACGTCCCTCTTGGTCCGTGCAGGAAGAATATTTAAGCCAGGCAGTGTTGTGAACATTGAAATCGCCCGCGATAACGATTTCAGCGTCAGGGTGTGCAGTGTAAATGGACTGGATGGATTCTGACAAACCATCCAGCTCATTAGCTGTTTTAGCTGCATTCAATGCCGGGCTTCTATAAACGTAACAAAAATACAAGATATGACCTTGGATTAAAAGTTTTATCGAGATGTAATTAAATTCCGGATTGGAGCAGGTACCTAAATACCGAACCAATTGGAAGGGCACATCATCGCGGATGTAGAGAGCGATCCCCCGCTGGCAAAAACATGCTGGGATAAGGTGGTATCCGGGAACAGAATAAAACTGCTCACTCCCTTGCACTCGCCAAGTGCTGGTATTTCTTGCTTTGATGTTTGGGTATGAATATACAGGGAAAGGTACGCAGAACTCCCGAACGTTAAATTAAAAAAAAACAAATCTTAAACGTAATATTTACATAATGATTTGGAAATATGTGCCAATAAATCGGGTGTAACTTTATTGTTCTTGGGACAAGTTGAGAACGCGTGAGAAGTTGTATACAAGGAGAGGGGGGAAGAGGAGTTGATAGCAGAATTAGGTTGATGTTAATAATTGTTTGATCGATTGCTTGAATTACGATCAAAATTCTCTACATAGAATGTTAGTTTTACTGACGAAGTAAATTCTATAAAATCGTAGCATTTTATATTCACGAAACCATGCTTTTGTATGGGAATCGGTAGAAGAGTTGTAACGCAGTTTTTTTCTCCTTTCTTTAAAAACGTTTTCGTACAAAATTTTCATTTCGTAGCTTTTAATTTGCTGGTTCATATTGATTTATTGAAATTGGTCGAAATTACACTTTTGTAAGAGGTAGAATAATTAGAGGGATTGCAAAGCTTCGATGCAATTTTTTTTGCAGTGTAAAATAAAAACCAGTTGTTTCATCGACAAGAGCCGTGCGAGAACTGAACTTTGTTAGAAAAATCATAAAAATAGAAACAAAGTATTAGGTTGTTCGCAGATAAAATGGCGACTTTGTTAGTGAAATTTTAAACAACTTTAACTCTTCTACAACTACAATGGCGCTACAGCCCAAATCGGACCTTGGCCTCCTGATATTCAGGTTCCTTAACATTTTTCATTACTTATTGTGGAAGGGTTGTTAGCCCTTCGCAAAACCCTCTTTCTACGAATTTTTAATTTTCTTAGATCGAGGTGACCAAGGTATATCCAAGTAGGCAATGTGCCGGAATTATATATTGCACCGACCGGGATTTTAACTCACGACTTTCGCATTAAAAGACCAACACACTACCTACTAGGCTATACCCTAGCTTTAACTCTTATACAACTTTATTTTATTAATTAAAATAGGTACCAGCAGATGCAACACACTTCTCTCAACGAGATACAAGTAAATTTATGCCAGTTTCGTAGAAGTCCGACTTTTAGACTGATTCCTCGAAGGCATTTTTGATGGCTGCTTCATTGTTAAATTATTTCTCCGCCAAAAAATGATCCAAATGTTTAAAAAAGTGGTAATCGGTTGGCAAGAGGTCTGGTGAATATGGTGGATGAGGAAGAGTCTCATACTGCAACTCGTTTAATTTTTTGACTGTTACTCTTGATACATGAGGCCATGGTTTGCACAGTAAGCTCACTCAGAACTCACTTATCAAGCTTTTTGACTTTTCCAAGCTGTTACAAGTGCCGGGAAACTGTCGAATAGTGTACGCCCAGTTTCTCTGCAATCTCTCTTACAGTTTGGCGTGAGTCAGACTTCACTAACGTAAACGCAGCTCGTCGCTGTCTCTCGACGGTCCTGGATAACTATATGGCTCACTTTAAAGGGTCATATTTCCTGATCGGAATTTTTCGAACCATCGCTGTGTGGTTTGTTCGCTTTCTGTGTCAGCTCGAGATGCCTTGTTGATGTTTTTGGTCTTCTAAATACAGTGGCTCACAGCTTATTTCATGCAGCTACAAATTTGAAATTTATTACGCTGTTATTTGAAAACTTTGTAAAATATTGACAAAATTTAAATGCCATGTTTTAAAAAAATATTTATTGTTTAAGTTAGAAACTTAATAAATAACACAATTGTTGTTTGTAATACTTAATTAACAGAAATTATGAAAATACTGCGTAATTCTATGCCACAGCTGATTTCATGCACTTAAACTTAGGCCTTAATTTACGGAAAAAGTTTAATTTTAATTAAAATTAAATATTTGGTGTGGTAGCCCGTTGCATTTATTATATCTTTAAGTTTCTTTGGCATAGAATCCACAAGTTTTTTGGTAGTTTATGGGGTAATTTTCATTCACTCCTCCAAAATAGTTTTTTTCAATTGTTCCTTGTTGGAAATACTACGTTTCCGAATATTATTTTCCAAAATTGCCCATAAATTGTCTATTACATTCATATCTGGACTCTGTCCCGGCGAGGACATAACATGCGAGCAGTTCCAAATTAGCCAAGCTTGCGCAATACCAGACTTATGCTTAGGGTCGTTGCCTTGCTGCAAACGGAATATGTTTGGAATTTCAAGATTCGCAGCACTCTGGAGCAAATTTGTTTTTCAAAATGTTGAGGTACATGGTTTTGTCCATGTTACCTTCAATGAACTCCAAATTTCCAATCCCGGTTGCCGATATACAGGATCAAACCATTACACTTCTGCCGCCATGCTTTACTGTAGCTTTTAAATTTTCTTTTTTTAGCTCAGTATTAGGTTTCCGCCATACGTATGCCATGCCATCAGAGCCAAAGATATTAAATTTAGACTCGTCTGAGAATATGACGCTGTTCCAGAAGTCCGAATTTTTGTTTTCGTGCTCTCTAGCAAAGACAAGGCGACTCAGCTAGTTTTTCCTGCTTGTGAATGGCTTTTTTCTAGCTACTCGACCATTGAAGTTGTGGTCTCGGAGCACGCGGTGGACAGTTTCTGCACTGCATGATTTACCTAGTCCTTGCTGTATCTCCGCGACTAGTTTTGGAGCCGTTAACTTTGGGTTCGCCTTGATTATACGTACAATAAATCGTTCGTCAGATGAGTTGAAAATTTCGTTTGGCGCGCTTCTGCCCTTATCTTGAATATGATTTTCATGAACGAAGCGTTCAATGATACTCTGCACTGTGGTGGGACTCAAATTAACAAATTGATCAATTTTTCGCTGGGATAGCCCGTTCTCGAAATGACTTGTCACTAATTCTCGCTGCTCAATTGTCGTGCGACGGCCCATTTTTTCAAATAGCACTTCCTGTCCTTTACACGTAAAATATCACACTAAATATTGACTACAGCTAGTTGCCAATTCTTCAAAAAAATTAAAGAAAAAGAAAGTCGCGTTATACAGCGCGACACGATCGGACAGAAGTGGAGACACGTATCTGCATGAAATAAGCTGTAGCCTGCGTTTTTGATGCACCATCGGTCTTTTCAGCCTTAAGAGTGTCAGAATTTATTTTTGTAAACTTTTTTTTATTTATTGTAATTAATAAGCATGTTTATACTCTAGATGGAATCTGAGAGTATTATAAGTTTGCTCTTAAGTTTGTAACGCTAAGAAATAAGGCTCGGAGAAAAAAATAAATGATACAGAAGTTAATATTATCACTCAAAAATCTCAAAACCGGATGTCCGTCCGTCCGTCCGTCTGTGCGCTCTCTAGTCTGAGAACGCGTTGAGCTAGATAATTTAAATTTTGTACACGTCGTTTTCGACAAAAAAGTAAGGTCAAGTTCGTGAACAGGCCAAATCGCTCCACCCCTTCTACCCCCTCCCATACAAAATGACACAATTGCGCAATTTGACAATAAACGGATTTGCTCGAAAAGTATAGAAGCGATTGGTCTGAAATTTGGAATATGTTACTTCTATAATAATATCAATCTACCGTATGCAAATTATACGTGTCCTCTCCCTCCTTCTACCACCTCCCATACAAACTGAACTTGTCATAAATTGCTCTAAGCCAATTTACTCAATGCGTATAAAATTTAGCGGGCTGAAATTGTGCACCAAATATTTATTTAAAATTGTTAGTAAGGCTATAAAAAATCAGGCGATTAGCTTCACCCCTTCCACCCCCGCCCATACAAAATGACACAATTTCGCAATTTGACAATAAATGGATTTACTCGCAAAGTATAAAAGCTATTAGTCTGAATTTTGGGATATATTACTTTCATAATGATTTCAATGTACAGTAGAATTATTATTATTTGCGTCCTCCCTCTCCTTCCACCCCCTCCCATACAAACTACACTTTTTCATGAAATGCTCTAAGCCGATTTTCTCAGAACATATAATATTTATCGAGCTCATATTTTGAAATAAATACTTAATTAGTATTATCACTAAGATCAGAAAAAAATATTTGATTAGCTTTACCACTTCTACTCCCTCCCATACAATATGACACAGTTTCACAACTTCACAAAAAATCTATTTTCTTGAAAAGTATGAATGCTACTGGTCTAAAATTTAAGAGATGTCAATTTTATGATATTCTTAGCTATTTCTGAAAAAATTACTAAAATCCCTCCACTCTTTCTACCACCTCCCATATAAACTGCACATTTTCACTAAATCTAACTCACTAATTTTCTCAGTTTCCATTAAATTTTTGGAGTAAGCATTTTGTATAAAACATTTTTATAGCTACTTAAGCATGATGGGGAAAAATTAGTTCAATGCTATCATCCCTTCTAACACTCCCCATACAAAATTTCTTGGGATCCCAAAAAATTTTATTTCATCTAGAGTATCGTAAGATTGCGCTTTACGCGAAATCGTAGCCCTGTTATGTTTTTCTATATTTCCATTCAAAATTTCATGATTTTCTAATTAGTTTTTAAGATACAGTGTTCTATAGTTCAAAAATAGCACTGCCCAAAATAAGCTGTGAGCCACTGTGTGTCGTGCAGATTTTGAAAATCGTATTCTGCAATGAATATAATTCTTTTACCGTGAACTATCTCTATTTCCCTAATTTTGTCGTTGGTTAAAGTTATCTGGGTCTTATATTTGTTAACTATTTCCTCTTTAATAGAAATATGGTCTAACAGTTCTTCCTCTGCTGAGTGAACTATAGCCGTTGTGATATCATCATCGCACTCAATATTGAATATGATTTCTAGATCAGAGTATGAATTTGTTTTATTGTCCGTTTCATTTATATTCTCATTATTGTCTTCCGAAAGTTTGATCCTACTTAGAAAATCAGCTACCTCATTTTCTCTCCCCTTCAAGTATTCTATTAGGAAGACTGAAGTCCCTAAAAATAAGAATTGTGAAGTTACAGCCAGCTGAGCTGACGAAATCGGAAAGGTTATCAAAGATAGTTCCCAAATCGAAGCAACATAGGAAAGAGTCACAACAAATATAGAGGTATCGACCACGAGAGGCCTTAATTTTAAGAAGAAGGTGTTCAATAGGAAAAGCATCGAAGTCTGGACAACGTGACGACAGCAACGTGTTTTTAACAGCAATGAGTACTCTACCTCCATCCTTTTTGATCGAGCGTATAAGATCACGGTCATACCTAAAAACTGTGTAGCAATTTGGGAAAAAATTCAGAGTCAAGCACAGTAGGGATCAACCAGGATTCAGTTACACATAGAACATCAGGCATACTTTCGAGAGTGAACACCTGGAAGTGTTGGTCTATAATGCGAAGGTCGTGAGTTCCATTCCAGCACATTGCCTGCTTGGAAATACCTTACTTCCCTCAATCTACGAAAATAAAAATTTGTTGATTGAGGGTTGTGCGAAGGGCTAACAACCCTTTCACAATGACAAATAAAATATTAAGGCACCTGAATGGTCAGGTGGCCAAAGCCCGATTTGGACTGGTGTGCCATTGTAGAAGTAGAAGTGTAGATAAATGAGTTTTTTGCTTTAGTTGGATCATAACTAAGCACAAAAACACGTTTTTGAAATTGTTGTATGACTGTCTGTCCAGCTTTCATGCAAAAGCAGCTGAACTAATTGTAATGAAACTTTCAGAGCTTGTTAGGTATGCTTGGAGACGTAATCTGCTTTCAGTTTTATTTCAATCCCTCCATGACTTCTACTCCTCCCATATAAAATGACTTATTTTCAAAAATATGTAATCTTGAAAACTATAGGAGCGAATAATTTGAAATTTAGAATACTATATTATTTTTATCGTAAATGTGATGTTGTGTATGTCTTATACGAGTGGAGGTCAAAATTTTGCGAAATTACAGGGAAGGGGAGTAAAATTAAACAAGCTATTATTTTTTCTTTTCAATATATTCTCTCTTAAGCCTAGTTCATTTATCACATCTCTCATAAAGTTTTGTAATTACTTCTAAAAAAAATGTTGTAGCAAGGCCTTCAAAATAGGCTGAAATTGCCGACTTCACCTCTTCATCGTTGGTAAATTTTCTTTCCTGTTCTTTCTGCAGTTTTGGGATCAAATAGTAATCAAAAGGGGTCAGATCTGGACTAATAGGTGGGTGGTTCAATATTCCGTAGCCGCCACATTTCTGTAGGTAGCCATTGCAACGTGGCTCTTGAGAACAGGTTTGTTGTCGTGCAAAAGCAGCATACCTCGAGTCCACTTTCCTCTTCTATTTTCTTTGATGGCATTCTTTAATTTTTGTAGCAAGTTGATATAGTATCCCCCTCCCCCCGATCATTAAAACCCCTCTGAATCTCAAAAAATAGTGGACATGATTTTTCGGCGGATTGTGAGACCTTGAACTTCTTGGAGGTGAAGCGCCTGTACCAGCCACTGCATTGACTCCTGCTTTAGTTCAGGTTCATAATGATGAGCCCAAGTTTCGTCTCCAGTAACCATCCGGGTCAACATTTCATCCTTGTTCTCGCTACAGAGATCCAAAAGTCGCGTAAAAACTCGACGCACTGCTTTTTCTGGACCACTAAGAGCATCCATCTTGCGCTGACCTTACTAATTCGTGGACGATATTCAAAATGGTTATAGCTAATGCTCCAACCGTTTTTGCGGTTTGTCTCTTCTTTAAACGAGCATCTTCGAGAACAAGTTTCTCCACTTTTTCGACGATTCTTTAAGAAGTAGCCTCATTCGGCCGGCCCGAATGTTTATCATCTTCAAATGACTCTCTGCCTTGCCTGAATAAACTATGCCACTTATAAGTCATTGTTTTTCCAGGGCAAGAGTCCCCGTAAACAGATCACATTTCTTCCAAAATGATTTGTCGCCTTTTTCCGTGCTTGGTAAGGAACTTAATGAAATCACGAAACTCAATTTTATCCATAGTTAGCATTTTCTTTCCGATTTACTTGTAGATTTGGTGGTAACTAAGATGCTAGTTGTTCGATTTGACAGAAACTTTGTATTTATACTTGTATTGAGTATTAGAATACTTCCAGGTAAAAATATTTCACACGCCACCCTTCATTCCACGAAATTTTTGACCTGTCTTCGTAAGATATTGACGAAAATTCTTGAAAAGGGAATTAAGCCCTATGCTAACAAAGTAATTGGTGAATATCAAGGCGGATTTAGAGCTGGACGATTAAGCACGGACCAGATATTCACAGTTAAAGAGGTGCTGGAAAAGTGTTGGGAGTTTATTATTGATGTGCATCAGATATTTGTTGATTTTAAGCAAGCGTACAATAGTATCGACAGGCGCGTACTGTATAAAATCATGTTGGAGTTTGGAGTCCCACCGAAATTGGTTCGGCTTACAAGAATGACAATTACCGAGTCTTTGTTACAAGCCAGAGTAGAAAACGATATGACTTCCATCTTTAAAACAGACAACGGCATTAAACAAGGTGACGGCCAATGTCTTTCTACTCGACACTCGAATATGGTGTTTAGAAACATCCCGTTGGCACCAAAGGTTCACTATGCTTCGAATCCACACAATTCGTAGCATATGTCGACGATATAGATATCCTTGCAAGATCTCTGGAGAGTGCTAAAGAGATACTTGTAAGCCTTGACTCAATAGCAAGGGAAGTTGGTCTACGTATTAACAAAAACAAAAGCCAATCAGACAACATGTCACAGTAAGAGACTATAACCAAGAAAACGCAGATGACTTTGTATACCAATGGGCAAACCTGTCGAAGGAGGGAAGCGAACCCATCGAAATCAAAAGATCGATTATTGTGGTAAATAAGACTTATTATTCGGTACTTCCAATAGTCAAAAACAAGAACGTACACAGGAAGACTAAACTAACAATAAATAAGACAATTATAAGACCTGTGCTATGATATGCCAGCGAAACGTTGACATTAACTCAGGCATCCGAAAAATTAATTGACGCCTTCGAGGGAAAGGTCCTCAGAAGGATCCTCGAACCTGTGAGGGAAGAGTCGATCTGGAGAACACGATATAATAGATAACTGTATGCCATCTTCCATAATCCAGAAGTGTCAATACTTAAAAAATTTTAGAAACTACAATGGGCTGGTCATGTGGAGCGGATGGATGACGAAAGAATTCTCAAACGCACACTAAAAGGGGAAAGTCAACGGACAAAGACCGGTCGGAAATCCACGGAAGTACTGGGAGGATTCGGTTGACGCAGACAGCAAATCACTGCTACGATTTTCAAATTGGAGGATACGACCACTAAACCGAGATGGGTGGAGGCGCAGTATTCAGGAGGCCAAAGTCCGATTTGGGCTATAGCGCTATTATAAGTTAATAATTAAAAGTGATTTATGGTATACAAATTATTTGAATTCACCCATCTCCTTCTACCACCTCCCATGTAAACTGAACTTTTTCATGAAATACTATAAACCAATTTTTTCAGTACTTATAATATTAATCGAGCTCCAATTTTGCACTAAATCCTGAACTAGCGTTATTATTAATATCGAAAAAGAACCCGTAGCTTTCTTCCTTCTACTCCCTCCCATACAATCTGACACAATTTCACATCTTTTTAAAAATCGATTTCCTCGAAAAGTATGAATGTTACTAATCTGAAATTTCGATTATATGAATTGCATGAAGATTACAGTTGTTTCTAAAAAAATCACTAAAACACCCCAATCTATCTAGCACCTCCCATACAAACAGCACAGTATCACCAAATCCAATGTACTAATTTTCTCAGTACCTATTAAATTTTTGAAGTTTAAATTTGGTACTAAACATTTTTATAGCTACTCTAGCATGCTGTGAAACAGTTCAATGCTGTCACTCGTGCTATTACTTTCCATACAAAATTTCTTAAGATCACAAAAATTTCGATTTCATCTTTCATGATTGGGCTTTACCCACGATCGTAGTCTTGTTATGTTTTTAAGCTTAATGTTATTTTATTTGGACTTTTTTTTTAGAATTATCACAAGCTACAACTATTTACATTTCCTTAACTCTCTTTTTGCATCATCAACGTATATGATCTCAAATCACGGGATTGATTTGATCACGGGCCTGTCCCATACAAATACGATTATCATGATTTCATTCCTAATAATTTGGTTCTGATTTCAACAAAATAAGAAACATTGTGTTCAAAGAGCTATTAAACTAAGCAGATTATATAACCTGCTAAATGTATTACTAACTAGATTCTCAAAAATTGCATATTATTACGATTTTTACGCGGTCAAAGTCACGGGAGATCGCTAGTCTAAAGTGTAAATATTTCACTTTTATAATATTTGTCAGTTCACTTGTCTCGCTTCATAAATCGCGATGGCGTTAGAGGCCCAAATCGAGCCATGGCCCTCTGTTTACTGTAGCTCCATCTGAAAATTTTAGCGCCGCTGTCTTGTCTATCGATAAAAAATTACTTGATCGATTAATGGATCACATCACGAATGTGCGTCCTCTGCTCCAGATCACCCTTTTATAGTATCGCTGAGCGTTCTTTTTCTCTCAGGATTTCATTCCAATGCATTCTTTGTAATTATGTGACCGTCCATGTGAAAAGGGACCTTATCTCTCCAGGGGTCAAAATAGAGTGATATGCGTTTCCTAATATTCGATAAAATTTTTAACAGATCGCTTCTTTTGTTATTAAAAAATTCTAAAAATTGGTTACGAACTTTTGTCAGTGTTTGTCAATTTTCTAGAACGATTCTTGAAGGTTACAGGTCACAATTTTTGTTCGATTGTTATGGGATTTGGCACTTGTAGTGAGTCTAGAGCATATCTGAGCAGTATTATCGACCGAAATCCCAAAATTGACGAAATGTACCCAAAACACCAATTTTACTTTATTATCTATCTATATCTATATAAATATAATTGGTAGTGTCTGTCTGTTATTTGTTTATAAATGGCTATAAATAAGTTTTTTGCTTTATTTTAGCAATAACTAAGCAGAAACAAACGTTTTTAAAAATTTTCTCTGTCTGTCTGTCTGTCTTTCCGGTTTTCACGCAAAAACGGCTAAACCGATTGTAATGAAACTTTCACAGTTTGTTACATGTGCATCGAGATGTAATCTGCGTGATGTCTTATTTCAATACCTTACGCCTTCCACCCCCTCCCATACAAAATGACTCATTTTCAAAAATATATACTAATCAAATTTTCTTCAAAACCATTGGAGCAAATCATTTGAAATTTAGAACACACTATTTTTATCAGAAATGTGATCTATGGTAAACAAAATATTTGAATCCCCCTACTCCTTCCACCACCTCCCACACAAACTGCACTTTTTCATGAAAGGCTATTCACAAATTTTCTCAGCACGTGTAACTTTCATCGAACTTAAATGTTGTACTTTATCCTTAATTTGCACTACTATTAATATCGGGAAAAAATTAACCGAGTAGCTTTACTCCTTCTACCCCCTCCCATACAATATGACACAATTCCATGACTGTACAAAAATTCGATTTTCTTGAAAAGCGGGAATGAGGCAGATCTGAAATTTAAAATACATATATCAATTGCGTAATGATTATAGTTGTTTCTCAAAAATTCACTTGAAACCACCTACTCCTTCCACCACCTCCCATACAAACTGCACTTTTTCATGAAATATTCTAAACTAATTTTCTCAGTACATATGACTTTCATTGAGCTCAAATTTCGCACTCTATCCTAAATTAGCATTATTAATATCGGGAAAAAATTAACCGAGTAGCTTCACTCCTTCTACCTCCTCCCATACAATGTGGCAAAATTCCACGTCTTTACAAAAATTCGATTTTCTTAAAAAGCGTGAATGATACAGACCTGAAATTTAAAATATATCAATTGCATGATGATTATAGTTGTTTCTCGAAATATCACCAAAAACCCCTCTTTCCTTCTACCATCTCCCATACAAATTGCACAATTTCATTAAATTTAATGCACTAAGTTTCTCAGTACCTTCTCAAGTTTCGAAGCTTAAATTTGGTACAAAACATTTTCATAGCTACTCCAGCATTATGTGAAACAAATTAGTTCAGTGCAGCCACTTCCCATACAAAATTTCATAATATCACAAAAATTTCGATTTTATCCACGGTATCGTATGATTGGGCTCTACGCACAATCGTAGTCCTGTTAGGTTTTCAAGCTTAATGTTATTTTATTTGGGTTTTTTTTATTAACACAAGTTATAATTATTCACATGTCCTAAATGCTCTTCAGTACGTATATGATCTCAAATCACGGGATTGATTTGATCACGAGCCTCTCTCATTCAAATGCGAGTATCATGCTATGCAATGAAACTTTCACAGATTATTAGGTCTGCCTCGGGGTGCAAAGAAAAACAGTTAAAAATTAATATCTCAACTATCTCTTAAGCTAAGTAATTGAAACTTAAAACGTATATTAAAATACACTAGAAAAATACAAAAAAAAATATATCATGTTGAAATAATAGTAGTGGGGGGAAATGGGGAGCATTTCAAAAATGGCGCACTTTTCAAAATTACGAATCCTTATATCTCAAAAAAGAGTACAGATATCAAATCGTCAGATTTTAGAACTACGTAGTGGTTAATTTTGGTAAAAATTTTAAGTTTGGAGGTGTAAGGGGAGGGAGGTGATAAGCAAAAATGTCGAAAATTTTGAGTGATTTTTTTAGGGTTCTGGTGAAAGATACAAAGTTTAAATTTTTCATGTGGATACCTCTATTTGATGTTCATAGAAAAATGATAATAACTTGATCCATAATTGCTATAAACCGACCCCCCCGGTCTAACGTTCACAAGGTGTTTCATTTACATTGAAAAAACACATAAACTGAAAATTTTTGAGTGAAATTTTAAGGTAGAAACTTGAAAATTTGCGAAATACATTTGAAAAAAAATCCATAAATAAACAAAATATTAACTGGTCGAAAACCTTTAAAACTTCTACTCCCTCCCATACAAAATTATTTTTTCGACCATTTTTAAGAAATCAAATATCACCTAACTATTCAAAGTTATCAATTTGAAATTTTGCACAAAAACTTTTAAAACTAGTTAAAATAAAATTGCGTCAACAGTTTTGAGATCCCGCCTGTCCTTCTACCCCCTCCTATACAAAAGTATGATTTCACCAATTTCATTAAATCAACTAATAACCAACAAACTAAAATCTACGAACTTGAAATTTTGTACAAGCACCTTACAAGAGAAACGAAATAAAACTGCATATCAAATTTTACGATTCCCTTACGTTCTCTACCCCCTTCCATACAAATGTTCGGTTTCGTGAATGTAAAATACACCGAATTTTATGAAAATTCTATGCAACTTCGTCTATGAAACACATTCTATACAGAGAATATTGGACGTGATTGAAGCAATCAGTTAAAAAGCTAGTAATATCCACCCACCCTTACTATTACTCCTCCTCTTCCCCTCATAAAATCCCAAACTTGCAGAAACGAATGAAATATTGTTAAATTGACAACAGCCCTGCCCAAGAACTCCCTTTCACTTAATCTTCCCTAACCACTCTAACCTGCATATTGACTTTCCACTCATCCTCAACTTGTCCCAAGAATAATAAAATTTCGCCCGACTTGATGGCAGTTTATTTTGCTCAACTAAGAAAATTAGTCTGACGAGATAAGGTCCCGTTTCACGTGAACGGTCACATATTACGACCAATCCAACTTTCCTTTATCCTCTTGAGTGTTTGATTGTGTTGTTCGCCATACATAATGACTGCTGTTCGCATCGCTTCCTCAACAGTTTAAAGTTTCCTCGTATTCAACAGGTTGGGCATCTACGAGTAGAATGGCTTACCAACTAAAATATACAAGGCTCATGAGAACAAATTGATACCGGAATTAAATGGCGTGTAGTATGTAGTTGGGAGATCTGGAGGCCTTACATCGAGGACGGATGTTCGACCACAATTAACTCACTGAAACAGTGTCTGATAGATGCCGTCGAAGGTGAAAGGTACCTATAATCGGTTCCAAATACTTTTCTTTGACTTCCTCACATGTCTTTACAACCCAAAGCTAGAATCTAATCATGTATCGGTACGGTACTTTCTTTATAGTTAGAAAAAACTAAAATTTGCTAGGGTGTAGCTTAGTGAGTAGCGTGTTGGTCTACAATGCGAGGGTCGTGAGTTCAAATCCCGGTCGGCATAAGTCCAGCTCACTGCTTGCTTTTCTAAATGAAAATTCTTAGATACAGGGTTATGAGAAGGGCTAACAACCCTTATACAATGACAAATAAAATATTAAGGAGCCTGAAGATCAGGAGGCCAAGGCCCGATATGGGCTGTAGTGCCATTGTAGAAACTAAAACAAAAGCACACAATGAAGCTATCTGAAATTTTAATAGTCAGTGTTAGAAAGATGACACTAAACAATTTTAAATATTTGAGGTCTTCAAATATGAGTACTTATCAATCACTCTCCGTACAACACAGAAGCAAAACGCTAAAAATTATCTCAAATCTAGCAATGCTTACAATTTCGGATAAAATGAGTTCATCTAAATAGCTTCTTATCGTTTTAAGACTTTGCGATTGACTTGCTCCCAGGGGGCAGCCGAAGCAACGTTCTTTGCGCTATGCCGTAGAAACCGAAATGCAAGTCGGTCTAAAATAAATTGACCAATAAAAGAGAAATGGCCTTACCATGTGGTCTTGTTAAACCAACATCAAAAGTTGAAAAGGAAAACTTACAGGCAACGTGAACGCAGTAAATCAGTTATCGCCGAAGATATCCAACTCTACACTGCCGAAAAAGAGAAGACTTCCTCCTTGAGACGTCAGAGCCAGAGTGCGTTCACCGATAATAAATCGAAAGTATCCAAATGGACGAAAGTGAAGGCGGCGTTCAAATGGGAACGGGCCAATGTGGCAGCCATGAATGAAGGCAAAAGTTTAGATTCCGGCATCAGTTTGGGACAAATGAATAATGAAGTCGCCAGGTAAGAAGAATTTCACAACGCCTTGCTCAGATTGTGCCCACTACCGATCCAGTTTTAGCTGGTCGAACTAGATGATTCCAATCGCGTTTGTGTGTAATTGGTAGTTGACACAACACAGGTGTAACACTGATTTAATTTTAAACTTTGAACAATGTAGCTTCACCATTCTAATTGAAAAGTTCTGTTTTCTAGATATTTGCGAGTACCGTCCGTGCCGTGTGCGGGCAGCTCCGCGGACAGCGTCTTAAGTTCATCATTCGGCTCGGTACCTGCTACTCCCGGCACAATTAGCTCAGCCAGCTCCATTGAGGATGTCGGCGGGGTGTCCGAGGAGATCCGTGAGTATTTACTTAATTTTCTATTTACAAATCTATGGTCTATTTTTGGTAAAAAAAACCGTTTTCAAATTGATTGGCGCGATTTGAAAATATCTCATGCGTGCTGCGGGCTTAAAATGCAATAATTTCGAAAGAAATAAATGCGCCTCAAAAATGTAGTGAATAGCACTTTCAGTGTCGGAGCATGTATCAAAACAGATCTTCTCACGTCTCAAGGTATCGCAGAAGCTATTTTTGTCCTCAAGACGTTTTGATATGTGTACAAATCTTTCATAGCTTGTACCGCTTCAAGCTCTTTAAGCATATTGTCCGAAAGAAAAGTGGAACAGAGTTTCTTCTTCTGGGTTCTACAGGTACTAGGTGACAGGCTTTGCTGAATTTTCGTTTCGAAACTTTATTGGTGAGGGTGTTTATGGAGGAGTAATTTATTCTATCTAATTAGTGTATGACTAAGTCGTTCCGCAGGGAGAGTTGATTTACTTTGTGATTATTAATTATTATATTTTTGTCGAATTTACATTTGGGAAAGTTAGAGAAATTGTTTTTTTATAAGAATTATTTAATATGTTATAATATAGATAATAGTAAACATAACAGGGCCACGATTGCGCGTAAAACCCAATCTTACGATAATCTAGATGAAATAGAAAATTTTGTGATCGCAAGAAATTTTGTATGGGGAGGGGTAGAAGGGGTGATAGCATTAAACTATTTTTTTTCCCATCATGCTAGAGTAGCTATACAAATATTTTATACAAAATGTAAGCTCCGAAAATTGAATAGGTACTGAGAAAATTAGTGTTAAATTTAGTGAAATTGTGCAGATTGAATGGGAGGTAGTAGAAGGAGTGAGGGAATCTTAGTGATTTTTTTCGGAAATAACTATGGAAAAATTCCAGACTAGTAACAAAAGCATGCATTTGAAGAAAACGGATTTTTTGTGAAGTCGGGAAATTGTGTCATATAGTATGGGAGGGGGTAGAAGCAGTCAAAATAATCAATTACATTTTTTTGTTCTTAATGTTAATTAAATATTTAGTACCAAATTTGAGCTCGATATATGTTAAACGTACTGAGAAAATCAGTTTAGAGTGTTTCATGAAAAAGTGCAGTTTCTATGGGAGGTGGTGGAAAGAGAGTGGGGTTCAAATAATTTTTATACTATATATCACATTTATGATAAAAATAATATTTTAAAAATTTTAAAACATTAACTTTGATGGTTTCCAAGAAAATTTGATTATTGTAAATAATTGGAAATGAGAAATTTTGTATGGGAGGGTGTAGAATGGATCGATTTGGCTCGTTCACGAGCTTGACCTTACTTTTTTGTCAAAAACGACGTGTACAGAATTTGAGCTTTCTAGCTGGAAACGTTCTCGAGCGAGAGAGCGAACGGATAGACGGACAGACAGACAGACGGACGGACGGACATCCGGTTTTGATATTTTTGAGTGACAAAAATATTTCTGTACCCTTGGCGACTCTGTGCGAGCATTATTTCTTGACGTTACAAACTTTAGAGCAAACTTATAATACTCTCAGATTTAGAGTATAAAAATAAAAATTATAAATAATAATCATAACATTTAATATTTTTATAATTAATATTATTAAGATTTCTAGCAATTTTCAAAAATAGAATAAATCAATTTATACCATATACGATCGTATGATCTAAAAAAAATAATTTTCTTCTACTTAAGTTCAAATGTTAGATAGCATGCTCAAAAGCAAATTGTTAAAACTTTTGACATACCGCCATTTATGGATTGATGTTATGACTCTTTGTTTCTATCATTTATTAAGTGACTAAGAACACTTATAATGAGTAGACTAGTACATGAGCAGGCTGACCAATGTCAACATAGTATAAATACGAAGGCATGCTAAAGGCTCATGTGCATTGGTGTCCACCTCCTTCAGAATCCTAACCTAACCTAGCAAATGAGCATTAGCTGATACTGGTCATCACTTGAGATACTCGTAATAAACTGACACTGGTCGTCCAGTAGAGTTTGGCCATGTTCAGCGATTGAGCTGAAAATCTTGTCCGAAATTAGAATTTTCTCATTTCTTTTTATATTCTAGATGAAATCTATCCCCTCCCATACAAAATGACTCATTTTCAATCATTCACATTAATTAAATTTTCTCGGAAACTATAAAAGCTATTGATTTGAAATTTTGAATTTATTATTTTTATCACAAATGTTATGTATGTATGGTATAATATAATAAATATAAATTATTTGAATTCCCTCAATATGACACATTTTCACAACTTCACAAAAAATCTATTTTCTTGAAAAGTATCAATGTTACTAGTCTGAAATTTAACAGATGTCAATTTCATAATATTCGTAGTTATTTCTGAAAAAATCACGAAAATCCTCTCACTCCTTTTACCACCTCTCATACAAATTGCACAATTTCACTAAATATAGTACACTAATTTTCTCAGTTCCTATTCAATTTTGGGAGCTTGCATTTTGTGTAAAACATTTTTATGAGGTGTGTGGGAAGTTAGTTGGTGAAAATCAACTCCACTAACAAAATAACATAACAGCACTATTATTATTTTCATTATTTCTTAGCGTTACAAACGGTAAGGCAAAAACAATATACTCTCAGATTTCATCTAGAGTATAAACATAACAGAATTATGATTGGGCGTAAAGCTCAATCATATGTTACTGTAGATGAAATAGGAAAGAGTTTATTGTACCGGAAAAAATTGTCAGGTTAAATTCCTTAGAATAGTAACATTTGTATGGGAGGTGGTAAACGCAGATGGAGACGTTTCCAATTTTTGTTTATAACAGTGAAAGTAGTATACAAAGTATTTCATGCTGAATTTAAAGTTTGTAGCTTTCATAATTTTCGAGGAAATTGAACAATTTTTGGCTGAATTTATGGTATTTGTATGGGAGGTGGCGGAGAAAGTGGGAGCTTTTGGATGATTTTGAATTTGCTTATCAACATCCTTATTACATTGCTTTATTACAATTGTAAAGTCGAAAGCTCTCATATGTATGTTCAGAGGAGAAATACTTTTCTTGAATTTCCAATACAAAAATTTGTATAGGAGGTGGTAGAAGGAGTGAAGCGCAGTTCATATATTTTTATACTCTAGATGAAATCTGAGAGTATATTGTGTTTGCCTTACCGTTTGTAACGCTCAGAAATAATACTCGCACAGAGCCGCCAAGGGTACGGAAATATTTGTTGTCGCTCAAAAACTTCGATTCCGAGTTGCTGTCCGTCCGTCTGTCCGTCTGTCCGTCTGTCTACAACATAACTCTCGAACGCTTAAAGCTATCGTGCTGAAATTGGTTGTGTGTCATTTTTAGCAAAAAAGTAACTTTAAGTTCGTGAACGGGCCACATCCCCTTACTCCTTCTACCCCCTCCCATACAAATTTCATGAAATTTCGAAATTTAAGGAAATCGATTTTCCTCCGAAACCTTTTGAGCTATTGACTTAAAAATTAGGTCATAGTATAATAATATGAAAATCATTAACCTCAAGAAATATTGGTATGATCCCTTTACTCCTTCTGCCACCTCCCATACAAATGCACAATTTTCAAATATCCATTTATTCTGTTTGCATTGCAACTAGCAAAGCTAAATGAACCAATTTTTGTCATAATTAATTTCATTATAATTGCAACTAATTTTCGAAAAACTATCAACTTTACCTTACTCCTTCTACCCCCTCCCATACAAATTTTACGAAATTTCGGAATTTCAATTAAATTAGTTTTCTCCAAAACTGTCTAAGATATCAACTTTAAAATTTGAGAAAAGTATCCTATTGTAAATATAATTGATGTCAAAAAATTTGGTTTTGATTCGGATATTCCTTCTACCCCCTCCCATACAAATGCAGAATTTTGGTAAATGCATTTAACCGATTTTCATAGAAACTAGAAGAAGTAGAAACTTAAAATTTTGCCACAATCTGTCCCTTACTAATTGTAATAAATGCTAAAAAAATATCGTCTTCACCTCACTACTTCTACCACCTCCCATACAAATTTTTGTATTGAAAGGTCAAGAAATATGAGAGCTATCGACTTTAAAATTGTAACAAAGCAATGTGATTAGGAAGTTGATAAGCAGATTCAAAATCATCCAAAATCTTCCACTTTCTCTGCCACCTCCCATACAAATATCATAAATTCAGACAAAAATTGTTCAATTTCCTCGAAAATTATGAAAGCAAAAAACTTTAAATTCAGCATGAAATATTTTATATACTACATTCAGTGTTACATACAAAAATGACAAACCTCCCCCTCTGCTTTTACCACCTCCCAAGCAAAAGGTAAGTAAGTATGTCATCTAGAGTATCATATGATTGGGCTTTACGCCCAATCATAATTTTGTTATGTTTTTAATATGTATTGCAATTATTAAGTGAGAAGTTCTGGCAAAATTTTAAGGTTGCACTTTTTCCAAAATCAATCTGTTATGTTTTGTTATTATGTAAAGACAATCATAATGAATTGCTGTTTATGAAAGTCATATTTGTTTTCTACTAGCGATCGCCCACGACTTTTTCCGCGTAAGAATCGCAATAATACGGAATCTTTGAGAATAAAGTTAGTAATACATTATGTGGAATGTATAATCTGCTTAGTTTAATGGCTATTTGAACACAATGCTTTATATTTTGTTAAAATAAGAACCATAAATTATTAAGAATGAAAACACGATACTCGCATTTGTATAGTGCCGACTCGTGATTAGATCAATCTGAGATCATATACGTATTGAAGAGCAATAAGGACATGTGAAAATTAGTAGCTTGTAGTAATTAAAAAAAAGCACAAATAAAATAACATTTAGCTTGAAAACATAACAGGACTACGATTGAAAATGAAATTTTTGTGATGTTAAGAAATTCGGTATGGGGAGTGGTAGAAGGGGTAACAGTACTAATTTGTTTCACCTTATGCTAGAGTAGCTGTAAAAACGGTTTGTACCAAATTCGAGCTTCAAAAATTGAATAGGTACAGTGCATTGGATTTAAAAAAATTGCGCAATTTATATGAGAGGGAGTAAAAGGAATGGGGAGGTTTCAGCGATTTTTTAATAAAATCATCATTGAATTGATATATTTTAAAACTCAGATCAGTAACATTCACACTTATCAAGAAAATTCAATTTTTGTAAAGTCGTGGAATTGTGTCACATTGCATGGGAGGGCGTAGAAGGTGTGAAGCTAATTAGTTAATTTTTTTCCCGATATTAATAATAATGCTAATTAAGGATTTAGTACAACATTTTAGCTCGATGAAAGTTATACGTACTGAGAAGTTTGGTGTATAACATTTCATGAAAAAGTGCAGTTTGTATGGGAGGTGGTGGAAGTAGTGGAAAAATTCAAATAATTTGTGTATTTAAAGATTGCATTTGTAGTAGGCATAATGTATTCTAAAATTTCAAATTAATAGCTTTTATAGTTTCCAAGAAAATTTGATTATTAGATATTTTTGAAAATAAGTCACTTTGTATGGGAGGGGTTAGAAAGTATGAGGGGAGTGAAGTAAAACCAAAAGCATACTATATCTCGGAGTATACCTAACAAACTGTGCAAGTTTCATTACAATCGGTTCAGCCGTTTGTGCGTGAAAGACGGCCGGCAGACAGACAGACAACAATTTCAAAAACGTGTTTGTATGTTTAGTTATTGTAACATTAAAGCAAAAAACTACATAATTTATAGCCATAGCCATAGCCATAAGCAAATAACAGACAGACACTACAATTATATTTATATACTAGCAAACGCCCGCGACTTCGTCCGCATAAAAATCGCATTAATAAGCAATTGTTGAGAATGTAGTTAGTAATACATTATATGGGATATATAATCCGCTTACTTTAATGGCTCTTTGAACACAATGTTTTGTATTTTGTTGGAATCGGAACCATAAACTATTAAAAATGATAGCATGATACTCGTATTTGAATAGGAGAGGCTCGTGATCAAATCAATCCCGTGATTTGAGATCATATACGTATTGAAGAGCATTAAGGACATGTGAATAGTTGTAGCTTGTGTTAATTAAAAAAAGCCCAAATAAAATGACATTAAGCTTAAAAACATAACAGGACTTCGATTGTTCGTAAAGCCCCATTATATGATACTACCGATGAAATCCAAATTTTTGTAATCTTAAGAATTTTTGTGTGGGGAGTGATAGAAGGGATGACAGTACTAAATTAATTTTTTTCACACCATGCTAGAGCTGTAAAAATATTTTGCACCAAATTTAAGCTTGAAAAACTGAATAGGTAACTTGAGAAACTTAGTGCATTGGATTTAGTGAAATTGTGCAATTTGTATGGGAGGTGGTAGAAGGAGTGGAGGGTTTTTTGTAATTTTTCTAGAAACAACTATAATCACTATGCAATTGATGTGTTTTAAATTTTAGATCAGTTAGATTTACACTTTTCAAGAAAATCGAGTTTTTGCAAAGTCGTGGAATTGTGCCACATTGTATGGGAGGGGTAGAAGGAGTAAAGCTAATCGGTTAATTTTTCCCGATAATAATAATTATACTAATTAAAGATTTAGTACAAAATTTTAGCTCGATCAAAGCTATACGTACTGAGAAAATTGGTTTAGAATATTTCATTAAAAAGTGCAGTTTGTATAGGAGGTGGTGCAAGGAGTGGAGAGTTTTTAGTTATTTTTTGAGAAGCAACTACAATTATCATTGAATTAATATATTTTATATTTCAGAACAGTCACATTAACACTTTTCAAGAAAATCGAATTTTCGCAGTCGTGGTTTTGTGTCATATTGTATGGGAGGGGGTAGAAGGAGTAAACCTAATTGGTTCGTTTTTTCCTGAAATTAATAACAATGCTAATTAAGGATTTAGTACAAAATCTTAGCTCGATCAAAGTTATACGTACTGAGAAAATTGCAGTATAGTATTTCATGAAAAAGTTTAGTTTGTATGGGAGGTAGTGGAAGGACCTGGCGGATTCAAACTATTTATATACTTGAAGATTTCATTTATAATAGAAATAATATATTTTAAATTTCAAATTAATAGCTTTCATAGTTTCCATGAAAATTTGATTATTATAAGTTTTTGAAAATGAGTCACTTTGTATGGGAGGGGGTAGAAGGCGTGAGGGGAGAAAAATAAAACTTAAAGCAGATTACTCCCAGAGGTAGAGCTATTAATCTGTGAAAGTTTCATTGCAATCGGTGCAGGCGTTTATGCGTGAAAGCCGGAAAGACAGACAGACAGACAGAGAGACAGACACTACAATTATATTTATATGTATAGATGTATAGATATAGATGTATAGATTCTAAAGTTTTGTTTGTTCATTACATAAAAAACTAAATATCGTATATTTAAACTTACACTATATTCTAAGCACATAATATTTATTTTAGAAAGTATTATCTCCTTTTTGCTATGCAAGGAATAGCAGCAAAACAAATATTTGCCGGTTACTTTAAAAAACCCCCACTCATTTTTTCATGCTTCATACGAATTTCATGAAATTTATAAAAATGTAACTTTCATCGATAATATCGAAAATTTTGTTCTTGTTACCTCTTCCTGCACAAATGAATAATTTTTAAAAGTAAATTATATTGATTTCCATTAAAGCTAGAGAAGATAAAAACATTATCTTTTTTCCAGAATTTCATTTATTATAATTGCAGTAAACGTTCAAAAAATTATCAATTTGGCACTACTGCTTTTCAAATCATTATCACTATACTGATAAGAATTATGATAGGCAGTTTGGAAGTCATCCAAATCCTTCCACCCTTTCTACCACATCCCTTAAAAATGCTATTACAAATTCAGAAATATCAACTTATCAATTTCCTTTAAAGTTATTAAAGCTACAAATATGAAATTCTGCGCGAAATGATCGTATTCCAAGTGCAATGACGTATTCAATTGTTTTATTCCTCCCACATGCTTCAGTCACCTCCCATACATTTGTCTACTTCTTCAATGGAACTAGAGCTCAAATTGGGCCTTGGCCTCCTGACCTTCAGGTTCTTTAACATACTTCATTACTTATTGTGGAAGGGTTGTTAGATCTTCGCAGATTTGTAGATTGAGGTGACCAAGGCATACCCAAGCAGGCAGTGTGCTGGAATTATGCGTCGACCGGGATTTAAACTCACGACTGACCCTCAATTCGAAATCAGTATGCAAAGAGAGAAGTGGATTCTTCTAGTGATATTTCAGAAAACTATGGAAATAACATATCCCCTCTTAACACCGATACAAAATATTACAATATCGTTAGATCATAATAAATCAAATTTAATATGCTATAAATTTTTAAACCTTTAGCTTCGACATTCGGTCGATGATTCTATATCGTCGTCCAATAAACCAAATCGCACACTAGCATTCTAAATAGCATATTGTCGCTAAGAAATGGTTTTTAAGCGACGATCTGCATTATTTAAATCACACAACTTTATGCTTATCCTATAAGTGACATAATCCATAAAAAAATCCCATCTATTTTCATCAAAATGTAATCTATCAGGTTAGCGTTTTACTCAATAGACTCTTACGTCGAAAAGTTTCCTTGTAGTTTCGAATAGGTGACCGTGGTCCGTGACTATTTTTATCACGCGTAGTCTCTCAACAGGTGTTTTCGATCGATTTTATTGAAAAGTTTCTTTTATTCTAACGCAAAACACTCGTACATCTTCCTATTTTCCAAAAATATGTTGGTCGGTTCGGAGGGGATTTCCATCACGTGCGTATTCGTTTCTGAGTTTTGCGTTTAAAAAATTGTAAGACAAATACGTCGTATTATACTCGTGAAAGAAAAACCACTTTGGCAACCATTTCTCTTCTTTTCTTTCATATGTATATTTGCACTTTTTTATTGCCTACATTTTCTTGAATTTTTCATCGTTTTTGTTAATTTTTTACATATGATACGAGTATTTAATCAGATTAAGAAAACACTTTATTCGCACGGAAAGTAGCCTTGCAATAGATTTTTCTCTTTTGAATTTCGGAATTAAGTTTCTTTTTTTTTGTTATTTCAACTCACTTATGAGGTGATTTTCAACAACAATCACCGGTGGGTGCTGTAAACTGCGCTCAACTGTTGAGTAGGCATACTTTAGCCTCAGTGTATTTCTGTTAGCGGGACAATATTTCAACTCACCATCAGGCACGACTTCTTCCTCTTCTTTACATGAAGACTAAATAAATCCTCGTTTGGGATTTCATCGATTGTAATAAAACTTTTCGAAAAGATGGGAAAGTGTGAAAATAATTAGCCATAAGGAAAATCTAAAATTAAAGTTAAAAATGAGACCACCAAGTAGTTGCTAGCGCTATGGGCTTTCATACGTGTACCCAGTGTTTGGGTACAGATGATGTTGAATATCGATAATGTTGGGCTATTTTTACAAAATGGCATCATGTAATTCGAAATCGCAGAGGAAATGTTCTGATGGAAAACGATGTTTAGTTGGAAAGCAATTCAACGCACATTTTATATTCATAATTAGACCATTAAATTGATTTCTTTTTATATGTACTCTAGATGAAATCTGAGAGTATTATAAATTTACTCCATCATCGGAGGAAAAACTGGATTGGGCAGTAGTTTATATCGTGACTCAGCGAGCTCAAAACGGGATGTCCGTCTGTACGTAATCTAGCTTGAGAACGCGATAAGGTAGAAGGTTGGTGTTTTGTACACGTTATTTATGCTGCAAAAGTAAGGTGAAGTTCGTGAATGGGGTAAATCCACCTACCAATTTCTCTTCCCCATCACGCACTGAATGTCATATATTCGCAAACTCATAAAATGCCGATTTTATCGAAATGTATGTATTGTATGTATTTTGAAATTAGTCTAGAATGGTAAATGGAGAGGGCTGCTAACTTTGTTACGATGCTGGCCAAGTAGCTTACAGTATTTATCGGCAAGCCCAAGAATTTTCTTATGGAGAAATGCAGTGTTTGTTCGACTTGAACATATTTTTGATACCTCCAAAGCAGCACTCCGCATAGCAAGGACTTTCATAGATTTCAAATTAGTAGAAATCATAACACCTCGCCTAAAAATCAATTCTGATTGTCGAAATTGTAAAAACTAATTTTTCGCAAGGACCAATTCATTCTCTAAATGGATCTTTAAAGAAAATTGACATGTTAGTTAATTTCCAAAATAATTATATTTTTAAGTTTTTAAGTTTTTTTTTCACATGTGACAATATTTTTCAACTGAAATAATCATGCCATGAAGAGTTCATTGATCATTTGTTTTATTACTGGTATTCCAATTTTGGACTCAAAAGGCCTTCCATCACACCCACTGATGCACTGATACCGTCCAAGCTATATCTCAAAAGCATCCTGACAATCAACAAGCAATTATTTTTATCTCTTTCTTCTTCAGTGTTAGGTGCACAATACTTGTAAGCCTAAAAACGGCCTCGAATATCGAAAAACCCTCGCTTGATACTTATGCAATACATCGAATTCTTTCACCCAATTCCAAACAAATGCTCTATTTTGAAAAATATTTTTATTGATTTTCATTGAAACTAATGGGTTTAACAAAAAGTATAAGATTTGTTTTTTGAATAAAACGGGCAATTGTTTGGTTGTCTCTGAAATTTTTATTGCATTAGAAAGTAGATATTCTGTAAGAAATACAATATTTGTCAAATCGTCACTTCCGCTTTGCTTACAGATCTGCATCTTTTTTTCTCAAAATTTTCGATCGCTTTTCCTCAGAATTAGGTCTTTATTTCGGCGATGGCGGCTTCAATTTTCGCTTTGTGCGATTTTTGCGGATGGTTAGCGTAAACCTTACTCTTAACATTACCCCAAAGGAAGAAGTCTAATGTTGTTACATCGCAAGACCTTGGTGGCCAATCGGTGTCTCCAAAACGCGAAATTACGCGGCCAGGGAACTTCGTGTGCAATAACTCGATTGTTTCGGAACTTGTATGGCACGTAGCACCATCCTGTTGAAATTAAAGGTCGTCCGTGTCCATTACTCCACGTCCAGTTACAAAAATTGGTTATCATGCATCTGTAGTGCACTCTATTGACTGCAACGGTTCTTTGACGCCTCCGGCCCACAATCCACACCAATTTCCAAATGCGGCAATTCTGCTCATTAACGTAACCGCTAATGTGGAAATTAGCTTCGTTAGAAAATACGATTTTTCGCAAAAATCACCATCAACATTTATATTTTAAGTGGCCTTCGTTAAGTCAACGAATAAAAAAACATAACAGGGCTACGATTGCGCGTAAAGCGCAATCTTACGATACTCTAGATGAAATAGAATTTTTTGTGTGTTATACGAAATGCTTATTCCAAAAATTGAATGGTAACTGAAAAAATTAGTGAGTTAGATTTAGTGAAAATGTGCAGTTTGTATGGGAGGTGGTAGAAAGAGTGGGGCGATTTTAGTGATTTTTTCACAAATAACTAGGAATATTGTAAAATTTACATCCCTGAAATTTCAGACTAGTGCCATTCATACTTTTCAAGGAAATCGATTTTTTGTGAAGTTGTGAAACTGTGTCATATTGTATGGGAGGGGGTAGAAGCAGTGAAGCTAATCAAATATTTTTTTCTGATCTTAGTACTAATACTAATTAAGTATTTATTACAAAATACGAACTCAATAAATGTTATGTGTTCTGAGAAAATCGTCTTAGAGCATTTCATGAAAAAGTGTAGTTTGTATGGGAGGGGGTGGAAGGAGAGGGAGCAAGCAAATAATTTTTCTACTGTAGATTAAAATTATTATGAAAATAACGTATCCAAAAATTCAGACTAATAGCTTTTATACTTTTCGAGTAAATTCGTTTATTGTCAAATTGCGAAATTGTGTCATTTTGTATGGGAGGGGGCAGAAGGGGTGAAGCTAATCGTCTAATTTTTTTTGGCCTTACTAAAAATTTTAAATAAATATTTGGTCCACAATTTCAGCTCGCTAAATTTTATACGCACTGATTAAATTGGCTTAGAGTAATTCATGACAAGTACAGTTTGTATGGGAGGTGGTAGAAGGAGGCAGAGGACACACATAAATTTTATACGATACATTGATATTATCATAAAAGTAACATATTCCAAATTTCAGGCCAATAGCTTTTATACTTTTCGTGTAAATCCGTTTATTTTCAAATTGCGCAATTGTGTCATTTTGTATGGGAGGGGGTAGAAGGGGTGAAGCTAATAGTCTACATTTTTTTGGGCTTACTAAGAATTTCAAATAAATATTTGGTGCACAATTTCACCTCTTTAAATTGTACACGCACTGAGTAAATTGGCTTAGAGTAATTCATGACAAGTACAGTTTATATGGGAGGTGGTAGAAGGAGGGAGAGGATACGCATAATTTTTGTACGGTAGATTGATATTATCATAAAAGTAACATATTCCAAATTTCAAGCCAATAGCTTTTATACTTTTCGTGTAAATCCGTTTATTTTCAAATTGTATGGGAGGGGGTAGAAGGGGTGAAGCGATTTGGCCCGTTCACAAACTTGACCTTACTTTTTTATCAAAAACGACGTGTACAAAATTTGAACTATATAGCTCAACGCGTTCTCAAGCTAGAGCGCGCACAGACGAACGGACGGACGGACGGACGGACGGACAGACGGACGGACAGACGGACGGACATCCGGTTTTGAGATTTTTGAGTGACAATATTAACTTCTGTATCATTCATTTTTTTCTCCGAGCCTTATTTTTTGGCGTTACAAACTTTAGAGCAAACTTATAATACTCTCAGATTTCATCTAGAGTATAAAAATTTGAAGAAGGCCCGTTACAGATAAATTCACATACTTTTCCAACGCCTTATAACAGAAAATTTAAAACTATTCATTATGACAGAATTATAACAAATGGGGATGTAGTGCCTAGTATTTGGCTCGTTTATTCTCTTTCAAATCTTATCTTCTCTTCTCTTTTTATACTCTAGATGAAATCTGAGAGTATTATAAGTTTGCTCTAAAGTTTGTAACGCCAAGAAATAAGGCTCGGAGAAAAAAATGATGAATACAGAAATTAATATTATCACTCAAAAATCTCAAAACCGGATGTCCGTCCGTCCGTCCGTCCGTCCGTCCGTCCGTCCGTCCGTCCGTCCGTCTGTGCGCGCTCTAGCTTGAGAACGCGTTGAGCTAGATAGTTCAAATTTTCTACACGTCGTTTTTGACAAAAAAGTAAGGTCAAGTTCGTGAACGGGCCAAATCGCTCCACCCCTTCTACCCCCTCCCATACAAAATGACACAATTGCGCAATTTGACAATAAACGGATTTGCACGAAAAGTATAAAAGCTATTGGCCTGAAATTTGGAATATGTTACTATTATGATAATATCAATCTACCGTATAAAAATTATACGTATCCTCCCCCTCCTTCTACCACCTCCCATACAAACTGTACTTGTCATGAATTACTCTAAGCCAATTTACTCATTGCGTATACAATTTAGAGAGCTGAAATTGTGCACCAAATATTTATTTGAAATTGTTAGTAAGCCCAAAAAAATTTAGACTATTAGCTTCACCCCTTCTACCCCCTCCCATGCAAAATGACACAATTTCGTAATTTGACAATAAACGGATTTACTCGAAAAGTATAAAAGATATTAGTCTGAATTTTCGGATATGTTATTTTCATAGCAATTTTAATTTACAGTAGAAAAATTATTTGCTTCCTCCCTCTCCTTCCACCCCCTCCCATACAAACTACACTTTTTCATGAAATGCTCTAAGACGATTTTCTCAGAACATATAACATTTATTGAGCTCATATTTTGTAATAAATACTTAATTAGTATTAGCACTAAGATCAGAAAAAAATATTTGATTAGCTTCACTGCTTCTACCCCCTCCCATACAATATGACACAGTTTCACAACTTCACAAAAAATCGATTTTCTTGAAAAGTATAAATGGCACTAGTCTGAAATTTCGGGGATGTCAATTTTACAATATTCCTAGTTATTTCTGAAAAAAAACTCTCTAATCGCCCCACTCTTTCTACCACCTCCCATACAAACTGCACATTTTCACTAAATCTAACTCACTAATTTTTTCAGTTCCCATTCAATTTTTGGAGTAAGCATTTTGTACAAAACATTTTTATAGCTACTTTAGCATGATGGGGAAAAATTAGTTCAATGCTGTCATCCCTTCTAATACTTCCCATGCGAAATTTCTTGGGATCACAAAAAATTCTATTTCATCTAGAGTATCGTAAGATTGCGCTTTACGCGCAATCGTAGCCCTGTTATGTTTAATTTTGTTTTTGTTGTAAGCATTATGGTATATAACACCGAATGCAGTATACAACATTTTTATTCTCTAGATGAAATCTGAGAGTATTATAAGTTTGCTCTAAAGTTTGTAACGCTAAGAAATGAGGCTCGGAGAAAAAAATGAATGATACAGAAGTTCATATAATCACTCACAAATCTCAAAACAGAATTATGATTGGGCGTAAAGCCCAATCATATGATACTGTAGACGAAATGGGAATGACTTTAATAAACCGGAAGATATGTCATCTCAAATTCTTTCGAATAGTGAATAGAGACTTTTGTATGGGAGGTGGTAGAAGTAGAGAGGGTGGTTTGTATTAAATGTTTTTTGCTGATTTAAAGTTTTTAGTTTTCATTATTTTTAAAGAAATCGGACATAGTTTTCCTGAAATTGGGGCAATTGTATTGGAGAGGAAGTGGAGCGTTTAAGATGCTTTTGAAACTGCTTATCATCATCCTTATCACCATGCTTTGATTCAATTTCAAAGCCGATAGGTCTCATATATTCGAAGGAGAAATGCTCTTCTTGAATTTATAATACAGATATTTGTATGGGAGGGGGTAGAAGGAGTGAAGCGGGGCTGATAATTTTTTTTAGCATTTATTGCAATTATTAAAAAACAAATTTTGGCCAATTTCATGTTTTTAATTTTTCTAGTTTTAATGGAAATCGATATAATGCATTTAATGCATTTGTATGGGAAGGGGTAGAAGGAGTGTACGGATCAAAATAAAGTTTTTTTTTGCGTTATTACTATTTCTATTTTTATACTTTTCACAAAATATCAAGTTGATAGCTTTAGCAGTTTTCAAGAAAAATAATTTAATTTAAATTTCAAAATTCGTGGAATTTGTATGGGAGGGGGTAGAAGGAGCGAGGTGAAGTTGATAACTCTTTTTAAAAATAATTGAAATTATAGTAGAATTAATTCTGGCAAAATTTATTCTTTTCAGCTTTACTAGTTTCAATGAAAATCGAAAATATGTATTTTTCAAAATTGTCCATTTGTATGGGAGGTGGTAGAAGGAGTAAGGGGATCGGATCAATATTCCGTGTTGTCAATAACATCTATAACATAATAATAGATCATAGCTATAATTAAAGAATCCTACGAAGATGCAAGGTGTAGCGTCTTGCATAGATGAGAGCTGCTTTCCTGTGCGAACGGGTATCAGACAAGGCTGCATATTATCACCAGCCCTATTTCTGGTGGTAATAAATGACATCTTGAAAGCTGCACTGGAAGGTGGGGAAGGTAAAGGTCTTCAATGGAGATTGTTTAACATCTTAAGTCACCTTGATTATGCTGATGACGTGTGTTTGCTTGCACATAACCGTTCAGATTTATAGTCAAATGTTCGCTCGTTGCATTCTAAATGCAATAAGGCGGGACTGAAAATAAATGTACGTAAAACCAAGTACATGCACATGGGTTCGAACGCAAGCACACCGATTGTTCTTAACGGACAGGATGTGGAAGAGGTGCAAGATTTTTGCTATCTCGAAAGCATTGTCAGCATGGACGGCGGGGCCGAAAAGGGTGTTGAGGCTCGGCTAAATAAAGCTCGTCAGGCCATCGGTATCCTTTCCCCTTTCTGGAGGTTAAGAGAGATCTCCGTTCGCACGAAGCTGCGAGTTTTTGACTCATGCGTCAAATCCGTGTTGTTATATGGTTGTACTACGTGGAAAGTGACCGTTCGACTTACCAAGAAACTAGAGACTTTCGTGAACCAATACCTCCGACGCATTTTAGGAATGTTCTGGCCAGAAGTGATCTCCAATGACGAACTTTGGAGTACAACTGGCCATACTAAAATAAGTATTGAGATTCAGCGGCGGGAGTGGCAGTGGATCGGTCACACTTTGAGGAAACCAGAGCGAAATACCGCCAAACAGGCTCTGGATTATAATCCTCAAGGAAGACGTCGGGTTGGTCGACCATGTAACACATGGAAGCGAGCAGTTGAGCAGTAGGCCAGAGGAATAAACAAGTCCTGGCAACAGCTTAAGGCCGATGCTCAGGATCGCCTTGTGAAAGAGAGTTATTTCTGCCCTATGCCCCTATAGGGGGTCTTAATAGAAATTTGATTTGATGTCATAATATATACTTTGACCTAAATTTCAAGTCGATAGCTTAAGTTTCAAAGAAAAATCAATTTCTTAATATTTCGTAATTTCATGAAATTTGTGTGGGAGGGGTAGAAGGAGTGGGGGGATGTAGCCCATTCACTTACACGAACTTAAAGTTACTTTTTTGCTGAAAATGACACACGCAAATTTTTAGCACTACAGATTAAAGCTTTCGAGAGTTATGCTGTAGATAGCCGCAGAGACGGATAGACAGACAGACGGACAGACGGTCACTCGGAATCGAGGTTCTTGAGAGAAAACAAATATTTCTGTACCCTTGATGGCTCTGTGCGAGCGTTATTTCTTAGCGTTACAAACGGTATGGCAAACACATTATACTCTCAGATTTCATCAAGAGTATAAAAATACCTTCTGCCCCGCTCTCAAAACTAGATTTGTAGCCGATCGATGTGTCAGACAAAAAAGATAAAACTACCAATTGTTAAAGACAATTCTCTATTCTACGATATAATTCTTTACACGACAAGTTGTTATTATTAAATTATCTAAATGTGCTTACCTAGTGTCTTCACCTGAATAGGTGTCCGATATTCCACGGTCCGTGTTTTCCGCAGGTATCGCTTTACATTAAATGTTGTATCGTCATATTGGTTAGATAATGGATACATAACTAACTTGACCTTACTTTTTTGTCAAAAATTACGTGTACAAAATTTGAACTATCTAGCTCAACACGTTCTCAAGCAAGAGAGAGCACAGGCGGACGGACGGACGGACATCCGGTTTTGAGATTTTTGAGTGATTATATGAACTTCTGTATCATTAATTTTTTTTCCGAGTCTTATATTTTGGCGTTACAAACTTTGTGGGAAACTGATAATACTCTCAGATTTCATCTAAAAGTATAATAATATAAAATAATATTGATTTATAGATCTCTAAAACTTCCCTGGAAAAGAATTAGCCGAAGAGCTTGAAAAGGTTTTTAAGATTGGGAGTACAAATTGAAAAGCGCAGTTTTTTTTTCTTTATGGTTCAAAAATGGTTAAATATTTATTATTAAAAAAAAAAATACGCATCTCGCGTCGAAAAATCTTCACTTCTTTTGAGCCGATCTACGAATCAACCCCATTTTCGGTTCTTCGTAAGAATGTAAGTGCTGCTCATCCAGGCCATGCGTCATCAATCGGAATATGTAGTAGTCGGATAAGAGGATGTCTGCAAAATACGGCGGATGGGGTACAATGTCCCATTTCAATGTTTCCATGTAGATTTTCACAATGCACTGTCGTGCAGAAAAATCACTATCTCGTGTCTCTTCTCATATCGCGTCCGTTTCTCCTTCAATGCTCGGCTTAAGCGCATTATTCGTTTTTTGTAGCAATCTTCCGTGATGGTTACACCCGGTTGCTGCATACACCATGCCGAGCTGGTTCCACCAAATACCCAGCATGATTTTCGAGTCTTGATCTACAACATCACTATAGCAGAAATCGGGACTCGGCATTCATTATTTATTGTGGATGGGTTGCTATCTAAGAATTTCCCATTTTCTTAGATTGAAGTGACCAATGTATACCCAACCAGGCAGTGTGCTGGAATTACACTTGCTACTCCTATTTGTATTCCCTTAACGTTCTTCAATACTATATCAATATTATCTCAAAATTAAAATAAAAATACTCTTAAGGCTTGGGAGAAGAAAAAAGTTCATATATTTACGTCACCACCAAGCGGTGGAAGGGGAAGCGAATGGGAATTTAAACCTCCATGAGTACGTGTCTGTCTAATACAAATATCATGGTTTCATTCTTAATAAATTATGGATTTGCTTTCAACAAAATACAAAACTTCATGTTGCAAGAGCCATTAAACTAACAAAATTACACTTCCCATATGATGTATTACTAGCTACATTCTCAAAAATTTGCTTATTATTGCGATTCTTACGCTAACGAAGTAGCGGGCGATCGCTAGTCTTAATATAAATCTTGTCGAACGAATTGTCTGGCAAGGCAATTAAATGAATCATTTCTCTTATTTCGACAAATGCATATTGACTTAAACTTAACTGCGCAACAGTTTTTTCTTCGTGTAGACTATCAATCAATAAAAATCACAAAGAAGGACATATTTATATTTTCCTTTGATGTCTTAAAAGCAATCTGTTATGTTACATTTACATGAAGCATCAGATTAATGATCAGCTATAATGCTTGATTTCATCAAGATTTTTTTTTCCAAAGTGTATCGACAGTTAAGTTTTTTTTTTTAAAATATATTTTTCTTTGATTATAAAGAAGAAAAAATTTTGATCAAAAGTATTAAAATCCATCTTCATTTCAGTGGAAGTGCTTGTGGTATTGCAAATGATGCATAGTTGAAAACAGTTAAAATATTGTTTATGTTTTGATATCGTATTGGTATTCAAAAATTTAATAGGTACCATGAAAACTAGTGTATTAGATTTAGTATAATTGTGCAGTTTGTATGGGAGGTGCTTATGGGAGTGGGGGTTTTAATCGATTTTTTTAGCAATAACTATGAACATTATGAAATTGACATCTCTCAAATTTCAGAACAGTAACCTTCATACGTTTCAAGAAAATTGATTTTTTTTTAAGTCGTGAAATTAATTCATATTATATGGGAGGAGATAGAATCAGTAAAGTAAATCTGTTAATTTATTTCCGATCTTAATAACAATGCTATTTCAGTATTTATCCCAAAATTTAAGGACGACAACTTATAAGTATTCTGAAAATTGGCTTATAGTACTTCATGAAAAATGCACTATGTATGGGAGGTGGCGTAGGGGGATTCGAATAATTTTTATAATATACATATGTACATCATATTTATTATAAAAATCATAACAGGACTATGATTGGGCGTTAAGCCCAATCGTGCGATACTCTAGATGAAGATGAAATTTTTTTATTTTAGGAAATTTTGTAGGGGAAGTAGTAGAAGGGGTGACAACTTTGAACTAATTTTTTCACATCACGATAAAGTTGCTATCAAAATGTTTTATACAAAATTCAGGATTCAAAAATTTAATATGTACTGAGAAACTTAGTGTATTGAATTTAGAGAAATTGTTCAGTTTGTATGGGAGGTGATAGAAGGATGGTGGAGTTATTAATAAATTTCTTAGAAATAACTGTAAACATCATTTATTTGGCATAGCAGATCAGTAGCATTCATACTTTTCAGGCAAATCGAATTTTCGTAATGTTGTTGAATTGTGTCAAATTGTATGGGAGGGGGTAGAAGGAGTGAAGCTAATCGCCTAAGTTTTTTGGTGTTAAGAATATTTCTAAATAAATGTTTAGTGCACAATTTCAGCTGCATCAATTTTGCACGTACTGAGTAAATTTGCTTAGAGTATTTCATGAAAAAGTGCAGTTTGTATGGGAGGTGGTAGAAGGAAGAGGAAGACTTAAATAATTTTTGTACAGCAGATTGGAATTATTATAAAAGTATTCCAAATTTCAGATCAATAGCATTTAAACTTTTCGAGAAAAGCCGTTTATTGCCGAATTGCGAAATACAGGGTGAGCCAACTACAAGTTTCTTTTTAAAAATGCAATAAAATGAACAAAATTAATTTTTTCTCCATGTATTATGACTTCATTAGTAATAACAAATATTCCCATTAATGATGAAATGCAATTTTTTTCAAGTTGGCTGGCTTCGCAGTAGCGCATTTTGTCCCTCCAATTTTTTGGTTTCGGGCTGTAGCTCACGGATTGCTTGGATGATATTGGCCTTAAGTGCTTGAATCATTTCTGGATTGTTGGCATAACATCGGTCCTTCACGGTTCCCTAGAAAAAAGGTCCAAAGGGGTCATCGCCAAGATGGCTGATAACACGATTCGAGGATTTGGTGCGTAAAAGATCGATTGTGGCAGGGGATGTGAAGCATGGCGCGCCATCCTGCATGAACCAGAGGTCGTCCAAATCCATGTCTTCAATTTCAGTAAAAAAAGTCGAATAACATGGCTCTGTAACGTTCACCATTGACCGAAACGTTCTTCCTAGCCTCATTTTCGAAGAAAAATGGTCCAATGATGCCACCACTCCACAATCCACACCAAACTGTAACTCTCTGTGGATGCATTGGTTTCTCGACAATAACGTGCGTGTTTTCCGAGCCCCAGATGCGGCAATTTTGTTTGTTAACGTAGCCTCCGAGATGAAAATGCGCCTCGTCAGAAAAGATGATTTTTCGCCCAAAATCGTTGTCCAATTCATTGGAAAATTTTTTTCCATATTTTCCAACGTTGTTTAAGTGTAAAGCGACTTGTTTCGTTTTGCGAAGGTATGATACTGACTTTCTGTCAAAATTTCGAGCGGGAAACAGCTTTAAGTGTCAAAATAACCTATGATTTAAAAAGAAACTACTGGATGGCCCACCCTGTAGTGCCGTTTTGTATGGGAGGGGGTAGAAGGGGTGAAGCTAATGGTCTACTTTTTTTTTGTCTTATTAATAATTCTAAATAAATATTTAGTGCTAAGTTTGAGCTCGATAAATTTTATACGCACTGAGTAAATTGGCTTAGAGTATTTCATGGAAAAGTGCAGTTTGTATGGGAAAAATTTCATACTTTTAGCTTTTATAGTTTCCAAGAAAATTTGATTACTATAAATGATTGAAAATGAGCCATTTGGCATGGGAGGGGGTAGAAGGGGTGGAGCGATTTAGCTTCTTCACGAACTATACCCTCGGCGACTTTGTACGATCATTATTTCTTGGCGTTACTAACTTTAGAGCAAATTTCTAAACACTCAGATTCCATCTAGAGTATGAAAAAAATATAATAAGATTGGGCGTGAAGCTCATTTGTGCGATACACTAGATGAAAGAGAATTTTTTGTGATTTCAAAAAATTTCATATTGGGAGTGGCAGAAGGGGTGACGGGATTGAATTAATTTTTCACAGATGAGATGCTGTCAAAAAGTTTTAAACAAAATTTAAGCTTCAAAATTCAAACAATTGCTGAGGAAATGAGTGTACTAAATTTAGTGAAATTGTGCAATTTGTATGGAATGTTGCAGGAGTGGGGAGTTCTTAATGATTACACTCTAGCTGAGATCTGAGAGTATTATTGGTTTGCTTTAAAGTTTATAATGCTAAGAAATATGGATCGAAAAAAATGTATTGAACAGAAGTTTGTTTCATCATCCAAAAACTTCAGAATATGACTGAACTTTACGCCCAATCATAGTCCTGTTATGTTTGTTTACAGAATGATTTTCGGTTTAATGCGCAATGTACAAATAAAATCATGGAGGGAAGGAATGGGATTGGGAAGGAAAGGGAAGGAGAGTGAATCGGACGCATTTGGAATTGATCTATTTTGTCTACAGTTCCGAATGAAACGTCAACAGTATGCTGTATCTCTAAGAAGTTTGATGTACAATGAGTATTTGTCCGGCGGAATTATAGATTTGATAATTACTGGCTGGGTTAAAAGAGTTCTCACGTTTCGTTTTTCCAAATCGGTAGAAATTAGCTTTTGATCCGGCCATGAGAATTCATATTTTAATAACGATTCTGGTCCTCTCCACCATAATGAGTTGTTTATCAGCTGATTTGAGAACAATTTCCTGGTGGCTAGATAGGCGGGATTTTCTTTTGTTGGAACATGTTTCTAAGTGGTGTTATCGCTTTGCTGATCTATGGGCGACATGCTATTCGCGACAAAGGTTTTCCAGTTACTGGGATGATTGTGATAAGACAATCGTGGAATCTGACCAGGTGTACATATGAACTTCTTTTTCGACTGCAAGGGCACTACGGCCCAAATTGGGCTGTGGCGTCCTGACCTTAGCCCTTCGTACAACCCTCTATCTATTTTATTTTTCGCAGATTGTGGTGGCCAAGATATACCCAAGCAAGTAGTGTGATGAAATTATACGTCGACCGGAATTTGAGCTCCCGACCGTCGCATTACAGACCAGCACACCAGCAACCCATAATTTCTACATGAAGATCTTAGCGAGGCCGATTGGAGCAATCCATCTAAGAGGATCAAATAAATTTGCGATTATTGATAAAATTGTTCTCTTGGTGTTGGATAAAGGATTGATTTTGCAACTGGCTCTGAAGTAAAATGTATCAGTTTTCGGGTACCAATGTGTTGATTAATGATTCGTCCTTGAAATTAGTAATGGAGGACGTCATTTTATCACCAAAATGTATATAAGCGAGTAATTCTTTACTGTTTGATGCTCACTGGCGTTATTTAAATCCAGCAAAACGTAACTAAATCTTTCTGTCCTAATTGTGACACAGACCACTATTTGGTAAAGACCAAGTTCCGATGTCGAATCGCAAACCGAGGACACCCAAAAACACAACCGGTACCTAAATTCGACATAGGAAAACTCAAAGACGAGAAAATAGTTGCGAAATATGTATCAGCCTTGGAGAGGCACTTCGCGACAATGCTGAATACTACCGCCAGCAAGCCAATAGAAGAAATGTGGCAAAATATCAAAGATGGCATTACATCTGTCGCAGAGGAGGTGATAGGACAACAACCCCGGCGCAAAAGAAATGATTGGTTCGACAACGAATGCCAAGAGGCCTTAGAACAAAAAAATCAAGCCTACAAAATATTAACGGAACGGCCGACACGAGCCAAACAAGACAAATACAAGAATCTTAGACGATTTGCAAACAAAATATGCAGACAAAAAAAACGGAAGTACAATAATGACGAAATTAAAAACATGGACGAACAATTTAAATTACACAACACAAGAGCCGCGTATTCCCTTGTTAAAAGGATGAAAGAAGGATACAAATCGAAAATGACCCTCTGCAAGGATGCAGAAGGAAACATTATAAGCAACGCGGAAGATATAAAACTAAGATGGGCACAATACTTTGAACATCTTCTTAACCCGAGCCCATCACCTACACGACCAGCAGCAGCAGATACAATAGCAGGTATAACTGATGTAACAGCTGATGAAGGATCCGCTTTGAGTCCTCCCACACTCGAAGAAGTAAAAACAGCCCTAAGTAACCACCCAAACAACAAAGCGCCGGCCACTGATCAAATCCCAGCTGAACTTCTGAAAGCCGGCGACACCTGCATAGCGCATCTCCTACATAGATTAGTCACGGACATATGGACGCAGGAAATACTTCCTGAAGATTGGCGCAAGAGCATCATATGTCCAATTTATAAAAAAGGTGACAAACTCTGCTGCGAAAACTACCGAGGAATATATCTGTTGTGTACGTCTTATAAGATTTTGGCGAAAATTCTAGAAAAGAGAATTAACCCCTATGCTGACAAAGTAATTGGGCAATACCAAGGTGGATTTAGAGCTGGACGCTCGACCACAGACCAGATATTCTCAGTTAAACAGGTGCTGGAAAAGTGCTGGGAATATAATAGGATGCAGAAGGTGCACCAGATATTTGTTGACTTCAAACAAGCATACGACAGTATCGATAGGCGCGTACTGTATAAAATCATGTTGGAGTTTGGAGTCCCACCGAAACTGGTCCGACTGACAAGAATGACAATGACTGAGTCTTTGTCACAAGTCAGAGTAGAAAATGATCTGACTTCCAGTTTTAAAACAGACAACGGCCTTAAACAAGGTGACGGCCTCGCACCAATGCTTTTCAACTTAACACTCGAATATGTTGTTCGGAAACTTCCCGTTGACACCAAGGGAACACTATGCTTCAAATCCACACAACTCGTAGCATATGCCGACGACATAGATATCCTTGCAAGATCTCTAGAGAGTGCTAAGGAAGTATTTGTAAACCTTGACTCGGTAGCAAGGGAAGTTGGACTACGTATTAATGAAAATAAAACAAAAATTATGACGCAATCTAGGAAAAAGACGCCAATCAGACAAAATATTATTATTATTATTCGGTACTTCCAATAATTAAAAACAAGAACGTACACAGGAAAACAAAACTTAAGTTATGTATATAAAACGATTATACGACCTGTGTTATGCTATGGCAGCGAAACGTGGACATTAACTCAGGCGTCCGAAAAACTCCTTAACGCCTTTGAAAGAAAGGTCCTCAGAAGAATCCTCGGACCTGTGAGGGAAGACTCGATCTGGAGAATACGATACAATAGAGAATTGTATGCCATCTTCGACAATCCAGAAGTGTTAACCCTCATAAAATTTAAAAAGTTACAATGGGCTGGTCATGTGGAGCGGATGGATGACGGAAGAATTCCCAAACGCACACTAAAAGGGAAAGTCAACGGACAAAGACCGGTCGGAAAACCACAAAAGCGCTGGGAGGATTCGATTGACGCAGACAGCAAATCACTGCTAAGTTTTCAAACTGAAGGACGCGGTCACTGAACCGAGATGGATGAAGGCAAAGCATTCAGGAGGCCGAAGCCCGATTTGGGCTGTAGCGCCATCGTAAGTAAGTAAGTTCAGAAAAAGCAGCGCGTCGAATTCTCACGCGATATCTGGGTCTCTGTAGCAAGAACAGGGATGAAATGTTGACCCGGATTGTTACTGGAGGCGAAACTTGGGCTTATTGTTATGAGCGTGAACTAAAGCAGGAGTTAATGCAGTTGGTAAAGGCGCTTTACCCCCATGAGTTCAAGATCTCACAATTCGTTTAAAAATCATGGCCACTATTTTTTGGGATTCAGAGGGGGTTTTGATGATCGACTATAAAGAAAACGGACAGCATATCACAGGGGAATACTATACCAATCTGCTATAAAAATTATAGAATGACATCAAAGAAAATAGAAGAGGAAAGTGGACTCGAGGTATGCTGCTTTTGCACGACAATAAACCTGTTCTCAAGAGCCATGTTGCGATGGCTGCCCTACAGAAATGCGACTAAGAAGTATTGAACCACCTTATGGTCCAGATTTAACCCCTTTCGAGTACTATTTGTTCCCAAAACTGATGAAAGAACTTCGAGGAAGAAAATTTAACAACGATGGAGAGGTGAAGTTGGCAATTTCAGCCTATTTTGAAGGTCTTGTTAAAACATTTTTTTAGAAGGGATTATAATAATCAACTTTGTGGGAATTATGATAAATGCATTAGGCTTAAAAAAGAATATATTGAAAAGAAAAAATAACAACTTTTTCAATTTTACCATCCTTCCCTGTCATTCTGCGAAATTTTTGAACTTGCCTCGTATATAGCGTAAGAAATTGTTTACACAAAAATTCTGAATCAGATCTTTGCGAATATTTCACGTGCTGCGAAAACTCGTATTATTAATGAAATGAAACGCAAAATTGGTATAAACAAATTTTTTGACGGGATATCCTTTTACTCGAAGAATCGGCTACTTTTCTTTTTATGACCGTTTTGATGACTTTTAAAAAATTTGTTTAGCTATTCGAATTTACGATTCTTTCACAGTAATCGGATTTCTACGAAAGAAAAAATTCAAATTAGATTTCGATGGGGAATTTAGTGCGACTTTCTTAAGATTCGGAATAGTAAACACAATTAATGTGATTGGAGTTTGCTCTTCTGTAAAAGTATCAGAAATCTATGTGATCCCTAGACAAGGATTTAAAATTATAATGAAGAATATGATAGAGAACTCTTTGAAAATTCCGAACGGATATGATAACAATCAGGAAGATTTTTTTTTATTTTAAACTGCAAATAATATTGAATAGATCCGCTATATTTATAATAGGTTCTCATTCGTAAAATTTTTAATGATCTGCTTTTATTGTTGTACGATGCATAAAATTGGAATTTGAATTTCTGAAGTAATGCCAGCTTTCATCTGAAAATGATTATTTTTGGAATTCAAATTTACCTTGACATGAATTAATTTTGCAAATAGCATCAACTTTTGGAAGGATTAGAGTTTGATTTTTATATAGAAGAGTAAATATAGGTCATAGAAAATTTAAAACATTTTTTATGTATTTCTTATTTACAGGAACTTTTTATATGATACACTTTACAAAAGATAATCCTATGGATTAGTGGCAGCTCGTGGCAAAATTTCTTTGGAGAGGGAAAAAATTATTATCTACTGGAAATTTACTTCCTATATCTTTAAATCAGTATTTAGTAGTCATAATAATAAGCAAAAACTGTGCATATATTTCAAGCCATGTGATGTAGGTGACTAAGCTTTAGCGAAATAATTTCATTGGTATTGGTAGTTCAGTGGAAGAACTCACCTGTAATGCGGGCAGCCCCGGGTCCGATTCCCGGCTGTAATGATTTTCACGATTTGACTGAACAAAAATTTTATAATTTAAAATAATTTTGTTTCCACGCTCGAATTGAAAAAATTGCTTTTTGAAAGGGTTGTATGCCCATGGTATTTAATATTTCACACGCAAACTTCACAGACGAAACATATTAATACACTTATGCAATATTTTTCTCGAGATCATCAAAAGTGTTTCAAAATATTTTTGCTCAATATAATCGATGTATTTAATATAATTTATCAGCAATGTAACAAAAACGGATATTAGTATTCGCCGAATATCGAAGACTTTATGCAGCGTATTCGCTGAATAGCTTTACGAGCGTTGAATTAAAAATTCATCATCATAATCATCACCAATGGCGCGACAGCCCAAATCAGGCCCTGCCCTCCTGAAGTCGTCGCTTTCAATCGTCTCGACCCCAAGTCTTCGTCCTCCAGCTGAAGCTTCTGACTCGTTTTAGAATTGATACTTTCTACTTTACTCATGGTTGTATCTTATTCGCCATTCCGTTCCTACCTTCACAGGTCCCAAAATTCTTCGGAGACCTTTCTTTCGAATGCGTTAACTGCTTTTTTGCGTCGATGTCCTCGTCTCGCTGCCATAACAGAGCGCAGGTCGTATAATCGTTTTATATATCCGCAGCTTATTGTTCCTGTGCACTTTCTTGGATCTTTATTGGAAGTATCGAGTAATACGTTTTATTTGCTGGTATTATCTGCTGATTGATTTCATCCGTTTCAATACCATCTTTTGCTAGAATAGCCTCAAGAGATCTGAAGTTGTCCACACCCTCCAAATTATATTCCGCAATGGTTACGTTTTGTCTGATTGGAGTTCGCCTTCTTGTTTGCATCATTACTTTTGCTTTGCTTTAGTTAATGCGCAATCCGACTTCGTTTGCGGTGGAGTAGACAATTGGTAAATACTACCTTAGCACTAGGGAATGATCTTGCGAGGATGTTTATGTCAGCAGTAGCGTCCCATTGTTTTTTTAGTTCAATGCAGTCACCTCTTCTACTACTCCCTATACAAAACGCGTTGAGCTAGAAAGTTCAAATTTTGTACACGTCGTTTTTGACAAAAAAGTAAGGTCAAGTTCGTGAACGGGCCAAATCGCGCCACCCCTTCTACCCCCTCCCATACAAAATGACACAATTACGCAATTCGACATTAAACGGATTTGCTCGAAAAGTATAAATGTTATTGGCCTGAAATTCAGAATATATTACTTTTATGATAATATCAATCTATCATATAAAAATTGTGCGTGTCCTCCCCCTCCTTCTACCACCTCCCATACGAACTGTACTATCATGAATTACTCTAAGCCAATTTCCTCAGTGCTTATAAAATTCAGCGGGCTGAAATCGTGCACCAAATATTTATTTAAAATTGTTAGTAAGGTCAAAAAAAATGAGATGTTTAGCTTCACCCCTTCTACCCCCTCCCATACAAAATGACACAATTTCGCAATTTGACAATAAATGGATTTACTCAAAAAGTATAAAAGTTATTGGTATCAATTTTGGTATATGTTACTTTTTTGATAATTTAAATCTACAGTACAAAAATTATTTGCTTCCTCCCTTTCCTTCCACCCCCTCCCATACAAACTACACTTTTTCCTGAAATGCTCTAAGCCGATTTTCTCAGAACATGTAACATTTGTTGAGCTCATATTTTGTAATAAATATTTAATTAATATTATTACTAAGATGAACAAAAAAATATTTGATTCGCTTCACTATTTCTATCCCCTCCCATACAATATGACACAGTTTCACAACTTCACTAAAAATCGATTTTCTTGAAAAGTATGAATGGCACTAGTCTGAAATTTAAGGAATGCCAATTTTATAATATTCCTAGTTATTTCTGAAAAAATCATTAAAATCCCCCCACTCTTTCTACCACCTCCCATACAAACTGCACATTTTCACTAAATCAAACTCACTAATTTTCTCAGTTCCCATTCAGTTTTTGGAGTAAGCATTTTGTATAAAACATTTTCATAGCTACTTTAGAATGATGTCGAAAAAATTAGTTCAATGCTATCATCCCTTCTAACACTCCCCATACAAAATTTCTTGGGATCACAAAAAACTCTATTTCATCTAGAGTATCGTAAGATTGCGCTTTACGCGTAATCGTAGCCCTGTTATGTTTATACTCTAGATGAAATCTGAGAGTATATTGTGTTTGCCATACCGTTTGTAACGCTAAGAAATAACGCTCGCACAGAGCCGCCAAGGGTACAGAAATATTTGTTGTCGCTCAAAAACCTCGATTCCGAGTGACCATCTGTCCGTCTGTCCGTCTGTCCGTCTGTCCGTCTGTCCGTCTGTCCGTCTGTCCGTCTGTCCGTCTGTCTGTCTGTGCGTCTGTCTACAGCATAACTCTCGAAAGCTTTGAGCTATAGTGCTAAAAATTTTTGTATGTCATTTTTAGCAAAAAAGTAACTTTAAGTTCGTGAATGGGCTACATCCTCCCACTCCTTCTACCCCCTCCCATACAAATTTCATGAAATTTCGAAATATTAAGAAATTGAATTTTCTTTGAAACTATTTAAGTTATCGACTTGAAATTTAGGTCAAAGTATTACAATATAAATGTCATTAATATCACAAAATATTGACCCGATCCCCTTACTCCTTCTACCACCTCCCATACAAATGGACAATTTTGAAAAATACATATTTTCGATTTTCATTGAAACTAGTAAAGCTGGAAAGACAAAATTTTGTCAAAAATAATTCCACTATAATTGCAATTTATTTTAGAAATAATTATTAACTTCACCTCACTCCTTCTACCCCCTCCCATACAAATTTCACGAAATTTTGATATATAAATTAAATTATTTTTCTTCGAAACTGTTAAGGGTAGCAACTTGATATATTGTATAAAGTATACAAATAGAAATATTAATAATGCAAAAAAAAATTATTTTGATCGGAACACTCCTTGTACCCTCTCCCATACAAATGCATTATTTTTGTTAAATGTATTTTATCGATTTTCTTTCAAACTAGAAAAAGTACAAACTTAAAATTTTGCCAGAATTTATTTCTTAATAATTGAAATAAGTGTAGAAAAAATTATCAGCTCCGCTTCACTCCTTCTACCACCTCCCATACAAATATCTGTATTATCAATTCAAGAAAAGCATTTCTACTTCAAGTATATGAGAGCTATCGACTTTGAAATTGAATCAAACCATGGTGATAAGGATGATGATAAGCAGTTTCAAAATCATCTTAAACGCTCCACTTCCTCTGCCACCTCCCATACAAATGCCCCAATTTCAGGAAAACTATGAATAATTTCTTTAAAAATAATGAAAACTAAAAACTTTAAATGCAGCAAAAAACATTTTGCATGCCATGTTCGGTATCATATACGAAAAATACAAACCTCCCCCTCTACTTCTACCACCTCCCATGCAAAAGTCTCTATTCAGTATTCGAGAGAATTTGAGATGACATATTTTCCGATATATTAAAGTCAGTAGTGGGGATATGGGGTTTCTGGGCCAGGGTAATGCAGTTCGATTTCTCCTTAGCGACACTAGCGCCACGAGCGGAGGTGGCTAATAGCAATACTAATTAGTGGGGTGGGGTAATGCAGTTCGTTTTCTCCTTGGCGACACTAGCGCCTAGCAGTACCCCTAACTGACTCTTTTTTGAAATGTCAAGATTGATAAGAGTTTTAAAAATTATGCCCCTAACTGACTCCTTTTTGAAATGCCAAGATTGATAAGAGTTGTACGAATTATGATTCATATATGATGAAATTGATATTTACATTGACAGGAATAAACACGAATTGTAAACAATTATATTTTTAGTTGGACTTTAAGAATGCTTTCGTTGTTTATATTGTGAAATAGGTTTTGATCAGCTTGTTAAGTTTTATGAATTAGGTGTCATATACATATGATGAAAATTGATAGATTGTGTGTATGGAGATTGTTATTGTTATTAATAACGTGATATTATTTTATGACGTCATCATCGAGTAGGAATAATTCTTTCGAATTGTTTATGGTTTAGAGTATTCATATGATAGGTTGTTTACATTTTTTTGTGTATGGAATTTTTTGGTTTACGAGTGAGATTGATATGAAAATTTCACCTCAATTCGCTAACATATATGATCATTTTTTTTGATAAACGAGTTCAAGCTCTTACACATTACCTGCTTAGATACACCTTGGTACCCCTTTACCTGTCGATATTAATTTTAGAGTAGATTATTGGTTATTGGTTGTAAGAGATTATTGGTTATTGGTGAGTATATATATTGGTTAATGGAAGAGAGAGAGAGAGAGAGAGAGATGATGTATTGGTATTGATCCAGATAGAATGCTGGATAGGGGGATGTTGTATTAGTCCAGATGGGGTATAGATTGTGGTGTATGTGTGTATGTGTGGAGATTGTTATTGTTATTAATAGCGTGGTATTATTTCATGACGTCATCATCAATTGGAGTTGCCATAATGTCAAAAAAAATAAAAAAAAAATAAAAAAAAAAATAAAAAAAAAATAAAAAAAAAATAAAAAAAAAAAAAATTAAAAAAAATTAAAAAAAAATAAAAAAAAAAAAAAAAAAAAATCATAAATTTACAGATTCGCATGACAATGTTCCTATGCCTAATACTGATAAACCCGATTAATGGGCTATTTAACGTACACGAACTGACAGGATTTACAGAAATACAACTTAACAAAGTAGAAATAGTGACCAAAGCAAATATTATCATACACATAATTGACATAAAAGAAATTTTAGACGTAATAAACGAATTTTCAACCAATACAGCTAATTTTAACGGAGAACAGAAGAACTTACTTATTACAGAACTAAAACAATTGACAAACAAAATTAAAAATATTTTAGGAATTATATAGAAATAGAAAGAAAAGTGCTTTATTGAATATAGTCCGATGTACAGCAAAATGGTTATTTGGAACGATGGACGAACAAAACAGACTAGACACATAAAATCACATGAAGACGACAGACGAAAATAATCATAATCTCATTACCGTAATAAACCAACAAATAATTATAAACAACAATTTAATGAATCTTTCAGACAGCTTAAAAATTGAAAAATAAATATATAGAACCATATCAACTACAACAACAACAACTACAACACTATAAAATACAACCAAACAACCATACAAACACCTGCTACCAACTTGTACCCATATGATACCAATTTACCTTATTAAATTTTACTATAAGTTAAGAAATAAAAAAGAGTCTTGTGTGTTGTTATACTTGTATACCAAATTCTGATTAATATGCATATTTCAAGAAAAAAACAAACTGAATGATGGTTTTAAGCATATTTATTATCAAGATATTTTTTTTAAATAATAAACATAAGAAAATTATGATATGTATCGGTTATATTATATATAGAATAGCTATTTCTTTAACAATGAAACAGTTTTCAGATCCTCTAAATTTAATATTTATATTATTACTTCAGCTTTTCTCAATGCTTCAATGATGGCAACAATCTCGTTGATATGATAAATATCTCCCGCCTGTAGCGCTGATACAAGCAATTGTAACCGGTCCACCAATTCATTGGGGTCATCCCAAGAAATATACTGTTTTGGTTCGATTGATGTTTGTATTAAATCTCCTCCTCTATGAGTTAAAAGTTTGTTAATAGTTTTTGTATATTTATAGCCACGGTTTCCATTTATTTGTCTTTTGCTGGGTTCGATTGATGTTTGTATTAAATCTCCTCCTCTATGAGTTAAAAGTTTGTTAATAATTTTTGTATATTTATAGCTACGGTTTCCATTTATTTGTCCTTCGCTGGTATAGTGACGTCTATAGGCATTAGTATCGAGCAGAATATTTCTATAATTCTGTAAATCATCTTTATTGTACAGAGTCTTATCTGGAACTTTCATAAATAGTAGCTCATATATGCCCGGAGTACCCTCATTTATCTTTTATTAATATTTGACTACCATCGATTGTAAAAATCGAGTTTCCAATTTTCCATTGTTCATTTTCATGATAAACACCATAAGTACTATCAATGAAATCCGGATTATTTACAAATATATTTAAATATTTTGTAGGTATTTCATCAAATTCTCGCTCGTTCATATATTCAATGAGTTCTTGCCGACCTGAAGGAGTTGTCACATATTTACGTATGCTTCTTACATCCGGAGACTTTAATGGTGTTTCAAAAGTATCAGTTAGATTAAGCTTTCGTCCGAATTTGGGTGTTGGAGTTTCAAAGTCTACGTCACTTGCACTATCATCTGTAGATTGAGTTTCCATGTTTTCTTCTTTTTCAGGTTCATATTTACTATGATTATGATTTTCTACATCTCCTTCTCTTTTAGGCTCGAATTTACTGTATTCATACAGTTTAACTAATTTTTTAAGAGGTCTTGTGATTGGCTTAAAAGTTTGTTCTTGTCGAGTTTCAGCATTAACTCTACCTGTTTTGAATTGCTTATATTTTTTACGTAACGAGTTACTAGACTTTATAATTTGTCTAAGAATATCTTTATCGGTCGACTTCTGCATTTTTCCTTCTTACACAACAACAACAGATTAACAGATATCGTACTGCTTCTGTACTGAGGTGTACTGCTTTAATACTGCTTCTGTACTGAGGTGTACTGCTTTAATACTGCTTCTGTACTGCTTTTGTACAGCTTTAATACTGCTTTGTACAGCTTTAATACTGCTTTGTACAGCTTTAATACTGCTTTGTACAGCTTTAATACTGCTTTAATACTGCTTCTGTACTGCTTTGTACAGCTTTAATACTGCTTTGTACAGCTTTAATACTGCTTTAATACTGCTTCTGTACTGCTTTGTACAGCTTTAATACTGCTTTGTACAGCTTTAATACTGCTTTAATACTGCTTCTGTACTGCTTTGTACAGCTTTAATACTGCTTTGTACAGCTTTAATACTGCTTCTGTACTGCTTTGTACAGCTTTGATACTGCTTTGTACAGCTTTAATACTGCTTTAATACTGCTTCTGTACTGCTTTGTACAGCTTTAATACTGCTTTGTACAGCTTTAATACTGCTTCTGTACTGAGGTGTACTGCTTTAATACTGCTTCTGTACTGAGGTGTACAGCTTTAATACTGCTTTGGACAGCTTTAATACTGCTTCTGTACTGAGATGTACTGCTTTACACAGCTTTATTACTGCTTTCAGGTTTTTAAATATAGTTTTTCAAACTTTTTTCTCATATTACTGAATCAAAGTCTTCATATTGATTATATATAGTTGTATTTATTTGATATTGGAATCAAGATAGGAAATAACTTCTCTTGGATGCTGAAAGTGAACAGAATTCAAAGCATATATACAGTATTCATATAAATCTAGAAACATGACTGCTGAGTGTTGAAGGGAAAAGTATAGATTTTTTTTTTTTTTTTTTTTGGTTATTCGAGCCTCAATGTGATTACAATCAACCAAGTACAGCTGTGAGGTTGTATAGTTGGTTGTACAGCTGTGTGGTTGTATAGTTGGTTGTACAGCTGTGTGGTTGTATAGTTGGTTGTACAGCTGTGTGGTTGTATAGTTGGTTGTACAGCTGTGTGGTTGTATAGTTGGTTGTACAGCTGTGTGTTTGTATAGTTGGTTGTACAGCTGTGTGGTTGTATAGTTGGTTGTACAGCTGTGTGGTTGTATAGTTGGCTGTACAGCTGTGTGGTTGTATAGTTGGTTGTACAGCTGTGTGGTTGTATAGTTGGTTGTACAGCTGTGTGGTTGTATAGTTGGTTGTACAGCTGTGTGGTTGTATAGTTGGTTGTACAGCTGTGTGGTTGTATAGTTGGTTGTACAGCTGTGTGGTTGTATAGTTGGTTGTACAGCTGTGTGGTTGTATAGTTGGTTGTACAGCTGTGTGGTTGTATAGTTGGTTGTACAGCTGTGTGGTTGTATAGTTGGTTGTACAGCTGTGTGGTTGTATAATTGGTTGTACAGCTGTGTGGTTGTATAGTTGGTTGTACAGCTGTGTGTTTGTATAGTTGGTTGTAATCACATTGAGGCTCGAATAACCAAAAAAAAAAAAAAAAAATCTATACTTTTCCCTTCAACACTCAGCAGTCATGTTTCTAGATTTATATGAATACTGTATATATGCTTTGAATTCTGTTCACTTTCAGCATCCAAGAGAAGTTATTTCCTATCTTGATTCCAATATCAAATAAATACAACTATATATAATCAATATGAAGACTTTGATTCAGTAATATGAGAAAAAAGTTTGAAAAACTATATTTAAAAACCTGAAAGCAGTAATAAAGCTGTGTAAAGCAGTACATCTCAGTACAGAAGCAGTATTAAAGCTGTCCAAAGCAGTATTAAAGCTGTACACCTCAGTACAGAAGCAGTATTAAAGCAGTACACCTCAGTACAGAAGCAGTATTAAAGCTGTACAAAGCAGTATTAAAGTTGTACAAAGCAGTACAGAAGCAGTATTAAAGCTGTACAAAGCAGTTTCAAGGCAGTACAGCTCAGTACAGAAGCAGTTTAATAACTATATAAAACCAGTTCAGAGCATTCTTCAAACAATATCTGTTAATCTGTTGTTGTTGTGTAAGAAAGGAAAATGCAGAAGTCGACCGATAAAGATATTCTTAGACAAGTTATAAAGTCTACTAACTCGATACGTAAAAAATATAAGCAATTAAAAATCGGTAGAGTTAATGCTGAAACTCGACAAGAACAAACATTTAAACCAATCACAAGACCTCTTAAAGAATTAGTTAAACTGTATGAACACAGTAAATTCGAACCTAAAAGAGAAAAAGATGTAGAAACTCATGATCACAGTGAATATGAATCTAAAAAAGAAGAAAACGTGGAAACTCAATCTACAGATGATATTGAAAGTGACGTAGACTTTGAAACTCCAACACCTAAATTCAGACGAAAGCTTGATCTAACTGATACTTTTGAAACACCATTAAAGTCTCCGGATGTAAGAAGCATACGTAAATATGTGACAACTCCTTCAGGTCGGCAAGAACTCATTGAATATATGAACGAGCGAGAATTTGATGAAATACCTACAAAATATTTAAATATAATTGCAAATAATCCGGATTTCATCGATAGTACTTATGGTGTTTATCATGAAAATGAACAATGGAAAATTGGAAACTCGATTTTTACAATCGATGGTAGTCAAATATTAATAAAAGATAAAACCTATGATGGTACTCCGGGCATATATGAGCTACTATTTATGAAAGTTCCAGATAAGACTCTGTACAATGAAGATGATTTACAGAATTATAGAAATATTTTGCTTGATACTAATGCTTATAGACGTCACTATACCAGCAAAGGACAAATAAATGGAAACCGTAGCTATAAATATACAAAAATTATTAACAAACTTTTAACTCATAGAGGAGGAGATTTAATACAAACATTAATCGAACCCAGCAACGGACAAATAAATGGAAACCGAAGCTGTAAATATACAAAAATTATTAACAAACTTTTAACTCATAGAGGAGGAGATTTAATACAAACATCAATCAAACCAAAACAGTATATTTCTTGGGATGATCCTAATAAACTGGTGGACCGGTTACAATTGCTTGTATCAGCGCTACAGGCGGGAGATATTTATCATATCAACGAGATTGTTGCCATCATTGAAGCATTGAGAAAAGCTGAAGTAATAATATAAATATTAAATTTAGAGGATCTGAAAACTGTTTCATTGTTAAAGAAATAGCTATTCTATATAATATAACCGATACATATCGTAATTTTCTTATGTTTATTTATTTAAAAAAAAAAATATCTTGATAATAAATATGATTAAAACCATCATTCAGTTTGTTTTTTTCTTGAAATATGCATATTAATCAGAATTTGGTATACAAGTATAACAACACACAAGACTCTTTTTTATTTCTTAACTTATAGTAAAATTTAATCAGGAAAGTTGGTAGCAGGTGTTTGTATGGTTGTTTGGTTGTATTTTATAGTGTTGTAGTTGTTGTTGTTGTAGTTGATATGGTTCTATATATTTATTTTTCAATTTTTAAGCTGTCTGAAAGATTCATTAAATTGTTGTTTATAATTATTTGTTGGTTTATTACGGTAATGAGATTATGATTATTTTCGTCTGTCGTCTTCATGTGATTTTATGTGTCTAGTCTGTTTTGTTCGTCCATCGTTCCAAATAACCATTTTGCTGTACATCGGACTATATTCAATAAAGCACTTTTCTTTCTATTTCTATATAATTCCTAAAATATTTTTAATTTTGTTTGTCAATTGTTTTAGTTCTGTAATAAGTAAGTTCTTCTGTTCTCCGTTAAAATTAGCTGTATTGGTTGAAAATTCGTTTATTACGTCTAAAATTTCTTTTATGTCAATTATGTGTATGATAATATTTGCTTTGGTCACTATTTCTACTTTGTTAAGTTGTATTTCTGTAAATCCTGTCAGTTCGTGTACGTTAAATAGCCCATTAATCGGGTTTATCAGTATTAGGCATAGGAACATTGTCATGCGAATCTGTAAATTTATGATTTTTTTTTTTTTTTTTTTTATTTTTTTTTAATTTTTTTTAATTTTTTTTTTTTTTTTTTTTTTTTATTTTTTTTTTATTTTTTTTTTTTATTTTTTTTTTTTTTTTTTTGACATTATGGCAACTCCAATTGATGATGACGTCATGAAATAATACCACGCTATTAATAACAATAACAATCTCCACACATACACACACACACATATACACATACACCACAATCTATACCCCATCTGGACTAATACAACATCCCCCTATCCAGCATTCTATCTGGATCAATACCAATACATCATCTCTCTCTCTCTCTCTCTCTTCCATTAACCAATATATATACTCACCAATAACCAATAATCTCTTACAACCAATAACCAATAATCTACTCTAAAATTAATATCGACAGGTAAAGGGGTACCAAGGTGTATCTAAGCAGGTAATGTGTAAGAGCTTGAACTCGTTTATCAAAAAAAATGATCATATATGTTAGCGAATTGAGGTGAAATTTTCATATCAATCTCACTCGTAAACCAAAAAATTCCATACACAAAAAAATGTAAACAACCTATCATATGAATACTCTAAACCATAAACAATTCGAAAGAATTATTCCTACTCGATGATGACGTCATAAAATAATATCACGTTATTAATAACAATAACAATCTCCATACACACAATCTATCAATTTTCATCATATGTATATGACACCTAATTCATAAAACTTAACAAGCTGATCAAAACCTATTTCACAATATAAACAACGAAAGCATTCTTAAAGTCCAACTAAAAATATAACCCACGTGTTCATTCCTATCAATGTAAATATCAATTTCATCATATATGAATCATAATTCGTACAACTCTTATCAATCTTGGCATTTCAAAAAGGAGTCAGTTAGGGGCATAATTTTTAAAACTCTTATCAATCTTGACATTTCAAAAAAGAGTCAGTTAGGGGTACTGCTAGGCGCTAGTGTCGCCAAGGAGAAAACGAACTGCATTACCCCACCCACTAATTAGTATTGCTATTAGCCACCTCCGCTCGTGGCGCTAGTGTCGCTAAGGAGAAATCGAACTGCATTACCCTGGCCCAGAAACCCCATATCCCCACTACTAAAGTCATTTCCATCTCATCTAGAGTATCATATGATTAGGCTTTAAGCCCAATCATAGTTCTGTTATGTTTTTTATACTCTAGATGAAATCTGAGAGTATATTGTGTTTGCCTTACCGTTTGTAACGCTAAGAAATAATGCTCGCACAGAGCCGCCAAGGGTACAGAAATATTTGTTGTCGCTCAAAAACTTCGATTCCGAGTTGCTGTCTGTCCGTCTGTCTACAGCATAACTCTCGAACGCTTTGAGCTATCGTGCTGAAACTTGTTGTATGTCATTTTTAGCAAAAAAGAAACTTTAAGTTCGTGAACGGGTCACATCCCCCCACTCCTTCTACCCCCTCCCATACAAATTTCACGAAATTCCAGAATTTTCAGAAATTGATTTTTCTTTGAAACAATTTAAGCTATCAATTTGAAATTTCGGTCAAAGTATTATGATATAGATGCCATTAATATGACTGAATATTAATTTGATCCCGTCACTCCTTCTACCCCCTCCCATACAAATGCATAATTTTGAAAAATGCAGTTTTTCGATTTTCATCGAAACTAGCAAAGTTATAAAAACGAATTTTTGTCAGAATTAATTTTATTATAATTCCAATCGGCATTGAAAAAATTATCAACTTCACCTTAGTGCTTCTACCCCCTCCCATACAAATTTCACGAAATTTTGAAATTTAAATTAAATTATTTTTCTTTGAAACTGTTAAGGCTATCAACTTGATATTTCGCATAATGTATAAAAATAGAAATACCAATAACGGGAAAAAAAAAAGTTTTCATCCTTACACTCCTTCTACCCCCTCCCATACAAATGCATAATTTTTGTTAAATGCATTATATCGATTTCCATTAAAACTAGAAAAATTTCTAACTTGAAATTTTGCCAGAATTTGTTTTTTAGTAGTTGCAATAAATGCTGGAAAGAATTATCAGCTCAGCTTCCCTCCTTCTAACCCCTCCCATATAAATATCTATATTATAAATTCAAAAAAAGCATTTCTCCTTCGAATATATGAGAGCTGTCGACTTTGAAATTGAATCAAAGCATAGTGATAAGGGTGATGATAAGCAGTTTCAAAATCATTTAAAACGTTTCACTTCCTCTGCCACCTCCCATACAAATGCCACAGTTTCTGGAAAACTATGTCCAATTTCTTTAAAAATAATAAAATAATAAAACTAAAAATTTTAAGTTCAGCACGAGACATTTTACATGCCATTCTACCACCTCCCATCCAAAGTCTCTACTCACTATTCGAAAGAATTTGAGATGACATATTTTCCGGTATATTAAAGTCATTTCCATCTCATCTAGAGTATCATATGATTGGGCTTTAAGCCCAATCATAATTCTGTTATGTTTATACTCTAGATGAAATCTGAGAGTATTATAAGTTTGCTCTAAAGTTTGTAACGCCAAGAAATAAGGCTCGGAGAAAAAAATGATGAATACAGAAATTAATATTATCACTCAAAAATCTCAAAACCGGATGTCCGTCCGTCCGTCCGTTCGCTCTCTAGCTTGAGAACGCGTTGAGCTAGAAAGCTCAAATTTCGTACACGCCGTTTTTGATAAAAAAGTAAGGTCAAGTTCGTCAACGGGCCAAATCGCTCCACCCCTTCTACCCCCTCCCATACAAAATGACACAAATGCGCAATTTGACAATAAACGGATCTGATCGAAAACTATAAAAGCTATTGGCCTGAAATTTAGAATATTTTACTTTTATGATAATATCAATCTACCGCATAAAAATTTTGCGTGTCCGCCCCCTCCTTCTACCACCTCCCATACAAACTGTACTTATTATGAATTACTCTAAGCCAATTTACTCAGTGCGTATAAAATTTAGCGAGCTGAAATTGTGCACTAAATATTTACTTAAAATTGTTAGTAAGGCTAAAAAAAATTAGACGATTAGCTTCACCTCTTCTACCCCCTCCCATACAAAATGACATAATTTCGCAATTCGACTATAAATAGATTTGCTCGAAAAGTATAACAGTTATTAGTCTAAATTTCGGGATACATTACTTTTATAATAATTTCAATATACTGTGTACAAATTATTTGCGTCCTCCCTCTCCTTCCAACCCCTCCCATACAAGCTGCACTTTTTCATGAAATGCTCTAAGCCGATTCTCTCAGAACATATAACATTTATCGAGCTCATATTTCGTAATAAATACTTATATAGCATTATCACTAAAATCTGAAAAAAAGTTTTTGATTAGCTTTACTGCTTCTACCCCCTCCCATACAATATGACACAGTTTCCAAACTTCACAAAAAATCTATTTTCTTGAAAAGTATGAATGCTACCAGTCTCAAATTTAAGAAACGTCAATTTTATGATATTTTTAGTTATTTCTGAAAAAATCACTAAAATCCCCCCACTCTTTCTACCACCTCCCATACAAACTGCACATTTTCACTAAATCTAACACACTAATTTTCTCAGCTCCTATTCAATTTTTGGTGTAAGCATTTTGTATAAAACATTTTTATAGCTACTTTAGCATGATGGGGAAAAAAATAGTTCAATGCTATCACCCCTTCTAACACTCCTCATACAAAATTTCTTGGAATCACAAAAAACTCTATTTCATCTAGAGTACCGTAAGATTGCGCTTTACGCGCAATCGTAGCCCTGTTATGTTTTTCCATTATGTTTTTACCATATCAGCATTCTAGGTTTTTGTGAGCCCGTGAATCCTGACGTATACTTCTGTTTCCTCTGCTATTTTTTGTATAAAATATCCCGTTTTTAAGTGACTAGAATATATCTTGTCTGTCTCTATTTATTAAATTAAATGTCGATTTTTCGATTAAATCAAACCTTTACCGCGTGTGTCATCTTTTGGAAACCAGTATGCATGAAAATAATGGAATGTTATTTTTTTTCAAGAGTAGATTAAATCTGGCTCAGGATTCCTGATGTTCAGGTTCCTTAGCATTTATTTCTTATTGTGTAAGAGTTGATAGCTCTTTACCCAACCCTCTACCAGCGAATTTTTAATTTTCACAGATTGAGGTGGCCCAGAGCCAGTTGGCTGAAAATATATGTATGTCGCCTGGGATTTGAGCTCACTAAATTAGCATTGTAAACCAACACCCTACCCACTACGCTACACTCTGGTTGGAATGTTATAGTATTGGCTTTTCGATAGTGAGAAATTATAAGATTTTTCAACTCAATATTATTGGAAAATTCAAACAAATTGATAAGGTGTGGAGCATAACTATAAACGCAGTCAAAATATGCAAATTTGTGGAATTTATTTAATGTGATGTCGTTATTATTTAATTGACAATTAGCAGCACCTAATCGCCATAATTACCTCCTGAATCCGAATATGATCCCGTTCTTTTCCATCGCCCACCGTTTTCGGGGGAGGCGCCCACCTATTTTTATCAATTTTTGATATTTTAGAGGGATAAGAGAATTATTTTGGCCTTTCAATTCCTTTTGAGGGGATAGGGAGGTAAAAATATATAAAATATGAACATTTCTAGCAAGCTACCTCTTTGCGGGGGGGGGGGGGGGATTTGCCTCCTTAAATTGTAAAAAAACATTAGTAGAGATAGATTTTTTAGTTTTTTTTCGCAATTTTTTCATTTATTTTGTACATAGTCCAGCTTCCAGCCCTTCATCCTCCCCCAAACGAGAACTCCTTCCTTGATTTTAGCTTCACTAAGATGAGGAAATTTAATTTTAAAAAATTGCAATGTGTCACCTGTCTTGTACATTGCTTTCACAAACTGTTTGAATCCGAGTTTGATGTGCAAAGGCGGCAAGTAAATATTTTCCTTCGGGACCAGAGAATCATAGAGCAACAACTTTTAAGTCAGCGCAAAGTTTTCAATTAAAATCATGATCATTGGTTCTATCAATGGTACAGCGTATGTTTTCGTACATCTCCTTCATATCTACAGAGTATGCAACCGGGGCTGATGGTAGTTCATTCCCGTTCGCCAACAGGACACCTTTTAAGCTTGTCTTAAATGAGTCGATAAACAGTCTCCATTTTTCTGGCTCACATGGCATCTTCAGTTCTAACATCAATGCATTTCAATTAGGGTAGCCTTCATCTTCCAAAAAAATTAATTTCAGGGTTGACTGCCTGGTCCTGAAAGAAGAAATTTTTACGTCATTTTCTAAGAGATTCCTCTTCTGAAGTCGAGATGCAAGAATTTGAGATTTTCTCTTAGGTAAGTTCAAATCCCTGACAAATCATTCAACTCCGACTGATTAGCGAGGTGAGGTTTCCGATGAACTGAATCTGTTGAGCACTTTTCATCATCGATGGAAGGAACATTGATGGCGCGGGCTGTGGCTCAAAGTTTGTCAAATTTGTTTCTAGCTCTAGAGTATTGGTTTTTGAGGGCTCTGGGATTGGCTAAGATTCGCTGTGAGGAGTAGGTCTTAGAGCTGAAGGGATATTTGGATACTGAATGGTCTACTTACTTTTGTTAGAGAACCTGACGGTGGAAGTCAAAAGTAATAATCTGTGAGATATCAGTGAGGTTCGCAACAAACCGTGGGCGTAGCAAATTGTACTGACTTACGGGTACCTTTGAGCCATCTGGTCATGTAACAATTAGTGCAGCAAAATGTTGGAGCCCTTTCCTTGTCGTGATCGCCAACTTCGCAATTAAAGCACAATTTTTAGGCAGTTTTACGAAGCGGAGAAAGGCGTTTTCGTTGCGCTATGAAAATTAATTCCCCGCAAACATAATTGTAGAGTAAATCCATTGAAAAGAAAGATTTTCGGATTCCACACTGTTATGCTCTATTAAAAGTGACGTTTCGGCCTCTGCTGAGACCTTTATCAAACTGATCGACAACTACTGAAGGTTATGATTTTATGTACGTAGAATGGGATTAATGGTGTAAATTGGGTGTGGGAGGTAATTAGCGTTAAATTATTAAATTAATATTAGTATTAGGTAAATAAAGTAAGAACAAAGCTGGAATATGTGGATATGGAATATGAAAACTGGAATATGTACAAAATACGTGAAAAAATTAGGGAAAACCGGAAAAAAAATGTATTATGTTTTTACAATTTAAGGGGGCCAATCCCCCGAAATCTGCCTCCTTGCAAGAATGTCTTGGATATTTTCGTTTCTCTAGCCCCTTAAAAGGAATTTAAAAGCCAAAATAAACCTTTTCACCCCTCTAAATCATGGAAAATTGATAAACATAGATGGGGGGCCTCCCCCGAAAATGGTGGGTGATGGGAAAAAACGGGAGTCATATTCGGATTCAGGAGGTCATTTACATAAGAATCGGCAGGAATGGTGTCAGGGCTTATTTTCATGCCGTAAAGTGTTATTTTATAAAATAAAATAAGAGAACACACAATGGTAAATTTCAATATTTCGTTGGACCACCTTTATTAATTATCGCTTCAAATAATCTGTTTGGCATATTTTTTTATTAAATTTGTTACTGTCTTTTATTAATATTCTGCTGTTAATTTCAGCCATTTTCCATTGTTAAATATTGTCATACTGCGTCTTTTCCTTATGAAGTTCCCCTTGCTAGGGTTCCCCCAATATTTTCAATTGGATTAAGGTCTGGGGAGTTAGCGTGAGACGACATCATTTGCATGCTATGGTTCTGGAATAAGCGATACGCATTAATTTGCGCACAATACCTCTATGTATTCCGATGAATTTATTCGAGTACTGAGACACGCCAGTTCCAACAATTTATTTGCACAAAAAGCTTCCCAAGCCATTAACCTGCTGGCACTGAGATTTCATTTTTAAAAAATTTGGAGATACGCAAATCAAGCCACTCATTGAAACCAACTGGGCTATTCAAGTTCTACTTTTCCTCGTCAGAAAAAATGGTCTTGAGGACGAAATAAGAGTTAAAATATGCATAAAAAGTAAATGTTCAACATTTTACCTTAAATCAGTTGGTTTGCATATTTGTTCGGGCGATTTTTAAGCCTTGCTGCCTTATGACGTGCTAGAAAACGTGGTGGTGATTTCAGTTTTTGACGAGAACAGAAAAATATAAATGCTATTTACATTTTTTTCTATTACAGAAAAGTATAAATGCTATTGATCTGAAATTTGAAATGTAAGAATTTTATGATGATTGCAATCTACTGTATAAAAATTAATTGTTGCCTCCTCCTCCTTCCATCATCTCCCGTACAAACTGCACTTTTCATTGAAATGTTCGAAACTAATTTACTCAGTGTGTATAAAATTTATCGAGTTGAAATATTTATTTATTATTAGTAAGACAAAAAAAATAGACGTTTAGCTTTACTCCTCCTACCCCCTCCCATACAAAATGACACAATTTCCCAATTTGACAATAAACAAATTTGCTCGAAAGTGTAAATGCTATTGATCTGAAATTGGGAGTATATTACTTCTATCATGATTTCAATCTACTGTATAAAAGTTTTTTGAGTCCTTTCCTTCCTTCCACCACCTCCCATACAAACTGCACTTTTTCACGAAATACTATAAAGAAATTTACTCAGTACGTATAAAATTGATCGAGCTGAAATTGTGCACTAAATAGTTACTTAGAATTATTAGTAAGATCAAAAAAATTAGACGATTAGTTTCACTCCTTCTACCCTCTACTATACAATCTGACATAATTTCACAACTTTTCAAAAAATCGATTTTCCTGAAAAATATGAATGCTACTGATCTGCAATTTAAAACATGTCAAAAGCATGATGTTGTAGTTATTTCTCAAAAAGTCATTAAGAACTCGGCCCCTCCCATTCAAACTTCACAATTTCACTAAATCCAATACATACACTTATTTTCTCAGTATTTATTAAATTTTCCTAAATTTTGTGTAAAACATTTTGATGGTAACTCTGGCGTGATGTGAAAAAATTAGTTCAATGCCGTCATCCCCTCCACCAAATCCCCTACAAAATTTTTTAACATAAAAAAATTTCTCTTTCACCTAGAGTATCGCATGATTGGGTTTTACGTCTAATCGTAGTCCTGTTCTGTTTATACTCTAGATGGAATCTGAGAGTATTATAAGTTTGCTCTAAGGCTTGTAACACTAAGAAATAAGGCTCGGAGAAAAAAATGAATGGTACAGAAGTTAATATTATCACTCAAAAATCTCAAAACCGGATGTCCGTCCGTCCGTCCGTCAGTCCGTTCGTCTGTGCGCTCTCTAGCTTGAGAATGCATTGAGTTAGATAGTTTGTACACGTCGTTTTTGACAAAAAAGTAAGGTCAAGTTCGTGAACGGGCCAAATCGCTCCACCCATTCTACCCTATTCCATACAAAATGACACAATTGCACAATTTGACAATAAACGGATTTGCTCGAAAATTATAAAATTGATTGGCCTGAAATATGGAATATGTTACTTTTATGATAATATCAATCTACCGTATAAAAATTATGCGTGTCCTCCTCCTCCTTCTACCACCTCCCATACAAACTGAACTTGTCATGAATTACTCTAAGCCAATTTACTCAATGCGTATAAAATTTAGCGAGCTAAAATTGTGCACCAAATATTTATTTAAAATTGTTAAATTTTGGGATATATTACTTTCATAATGATTTCAATCTACAGTAAAAAAATTATTTGGGTCCTCTTTCTCCTTCCACCCCCTCCCATACAAACTACACTTTTTTATGAAATGCTCTAAGCCGATTTTCTCAGAACATATAACATTTATTGAGCTCATATTTTGAAATAAATACTTAATTAGTATTATCACTAAGATAAAAAAAAAATTTTTGATTAGCTTCACTGCTTCTACCCCCTCCCATACAATATGACACAGTTTCATAACTTCACAAAAAATCGATTTTCTTGAAAAGTATGAATGGCACTAGTCTGAAATTTAAGGGATATCAATTTTATAATATTCCTAGTTATTTCTGAAAAAATCACTAAAACTCCCCCCACTCTTTCTACCACCTCCCATACAAACTGCACATTTTCACTAAATCTACTAATTTTCTCAGTTCCCATTCAATTTTTGGAGTAAGCATTTTGAATAAAACATTTTTATAGCTACTTAAGCATGATGGGGAAAAATTAATTCACCCCCATACAAAATTTCTTGGGATCACAAAAAATTCTATTTCATCTAGAGTATCGTAAGATTGCGCTTTACGCGAAATCGTAGCCGTGTTAGGTTTTTTTTAATAAATTTGACTTGTTATCAATAGTTAATAGCACAAACTAACGACAATCTACTTACTGTGTTTATAGTTATGTATGCAACTGCTACATTTTAGCAAACGGTAACTACAGCGATCAGTTATTGCTAATTGTATTTATTCGTTACACTTTCTTCTAATCTCTCATAATCAATTAAAAAATAACAGTATTTCACTAAAAACAATTGCAAAATTGTAAATCTCATTCGGTAACTAACTACTTGCGGTCCCATTTGAGTTATGGAACTACAAACAAACTCGTTGGTTTGAAGAAATCGTCAAATTATTTCATGCAAAACCAGCTGCTTAATAAAACATAAAAGAATTATGATTGGGCGTAAAGCCCAATAATATTGTTGCGAGCTAGAGGTTCGCCGGGATTTCAAGAGAAACGCAATTCGTTTAAAAATAATAGATAATTTATTTATTCGCAGTCTTTTTACTTAATTTTCACGTTAACTTAATTCGCCTTAAATCGCACTACCGATATTTCGCTTTCTATCGCTTTCACTACCGTTCGCGTTCAGATGTCGCTGACTGACTGACTGGCTGCTGACAGCTCCGTGCTTTTTATAGCAAAACTCCCTAGTTCTGGAAGCTTCCGTCAGGCGGTTTTAGGTGTGTGCCTAGACTATTCAAGTTCCGTCGGGTGTTTGCTAGAACGTTCTAGATGGCGTTTTACACAGTAGGGGATACTGTTCTTGTATTTTCCAGAAATATCGGCGGTTTTGCCAGATCCATAACAATATGATACTCTAGATGAAATGAGAAAGAGTTCAATGTACCGGAAAATATGTCACCTCCAATTCTTTTTCTTTTAAATAATTAATAGTGACTTTTGTATGGGAGGTGGTCGAAGCAGCGGAGGAAGGTTTGTAATTTTTGGATATGACACCTAATGTGGTATGCAAAATATTTCGTGCTGAATTTACGGTTTGTAGCTTTCATTATTTTCAATTGGGCATAGTTTTCCTGAAATTGAGGCACTTGTGTGGGAGGTGGCAGAGGAAGTGGAGCGTTTAAGATGATTTTAAAACTGCTTATCATCATCCTTATCACCATGCTTTGATTCAATTTCAAATTCGATAGTTTTAATATATTCGAAGAAGAAATGCTTTATAATACAGATATTTGTATGGGTGGGGGTAGAAGGAGTGAAGAGAAGCTGATAATTTTTTTTGGCATTTATTGCAATTATTAAAAAACTAATTCTGGCAAAATTTTAAGTTTGTACTTTTTCTAGTTTTAATGGAAATCGATATAATGCACTTAACAAAAATTGTACATTTGTATGGAAGGGGGTAGAAGGAGTGTACGGATCAAAACACATTTTTTTCTCGTTATTGATATTTTTATTTTTATACTTTATGCAAAATATGAAGTTGATAGCTTTAACAGTTTCGAAGAAAAATAATTTAGTTTAAATCTCAAAATTTCGTGAAATTTGTATGGGAGGGGTAGAAGGAGTGAGGTGAAGTTGATAATTTTTTCAAAGCCGATTGGAATTATAATAAAATTAATTCTGGCAAAAATTCGTTTTCTAACTTTGCTAGTTTCAATGAAAATCGAAAAACTGCATTTTTCAAAATTATGCATTTGTATGGGAGGAGGTAGAAGGAGTGAAGAGATCGGCTCAATATTTTGTGACGCAAATGATATGTACAGCATTATACTTTAACCTAAATTCAAAGTCAACAGCTGAAATAGTTTCAAAGAAAAATCAATTTTTGAAAATTTCGAAATTTCGTGAAATTTGTATGGGAGGGGTAGAAGGAGTGGGGGATGTGGCCCGTTCACGAACTTAAAGATACTTTTTTGCTAAAAATGACACACAACAAATTTCAGCACGATAGCTCAAAGCGTTCGAGAGTTATGCTGTAGACAGACGGACAGACAGACAGACAGACGGACAGACGGACAGACAGCAACTCGGATTCGAAGTTTTTGAGCGACAACAAATATGTTTGTATCCTTAGCGGCTCTGTGCGAGCATTATTTCTTAGCGTTACAAACGGTAAGGCAAACACAATATACTCTCAGATTTCATCTAGAGTATAATTATTTGAGAATATTTTGGCTACGTCACTATTTCATATTTCGTATTATCAAAAATGTTAAAACGTGTTAATGAAATTTGAGAGTATTATAAGACAAGAAATAAGGCTCGGAGAAAAAACTGAATAATACAGAAGTTCATATTATCACGTACACGGAGCTCTCTAGCTGGCGAACACGTTAAGCTAGGAAGTTCAAATTTGATCCACGTAGATTTTTGACAAAAAGGTCAGGTTAAGTTCGTGAATAGGCCAACTCGCTCCATCCCTTCTGCCCCATCCCATACAAAATTACACATTTTGAAAAATTTATTAATAATCAGATTTTTTTCGAAACTTTACGAGCTATTTTATTTGAAATTTGGACTTATTGTTCTTATGATAATTTCAATATAAGGTACAAAAATTAATTGAATCCCCCACTCCTTCTACCACCTCCCATACAAATTGCAATATTATTTGAAATATTAAAACCAATTTAGTCAGCAGGTATAAAATTTATCAAACTGAAATTGTGCACTAACTAATAAGTTAAGTCGAAAAAAATTAAAAGATTAACTTTACTCCATCTACCCCCTCTCATACAATATCTCACAATTACACAAACTTACTGAAAGTTAATTTTCTTGAATTCAATGAATGCAATTTAAAACATGTCAATTCCTCTATTCTCTCACTTCTTCTTGCACCTGCCATACAAACTGCTTTACGTGCAAGCATAGTTCTGTTATGTTTGTTTTAGTATACGACATAAAGAACTATTTGCATTAACCTCTTCACTTCAACACATCAACTACACTTAATATCTCTTCTTCCATCCAGTAATGTTCAAAAATTAAATCTAGAACTCGCTGTAAAATAGAATTCACGCCGCTCGACTTTCCGAATTGGGGAGGTCTTACACACAATACACCGCATCTTTACGAATAAAAAGTCTTACCGAACAATAATTTACGGGCTTACTTTCACGTTTAAGTTATAATAAAGCAAAAATTGCCACAAACAGAAAAAATCGCGAATGATTTAAGTCTAACCATAAGGTCAGATAATATATTGTATATAATTGTTATGACTAAATTTAAACGTAAGCTTTGAATTTCAGATAAACAAACGGGTGCGAATCAACAAAACAATTCTAGAAATTGATATAATAATAGCACAAAAACATGTATTTCGGGTAGCCAAGCTCAGCGTATTGCGGGAGGTCGTGTTTTCGAATGGCCACTACAAATTTACAGATCTAGTAAAAAAAAATGTCCGTCAGATCAGTAATTTGTCTTCTCTACCAAACATCCTGTTTAAAATAGGTATTATATTGTTATGGATGCATTCTTAATTATGTTATATTTAAAAAAAGACAAATGAGTGTATTTTGTTAATAATTATAGCTTTTCAACCATTCGCCGTTCTAACAATAGAATTTCTTGGCCAGCAAAAGATAAAGTTGCACCTACTTCTTGATATTTCTGCGCAGTGCGGAACTACAGAAAAGTCAAACAAATCACTTTTGCAGTGCGCTGAACTTTTCCTCGCATAATAATAATTATTTAAAAATGCTTAGAAAATGCGCGCACACTGCGAAAATGAAAACTGATCCTCGACATTTTTGGAAAATTACCAATAAAATTTTAAATTCTTTTTTTTTAAAAAGCTTGAGTCGGTATCGGCATTTTGTAAATAAGTATGTTGCACATACACTACGCTATAATTTTTATCTTCAGACCGACTTTTGCATTTTCACTTTGTTTATACACTCGTGCTGGTCATCAAAATTGTGTGACCAGTATTTCGTTGTTAATATTTTTTTTTTATACAATTTATTTTAGGATTAAGAATGCAAAGTTAATAGAGAAATGTCGTGCTATCGGAATCATAATAACACAGCTGACTGAAATTTGAAATTCATATTCATGCTCTAATTTTGTTCGCAATACGGATGACGAACCGTAAAATATTAAAAACTTCAATATATAGGGTGTTTTTTTTTTAGAGGCGGAGAACTTTAAATTGAAATAAAATACAGAAAAATGTCTTTAATATATGAAATTGACTATATGTGAAAGATCATTCTATAGCATTAATGTTTGAATATGATTTCGGGCATGTAGCCGCTGCGGCTGGTGCATACATTGCGTAATATGGAAGCCCACAATTTCATTTGAAAATTTTGTTCAGTGATGAAGGACACTGTTGGCTAAATGGCTATGTCAATAAGCAGAATTGCCGCATTTGGAGCAACGATAATTCACAAGCCATTGTTGAAATAGAAAAAGTCACCGTTTGGTGCGCTTTATGGGCATATGTCTTCAAAAATGATGATGGTCAGAACGTTACAGTCAACGGTGGGTGATACAGAGACATGATTACTAACTTTTTCGTGCCTCAATTTAAAGGCATTAATGTCGGAGACATGTGGTTTCTACAGGACAGCGCGATACAATTAAATTACTGAAGGAAACATTTGATGATCGATTAATTTCACAAAATGCTCCTGTATACTGGCCACCTCTTTCGTGCGATTTGGCGCCATTTTTTTTTTATCTGGGGATATATAAAGTCCCATGTCCACGCCGATAAACTGGAAACTATTAAGCACTTGGAATCCAACATTCGACGCGTTATTGCCGAAATACTGCCTGATTTATTGCGAAGAATCTGTGAAAATTGGACTTCCAGATTACGCCATATACGCATCAGCTGCGACAGCCGCATGCTGGAAATCATTTTCGAACATTAATGCTATAAAATCATCTTTTAAATTAAGCATTTTTTTGGATATTAAAAATATTTCTCTGTGTTTTATTTCAGTTTGAAATTCTCCACCTCTAAAAGCACCCTATACAAATCAAATTTCTGTTAAGCATTGGCATTAAGCTGTTGCCAGGACTTGTTTATTCCTCTGGCCTCCTGCTCAACTGCTCGCTCCCATGTGTTACATGGTCGACCAACCCGACGTCTTTCTTGAGGATTATAATCCAGAGCCTGTTTGGCGATGTTTCGCTCTGGTTTCCTCAAAGTATGACCGGTCCACTGCCACTTCCGCCTTTGAATCTCAATACCTATTTTAGTCTGGCCGGTTGTACTCCAAAGTTCGTCGTTTGAGATCACTTCTGGCCAGAATATTCCTAAAATGCGTCGGAAGCATTGGTTCACGAAAGTCTGTAGTTTCTTGGTAAGTCGAACGGTCACTTTCCACGTAGTACAACCATATAGCAACATGGATTTGATGCATGCGTCAAAAATTCGCAGCTTCGCGCGCAGGGAGATGTCTCTTAACCTTCAGAAAGGGGAAACGTTACCAAAGGCCTGACGAGCTTTATTTAGACGAGCCTCAACATCCTTTTCGACTCCGCCGTCCATGCTGACAATGCTTCCAAGATAGCAAAAATCTTGCACCTCTTCCACATCCTATCCGTTAAGAACAATCGGTGTGCTTGCGTTCGAACCCATGTGCATGTACTTGGTTTTACACACATTTATTTTCAGTCCCGCCTCTTTGTATTTAGAATGCAACGAGCGAGCATTTGACTCTAAGTCCGAACGGTTATGTGCAAGCAAACACACGTCATCAGCATAATCAAGGTGACTTAAGATGTTAAATAGTCTCCATTGAAGACCTTTACCTTCCCCACCTTCCAGTGCAGCTTTCAAGATGACATTTAGTACCACCAGAAATAGGGCTGGTTTTAATATGCAGCCTTGTCTGACACCCGTTCGCACAGGGAAGCTCTCGGACAGCTCTTCTCTATGCAAGACGCGACACCTTGCATCTTCGTAGGATTCTTTAATCATAGCTATGACCTTATCTGGAATACCTCTCCTACGCAAAACATTCCATATGTAATCTCGCTTAACGCTGTCGAAAGCCTTCTCGAAGTCCACAAACATGAGATGTAGTGGCGAACCCATTTCGGCTGACTACTCTAATATTATCCGTAGGGTATTTGTGTGGTCGGTACAAGACGACCCTTTACGGAATCCAGCCTGATAAACTTCGAGAGTGCTCTCGACGACATCACTAATCCTATTGAGAATTACCTTAGCCATAATTTTTGATACGGCAGTAAGTAGCCAATTGCCACAATCCCGAAGGTCGCCCTTCTTCGGAATTTTCACAATGACGCCCTCCTTCCATTCAGTCGGATATCTTCCTTCATTCCACACCTTAGTGAAGAGTGGGAGGAGTATATCGGCTGTTATTTCCGGGTCCGCTTTGAGGAGTTCGGTTGGTAGTCCGTCTGTACCTGGAGCTTTCCTTCCCGCCATTGACCGAATGGCGGAAACTATCTCTTCCTTATCTGGGGGATCGTCCCTAATAGAGGATTGTTGCGGTTGGATGTTTGGAAGTTGTTCTGTTTCCGGAATATCTTCATCTGACAAGATGTTTAAAATATCAGAGAAGTATTCCTTCCATCGTCGCAACTGGTGTTCACTCATATTAAGGAGAGTTCCGTTGACATCTCTCACCAGGTGGTTGGCGGTGAAATTCCTGTTCGTCAACTGTTTCATGATTTTAAATAGTGAACCCATATCCCCAAGGTAAGCCGCAGATTCTGCCTTGTTTGCCAGATCTTCAATGGCCTTTCTCTTGTCGCGTCTAACAGCCTTTTTAAGCTGTATATGAGCATCGCGGTAGCTCTGCCTCAAGTCGGGCGTTCGTTGGTTGACATCGGGTTGAGAGATGATTGCCAATTTGGCTTTTTTCCGATTGTCAACCTTGTCCCATGTGTCTTGCGACATCCAGGGTTTCTCACCGCTTTGCGCATATCGCACAGATTCTTCAGCACTAGTTAGAAAAGTGTTTCTGGTTGCCTCCCAATTGGCGTCCAGTGTGCGCATTTCATATTCACCCAATGTGGATGACTTTTCGCGTAGAAAAGTGGTGTATTCGCGTTTTTTGTTGGGATTTCTGAGTTAATCCACATTAAGCTTGTGCTTCATTTGAAGAATTTGTGGTCGTCGGATAGCTGCTGTACACAATCTCAAGCAGGCAACCATCAAGTGGTGATTGCTCCCCACGTCAGCTCCACGTTTCGCTCGCACATCGAGGAGACATCTTCTCCATCGGCGACTTATAGCCAAATGGTCGATCTGGTTCTGAGTAACACCATCGGGTGAAATCCAAGATGTTTTATGATGACTCTTGTGTGGAAAAAGGGTCCCTCCGATGACCATTTGCCGAGTACTACAAAACTCCACAAATAATTCGCCGTTTTCGGGTCTCTTAATCCAAGGTCGTGATGCGTCGACCCAAGGGTCACCATGCCTCCCCATGACGTGTTCTAGTTCAGTGTTGTCTGATCCAACCTGGGCGTTCATATCTCCCGAGATGATAATAATATCACCTCTTGGAATACGTTCGAAGATGGCACTCAGTTGGCTATAAAACTCCTCTTTGTCACCAGGTGTTGCGTATTAGTTGGTGCGTAGCACTGCAGAATTGTGACGTTTCTGACACTGGTCCTGAGCCTGACGACGATAATCCTTTCCGAGATTGGTTCCCAGCTAACGAGACTGTTTCTCGCTCTCGGCGTAAGGACGAACTGCTCGCCATTTCTGGCTTCACTTTCAGGGCCAATGTACAGAATAGTGTTTCCGCTAGGGGTTCGTTCTTCTCCTGATCCTGTCCACCTGACCTCGCTCAAGCCCAAGATTTGGATGTTATAGTGCTCCATTTCACGGTCGATCACTGATTGGCGGTGCAAGGACCGAGTAACCCCAGCTCTTTCCCCGTCATTCAATGTTCGAACGTTCTAGAAGCCAATCATAGTTCGTTTTTGAATGCCAAAAGTCGTTACCGTAGAATCAATCCGTATCCGAGGCGCTGTATCCGTTTCTCGTATCATTTAGGTCTTAAGATCAATTCAAAGTCGATCGCTCTCATATATTCGAAGAAGGAATGCTTTTCTTGAATTTATAATACGGATATTTATATGGGAGGGGGTAGAAGGAGTGAAGCTGAGCTGATAATTTTTTCTAGCATTTATTGCAACTAATAAAAAACAAATTCTGGCTGAATTTTGAGCTCAATGAAAGTTATATGTACTGAGAAAATTAGTTTAGAATATTTCATGAAAAAGTGCAGTTTGTATGGGAGGTGGTGGAAGGAGTAGGGGGTTTTAAGTGAGTTCTTGAGAAGCAACTATAATTAATTTACAATTAATACTTTTAAATTTCAGATCAGTAACATTTACAGTTTTCAAGAAAATCGAATTTAAGTATAGTCGTGGAATTGTGTCACATTGTATGGGAGGTGGTAGAAGGAATGAAGCTAATCGGTTAATTTTTTCCCGATATTAATAATAATGTAAATTAAGGATTAAGTACAACATTTAATCTCGATGAAAGTTACACGTACTGAGAAAATTGGTGAATAGCCTTTCATGAAAAAGTGCAGTTTGTATGGGAGGTGGTAGAATGAGTAGGGGATTCAAATAATTTGTATACCATAGATCACATTTCTGATAAAAATAGTATGTTTTAAATTTCAGATGATTTGCTCCAATGGTTTTGAAGAAAATTTGATTATTATATATTTTTGAAAATGAGTCATTTTGTATGGGAGGGGGTGGAAGGCGTGGAGGTATTGAAATAAGACCATACGCAGATTACATCTCTGTGCACATCTAACAAACTGTGAAAGTTTCATTACAATCGGCTTAGCTGTTTTTGCCTGAAAACCGGAAAGATTGACAGAAAGACCGACAGAGAAAATTTTTAAAAACGTTTGTTTCTGCTTAGTTATTGCTAAAATAAAGCAAAAAACTTATTTATAGCCATTTATAAACAAATAACAGACAGACACAACAATTATATTTATACGTATAGATGTGTAGATAAAGAATTGTGATCAATTTGAAGAAAAAATGTTACCCTGTTTTGTTTTTTCGCGTTTCATAACTAAACTAGCCTAAAAATGCAAAAAAAAAATCGTCTGTCTGTACGCCGTACGTGTACGCTCAGCGGGCAGTAACTCCAAAGCCCTTCAAGATAGAAAGTTCATTTTTGGGCGGATTGTAGATAGTTGTGGATCTCAGGCGGACACCCATTTTGAGGTGTGAAAGGGTTAAGGAGGAGGCGGGGGAGCGCTAGAACTGAGAAATAAGATTTCGAATATCCCAACCATGGTTCTTGCTAGGAACGTAAAAATTAACACATATATAGAGGGATTTGTGGGACAAACTTAAAAATAATTTATTTTTTTTATACATTGGCGTCCGAAAAGGAGAACTAAAAACAAATTGTCGGCGATTTTTTTTTTTTTGAAATGATTATATCTTCGAAATTACTTACCATAAATATTTATTTTTTGGGACCATTAAGATGGCGTACAGATTCACCAGAATCAGCTTAGAAGGAGGCTAATTACTGTATGGGGAAGGGTCAGGGGGGTGCAAAGAAAAACACTTAAAAATGAATATTTCGTGTATCTCTTAAGCTATGTAATTGAAACTTAAAACACATATTAAACTATATTAGCGTATTACGAGAAAAATATACCATTTGGACATAGTAGTAGTGGGGAAAATGGGAAGCATTTCAGAAATGGTGCATTTTCCAAAATTTCAAAAATTTCAAACTATTATATCTCAAAACTGAGTAAAGACATCGAATTGAAATTTTGTCAGATTATAAAATTACATGGTTTTTAATTTTGGAAAGGGAGGTGGTAAACAAAAATGTCGACTATTTTGATTGATTTTCTTAGGGCTCTACAAAGTTTAAATTATTTACGTTTATGCATCTATTTGATATACATAGAAAAAAAATTGTAATTTGTTCCACAACTGCTATGCACCGAAGGGAGGGTCTAACGTTCACAAGGCGTTTCCAGTGCAATGAAAAAAACACCAAAACTGAAAAGTTTTGAATGAAATTTTAAGTTAGAAACTTGAAAATTTGCGAATTGCATTTAAAAAAATCTACTTCATCATACTTTTATGAAATTTTAACTGGTTGAATACCTTCAAAACCTCTAACCCTCTCATACCGAGTTATTTTTTCGACCAGTTTTAAGAAATCAATTATCACATAACTGTTGAAAGCTATTAATTTGAAATTTTGCACAAAAACTTTTAAAAGTAGTCTAAAAAGTTTTGATATCGCACCTGCCCTTCTACCTCCTCCCATACAAAACTCTGATTTCGACCAAATTTAATAAATCAACTAATAACCAACAAATGAAAAGCTACGAACTTGAAGTTTTATACGAACAACAAGAGAAATGTTGGGTTTCGTGAATGTAAAATACACCGAATTTTATGAAAATTCTATGCAACTTCGTATATGAAACTGAAATTCTATACACCTTTTACCGAGTCTTCCCTAACCACTCTAACTTGCATATTGACTTTCCACGCATCCTCAAATTGTCACAAAAATGATAAAGTTGCGCCCGACTTGTTGGCGGTTTTTGTTAAGCTGCGAAATTGTGTCGTATTGTATGGGTATGGGTAGAAAGTGTGATCCTAATCATCTAATTTTTTTTGGTCTTACTGATAATTCTAAACAAATATTTAGAGCATAATTTCAGCTCGATGAATTTTGTACGTACTGAATAAATTGGTTTAAAGTTTTTCATGAAAAAGTGCAGTTTGTATGAGAGGTGGTAGGAGGACCCCACTCCTTCCACCTCAAATAATTTTTATACCGTAGATTCCAAATTTCAGATCAATAGCTTTCATAGTTTATGAAAAAATGCGTTCATTGTCTAATTCTGAAATTATTGGGGTTGAGCTATTTGGTTCATGAACTTGTCCTTACTTTTTTGTCAAAAACGACGTGTACTAAATTTGAACTTTATAGCTGAAGGCGTTGTCGCTTACAAATGGACGGACATCCAGTTTTGAGAATTTTGAGTGATAATATTAACTTCTGTATCATTAATTATTTACATTATTTCTCAGAGATGGTGAAAAGGATAACGGCATTGAACTAATTTTTAACATCTTGCTGCAGTTTTTATCAAAAAAATTTAAGCTTCAAAAAAGGTATTGAGAAGATCTATTGCATTTCGTGAAATTGTGTTGATAGAAGTAGTTCTAGACAGTATAAATATAATATAACCAATTTGTAGTTATCATGAAATAGAGAACAAATTATAGCCATATCAGAAATTATGTTTCTGTGTGTGGGACTGCCTAGAAAAAGTGAATCAATTTGTCCTCATCATGAAATTAAGCTTTGCTTTTTCGACGAAAATAATGGGTGATAAAGTCGGACGCTCTAACTCAACGGGCATCCTGTTTTGAGATGATTGAGTAATAATGTGAACTTTAGTCATTCCATTTTTTCACCGACATTTATTTCTTAGCGGTAGAAAATTATAATACTTTCAGATTTTATCTAAAGATTTACCAAGGTCTTCATTTATTGCTTATGATATATATAGGTAGAATGGTCATTCATCAAAAATGTTTATTTTATCGTAGTTCAATGAATATGTATTATAATTATAGGCATTTAAAGAAATCGCAATTAAAATTAATGGTAAAAACCGTTTGGCTTATTAAATGCCTTTTGAAAATATGCCTAGCTCCTAAAATATGATACTTAAAAATCTATAAATATTCTAAAGAATGACAAAAATTCACCAATGTGCGGCATATGGTGAAAGTCATCACTTCAGAGAGCTGTGAGGAATCGGTTAAAGGGCTCGAAGTTCCAATAATCATGATGAGTTAGTATTCTTTTGGCCAGCAGGCTAGCTTCTACACATCTAGCTCAAAATAGAACTCAGTCAGTAAGATGCATTCCAGAGAAAACAACACTTTCCTCTTATGGTTGTAATAAAATTTCTTTTAAATTATGAGCTCAAGGCGTTTTCCTTCCTCCCCGAAAAAAAAAATCATGTTCGGGCTTTACGAAATTTCAGAAACAGACATATTTGTATATCGTGGAAGTGCCTTATAAAATCGCCGTTCAACGGCCCAGAGTGTGCAACTTACGATCTAAATTTAGATGTTGATCTTAGAGGAAGCGTAATTTAGATTTTTGGCAAAATAACATGTCTATTTGCAATCGTGCATTTATGCAAACTATTAAGCGAAGAATTATCGAATTTTGTAAAATTCTTGCTGGCACATATGCGAATCGAACATTCCGGTATTATTCTTTCATGCAACGAATAGCATAGAAATAACATTTCGAGAGTATCATAAAATGTTTTATGCATGATTGAATAATTTGGTGTGAATTTATTTCCGATATATTTGGATTTGAATGAATTAATTTTAGAAAATTAGAAAATCGTTAAACTTATTTCAGATTTCAAAAACAATGCAATTAACTGTAGAATTTAGATCAAGAAAAATGTTTTCATTTTTCAGCACAAAATTAAATTGCGCAAAACATAAAATTTTGTATTTATTTTTGTTCGTTTCGAATTTAGAAATATACGTTTATTTTGTTCAGTTTAGTATCGAGTTGAAAACTAATTCACAGATTTTTCTATTCGTAAACATTGCTTATTTCTGCATACTATTTTTCAGAAGATAACAAATGAGCTTAAAATTAATAAATCTTTTCAAAAATTTAATTTCAAAAATTCTCGAAACCCGATCAATGAGTCAATACATCCCAAATTACCTGCTGACATTCAAGTCTCAAGAGCTTTTATTATTTAGATAGAGTTATTCAGCTCGTGTTATTCTGCGTAGATAAGGCATGCACAGTCTATACAGTATTCTCAACTCAGTCAGATTATCTGTGCAAGACGATCTGGAATGTTTGTCAATGAAAAATGAGTACCTATAAGTCGGGTGTAACTCTATTATTCTTGGAACAAATTGCGGATCCGTGAGAAGTCAATACGGTTAGGGTGGTTGCACACAGAGGATGAGGTTCTAGGAGCACGGCTATTGTTCATTATTTATGACTATTACTAAATATTTCAATCTTTCATTCTTGTAAGTTTGGATTTGTGTGGAGCGAATGGGGTGGTAGAAGCGTTGAGTGGATGTTAATAATTGTTTAATTAATTGCTTGAATCACGTTCAAATTTCTGTATAAAAATTAGTTTCATAGCTGAAGTAAATTTCAAGAAACTCTGTGTGATTTATGTTCATAAAACCATTCGTTTGTATACATCCACCTCAATGGGTTGAGGGAATCAGAAAATTTGTAATGTTCTTTATCTTCATTTCTTTTGAAAAGTGTTAGTACGGGCGGCTGTACTATGTACTATCTATTTACCAATAATATCGGGAGATAATAGATGAAACAGCTAGGGTGTAGCCTAGTGGGTAGCGTGTTGGTCTTGTAATGCGAAGGTCGTGAGTTCAAATCCCGGTCGACGCAATATATAACGGCTAACATCAATCAACAATCAAATTCCTGTTAAGACCCCCTATAGGGGTATAGGACAGAAACAACTCACTTCCACAAGGCGCGATCCTGAGCATCGGCTTTAAGCTGTTACCAGGACTTGTTTATTCCTCTGGCCTCCTGCTCAACTGCTCGCTTCCATGTGTTACATGGTCGACCAACCCGACGTCTTCCTTGAGGGTTATAATCCAGAGCCTATTTTGCGATGTTTCGCTCTGGTTTCCTCAAAGTATGACCAATCCACTGCCACTTCCGCCGGTGAATCTCAATACCTATTTTAGTCTGGCCAGTTGTACTCCAAAGTTCGTCGTTGGAGATCACTTCTGGCCAGAATATTCCTAAAATGTGCCGGAGGCATTGGTTTACGAAAGTCTGTAGTTTCTTGGTAAGTCGAACGGTCACTTTCCACGTAGTACAACCATATAACAACACGGATTTGACGCATGCGTCAAAAACTCACAGCTTCGTGCGAAGGGAGATGTCTCTTAACCTCCAGAAAGGGGAAAGGATACCGAAGGCCTGACGAGCTTTATTTAGCCGAGCCTCAACATCTTTTTCGGCTCCGCCGTCCATGCTGACAATGCTTCCGAGATAGCAAAAATTTTGCACCTCTTCCACATCCTGTCCAGTGGTATACACTACTTGAAACCTTTACTAGTTGCTCAAAAATTACTGCCTAAAATACTTCTGCATAAACCCCGAAGATTTCTATCCATTGAGCTATTTCCAATAAAAAACTTTATTAGTGTAGATAAAATATTTGATATTATTGCCACCAATTAAATATTTAAGGAATATAACAGGAGATTGATAGAAATAAATTAGAATAATACAAGAGGTGGCTCAGTAGTAGAACTAATACATCCATTACGAGCGACCAATGTAGGCCAAGTATATTATACTTATAAGATAATCAAATTATTTAACGAATTATCAACAGCAATTAAAAGAAGTCGAAATTTGAAGAAATTTAAAATAGATTTAAAGAAATTATACTACAGTTAGGAAACTTAAATTTTTCGAAATATTTATAATAACAAAAATTGTTTGGTCGTGCTAAGCATTTATAAAAATTATTATGTTCTGTATAAAACACGTTGTGAATTATACATCGCAATTAGTTATAAGTATTGAAAATTACTATAATACTCTAGTGATATTTTATATTTAAATTTTTAAATTTATTATTATTAATATTATTATCTCCACCCTAGTGTTTTTACTAAATATGGAAGTATGAATTGACTCCTCACCCCTAACTCAAGGTTACAACCTTACAAGAGGGAGTAGTGCTAATTTAATTAAAACACAATTATAATTAAATTAAATTATTATAATATTGTATATTAAAAAAACATTAAAAATAAAAAAAAAGTCAAAATTTGGTTGGGTGTAGTCTGTGTTTCGGTTAAATTATCGAAATCTTCCTGATTTGAGGAGTATCCAGTTTGAATGCAGGTTCACTGGCGAGTTTTTTTGAGACGGGCGGCTATACTCGCAGCTATCTATTTACCAATAATATCGGGAGGTAACAGATGAAATAGCTTGGGTGTACCCTAGTGGGTAGCGTGTTGGTCTTGTAATGCGAAGGTCGTGAGTTCAAATCCCGGTCGACACAATATATGGATAATTCCAGCACATTATCTGCTTGGATATACCTTGGTTACCTCAATCTTCGAAAATTAAAAATTCGTAGAAAGAGGGTTGTGCGAAGGGCTAACAATCCTATAATCCTATATAATCCAATAACGAAAAATGTTAAGGAACCTGAATGTCAGGAGGCCAAGGCCCGAAATTTGGGCTGTAGTGTCATTTTAGAAGATGTAGAACAGATGAAACAGTACTACTAATGCTGTGAAAGGGGTTGTTCTCAGAGCCCCACTTATGCATAAACACTATATTCTCTACATCTTGCCAAGGACAGTGCGGTTTGCCTCTGTCTTTAGGGCAGTCCACCACATAATCATACTATAAAGCAAGATGGGTCTGATGATGGAAACGTAAAGCCAATGCCCTGCTTTGCGCTGAATTCCCCATTTTTAACATATGGCATTTTTATATGTGTAAAGCGTAAAAGTAGCTTTGTTTACACGTTCCTGAATATTAGGTTTCCAGGCCAGTTTCCTATCTAAAATTAGACCCAAATATTTTACTCTATCAGCGAAATCAAGACCGGTACCATCCAGGTGAGGAGAGTTAACACTGGGAATTTTCTATTTTCTTGGGATCAGGACTACCTCGGTTTTATGTTGGTTCACTCCCAGTCCACATTCACGACTCCATTTAGAGAGTATTGAGAGGGCATTGTGCATATCCTCGCAAAGAATACCCGGGTGCTTACCAGAGGTGGCTATAGCAAAGTCGTCTGCATAAGCGACCACTTTGAAACTAAGGCGAAGGATGAAAAACAATGGCTTGTGCATTATTATCGTTCCAAATGCGGCAATTCTGCTTATTGACATAGCCATTAGTTTGCTTCATCAATGAACAAAATTTTCGAATGAAATTGTAGACTTCCAGATTACGCCATGTACGCGCCAGCCACATGCCTGAAATTATATTCAAACATTAGTGCTATAAAATTATCTTTCAAATAAAGGTAATTGCATGGATTTTAAAAACATTTCTGTGTGTTTTATTTTAATTTAAAGTTCTCCACCTCTAAAAAAAACCCTGTGCTTGCAAAACTCGTGCTAAACAGGCAGAGTCGCAAACTTGCTGTAATTCGAAAGGTCTCGCTGAGCACTTAAGGAAAACATAATTTGTTCCCTTCAGCACAAAAATGGTAAATTGATATTATAAATTTAATAATATCAATTTTGTGTAAAATTGAAAGTCTTGGTTGAAGTTCTGTGGATGTTTGGAAATTTCTATTGCTTCTCGTACTATTTGTTGATAATATTGATTTGTCCTGGCCAGAATTTGCACATTATCGAAAACGATTGCATGGTCCTCTGTCGTTGCATGTTCTGCGATCGCTGATGACTGTATCTGGTTTTTCCGTGTGCATCGTTGATGCTCGTTGATCCTTGTTTGGACTGTGCGTCCCGTTTCTCCTATGTATACTTTATCGCATGAGCCGCACGCTACTTTGTATACTCCTTCAGTCTACAATGGTTTTTTGTCCTTCTGGTTTCCTAAAATTCCTCGGATAGTAGTCCGGGTATTGAATGTTGTCTTGATGTTGGATTTTCGAAGGATTTTTCGTATTTTATCCGTCGTGCCCTGGATGTAAAATAGTTTTACCCATCGTTTGTCTGTATTTTCTCTTCAGTGTCTTCCCGTTCTGTTGTCCTTGGATGCTTCGGTTTCCACGCCTTGTTGATTCGCTCGCTTTCTAACCATTTGCTGTGAATGTCCGATTCAACTGTTCCTTTTCCTTTCGTAGACTGCCCGGATTTTATTGATTACAATAAATAAAAAAAAGTTTACAAAAATAAATGCTGACACTCTTAAGGCTGAAAAGACCGATGGTGCAGCAGAAACACAGGCCACAGCTTATTTCATGCAGATAATTGTCTCCACTTCTGTCCGATCGTGTCGCGCTTTATAACGGGACTTTTTTTTTCTTTACTTTTTTTGAAGAATTGGCAATTAGCTGTAGTCAATATTTAGTGTGATATTTTACGTGTAAAGGACAAGAAGTGCTTTTTGAATTTTGCGAGAATTATTGATTGCGAGAATTATTGATAAGTCATTTCAAAAACGGGCTATCCCAGCGGAACCTTGATCAATTTGTTAATTTGAGTCCCACCACAGTGCAGAGTATCATTGAAAGCGTTCATGAAAATCGTATTCAAGATAAGGGCAGAAGCGTGCCAAACAAAATTTTCAACTCGTCTGAAAAACGATTTATTATATGTTAAATCAAGGAGAACCCAAAGTTAACGACTCCAAAACTAGTCACGGAGATACAGCAAGGACTAGGTAAGTTATGCAGTGCAGAAACTGTCCGCCGCGTGCTTCGAGACCACAACTTCAATGGTCGAGTGGCTAGAGAAAAGCCATTCATGAGCAGAAAAAACCAGGTGAGTCGCCTTGCATTTGCTAGAAAGCACGCCAACAATAATTCGGACTTCTGGAGCAGCGTCATATTCTCAGACGAGTCTAAATTTAATATTTTTGGCTCTGATGGCATGGCATACCTATGGCGGAAACCTAAAACTGAGCTACAAAACGAAAATATAAAAGCTACAGTGAAGCATGGCGGCGGAAGCGTAATGGTTTGGGTCTGTATGCCGGCAATCGGGATTGGAAATTCGGAGTTCATTGAAGGTAACATGTACAAAACCACGTTCATCTCCATTTTGAAAAAAAAAATTGCTCCAGAGTGCTGCGAATCTTGAAATTCTAAACATATTCCGTTTCTACTAAGACAATGACCCTAAGCATAAGTCTGGTATTATGTAGTCTTGGCTGATTTGGAACTGCCCACATGTTATGTCCCCGCCGGCACAGAGTCCAGATATGAATGTAATAGAAAATGTATGGGCAATTTTGGAAACATAGTTTTTCGAACACAGAACAATTGAAAAAACTTTTTTGGAGGAGTGGACGAAAATGACCCCAGAAACTACCCAAAAACCTGTGGATTCTATGCCAAAGAGACTTAAGGATATAATAAATGCAAAGTGATACCAAACCAAATACTGAATTTGGTATAAAATTTAACTTTTTTCTTTAAATTAAGGCCTAAGTTTATGTTCATGAAATAAGCTGTGACATAGAATTAAGCAGTATTTTCATAATTTTTGTTAATTAAGTATTACAAACAACAATTGTTATTTTTGAAGTTCCTAACTTAAACAATAAACATTTTTTTAAAACATGGCATTTAAATATTATCTATATTTTACACAGTTTTCCAATAACAGCGTAACAAATTTCAAATTTGTAGCGGCACAAAATAAGCTGTGAGCCACTGTATATCATCACAAGCTGAACTAAAACAGAAAAGAATTATGATTGGGCGTAAAGCCCAATCATATGATACTCTAGATGAAATGAGAAAGAGTTCAATGTACCGGAAAATATCAAATCAATCAAATTCCTGTTAAGACCCCCTATAGGGGCATAGGACAGAAACAACTCTCTTCCACAAGGCGCGATCCTGCGCATCGGCTTTAAGCTGTTGCCAGGACTTGTTTATTCCTCCGGAAAATATGTCACCTCCAATTCTTTTAAATAATTAGTAGTGACTTTTGTATGGGAGGTGGTAGAAGGAGAGGAGGAAGGTTTGTAATTTTTGGATATGACACCTAATGTGGTATGCAAAATATTTCGTGCTGAATTTAAGGTTTGTAGCGTTCATTATTTTCAATTGGGCATAGTTTTCCTGAAATTGAGGCACTTGTATGGGAGGTGGCAGAGGAAGTGGAGCGTTTAAGATGATTTTAAAACTGCTTATCATCATCCTTATCACCACGCTTTGATTCAATTTCAAATTCGATAGTTCTAATATATTCGAAGGAGAAATGCTTTTCTTGAATTTATAATACAGATATTTGTATGGGAGGGGGTAGAAGGAGTGAAGAGGAGCTGATAAGTTTTTTTTAGCATTTATTGCAATTATTAAAAAACAAATTCTTGCAAAATTTGAAGTTTCTACTTTTTCTAGTTTTAATGGAAATCGATATAATGCACTTAACAAAAATTATACATTTGTATGGGAGGGGGTAGAAGCAGTGTACGGATCAAAACAAATTGTTTACTCGTTATTGATATTTCTATTTTTATACTTTATGCAAAATATCAACTTAGTAGGTTTAAAAGTTTCGAAGAAAAATAATTTAATTTAAATTTCAAAATTTCGTAAAATTTGTATGGGAGGGGGTAGAAGGAAAGAAGTGAAGTTGGTAATTTTTTCAATTCTGATTGGAATGATAATAAAATTAATTTTGGCAAAAATTCGTTTTTATAACTTTGCTAGTTTCAATCAAAATCGAAAAACTGTATTTTTCAAAATTATGCATTTGTATGGGAGGGGGTAGAAGGTGTGACGAGATCGGATCAATATTCTGTCATATTAATGACATATATATCATTATACTTTGATTCAAATTTCAAATCGATAGCTTAAATAGTTTCAAAGAAAAATCAATTTCTGAAAATTTCGGAATTTCGTGAAATTTGTATGGGAGGGGGTAGAAGGAGTGGGGGGATGTGGCTCATTCCCGAATTTAAAATTTCTTTTTTGCTAAAAATGACACACAACAAATTTCAGAACGATAGCTCAAAGGTTTCAAGAGTTATGCTGTAGATAGACGGACAGACAGCAACTCGGAATCGAAGTTTTTGAGCGACAACAAATATTTCTGTACCCTTGGCGGCTCTGTGCGAGCGTTATTTCTTAGCGTTACAAACGGTAAGGCAAACACAATATACTCTCAGATTTCATCTAGAGTATAAAAGGTGCTTTAAACTTAGGTTTAGTGAACACCGTCGATTTGAAATAAAGTTCTATCACCATCAAGCGATAGATAAATGGCTTACTTTAAGACTTTTGTGGCTAAAATAATAAAAAAATTTAAGTAATGCGTGCTCTACGTACATAGTATTATTATTAGCTTCTTTACTTGAAACAATAACAATTTTGTTTTGATAAGTTTTCGTATAAAATTTCATGTTCATAGCTTTGAATTTGTTTGTCATTAGTTGATTTATTAAAATTTATCGAAATCAGACTTTTGAATGGAGTGAAGGGATTTCAAAACTTTTGATAAGAATTCGTTTCAAATATTTTTAAGTGTTTGTTGAAAATAGCTTTTAATGTGTTTAGATCGTTCAAAATGCTCGAAATAATACCTTTGTATGGAAGGAGAGAGAAGTGGTGAAGGTATTCGGTTAATTAACAATTAACTATAATTATTCGACCAGTAAATTTCGTGCATGTATTTTTTTAAGAACTGCAAATTTTCAAATTTTTAAATGGACGTATGCATCTGCAAAATTTTATATTTGCATCTTTATGAAGATCTAAAAAGTTGGTCAAAATTTTCGCCTTTTTGGCTCGCGACGTCTCCCCTCTTATACCAACCAACATAAAAATATTAACAATATTAGAGATCATAGCATCTGACAAAATTTCTAAGTAAAATCTGTGTTGGATTTGGAGATCCAATGGTTTGAAATTTTTGAAAAGTGCACTATTATTAAAAGGGTTCTCATTTTCCCCACTAATATTATAACCAAATTTTATATTTTAGTCATATTCCAGTAGTATAGCTCAATATCTGCTTAAAGTTTCCATTACATGGCTTAATTTTTAGATGTTTTTCTGAGCACCTCCTGGACCTCAACCTAACAAGTAATGGCATATTTCAATAATTCCGTCTGTCTGTCTTGCTGTCTATCTATCCAACATATCTTTCGAACGCTTTGACCTATCATATTGAAATTCGTCATAAGTCATTTTCAGCAAAAAAATAACTTTGAGCTTGTGAACGGGCCACATCTTCCCACTCCCTTAATCCCCTCCCATACAAATTTCATAAAATTTCGAAATTTGAAGAAATTGATTTTTCTCCGAAACCATTTCAGCTATTGACTTGAAAACTAGGTCATAGTATAACGATGCAAATATCACTAATCTCAAAAAATATTGTTCTGATGGCTTTACTCCTTCTACCACCTTCTACCACCTCCACCATACAAATGCACAATTACCAAAAATGCATTTATTCGGTTTGCATTACAACTAGCAAAGCTAAAATAACAAATTTTTGTTTGTTTTAATTTTATTACAATTGCAACCAATTTTGGAAAAACTATCAACTTCAATACTCCTTCTACTCAACCCCTCCATACAAATGTCACGAAATTTCGGAATTTCAATTAAATTGTTTTTCTCCAAAACCGTCAAAGTTATCAACTTTAAAATTTGAGAGAAGTATACTATTATATGTATAAATATAATTAATGTCACAAAATTTGGTTTTGATTCGAATACACCTTCTACCCCCTGCCATACAAATGCAGAATTTTGGTAAATGCATTTAATCGATATTCATAGAAACTGGATAAAGTAGAAACATGAAATTTTGCCAAAATTGTCCCTTAGTAATTGCGGTAAATGCTAAAAAAAGTATCGCCTTCACTTCACTCCCTCTACCACCTCCCATACAAATTTTTGTTTTGGAAATTCAAGAAAAGTATTTCTCCTTCGAACATAGGACAGCTATCGACTTTAAAATTGTAAGAACATGGCTATGTTATTAGGACGTTGATAGGCAGATTCAAAATCATGCAAAATCTTCTACTTTCTCTTCCACCTTCCATACAAATACCATAAATTCAGACAAAAATTGTTCAATTTCCTCGAAAATTGCGAAAGCAAAAAACTTTAAATTCAGCATGAAACATTTTGTATACTACGTTCGGTGTTACATACAAAAATTACAAACCTCCCCCCTCTGATCTTACCACCACCCATACAAAAGTCGCCATTCATTATTCGAAAGAATTTGAGAAGACATTTTTTCCGGTACAGTAAACTCTTTATTATTTCATCTAGAGTATCAAATGATTGGGCTTTATGTTATGTTTTATCCCTTAGTTACAGGAATTTTAGATTTAATTGTTGTTTTGAAATGCCCTTAATATTTTTTGAGCAGATATTATTTAATTTTACTTTATTATTTTTTAATAATAAAGTATTGTGATCGACACAGAAAAAAAAAAAATTTGCTACCCTGAAATTTTGTTTTTTCGCGTTTCATGACCAAATTACCAAAAGCAAGTTTTTTTAGGACTCTGGTCAAAGATAAAAACTTTAAATTTTGCATGTGGATACATCTATTTTATATACACAGAAAAAAAATAATAATTTGATCCACAATTGTTACGAACCGACCACCACGGTCTAAGGGGCACAAGGTATTTCATGTGCAGCGAAAAAAACACGAAAACTGAAAATTTTTGGATGTAATTTTAAGGTAGAAACTTGAAAATTTGGGAAATACATTTAAAAAAAATTCCCAAACGTATAAGATATTAACTGGTCGAATACCTTTGAAACTTCTACCCCCTCCCATACAAAATTATTTTTTCGACCATTTTTAAGAAATTAATTATCACCTAACTATTAAAAGCTATCAATTTGAAATTTTGCGTAAGAACTTATAAAAATATTCAAAATAAAATTATTTTAAAAGTTTCAAAATAGCACTTGCCCTTCTACCCCCTCCCATACAAAAGTATGATTTCGACCAATTTCATTAAATCAACTAATAAACAACAAATTAAAAGCTACGAACTTGAAATTTTGTACGAGCACCTTACTAGAGAAAAAAAAGAAAATTGCATCACAAATTTTGCAATTCCCCTACCTCTTCTACCCCCTCCCATACAAAATTATTTTTTCGAGCATTTTTAAGAAATCGGTTATCAGCTAACTCTTAAAAGCTATCCATTTCAATTTTTGCCGGAAAACTTATAAAAATAATTGAAATGAAATTTTGTTAAAAGTTTTGCAATCACGCTTGCCCTTCTACCCCCTCCCATACAAAAGTATCATTTCTACCTATTTCATTGAATCAACTAATAACCAACAAGTTAAAAGCTGCGAACTTGAAATTTTGTACGAGAAGACTACAATAGAAAGGAAATAAAATTGCGTCACAATCTTTACGATTCCCCTACCTCCTCTACCCCCTCCCATACAAATGTTGGTTTCGTGAATGTAAAATACACAGAATCTTATTCTATGCAACTACGTCTATGAAACTGACATTCCATACAGAGAATATTGGACGTCAATTAAAAAACTATTAACATCCACCGACCCTTACTATCAACCCTCATCCCTCCCCTCACAAAACTCAAACTTGCATAAATAAACGAACGAAATATTGGTTATATATACTGAAGCTTTTGAACGTTTCCGCAAAGTGTTGACAACTGTCCTGCCCAAGAACCCCCTTTCACTTAGTCTTCCCTAACCACTCTAACCTGCATATTGACTTTCCACGCATCCGCAACTTGTCCCAAGAATAATAAAGTTTCGCCCGACTTGTTGGCAGTTTATTTATATTTGGTTACAATTCGAATATTTGCAGGCAATAATAGAGATTCATCCAAAAGTGATTCGAGATGTGATTCACGGGCAAACGAAGATGAATCTCGTCGAAGTCGTTCGTTGGATGGTGATGCAATCATTAGTCAGTCGCTCACTAGAGAAGTATTAAGATTTTATATCCAACAATACTTCGTTTTGTTAATTTCTTTATTATAAAGGGAAAAAATAAAACACCGTGGAGAAAAGTAAAGGACATAATTCAAACTCATCGGGGATCTTTCAAAGGAAAGTCTCGATCAAGGAGCGTAAAGTCGAGCGGAACTTGCAGTCGGGAGCACAGTCCATGTGAATCTATAGATGCTCTTAGTAATGTAGAGGTAAATCTTTTTAAATTATAGTTGTCGCCATTGTAATACCATATTTATTATAAAGGATCGTAACAATGACCATTGCTCTTCGAATCCTGCGTCGCCAGTTCAAAAAAGTTTGCCATCACTTAGCGTGTCACACGATAGCGGTGCTTATTCCTATTCGCCAAACGGTTCTACTTCAGGACTACATAATCGCGATGATTTGGATGGTAAATCGGTGAAAGGTTCTTCGAAGGCATCGCGAAGGAGTAAACTTCTACCCGATTTCGAAGTTTTGCCCGAAGATGTAATTGTTGATATTAAATCGTCGACCAGTTTTCATCATGGTAAACCTCCTCCAAGTCCATTAAACTTGCGACAAGTAATTGTAGATACAAATTATGAGATTTTTTCCCGGTTTTCACTAATTAATATAATTTTTAAGGACTCCAGTGACGCTGAATATGGCGACCTATCATATTCACCAACATATCTTGGAAAAAGTTCCAGTCGAATTTTCAAACCAAAAAAATCGTTGGCTTCGGGTAATTCTTCAGTTCCTAGTAGTCCTTCTCGACATTCCGAATTTTTCGGCGAATTCGGTGAGTTTCATAAGAAATATTAAAAAAAATAAATATTTTTAAAGCGGGTGGTTTTATTAAAGAAATAGACAACTTCTTTAAATTTCCAGAGCCGAATCTTCATAGCGAAGATTTTTCAAGCGGAGATTATTCCGAACCTTCGACTCCACATCATCACAAGCTTTCGCCAAAATCGAGTTTACTTGTGCAACAAAAAGAAATTAACGAAAAATATTTGGAACTGTGCGAACAATTATCGCTAGAATTTGAAGCAAAACGAGAGGAATGGAAGAAGATTCAGGCTGCTTGTGTTGCCAGTACTTCAAGTGGTATTTTCATAAAAATATTTACTAGTTTTTATAAGCTTAAGACTAATATTATTTCAGCTTATCAAATGATGTCCAAAGAAGAAGGATCTATTGCTTCGAAAAATGTTCCAGTTACCTTACTCGAAGAGAATCTAACGCCGGACTTTAAGAAAAAGCTGCACAAATGGCGGGTTAAGGTATAAATATCTAAAATAGAAACAAAAAATATCTAAGGTATGACATTACAGAAACAATGCTCTGTAACCAATCCAATAAAAGATCCTCAAATATCACCTACCAAGGAAACAGAGCAGAAGAAAATTGATTGGAACTTATGGAAGACGGGACAATTAAAACTCGAAGGACAAGGACTCACGCCAATGCCGGGACAAAAAGATTTGCCAGAGGATTTTCAAAAGAAATTAGGTTAGCAAATTTCCATAAAATATAAATTTTGAACAATCATTTCTAACGATTTTTGTTCAGAGCAATGGCGAAAATTAAAAGAGTCCAATACTGTACCACCGTACAATAGTCAAGACTCTTTGAAACGAACTAAGAAATCTAAAGACGACTCAGATAAATTTGATCGCGATAAGCAGCGACCAGATCGAGAGAAACTCAAATCTCATGAAAGAGATAAACTTGAGAAGTAAGAAAATTGCAAATTTAAAAATTCCAAATAATTACTGAAAAAAAAAATTGTTTTTTAATTATTTTACAGGTTATCAAAACTTAAAGCCATGGTAACTGCCGACATATCTCCTAAAGAAATCGAGGTAAAAACCTCAAAGGGCATGGTAATGAAATTTGAAGGAATATCAAGGAAATTCACTAGAAAATTATACGAGTGGGAAAAGGCACGAGGGATTGGTCCAGAATCATCGACTTTTGCTCTACTCCATCCAGGCTATCGGCTACTGGATGTTGGAAATGGCTTGCAGGAAAATGCACCACGTAATTAAAATTTTCTGTTTAAATTTGTATTATGTAATTTATTTTCAATCACACAAAATGTACAGTGTACAGTGTGAAGGGGGAACTTTCAATTTATACTAATTACACGGTGCAAAAGCCAAAAATCAACTAGAATCCCATGCATACTTTTTAGATTTATTAGAGTCTAGAGAAATTTTTTCACGAAGAAACAACAATCCCACTACATCTGATTTTTTTTTGCGAGTAAGGTCCAATCATATGATAATCAAGATGACAGAAATTTTTGTTATCTTAAGAAATTTTGTATGGGGAGTGGTAGAAGGGAAGACAGCATCGAACTAATTTTTTCACATTATGCTGGAGTATTTATGAAAATGTTCTATACAAAATTTGAGCTTTAAAATTTAAGTGGGTACCGAGAAAATTAGCGTATTAAATTTAGTGAAGTTGTGGTTTTTTTTTTCTGAATTAACTATGAGCACGAGGCAATAAACATCTTTAAAATTTCACCCTAATAACTTTTATACTTTTCAAGAAAATCGATTTTTTGTAAATTTATTAAATTTTGTCAAATTGTATGGGAGGAGTTAGAAGCACTAAAGCTAATCAGTTAATTTTTTCCTACCTTAATAATAATGATAGCTAGGGTGTAGCCTAGTGAGTAGCGTGTTGGTCTTGTAATGCGAAGGTCGTGAGTTCAAATCCCGGTCGGCGCAATATATAATTCCAACACATTGCCTGCTTGGATATACCTTGGTCACCTCATTCTACGAAAATGAAAAATACGTAGAAAGAGGGTTGTGCGAAGGGCTAACAACCTTTCCACAAGAAGTAATGAAAAATGTTAAGAAGGCCAAGGTCCGATTTGGGCTATAGCGCCATTGTAGAAGAAGAAGAATAACAATGATAACTAAGTCATCATCAATGGCGCGACAGCCCAAATCGGGCCCTGGCCTCCTGAAGTCGTCGCCTCCAATCGTCTCGATCCAAAGACCGCGTCCTCCAGCTGCTAATTTTTAGAATGGCTTTGCTGTCTTCATCAACCGAGTCTTCCCATCGCTTGCGTGGTTTACCTACTGGCCGGTTACCACTCGCTTTGCCTTTAAGAGCACGTTTGGGGATTCTTCTGTCTTCCATTCGCTCTACATGGCCAGCCCACTGCAGTTTACGTAACTTGATGAACGTTGAAGCTTCTGGCTCGTCGTAGAGTTGATACAACTCATGGTTGTATCTTATTCGCCATTCCGTTCCTTCCTTCACAGGTCCCAAAATTCTTCGGAGGACCTTTCTTTTGAATGCGTTAACTGCTTTTTCGGAAGTTCGCGTTAATGTCCACGTCTCGCTGCCATAACAGAGCACAGGTCGTATAATAGTTTTATAAATCCGCAGCTTATTGTTCCTGTGCACTTTCTTGGATTTCATTATTGGAAGTACCGAATAATACGTCTTATTTGCTAGTATTATCCGTCGTTTTATTTCGTCTGTTTCATTACCGTCCTTTGCTAGATTAGCCCCAAGATATATGAAGTTGTCCACACTCTCCAAATTATATTCCGCAATTGTTATGTTTTGTCTGATTGGCGTTCTCCTTCTTGTTTGCGTCATTACTTTTGTTTTGCTTTCATTAATGCGCAACCCGACTTCTTTTGCGGCGGAGTCAAGATTGACAAATACCTCCTTAGCACTAGGGAAGGATCTTGCTAGAATGTTAATGTCGTCAGCGTATGCTACTAGTTGGGTGGACTTGAATAGTAGTGTCCCGTTTGTGTCGACTGGGATTTTTCGGACGACATACTCTAGTGCCAAGTTGAAAAGCATAGGAGCTAGGCCATCTCCCTGCTTTAAACCACATTCCGTTGGAAAGCTGGTTGTGGAATCGGTTTGTATTCTCACTTGGGATTCAGTGTTCGTCATTGTGAGTCTTGTTAGTCGGACTAGTTTTGGAGGAATTCCAAAGTCAAGCATGATTTGGTACAGTACGCTCCTGTCGATACTGTCGTATGCTTGTTTAAAATCTACGAATATTTGGTGCACGTCTGTGTTATATTCCCAGCATTTCTCAAGCACCTGTTTCACCGAGAATATCTGGTCTGTTGTAGATCGTCCGGTTCTGAATCCGCCTTGGTATTCGCCAATTATTTGATTAGTATAGGGCTTAAGACGACGTTCAATTATTTTTGTCAGTATTTTATAGGACGTACACAACAATGATATTCCTCTGTAGTTCTCACAGCAGAGTTTGTCTCCTTTCTTGTAAATTGGACATATAATGCTTTTTCGCCAGTCGTCGGGTATGATTTCCTCTGTCCAAATTTTGCATATCATGCTGTGCAGTATTTCAGCGACACAGTTTCCACCGTTTTTCAGAAGTTCAACTGGTATTTCGTCAATTCCCGGCGCTTTGTTTCGTTTTTGGTCACATAGGGCTGCTTTGATTTCAGGAAGCGTGGGTGGTGTCGATGATGGTTCATCTTCGTCAGTTGAGGCTTGAATTGAAATGTTGTCTGTCGTTATCGGTGCTACTGGGATGGGATTCAAAAGATGTTCGAAGTATGAAGCCCATCTCCTTTTGATTTCTTCTGTGTCGCTGATGATATTGCCCTCTGCGTCTTTGCAGAGACTGGTTTTTGGTTTATATCCCTTTTTCAAGTCTTTTACTATGGCGTATGCGTCCCGCGTATTATTTTTTCTCATGTCGTCGTCCATTTTTTGTATCTTGTCATTATGGTACTTCCTTTGTTTTCGTCTGCAGGTCTTTTTCGCATATCGCCTAAGCTCGTCATATCTTTCTTTTTTGGCTCGTGTTGGTCGTTCAGTAAAAATTTTGTAAGCTTCGTTCTTTCTATCTATTGCGTCGCGACATTCTTGGTCGAACCAATCATTACTTTTTCGCCGTGCTTGATATCCTAATACCTCTTCCGCGGAGGATTTGATGCCGTCTCGTATTTTCATCCACGCATTATCCACTGGCATACTTTGGATATTTTCATATATTGGTGTCAGGTGTTTATTACATGCTAGCATGTAAGCCTGCGCCACCGTTTCGTCGTTAAGCTTGTCGACATTGAATTTGCGAGCTCTACTCGTTTTCGAATACCCACGACAAGCTATTTTGCATCGATACTTAGCTCTGACTAGATAGTGATCAGAGTCACAATTCGCACCGCGGAGAGTTCGTACATCAAGTATACTGGAAGCAGCCCTTTTCTCAATAAGAACGTGGTCTATTTGGTTGAAGGTGTGACCATCTGGTGATGCCCACGTTCGTTTGTGAATATCGCGATGTGGGAAGCACGTAGAGCTTACTATGATATTTTTGCTGCTTGCGAAATCAATAAGACGTTGGCCATTGTCGTTGGTTATGTCATGGAGACTGTGCCCTCCTGTTGTTCCTCTATGAGCCTCCTCCTTTCCGACTTTTGCATTAAAATCCCCTAAGACAATTTTTAGGTCATTCGAGGGCAGTGAGTCATATGTTGTCTCTAGGGTGGCATAAAATTCGTCTTTAGTTACATCGTCCTTGTCTTCTGTTGGTGCGTGAACGTTGATCAACCAAGTGTTGAAAAATTTAGTCTTTATTCGGATTGCACACAATCTTTCACTTATTGGTTTGAAGCTCGTGACCTGCTGTTTAAATCTTTTGTCAACGACAAAAGCGACTCCAAACTCTCTGCTTCCCGACAATTTTCCACTTGGATAGATTGTGTGTGATCTCATGTCCATGATTTCGCTACCGAGCCATTTCGTTTCTTGGATGGCAGTTATGTTGATGTTGTGTTTTGCCACTTCTTCGAGAAACTCTTGCAGAGCTCCTGTCCTAAATAAGGATCGAACATTCCAAGATCCAATAGAGTAGTCCATTTTTCGTTTGCGGGGTCGTTGCCGTTGAGTCCATCCTTTCCGAGGCTGTTCTTCAGGTTTCTGGACAGTGTTCTTTTTCCGGTGATGCGTTGTCGGCGCCTCGCCCAACCCCCGACCTGGAGGACCGGTCCTACTTATTTATTACACCCTAGTAGAAAAAGGGTGGGAGTTTTGAGCTAAATATGACATGCTGGAGTTCTCACAGCTATGCTGCAAGTCCAACTATGTCATACTTTTTGCCTACTTCCTGAGACGCACTGGTGTTACTGGCCATTCAGGTTAACTCCATGTACCCTCCTCCTTTCTCAACTCGGGCTTGGGACCGTCTATGATATAACTAAGTATTAAGTTCAAAATTTTAGCACGATAACAGCTACACGAACCGAGTAAATGGGCTTAGAGTATTTCATGAAAAAGTGCCGTTTGAATGGGAGTTGGTGGAAGGAGTTGTAGGTTTCGAATAATTTACTTGCCATAGATCACATTCATAATAAAAATATTACATTATTACATTACATACATATTATAATTCCCGGCAAAATTTGATTATTGTTAATTTTTGAAAATAAGTAATTTTGTGTGGGAGGGAGTAGAACGGGTGGAGCGATTTGGCCTGTTCACGAACTGAACCTTATTTTTTCGTCAAAAACGACGTTTGATCTTTCTGGCTCAACGCGTTCTCAACTTCTGATCCTATGGAACTTCTATAAAATTACCAGAATTCATAGTGAAACGACAAGATAGAAACTTGACGTTAAAAATTATTCGCTAAAATATTGCATGAAAAATAAGAATAAGTGAAAATTTTTAATTTTAAGTGTAGAATTTTTTGTAAATGAAAAGTCCATTTGCTTCCAAAAATATTGAAACCGTCGTAACTCACCTATGAACCTTTAACAGCTCATAGCATAAAAAAAATGGATTAGGTGGGGGTATGTTTCTTCGTGAAAAATTTTTTCTATTCCCCAAAGAATTCAAAAAGTATGTTGGAATTCTTATTGCAGAAACTGAACCTCAAATTTTTGCGTAGAGGTCTTAATATGGGTATGGTGAACATATCGTAGTATTAAAATTGTCTTATATACTTTAAATGACTGACTCCAAAACACATTTTCTTTTCCCGATTATACAGAAGAAAATTCTCCAGTTCTCGGACGATCACTATCGCTGGATAGTATATCACCGAATCCATCTGTCCCATCCATATCACATCAGCCTTCGAGCTTATCGTTGAACGACATGAAGGAAACTAATAGTATTGAAGATGATATGGAAGAAGCTGGCAATTCGGAGTTTAGTATGAAATCAGGCGGACGACTGGAAGAACCCGAAGCTGTAATTGTTGAAGTTGAAGATGAAATTGTTGAGACTGCAGCTCAATTGGTTACCGCACACCCGATTTTCGAACATCAGACACCTGTATACAAATATGAAATTCCGTGCAGCGAATTATGGTAAGTTTTTAATCTAAAATTAATCTCGTGTGACCTCTATCTCAACAATGGCAGGAATGAAATGTGCACACTCGACGTTAAGTGGGAGGCAAACAGAGCACATTTCTAGCGAGTGCTGAAGAATCTGTGGGATATGTGTAAAGCTCCCAAAAACCCTGAGTGTTGCAAGACTAATGGGAGCAAAAAACCTAAATTGGCAATCATCTCTCAGCCCGATGTTAACCAAAGAACTCTTGACTTGAATTGGGACTACTGCGATGCTCATATACAGCTTAAAGCGGCTGATAGACGTGACAAGAGAAGGGCTATTGACCAATAAAGCGGGATCTGCGGCTTATCTTGAGGATATGGGACTCCAATTTAAAATTATAAAACAGTTGACAAACAGAATTTCACCGCCAACCACCTGGTAAGATATGTCAACGGTCCTTAATACGCGTGACCATAAGTTGTGACGATGGAAGGAATACTTTTCCAATATTTTAATTATCTTGTCAGAAGAAGATATGATATTTCAGAAAGATAACAATTGCCAAACATCCATCCTCAGCAATTTTCCTTTAGAGATGATCCCATAGGTAAAGACGAAAGGAAGTCCCAGACAGACTAACAACCGAACTCCTCAAAGAGGACTCGTAAGTAACAGCCGATATATTCCTCCCACTCTTTACTAAGGTGTGGAATGAAGGACGATGTCTGGCGTAACAGAAGATGGCAGTCATATTGAAAATCCTGGAGAAGAGCGACCTTCGGGATTTTGGCAATTGTCGTATATGTCGATTTATTGCCGTTTCAAAAATCATGGCTAAGATAATTCTCAATGAGATTACTAAATTTGTAGAGAGCATTCTCGGAGCTGATCAAGCTGGATTCCGTAAAGGATCGTCTTGTACAGTTGACTCAAAAACCCTGCGGACAATATTGGAGCATTCAGCCGACATGGGTGCGCCACTACATCACGTGTTTGTGAACTTCCAGAAGGCTTTCGACTGCGTTAAGCGAGATTACATGTAAAATGCTTTGCGAAGGAGAGGTATTCTAGATAAAGTCATAGCTTTGATTAAAAAATCCTTCGAATCCCACATCTCGCATTGTTACGTCTTACATAGAGGAGTGCTGTCGAACAAGATTTTATTTACCCCAGAAGCATTGTTAGCATGGAAGATGGAGGCGAAATGGATATTGAGGCTCATTTAAATAAGCTCGTCAGGTCTTCGGTATTCTCTCCCCTTGCTTGACGTTAACAATGACGCACGATATTCCCACGAATTTTAGGAATATTCTGATCAAATGGAGAACAACTGAACAAAAGGCGAAAATGGCAGTGGATAGGTCACACTTTGAGGATGCCAGAACAAAACTTTACCAAACAAGTTCTGGATTATAATTTTCATGGCAGACCTCAGGTTGGTAAACCATGGAAGCGTGTAGTTGAGTGGGAGACCAGAGGAATAAGTCCTGGTGACAAATAAGGGTCGATGCCCAGGATCGCGTCTTTTCGAAGAGATCTGATTTTATCCTATTCCCCTATAGGGAGTCTAAACTGGATCGAAAATTGATTGACTGATTGATTGATCTAAAAACCTAAAATTTTGTACACTTTGTATATGTCAAAGTAAGGCAAAGTTCGCGAAAGGACTAAGCCGTCAAAAGGTACTGCTAATCTCCGAAAACCTCCACGATCAATTGCTCCAGCCATTTGAGCTTTAAATACCTCTCCTACTGGTCAGCTGGATTTTATGTGACAGACATTGTGCTTGGAAGTTTTCCCGTAATTTGGTTGGCATATCGATTTAAGACACTCATTATATAATATTTAGGTGTCTGTTCAAACTTTTGAATGTAGTCCTCGATAGGAATCGACAGTACTTCGGTATCCCAGAGTAAGTTTGGTGTAAATGATTTTCATTAAGATTAATGCACAGGTGCTTCAGCTATTTCTATTTAAGCGACCTCACCAATTCGTTAAGAATGCTGCTTGTGATTTCAAGGATGCTGTTAATTTCAAGCTATTTGCAACAATTTTCATATGCACTTGCACCTGAACTAGGAAGATTTCATTTTTAAGCCCGACTACATTTAATTCAACGCAGCTTGAAATCAGTTATGTGATAGCGAAAGATGTGTAAGCTAATTTGCCACTATTCCATAAGCTAATACTTCAACTTCCCTATTAGAAGGTTTCGGCGAATATTACGTTGTTCTACTTCAAAATCGATAACGTCTGTATTTATGTCATTTCAAACAACTTGCAGGTGTTTTAAGACCCCATTGTCTTACGTCTCCTCCGCGACAGGCGCTGGTTACTAGGTTAGTTGTTTGGAATCTTCTTGATTATGAAAATGACACTAGTAGGTTTGCGTGCCATTGGGTAGAGCTATTTCTACTGATCTCTGGCGCTTTCGGCTCTTTTTCGGAGCTAACCCTTTTTAGTGTACCTACTGAAGAAGATTTGAAATTTTTTGTACAATAGAAAGAAAAAATGACAAATTTGATTTGGATGGTCTAATTTCCCTAGAGTTCATAGGGTAAACTCTAAATATAGAGAAAATCATCAACTTTCCAGTTTCTTATATTAATTATACTAATTTCATTTCAGCACTGGGAAAACATCAACAGTTCTGTTGGAAGGTAACTCAGTATTGCCTAAGCGTCTATCAACTCTAGCTTTACAAAATGTAAGCAATCTTAGACGGCTGCAAAGTCAGCAGGACGACGATTATAAGGATAACGTGAAACATGTTCAAATCGTTCTAATATCGCTAAAGGATTCCCTTCCTGATTTGGAGCGTTGTATGCGCAGCAGTAGTCCACATGGTTATGAAACACTTAATATAATTCAAAGTTTGGCAGATGAACTTATGGAAATGGTTAATATTTGGATCGATTTGGAATTCTGAAAAAGATTTACATATTTTTATTTTAGCTGGAGTCCCTAATGTTGGCAGAGACCTTTAGTAAGGAAGAACTTCGCGAAAGGACTGCGGTAATTGATGTAAAGCTATCGAGTCTTCAGAAAAGTATTAATTTGGTTTGTAAATATATTGGTAGGTATCTACTACACTTGAAAAAAAAAACTTTTTATTAACTAGTGCCTATCTTTTAATTATATTAGAAACAAGAAAACAACACGAATCTATCCCAGAGATAAATATTATTTCGGATGAAACAAACGAACGTGGCCGAGCAATAGTGAGCACAACGCCAACAGTATTTCAGTCTGAAGTTGTGTTAAATCAGCCCCGGATTCTGCTTGATACGTTGTCAACTATTGATGGTGGTTCATCGATTGAACCAATTCGACTGGACCCCGGAGAAGGATGCTCCAGAAAAATCAATCGAACTGTTAGTAATGGCAGTAAGAAAAAGATGAGGTTGCGGAAGATGGGATCGCGTCAAAATAGTAAGACAGAAAGTGATAGTGATGAAGACTCCTTAAATATTGTACTAGAAGCCCCACGAAGAGTGAAAAGAAAAACAAGTAAGGCTAAAAAAACGCCAGAAGATGAACGAAAACAATCCGTCGAAACAACAAAAGAAGACAGTTATGGCGGTGAGGATATTGTTTACGTGCTTAAAGTAAGACCTGGACACAAAATTGAGCAAGAGGTCAAGACAGATTTGTCGGAAAGAAATGTTCTTATATCCCCGACGGAGCTTTGTGTGGAATTGTTAGAAGCGCCGCCGGAAACTGTAACAAGTTCAGCCGATATTTTTGTTAAGACCAAGCGAAAGGTTTTTACAACAGTCGATGAAGTTTTAGTTGGAGAATCGAAAGCAGCTGTTGCCAAGGATATTGAATCTTCTAGTGCATCGGAACGAACCGATAAAGACATTAGTAATTGTGATGGAGAAAAATCGAAATCGATACTTACGGCTCTGCCACCCATTCCACAATCACCCGGCTCTCAACGACGTCTAGATTTCAAAAGCAGCCCCTTGAAAGAACCATCGCCATCGATCCGAATGATGATCGCCAGGTATAACCAAAAAGTTGAAAAATCAACAAAATCTTCGATCAATTCGGAATCATGTTCACCGGTGACACTGCGATCGCCCGTGCTCGAGCGGCGAGTTAAGTCCCAAACCGAAAAATACCAACAAAACGTGGACAAGGTTGTGAAATCAGCCAGTGCTGGCAATATTAGAAGCAATGAGTTAGTAGCGGTGAATATTTCAGAAATTGACTTTAATCCTGAACATTATAGAATATCAAAAGCATGCAGTGCTGAAACATTGTCGCGCAATTGGCAAGCCAAGGAAGAGATGTTCAGTGCTCCATTGGCCTGTGATAGCTTGAAAGCAATTAGTAAGACTTCTGGAACAACTTCGACGCCCATCACACCTAGTACAGATAAAGAAAAGAAAGAGCACCTGTATATTAAAAACAAAGAGAAGCCGACAAGTTTATTTGGGAAAACAGGAGCCGTTAAGAAAATCGGAATGAAAAGTGGTACGGCTGGAGAGAACATTTGGCGTAGGAGTCTTTCGAGTACACCTAGTGAGAGTTGGTTTTTGCCTGATAAATCGGACAATACGGTCCCGAAAATAACGAGGAAGTATGAAGTCGCAACGGACATATTTTCGAAATCCGCGCCAACCACTCCAATGGACGATAACGGCGAACGGCCGAAAACACCGATTTCAGAGCGCGCCTTGAAACTAAAACGCGCCAAAGAAGAATTTCTTACAGGCAATGTGCTTCGAAGTTCTACTTGGGAATCCAGCAAAGACAACATGTGGAAGAATCGTTTGAGTGGGTCCAGTTTTGGCAGTGGAACTAGCAACGAACCCATCGAAGGTGCTTTACTAAAAAGCGCCAGTGTCGGATTTATCGATACAACTCCTGGCGATAGTCGAATTTCTGGCGTATATGATTCCCTGCCTCGAACTCCATCTCGATCTGAGAAATCGAATAAGTTTGCATTCTCATCAATTGCTTCGAAATTTCGACGGGTTAAAATGCGTCGTGGTAGTAAGGATGCACCAAAATATAATGCCGTATCGGCACTTTGTCGACAGAGTTTGGCTGTTGTTGATCTCCGGCCAGATGCAAATCGACTGCAAGAAAGTCTTAAGAATGTTGAAAAGGGAAAAAATGTATTGAAATCGGGCAGTTCGCATGGCCTAGGTTTTTGGTCTGGTTTCCGCAAAATCGATAAACTTTCGAAATCGAAAAGCGCAAATGTCTTACCACAGAATGATATCGATGGCGGCGATGAAAATTAGCCAAATAGAAAACTATAATAACATATTTATTTTCTAAATGCTATAGTAGTTTTATTGTAATATACCGTATATTTATTAATTTATATATTTGTTCTTAAAAGAAATGAATGAGATGTAAAATAAATTTTCTGTACAGCCAAAACTTTTTTTTTATTTTCGATACTTTTACAGCAAGCACAAATAATTTATTGATTGATAATTGTTGGGATTTCGGCAAGAAGATGAAAAGACACGACCGTTCTCGTTGGAGGTTACAAGTACAAGAGGAAGTTTATTGACAGATAGTAATAGTCTTCAGTATAAAATTGTAATAGAGTACTTCTGTGAGTACATTTGTAGTAAAAAGTATGATACATATTTCTAACACTCCCACTTATCGTTATTTTTACTATTTATCAACTCAATAATCTGAATGCATATTAACTGTATAATTTAATTCAAAAGGGTGAGTGTAATTTCAATACAAAATTGTACATAGAAATTCAATTAACAATTTTTATATTACAAATGCAATCCAAAATAATTACGTTACGTTCATCACAACTCGTAGATTCTGAAAGATTTTCTTCGACAACGGTTTTGTTAGAATATCTGCGATTTGCTTCTCTGTCGAAACATAAATTAGGTCGAACAAACCGCTGCTATATTTCGCTCTGATGAAATGGAACCTTACGTCGATGTGTTTAGTTCTTTTATGGAACTCTGGATTTTTGATGAGTTTCATTGCCCCTTGGTTATCCATTAGTAAAAAACGCTTTACACTAATGCTCGGGTTGAGGACGTCCTTCATGAAAGAATCCAGCCAAATCATTTCTTTGATGGCTTCTGAAGCCGCAATATATTCAGCTTCCGTTGTAGAAATTGATACGCTTTTTTGCCTTTGTGATGACCATGAAATAACACTGGTGTCCAGAAAGAAAACATTACCGCTCGTCGATCTTCTAGTGATAATGTCTCCGGCAAAATCAGCATAACTGTAACTGATAAGTGAGTAATTATTATTTTAACCAAAAATTATACCATAATTCCTTGTTCCCTGAATGTATTTAAAAATACGTTTAACAGCGATAACATTCTCCGTTGTTGGCCGTTCCATGTAGCGACTAACGACACCAACAGCATAGGCTATGTCCGGTCTAGTTGCTGTCATGAGGTACATAAGACTGCCAACAGCTTCTCGATACGGTAAATCGGTTGAGGCCGATACATTTTCCTTCAGCACTTCGGCTGGTGTACTGACTTCTCGGCAGTTTATCATGTTAAATGTATGTAATAACCGATCGATGTAACATGACTGATGAATATGAATTGATCCGTCTGGTTTTGTGTTTATTTGAAGGCCTAGATAATATCCCACATCACATACTTTGGTTTCAAATTGAGACTGGATGTGCTTAATAACTTGCATTGCATCTTCTTTCGTGGTAGACGCAATTAAGCCATCATCTATGTAAAGAGCTATGATGACTGTTTGCTTCTGATGTCTCCGTATAAATACACAGGGGTCAGCTGAGCTCCTTTTAAAATTAAAATTCTCCAGTGCTTGCATAAATTTTATGTTCTAGCATCTTGCGGACTGTTTTAATCCATATAAACTTTTTTTAAGTTTACAAACACGTCCACTACCATCGTCATAACCTTTTGGCTGAGCCATATAAATTTCATCGGTTAGAATGACATTTAAAAAAGTTGTCTTGATATCAAATTGTTTTAAATAAAGACCTTCGCTGGCTGCAATTGCTACGATTAGTCGGATTGATGTGAATCTCGCAACTGGACTGAATGTTTCCGTATAGTATATTCCTTGTTCTTGGGTATATCCTCTAACAAGGCGTGCTTTATAGTTTTGTTCCACGCTGTCAGGGCTCGACTTAATCTTATATATTTTATTACTTTATTATTATAATAATAAAGTATTGTGATCGACACAAGAAAAAAAAAAAGTTTGCTACCCTGAAATTTTTTTTTTTCGCGTTTCATGACTAAATTAGCCTAAAAATGCAAAAAAAAAAATCCGTCTGTCTGTACGCCGTCGTGTACGCTCAGCGCACATTAACTTCCAAACCCTTCAAGATAAAAAGTTCATTTTTGGAGGGATTGTAGATAGTTGCGGATCTCAGAAGGATACCCATTTTGGGGGGTGTACGGGTTCAGGGGGAGGCGGGGGGAGCACTTAAACCGAAAAATACGAATTCAAATATCTCAACCATGGTAGGAGCTAGGTAGCTAAAACTCAACATACATATAGAGGAGTTTGTGGTACAACTTTTAAAAATAATTTAATTTTTTTATCCATTGGGGTGCGAAAAGGGGGGGCTAAGAACCAATTGTCGGCCGAATTTTTTTTTCAAATGATTATATCTTCGAAATTATTTATCGTAAAAAAATCATATTTAGAGTCCGTCAAGGTGGCAACTTAAAAGATATATCAAGCTATACTAGGCAAATACAAAAAAAATATAACATGTTGGAATAATAGTAGTGGGGGGAAATGGGGAACATTTCAAAAATGGCGCACTTTTCAAAATTATAAATCCTTATATCTCAAAAAATAGTACAGATATCAAATCAAAAATTTCTCAGATTGAGAACTACATAATGGTTAATTTTGCTAAAAATTTTAAGTTGGGAGGTGTAAGGGGAGGGAGGTGATAAGCAAAAATGTTGAAAATTTTGAGTGATTTTTTTAGGGCTCTGGTGAAAAATACAAAGTTAAAATTTTGCATGTGAATACCTATATTTAATGTACATAGAAAAATAATATTAACTTGATCCATATTTATTATAAACCGACTCCCCCGGTCTAACGTGCACAAGGTGTTTCATGTGCATTGAAAAAAACACATAAACTGAAAATTTTTGAGTGAAATTTTAAGGTAGAAACTTGAAAATTTGCGAAATGCATTTAAAAAAAATCCCTAAATATCCGAAATATTAACTGGTCGAAAACCTTTATCACTTCTACCCCCTCCCATACAAAATTATTTTTTCGACCATTTTCAAGAAATCAATTATCACCTAACCATTAAAAGCTATCAAATTCAAATTTTGTAAAACAACTTACAAAAATAATTAAAATGAAATTGTTTTAAAAGTTTTGAAATCGCGCTTGCGCTTCTACCCCCTCCCATACAAAATTATGATTTCGACCAATTTCATTAAATCAACTAATAACCAACAAACTAAAAGCTACGAACTTGAAATTCTATACAAGCACCTTACAAGAGACGCGAAATAAAACTGCGTATCAAATTTTACCATTCCCCTATATTCTCTACCCCCTCCCATACAAATGTTCGGTTTCATGAATGTAAAATACACCGAATTTTATGAAAATTCTATGCAACTTCGTCTATGAAACACATTTTATACAGAGAATATTGGACGTGTTTCAAGTAATTAAGTAAAAAGCTATTAACATCCACCCACCCTTACTATTACCCCTACTCCTCCCCTCATAAAATCCCAAACTTACAGACACGAATGAAATATTGTTAACAGTCCTGCCCAAGAACTCCCTTTCACTTAGCCTTCCCTAACCACTCTAACCTGCATATTGACTTTCCACTCATCCTCAACTTGTCCCAAGAATAATAAAGTTTCGCCCGACTTGTTGGCAGTTTATTTTTGTATTTAATATAGGTAGACAAGTTAAGTCTATTTTACAAAAAATATAATTAAAAACAATCTTAATACTAAGCTTATGAAAAAAGTTTTAACCATTACTTACAACAAATATAAACAATTAAAACCAAAAAAGACTGCATTAAAACTATGACTTAAATATTATTTTCAAATAATGTCTTAAATTTAGTCATTATTTTATCTTTGTAGGTATTTCTGCTTACAGAACTATTAAAGCAGTCTGAATGCAAATTGAAGTTTTTTATGGCACAAGCAATAGGATCATTCATCAAATATTGGGTAGGATAAGTTTCACTTTTCAAGATCCTGTTGTCTCGAAAATTACACCTGTGGTCAACAAATATAAAGCGGGAAAGGAGTTCGCTCGAAATCATGTTAGACTTAATCAAATCGAAAGCAAGAGTAGCAGAAGCAAGCTCTCTTCTTCTCTCGAGAGTAGTCATGTTGAGCAGAAATAGTCGACATTTGTAAGAGGGCAACCGGTAGCTACTAAACTGAAGACTTTGTAAAGCAAACAGTAGAAATTGAACTTGTACTCTTTCAATTCTGTACGAGTCGATTTGAGTAGAAGGTGACCAAACAACACTTGCATATTCGAGCAGAGGCAACAACAGCGCACAGAAAAGAGTCTTGCACAGGTGTGGGTCATTAAGTTCCTTCACTCTCCTCTTTATGAAACCTAGCATAGCCATACCACTGTTTGAAATTTTATCTATATGGGATTTAAAAGACAACTTAGCGTGGAATATTACTCCAAGATCTTTGATTTGAGAAACACGTTTTAAATTTTCATTGCTAATATTATAGACAAATTGAAAAGTGCCAGACTTTTTTCTGGAAAAGGATATTACTGCACATTTCTTAACATTCAATTGCATAGCGTTATTTAAAAACCATTCTGATAAAATATTAATATTGCTTTGCAATATAATGCAATCTTGATTTGATTCAATGGTTCTGCCGATTTTTAAATCATTATCATAAATGGATAAGTTGCATTCGTTTAAAAGTAATGGCATGTCATTAATAAAAATTATAAATAAAAGGGGCCCCAATATATATATATCCCCTTGGGGAACGCCAGAGGAGACTGTAGTCAATTTGGATAGATGCGATGAAAATCTAACTTTTTGTGTACGATCCGTCAAGTAAGACTTCAACCACTCCAAGAAAATACCGCTAATTCCATAACGCTCTAACTTGAATAGAAGCAGACCGTGGTCCACTACATCAAACGCGTTAGAAAAATCTGTATACACAGAATCTACCTGTTTACTTTTACCAATTTTTTGCCTAATGAATGTAGAATATTCCAAAAGATTGGAAACAGTTGACTTACCTTTTAGGAAGCTATGTTGGCAAGGATGAATAAAAGGATTTACGGTTTCTATTAGTACTCCCGCAACCAGTTTTTCGAAAATCTTGCCTGTAGATGATAAAATGCTTATTCCTCTGTAATACCCACTTGTTGTCAATTTTCTTATGATTTTTCGGTAGGGTTGACAATTTCCAGGTTTTGTTTCTCCGCAATGCTGAAATTTTTTCGTCCATCGCTGCTTGCCATTCTTCCGCATTATCTGAATTCATTGTATCCTCGTAACTAGCTAGCTCAAACGAAGTTGCAACAAACGCGTATCCTTCAGAAATGTTGGATAGGAAACTTGAAACAGAACTGCTTTTAGGTTTACGATTGCTACGTAGCCTTTCTCGAATCGGTGTCACTTGGTCACTATAATTTTCTTCACCAACTTCTGTACCTTCTTCAGCTTCCTTATCGTCTTCAGATTCCGGTGAATCTATCATATTAGCATTATTTTCCGAGTCATATTCTTTACTTCGAAACTCGCCTATTCTGTCCTTTACCGTTTCATCAATATAATGCTGTACTGTTTTTTCTGGATCTTCAGTATCTGTCAGGCTTTCTTTTCTTTCATTGAAAACTACATCTCGTGAAATTTCAATTCTTTTCGTACCTTTGATCCAAACACGAAAACCTTTTTGGTTTGTTGGATACCCGAAAAAATAACCTTTCATTGACTTCTTGTCCCATTTCCTTCGCTTTTGTTTGGGAACGTGAACATAAACTTCGGTACCAAATAACTGCAGATTATCAATCGACGGCTTCTGATCAAACCAAAGATCATACGGGGTTTTTCCTTTAATTGGGCTTGTCCCGAAACAATTAAGCATGCGCACGGCAGTATTTACAGCCTCTGCCCATAAGAAAATAGGTATTTCTTTTGAATGGAGCATGGTTCTCGCAATATCCACAATAGTGCGATTGTCCCTTTCTGCACGTCCGTTTTTGGTACGTTGTATGGTACGGTTGTTTGATGACGTATACCATTTTCTTGAAGAATTTCGGACATATCTTTATTTTTAAACTCCAATCCATTATCTGTCCAAAGTGTCTTTATCTGGACTGCAGTATCAATCTTCACTTGATTTAGGAAGTTTTTGAACACCGCTGCATCTTCGGATTTTTGTCGAATAAAAAACACGTATCTGAAGTTTGAGAAATCATCCTTAAACAGGATTCGCCACAACACGAAGCTCTTCGTGTGCTATAATGAAGAATTGATCGATGCTGCTTCCCGTACGCGCAAGATTCACAAAAGAAATTTTCAATGTCTATAAATTCTATATTTCGCGCCCTTAAAACACATCTGATTTGAGCAATGGACTGATGCCCTAATCTTTCATGCCACGTTGCTATAGAGTCACACGCTTTATTACAATAAAAAGTTTCTTTCTGCACGGAAATAATAACACGAAATTGCATTTTATAGAGTTTTTTACTGCGGACTCCCACTGCAACGATATCACCGTTTTTAATTATTTCGCATTTATTGTTTTCGGACAACAGTTTATAACCCTTATTAAGAGTGCTACCCGAAGAAAACAAATTTATCTTTATGTCAGGTACAAAATATACATTGACCAAAGTCTTTTTAACCCACTGTTTATTATTGTATGCCGAATTTTGTATATTGCCTTTACCGTAAGCATATATTTTCTGTCCGTTACCGATAGTTACAGGCATAGCTTCCTGCGACTCAATAAAATCTACGAACCACTCGCGACGGAAAGACATGTGGTCGCTTGCACCCGAATCTAAAATCCAGTCCTCCTCACTAATAACCCTTTCTAATTTATTGATCGAAAACGCATCACATATTAAAGCTTCACCGCCATCAAGATTACTTGCAAAATTTACCTGTCTTTTATCTTTATTTGGACATTTTCGTTTCCAATGACCTGGCTCATTACAGAGGAAACATTTTCTTGAAGTTCCAAAAGATTTTTCGCCCTTGCATAAACGCACCAATAAACGCACTTTCCTCCCCTTTCGTGGCTGCTTGTGATGTAAGATTGTCGATGGTCTGCTGTTCGACTAGTGTCGATTCCCATGCGCTGGAAAAATGAGCAAAACTCGATGGTAAAGTCATTAGAATCTTCGTCACAATCATTGCTTGCGAAATACTTTCGCCTGCTTCCTTCAGTTGTTGAACAATTGATTCAAGACTTGCAATATGTGTAGCAATGTCATCATCGTAAAACTGTAGAAACGCTGATGCAAAATGTGCAGGCTTGTTTCAGACTTCTGTTCATATACAGCTGACAATTTTGTCCACATTTCTTTTGACGTTGTACAGCTCAAAATATGGAGTAACGGTTTCTAGCCAATTGCGGTGACAATCGTTCTCTGCGCTTCACGATCTTTTGTTTGCCATTTCTTCAGTCATGCCTTCCCTTTTCGTTGGTTCGAGCTCGTCGCCAGTAACCACTCCGAAAGAATCGCTTGCGTTCAATAATACTTTAATTTGAAACTTCCAGCTTGTCCACTGATCACCATTCTGCAACTTGTCAATTTTTACCGGTGGTTCCATATCGATTGCAAATTAAAAATTCACTTTTAACCTTTTACACAGTTTTAATTTAAATGATTTTGAGTCACCGATTACCTGAATTTTATCGGATTATTTTCGACCACGAGTTCTGAGTATGTCGGTCTGGGCCCATAACCTGTTGGGATTTCGGCAAAAAGATGAAAAGACACTGGTTGGGGGTTACAAGTACAAGAGGAAGTTTATTCACAGATGGTAATAGTCTTCAGTATAAAATTGTAATAGAGTACTTCTGTGAGTACAGCTGCAGTAAAAAGTATGATACATATTTCTAACAACAATGCTTTGTAGCTTGCGCAGAATCATGCCGCAGTCTTAAAAAGAATTGATACATGATTTTGACAGTTTTGGTTCGTGAATAAACCGTCTGGGGAGACAGAAAATTTGAACTCTATTACATTAAAATTTGTATCAAACATAAAATCTGTCAACAAGTCGCATACGTCTTTATTATTCTTGGGACAAGATGAGAATGCGTGGGGAGTCAATATGCAGGGGACAGCAAATAGGGGGACTTAGGAGATGGAAGTTCTAGTGGCAGCGCTATTGCCAATTGTTAACAATTAACTGCGATTATTATCAAAAGCTTCTTCTTCTTCTTCTTCAATGGCAATACAGCCCAAATCGGGCTTTGGCCTACTGACCTTCAGGTTCCTTGACATTTGATTTGTTATTGTGAAACGGTTGTTAGCCTTTCGCATAACCTTCTCTCTGCGAATTTTCAGTTTCACAGATTGGGGTCTCCAAGATATACTCACACAAGTAGTGTGATGAAATCACACGTCGACTGGGATTTGAACTCCCGACCGACCAACAAACTACCCAGCGCAACAGATTGTGCAAGGTCCGGAACAGGTAAACTTTTTGGATATTGAAACGCAGTGCAGCCATTCAGCGGTAATGATGTCTACGCAGTCAAGAAGTGGTTAGCTGATTTTGATAACATCACTTCGTCCTTGGGATGAATGATGTTTGAACGAAGTGGTTGAGCCGTTGAGTCACCGGTGACAGGCACTGCCAAATTATGGTTTAGAATAGCTGTACCGTAGAATTGGGTGTCGTTACGGCAGATGCCAAGCTTAGATGGAAAGCTCACGTCAAGAAAAAAAGAGATGAACTTCAATACAAATACAACAAAATGTATTGGTTAATAGGAAGATACTCCTTCTTGTTAACTTACAACAAGCTTCTGCATAAATAAGTCCTAAGGCCAGTCTGGATTTAGGGTATTCAACTTTGGGGTTGTATATACTAAACAAAGTAACATCAAAATAATACAAAATTTTCGAAATAGTTGTTGCCACTCGTCCTCGTCTCGTGAGGATTGTCCTCGTTCACGAAGTTTTTACATATGCCCTCGCCGCGGACTTAAAACCCTCGCGGTGAAGTGAAACGAGCAACTATGGTATTTTTAACGATTCTTGGCTGGAAACTACAGTTTGGCTAAAAAAAATTTCGTTGAAAAACGGTATTGCAAAATATGCAAAATAATAAGGGACTCCATGCTCTGCAAGATTATGCGTCTTCTTCTAACCACAAAAAAAATACAACTAATGGAAGCTGTAGCAAGGCGATTACAACTCTTAATAAAAAGGATACCGTTGAAGACGATTTGGCAGTTGTCAAAGTTGGCGTGCATTTTATCAAAATTTGGATTTTTCAAAATAAAAGGATTGCATAATATTCTAAAACCGTTGAATTTTACCTTTGTTTTCAAATCTTTTTAAATTAATCGATGAAACTTGAATACAAGTTTGAAAACATAACAATTTAAAATCTGTTTTATTTATTAATTTTTTTTCATAGTTTTTGTAAATTAGAGTTTAGAGAAATTATTAAAAATAAACTGCCAACAAGTCGGGCGAAACTTTATTATTCTTGGGACAAGTTGCGGATGCGTGGAAAGTCAATATGCAGGTTAGAGTGGTTAGGGAAGACTAAGTGAAAGGGGGTTCTTGGGCAGGACAGTTGTCAACACTTTGCGGAAACGTTCAAAAGCTTCAGTATATATAACCAATATTTCGTTCGTTTATTTATGCAAGTTTGAGTTTTTTGAGGGGAGGGATGAGGGTTGATAGTAAGGGTCGGTGGATATTAATAGTTTTTTAATTGACGTCCAATATTCTCTGTATAGAATGTCAGTTTCATAGACGAAGTTGCATAGAATAAGATTCTGTGTATTTTACATTCACGAAACCAACATTTGTATGGGAGGGGGTAGAGAAGGTAGGGGAATCGTAAAGATTGTGACGCAATTTTATTTCCTTTCTGTTGTAGTCTTCTCGTACAAAATTTCAAGTTCGCAGCTTTTAACTTGTTGGTTATTAGTTGGTTCAATGAAATAGGTAGAAATGATACTTTTGTATGGGAGGGGGTAGAAGGGCAAGCGTGATTGCAAAACTTTTAACAAAATTTCATTTCAATTATTTTTATAAGTTTTCTGGCAAAAATTGAAATGGATAGCTTTTAAGAGTTAGCTGATAACCGATTTCTTAAAAATGCTCGAAAAAATAATTTTGTATGGGAGGGGGTAGAAGAGGTAGGGGAATTGCAAAATTTGTGATGCAATTTTCTTTTCTTTCTCTAGTAAGGTGCTCGTACAAAATTTCAAGTTCGTAGCTTTTAATTTGTTGTTTATTAGTTGATTTAATGAAATTGATCGAAATCATACTTTTGTATGGGAGGGGGTAGAAGGGCAAGTGCTATTTTGAAACTTTTAAAATAATTTTATTTTGAATATTTTTATAAGTTCTTATGCAAAATTTCAAATTGATAGCTTTTAATAGTTAGGTGATAATTAATTTCTTAAAAATGGTCGAAAAAATAATTTTGTATGGGAGGGGGTAGAAGTTTCAAAGGTATTCGACCAGTTAATATCTTATACGTTTGGGGATTTTTTTTAAATGTGTTTTCCAAATTTTCAAGTTTCTACCTTAAAATTACATCCAAAAATTTTCAGTTTTCGTGTTTTTTTCGCTGCACATGAAACACCTTGTGCCCCTTAGACCGTGCTGGTCGGTTCGTAACAATTGTGGATCAAATTATTATTTTTTTTCTGTGTATATAAAATAGATGTATCCACATGCAAAATTTAAAGTTTCTATCTTTGACCAGAGTCCTAAAAAAATCACTCAAAATTTTCGACATTTTTGCTTACCACCTCCCTCCCTTTACACCCCCTAACTTAAAATTTTTATCAAAATTATAAATTATATAGTTCTATAATCTGACGAATTTTTGATTCGATATCTGCACTCAATTTTGAGATATAACGATTTCTAATTTTGAAAAGTGCACCATTTTTGAAATGCTCCCCATTTCCCCCCACTACTATTATGACCAAATTATATATTTTTTTTATATTTCGCTAGTATAGCTTAGTATATGTTTTAAATTTCAATTACATAGCTTAAGAGATAGTTGAGATATTAATTCTTAAGTGTTTTTCTTTGCACCCCCCCTGACCCTCCCCCTTACAATAATTAGCCTATTTCTAAGCTTATTCTGATGGATCTATACGCCATCTTAATTGTCCCAAAATATGAATTTTTTATGGTAAGTAGTTTCGAAGATATAACCATTTCAAAAAAAGATTCGGCCGACAATTTGTTTTTAGCCCCCCCTTTTCGGACGCCAATGGATAAAAAAATTAAATTATTTTTGGAGTATGTCCCACAACCTTCTCTATATGTATGCTGATTTTCATCTTTCTATCTGCATTCGTGGTGAAGATATTAGCAAGTGTATTTTTCGACTTTTTCCATCCCCCCGCCTCCCGCTTCCACCCCACACTCTCCAAAATTTGGATAATGGAGCTCACTTACCAAATTAACAATCCACCCAAAAACCAACATTCTACCTTTAACGGTTTTGGAGGTACGAGTCCATATGTACGGCGTACGGCGTACGGCGTACGGCGGGACGGATTTTTTTTTTTTGCTTTTTTAGGCTAATTTAGTCATGAAACGCGAAAAAACAAAATTTCAGGGTAGCAAATTTTTTTTTTTTCTGTGTCGATCACAATACTTTATTATTAAAAAATAATAAAGTAATTGTGTTACTAGATGGCCTTCATAGCTATCAGCTGTTAAGCGCATTTTGCAGTCTTAACTGCTCTTAAAGAATATTTTACGGATTTATCATTTAAAAATGAGTTGCCGAGATTATATACATTGCGACCAGAAAGTACAGACAAGTTGTAAATAAAATTATTCTAAGGAATGATATTCCAATTTTTTTTTTGTAAGCAGGAAGGATTGTCCTTAATTATTATCCCAAAAATTAGCCCGGTCTGTTATCAGTTAGTTTACAGCAGCTGGTTGAATGGGTACACCTCAGAAGTCCACAGCGATTTTTACAATGGATGAAAATATGAAACAAAGAGTTTGTTTCAAATTTTATGATTCCAACCCAATTTCGTGTGCGGAATCATTGCAAATGTTGGAAAAGTCTTACGCTGATTCAGTAATATCAAAAACACGAGCTTACGAGTGGTATAATGCCTTTAATGACGGTCGAGATATTGTTGAAGACATGCCTCGTTCTGGACGACCTCCGACCTGATATTTCTTGCGAGTCCGTTCGTTCGATTTTGGTGGATACATTGGCCATGAAACGCGTCATTTCTCGACTCTTTCCAATAAAGCTGAATTTTCTTCAAAAAAAGTACCGTGAGCAGGTCACCTTGGATATGCTTGATCGTGCGAATTCTGATCCCACATTCATGGAGTGCATCATAATTAGTGATGAGATATGGGTATATGAGTTGGACATGCAAACGAGTCAACAATCTTCGGAATGGAGGAAAAAAATGAGCCGAAACCGTAAAAACCACGCCAAAGCCGCTCAAAAATCAAAGTTTTTTTTCGATATTCGAGGTTTGACCCATCATGAATTCATTCCGGAGGGACAAATGGTCAATAAGGAGTACTATTTAGCCATATTGAAGCGTTTGCGTGAGTAAATCCTTAAAACACGGCCGGAATTGTGGAAGGAGAATAACTAGGAATATTATAAAAGTTATATCCCTTAAATTTCAGACTAGTGCCATTCATACTTTTCAAGAAAATCGATTTTTTGTGAAGTTGTGAAACTGTGTCATATTGTATGGGAGGGGGTAGAAGCAGTGAAGCTAATCAAATATTTTTTTCTGATCTTAGTGATAATACTAATTAAGTATTTATTACAAAATATGAGCTCAATAAATGTTATATGTTCTGAGAAAATGGTCTTAGAGCATTTATGAAAAAGTGTCGTTTGTATGGGAGGGGGTGGAAGGAGAGGGAGGACGCAAATAATTTTTCTACTGTAGATTTAAATCATTATGAAAGTAATATATCCCAAAATTCCGACTAAAAGTTTTTATACTTTTCGTGTAAATCCATTTATTGTCGAATTGCGCCAGTGTGTCATTTTGTATGGGAGGGGTTAGAAGGGGTAGAGCTAATCGTATAATTTTTTTTGCCTTACTAAGAATTTTAAATAAATATTTGGTGGACAATTTCAGACCGCTAAATTTTACATGCACTGAGTAAATTGGCTTAAAGTAATTCATGACAGGTACAGTTTGTAGGGAAGGTGGTAGAAAGAGGGAGAGGACACAGATAATTTTTATACGGTAAATTGATATTATCATAAATAAACTGCCAACAAGTCGGGCGAAACTTTATTATTCTTGGGACAAGTTGCGGATGTGTGGAAAGTCAATATGCAGGTTAGAGTGGTTAGGGAAGGCTAAGTGAAAGGGAGTTCTTGGGCAGGGCTGTTGTCAATTTAACAATATTTCATTCATTTCTGCAAGTTTGGGTTTTTATGAGGGGAGGAGGAGGGGTAAGGGTGGGTGGATGTTAATAGCTTTTTAATTAATTGCTTGAATCGCGTCCAATATCCTCTGTATAGAATGTGTTTCATAGACGAAGTTGCATAGAATTTTCATAGGATTCGGTGCATTTTACATTCACGAAACCAAACATTTGTATGGGAAGGAGTAGAGGAGGTAGGGGAATCGTAAAATTTGTGACGCAATTTTATTCCCTTTCTCTTGTAGTGTGCTTGTACAAAATTTCAAGTTCGTAGCTTTTAATTTGATGGTTATTAGTTGATTCAATGAAATAGGTAGAAATGATACTTTTGTATGGGAGGGGGTAGAAGAGCAAGCGCGATTTCAAAACTTTTAAAGGAATTTTATTTCAATTATTTTTATAAGTTTTTAGGCAAAATTTGAAATGGATAGCTTTTAAGATTTAGCTGATAACTGATTTCTTAAAAATGCTCGAAAAAATAATTTTGTACGGGAGGGGGTAGAAGAGGTAGGGGAATTGCAAAATTTGTGACGCAATTTTATTTTCTTTCTCTTGTAAGCTGCTCGTACAAAATTTCAAGTTCGTAGCTTTTAATTTGTTGGTTATTAGTTGATTTAATGAAATTGGTCGAAATCATACTTTTGTATGGGAGGGGGTAGAAGGGCAAGTGTGATTTTGAAACTTTTAAAATAATTTCTTTGCAAATATTTTTATAAGTTCTTATGCAAAATTTCAAATGGATAGCTTTTAATAGTTAGGTGATAATTAATTTCTTAAAAATGGTCGAAAAAATAATTTTGTATGGGAGGGGGTAGAAGTTTTGAAGGTATTCGACCAGTTAATATTTTATTTATTCATACTGCGAGAGAGGTAAAATCATGGATCAAGGGTCAAAATGTTAAATTGCTTGAATGGCCGCCATACTCTCCTAATCTTAATATGATAGAAAATATGTGGGGACTTTTATCATGGAGGGTATGAAAGGGGGAGACTGTACGAAGATACTGAGACCCTAAAGGAAGCCAATAAAAGGGCAAAGGGAATATTCCAATATTCTTCTCGAGATATTGGAAATTATTATGCTTCATTGCCGAACCGGATTTATGACGTCATTTTGAACCAAGGAGGTAGTACGCACTATTAAAAAATTTTAAAACTAATCACTTTCATGTTACAACCAATGTAAGCTTGAATTTGCTTAGATATGAATTTGTATACTATTTTGTGCTTGAATCTATTCTGGTGACAAAAAAAAAATGAACTTTTTGTTATGTCTTATAGAAAAAAAATTATAAATAAATTATAATGTGTGCTTTAAATCCCAAACTATTTTACTTCATTAACAACATCTTGCGCTATCGATAAAAATTTATTTCATAGAAATCGTCCGGTTGGTTACAGAGGTAGAAGTATTTTACTTTTGAACCTATTGTGGTGACGAGCAGTGTATAAGAGTTGAAATGAATACAATGCAAGTGTATAAGAAATACAATATAAGTTTAGTGGACATAATAAGTAATTACTTTATTATTCTAATAATAAAATATTGTGATCGACACAGAAAAAAAAAATTGCTACCCTGAAACTATTTTTTTTCCCGTTTCATGACTAAATTAGCCTAAAAATGCAAAAAAAAATCCGTCCCGCCCTACGCCGTCCGCCGTACGCCGTACATATGGACTGGATCATATCTTCGAGACCATTGAAGGTAGAATGTTCGTTTTTGGGTGTATTGTTGATTGAGTAAGTGACCTCTATTTTCTAAATTTTGGGGAGTGTCAGTTGGACGAGGACGGCGGGGGGAGGAAAAAAGTCAATAACTTCACTTGCTAATATCTCCACCACGAATGCAGATAGGAAGCTGAAAATTAGCAGAGGTATGAAGAGGATTGTGGGACAAACTTTAAAAATAATTTAATTTTTTTATCCATTGGCGTCCGAAAAGGGGGGAGGGCTAAGAACAAATTGTCGGCGGAATTTTTTTTCAAATGATTATATCTTCGAAATAACTAATCACAAAAAATGCATATTTTGAGACCATTAAGCTGGCATATACAGATCCACTAGCATCAGCTTAGGAAGAGCCTAATTAAAAATATGAAAAAAATATAACATGTGGACATAATAGTAGTGGGGGAAATGGGAAGCATTTAAAAAATGGCGCACTTTCCAAAACTACAAATCATTATATCTCAATATTGAGTACAGATATCAAATCATAAATTTGTCAGATTGTAGAACTATATAATCTTTAAATTTGGTAAATTTAAGTTTGGGGGTGTAAGGGGGAGGTGGAAAGCAAAAATATTGAAAATTTTGAGTAATTTGTTTAGGGCTCAGCTCAACGATACAAAGTTTAAATTTTGGACGTCGAGTACATAGAAAAAAAATTATAATTTGTTCCGAAATTGTTATGCACCGAAGTGGGGGTCGAACGTGCACAAGGTGTTCCATGTACAATGAAAAATACACATAAACGGAAAATTATTGAATGAAATTTTAAAATTTGAGAAATGCATTTAAAGGAAATCTCTAAAAATTTAACTGGTTTAAAATTTAACTTCTACCCCCTCCCATACAAAATTATTTTTTCGACGATTTTTAAGAAATCAATTATCACCTTACTATTAAAAGTTATCAATTTGAAATTTTGCATAAAAACTTTTGAAAATAGTTGAAACGCACTTACGTTAAAAGTTTTCAAATCGCGCTTGCTTTTCTACCCTCCCTCCCCCATACAAAAGTATGGTTTCGACCAATTTACTTTATTATTCTTATAATAAAGTATTGGGAACGACATAAGAAAAAAAAAATTTGCTACCCTGAAAATTTTTTTTTCGCGTTTCATAAAATTAGCCTAAAAATGCAAAAAAAAAAAATCCGTCCCGCCGTACGCCGTCCGCCGTACGCCGTACATATGGACTCATATCTCCGAAACCGCTAAAGGTAGAATGTTCCCATTTAGGTGGATTGTTTATTGGGTAAGTGAGCTTTCTTTTCTAAATTGTTAGGTGAAAGGGGGAGGCGGGAGGAGAGAAAAAGTCAAAAACTACGCTTGCTAATATCTCCACCACGAATGCAGATAAGAATTTGAAAATCAGTAGAGATATAGAGAGAGTTGCGGGATAAACTTTAAAAATAATTTAATTTTTTTATCCATTGGCGTCCAAAAGGGGGGGCCTAAAAACAAATTGTCGGCCGAATTGTTTTTTCAAATGATTATATCTTAGAAGTTACATATTGTAAAAAATTCGTATTTTGAGACCATTAAGGTGGCATATAGCTCCATTGGAAACAGCTTAGAGAGTGGCTAATTATTGTAAGGGGAAGGGTCAGCGGGGTGCGAAGAAAAACACTTAAAAATGAATATATCAACTATCTCTTAAGCCATGCAATTGAAAATTAAAACGTATATTAAGTTATACCAGGAAAATATAAAAAAATATAGCATGTTGAAATAACAGTAGTGGGGGGAAATGGGGAGCATTTCAAAATTACAAATCCTTATATTTCAAAACAGAGTACAGACAACAAATCGAAAATTTGTCAAATTGTAGAACTACATAGTGGTTAATTTCAATAAAAATTTTAAGTTGGGCGGTGTAAGGGGAGGGAGGTGATAAGCAAAAATGTCGAAAATTTTGAGTGATTTTTTTAGGTAGATACTTGAAAATCTGCGAAATTTCTAAATAAACATAATATTAACTGGTCGAAAACCTTTAAGATTTCTACTCCCTTCCGTACAAAATTATTTTTTTTCCAATTTTAAGAAATTAATTATCACCTAACTATTAAAAGCTATCAATTTGAAAGTTTGCATAAGAACTTATGAAAATATTAGAAATGAAATTACTGTAAAAGTTTTGAAATCACGCTTGCCCTTCTACACCCTCCCATACAAAAGTATGATTTCGACCAATTTCATTAAATCAACTAATAACCAACAAATTAAAAGCTACGAACTTGAAATTTTGTACAAGCACCTTACAAGAGAAATAAAATAAAACTGCATCACAAATTTTATGATTCCCTTACCCGCTCTACTCCCTCCCATACAAATGTTCGGTTTCGTGAATGTAAAATACACCGATTTTTATGAAAACTCTATGTGACTTCGTCTATGAAACACATTCTATACAGAGAATATTGGACGTGATTCATGCAATCAATTAAAAAGCTATTAACATCCACTGACCCTTACTATTACCCCTCCTCCTCCCCTTATAAAAACCCAAACTTGCAGAAATGAATGAAATATTGCTATATTGACAACCGCCCTGCCCAACAACTACCTCTCACTTAGTCTTCCCTAACTACTCTAACTTGCATATTGACTTTCTACTCATCTGTAACTCGATCCAAGAATAATAAAGTTTCGCCCGACTTGTTGGCAGTTTATTTGTTAAATCAACTAATAACCAACAAATTAAAAGCTACGAACTTGAAATTTTGAACGAGCACCTTACAAGAGAACGAAAATAAAATTGCGTCACAAATTTTATGATTCCCCTACCTCCTTTACCCCCTCCCATACAAATTTTTGGTTTCATAAATGTAAGATACACCGAATCCTATGAAAATTCTATGCAACTTCGTCTATGAAACTGACATTCTTTACAGCGAATATTGGACGTGATTCAAGCAATCAATTAAAAAACTATGAACATCAACCCACCCTTACTATATCCCCTTCCTCCATAAAAACTCAAACTTGCTTAAATAAACTAACGAAATATTGATTATATGTACTGGAGCTTTTGAACGCCCAAGAACCCCCTTTCAGTTAGTCTTCTCTAGCCACTCTAACCTGCATATTGATTTTCCACGCATCTGCAACTTGTCCCAAGAATAATAGAGTTTCGTCCGACTCGTTGGCAGTTTATTTTTGTATATCGGCAACACTGATATACAAAAATCCAATAAAAATCCTTCAAGAATGGCTTGAATAATTTTGCCAATAAAGCAATTTAGTTTATAATTTAAGTCAATTTTACATATAAAAAAGAATGTCATATCATATAACTCTATAGTCCACAATCTGGTTCACATCCTAAAAATAAAATTATATACAAATCGTTCCCTTCCCCATCGAGCCGAAGGCGAAATTGCATTTTAAACGAATTAACCAAACAACTCGTATCATAATCTTATTCCAAACAAAAATATAAATGCTACCGAATTCAAGATCAACGATAACGCATGCCAATATAGTCCTTAACATCACCTGTAGAAGGCCACCATCAGTGACAAATGTCGTACAAATTTACCCTGAATTTTCGAAAATTTAATGAATGGAAACCGCTCGTTCAACAGACCGCTGTACCTGGCGATATCGTCCACCAGAAAATTACCATGAAAATCAAATCGACTTGTCATCGGACAACCAGATGAAAAATTAATCTCCTCAACTTGTCAAATGAATGTCAGAAATGATTTCTTTGGATCCTGTGATACGCGACAAAGATACATTTGCCGCGTGCAATCCTCCTTTTTTGAACGACTCTCTTTACCTTGTCTTTTTGTTTGCTGGTCGGCGGCCGGACATGTTCACTTGGCTGTCGCAGCGCTCGGCCACTTAAGAAGCCTTTCTTTCCGAAATCGGTTTGCACCTGTTTAGCACTGGCACATGCCTGAAAATTTGCATAAAAACGACCACGATCGGTTAAGATTTATGACGGCAGTTTGCGCTTTTGGTTGAGCGGAGACCCCAAAATGTCTTCAGGAGGCGCACAAAAGAAATTGTGAAATTAAACGAAGAAACGAGGTAAGGAAGATACCGGTAAGGAATTTTTCAGTCAGTCGACTTTTGCGTTCGGAGCGATTCGAGGTGTTGGAAAATGACAAGGTGCACAAGGATATGTTTACTTTTTGTGAAAAAAGAAAGGTTGGATATTGTGGTTTTTTACCATTTAGCATTAACAATTGGCCAAACGCAGTGGCTCAATTTGGCGTAGTACAATTACATGATATAATCGCATGTAATAGCATCATATGATTATAATTTATTGTAATTAATATCTATCGAAATTACAATAAAGTAATTGAAAGAAAGAACTTATTGAGCAATAGCTGCTACAAGCTGTAAACTGAGAGATGAATGATATAATTTAAAAAGTTTGTAATAAGTTCATTTTCTTTTAAATACATAAATGCTACTGATCTGCAAAAATAATTTTTTTTGCAAAGGGCTAACCTGAAGGTCAAGATACCAAGGTCCGATTTGCCCTATAGTACCATTGAAGATAATTGGTTTCCATTGCATTAATGTACTTTCTTAATGTATAACTTTCAGAAGAAAATCCAAAATTATGATATTATGGGAAACTCCCATTAATATTCAAATCAAAATAAGTGATAAGTAATATACAAAAGTATATGCCTGCTAGAAGGCCTATTCCGCAATATTGGGATACTGTGATTCATTTATTTGGATTTATTGTTTCGAAAGAATCGTCGGTATTCATTACATTATCCAAGATGTCGATCAAAGAGTTCCTTCATGAAATGAACATGGGCACGAACAACATAACAATCGGTAGCTGATAAGCGTTTTCATTCAATTAACACACAATTTCTTACGGAAATTGATAGAAATAAGATACACTTGAACACTATTCGTAAAATGATAAGCACTGATTTGCTATAAAAGTCAAATAGATTGGAAAAAACTTAATTAGTATCGTTCAAGACAGCCATTAAAAATGAAATTAGCTTTGCTCGTCTTACTGAGCATTTGCGCTTATGGAGTAAGCAATCGAAGATTTTTCGGATTTCTTGTAAATTAATATCAATTTTGCTTATATTAGGCTTTTTCTTCATCACCAGAAGCTCATATAAATATACCGAGATATTTCGATCACTATAAGGCATGTAACTACCGCATATAAAAATCACTAATAAGCAGCAAGTTGCTAAACAGTTTATTTTTGAAATTCCAGCTTACGCCACAAAATCGGGATAAGTTCTTCGATCATTTTTTGACTTTCATTTCGGCGATAATCGAGGATACTACAAATTTTATCAAGGAGTTTGCCGAAAAATCGGGAGACATTATTTCAAATATTCAAAATCAGGTCCAAAGTATCGGCGAATTGGCAACCAATACCGTGGATAAAATTCAACAGGATTGGAACAGTCTTATTCAGGCATGGGCTATAATTGCAGCCAATTGTACGGAGAAGTACGGACCCTTACTCGCTGCAGCAACAGCCACCGGTCAGCAGGAAATAGAGTTGTGCATTCAAAATGCTCAAGTGCAGTCCATTGCGATTGAGATGGCTATTCGACCGAATATCGGTCAATTAATCCAATACGTGAACGAACTGCAGACACTTGTGGAGAGATGTTGGTCAAATTCGACGAATATATTTGAAGCAATTGGATGTGTAGTTGGCCAGGTACGTGAATTTCGATTAACACGTAGAGCGAATATTTCAAGACTTAAAACATTAGGGCACCGATGTTAGAGCGAAAATTCTGCAAGTGATTATGGATATCAAGACGATACTCTTGACTTCTACAAATAAGGGATTCGCAATGGTAAATGAAGCGAGAACGTGCATAACCGATGCAGTACAAAAGTTGCAAACATCAACTACTACAATTCAAAATAACCTGATGAAGTGTATTGAAGCAGGAGGCATCTCATCGTAAGGCTGAAGAAATAGTGGTGTAGTAATAAAATTAATAAAGAGATATCCTTTATAGATCTCTTTTATTCATATGTTAACCAAAAATTTCAAATTTACTGCATTCACGCAATAGAGCAAAACTTCAGAGCAGGTTTTTTTCTTAAAACTTTTCAATAGTGCAAAATCAATTATTCTGATTTGCAATTTAGTTTGTCTTCGAGAATCAAACACTCATTTCTTCACTTAGTCGATCGAGTTTGGAGCTACTATAATAAATTTAGTCATAATTTCTGTGTTATAGTTCAATAAATGCGTTTAGAAAAAAGTAAATATATACAGATTTGTGTCAAATAGAAAGCTCTTTCGAGCTTGAAAAATATACAGAAAGGATTTATAGCAAATACTCAAACCACTGGTATATTGAATCGATTCTGTAATTATATAATCTAATATGAAGATCAAATTAGTGATAAGAAATGCTGTTGAGATTCGCGGCAGTGCGTGATCTGATTGAGGGATGGACAACCCTTGCGCAAGGTTGCGCAATGAATTGTAAATTTCAAAAAGAAATACAAAAAGATCAGTCAACGCCTGATAAGGCGCAACTTTAATATTCTTGGGACAAGTTGAGGATGCGAGGGAAGTCAATATTTCTGTTAGGGTAGATGGGGAAAACTAAGTGGAGTAAACCATGACCTTGAAAATGGGTCTAGCTAAACTCACCACTTTTGTCTCAAATACTCAGAAACGACAGAACATGTAACTATGTCACTCCGAAGCAGTAGCAAGGAAAGACAATATTCTTCAAAGGGAAAAGGTTTCCTTACAATTAAGGTCTAGCCAAAATGGCTCTATTAAACATACTTAAATTAGCCAAATCTATCGAGTTATGGCAGGGTAAAGGGACTATAAATGCGTAATAGGGCGAGAAGAACGCAATGCTCCCACGTGTTCCCCAAATCACAAAAAATAAAGTTCGGGCTGTTGTCAATTATATAGCGCTTAAATGCGATTAAAATCAATAGCTTTACTTATGCAAGTCTGGGTTTGTATGGAGGGGGCGAGGGGGTACACAGGATGGATGGATGTTGATAAGTTTTTAATTAATTACTTGAATCACGTTCAAAATGGTCTATTTTCCATATAGAATGTTAGTTTTTTAAACGAAGTTGTTTAGAATTCCTAAGAAATTTGGTATATTTTATACGCACAAAACCAGACATTTGTATGGGAGGTGAGGAAATCGCAAAACTTTTGATGCAATTTTGTTAAGTTTCTCTTGAAAGGTGTTTGTACAAGATTGCAAGTTTGTAGCATTCAATTTGTTGGTTATTAGTAGATTTATTTCAGTTGGTCGAAATCACACTTTTTTATGGGATGGTGTAAAAGGGCAAAGATGGTTTTAAAGCTGTTTATGCAACTTTATTTTAAATAATTTTGGAAGTTTTTGTGCAAAAATTCCACTTTTTAGATTTTAGTAGATTGGTGATAAGTCAATCAATCAAATTCCTGTTAAGACCCCCTATAGGGGCATAGGACAGAAACAACTCTCTTCCACAAGGCGCGATCGCATCGGCTTTAAGCTGTTGCCAGGACTTGTTTATTCCTCTGGCCTCCTGCTCAACTGCTCGCTTCCATGTGTTACATGGTCGACCAACCCGACGTCTTCCTTGAGGGTTATAATCCAGAGCCTGTTTTGCGATGTTTTGCTCTGGTTTCCTCAAAGTATGACCGATCCACTGCCACTTTCGCCGTTGAATCTCAATACCTATTTTAGTCTGGCGAGTTGTACTCCAAAGTTCGTCGTTGGAGATTACTTCTGGCCAGAATATTCCTAAAATGCGCCGGAGGCATTGGTTTACGAAAGTCTGTAGTTTCTTGGTAAGTCGAACGGTCACTTTCCACGTAGTACAACCATATAACAACACGGATTTGACGCATGCGTCAAAAACTCACAGCTTCGTGCGAAGGGAGATCTCTCTTAACCTCCAGAAAGGGGAAAGGATACCAAAGGCCTGACGAGCTTTATTTAGCCGAGCCTCAACATTCTTTTCGGCTCCACCGTCCATGCTGACAATGCTTCCGAGATAGCAAAAATCTTGCACCTCTTCCACATCCTGTCCATTAAGAACAATCGGTGTGCTTGCGTTCGAACCCATGTGCATGTACTTGGTTTTACGCACATTTATTTTCAGTCCCGCCTCTTTGCATTTAGAATGCAACGAGCGAACATTTGACTCTAAGTACGAAAGGGTATGTGCAAGCAAACACACGTCATCAGCATAATCAAGGTGACTTAAGATGTTAAATAGTCTCCATTGAAGACCTTTACCTTCCCCATCTTCCAGTGCAACTTTCAAGATGTCATTTATTACCACCAGAAACAGGGCTGGTAATAATATGCAGCCTTGTCTGACACCCGTTCGCACAGGGAAACTCTCGGACAGCTCTCCTCTATGCAAGACGCGACACCTTGCATCTTCGTAGGATTCTTTAATCATAGCTATGACCTTATCTGGAATACCTCTCCTACGGAAAGCATTCCATATGTAATCTCGCTTAACGCTGTCGAAAGCCTTCTCGAAGTCCACAAACATAAGATGTAGTGGCGAACCCATTTCGGCTGACTGCTCTAATATTATCCGTAGGGTATTTGTGTGGTCGGTACAAGACGACCCTTTACGGAATCCAGCCTGATAAACTTCGAGAGTGCTCTCGACGACATCGCTAATCCTATTGAGAATTACCTTAGCCATAATTTTTGATACGGCAGCAAGTAGACATATACCACGCCAATTGCCACAATCCCGAAGGTCGCCCTTCTTCGGAATTTTCACAATGACGCGTGACACGTTTCGCTCGCACATCGAGGAGACATCTTCTCCATCGGCGACTTATAGCCAAATGGTCGATCGGTTCTGAGTAACACCATCAGGAGAAACCCAAGATGTCTTATGATGACTCTTGTGTGGAAAAAGGGTCCCTCCGAAGACGATTTGCCGAGTACTACAAAACTCCACAAATAATTCGTCGTTTGGAAGGTCTCTTAATCCAAGGTCGTGACGCGCCGACCCAAGGGTCACCATGCCTCCCCATGACGTGTTCTAGTCCAGTGTTGTCTGAACCAACCTGGGCGTTCATATCTCCCGAGATGATAATAATATCACCTCTTGGAACACGTTCGAAGGTGACACTCAGTTGGCTATAAAACTCCTCTTTGTCACCAGATGTTGCGGTATTAGTTGGTGCGTAGCACTGCAGGATTGTGACGTTTCTGACACTGGTCCTGCGCCTGACGACGATAATCTTATCCGAGATTGGTTCCCAGCTAATGAGACTGTTTCTCGCTCTCGGCGTAAGGACGAACGCCACGCCATTTCTGGCTTCACTTTCAGGGCCAATGTACAGAATAGTGTTTCCGCTAGGGGTTCGTTCTTCTCCTGATCCTGTCCACCTGATCTCGCTCAAGCCCAAGATTTGGATGTTGTAGTGCTCCATTTCACGGTCGATCACCGATTGGCGGTGCAAGGACCGAGTAACCCCAGCTCTTCCCCCGTCATTCAATGTTCGAACGTTCCAGAAGCCCATCATAGTCCGTTTTCGAATGCCAAAAGTCGTTACCGTAGAATCAGTCCGTATCCGACGTATCCGTTTCCCGTATCATTTAGGTCTTAAGATCACGGGTGATAAGCCCATGATCCAGTGAGTGTCCATTTGCCATTTTTTAGGGCAAGCAGGACTGGCTGTGGGTGAATTCTACAGCCCCCATCCCACAGGGGATAGTTAGCTAAGGTCCGTGGGGTCGCTAGTCTCCAAAGATAGTTCCAGGAATTGGTAAAACCTCATCCTACAACTACTCCCTTGCGGGGTTCTTAGAATTGGTTGAAAAAAGACTTTTGTATGGGAGGAGGTAGAAGTTTTGAAGGTATTCGACCTGGTAATATTTTAAATTTTTATTTACTTTTTCCAAAAAAGTTTTCCAAATTTCGAAATTTGTAAACTTCAATCAAAATTGTTGAGTTTATGCCTTTTTTTGTTTCACATGAAATACCTAGTGCATGTTAGGGCATGTTATAATTTTTAACACAGGCCTAAATAATTCACTCAAGGTTTCCAAACTTTTGTTTCACTGCCACAACGAATTTGCTCGAGAGATGTAAATAGTATTGATTTCAAATTTGTGATGTAATGTCATGATTTCAATATACTATATAAAAACTATTTGTCTCCTCCCCCTCCTTCCACCACCTCCCATAGAAACTTCTCTTTTTCAGGAAATGCTCTATACCAATTTACTTAGTGCGTATAAAATTTATTGAGCTGAAATTGTGCAGGAAATATTTATTTATAATTGTTTGTAAGGCAAAAAAAACGGACAATTAGCTTTACCTCATTTACCGCCGTCCATACGAAATGACAAAATTTCGCAATTTGATATTAAACGGATTTGTTCAAAAAATATAAATGCTATTGACCTAAAATTTAGAATATATCACTTTTATGAAATTTCAGTCTACAGTATAAAAGTTATGTGAGTTCACCCATTCCTTCCTCCACTTCCCATACAAACTGCACTTTTTCATGAAAAATTAGAAACAAATTTACTCAGTACATACAAAATTGATCGATCTGAAATTGTGCACTAAATTTTTATTTAGAACTAGCAAACGCCCGCGACTTCGTCCGCATAAAAATCGCAATAATAAGTAATTTTTGAGAATGTTTGTTGGAATCAGAACCATAAATTATTATGAATGATAGCATGGTACTCGCATTTGAATGGGAGAGGCTCGTGATCAAATCAATCCCGTGATTTGAGATCATATACGTATTGAAGACCATTTAGGACATGTGAATAATTATTGCTTGTGTTAATTAAAAAAAAAGCCCAAATAGAATAACATTAAGCTTGAAAGCCTAAGCCCAATCATGTGATACCATAGATGAAATTAAAATTTTTGTGATATTATGAAATTTTGTATGGGAAGTGGCTGCACTGAACTATTTTGTTTCAGCAGCTTTAAAAATGTTTTGTACCAAATTTAAGCTTCAAAAATTGAGTAGGTACTGAGAAACTTAGTGCATTGAATTTAATGAAATTGTGCAATTTGTATGGGAGGTGGTAGAAGGAAAGGGGGGTTTTTGGTGATATTTCGAGAAACATCTATAATCATCATGCAATTGATATATTTTAAATTTCAGGTCTGTATCATTTACGCTTTTTAAGAAAATCGAATTTTTGTAAAGACGTGGAATTGTGTCACATTGTATGGGAGGAGGTAGAAAGAGTGTAGCTACTCCGTTAATTTTTTCCCGATATTAATAATGCTAATTTACGATAGCGTACAAAATTTGAGCTCAATGAAAGTTATATGTACTGAGAAAACTAGTTTAGAATATTTCATGAAAAAGTGCAGTTTGTTTGGGAGGTGGTGGAAGGAGTAGGGGGTCTTAAACGACTTTTTGAGAAGCAACTATAATTAATTTACAATTGACATATTTTAAATTTCAGATCAGTAACATTTACAGTTTTCAAGAAAATCGAATTTAAGTAAAGTCGTGAAATTATGTCACTTTGTATTGGAGGTGGTAGAAGGAATGAAGCTAATCGGTTAATTTTCTCCCGATATTAATAATAATGCAAATTAAGGATTAAGTGCAACTTTTAAGATCGATGATAGTTACACGTACTGAGAAAATTGGTGTATAGCATTTCATGAAAAAGTGCAGTTTTAAATGAATTTTTGAGAAACAACTATAATTATTACGCAATTGATATATTTTAAATTTCAGATCTGCATCATTCACGCTTTTCAAGAAAATCGAATTTTTGTAAAGTCATGGAATTGTGTCATATTGTATGGGGAAGAAGTAGTGGAGCTACTCGGTTAATTTTTTCCCGATATTAATAATAATGCAAATTAAGGATAAAGTATAACATTTAAGCTCAATGAAAGTTACACGTACTGAGAAAATTGGTGAATAGCCTTTCATGAAAAAGTGCAGTTTGCATGGGAGGAGATGGAAGGAGTAGGGGGATTCAAACATTTTTTTATACCATAGATCACATTTCTGATAAAAATAGTATGTTCTAAATTCAAATGATTTGCTCCAATGGTTTTGAAGAAAATTTGATTAGTATATATTTTTGAAAATAAGTCATTTTGTATGGGAGGGGGTGGAAGGCGTACTGAAATAAGACCACACGCAGATTACATCTCAGTGCACATCTAACAAACTGTGAAAGTTTCATTACAATCGGTTTTGCTGTTTTTGCGTGAAAACCGGAAAGACAGACAAATAGACATACAGACAGACAGAGAAAATTTTTAAAAACGTTTGTTTCTACTTAGTTATTGCTAAAATAAAAAAAAACTTATTTATAGCCATTTATAAACAAATAACTGACAGACACTACAATTACATATATATATATATAGGTATATGTATAGATTATTAGTAAGACAAAAAAAAATTGGCGATAGTTTGACTCCTTCTGCCCCTCCCATACAATCTGGCACAATTTCACAACTTTACAAGAAGTAAATTTTCCTGGAAAGTATGAATGCTACTGATATGCAATTTATTTATTTATATTAGGGAAACACGTGAGAGCACTGCGGCCTTTATGCAATTTCAAACATGTCGAAAACATGACATTTTCAGTTATTTCTGAAAAAATTATTAAGAATTCGCCCCACTTTCGACCACCTCCCTTACAAACTGCACAATTTTACTAAATCCTAAACACTAATTTTCTCAGAACCTTTTTGAATCCTAAATTTTGTATAAAACATATTGATAGCAACCTAAGCGTGATGTGAAAAAATTAGTTCAATGTCGTCTCCTTCTCTACCACTTCCTCTATAAAATTTCTTAAGTGTAGTATATCCAGTCTATCTCTAGGGCTAGTTCATGCTCAAACCACCAGTGGTTCGAATCGCTTCTGTGCTCAAAATGTAAATTCGAACTACTGGTGGTGTTAGAGAAGTAGAGCGAGGGAGAGAGAAGGAGACGCGGAAAAAAGGATGATGAAATTGAGTCGGTCGGAGCGAAGGTATAAAAGGAAGAAGAGGTTGTAAAGATAAAATAAAGACGGAAAAAGCGAAGTGGTTTTTAATTCTAAAAAAGGACGTTACTATATAAGATAAACAAATTTACGCCTAATCGTAATCCTGTTATGTTTTTTAAATTATTTATTTTTTTAAAAATGTAAGTTCCCTAATTTAAATAGTTTTGTAATTAAAAGAATAAGGACACTACAATTATAAAGTTTAAAGAATTAAAACTTTCATGGTTGGGTAAATTAACATGTTTTTCTTGAAACTTGGTATATTTAGGTAGTAGAAAGTTTTAAACTCATCTGCGCATTCTTGTGCTTTTATTAATCGGGTTCCTTACTTGGGAATAAAATAACATTTTTTTCTGATTTATATTCTAGGCTTAACTTTATTATTATTTGTTTATTTATTATAAATATACGTTCATACTCGCATAAATTATTTTACTTTTGAGAAACATTTTCAAAATATGACGTGGTTATTTACTTTTATTTAATTCGAATTTACCTAATTTTGTTCACTTAATTTGTACTGAACTGTTTATAGTAATTCTTAATTTTTTTCCTTTTCCTTCATAACAGTTGTATTTCGCTTATTCAACATGGTCTTTACTCATAAATTTTACATCATATCGGTTTTTTTATTTTTCCGCTCAGATTGGCAAATTGGACCACTGTGCGGCGTACAGACGGATTATACCCTAGCTGAAATCAGAGAGTATACCTATTGTGTTTGCATTACCGTTTGTAATGCAAAGAAATAATGTTCGTCCAGAGTCACCAAGGGTACAGAAATGAATAATGTCAGTAGCTCAAAAACCTCGATTCCGAGTGACCGACTGTCCGTCTATCCGTCTGTCTGTCCGACTGCCTACAACAAAACTATCGAACGCTTTGAGCTATCATGCTGAAATTTTTTTATGTCACTTTTAGCAAGAAACTATAGTTCGTGTGGTAGTTCCCTTCTACGCCCTCCCATACAAATTTTACGAAAATTCTAAATTTCAGTTACATTATTTTTCTTCGAAACTGTCAAGGCTATTAACTTAAAATTTTGAGCAAAGTATAATAATGCGAAAAAATTGTGTATTGACCCGTGAACTTCTTCTACAGCCTCCCATACAAATGGACAATTTTGTTAAAAGCGTTATATCGATTTCTATTAAAACTAGAAAATGCAGAAACTTTAAATTTTGTCAGGACTTGTGCCTTGACAATTGTAATAAATGCTGAGAAAAAATTTCGCTTTACTCACCCTCTCCCATACAAATATCTGTATTACAAATTCAAGAAAAGCATTGCTCCTTCGAACATATGAGAGCTATCGACTTTAAAATTAAAACAAAGAATGGTGATAAGGATGTTGAGAAGCAGTTTCAAAATCTTATAAAACCCTCCATTTTCTCTACCACCTCCCATACAAATGCCCCAATTTCAGGAAAACTATGACCAATTTCTCTGAAAATTATTAACACACAAAATCTGAAATTCAGTACGAAACATATTGCATGCCATTTTCTGTGTCATATTCAAAAATTGCAAAACTCCCCCGTTGCATCTATCACCCTTCATATAGAAGTCATAATACACTTTTCGAAAAAATTTGAGATGACACATTTTCCCATTTCATCTAGAGTATCATATATATTATCTTTTTTTGCATTCTTGGCCTAATTTAGTTATGAAACGCGAAAAAACAAAATTTCAGAGTAACAGTTTTTGTTTTGTTCTGTGTCGATCGTAATACTTTATTATTAGAACAATAAAGTAAAATTGTGTAAAATGAAAAGCATTCAAATATTTCGTTTTTCCACAACTGCAACACCCAGGACCATAATCGATGTATTAAACAAATTTTGAAATTTGTTTCAACAGTGTCCCAAACCGAGGAAACATATGGTCAATGGACATACGGCTTTATAATCGATGTTTTTTTTGGTTGTTCGGTGATCGAGTCCATCTGGCGCTTCGAAAGAAGTGTGGCCGGCACGCGTTTACCGCCGATCATCCTACAGGTAAATATTATACAACAGGAAACCTGAAGAGAGCAATACGAAGATGACGGCGCGGAAATTAATTTTACACCACCCGAAAGAGCATCCAATCGCATTTGAAACGTCCGAGTTTATCGGAATCCTTATGTAATTTAACCGGCAAAGCGTATTTCTTCAGAAGACACGGACAGCTTTAATTAAAGACTTCTTTTGATTTATGATACACTTGATCATAAATGGTATTGGTAGTATGGCGAGTAAGCCTGATCATCATATTGTCCGTATTGCGTGGCTACGACTCATTTAAAACGAATTTCGTTAACACGGGCAGCACATTTGGACAGCTCATGACTGGTATGTTTTTACAGTTTATAAATTTTGATAACATAATTAGAATCTCGATGATTATCTGAATGAATAATTCGACATTTGCATGTCTTCTTTACAAAAATTTGGGAACCATATTGCATAAGCAAAATAAGTTATGAGCAGAATTTTGATTTCTTCATTTCATAGGTACATGAAAGAAATCTTTTTACAAGAATAATTATATAATGAAAAGAGATGTTATTGTATTAGGATCGCTATGCAGAATAGATTCTCCTATCTTAAAGTTAGTTAGAAATATTACAAACTAGCAAACGCCCGCGACTTCGTCCGAGTAAAAATAAACTGCCAACAAGTCGGGCGAAACTTTATTATTCTCGGGACATGTTGCGGATGAGTGGAAAGTCAATATCCAGGTTAGAGTGGTTAGTGAAGACTACGTGAAAGGGAATTCTTGGGCAGGGCTGTTGTTTATTTAACAATATTTCATTCGTTTCTGCAAGTTTGGGTTTTTATGAGGAGAAGAGGAGGGGTAATAGTAAGGGTGGGTGGATGTTAATAGCTTTTTAATTAATTGCTTGAATCACGTCCAATTTTCTCTGTATAGAATGTGTTTCATAGACGAAGTTGCATAGAATTTTCATAAAATTCTGTGTATTTTACATTCACGAAACCGAACATTTGTATGGGAGGGGGTAGAGAAGGTAGATGAATCGTAAATTTTGATATGTAGTTTTATCTCGCTTCTCGTTTAAGGCGCTCGCATAAAATTTCAAGTTCATAGCTTTTAGTTTGTTGGTTATTAGTTGATTTAATGAAATTGGTCGAAATCATAGTTTTGTATGGGAGGGGGTAGAAGAGCAAACGCGATTTCAAAACCTTCAAAACAATTTCATTTGAATTATTTTTATTAGTTTCTATGCAAAATTTGAAATTGATAGCTTTTAAGAGTTAGCTGATAAATTATTTTATAAAAATGCGCGAAAAAATAATTTTGTATGGGAGAGGGGTAGAAGAGGTAGGGGAATCGTAAGACTTGTGATGCAATTTTCTTTTTTTTCAGTTGTCAAGTGCTCGTACAAAATTTCAAGTTCGTAGCTTTCAAGTTGTTTGTTATTAGTTGATTTAATGAAATTGGTCGAAATCATACTTTTGTATGGGAGGGGGTAGAAGGGCAAGAGCGATTTCAAAACTTTTAACGTAATTTTATTTCAATTATTTTTAAAGGTTTTGTGCAAAATTTCAAATTGATAGCTTTTAACAGTTAGGTGATAATTGATTTCTTTAAATTGGTCCAGAAAATAATTTTGTATGGGAGGGGGTAGAAGTTTTAAAGATTTTCAACCAGTTAATAATTCATTCTTTTAGGGATTTTTTTTAAATGCATTTTGTAAATTTTCAAGTTTGTCCCATAAAATTTCATTCAAAAATTTTCAGCTTATGTTTTTTTTTCATTTCACATGAAACACCATGAGCACGTTAGACCAGGGGGGGTCGGTGCATAACAATTGCAGAATTTTTATTATTTTTTATGTATGAACAATAAATAGATATATCGACCTGCAAAATTTAAACTTTATATCTTTTACCAGAGCCCTAAAAAAATTACTTCAAAATTTTCAACATTTTTGCTTTCCACCTCCCTCCTCTTACACCCACCACTTAATTTTTTTACCAAAATTAAAAATTATATAGTTCTACGATCTGACAAATTTTTGATTTGATATCTGCCCTCAATTTTGAGATATAATGGTTTGAAATTTTGGAAAGTTCAATGCTCCCCATTTTCCCCCACTACTATTTTGTCCAAATATTATTATTATAATATTTTTTTTGTATTTCTTTAGTATAGCTTAATATAAGTACCAAGTTTCAATTGCATACCTCAACAAATAGCCGAGTTATTGATTTTTATGTGTTTTTCTTTGCACCCTCCTTGACCCTCCCCCTTACAATAATTAGCCTCTATGTAAGCTGATTCCAGTAAATCTGTATGCCACCTTAATGGTCTAAAAATATAAATTTTTTATGCTAAGTAATTTCTTAGATATAATCATTTGAAAAAAAAATTCGGCCGACAATTGGTTCTTAGCCCCCCCTTTTTGCACCCCAATAGATAAAAAAATTACATTAATTTTAAAAGTTGTCCCACAAAACCTTTTATACGTATATTGATTTTTAGCTTCCTAGCTGTAACCATGTTTGAGATTTTTGAATTCTTAGTTTTCGGTTTAAGTGCTTTCCCCGCCTCCCCCTGAACTCTTACACGCCCCAAAATGAGTATCCTTCTGAGATCCGCAACTATCTACTATCCCTCCAAAAATGAACTTTCTATCTTGAAGGGTTTGGGAGTTAATGTGCTCTGAGCGTACGGCGGACGGCGTACAGACAGACGGATTTTTTTTTTTTCCATTTTTAGGCTATTTTAGTCATGAAACGCGAAAAAACAAAATTTCAGGGTAGCAAATTTTTTTTTTCCCCAAGTCGATCACAATACTTTTTTATTAAAATAATAAAGTAATAGCAATAATAAGCAATTTTTGAGAGTATATGTAGTTAGTTAGTAATTTATTTTATGGGATATATAATCTGCTTACTTTAATGCCTCTTTGAACACAATGTTTTGTATTTTATTGGAATCAGAGCCATAAATTATTAAGAATGAAACCATGATATACGCATTTGAATGGGACAGGCTCATGATCAAATCAATCCTCATTTGAATAATTGTAGCTTGTATTAAATAAAAAAAAAACAAATAAAATAACGTTTAGTTTAAAAACATAACAGGACTACGATTATGCGTAAAGCCCAATCATACGATACTATAGATGGAGTCGAAATTTTTGTGGTGTTTGTATGGGGAGTGGTAGAAGGGGTGACAGCACTGAACTAATTTGTTTCAGATCATGCTAGAGTAGCTATAAAAATGTTTTGTACCAAATTTAAGCTTCAAAAATTGAGTAGGTACTGAGAAACTTTTTATTTTTTTTTTTTTAATATAGGTAGACAAGTTAAGTCTATTTTACAAAAATATAGTAAAAAAAAACAATCTTAATTCTAAGCTTATGAAAAAAAGTTTTAACCATTACTTAAACAAATATAAACAATTTAATTCAAAACAAAAAAACGACTACATTAAAGCTAAGACCTAAATATTATCTTTCAAATAATATCTTAAATTTAGTCATTATTTTATCTTTGTAGGTATTTCTGCTTACAGAACTATTAAAGCAGTCTGAATGCAAATTGAAGTTTTTTATGGCGCAAGCAATAAGATCATTCATCAAAAAATCGGTGTGGTGAGTTTCACTTTTCAAGATCCTGTTGTCTCGAAAATTAAACAAATATAAACCATACCACTGTTTGCAATTTTATCAATATGGGATTTAAAAGACAACTTAGCGTCATATATTACTCCAAGATCTTTGATTTGAGAGACACGCTTTAAATTTTCATTGTTAATATTATAGACAAAATGAAAAATGCCAGACTTTTTTCTAGAAAAGGTTATTACTGCACATTATTAACATTCAATTGCATAGCGTTATCCAAACACCATTCTGATAAAATATCAATATTGGTTTGCAATATGATGCATTCTCGATTTGATTCGATAGTTTTGAAAATTTTTAAGTCATCAGCATAAAAGGATAAATTGCATTCGTTTAAAAGTAATAGCACGTCATTGATAAAAATAATAAATAAAAGGGGCCCCAATATGCTACCTTGCGGAATGCCAGAGGACACTGTAGTCATTTTAGATAGATGCGATAAAAATCTAACTTTTTGTGCACGATCCGTCAAGTAAAACTTCAACCATTTCAAGAAAATGCCGCTAATTCCATAACGCTCTAACTTATTAGAAGCAGACCGTGATCTACTACATCAAAGGCGCCAGAAAAATCTGTATACACAGAGTCTACCTGTTTACTTTTACCAATTTTTTGTCTAATGATGTAGAATATTCCAAAAGATTGGAAACAGTTGACTTACCCTTTAGGAAGCCATGTTGGCAAGGATGAATAAAAGGACTTACGGTTTCTATTAGTACTCCCGCAACCAGTTTTTCGAAAATCTTGCCAAAAGATGATAAAACGCTTATTCTTCTGTAATTACGAATGTCAGATCTATCTGCAGACTTAAAAATAGGTGTTATATGTGCCAATTTAAAGCACATTGGAAAAATGGATTGCTGAAACGACGCATTAAACAAAGAAAGCAATAATCGAGGTTAAGTAGAGGCGGTTTTATTTAGAAACATAACAGGAGTACGATTGGGCATAAAGCCCAATCGTGCGATACTCTAGATGAAAGAGAAATTTTTGTATCTTAAGAAATTTTGTACGGGAACTGGTAGAGGGGGTGACGACATTGAACTAATTTTTTCACATGACGCTAAGGTTGCTATCAAAATGTTTTATGCAAAATTTATGATTTAAAAATTTAATAGGTACTGAGAAAATTAGTGTATTGGATGTAGTGAAGTAGAGCAGTTTGTATGGGAGGTGATAGAAGGAGGGGCGAGTTTTTAATGACTTTTCAGAAACAACTATAAACATCATGCTTTTGAAATGTTTTAAATTGCAGATGAGTAGCATTCATACTTTTCAGGAAAATCGATTTTTTATAAAGTTGTGAAATTGTGTCATTTTGTATGGGAGGGGGTAGAAGGGGTAAAGCTAATCGTCTTAAATTTTTTGGTCTTATTAATAATTATAAATAAATAGTTACTGCACAATTTCAGCTCAATCAATTTTATACGCACTGAGTAAATTGGTTTAAAGCATTTCATGAAAAAGTGCAGTTTGTATGAGAGGTGGTGGAAGGAAGGGGAGGATACATGTAATTTTTATACAGTAGAATGAAATCATTATACAAATATTATATTCCAAATTTCATATCAAAAGCATTTATACTTTTTGAGAAAATCTGTTTATTGATAAATTGCGTAATTGTGTCATTTTGTATGGGAGGGGGTAGAAGGGGTGGAGCGATTTGGCTCGTTCACGAACTTTACCTTACTTTTTTGTTAAAAACGATGTGTACAAAATTTGAACTTTCTAGCTCAACGCGTTCTCAAGCTAGAGAGGACACGGACAGACAGACGGACAGACGGACAGACAGACGGACAGACGGACAGACGGACGGACGGACGGACATCCGGTTTTGAGATTTTTAAGTGATTATATGAACTTCTGTATCATTCATTTTTTTCTCCGAGCCTTATTTCTCGGCGTTACAAACTTTGTGGCAAACTTATAATACTCTCAGATTTCATCTAGAGTATAAAAATGGGGGGAATGAGATCAGGTCCAGCACCTTTATGAATATTTATATCAAGCAGTGCTGAAGTTATTTGGTCAATAGTCAGGATCACGTAAGTTAATTTTGGATCCTGAAAAGGTATATGGGAAAACTTGCCAGGATCGAACTTGAAAGGCTTGGAAAATTTGGAATCAAAGTGGTTAGCGAAAAAGTTTGCAATTTCTTTAAGATCAGAAGATGAGCGATCACCAAATTTCATAGAAGCCGGATAGCCACTTGTACCACGTTTGTCATTAATGTGTTACCAAAACATTTTAGGGTGCATTGTGCATTGAATTTAATGAAATGGAGAAATTTGTATGAGAGGTGGTAGAAGGAGTGGGGCGTTTTTGATGATTTTTCGAGAAACAACTATAATTATCATGCAATTGATATATGTTAAATTTCAGATCTGTATCATTCACACTTTTCAAGAAATTCGAATTGTTATGTAGTCGTGGAGTTGTGTCTCATTGTATGGGAGGGGGTAGAAGGATATTAATATTAATAATAATGCTAACTTAGGATTAAGTATAAAACTTTAGCTCGATAAAATTTATATGTATGGAGAAAATTGGTTTAGAGTATTTCATGAAAAAGAGCGGTTTGTATGGGAGGTGGTGAAAGGAGACGGGGGTTCTTACTGATTTCTTGAGATACAACTATAATCATCATGCAATTCTTACATTTTAAATTTCAGATCTGTAACATTCACACTTTTCAAGAAAATTGAATTCTTGTAAAGTCGTGGAACTGTGTCACATTGTATTGGAGGGGGTAGAAGGAGTGAAGCTGATCGATTAATTTTTCCTAATATTAATAATAATGCTAATTAAGGATTTAGTACAACATTTTAGCTCGATGAAAGTTACACGTACTGAAAAAACTGGTATTAAGTGTTTCATGAAAAAGTGTAGTTTGTATAGGAGGTGGTGAAAGGAGTGGGAGAACTCAAAAAAATTGTATGTCAAAAGATTGCATTTATAATAGAAATAATATATTCGAAATTTCAAATTAATAGCTTTTATAGTTTCCACGGAAATTTGATTAATATATATTTTTGAAGATGAGTCACTTTGTATGGGGGGCGGGGGAGGGGGTAGACGGGGTGAGTGGAGTGAAATAAAACCAAAAGCAGATTGCATCTTGGAGGACGCCTAACAAACTGTGCAAGTTTAATTACAATGAGTTCAGCTGTTTGTGCGTGAAAAGCTTCCGGACAGACAGACAGACAAAAATTTCAAAAACGTGTTTTCATGTTTAGTTATTGTTAAAATAAAGCAAAAAACTAACTTATAGCCATTTATAAGCAAATAAAAGACAGACACTACAATTATATTAATATGTATAGATTTGAGTCAAGGTGCCTTATACCTTCGACAGACCATGCGAGTTAATATATCGCATCCCCAGAAGCATAGTTTCGTAACTTCCAAAAATGTAGTTTTGGTTATATATACAATATTTTTATGTTTTCATGCACTCTTTATAACTAGAATACGGTCGTAACTGTGTTTAGAAATTATACCACTGAAATAAAATTACGACGTTAACGAATTCCCTAAACTTTAAGTGAATACCGTTGAATGTCTCAAAATGTTAATTTTGAAGTTGTGACACCATTCTGCGATTTATCGCATTATCCCGTTCCTTTTTGGCCTCAAATTCGGTCATAATTGAGGCTCAATGCGCTGGCATTTTCATAGTGGGAAATCCATGAATTCTCCATCCACGGCAGTTCATTAAGGATTTGCTCACGCAAATGCTTCAATATGGTTAAGTAGTACTCCTTATTGACCATTTGTGCCTTCGAAATGAGTTCATGAATGAGCGTCATTTTCATTTTCGAGCAGCTTTAGCGTGGTTTTTTCGGTTTCGGCTCACTTTTTTCCTCCATTCCGATGATTGTTGACTGGTTTGCATGTCAAACTCTTAGAGCCATGTTTCATCTTCAGCTATGATGCACTGCATGAATGTGGGATCAGAATTCGCACGATAAAGCATGTCCAAAGTGACCTGTTCACGGTACATTTTTTTAAGGAAATTCAGCTTTATTGGAAAGAGTCGAGAAAGGACGCGTTTCATGCCCAATGTATCCACCAAAATCGAACAAACGGACTCACAGGAGAAGTTGAGCTCTCTGCTGTCTCCCTGATACTGGCATGACGATTTTCGAGTACCATTTCCTTCACTTTTTGAATTTTTCGTCAGTTGAAGAGTTCGGAGGTCGTCCAGAACGTGGCATGTCTTCAACGATCTCTCGACCATCCGTAAAGGCATTGTACCACTCGTAGGCTATTTTTTTTGATATTACTGAATCAGTGTAATCCTTTTTCACCATTCGCAACAACTCTGCACACGAAATTTGGTTGAATACACAAATTTTTATATAAATCCTTTCTTCCATATTTTTATCCATCTCAGAAATCGCCATGGACTACTGAGGTGTACCGATTCAACTATCTGCTGTGAACAAACTGATTAACAGACCGCGCCAATTTGTGGTATAATAATTAGAGACAGTCCTACCTGCTTACTAAAATAAAGTTTCTGGAAATGTAATATGAAAATATCAAATTGATAGCTTTTAATATTCAGGTGATAAGTGATTTTTTAAAAATGGTCGAAAAAATAATTTTGTATGGAAAGGGGTAGAAGTTTTGAAGGTATTCGAACAGATAATGTCCCATACTTTTACGAATTTTTTTATATCAATAAATCAATCAAATTCCTGCTAAGGGGGTCTTAGGCCATAGGACAGAAACAACTCTCTTCCACAAGGCGCGATCCTGAGCATTGGCCTTAAACTTGGTAGAACTTGTTTATTTCTCTGGCCTTCTGTTCAACTGCTCGCTTCCATGTGCTACATGGTCGACCAACCCGACGTCTTCCTTGAGGATTATAATCAAGAGCCTGTTTGGCGATGTTTCGCTCTGGTTTCCTCAAAGAGTGACCGATCCACTGACACTTCCGTCTTTGAATCTCAATACCTATTTTAGTCTGGCCAGTTGTACTACAAAACGAAAGTTGGTTAGTTTCTTGGTAAGTCACTTTCCACATGATGCAACTATATAACAACACGGATTTGACGCATGCGTCAAAAACTCGTAGCTTCGTACGAACGGAGATCTCTCTCGTCCATGCTAACAATGCTCCCGAGATAACAGAAATATTGCGCTTCTTCCATATTTTATCCGTTAAGAACAATCGGTGTGCATGTGCATGTACTTGGTTTTATGCACATTTATTTTCAGTCCCGCCTTTGAATGCAACGAGCGAACATTTGCCGGTTATGTGCAAGCAAACACACGTCATTAGCATAATCAAGGTGACTTAAGATGTTAAATAGTCTCCATTGAAAATTCTTACCTTTCTCACCTTCCAGTGCGGCGTTCAAGACGTCATATATTACCACCAGAAACAGGACTGGTGATAATGTGCAGCCTTGTTTGACACCGGTTTGCACAGAAAAGCTCTCGAACAGCTTTCCTCTATGCAAGACGCGACACCTTGCATCTTCGTAGGATTCTTTAACCATAGCTAACCTTATCTATAATACATTTCACAAATTATATCTTACACGAGGGCTCTGGGGGGCTCAGAGTGTTTGACATTTTTGATTACCACCTTCCTCCCCTTACAGCCTCCCCTTACAGCCTCCCCTTACACCCTCCATCTTGAAATTTTTACCAAAATTAGAGACTATGTAGTTCTACAATTTGACAAAATTTCAATTTGATATTATTCAGTTTTGAGATATAACGATTTAAAATTTTGGAAAGTGCACCATTTTTTAAATGCTCCCTATTTTCCCCCACTACTATAATGGTTAAATATTATATTTTTCTTGTATTTTGCTAGCTAGCTTAATATGTGTTCCAATTTTCAATTACATGGCTTACTTTGTCCCAAAATTGTTATTCACCGAAGTTCAATGAAAAAGACTCAAAAACTCGAAATTTTTGAAGGAAATTTTAAGCTTGAAGAAAAAAAGTATGAAAGTTATATTAACATCTCGAATACCTTCAAACTTTTACCCCCTTTCAAACAACAAACAACATCCCGCAAGGGGGTAGTTGTAGGATGAGGTTTTACCAATTCATGTAACTATCTTTGGAGACTAGCGACTCCACGGACCTGAGCTAGCTATCCCCCTCTGAGATGGGGGCTGTAGAATTCACCCACAGCCAGTCCTGCTTGCCCTAAAAATGGCAAATGGACACTCAATGGATCATGGGCTTATCACCCGTGATCTTAAGACCTAAATGATACGAGAAACGGATACATCGCCTCGGATACGGACTGATTTTACGGTAACGACTTTGGCATTCGAAAACAGACTATGATTGGCTTCTGGAACGTTCGAACATTGAATGACGGGGGAAGAGCTGGGGTTACTCGGTCCTTGCACCGCCAATCGGTGATCGACCGTGAAATGGAGCACTATAACATCCAAATCTTGGGCTTAAGCGAGGTCAGGTGGACAGGATCAGGAGAAGAACGGAAACACTATTTTATACATTGGCCCTGAAAGTGAAGTCAGAAATGGGTCGGCGCGTCACGACCTTGGATTAAGAGACCTTCCAAACGACGAATTATTTGTGGAGTTTTGTAGTACTCGATAAATGGTCATCAAAGGGACCCATTTTACACACAATAGTCATCATAAAACATCTTGGGTTTCTCCTGATGGTGTTACTCAGAACCAGATCGACCATTTGGCTATTAGTCGGCGATGGAGAAGATGTCTCCTCGATGTGCGAGCGAAACGTGGAGCTGATGTGGGGAGCAATCACCACTTGATGATTGCCTGCTTGAGATTGTGTACAGCGGCTAAATTCTTCAAATGAAGCGCAAGCAGCTTAATGTGGATAAACTCAGAGATCCCAACAAAAAACGCGAAAAGTCATCACATTGGGTGAATATGAACTGCGCACACTGGACGCGAATTGGGAGGCAACCAGAAACACTTTTCTAACTAGTACTGAAGAATCTGTGGGATATGTGCAAAGCGATGAGAAACGCTGGATGTCGCAAGACACATGGGACAAGGCTGGCAATCGGAAAAAAGGCAAATTGGCAATCATCTCAATCAAGCCGATGTCAGCCAACGAACGCCCGACTTGAGGCAGAACTACCGCGATGCTCATATACAGCTTAAAAAGGCTGTTAGACGCGACAGGAGAAAGGCCATTGAAGATCTGACAAACAAGGCAGAATCTGCGGCTTACCATGGGGATATGGGTTCACTATTTAAAATCATGAAACAGTTGACAAACAGGAATTTCACCGCCAACCACCTGGTGAGAGATGTCAACGGAACTCTCCTTAATATGAGTGAACACCAGTTGCGACGATGGAAGAAATACTTCTATGATATTTCAAACATCTTGTCACTCAAGATATCCCGAAAACAGAACAACTACCAAACATCCAACCGCAACAATCCTCTATTAGGAACGATCCCCCGGATAAGGAAGAGCTAGTTTCCGCCATTCGGTCAATGGCGGGAAGGAAAGCTCCAGTTATAGACGGACTACCAACCGAACTCCTCAAAGAGGACCCGGAAATCACAGTCGATATACTCTTCCCACTTTTCACTAAGGTCTGGAATGAAGGAAGATATCCGACTGAATGGAAGGAGGGCGCCATTGTGAAAATTCCGAAGATGGGCGATATTCGACATTGTGGCAATTGACGTGGTATATGTCTACTTACTGCTGCATTAAAAATTATGGCTGAGGTAATTCTCAGTTGGATGAGTGATGTCGTTGAGAGCACTCTCGAAGTTTATCAGGCTGGATTCCGTAAAGGGTCGCCTTATACTGACCAAACAAATACCCTGCGGATAATATTGGAGCATTCAGCCGAAATGGGTTCGCCACTGCATCTCATGTTTGTGGACTTCGAGAAGGCTTTCGACAGCGTTAAGCGAGATTACATATGGAATGCTTTGCGTAGGAGAGGTATTCCAGATAAGGTCATAGCTATGATTAAAGAATCCTACGAAGATGCAAGATGTCACGTCTTGCATAGAGAAGAGCTATCCGAGAGCTTCCCCGTGCGAACGGGTGTCAGACAAGGCTGCATATTACCACCAGCCCTGTTTCTGGTGGTAATAAATGACATCTTGAAAGCTGCACTGGAAGATGGGGAAGGTAAAGGTTTTCAATGGAGACTATTTCACATCTTAAGTCAACTTGATTATGCTGATGATGTGTGTTTACTTGCACATAACCGTTCGGATTTAGAGTCACATGTTCGCTCGTTGCATTCTAAATACAAAGAGGCGGGACTGACAATAAATGTGCGTAAGACCAAGTACATGTACATGGGTTCGAACGCAATCACACCGAATGTTCTTAGTGGACAGGATGTGGAAGAGGTGCAAGATTTTTGCTCTTGGAAGCATTGTCAGCATGGACGGCGGAGCCTAAAAGAATGTTGAGGCTCGGGTAAATAAAGCTCGTCAGGCCTTCGGTATTCTTTTCCCTTTCTGGGGGTTAAGAGAGATCTCCTTTCGTACGAAGCTGCGAGTTTTTGACGCATGCGTCAAATCCGTGTTGGTATATAGTTGTACTACTTGGAAAGTTATCAAGAAACTATAGACTTTCGTAAACCAATGCCTCCGGCGCATTTTAGGAATATTCTGGCCAGAAGTGATCTCCAACGACGAACTTTGGAGTACAACTGGCCAGACTAAAATAGGTCCTGAGATTTAATGGCGGAAGTGGCAGTGGATCGGTCATACTTTGAGGAAACCAGAGCGAAACATCGCCAAACAGGCTCTGGATTATAATCCTCAAGGAATGCGTCGGGTTGGTCGACCATGTAACACATGGAAGCGAGCAGTTGAGCAGGAGGACAGAGAAATACATAAGTCATGGCAACAGTTTAAGGCCGACGCTCAGGATCGCGCCTTGTGGAAGAGAGTTGTTTCTGTCCTATGCCCCTATAGGGGGTCTTAACAGGAATTTGATTGATTGATTGGCTTCATTGAGATCGGAGAAAAAAAAATAAGAAAAACGTGGAATCGAGTCAAAAATAATTACTTTTTCTTTACGTGTTCAAACTTGGCCACAACGCAAGGGAGGTAACCAAAAACATCACATGGGATTTGGAGCTGACACATTAATCGAACGAACCATACAGCGATAGTTCGAAAAATTTCGATCAGGAGATATGTCCCGTCAAAGTGAGCCATGTGGTCAGCCAGGACCATCGATAGACACGACGAGCTGCGTTTACTAGCGGAGTCTGATTCACGCTAAACTGTTAGGAATACTGCAGAGCGTACACTATTCGATAGTTTTCCGACACTTGCAACAGCTTGAAAAACTCGAAATGCTTGATAAGTGGGTTCCGCAGGAGCTTACTTAGGAAAAAACGGTCTCGGTCAAAAAATTAAACGAGTTGCAGTATGAGACTCTTTCTCACCCACCATATTCACCAGACTTCTCACCAACCGATTACCACTTTTTTAAACATTTGGATTATTTTTTGGCGGAGAAACAATTTAACAATGAAGTAGTCATCAGAAATGCCTTCGAGGAATTTCTTCAGTCTAGAATGTCGGACATCTACGAAACTGGCCTGAATGCACTTGTATCTCGTTCGGAGAAGTATATTGCATCTACTGGTACCTATTTTGATTAATAGAATTAAGTTTTATAAGAGTTAAATGAAATTTCACTAACAAAGTCGCCATTTCATCTGCAACAACCTAATAGTTAAGGTAAATGAAAAAAGGACACATGACTTTCCCCTTCCCATCAAAGTGAAAAAGCTGGAAGTGAATGTAAAGTATTTTCGTAGAGATTATAATGAGATGTGAAATAATAGGTTCCTTCCCGTTACCCGTTCAATCACCACCCATACATAAATGTAAAATTGCTCAACTTTTCTGAATGGCGACTGCCTTGGAAATAATAAAGTTGATTGATTTAAATCTACAGAGGTAATCGATGAAATCTTGCCACTCAAATTGCACAAAGTGAAACGTGATGCTGAAAATTAATTTTAAATTTTTTAAATTTGGATTAGAAATTAATTATTTCTCATTATTGTATATGATAATGATGTAAGTACATGTTCACATTATTCTTTAAAAATGTTCTTGAATTATTAGTTCAAAAATAACTATTTATGGAAATTAAATCTACTTTCGTCGAATTACCACAGTGATCGTCTTAATTAATTACAATTCGCGAAAATTTCACTAAAATAATAACCCAGCGAACAATTTGGTGAAATTTCAATAAATGAAGCCTATATGAAATCAATTGCTGAGATTTCGTTTCACTTCGGTTTCAAAAACTGATTAACTTTTGAATAAATCAGGTTCTTTTCTTTATGTGAATCAATACTGAACATGCTATTAAGCCTTTCACTCTTTTCTCACTTAGTAAAAATGAAATGAATTCACGCTCTGAAATGCACTTTATACTTCACTTTCGCTTCGAAATATGATCAAGTAATGAAAAAAGCTAATATGTTTCAAAAAAGGAATAATTTCAATTGTTTTTCATTCACCTGTGAAACTGTCAAAGTGAAGTCGCTTATGAAGAAAAATTATATAAATAATATTTTCAGTAAAAAAGTGTAAAAAAATATATATCAGGTAAGTCGAAATTAAAATATATATATATATTATTTTCAGCAGATATGTATTTTTGATAGCAACGGCATGTCCAAGCAATTATTAAAATTTCGTGCTAGAGCTGAATCGAGGGCTATACTAAGAAATATTTTTGGTGGACTCTCGCATTATATTCATACTGAAAACGAAGATAGTGATATGTTTGAAAACATTGAAGAAGATGCTACGGAAATAAATAAATAAATAATAAATAATAATAATAATAAATATTTGTTAAAATAGAACTAGAATGTTTTTTTAGCAGTTTATTTCATTTCATATATCATTTCCGACTCAATAGAATGCGACCATCGTGAATTGATATTCCTTTCACTCACTTCAGCGTCAGCCACAAAGTATCATTATGATTCCTTCTACTAAAACCATACTGAATTCTAGTATGGATATCAGTTCTTAACCAGTTACTGATAACGTTGTGGGTCCATTCTGTGACATCTTTCCGAAGTCGTTTTTTGAGTTCAGTTCTGCATCACCTACGCAAGCCTTTCTGAATTCATGTACTGATTTCAGTCTGGGGTAAAGTTTTTAGTACGATAGTGGATCCGACGTGACTTCAAAAAGAAGCGAAAATGAACCTTAAGTGGTTTCACGTTCATATAAAGATTTCATTATAAGTTCACTGTGATTTCTCATTGTTTGCTGGGAACAATTTACGAATAAAATTGCAACATTTTCAATAACTCACAATAATAAATTACAGGCCGTAAAAGTAACAGGTAAAACGCCGAAAATAATTACCACGTACCTTGTAATTAGTTGCAGTAAACCACTGTAAATCTTTTGAAAGATGAATTGAGTCATTACAGAGAGTGAGTGTGTGGGGTCCTAAGCGTATTTTGGTGACTTCCTGTATCGGCTCTTAATTATAATTAGGGTTCGTGGTGTTTGTTTTCGGCGCATCAAAGGTAGTCAGAGGGCACTTTTCTTATAAATAGGAGGAATTTAATTATCTGTCAAATTTAAAAAGTTACATTGGCAATTAGACAATGGATTATGCATTTAGGAAAGAAAGAGCGAAAAGAAGAAATGGACCCTTAGGAAGAGCTATCAACAAATGACTCATATTATCTTGATAACAAATAAAATATCTCATAAGAAATGCCCAGCTCTATTGAAACTATTTATTTTTATAGACTAATGTCATGCCAAAAATTTGATATCTTTTTGAAGAATATTACATTAGTTATGTGTTTATTAGGCTAAATAGTGGATGAAGAGTAAGATAAGTAAACATTAGTTTTCTGAATTGCCGAATTTTTAGATAATATTTCACCAATGGTCTCTACACAAATTCATTGCAGTAAGTTTTTGTAGTTAGCGCAATTAGGTAGATGAAATGCTAAAAAAGCTGACACACATATGCAGGGGACTGTGGGGCATACTTTAAAATTAATTTAATATTTTTATCCATTGGGTCCGAAAAGGAGGACTAAAAACAAAGTGTAGGCCGAATTGTTTTTCCAAATGATTATATCTTCGGGATTAAAAGTTCGTATTTTAGGAGACACAGACCCAATATGATCGACTTAGAGGCAGGCCAATACTTTTAAGTGAGAGCATCAACAAATAGTGCAAAGAAAAAAACATTAAAAAATAATATTACATCTATCTTTTAAAATATGTAATGGTACATGAACCTAGCCCTGACAAGCATTCTCCTCTTCAATTCTAGTGGATCACACCACCTAAATGGTCCTAAGATATGAACGTTTTGCGTTCAGTAGTTTGCAAGATATAATCATTTGAATAAAAATTCAGCAATTTATTTTTAGCCCTCCTTTTCAGACCCCACTGGTTACAAAAATTTCCACAAACCAGTATATCCAAATGCCGAGTTTCAGCAGTATATAGCATTCGAAGTGGAGATATTAGCAAGTGTAAAAAAATAATACAAATACTCTTAGATTGCATCTAGATTTTAAAATAAATGCCAACGAGTCCAGCGCAATTTTATTATTCTTGGGACGAGTTGAGTATAAGTTGAAAGTTAATACGCAAGTTAGGGTGGATAAAGAAGAATAAGTGATTGGGGGTTCTAGCACAGGGCTGTTGTCAATTATTCAAGTCTTAACTACGATCACGGTCAATAGCCCCTCTTACATAGAATCAATATTTCACGAAACATTGGGTTTATTTGGATGGGGTAAGAAGGGGTCGGTGAATGCGATAGAAGGGATGGTAGATGTCGATAAATTTTTAATTAATCGCTTGAATCACGTTAAAATTTGCTGTTGTTATGTACCGACCGAAATCCGACATCATCATTTTCATTTTCAAATTTTTGTTTATGTCATGGAATTACTTTTCATTCCAGACACATAAATTGCTCTAGTTTCAGTTTGTGTCAGCAATTTATTTATTTCTTATCAGTCCACTTATTGGACTTGATATTTTTATCTCTTACCTAGCATAAGCATTTTCATATGAAAATACACAATGTGTAATACGATATGCACCGTTTCTTCGCACATCGGAGTTGTGCATGCATATTTTTCTTATCTATTGTTTGGTTTTTGCTTACTATCAAATACTGACGTCCAGATTGACTTTGTATCCGAAGCTTAAAGTTAAGATTTTTAAATTGTAATAATTAGTCTTGGGTCAGAGCTCAGCCGAGCTACATCGTTTTTTTTTATTTTTAATAAATGGCTCGAAATTTTATATAAAACATAGACTTTCATTGCATCCCTTAACACTGTACAGAATATTAGCTCAACGGACGAAGTAAATCCTATGAAATTCGGATTATTTTATAATCTTGACACCAAACATTTGTATAATAGGGTATAGAGTAGTTTATGAAATTTATGAATTTGTGTTGCAGTATTATTTTATTTGTTTTAAAAGGTTATCAGCATTACCAATGGCGCGACAGCCCAAATCTAGCCCTGGCCTCCCGAAGTAGTCTCCCCAATCATCTTAATTCAAAGACCGCACCCACCAGCTGCTAATTATACTCTAAAAAAATTTGAGAGTTCATATAATCACTCAAAAATCTCAGAACCGGATGTACGTCTGCCCGTCCGATTGTCTGTATGTCTGTCCGCCCATGTTTTCTCTAGCTTGAGAACGCGTTGAGTTAGAGAGCTTAGATTTTCTACACATCGTTTTAAACAAAAAGGTAAAGTCAAGTTCGTGAACGGGCCATATCGCTCCACCCCTTCCACCCACTTCCATACAAAATGACACAATTTAGCAATTTGACATTAAACGGATTTGCTCGAAAAGTATAAATGCTATTGATCTGAAATTTGGAATGTAAAACTTTTGTGACGATTTCAATCTGCTGTATAAAAATTATTTGTTTCCTCCCCCATGCCACCATCTCCCAAGCAAACTACACTTTTTCATGAAATGCTCTAAGCCAATCTACACATTGCGTATAAAATTTATCGAGCTGAACTTGTGCATTAAATATTTATTTAAAATTATTGGTAAGACCAAAAATTTAGGTGATTAGTTTCACTATTTTTACCCCCTCCCATACAATCTGACACAATTTCAGAGCTTTTCCAAAGGTCGATTTTCTTGAAAAGTATGAATGCTACTGATCTGGAATTTAAAACATGTCAAAAGCATGATGCTTAGAGTTATTTGTGAAGTCATTCAGAGCTCGTCCCTCCTTCTACCACCTCCAATACAAACTGCACAATTTCGCTTATTCCAATAAACTAATTTTCTCTGTACCTATTCTTTCGTGGATTTCGTTATTGTCGTCTTATTTGCGAGTATGTATTATCCGTAATTTGATTTCGTCTGTTTTATTGCCATCCTTTGCTAGATTAACCCCAAGATATGTGAAGTTGTCCACATTTTCCAAATTATAGTCCGCAATTGTTATGTTTTGTCTGGTTGGCCATCTCCTTATTGTTTGTGTCATTATTTTTGTTTTGCTTCATTAATACGCAACTCGACATCTTTTGCGGCTGAGTCAAGATTGATAAATACCTCCTTAGTCCTAGGGAACGAAAGGTGTTCCTAGAAAATTTCAAGTTCATAGCTTTTAATTTGTTGTTTATTAGTGATTATTGAAATTGGTCGAAATCACACTTTTGATTGGGAGGGGGTAAAAGGGCAAAGGGCACTTCAAAACTTTTGATGTAATTTTGTTTTAAATACTTTATAAAGTGTTTTCACAAAATTACAAGTTGAGAGCTTTTAATGGTTTAGTGATAATTGGCTTATTAAAAAAACTTTTGTATAGGCGGGGATAGAAGTTTAGATGGTATTCGACTAGTAAACATCTTAAACTTTGAAACATCCTATCACCCTACCCCCTCTTACTTAAGATTTAAGGTCATAGAACTGAACAATCTGACTAAATTTTAATATAATACCTATATTGGATTTTGAATGCTAGGGTGTAGCCTAGTGGAGAACATGTAGACCTTGTATTGCGAAGGTCGTGAGTTCAAATCCCGGTCGACACAATATATAATTTCAGCACATTGCCTGCTTGGATATACCTTGGTCACATCAATCAACGAAAATGAAAAATTCGTAGATAGAGGGTTGTGCAAAGGGCTAACAACCATTCCACAATAAATAATGAAAAAACGTTAAGGAACCTGAATGTCAGGATGCCAAAATCCGATTTGGGCTGTTGTGCCATTGTAGAAAGAATGGATTTTGAGATAAATTGTCGAGCATAACACTCAAATTATGCTTGTTTTTGCAATTTAGAGAGAAAGCAGATTAGAGAGAAAGAGTAGCAAAAAATAGCAACAATTGATCGCTGTAATTACCGCTATGTTATAAATTTAAGAAAAGCATTTGTTCTTCGAATATGAGAGCTACCGATTTTGAAAATGAAACAAAGCATTGTGATAAGGATGTCGATAGGCAGTTTCAAAATCATTTAAACCCTTTCACTTCCTCTTCCACCTCCCATACCCCATTTACGTACAAAATTCACTATTCACTTATCGAAAGAAATTGAGATAACATATTTTCCAGTATATTAAACTCTTTCCTATTTCATGTAGAGTATCATATGGTTGGACTTTACGCTCAATCATAATTCTGTTATATTTTATGGTAAGTTATTCCGAAGATATAACCATTTGAGAAAAGAATTTTGCCCACAATTTGTTTCTACTCCCCTCCTCCTCTCCTCTTTTTTCGGACCCCAATAGATAAAAAAAAACAAATTATTTTTAGAGTTTGTCCCACGCACCCCTCTATAAGTGTATCAATTTTTAGCTTTCTAGCTACATATATCCGTTGTTGAGATATTCGAATTAATAGTTTTCGGTTCCAGTGCCTTAAGTCAGACACCTTTCAAAATTAGTGTTCGCTAGCGATCAGCACTCGTCTACAATCCACCTAAAAATGAACTTTCCATCTTCAACGGTTTGGGATTCTATATGTTCTGATCATATGTATAAATAGGGCGTATGGCGGAAGGCGAAGAGTGTACAGGCGGACGGTCTTTTTTTTTTAACTTTTAGGCTATTTTAGTCATTAAATGCAAAAAACCAAAATTTCAGGCTAGCATTTTTTCTTCTAAGTCGATCACAATACTTTATTACTATACTAGCGAACGCCCGCGACTTCGTCCGCGTACAAATAGCAGTAATAAGCAATTTTTGAGAGTGTAGTTAGTAATACATTATGTGGGATATACATATAATCTGCTTAGTTTAATGGTTCTTTGAACACAATGTTTTGTATTTTGTTGGAATCAGAGCCATAAATTATTAAGAATGAAGCCATGATACTCGCATTTGAATGGGAGAGGCTCGTGATCAAATCAATCCCGTGATTTGAGCTCATATACGTATTGAAGAGCATTAAGGACATGTGAATAATCGTAGCTTGTGTTAATTAAAAAACATAACAGGGCTACGATTGCGCGTAAAGCGCAATCTTACGATACTCAAGATGAAATAGAATTTTTTATGATCCCAAGAAATTTGTATGGGGAGTGTTAGAAGGGGTGATAGCATTGAACTAATGTTTTCCCCATCATGCTAAAGTAGCTAAAAAATTTTTTATACATAATGCTTACTCCAAAAATTCAATGAGAACTGAGAAAATTAGTGAGTTAGATTTTGTGAAACTGTACAGTTTGTATGGGAGGTGGTAGAAAGAGTGGGGGGATTTTAGTGAATTTTTCAGAAATAACTAAAAATATCATAAAATTGACATCTCTTAAATTTTAGACAAGTAACATTCATACTTTTCAAGAAAATAGATTTTATGTGATGTGAAACTGTGTCATATTGTATGGGAGGGGGTAAAGCAGTGAAGCTAATCAATTATTTTTTCTGATCTTAGTGATAATGCTGAATAAGTATTTATTACACAGTGTGAGCTCGATAAATGTTATATGTTCTGAGCAAATCTGCTTAGAGCATTTCATGAAAAAGTGTAGTTTGTATGGGGGGAGGGGGGGAGGGGGGGTGTAAGGAGAGAGAGGACGCCAAACATTTTTATACTATAGATTGAAATCATTATGAAAGTAATATATCTCAAAATTCAGACTAATAGCTTTTATGCTTTTCGAGCAAATCCATTTATTGTCGAATTGCAAAATTGTGTCATTTTGTATGGGAGTTAGTAGAAGGGGTGAAGTTAATCGTCTAATTTTGTTTGACCTTACTAACAATTTTAAATGAATATTTAGTGCACAATTTCAGCCCGCCAAATTTTATACGCACTGAGTAAATTGGCTTAGAGTAATTCATGATAAGTACAGTTTGTATGGGTGGTGGTAGAAGGAGGGGAAGGACACGCATTTTTTTTGTACGGTAGATTGATAATATTATGAAAGTAATATATTCCAAATTTCGGGTTAATACCTTTTATACTTTTCGAGCAAATCCGTTTATTGTCAAATTGCGCAATTGTGTCATTTTGTATGGGAGGGGGTAGAAGGGGTGAAGCTAATCATCATCATCATCAGCTTGTATGGGAGGTGGTAGAAGGAGGAGAAGGACACGCATAATTTTTATACGGTACATTAATATTATCATAAAAGTAATATATTCCAAATTTCAGGTCAATAGCTTTTATACTTTCGCGCAAATCCGTTTATTGTCAAATTGCGCAATTGTGGCATTTTGTATGGGAGGGGGTAGAAGGGGCTTAGCGATTTGGCCCGTTCGCGAACTTGACCTTACTTTTTTGTTATAAACGACGTATAAAAAATTTGAACTTTCTAGCTCATCGCGTTCTCAAGCTAGAGAGGACACGGACGGACGGACGGACAAACATCCGGTTTTGAGATTTTTGAGTGATTACATGATCTTCTGTATCATTAATTTTTTTCTCCGAGCCATATTTCTTGGCGTTACAAACTTTGTGGGAACTTATAATACTCTCAGATTCCATCTAGAGTATAAAAACCAAATAAAATAACATTAAGCTTAAAAACATAACAGGACTGCGATTGTTAGTAAAACCAAATCATGCGATACTATAGATGATCGAAAATTTTGTGATGTTAAGAAATTTTGTATGAAGAGTGGTAGAAGGAGTGACAGCACTGAACTAACTTGTTTTACATAGCTATAAAAATGGTTTGTACTACATTTAAGCTTCAAAAATTGAGTACGTACTGAGAAACTTAGTACATCAATGAAATTATGCAATTTGTATGGGAGGTGGTAGAAGGAGTTGGGGGTTTTTAGTGATTTTTCAAGAAAAAACTATAATTATCGTAATTTCAGATTTGTGTTATTCATACTTTTCAAGAAAAGCGAATTGTTATTTAGTCGTGGAGTTGTGTCTCATTGTATGGGAGGGGGTAGAAGGAGTGAAGCTAATCGGTTTTTTTTTCCGATATTAATAATAATACTAATTAAGGATTAAGTACAACATTTTAGCTCGATGAAAGTTACACGTACTGAAAAAATTGGTGTTTCATGAAAAAGTGTAGTTTGTATGGGAGGTGGTGGAAAGAGCTTCTATAGTTTCTAAAAAAATTTGATTAATAAATATTTTTGAAAGTGAGTCACTTTGTATGGGAGGGGATAGAAGGCGTGAGGAGAGTGAAACAAAACCAAAAGCAGATTACATCTCGGAGGACACCTAACAAACTGTGCAAATTTTATTCCAATGGACTTAGCCGTTTGTGCGTGAAAGGCGGCCGGACAGACAGACAGACAGACAAAAATTTCAAACACGTTTTTTTATGCTTAGTTATTGTTAAAATAAAGCAGAAAGCTAGCTTATAGCCATTTATAAGAAAATAACTTACAGATACTACACTTATATTAATATGTATAGATTAGAATAATAAAGTATAATGTTTTATTTTTTTACTGCGTGCAAATTTTCCTTTTTTTCTTTCATTTTTCGTAACATATTGTCACATTTTCATTGAAATCAATGAAAGTAGATATTCAATATTTCACATTGAATTGATAGAGAATTCATCACATGCCAATTTCTGGAAAATGTACTTGCCGCTAAAGTACACGCAATTACAGGTATGGCTTTAAACTCATCATAGCCAGCTCCAAAAATGGCGTACATGCATATAAATATTTTTAGCTTGAAGAAGAGCGTGCCAAAAAATATTTATCCATTAAATGTCCATCAATCAAGCGGATATTCAGCTTACTCTTTAAGTTGCGAAAAAATCACGCAATCATTTAAATAACAGCAAAGCATGGAGATGGTTACATTGCCTTGCTACTATTAATATTGATATATTTATATTGCTTTGCTACTATTAATTAAAAAATTTTTTCGAGAAGTCTCTAAGTTTTAAGGAATAATAAATATCTGCGTCTTTCTAATTTTATATTTACACATTAATCTAAGCAGCACTTTTTAATTGCTGTCGTTTGAACCCGCGGGCTAACGAGATAAATAATTACTACACTTGTTTTACGCAAAGTCACTTCTTGTAATGTAAGATTCTGTGTGATACAATTTGCAATTTTTCATATTTTGCTAGTTCTACAACTCTTTATCTCGGCATTGGGGTAAACCATGGAGCGGTCGCTGCATTCAAATAATTAGGTTTTTTTCACATATCAATGGCGCCTCAATTTGCTAGCGACGCTCAGAAAATTCGATAAGACTTTTTGAAAAAAAAAAAACGTTACTGCCTATCTATATATTAAATGGATACGTTAACGGTACATATAAGCAAAACTACAATTGCAACCCTGAAATTTTGTTTTTTCGCGTTTTAAGAATAAATTAGCCTAAAAATTCAAAATAAAAAAATCCATTTGTCTGTAAGCCGTACGTGTACGCTAAGTGCACACTAACTCCCATACCCGTGAAGAAATAAAACAAATTTTTGGACGAACACCTATTTTGTAGTTTGTGGGGGGCTAAGAAGCAGGTGGAGAAAGCGCCTAAAAAAAAATACGAGTTCGAATATCTCAACTATGGATTTAGCTAGAAAACTGAGGGACTTATGAGGCAAACTTTAAAAATAATTCAATTTTTGTATCCATTGGAGTCCAAAAATGGGGTCTGAATACAAATTGTCGGCTGGTTTTTTTTCAAAAGAATATATCTTCGGAACTACTAAGCTATAAAATGTTCATATTTCAGGACCATTTAGATGGGTATCTCTTAGGCTATGTAATTGAAACTTGAAACATTGATTAAGCTACACTACCAAAATATGAAAAGATGTCACAATTGGACACAATAGTAGCAGGGGAAATGGGGAGTATTTCAAAATGGTGCATATTTAAAAATTTATAACTTCTATATCTCAAAATCTAATATTAGGCTGAAATTTTGTCAGATTATGAAGCTATATTATCTATATTTTAGGTAAAAGTTTTACGTTAGCGGGTATAAGGGGATGGATAATGAACCAAAATCTTAAACAAATTTATCTAATTTGTTTAGTACTCTGGTAAAATATACCTATATAAAGTTTATATATTGCATGTGCATAATCTAATAAATAAATCTTTTATTGAAGGTTTATGGAAGGTAGCTAACGTGATCCCAATTTTTAAAAAAGGTGACAAGAATAATGTTAAAAATTATAGCTTTACCATAACACTGCACTGCTTTGGTACGTATTTGAACGTTTAGTTCATATCTACATCTTCGAATATATTTCTTATCTCATTTCTCCAAAGTAACATGGATTCATAAAAGGCAAATATACGACTTTTAATTTCCTCGTATTTACTAAAATGGATTCCGTAAGAGACGTTCCAAAGGAGACCTTTTAGCCACACTCATTGAACGTTGGAATAAGAGCATTCACCAGTTTGGTGTATCTTGTAAAATCGCTTCCAATATTTCCAAAGCTTTTATCAGAGTATGGCACAGTGCCCTTTTAATCATACTTAAAGCTATTGGTTTGTGCGACTACTTTAATTTCTAGATTGAAAGCTTTCGGCTAACCGTTCAATGCGTGTGATATTGGATGGTGTGGTTTCCCCTCAGGGCTCAGTTCTTTCTGCCGCACTTTTTCTAATATTTGTTAATGACGATAGCAATTCAACTTACAATTCTATACATAGCTTCGCTGATGACAGCAAATTATACTTCTCCTATCACGTCAACACTGCGTCCTTAGTCCGATGTACTAGCTTAATAGAACAACGTAGGTACATTATTCAATCATTGAATGACGACTTAGCTAAAATTATTAGTTGGGGCAATAACAATCTAGTTAAATTTATTGCTACGAAAACACAATGCTGTCTTGTGTTCCACAAACGTCACTCTAACCTTGATCCAATCACCTTCGGAGGCCAGCCATTAACCAACTCCTCAAGTGTTAAGGTGTTAGGTATCCAAACCAAAGATAACTTATCGTGGAACGGTCATATATTCGCCAAGGAAGTTTCTATATGTTTGGATTACCTAAAAAACTCCTACACCGCTTCTGGGTTACTGACAACTTGTAAGGCCTATATTAGACCACTTCTTGAATTTAATTCCCACCTACTACTAATACTACAAAAACTTCTCTTTCCTATCAATTTTGTGTAATGTCGTTATATTGAGGCTTCCGTGGCGTAGTGGGCAGCGTGCTTGCTTTTCGGTCAATAGGTCGTGGGTTCGATTCACACTCCAGACGGGATTTTTTTAAGCACGAATTTTTCAGTTGCTACTGGCGATAAATAATTATTCGAAATAAAATGGGCAAACGGTGTAAAAGTGAATCAGTTCCACTTCAAGAAGGCCTAGATACTCAGTAGATGGATTCTGTTTGCTTTCTTTCATTCAGTCCCCCATAACATCTGCAAATATTTGTCAGTAACAGCCAGTACAACTGAAAAAATATATATCAGCTTCTCCACTCGTTACGGTCGTTCTCACTCCTCTTCCCCTACCTTCCTAATCCCATTCCTTCCCTCCATGACTGTGTTTGTGCATTGCACATAAAGGCCGAAATTGCCTATAACACAAGTCATTCTGTAAAAAAAAAAAAAAAAACCATTCAGATAAAGAATGATCATTTTGCAGTGCTAAAAAGTCAGAAAGAGAATCGATCATATGAAATATTTTGAGGTCATCAGAATGGAACATCATATACAGTCTGAAGATAAAACTTACGGTAGGTCAATAGTGAAAATAATAACTAAGTGTGGACCGAGAATGGAACTCTGAGTAGCTTCAGAATTTGCTGGAAAAAATAGGAGATGTTTTGCCAAGAAAGGTTACTCGCATGCTTCGATTAGATAAACATGATGAAATCCAATTGAAGAGCGAACCACTGATATCGTATTTCTTTAATTTTGATATAAGGATATTAGGATTAACCGAGTCAAATACTTCGGAAAAGTCTTTCAAAGCATTTGGCTACCATATTTTTTTTATGTAACACCGGAACTAGAGGGGTTGCCCTTTTGTACTGAAGCACAGCTCCGGTGAGGGGGAAGGATATTGCTTTTTGGGAATTAAGGGGAAGGACACGGAAGTGGAAGTAGAATACTGAGAAGGGCAGCGGGTTCCATATACCAAGAGTTCGGTTTAAAAACGATTCACGAAATTTGAAAGTGCGACCGAAGATAGGGTTACTTATGAGTGCGTGAAGCAGCTCGATTATTACGGGGTAAAGACGTTGATGGGGTTAAGGAATTAGAGATTTCGTCCGAACAATATCCATTGTAGTAGCGATACAAAAGAGTTAGGGAGCTTACAATTCTAAGTTAAACACCATTAACTTTACGTAAACAATTAACACGTCATGTCTTGCTGAATGAATACTTGTGAGGACCTTGGACAGAAAACTAAAATTTACGAATCACTATTCGGAAATTTCGATTAAAGCCTATCGCCTCTCTGGTTTCATTTTCCGCTTCACCAAGTCCTTCTCAAATTTAGCTAATGCAGTCCTATTGTTCAAAAAGTTAGTTCGTCCTTTTTTAGAATATTGTTGACCCATTTGTAGTCCCCACTATCAGTGTGATTTTTATTTTTTTTTAATGTACCGAAAATAACTTAGGGGGTCACCAAATAATGCCACGCACAGTTATGTCAGTATAGGTAGTACAAAAAAAAATCTGACTTGTTGGCAGTTTATTTTTTATTTTTTGCAGACACAAACTTATAATTTTTGGGACAAGTTGAGGATGCATGGAAAGTCAATATGCAGGTTAGAGTGTTTAAGGAAGACTAAGTTGAACCCCCTTTCACAAGTGGGTGGATGTTAATAATTTTTTAATTGATTGCTTGAATTACGTCCAATATTTTCTGCATAGAATCAGTTTCATAGACGAAGTTGCATAGAATTCATAAAATTCGGTGTATTTTACATTCACGAAACCTATCGTTCGAGGAAGTAAAACAATTGTAAAATTTGTGATGCAGTTTTAATTCATTTCTCTTGTAAGGTTTTTTTTTTTTTTTTTTTTTTTCTGGTTACGCCAGGGAGGTGTGGAATCTTCGTTAGATACCAATAGCCCGTGCCATTGGCATGCACGATTCACATACCTGATCCTAACAGAGAACTGTCAGCCGATATGTGCCTGCGTACTAAACCACACCCCCGCACACAGACTTCAACCACTCTCCCCGCGGGACTGCCGTTAGGTATTACTTCGCGGGGCTGGCTAGCATTTTATGCTGTGCTCCTTATATTGCTTCTGCTCTCCTTTCTCTCTCGATTCTCCGAAGATCCTTTTGCACATTCGTTACGAGTGTGCAAATTTCCATCCAATTTTCCTCTGATTCTATCATATAGTCAATGATGAATGGTGGACTCGGAATATTATTTCTCCATTCTCCGAAGCGACTGCAGTTGAAAACCGCGTGCTCTGTGTCTTCCTCTTGATCTGGGAAATTTGGACAAAGAGGCGAATCATCGTGCCCGAACCTATGTAGGTATTTGCGGTAGCCGCCGTGACCTGATAGGAACTGCGTGATGTGGTAGTTGCAGTTCCCATACACCCGCTTTGTCCAGACCTCAATTTTGGGAATTAGCTTATAGGTCCATCTGCCTTTTGTAGCGTTGTCCCATCTGGCTTGCCACATAGCTATTGATGTTGCCTTTTCCTCTTCTTTTATTTTCCTCGTACATGTCAATGGGGATCATTCCGGCTATGACACAGGCTGCTTTGTCCGATATTGTTCGGAAACCGCTGATTGTCCTTATCGCGCAAAGTCTATATGTTGATGACATCTTCTTCCTTGTTTCCTTTGTTGCAAGCGCCGCCGCCCAAACCGGAACAGCATATAGAAGAGCCGAGCTGACTACTCTCGAAAGTAGTATCCTTCTGGCATATCCTGGTCCACCGATGTTTGGCAGTATTCGGGAGAGGGCTGCCTGCATTTGTGACGCCTTTTTGCTCGCGAAGTCCACGTGAACTTTAAATTTTAATCTGTTGTCGAGCATTACTCCTAGGTATTTAATTGCCTCCTTGGATCTGATGATTTGACTGCCGACCTGAATGTTCACGTATTCAATTTTCTTTCGGCTTGTTATTAGAACAGCCTCCGTTTTGTGATCAGCTAATTCCAAACCAGCGGACTCTAGCCAGTCTCTAATTTGTGATACGGCTTCATTTGTTGCTGACTCTATTTCGTGGATGTGCTTAGCCACGGTAACAACAGCGATGTCGTCAGCGAACCCGATTAATTTTACTCCTTGCGGCAACGATAGTCGAAGAACTCCATCGTACATAATATTCCACAGGAGAGGTCCTAGTACAGACCCTTGTGGGACTCGTGCGGTGACGTTGTAGTACCTTAACCCCTCATCAGTTTGGTACCTCAACTTCCTATTGGTGAAGTAATTTGCGATTATTCTCAACATGTAGTGTGGTGTATCCATTCTAACTAACGATCTGTTTATGAGTGACCAATCTGCCGAGTTAAAGGCATTTTTAATGTCCAGTGTCACTACTGCACAAAATTTTTTTTGTCCCCCATCGCCATCTTTCTCCTTGTATCGCCTCCGCTGCAGTATCAATCAATCAAATTCCTGTTAAGACCCCCTATAGGGGCATAGGACAGAAACAACTCTCTTCCACAAGGCGCGATCCTGAGCATCGGCTTTAAGCTGTTGCCAGGACTTGTTTATTCCTCTGGCCTCCTGCTCAACTGCTCGCTTCCATGTGTTACATGGTCGACCAACCCGACGTCTTCCTTGAGGGTTATAATCCAGAGCCTGTTTTGCGATGTTTTGCTCTGGTTTCCTCAAAGTATGACCGATCCACTGCCACTTTCGCCGTTGAATCTCAATACCTATTTTAGTCTGGCGAGTTGTACTCCAAAGTTCGTCGTTGGAGATCACTTCTGGCCAGAATATTCCTAAAATGCGTCGGAGGCATTGGTTTACGAAAGTCTGTAGTTTCTTGGTAAGTCGAACGGTCACTTTCCACGTAGTACAACCATATAACAACACGGATTTGACGCATGCGTCAAAAACTCGCAGCTTCGTGCGAAGGGAGATCTCTCTTAACCTCCAGAAAGGGGAAAGGATACCGAAGGCCTGACGAGCTTTATTTAGCCGAGCCTCAACATCCTTTTCGGCTCCGCCGTCCATGCTGACAATGCTTCCGAGATAGCAAAAATCTTGCACCTCTTCCACATCCTGTCCATTAAGAACAATCGGTGTGCTTGCGTTCGAACCCATGTGCATGTACTTGGTTTTACGCACATTTATTTTCAGTCCCGCCTCTTTGCATTTAGAATGCAACGAGCGAACATTTGACTCTAAGTCCGAACGGGTATGTGCAAGCAAACACACGTCATCAGCATAATCAAGGTGACTTAAGATGTTAAATAGTCTCCATTGAAGACCTTTACCTTCCCCACCTTCCAGTGCAGCTTTCAAGATGTCATTTATTACCACCAGAAACAGGGCTGGTGATAATATGCAGCCTTGTCTGACACCCGTTCGCACAGGAAAGCTCTCGGACAGCTCTCCTCTATGCAAGACGCGACACCTTGCATCTTCGTAGGATTCTTTAATCATAGCTATGACCTTATCTGGGATACCTCTCCTACGCAAAGCATTCCATATGTAATCTCGCTTAACGCTGTCGAAAGCCTTCTCGAAGTCCACAAACATGAGATGTAGTGGCGAACCCATTTCGGCTGACTGCTCTAATATTATCCGTAGGGTATTTGTGTGGTCGGTACAAGACGACCCTTTACGGAATCCAGCCTGATAAACTTCGAGAGTGCTCTCGACGACATCACTAATCCTATTGAGAATTACCTTAGCCATAATTTTTGATACGGCAGTAAGTAGACATATACCACGCCAATTGCCACAATCCCGAAGGTCGCCCTTCTTCGGAATTTTCACAATGACGCCCTCCTTCCATTCAGTCGGATATCTTCCATCATTCCACACCTTAGTGAAGAGTGGGAGGAGTATATCGGCTGTTATTTCCGGGTCCGCTTTGAGGAGTTCGGTTGGTAGTCCGTCTATACCTGGAGCTTTCCTTCCCGCCATTGACCAAATGGCGGAAACTATCTCTTCCTTATCTGGGGGATCGTCCCTAATAGAGGATTGTTGCGGTTGGATGTTTGGAAGTTGTTCTGTTTCCGGAATATCTTCATCTGACAAGATGTTTAAAATATCAGAGAAGTATTCCTTCCATCGTCGCAACTGGTGTTCACTCATATTAAGGAGAGTTCCGTTGACATCTCTCACCAGGTGGTTGGCGGTGAAATTCCTGTTCGTCAACTGTTTCATGATTTTAAATAGTGAACCCATATCCCCAAGGTAAGCCGCAGATTCTGCCTTGTTTGCCAGATCTTCAATGGCCTTTCTCTTGTCGCGTCTAACAGCCTTTTTAAGCTGTATATGAGCATCGCGGTAGTTCTGCCTCAAGTCGGGCGTTCGTTGGTTGACATCGGGTTGAGAGATGATTGCCAATTTGGCTTTTTTCCGATTGTCAACCTTGTCCCATGTGTCTTGCGACATCCAGGGTTTCTCACCGCTTTGCGCATATCCCACAGATTCTTCAGCACTAGTTAGAAAAGTGTTTCTGGTTGCCTCCCAATTGGCGTCCAGTGTGCGCATTTCATGTTCACCCAATGTGGATGACTTTTCGCGTAGAATGGTGGTGTATTCGAGTTTTTTGTTGGGATCTCTGAGTTTATCCACATTAAGCTTGCGCTTCATTTGAAGAATTTGTGGTCGTCGGATAGCTGCTGTACACAATCTCAAGCAGGCAACCATCAAGTGGTGATCGCTCCCCACGTCAGCTCCACGTTTCGCTCGCACATCGAGGAGACATCTTCTCCATCGGCGACTTATAGCCAAATGGTCGATCTGGTTCTGAGTAACACCATCAGGGGAAACCCAAGATGTTTTATGATGACTCTTGTGTGGAAAAAGGGTCCCTCCGATGACCATTTGCCGAGTACTACAGAACTCCACAAATAATTCGCCGTTTTCGGGTCTCTTAATCCAAGGTCGTGAAGGGTCGACCCAAGGGTCACCATGCCTCCCCATGACGTGTTCTAGTCCAGTGTTGTCTGATCCAACCTGGGCGTTCATATCTCCCGAGATGATAATAATATCACCTCTTGGAACACGTTCGAAGGTGGCACTCAGTTGACTATAAAACTCCTCTTTGTCACCAGATGTTGCGGTATTAGTTGGTGCGTAGCACTGCAGAATTGTGACGTTTCTGACACTGGTCCTGAGCCTGACGACGATAATCCTATCCGAGATTGGTTCCCAGCTAATGAGACTGTTTCTCGCTCTCGGCGTAAGGACGAACGCCACGCCATTTCTGGCTTCACTTTCAGGGCCAATGTACAGAATAGTGTTTCCGCTAGGGGTTCGTTCTTCTCCTGATCCTGTCCACCTGACCTCGCTCAAGCCCAAGATTTGGATGTTATAGTGCTCCATTTCACGGTCGATCACTGATTGGCGGTGCAAGGACCGAGTAACCCCAGCTCTTCCCCCGTCATTCAATGTTCGAACGTTCCAGAAGCCAATCATAGTCCGTTTTCGAATGCCAAAAGTCGTTACCGTAGAATCAGTCCGTATCCGAGGCGATGTATCCGTTTCTCGTATCATTTAGGTCTTAAGATCACGGGTGATAAGCCCATGATCCAGTATCGACTACCACTTTTATGGCGTCAATAGTAGAACGCGATTTCCTAAATCCGAACTGGTGGTCTGACAGTGCTCCTTTTTCCTCTGCTAGTACGAGCAGTCTGTTGTTAATAATTCGCTCAAGGATCTTTCCCAACGTATCAAGTAAACATATTGGGCGATATGACGATGGTTCTCCAGGAGGCTTGTTTCCTTTTGGTAGAAGTACCAAATGTTGAAGCTTCCATGGCTCAGGAAAGACTCCTTCCTCAAAACACTTTTGCATGGTTGCTATAAAGATGTCGGGCCTCTTTTGAACAGCAACTTTTATTGCCATATTTGGGATGCCATCGGGTCCAGGTGCCTTGTTGTTTTTCATCCTTCCGCATGCCTCAAATAGTTCCTCCGACGTAATTTCAGGGATAGACTCTGTGCTGATTTCTCTGGATATGCTACACATAGTAGATGGCCTTTGGGGGAACAGGTGCTCTACTATTGATCTTAGCATTATCGGGCAAGTTATTTGTGGGGACCTATGACCCTTCAGCTTTGTCATCACCATCCCATATGCTATACCCCAGGGATTTATATCCGCTTCGTTACAGAGATTTTTGAAACAAATTGCCTTACTCTGTTTTATCGCCTTGTTTAGATCTCGTCTTGCTAGTTTGAAAGTGTTTAATCGGTCCTGAAAGTCTACTCTTCCCCTTGATCGTTGGACTCTGCGTCGGGCTTGTAAGCACTTTGCCCTGAGTGTTTTTATTTCCTCGTTCCACCAGTAGCATGGTGCACCTCTTCCACTAATTGTCCTTCTGGGCATCGCTGCATCGCACGCTGTGACGATAGTGTGGGTGAGTTGTTCCGCAAGGATCTTTGCTGTTTCGCTTCGATTTGTGACGTCAGTGTTTATCATTTCTTCGAACGTGTCCTTGTCGAAGAGCTTATCTTTCCATTTTGGGCCTGTTAATTTCGGTCGTTGTACGGCTTTTCTTTCTTTTATATCAAGTATAATTGCTTGATGATCACTGTGTGTATATTGCTCGCTAAGACGCCATTTCGTATCTCGTAGAAGGGAGTTGCTTACGAAGGTTATGTCTATGATGGATCCCATTCCTGCTCTGCGATACGTGTTTGCCCGCCCGATATTTGCAATTCCTATTTCCAGTGGTGCAAATGTCTCGAGCAAAATGCGTCCTCTAGAATTGGTGAGCCTGCTACCCCACTCTGTTGCCCATGCATTAAAATCACCGCCTATGACCACTGGAGTCTTGCCGCGTGCGTCGGCCGTTAGATTATCTAACATTGTTTGGTATTCACTCGTCGTCCAGCTGGGTCGTGCATAACAACTGTAAAAGTGAATTCCATTTATTTTTGCTCGTACGAAGCCCTCCGCCTGTTCACTGATTTATTGGAACGCGTGTTTTCCACATATCCATATTGCCGCTAGCTTTGTTTTGTCAGAGATCCAGATATTTCCATCGAGATTTTTGTACGGTTCGCTAATCAAGACGATATCCGCTCCCTCTTCCTTAGCAATTTGTGTCAGGATATCCTGCGCTATCCTACAGTGGTTCAGATTAATCTGTATTATCTTCATGATTTTATACTTGTGATGGCTCTCCTAAAAATCGGGCATTTGCTGCTGCCGGCTACATGCTTCGCATTTTCTGGGTGATCCTTCCTACAAAACATGCATGATGGCTCCTTGTCACAACTTTTCGCAATGTGGCCTTCCGTTCCACATTTCCTACAAAGCTTGGAGCGGTCTTCTCCGTTTTTACACTGCCTGGCTAGGTGACCAAACTCTAGACATTTAAAACATTTTATAAGCTCCGTTCGTTCGCGAATGCGGCAGTTGACCCAGCCGATCTTAACTCTTCCAGCTTCCAACAACTTTCTAGCGTTTTCTGTAGGAAGGCTGACTGTTGCTGTTTGCGTTTCGCCGTACGCCTTTCGTAGAGTTAATATGTCTCCTTGCGAAACTCCTTCGACTCCAAACTGGGTTTTGATTGCTTCGCTTATGTCATCTTTTGTAGTGGCTTCATCAACATCTTTAATTTCGATGATAGAACGGTGCGTGAGGGACCTTACACTCGCTTGCTCTGCTAAGTCTTCGCTAATGGCGCCTTTGAGTTCGGCAGTAATGTCTCCCGTCTCTTTAAGTTGAATTAAGAGTTCTCCCTTTTGCGTCCTTCTGATTTTCGATACCGCCTTTCCTACGGCTTCTAATTTAGGGTCTGCCTTTACCTTGCGTAGTATCTGCGCATACGAAAGTTCACCCTTCGCTTCGATTACAATAGCGTCAGGTCTAGTTTTTTTGGTCCTGACGATCTTCTTCCTGTCGGCTTTTGCCGCACCATTCTCTCTTGCCATCTGCTTCTCTCGCTGCTTTTTGGCAGTCTTCTTGCGAAGCGCTATTGACCATCCACCTTCTCCTGTTGATTGCTCACTAATCAATGGAGCCTCAGTGAAGATCATGGCATCCTTATTCAGGCTTTTTGCTGCAGATGAATGTTTCGTTTTCCGCTTTAGCTCTGGGGTTTCGCTATCCGTAACCTGCCTTTTTTTTGTTTCCAGGCTCGATCTTAGCCAGGGAGAAGTTTGAGAGGAGTTGTTTTTTCGGATCACCTCCTTTGCTTTCTCGTCGTGTAGCTGAATTGCCGAGAGCTCGTAGAGTGCTCTTATGCTGTCAATGGCGTCTCTCATCGCTTGGTGGATCGAACGCCTTTTTCCGTCTTCCAGCATTTCTACTAAGCCTCCGATTTGCTCCCCTAGCTTTTGAAAATCTGATAATCGGGCCGACGGTTCGACAGTTGCGCGTATTATTTGGGCCGACTCGCGTCGTTCCGTACCCCTTTGTGATGCTGCATTGTCAACTGGTGACCTCAGCATCCTCGAACTTCCCTTAATGATTTTTTTTTTTTTCCTTTCTCGATTTCTCCGTTATTTAACTAATATTTATTGTTTCCAACTTGAAAAATATTCATATGAAAATTTCCTTCACATATAATTCACAGTTAGGATATGTTATGTATATTATAAGTTAAAACTTGTTCCGTGAATAATTTGCTCTGGAAATGCGCACTTAGCGGTCTCGCGTACAGCACATTGGCCTAGCGGGATACAAACCTCCGTTATGCCAATCTCTGTGCAAGCGTTGAGACTCCGCAATAGGCACCTTTTCTGGCTAAAATTGTTCAATCCACGAATATGTCGTGGGGAACCACTTCACAGCCAAAATTGTTCAAACACTTACCGTATATTTCGAATGTTTCGCGTTATTATTCTGTTTTTAATTTTAAAACTTCGCACTAGAACACCAGCTCACCAAAATTGCGACTGCACTCGTCCTTCTCTTGTAAGGTAGATTAATTTGTTGGTTAGTAGTTGGTTGCACATGAAACACCTTGTGCACGTGAGACTAGGGGCGTCAATGTATACAAATTGGGGAATTTTCATTATAATTTTTGGATGTAAAACAAATAAATGTACCCACACGGAAATTTTAAGCTTTGTATCTTTCACTAGAGCCCGAAAAAATCACTCAAAATTTTCGACATTTTTGCTTACCACCTACCTCCCCTTACACCCCGAACTTGAAATTTTTACCTAAATTAAAGACATAGTCGGTCGGCGTAAAATATTTTGCGTTTTCGGAGAACACCTAGATGTTTAGAGGTGTCGGGGAAACATCAAAGATGCGCTGGGTCCAGTTCAAGTGGTTAATAATTTTAGAAGTGTGAAATTATCGAAAGTGCGAATTTATGCGCCACCAAAAACCACATTGTGAGATAATACTGGAACATCACGTTTAAGAAATAGATGACGGGCCTGTGTTTTGCAGGTGTTGAACTCTACTCAATTAATCTGCCACAATCCAGGACTAAGTTGAGATCTAACTTCAGCTAACTGAATAGCTCCCTATGTTTGGAAGCAATGGAGTGCTTGTTTGATACCGCAGCAGAGTTAAATTCATACGTGTTACCTAAAGTACTCTCATCCGCAAAACTATGGATTGGACTGAGAGTAAATGACAGAAAGTCGTTGATAAAAACTAAAAAAAGAGTTGGAGATAAAACAGAGTGTTGAGGTACGCCGGAATCTATTGGGAAGGAGGAAGAAATAACGCCATCTTGTATACTACTCATATAGTGCGTTCAGACAGAAAACTCTCAATCCATTTAACAAAGGTAGCATTAAGGCCTATGGTCCTGAGCGTAACTATGATATATTTATGCCAAACTCTGCCAAAAGCTTCTGAAATGCTAAGCGCAAACAACTTGACCTTCGCATTATTTATGTATGCATGAGTTTCATGAGTTTCAACATTCTATCAAGTACACCAAAAGATCTCCCGTCGACCTTCCAGAACGGAGCCCATACTTTCGTTTATGGATAGATAGTTATCCTCGAGATATTCAACGATTTTGCGATATGGACCTTATTGAATCTACCCAACGTAAATTCACCCGCTCCTATTCTATCGTTTTGACATTCCACAAGATTCCTATGTATCTCGATTAGTTGTTACCTTGCGGTTGTAGTATTGTGATTGACTTAGGAAAAAAAATGTGCTATCCTGAAATTTTGTTTATTCACGTTTCATGACCAAAATAGCCTAAAAATACAAAAAAAAAAATATAATAAAATTTTGGGCTTTACGCCCAGTCATATGATACTCTAGATGAAATAGGAAAGAGATTATTGTACCGAAAAATATCTCGTCTCAAATTCTTTCGAATGGTGTATAGTGATTTTTGTAAGGGAGGTGGTAAAAGCAGAGGGAGGTTTGTAATTTTACTTTATTATTTTAATAATAAAGTATTGTGATCGACTTGGAAAAAAAAAAAAATTTGCTACCCTGAAATTTTGTTTTTTCGCGTTTCATTACTAAATTAGCCTAAAAATGCAAAAAAAAAAAATCCGTCTGTCTGTACGCCGTCCGCCGTCCGCCGTCCGCCGTACGCCGACGTGTACGCTCAGCGCACATTAACTCCCAAACCCTTCAAGATAGAAAGTTCATTTTTATAAGGATTGTAGATAGTTGCGGATCTCAGGCGGATACCCATTTTGGTGGGTGTACTGGTTCAGGGGGAGGCGGGGGGAGCACTTAAGCCAAAAAATACGAATTCAAATATCTCAACCATGGTAACAGCTAGGAAGCTAAAACTCAACACACACATAGAGGGGTTTGTGGGACAACTTTTAAAAATAATTTAATTTTTTTATCCATTGGCGTCCGAAAAGAGGGGCGGGCTAAGAACAAATTGTCGGCCGAATTGTTTTTTCAAATGATTATATCTTCGAAATTACTTATCGCAAAAAATTCATATTTTGGAACCGTCAGTGTGGCATACAGTTCCTTTGGAATCAGCTTAAGAAGTGGTTAATTATTGTAAGGGGGAGGGTCAGGGGGGGGTGCAAAGAAAAACACTTAAAAATGAATATCTCAACTATCTCTTGAACTATATAATTGAAACTTAAAACTTATATTAAGCTATACTAGGAAAATACAAAAAAAATATAACATGTCGAAATAATAGTAGTGGGGGGAAATGGGGAGCATTTCAAAAATGGCTCAATTTTCAAAATTACGAATTTTTATATCTCATAAAAGGGTACAGATATCAAATCAGTCAGATTGTAGAGCTACATAATGTCTAATTTTGGTAAAAATTTTAAGTTGGGAGGTGAAAGGGGAGGGAGGTGATAAGCAAAAATGTCGAAAACTTTAAGTGATTTTTTTAGGACTCTGTTGAAAGACACAAAGTTTAAATTTTGCATATGAATACGTCTATTTGATGTGCATAGAAAAAACATAACAGGAGTACGATTGGGCATAAAGCCCAATTCATTTTTTTCTCCGAGCCTTATTTCTTGGCGTTACAAACTTTGTGGCAAACTTATACTCTCAGATTTCATCTAGAGTATAATAATAATAACTTGATCCATAATTGTTATAAACCGACCCCCCCGCTCTAACGTGCACAAGGTGTTTCATGTGCATTGAAAAAAAAACATAAACTGAACATTTTTGAGTGAAATTTTAAGGTAGAAACTTGAAAATTTGCAAAATGCATTTAAAAAAATCTCTAAATATACGAAATATTAGCTGGTCGGAAACCTTTAAAACTTCTATCCCCTCCCATACAAAATTATTTTTTCGACCATTTTTAAAAAATCAATTACCACCTAACTTTTAAAAGCTATCAATTTACAATTTCGCATAAAAGCTTACAAAAAAAATTGAAATGAAATTACGTTAAAAGTTTTGAAATCGCGCTTGCTCTTCTACCCCCTCCCATTCAAAAGTATGATTTCGACCAATTTCATTAAATCAACTAATAATCAACAAATTAAAAGCTACGAACTTGAAATTTTGTACGAGCATCTTACAACAGAAAGGAAAGAAAATTGCATCACAAGTTTTACGATTCCCTTCCCTGCTCTACCCCCTCCCATACAAAATTATTTTTTCGAGCATTTTTAAGAAATAAGTTGTCAGCTAACTCTTAAAAGCTATCAATTTCAAATTTTGCAGAAAAACTTATAAAAATAATTCAAATGAAGTTGCTTTAAAAGTTTTGAAATCGCGCTTGTCCTTCTACCCCCTCCCATACAAAACCATGGTTTCGACCAATTTCATTAAATCAACTTATAACCAACAAACTAGAAGTGGCGAACTTGAAATTTTATACAAGCACCTCACAAGAGAAGCAAAATATAACTACATATCAAATTTTACGATTCCCCTACCTTCTCTACCCCCTCCCATACAAATGTTCGGTTTCGTGAATGTAAAATACACCAAATTTTATGAAAATTCTATGCAACTTCGTCTATGAAACACATTCTATACAGAGAATATTGGACGTAATTCAAGCAATTAATTAAAAAGCTGTTAACATCCACCCACCCTTACTATTACAGCTCCTCCTCCCCTCATAAAAACCCAAACTTGCAGAAACGAATGAAATATTGTTAAATTGACAACAGCCCTGCCCAAGAACTCCCTTTCACTTAGCCTTCCCTAACCACTCTAACCTGCATATTGACTTTCCACTCATCCGCAACTTGTCCGAAGAATAATAAAGTTTCGCCCGACTTGTTGGCAGTTTATTTGTATATAACACTGAACGTAGCATACAAAATGTTTCATGCTGAATTTAAAGTCTGTGTTATATTTGGTACTCGGGATTAGGTTGGGAGTAGGTAGCAAGAATATGCACACACCGTGACTGTTCATGATCAAGTGCCTTTATTATATTTTTTATTTAGTTGGTAACATTTTAGTACCCGACTGGGTACGTTCAATACTTAATATATTACATCTTCCCCTTTCAATAAAAGTATAAAAGTAAAATGAAATTTATGTTGTTCATAATTAATTTTCTATATATCTCAAAGTATGAAAATCAAATAAAATTTATATTATTCTATATTATTTTTCTTGACTATAATTATTATCTACATCTTCCCTTCTATTAATTTCAATAATTTTACATTTTTACTATTTATTTTAATTTGGTATGAATTATTTTAATATCTAGAAGTAAATTTAATTTATAAATTCAATGGGTACATTATTTTTTTTTTTTTTTTCACTAGAAAATATTCAAATTACATATATTTGATATAAGAATATTAGAAAATAAAGTACATCTTTTAACTTAGTATATTTACATGTCGTATGTTACAATTCATCCACAAGGACATGATTATTCAAAAGTTTTTATTTTTTTTTTTTTTTTAATTCTCTTTAAATAGTAAGAATTTCGTCTTATTGTTTTTCCGGTTTGAAGAATTTTAATCCAGTAAGATCTTGGTGCTAAATCTTTTTCAATTACTACTGCTTTGGTCCATGTACTTCCATTTCTATACATAACTCTTTCACCTCGCTCAAAGTCAGGTTTCTGAACTGTACCTCTATTGTAGTATTTCTTATTTATATTTCTTTTTATATTAAAATTGTTGGATAAATTAGGCATAACAGAAAATTTATAATTGGAGGTTTTTGTTGGAAGTAATGTACGTGTAGTTCTAGCCATTAGAAGTTTGTTTGGAGCCTGATCTAAACCCTTCAAAGGTGTATTCCTATATTCCATTAATGAAAGCCAAAGTTCCTCTTCTCCTGCTTTTTTCAACATATTCTTTGCTATTTGAACAGCTCGTTCTGCTAGACCATTTGATCGTGGATAGATTGGACTTGAAGTAACTATTTTTATTCCAAACAACTTTCCGAATTCCCTAAATTCTAAACTATTAAGAGGAACGTTATCTGCTACTATCTCCATAGGTATCCCATGTACTGAGAAAATATTTTTCAATTTCATAATAATTTCAGACGCATTTTTCTTGTTTAATTTTAAAATATCGATATATTTGGAGTGATAATCTATAACAACTAAATAATTCTTGCTTTTAAATTCAAAAATATCCATTCCTATTTTCATGTAAGGATATTCAGGTATATTATGCGGCAAAAGAGGTTCACGTCTAGATGCACTGCGAAATTTTTGACAAGTTGTGCAACTTGCTACTAAATCCTCAATGTCTGTATTTATTCCAGGCCAGTATACGACTTCTCTTGCTCTACTTTTAGTTCTTTCTATACCTAAATGTGATCTATGTAATACTGTAAGTATGTACTTCCTCATTGTTAAAGGGACAAAAATTTTGGTTTTACCTTTTCGGGCAAAGTGTCCTTAGCTTTGGGCCACCCATTTAAGATCACTTTTTTCAATTCTGATAAAATCATATCTTTGTCGGTTTCTTTTTTAAATTCTAGTAATTTTTCATCACTAACATTTACTGAATGAACTACTTCACTTACTCCATTCACTGTTTCTGTATTGTCACTCTTGTTATAGTACCTCGATAATAAATCAGCGATATACATTTTATTGCCAGGTACAAACTGAAGTTCTAAATTATATTTTAACAATTTAACTTTCATGCGTTGCAGCTTTGCTGACGCAATTTTATTGATATCTTTCTTCAGTATACCTAATAAAGGCTTATGATCCGTTTGAATAATAACTTTTTTCCCATAGATCCAGTTATGAAATTTTTGACATGCATAGCAGATAGCCAACATCTCCTTTTCGATCTGAGCATATCTCCGTTCAGCATCAGAAAGACTTTTAGATGCAAACGAAATGGGAGTATCATTCTGCTTAATACAACATCCTACGCCGTTTTGACTACTATCAGTTTGGATTACTAAGGATGCTTTTGGATCATAATGCTTTAATACTGGAGCATTGATTATCATTTGTTTTATACGCTCCAGGCAATTAGTATGTGGCGTTTGCCAGTGAAAAATTACATTTTTCTTGAATAATTCTCTCAAAGGGTTTGATATCTCTGCCAAACTTGGTATACTACTGCGCATATAATTGACCATACCTAATAATTTCTGAACATCTTTTTTAGATTCCGGAATGCCAATATCTAGAATTCCTTGAATTCTTTCCTTGTCAAACGAAATACCCTGATCGGATATTATATGTCCTAAGAATTTAACTTCTTTGACACAATATTGCAACTTATCTTTGTTAAATTTTATGTTAAGTTGTTTAGCTCTCTCTAAAACCTTCTTTAAAATTTCTTGATGTTTCTCAATTGTTTCTGTAGCAATTAGAACATCATCTATGTAAACAACAATATCTTCAATGTTTCTAAAATTTTCTTCATTAAGTTTTTGAAAAGTTTCCGGTGCTATTTTTAGCCCAAATGGAAGTCTTAGAAACTTGTAGTTACCAAATGGCGTGCTGAATGCACAAAGATTACTTGAATCATTGTTTAATTTTATTTGAAAAAATCCATCCTTTAAATCCAAAACACTGAAATATTTTTTATTAACTAGTGTTGGTAAAATTTCCTGAAATGTCGGAATTGGATGATTTTGATCCTTAAGATTTTTATTTAAATCTTGTGGATCTAGACAAAGTCTTAATTTCTTATTCAGTTTTTCAATAATAACCAAATTTGATACCCATTCATGTGAGCCATCACATTTCTCTATAATTCCCATGCCTATTAGCCTTTCCAGTTCTATTTTCAATGGTTTTTGTAAAGTTATTGGGATACGTCTGCTCGGCTTAACAACCGGAGAAGCACCTTCTTTCAACTTTATTTCAAAATTTTCTTTAAAACAGCCTACACCCTCAAATAGACCATTATATTCTTGTATAATTGATTCCTTGCCTGAACATTTCACGTTGTATAGCCTTTTCACTAATTGTAGGCTTATACATCCCATTAATCCTAATATCGGCGTTGACTCGCCGTCTACTATAAAAAAATTTTCATTGCTAACCTCATTTTTAATGCAGCATTCCAATGTAATTTCTCCTATCACGTTTATCCTCGTACCTCCATAAGCAATCAGTCTGGTATCAGTTGGTCTTGTAGTGCCTACTTTACTATCACTACTTTACTTTTTATAAATTAAGTAAATCGTAGAAACTTACTTTAATAGCGCTACTTTACTTTTGATAAATGAATAGATCGCACAAAATATAAAAATAATCATATTAGTTTTTTATGAAAAAATTGTTAAAAAACAAGTCAGTTGAAAAACGAATTTTATAAAAGCAAGTTGTAAAAAGTTTTTGTTGGATAAGCGCATTAAATATTATTTCTTAAAATAAATAATTGCATATAACTAATTGTTGTTAAAATAATTATTAAAATAAATAATTATTAAAATTATGAATAATTTTTAAAATATTTATATCAAGTGGTTGAAGTTTATTAATAACCCACACACCAAAAATGGTGACCCCGACGAAGGCACACGCCCTTTGAAGAAACAATTCATCAACAATTTGGTGACTATCAACAACAGAAGCAACAGGCATCACGCCTCAATTTTCAAAATTTTCAAATGATTTCGATTCAATTCAATCAAGATCAAACAGCGCACGATTCGAGACGTTGCTGAATTTTACGGATTTTTAAACGGAATCCGCATGAAGACGTCGCTGATTTTTGCAGATCTTTCAAGAAACAAACAATCAACTTCAAGCTTAATTAGAAGCATTTAAACGTAATTTAACAGCAACAACAGCAACAACAACATCAACAGCAAGAGTAACAACAATAGCAACAGCAGCAGCAGAAGCGACAGCAACAGCAACAGCAGCAACAACGTCAACAGCAAGAGTAGCAACAACAGCAACAGCAGCAGCAGCAGCTACATCAACAGTCAAAGCGCAACAATAACAACCGCAGCAAAATTCAGAATACGTAATTGCTCAGAATAAGAAAATACATAAATCAAGTAAATTTTAATCTAATATTTATATTTTACTTCATATATATATTTCACTTTCACTTTGTAAATTTTAAATTTTGTGGCGATTTATTGATTTTGATATTAAGTTGCGTCATGTCGTATGAAACTTTACCTCCTTCATCTCGGGATGAATCGTTGATAGCTAATCCTTTTTTGGGGTTAGGCGATTCAAATAATATTGCGACCGTCGCAATTCAAAAGGTCTGTTTGTGGAGACGAAATCCGACTGCTTGGTTTCAAGCTCTCGAGGTACAATTCCGGTCAGTTAACATTTCGTCAGAAGCAACGAAATTTAGCTATGCATTGAGTATGTTGACTCAGGAAGAATGTGATAAGGTGTTGGACATTATTGAGAATTTATCCTCTACCACACCTTATTCGGATTTGAAATTGGCTGTTATTTCTAGATTTGGTGAATCGGAAGATCACAAACTTCAGAAATTAATTAACGGTCTTGATCTTGGAGACGATAAACCATCTCATCTTTTAAGTAAGATGAAGGCGTTAGCTGGGTCTTCTGTTGGAGAACCTCTTTTAAAGAAGCTTTGGCTTCAAAAATTACCACCTAATGCACAATCGATTTTAGCAGTAGCGAATGTTTCACTCGACGAATTAAGCATTCTTGCAGATCGAGTTATTGAAACTAATCCTAATTTCAATTGGGACGTTTCAAATATCTCGCAACTAAAAGTTAATGAAATTAGAACTGATCGATTTAGTTTTGAAAGTTCAATCATTCATCAGATGTCCCTGTTAACGAAACAGATTGAATTATTGACTCTGAAACAAAACCAATTTTGTAGAAGGAATCGATCACGTTCTAGAAGTAATTCACGTTCCTTTAGTAACTATCGCGATAATTCAATACCAAATTCGAATTTCTGTTACTATCATAAAAAATTTGGAACTAATGCAACTAAATGTCGCAAACCTTGTTCGTTCAACAATCCAAAAAACTGAAAAAGTTGTCTGAAGTGGCGATGTTCGACAACAAACCATCATCATCAAGTCGCCTATTCATTTTAGACAATTTATCCAAGTTTAGTTTTTTAATTGATACTGGAGCTGACATCTCTGTTCTTCCGGTTAATCCAAAGGAAAATAGGGTTTGTGATAAATCTATCGTACTCACAGCCGCCAATTCTTCTAACATCAAAACTTTCGGATTTAAATTTTTAGATATCTCTCTCCAATTAAGAAGAGTATTTAATTGGAAATTTATTATAGCCGATGTTGAAAAACCCATTCTTGGTGCAGATTTTCTTAAACATTTCGGTTTAATCGTGGATATCCGACGTAAATGTATTATCGATCCACTATCACAAATTAGTTCAGTAACTGGTTCCTTGGTTAATGGACCATCTTCAAATCTCGCTGTTTTGTCAACTACACCTTTAAATCCAAAAGTTGAGTTGTTATTATCTAAATTCGAAGGATTACGACGCACCTTAAATTATAGTTTCATAGAGTCGAGCACAGTGCGACACTTTATCGTTACTAAAGGTCGTCCAATCTTTGCCAGACCTCGTCGTCTAGATCCGGTAAAGCTTAGAGCAGCTAAGGCCGAATTCAATCTAATGATTGAACGTGGTATCTGTAGACCCTCCGACAGTCCATGGGCATCACCGCTTCACATGGTGAAGAAGAAGGATGGTAGTTGGAGGCCTTGTGGTGATTATAGATCTTTAAACGCTATCACTACTCCTGACACTTATCCTATTCCTCATATTCAGGACTTCTGTCAACAGTTGGAAGGATGTACATTTTTTTCAACTGTTGACTTAGAGAGAGCTTATCATCAAATTCCCATTAATGAGGATGATATTCCGAAAACAGCCATTACGACACCTTTCGGACTTTACGAGTTTGTGCGGATGACTTTTGGTCTTCGCAATGCAGCACAAACTTTTCAAAGATTCATTTTCTCAATTTTAAATGATTTTGATTTTTGTTTTGTCTATATCGATGACATTTTGGTAGCTTCTAAATCAGAAAGTGATCATTTCAATCATTTAGAGAAATTGTTTGAACGACTTAACTCTCATAATTTGGTAATTAACCAAACTAAATGCTCGTTCTTTAAATCTTCGGTCGATTTCCTCGGTCATTCGATTGACAAAAATGGAATCAAACCAATCGCTTCACGAGTCGAAGCTATATTAGCTTATACACGTCCATCTACAGTAAAAGATATGCGACGATTTTTAGGAATGATTAATTTTTATCGCCGATTTATTCCTCACGCTGCCGAAGCACAGTCAATTCTTGACAGCTTCACTATTGGTAGCAAGAAAAAGAATGATAAAACAGAATTGGTTTGGTCGGTTACATCAATTGAAGCGTTTGAGCGTTGCAAAAAGCAACTCGCTCAAGCTACAACTTTAGCTTTTCCCTCCACTTCTTCATCTCTTTCATTAGCAGTGGACGCTTCAGATACAGCTTTAGGAGCCGTTCTTCAACAACGATATGGAAATGACTGGCAACCACTAGCCTTTTTCTCGAAGAAACTTTCTTCACCTCAAAAGAATTATAGTGCATATGATCGAGAGCTTCTAGCGGCTTATATTGCCATTAAACATTTTAAATTTATGCTTGAAGGCAGAGATTTTATTTTGTTTACGGATCATAAGCCGTTAATTTTCGCTCTTAAACAAAACCCTGAAAAAGCTTCGCCACGTCAGCTCAGACATTTGGATTTCATCAGTCAATTTACATCAGATATTCGTCATGTTTCTGGTCAAAACAATGTTGTCGCTGATGCTTTATCGAGAATTGAAGCATTAAACCTTCCGACAACTATTGACTACTGCGAAATTGCTGATACTCAACTAATTGATTCTGAATTAAATAAAGCTAGAAATTTACCCAGTTTAAAAATCATTCCGGTTATTATTGAAGGTACCATCAATCCTCTTTGGTGTGACAATTCCTTATATAAACTTAGACCTTACATTCCTTTAAATTTACGAACTCGCGTTTTTCGTACTGTTCACGATTTATCGCATCCAGGAATTAAGGCTACCGTTAAACTTATGCGACAAAGATTCATTTGGCCCTCAATCAATAAAGATTGTCGTAAATGGACTAAGGAATGTTTTGCATGTCAAAAAGCAAAAATCTCTCGACACGTCACAAGTCCTTTAGGAGATTTCAAACCAGTTTCAAGCAAATTTGAAACAATTCATATTGATCTGGTTGGTCCTTTGCCAACTTCGAACGGTTTCAGATACTGCCTTACAGTTTTGGATCGTTTCACCAGATGGCCCGAAGCTTATCCCCTTACAGATATTCGCGCAGAAACTGTTGCATCTACTTTATTCAATGAATATATTCCACGTTACGGAACGCCAGTTTCTATTATTACGGATCAAGGTCCTCAATTCGAATCTCGATTATTTCACGAATTAGGAAAATTGATAGGATTTAAACGCTGCAGAACTACTGCATACAATCCTAAAGCAAACGGCATGTTAGAAAGATGACACAGAGTTTTTAAAGAAACTTTGAAATGCAAAACAAACGAAAGTTGGTCAGATGCACTTCCTTTTACACTTCTCGGTTTACGAACAGTAATTCGAGATGATGCCAACGCGACCCCCGCCGAATTACTTTACGGTCAGAATATTAGACTTCCTTACGATTTTGTTCAACACAAGAACAAATCGAATACAATGTCTGGAAGTGATTTTGTTGAAATTCTTCGTGATCGGATCAACAAATCAAGCCCTCGCCCTCCATCAAGACATAGTTTGGAAACTCCTTTTGTTTTTGAAGATCTCAAAACATGTACCCATGTTTTTCTGAGAACAGACAAGGTTCGCACCTCTCTTCAAACTCCATATGAAGGCCCTTTTGAAGTCATTCAGAGAAACAACAAGTTTTTCGTCATTAAGATCAAAGACAAACCGACTTCAGTATCAATTGATCGTCTTAAGCCTTGCTTCATTAGTTCTTCCGAAGCAACAAACTCGTCAAGAGTTAAAAAGAAAGTTTCCTTTGTCAATTAAATACAAAATGCGTACCACAGACATTCCTTTCCTTTTTTGTTTATTCTTTAATGTATATAATATCGAAAAGATCAAAGATCTTCTCTAGGAAGGGGGTATGTAGTGCCTACTTTACTATCACTACTTTACTTTTTATAAATTAAGTAAATCGTAGAAACTTACTTTAATAGCGCTACTTTACTTTTGATAAATGAATAGATCGCACAAAATATAAAAATAATCATATTAGTTTTTTATGAAAAAATTGTTAAAAAACAAGTCAGTTGAAAAACGAATTTTATAAAAGCAAGTTGTAAAAAGTTTTTGTTGGATAAGCGCATTAAATATTATTTCTTAAAATAAATAATTGCATATAACTAATTGTTGTTAAAATAATTATTAAAATTATGAATAATTTTTAAAATATTTATATCAAGTGGTTGAAGTTTATTAATAATCCACACTAAAGTCTAATGCTCGCGTTAGTTACTTTTTTGCATAGATGAAATGGGAGTACATTAATCTCCGCTCCTGTGTCAAGCTTGAAATGAATAATTTTATTATTAATTTTAACCTCTTCAATCCAAAACTTATTATTTTGGTTCAAAATATCACCTGTAATTGCATCTATGTAAACCGAATCACAACACTGTTTTTGACTCACTTACTGTATTAATATTTTTTGTTCGACAGACTACAGCAAAATGATTTTTTCGTCCACAATTTTTACATGTTTCGTTAAATGCGGGACAGTTACCGTACTTGTGAATTGAATTGCAATATTTACATTTTGTTTTTACAGTATTCGATGAATTTATCCTATCTTTGTGTTTATTACCAGCCAACTGGTTAACATTATTTTTATTAAAATTTTTAAAAATGGCCTTCACCTCTTTATTATTATTCGTAACTTTATTTAGATTTTCTTTCTTATTGTAAAAATTTTTATTTATTGAATTTACCTCCGACATTGAATTTGATCGAGCTGACTTTTGTAAAGTTGACGACTGCGCTCGTGACACCTCATTTGCTCGAGCCATATCAACTGGTTTTCCCATTGTCAGGTTTTCTGCTTCTAATAGCCGCTTTTGGAGTTTTTCGTCGTAGACTCCAAGAACGATCCGATCCCGAATCATACGATCTTCTAAGTCGCCATAGCCACAAGACCGCACCAACTTCTTCACGTCCATAAAAAAAGAGTCAAAAGTTTCTCCCTCCTTTTGATTTCTGTTCCAAAAGATGAAGCTTTCATACACTTCATTTTTTTTTGGGCAAGCAAAATTCATTAAATGCTTTTATGACTGCATCATAACTTTTGCGATCAATGTCAGACAGCTGGAAGGTATTGTATACCTCAATCGCTTGTGGTCCAACTGCATTGAGAAAAACCGCAATTCTAACGGCCTCCCCTTTGTCATGCAACTCAATTGCAGTGGCAAAAATTTTATAATTTTGATAAAAAATTCGCCAATTTTCTGCCAGGTTACCATTGAGATTTAATTCCTCCACTTTCTTTACATAGTCCATATTTATATGCAAAGTACCAACTTTTTTCGGTCTACCACGCGGTCTATTCTCCGCTTTTATTTTGTTTAAAGATAATTTGTCTTTATATTTACCCATACGTGTATGTCCATTTATTTTAATTACACTTAAACTTTTTATTTTTGTAATTGTTTTACACTTTCACTTTGTTAATTGTGCGTGATGGGATTTTTATTAAATTTCGAAATCACTTTCGGTTCTTTTTTTTTCAGCTGCGCCATGTTATATTTGGTACTCGGGATTAGGTTGGGAGTAGGTAGCAAGAATATGCACACACCGTGACTGTTCATGATCAAGTGCCTTTATTATATTTTTTATTTAGTTGGTAACATTTTAGTACCCGACTGGGTACGTTCAATACTTAATATATTACAGTCTGTATCTTTCATAATTTTTGAACAAATTTGTCTGAATTTATAGCATTTGTATGGGAGGTGGCAGAGAAAGTGGAAGGTTTTGGATGATTTTGAATCTGCTTATCAACATCCTAATCACATTGCCTCGTCACTCAAATGTAGAAATACTTTTCTTGAATTTTCAATACAAAAAAATGTATGGGAGGTGGTAGAAGGAGTGAAGTGAAGTTCATATTTAGTTGCGACTGGTTGGCAGTTTATTTAGATTAAATAGAACTCATGATCCCTTGCATTGCCATTCAGTTTATTTCTACATAAAATTTTACTCATACTTAAAATTATCTGTAATCTGCTGTAATTTAAATAAATAAATAAATAGAAAACATTTGAAAGAGATTTGCATCAAAAGTTTTGCAACTCCTTCTTTTCTTCTACCTCCTCCCATACAAAAGTGTAATATCGTCCAATTTCAATTATCAAATTAAAAGCTACAAGCTTAAAATTTCGAACGAATAAACGAAAGAAAGCTCCGTTATTAATTTTACGATGTCTCTAACTCTTCTACCCATCCGTACAAATATGTGGTTTTATGAATATAAAATGCGAATTTCATAGAATTTATTTCATCTGTTAAACTTGCATTCTATGCAGAGAATTTGAAACCTAATTGAAGGAGTCAATCATATAATTATTAAAATCCACCCAATTCTTCTATCGCCTCACACCTCTCCCACACAAATTCTTGCAAAAATAAATAAATAAAATATTTATTTCGTAAAGAGGTCCAATTTTTCGCAATCCCTGTTAAGTGTTAAAGAATTGACAACAGTCATGCCTAAGAATTCCCATTCCCTTAGTCTTTTATATCTGATATCACTCTAATCTGCATATTGACTTCCCACGCATCCTCAGCTTGTCCCAAAAATAATAAAATTGCGCCCAACATTCTACTAAGCACCAATTTTTTTTTGGAGGTCGCACCATCCAATGATTCTTAAGCAATTTTTTTACCTTATTTGAGTTCTGCGAATATCCGTTTTAAAAACAATATATTACAACACATTTTTTGATTCAACTCAATACCACAGATTAGATTAGAATATTTACTGCAGTACTTCCCTGTAAATTAAATATTAATAACGCCAATTGATTAATTCACCAATGAGACAACGAGACCTTAAGTGGCCCTAGCCAGAATAATAACTTTTATCTCAATAATCACAAGATAGTAAAATAATTTAAGATAACAAATTCAAGTCAGAACTGAATGTATAAAAGGAACTAATGCAATAGTATAGTTAAACGTACGTACGTAGTCTGCCTTCCAATAATGAAATTGTGTATTGTGGTTTTACTTTGTGCATGTAGCTTTGCAGTAAGTTTACAAGCTGTATTTTTGCTGAATATTTTTTAAAATTGTGTTCTATAGGTACATGCCGATGATAGCAGAAAACCTGTCCCAAGTAAACATTTTGCATTAAAGGTAAACTTTTCGTTCTTTTTTTCGAAGAAATTGTAACTTATTTCTTACTCTCTAGAATGCCATTAGCCAACGTAATAATTTTTACGATCAAGTTCGCGAATTTATTGAAAAAGCCGTCGAAGAGGCATTGAAATACCTACAAAGTGTTATCGTCGAATCCAGAGATGTTGGAGATAAGGTTGGAAGAAATTTGCCTAGGCTGGTTGGATCAGTTGAAAATCAGGTCAAAAACGCTTTAAAATTGGCACAGGATGGATTAAAAAATTTGGCTGGACAAAGTGAAGTTGCTATCAATTGTACGAATAAGTATTATCCAGCTTTACTGGAAGTAGTTGCGATTGCGCGTGTAGATCTACAATATTGTGTGTCGGTTGCATTGCAACAGGCTAAGTCTATTGAAGAAGAGATTCGACCACTTGCTACTGAAATCGTACAACTTGCTTCTGCTCTACGAAATTTGGCTGAGGATTGTTGGAATTCGTCCGTAAATGTTGCCGATGCTTCCAAATGTGTTTTCTCTAAGGTAAGATTCTTTCATTGTTTAAAGAAAAAAATATTTTAAAAGGAAAATATCTGTCAGCAAGCCGTGACAGCAAGTTTGGATTTGTGGAACGGTTCATGTAAATAGTTTTTAAGTTAATAACTTAAACCACCTTATTATAGTATTTGTATGAGAGGAAGTAGTGGCGTTGAAGCAATCGTTAAATATGTGATATAATTTTATATCATTTGCTTTGAAAAGTACTTCTTCAAAATCTCAAATACGTAACTTTGAACATTAGTTGATTTATCTTAACTGGTCGAAATTAAAAATTTTTATGGGAGAAAGTAAAAAGAGTGGACGAATTTCAAAACTTTTGAAAGAACTTTCTTTCAAATATTTTTAAAAGTGTTTCTACGAAATTTCATGGCTTTTGATGTATTGGTGATAATCGGTTCATTAAAAAAGGTCGAAATAATACTTTTGTATGGCAGGGAGCAGACGAATTGAAGATATAATCAATACCATCATCAAATTCCTGTTAAGACCCCCTATAGGGACAAAGGACAGAAACAACTCTCTGAGCATCGGCCTTAAGCTGTGAAGATATAATAAGAACAGTTATTTTTTTCGAAATTCATGCATTTTTTTAAATGTATTTTGCAAGTTTTCAACTTTTTAGGTTAAAAGTTTATTCAAAAAATTTGGTTTGTTTCCTTCTTTTACTCCTCTTGAAATATGTTGTGCAGCTAAGGGCTCCAATCTGATCTACATTATACCTATATACACATGCGAAATTGAAAATAAATTTTTTTTTCCAAAATTTTGGCTCTAACACCTTTCTATATAAAAACGTTACTATAATAGAATTACAAATCAAGTAAGTCTAAGATCTGATGAATTGTTAACTTAATATCTGTATTGGAGTTTGATATGTACCAGTTTGAAATTTTGAAAAGTCATCATTTTTGGAGCACTATTGTGCTTTGCACAATAACGAGTAATCATTTTACACAAATAAATTTCCTCCTATTAAAGTAAAAAACCAAATTTCTCCTAGCAAAATTACTCGTGCGTACCAAAACTTTGGACCAGAGATATTTGATAACATTTGAGAGGGCTTTTGAAAACAGACTAATAATAACTACCACCGAAAATGTAATCAAATTAAAGAAAAGCTGAAAATTTCAAACTGAATAATAGCTACTTTTGAGTAATTATAATATGAGTACACCCTTAGGTACACTGATTAAAAAAGGTGCCTGAAATAAAAAAAATGTATGCAACGAAAAACTCATTAATTTCGAACCAACGCAAGAGTTCATTACAATGAACGAATTAATAATATCTATGCCATCTCTCATCTATCTTGTAACTAGTAATTTCTACAATCCCCAGTTTTACCAATGTCATAAAAGGTTTCATCAACGTAATGAATTCAGTATACTATTTTTAGAGTATAATATTAATGAACGAATTCTTTTCATTGATGATGAGAGTAATTTCTTCATTAAAGGGTTCATACTCGTAGAACTGAGTAAAATTCATATACAAAAATATTGATATACAAATCGTCGCTCACATGTCAGATATGAAGTTAGCCTGCGAAAATCAATCAATCAATCAAATTCCTGTTAAGACCCCCTATAAGGGCATAGGACAGAAACAACTCTCTTCCACAAGGCGCGATCCTGCGCATCGGCCTTAAGCTGTTGCCAGGTCTTATTTATTCCTCTGGCCTCCAGCTCAACTGCTCGCAGCATGGTCGACGAACCGGACGTCTTCCTTGAGGATTATAATACAGAGCCTATTTTGCTCTGGTTTCCTCAAAGTATGACCGATCCACTGCCACTTCCGCCGTTGAATCTCAATATCTACATATTTTAGTCTGACCAGTTGTACTCCAAAGTTCGTCGTTAGAGATCACTTCTGGCCAGAATATTCCTAAAATGCGTCCGAGGCATTGGTTCACGAAAGTCTGTAGTTTCTTGGTAAGTCGAACGGTCACTTTCCACGTAGTACAACCATATAACAACACGGATTTGACGCATGCGTCAAAAACTCGCAGCTTCATGCGAAGGGAGATCTCTCTTAACCTCCAGAAAGGGAAAAGGATACCGAAGGCCTGACGAGCTTTATTTAGCCGAGCCTCAACATCCTTTTCGGCCATGCCGTCCATGCTGACAATGTTTCCGAGATAGCAAAAATCTTGCACCTCTTCAACATCCTGTCCGTTAAGACCAATCGTTGTGCTTGCGTTCGAAGCCATGTGCATGTACTTTATACCTGCTTACTTTTTTATGTACATTTATTTTTAGTCCCGCCTCTTTGCATTTAGAATGCAACAAGCCAACATTTGACTCTAAGTCCGAATGGTTATGTGCAAGGAACGAACGGTTATGTCCATGTCATCAGCATAACCGAGGTGACTTAAGATGCTAAATAGTCTCCATTGAAGAACTTTATCTTCCCCACTTTCCAGTGCAAGATGTCATTTATTACCACCAGAAACAGGGCTGGTGATAATATGTAGCATTATCTGACACCCGTTCCCACAGGGATGCTCTCTGACAGCTCTCCGCGACACCTTGCATCTTCCTAGGATTTCTTAATCATAGCTATGACCTTATCTGGAATACCTCTCCTACGCAAAGCATTCCATATGTAATCTCGCTTAACGCTGTCGCTTTCGATACGGCTGTATGTAGACATATACCACGCGAATTGCCACAATCCCGAATGTCGCCCTTCTTTGGAATTTTCACAATGACGCCCTCCTTCCATTCAGTCGGATATCTTCCTTCATTCCACACCTCAGTAAAGAGTGGGAGGAGTATATTGGCTGTTATTTTCGGGTCCGCTTGGAGGAGTTCGGTTGGTAGTTTGTCTATACCCGGGGCTTTTCTTCCCGCCATTGAGTGAATGGCGAAAACTATCTCTTCCTTTTCTGGGGGATCGTCCCTAATAGAGGATTGTTGCAGTCGGATGTTTTGTAGTTGTTCTGTTTCTGGAATATCTTCCTCTGACAAGATGTTTAAAATATCTGAGAAGTATTCCTTCCATCGCCACAACTGGTGTTCACTCATATTAAAGAGAGTTCCGTTGACATCTCTCACCAGGTGGTTGGGGGTGAAATTTCTGTTCCTCAACTATTTCATGATTTTAAATAATATACCCATATCCCCAAGGTAAGCTACAAATTCTGCCTTATTGGCCATATCTTCAATGACCTTTCTCTTGTCGCGTCTAACAGCCTTTTTAAGCTATATATGAGTATCGCGGTAGTTCTGCCTCAGGTCGGGGTTTGTTGGTTGACATCGGGTTGAGAGATGATCGCCAATTTGGCTTTTTTCCAATCGCCAACCTTGTCGAATGTGTCTTGCGACATCCTGGGTATCTCACCGCTTTGCACATATTCCACAGATTCTTCAGCACTATATAGAAAAGTGTTTCTGGTTGCCTCCCAATTGGCATCCAGTGTGCGTATTTCATATTCACCCAATGTGTATGACTTTTCGCGTAGAGTGGTGGTGTACTCGCGCTTTTTGTTGGGGTCTGTCCACATTAAGCTTGCTCTTCATTTGAAGAATTTGTAGTCATCGGATAGCTACTGTACACAATCTCAAGCAGGCAACCATCAAGTGGTGATCGCTCCCCACGTCAGCTTCACGTTTCGCTCGCACATCGAGAAGAGAGCTTCTCGATCGACGACTTATAGCCAAATGGTTGATCTGGTTCTGAGTAATACTATCAGGGGAAACTCAAGATGTTTTATGATGACTTTTGTGTGGAAAAACGGTCCCTCGGATGACCATTTGCCGAGTACTGCAAAACTCCACAAATAATTCGCCGTTTTCCGGTCTCTTAATCTAAGGACGTGACGCGTCGACCAAGGGTCACCATGCTTCCCCATGACGTGTTCTTGTCCAGTGTTGTCAGATCCAACCTGGGCGTTCATATCTTCTGAGATGATAATAATATCACTTCTTGGAACACGCTCGAAGATGGCGCTCAGTTGACTATGAAACTCCTCTTTGTCACCTGGTGTTATGGTGTTAGTTGGTAGCACTGTAGAATTGTGACGTTTCTGACAATGATCCTCAGCCTAACGACGGTAAACCTATACGAGATTGGTTCCCAGCTGATGAGACTGTTTCTCGCTCTCGGTGTAAGGACGACCGCCACGCAATTTTTGGCTTCACTCTCAGGACCAACGTACAGAATGGTGTTTCCGCTAGGGGTTCGTTCTTCCGAAATCAGCTGAAGCTAAATTATTTGATGAGTTTAATTTATCCAACACCTCAGATCAGAAAACCAAAATTAGATATGGTTGAATGACTTCAACTTTTCATTTTTTCAAATACTAAACATAGTCTTCCATTACAGGTTTTTTGTTCTCTTTAGCATATCCTCAGTAGATGTATCTCATTCAACGTTCATGAAACCAAAAGCTACGGGAAGTTAGAACAGCAGAGTATCGTTTCATATTGATAAATAATAAAGAAGAGCAAAAATTATTTTTGATATGCAGAACAGTCTTGAACATTGTTATATTTTTTCGCATCGTAGGACTGCGCTTTTCGCACTCAAATCTTACAGGGCCATGTTCAAACTAGTTTAATAATAACATTAATTTCATTAGGAAGTCAGTCGATGTAGCACCAACAGTGCTGAAGATAAGCTTCAAACAAACTAATTTGCATTCTGTCTTGAAGAGATGGCGGCAGCTGAAAAATTGCAGAACAACCAAATATCAGAGCTTATCTGTAACAACGTTGTCGCTATAGCGTCCGAACTATTGTCGGCCTTACCAGGTCATTGCTTGCTAAAGTTGCACGCATTTAGGCTGCGGATCGTGAGCTTTTACAGAGGTTGCGAAAAAGATAAAGAATCTATCGAGCATTATCTTTATCAGTGTCCACAAATCTTCAAGAGTCACCTTCTTTCTTTAGGCTCTAGATTCTTCTCAGAACTAGACGATCTCAGAGGCGTCAAACATTCAGCCTAATTTGGTTCGCCAATTGAAGCAACTGACTCATGATCAATAGGGGGAGTTTAATGGGCCTAACTAGATGACCCCAGTGCATTGTGTTTCTTCATAACCGAAACCTTAAGAAAATTCATAACAGGACCACGATTGGGCGTAAAGCCGATACCCCAAATGAAAGATTTTTTTTTTTGATTTTTAGATATTTCTTATGGGAAAAGGTAGAAGAGGTGACGTTATTGAACTAATTTTTTCACATGACGCTTAACTCTAGCATCTAACTATCAAAATGATTTATTCAAAATTTGACATTCAAAAAATTAATAGCTATAGAGATAATTAATGTATTACATTTAGTGAAATCATGAAGTTTGTATTGGATATGGTAGAAGGAGTGAGGAGTTCTTAATGACTTTTTCAGAAATATTAAACATCATGCTTTTGACACATTTTAAGTTGTTACAACAGTAACATTCATACTTTTCAAGAAAGTTGTGAAATTATGCTATATTGCATGGGAGGGGGTTAGCCTAAAACTGGAAAAAAATTATTCCGTCTGTACGCCATATGCCGTCTGCCGTACGCCACACGTGTACGCTCAGCGCACATTAACTCCCAAACCCTTCAAAATAGAAAGTTCATTTTTGGGTGGATTGTTGGTAGTTGCGGATCTCAAGCGGACACCTATTTTGAAGGGTTCAGGGGGAGGCGGGGGAAGCACTAAAACCGAAAATTAAGAATTCGAATATCTCAACCATGGCTCTAGCTAGGAATCTGAAAATCAACATATATATGGAGGGATTTGTAGGACAAACTTTAAAAATAATTTAATATTTTTATCTTTTGAGTTCCGAAACGGGTGGGGGGAGGGGCTAAATACAAATTATCAACCGATTATTTTTAAATGATTATTATCTTCGAAATTACATACCATAACAAAATTCACATCTTGGGACCGTCAAGGTGGCATACAGATCCACTAGAATCAGCAGGTCAGCAGGTGCAAAGAAAAACACTTAAAAATGAATATCTCAACTATCTCTTAAGCTATTTAATTGAAATTTAGAATACGTAATAAGCTATACTAGTAAAATATGAGGAAAACATAATATTTTGATGTAATAGTAGTGGGGGATAATGGGGAGCATTTCAAAATAGTGCACATTCCAAAATTTCAAACCGTTTTATCTCAAAACTGAGTACAGATATCAAATTGAAATTTTGTCAGATTGTAGAGCTACATCGTCTTTAATTTTGGTAACATGTTGAGTGATTTTTTACGTCTCTGGTGAAAGATACAACATAGAGGAAAATAATAATTTGTTATACAATTGTTATGCACCGACCCCCTCCGGTCTAACGTGCACAAGGCGTTCCACGTGCAATGAAAAAAAAATTTTTGAATAAAATGTTAAGCTAGAAACTTGAAAATTTGCGAAATGCATTTAAAAAAATCCCTGACAGTATGGAATAATAACTGCTCGAACATCTTTAAAACTTCTACCCCTGCCATATAAAATTATTTTTTCGATCATTTTAAGAAATCAGTTATCACCTAACTATCAAATGCATTCAATTTTAACTTTTGCACAAAACTTTAAAAAGCAGCTGAAACGAAAATTCGTCAAAAGTATTAAGATCGCGCATTCCCTTCTACCCCCTCTCATACAAAAGTATAATTTCGACCAATTTTAATAAATCAGCTAACAACCAACAAATTAAAAGCTACAAACTTGCAATTTTGTACGAGCACCTTACAAGGAAAATGAAATAAAACTGCATTTTAAATTTTACGATTCTCTTACCTTTTTTAACCCTCCCATATAAATGTTTGCATTCGTGAATGTAAAATACACCGAATTTTATAAACATAACAGGACTACGATTGGTTGTGAACCCCAATCGTGCGATACTCTAGATGAAAGAGAATTTTTTTGAAGTGGTACAGGGTTTGAAGACATTGAACTAATTTTTTCTCATCACGCTAAAGTTATTATAAAAATGTTTTATACAAAATTTAGGATTCAAAAACTTAATAGGTACTAAGAAGCAGTTTACATGGGAGGTAGTAGAAGGAGGCCGAGTTCTTAAAGACTTTTTTCAGAAATAACTATAAACATCATGCTTACTAATAATTCTAAATAAATATTAATTGCACAATTTAAGCTCGATAAACTTTCTACGCACTGAGTAAATTGGTTTAGAGCATTTTATGAAAAGGTACAATTTGAGTGGGAGGTAATGGAAGCAGGAGGAGGACACTAATAATTATCATACAGTAGATTGAAGTCATCATAGAAGTAAAAAGTTCTGAATTTCAGACCAAAAGCTCTTATGGATTTTGAGCAAATCCGTTTAATGTCAAATTGCGAAATTGTGTCATTTTGTATGGGTGGTGGTAGAAGGGGTGGAGCGATTTGGCCCGTTCACGAACTTGACCTTACTTTTTTGTCAAAAATTACGTTTACAATGCGTTCTTAAGCTCAAGAGCGCATGGATGCACGGACGGACATTGAAATACTAGTAACCAATCTACTCATGCATAAAATATCGAGCTAAAATTGTGCACTAAGTATTTGTTAAGAATTGTTAATAAGACCGAAAAATATTTGACGATTAACAGCAAAATTTCAGGGTATAATTATACTCTAGGTGAAATCTGAGAGTATATTGTGTTTGCCTTACCGTTTGTAACGCTAAGAAATAACGCTCGCACAGAGTTGCCAAGGGTACACAAATATTTGTTGTCGCTCAAAAACCTCCAGTCCGAGTGACCGTCTGTCCGTCTGTGCGTCTGTCTACAGCATAACTCTCGAAAACTTTGAGCTATAGTGCTAAAAGTTTTTGTGTGTCATTTTTAGCAAAAAAGTAAGGTCAAGTTCGTGAACGGGCCAAATCGCTCCACCCCTTCTACCCCCTCCCATACAGAATGACACAATTACGCAATTTGATAATAAACGGATTTGCTCGAAAAGTAAAAAAGACATTGAACTCAACTTTAGAGCATATTACTTTTATAATGACTTCAATCTACCGTATAAAAATTATGTGTGTCCTCTCTCTTCTTCCACCCCTCCCGTACAAACTGCGCTTTTTCATGAAATGCTCTAAACCAATTTACTCAGTGCGTATAAAATTTAGCGAGCTGAAATTGTGCAAAAAATATTTATTTAGTAAGGCCAATAAAAATTAGATGATTAGCTTCACCCCTTCTACCCCCTCCCATACAAAATGACACAAATATGCAATTCGACAATAAACGGATTTGCTCAAAAAGTATAAGTCCATTAGTCTGAAATTTTGAATATATTACTTTCGTGGCGATTTCAAAAATTATGAGTGTCCTCTTCCTCCTTCCACCACCTCCCATACAAACTGTACTTTTTCATGAAATACTCTAAGCCCATTTACTCTGTGCGTATAAAATTTATCGAGCTCAAATTTAGCACTAAATATTTATTTAGAATTATTAGCAAGACCAAAAAAAATTAAATGACTAGCTTCACCCCTTCTACCCTCTCCCATACAAAACGATACAATTTCGCAACTCGACAATAAACAGATGTGCTCGAAAAGTGTAAAAGCTATTGATCTGAAATTTGGAATATAATACTTTTATGATAATTTAAATCTAGTGCATAAAACTTATTTGAGTCCTCCTCTTCTTTCAACCCCCTCCCATACAAACTGTACTTTTTCATGCAATGCTCTAAACCAATTTACTCAGTATGTATCGAATTGAAATTGTGCACTAATAACTTATTTAGAATTATTATTCAGCCCAAAAAAAAATTAGATGATTAGTCTTACACCTTCTACCACCTCTCATACAAAATGGCGCAATATTGGAATTGGACAATAAACGAATTTGCTCGAAAAGCATGGATGCTATTGATCTGAAATTTGAAATATATTACTTTTATGATGATTTCAATCTATTATATAAAAATTATTTAAGTCCTCCCTTGTCTTCCAGCACCTCCCATACAAACTCTACTTTTTCATGAAATGCTCTAAAACAATAACAAAGTGTGTATAAAATCTATCGAGCTGAAATTGTGCACTTAATTTTTATTTAGAATTATTCGTAAGCCCCAAAAAAGCTATTATCTATACCCCTTATACCCCCCCCCACCCTTCAATCTGACACCATTTCACAACTTTACAAAAAGCGGATTTTCTTGTGAAATATGAATGCTATTGATCTACAACTTAAAACATGTCCAAAGCATGATGTTTATAGTTATTTGTGAAAAAGTCATTAAGGACTGCCCCTCCTTGTGCCACCTCCCACATACAAACTACACATTTTGGATAAATACAATATCCTAATTTTCTCAACAACTATTAAATTTTTTTATCCTAAATTTTGTGTAAAACATTTTGATAGCAACTTTAGCGTAATGGGAAAAAATTAATTCAATGTCGTCAACCCCTGTACCACTTCCCCTACAAAATTTTTTGAAATCAGTAAAATTCTCTTTCATCTAGAGTATCGCACGATTGGCCTTTATGCCCAACCGTAGTCCTGTTATGTTTTTTTTTTCAGTTCAATACTTAATTGTAATAATAATAATAACAACTATCCAAACTCATCCCTCCTTTTTCAGCTATTCCAGGAGTACTCGGCAAGCCGCACGCTTCACTGTTAGCCATTTTCGTCACGTATAGTGAAGTATAGTCAGTCCCTCGTCACCCGAACATCAAGACTATGGAATGCATTGCTAACTCTTGTTTGCTCATTGTCTTACAACACTCAGTGTTTCATGGCTAACATCTACAGATAGTTTAAGCTCTCCCCTGCAGAAACTACCTTGTAACTCCATCGCTTACCTACTCTATACACACTTCACTCTGAGTTCAATGCATTAAAGGGTGCCCCCTAATTTATCTTAATTTTGAAAATATATTAAGCTATATGTATTAGCGGAATATGAGGTAAATCTAACATTTGGACATTATAATAGCGGGAGAAAACGTGGAGCATTCCAAAAATTGCTCCACTGTTCAAAATTTAAGACTGTCATATCTCATAATCGAGTACAGCTATTAAATTGAAGTTTCTCAGATTATGTACCTATAGGATGCATAATTTTAGTACAAGTTTTAAGTTGGGGTGGTATAAAAAGAGAAAGGTGGTGAGCAAAAATGTTAAACTACCTTTTCAGGGTTCTGGAAAGAGATAAGGAGTTTAAATTTTGCATATGCATAAAAAAAAATCATGTGAATCGAAACTGTTATGCATCAAGTGGGGCAGGTGTTTCATGTTCATTTGAAAAAAAAAAAATGTTTGATTGAAAGAATAAGCTAGCATATCCAAAATTTGCTGATGTCTTTAAGTAAATCAATTATCATCAACTTACTAGAAGCTAATAACTTGAAAACTTTTACGAACACTTTATCACTCTATTCCCATCTACAATGGCGCTTCAGCCGAAATCGGACCTAGGCCTCCTGACATTCAGGTTCCTTAACATTTTTTTCTTTACTTATTGTGGAAGGGTTGTTAGCCTTTCGCATAACCCTCTTTACTCGAAACTTCCGACCTTCGCATTACAAGTCCAACACGCTACCCACTAGGCTACACTCTAGCCCTGCCACACAAAAGTGTAATTTCAACCAGTATCAACAAATCAACTAATAACAAGTAAATTAAAAGCTACAAATTTGAAATTTTGTGAGAAAACCTTTTGAAAGAAACGTAAAAAAAACTGCATCACAAATTTTACTATTCTACCCCATCCCAAACAAATGAGTCGTTTCATGAATATGCAATGTATCGAATTGTTGCTTTTGGCCTCAAATTCGGTCAAAATTGAGGCTCAATACGATGGCGCATTTTCATCAAGGAAATTCCATGAACTATCACACCAAACTGATAAACAGACCGCGCTGAGTTTTGGGATAATAATTAAGGACAGTTCTACCTGCTTACCAAAAAAAAGTTTTTGAAAAATCATTTCCCAGACTCATTTTAATTATAATATAGTCCATATACTTTATGGTCACAATGTATGTACAGGAGCAAACGATCGCAATACCAGTTAAGCGTTAATAATTGACAACTGCTCTGCCCAACAACTTCCATTCATTTGATCTGTCACTGCATATTGACTTCACATGCATCCTCAACTCGTCCCAAAAATTATAAAGTTGCGCCCGACTTGTTGGCAGATATTTTATACTATTTCTAGTATTCAGAATTCAGAGATCTATGGAAATTTTTACCAAATTTTAATTCAAAGGATAGTACATCAACCGTTTTGAATGGTTGATGATTTAATTCATGGCATCAATGAATTATCCAAATACTAGTATTCAATTAATTTCATATAATAAATAGCATTTTGTGATATTATGAATATTATTTTTTCCGGTGAATTTCTCGAAACCATACTTATTGGAGAAACTGTGATTAGAGATTGAATTTTACAAGACCAGCACATTCTTTTAATAATACATTCAATACATAGTTTCATGCTATTCCAAAATAAACATCGAGACAGACAAACAAACAGGAACCTCTTAATGTTTCATTTAATTAATCAATTTCCTGACAGCAACTGCTCTCTTCAAGGCGCGATCCTGAGCAACGGCCTTTAGTTGTAGCCGGACTTGTAAATGTTTCATTAGATTTTATTTGTTACAAAATTGTAGTTTGTCTTAAACATCAATTTATATTTTTTATGTATTTCTTCTAGGGTCTAGAAATACGCGATAAAATACTGAGAATCGCAGCAAATGTAAAAAATCTTGTCGCTATTGCTGAACAAAAAGCTACAGCTATTATTCAAGAAGCACGAGTATGCGTCGATGGAACAGCTACAGATGCACGAAAAAAAATTGAAGACATTGTAATAAAAGTTGAGCAGTGTATTGCTGAAGGATAAAATGTGTAATTTTGAAATTAAATTGTTATTTTTTTTTTTAATTTATGTGATCAATAAACCGTTATTTATCAAAACATCTAACTAAGTAACTTAAAGCTCGTAAGTTTCATACTATTCTTAACAGCTTCTATACAAATTTTTCTAAATATAGTGTTGTATTTGCACGTTCTTATGGTTATTAGTCTTTTATTAAAACACTTTGTGCCGGCTTGACGGATTGTAGAAGAAAGAAGTAGACTTCGGAAGTGTGATTATTCTAGCCGGCGTGCGAAGAACTAATTGCAGTGCAATGGCTTTAGTACAGGGTACATTCAATGTAATGTGGCCGCTGTATTTGAAGTTATAACATACACCAATACCTCGCTTTGCGTCGTTTCGTTTTGCATTTTTTCGAAGTTCCGTCGCTGATTAATTAGTACTAATTTTCACTGTGCGTCGTTAGATTTTCAAGGTTGCGTTGTTTTGGGTTCGAGTCTTCAATTTTTTTTTTTGAAATTTTTTGAAATTTTTTGAAATTTTCTTTTTTTTCTAACAAATGGCACCACTTTTGTTTCTAATTGCGCCATGCCATCAAAACTCGGGGATTCCCTTTCTAACTGAAAATCAACGCATTTTTAATACAGTTTTATTTTCACTTTGTTTTGCTAATTTTAGAGTTCAGTTTCAATTAGTGTGTTGTGCTTTTTATACTCTAGATGAAATCTGAGAGTATTATAAGTTTGCTCTAAGGTTTGTAACGCCAAGAAATAAGCCTTGGAGGAAAAAATGAATGATACAGAAGTTAATATTATCACTCAAAAATCTCAAAACCGGATGTCCGTCTGTCCGTCCGTCCGTCCGTCCGTCCGTCTGTTCGCTCTCTAGCTTGAGAACGCGTTGAGCTAGATAGTTCAAATTTTGTACACGCCGTTTTTAACAAAAAAGTAAGGTCAAGTTCTTGAACGGGCCAAATCGCTCCACCCCTTCTACCCCCTCCCATACAAAATGACACAATTGCGCAATTTGACAATTAACAGATTTGCTCAAAAAGTATAAAAGCAATTGGCCTGAAATTTAGTATATATCACTTTTATGGTAATATCAATCTACTGTATAAAAATTATGCGTGTCCTTTCCCTCCTTCTACCCCCTCCCATACAAACAGTACTTGGCAAGAATTACTCTAAGCCAATTTACTCAGTGTGAATAAAATTTAGCGGGCTGAAATTGTGCACCAAATATTTATTTAAAATTGTTAGTAAGACCAAAAAAAATTAGACGATTAGCTTCACCCCTTCTACCCCTTCCCATACAAAATGACACAATTTCGCAATTTGACAATAAATGGATTTAATCGAAAAGTATAGAAGATATTAGTCTGAATTTTGGGATATATTACTTTCATAATGATATAAATCTACAGCAGAAAAATTATTTGCATCCTCCTTCTCATTCCACCCCCTCCCATACAAACTACACTTTTTCATGAAATGCCCAAAGACAATTTTCTTAGAACATATAATATTCATCGAGCTCATATTTTGTAATAAATACTTAATTAGTATTATCACTAAGATCAGAAAAAAAATATTTGATTAGCTTCACCCCTTCTACTCCCTCCCATACAATATGACACAGTTTCACAAAAAATCTATTTTCTTGAAAAGTATGAATGTTAGTGGTCTAGAATTTAAGAGATGTCAATTTTATGATATTCTTAGCTATTTCTGAAAAAGTCACTAAAATCCCCCCACTCTTTCTACCACCTCCCATACAAACTGCACATTTTCACTAAATCTAACACACTAATTTTCTCAGCTCCTATTCAATTTTTGGAGTAAGCTTTTTGTATAAAACATTTTTATAGCTACTTTATCATGATGGGGAAAAAATTAGTTCAATGCTACTCCTTCTAACACTTCCCATTCAAAATTTCTTGGGATCACAAAAAATTCTATTTCATCTAGAGTATCGTAAGATTGCGCTTTACGCGCAATCGTAGCCCTGTTATGTTTTTAAAAGAGAATAATAAATTTTTATAGATTTTTACGGGTTGTTTCTGGTTACAAAAAAGGTAAATATTTTTCCAATTTATTTATTGGCAGAGTTATTTTATTTGTTTTACATACGCTTGTAATTTTTTTAGCCAAATGAGTGGAAAGGGCGCTGCTGGTAGAATTACCAAAAATAAAAAAAAAAACTATCAGATTGGAGACAAAATTAGATATTCTGCGACGATTTGATAAGGGAGAGAAGGCTGTGGAGATAGCAAAGGCTGTTGGTCTGGCTGCAACAACTGTCAGAACTATTAGAGATCGAGATGGGAATGAAATAAGAGAGGCTGCAAAATCTGCAACATCATTAGATGCTAAAACGATGACCCGTACAAGGAGTGCTTTGATGATCAAAATGGAGTCCTTGCTTTCTATTTGGATTGAAAATCAAGTTGCGCAGAGAATACCATTAAGTAAAATGGTAATTCAGACGAAAGCAAAAAGCTTATTTGATGACATAAAAAGTAAAGCAGTATCCAACGATAATGCTAGTGGTAGTAATACAGACAAGAATGAAACATTTGAAGCTAGTCAGGGCTGGTTTGAGAGATTCAAGGTTCGAGCAAATATGCACAGCATTGCTCTTAAAGGGGAAGCAGCTAGCGCTGATATAACTGCTGCAGAACGCTACCCGACAGAGTTAAAAGCATTAATTCATGAAGGTGGCTATGATCCGAAACAAGTCTTTCATGTTGACGAGACTGGGTTTTTTTTTGGAAACGTCTACCTAACAGAACTTTCATATCTAAAACAGAAAAATCTGCGCCAGGATTTCAAGCTAGCAAGGATAGACTGACTCTTCTTCTTGGTGGTAATGCAAATGGTGATTTCAAATTTAAACCATTTCTTATTTATCAATCAGAAAATCCAAGAGCTATGAAAGGTTGTTCAAAGAATCTGCTTCCTGTCCACTGGCGAGCAAACAAAAAAGCGTGGATGACAACATCATTATTTCAAAACTGGGTTTCAACTTGTGCTATTCCAGAAATTAAAGCTTATTGCAAAAAGGAAAACTTAAACTTCAAGGCTTTGGTCCTAGTAGACAATGCTCCTGGCCACCCAGTTTATGTTGATGAGTTGTCAGAAAACGTGAAATTTGAATTTTTACCGCCTAATACGACACCAGTTATTCAGCCGATGGATCAGGGAGTAATATCGACTTTTAAAAGTTATTACTTTCGACGAACATTTAAACTTCTTTTAAGTGAGACTGATGGACAAGATAAGCCTACCATGCTAGAGTTTTGGAAAAAATTCAACATTATGAAAGCGATAGAAATTATTTCCGATTCGTGGGAGGAGGTTAAACCATCTTGCATGAATGGTGTTTGGCGCAAGATGTGGCCTGAATGTGTTCGCCGAATATGCGCTGCAGAAGTTGATGGTACACCAGCTGTTCGTCATGAAATTTCTAATTTAGCTAGAGAGTATAATTTTGAAGGTATGGAAGAGGCTGACATAAATGAATTGCTAACCTCGCACAACCAAGAATTCTCTAATGAACTATTGCTACTGAAATTGCAATTCGGTAATGAAGAAGATGACAGTGACCGTTCAATAGAAATCTCCGAAAAACAAAATTTAACCTCCAAACAAATTTCCAAAGCGATGTGTTTGATTAACGAAGCTATGGAGATTTTTTTAAAAAACGATCCTGACAGCGGAAGGAGCTTTAAAGTGTCGCAGGCGGTAGCTACGAATATCAATTGCTACAAGGAAATTTATTTTACGTTGAAAAAAAAAGCTGTTCAGCAAACATTGGACCAATTTTTTGTGAAAGAAAGCCGACTTACGACAACAGCCACTATGGACTCATCAGAAATGAATAGTTTATTTTGTTTTAATTGAAAACGTTTTTTTTTTTTGTTTTTTGTATGTATGTAATAATATTTTATATTATTTTTGTTTTTTAAATGTTTACTTTGTTCAATTTTCTTTTTAAAAAGTAGTATTTTCGTAACCCTGGAACCTATCTTCGATCTTTACATGGTTTGCTATAGAAAATCTTAATTCACTTTGCGTCGTTTCAATTTGCGTCGTGTTTTTTTGGAACGTAACCCCGACGCAAAGTGAGGTATTGGTGTATAGGATACTACTAGATATTGAAAAAGGTTTCCAAACTATGCCAGTCGGACCAACGTACATAGATGTCATTTGAACGCAAGACTTCATTGATGTAATTGGATTAAAAAACTTAATTAACTACGATTGCGCCTAAAGCCCAATCATAAGATTCTCTACATGAAACAGACATTTTTGTGATCTTAAGATCGATTGGAGTGGTAGAAGGGATGACAGCATTGATCTAATTTTACCCATATTATGCTAGAGTAGCTATAAAAATATTCAATTCAAAATTCAAGCTTAAAGAATTGAATAGGTACTAAGTAAATTAGTTTGTATGGGGATTTTAGATTTTTCCAAAAATAACTAAGAATGGTTTGGTAAATATTTTCACAGTGCATTTCGAATTGAAAGACAAGATTGCCGAATCCTACACTGTTACGCTTTACTATTCGTGAAGTTTCGGTCTCTTCTGAGAAAAGATTTCCGGATTCTACACTGTTACGCTTTATTATTCGTGACGTTTCGGTCTCTACTGAGACCTTTATCAAACTTACCAAACCATTAGAACTTTCTAGCTCAACCTGCTCTCAAGCTAGAGAGCGCAAAGTCGAACGGACGGACGGACATCCGGTTTCAGGATTTTTGAGCGATAACAAATATTTCTGTACCCTTGGTGCCTCTGTGCGAGCATTATTTCTTGGCGTTACAAACTTTAGACCGAACTTATAATGCTTTCAGATTCCATTTAGAGTATAATAATGCTTTACAATGCCAAGTCAAAGGGAACAGTAATCTTTATATTAAAGAAATCACTCGTTTTTCCTCCCAGATGTTTGCATTACGTAGCAATTCAAAAAGAAATGAACAGAAATGAGTATTAAAGCGTGCGAGCTATTTTTCGGAACTTTTTTGTTCTAGGCGGAAATTTTTTCGCGTTTGTATTTGAGTCTTCAATGGAAATTTTAATTAGTCGAAGTTGATCCTTCAATAGAATTTCTTGTACATAATTATACTCTAGATGAAATTTGAGAGTATATTGTGTTTGCCTTACCGTTTGTAACGCTAAGAAATAACGCTCGCACAGAGCCGCCAAGGGTACAGAAATATTTGTTGTCGCTCAAAAACCTCGATTCCGAGTGACCGTCTGTCCGTCTGTCTGTCCGTCTGTCCGTCTGTCCGTCTGTCTACAGCATAACTCTCGAAAGCTTTGAGCTATAGTGCTAAAAATTTTTGTGTGTCATTTTTAACAAAAAAGTAACTTTAAGTTCGTGAATGGGCTACATCCCCCCACTCCTTCGACCCCCTCCCATACAAATTTCATGAAATTTCGAAATAATAAGAAATTGATTTTTCTTTGAAACTGTATAAGGTATCAGCTTGAAATTTAGGTCAAAGTATTATGATATAGACGTCATTACTATCACGGAATATTGACCAGATCCCCTTACTCCTTCTACCCCCTCCCATACAAATGGACAATTTTGAAAAATACATATTTTCGATTTTTATTGAAACTAGTAAAGCTGAAAAGACGAAATTTTGTCAGAATTAATTCTACTATAATTGCAATTTATTTTAAAAATAATTATCAACTTCACCTCACTCCTTCTACCCCCTCCCATACAAATTTCACGAAATTTTGAAATTTGAATTAAATTAATTTTCTTCGAAACTGTTAAAGCTATCAACTTAATATTTTGTATAAGGTATACAAATACAAATATTTATAATTTAAAAAAAATTGTTTTGATCCGTACACTCCTTCTACCCCCTCCCATACAAATGCATAGTTTTTGTTAAATGCATTTCATCGATTTCCATTAAAACTAGAAAAAGGACAAACTTCAAGTTTTGCCAGAATTTGTTTCTTAATAATTGAAATAAGTGTTAGAAAAAATTATCAGCTCAGCTTTACTCCTTCTATCACCTCCCATACAAATATCTGTATTATAAATACAAGAAAAGCATTTCTCCTTCAAGTATATGAGAGCTATCGACTTTGCAGTTTCAAAATCATCTTAAACGATCCCCTTCCTCTGCCACCTCCCATACAAATGCCCCAATTTCAGAAAAACTATGACCAATTTCTTTAAAAATAATGAAAACTAAAAACTTTAAATTTAGCAAAAACAATTTTGCATGCCATGTTCGGTGTCATATACGAAAAATACAAACCTCCCCCTCTACTTCTACCACCTTCCATGCAAAAGTCTCTATTCACTATTCGAAAGAATTTGAGATGAAATATTTCCCGGTGTATTTAAGTCATTTCCATCTCATCTAGAGTATCATATGATTGGGCTTTAAGCCCAATCATAATTCTGTTATGTTTTTGATTAAATTAGTGAGTTTCTGAATTACTTTATTATTTTCTTTTACTTCTTCTACCCTGAAATTTTGTTTTTTCGCGACTAAAATAGCCTAAAATGCAAAAAAAAAAAAAAATCCGTCTGTCTGTACACCGTCCGCCCTATGCCGATGTGTACGCTCAGCGCACATTAACTCCCAAGCCCTTCAAGATAGAAAGTTCATTTTTGGGTGGACTGTAGATAGTAGCGGATCTCAGCCGGACACTCATTTTGGGGAGTGTAAGGGTTCAGGGGGGAGGCGGGAGGAGTGCTAAGCCGAAAATTATGAATTCAAATATCTTAACCATGGTTCCAGCTAGAAAGCTGAAAATTAACATTCATTTAGAAGGGTTTGGGGGACAAATTTTAAAAATAATTTAATTTTTTTATCCATTGGGGTCCAAGAAGGGGGAGCTAAAAACAGATTGTCCGCTATTGTCAACTATCTCTTAAGCTACGTAATTGAGACTTAGACCATATATTTAGCTATACTAGAAAACTGTAGTGGGGGAAAATGAGGAACATTTTAATAATGATGCACATTACAAAATTTCAAACCGTTATATTTCAAAATTAAGTATAGATATCAAATTGAAATTTTGCCAGAATGTAGAACTATATAGTTTTTAATTTTGGTAAAAAATTTAAGTTGATGACTGTAAGGGGAGGGACGTGGTAAGCAAAAGTGTCGAAAATTTTGAGTGATTTTTTTAGGTCTTTGGTGAAAGATACAAAGCTTGAATTTTGCATGTAGATACATTTATTTAATATACATAGAAAAAAAATAATAATTTGTTCCACAATTGTTATGCACCGAAGTGGGGGTCTAACGTGCACAAGATATTTCATGTGCAATGAAAAAAACACATAAACTCAAACCTTTTAAATCAAATTTTAATAGAAACTGAAAAATATGCGAAATACATTTGCAAAAAATCCCTAAAAGAATGAAATATTAACTAGTTGAATACCTTCAAAACTTCTACCCTCTCCCATACAAAATTATTTCTTCGAGCATTTTGAAAAATTCAATTATCACCTAATTATGAAAAACTATCAATTTGAAATTTCGCACAAAAACTTCTAAAAATAGTTGAAACGAAACTGCGTCAAAAGTTTTGAGATCGCGCCTGCCCTCCTCCCCCTCCCCATACAAAAGTATGATTTCGACCAATTTCAACAAATTAACTACTAACCAAAAATTAAAAGCTAAGAACTTGAAATTTTTTACGGACACCTTACAAGAGAAATGAAATAAGACTGTATCACAAATTTTACGATTCCCTTACCTCCTCTACCCCCTCCCATACAAACGATTGGATTCGTGAATATTGTACTATGAAAATTGTATGAAAAATCTTCTATGACACATGATACAGAGGATATTGAACGTGATACACTTACTATCACCCCTATCCCCTCCCCTCATAAAAACCCACACTTGCATAAACGAATAAAATATTGATTGCATATACTGTAGCTATTGATCGTATTCGCAATTAAGTGTTAAATTGACAGCAACCCTGCCCTTCCACTTAGTCTTGTTTAACCACTCTAACCTGCATATTGACTTTCCATGCATCCTTAAATTGTCCCAAAAATAATAAAGTTGCGCCCGACTTATTGGCAGTTTATTTTAACTATGAGAGTGCGTGGTATAAAAGAAATTAATTTTAATTAATTGATATTAAAAAAAACGAACGGGATATATAGACCTTAAAATTTTGTTAAAAACAATTGATGAAAGCAAAAATCCATTTTTTAAGAAACTGCGTATCGGGTAAAAAAAATAAATGAATTTCGTTTTTATACTGTACACATGAATTTTATACCAGCGATCTCCTGTGACTTTGTCCGTGTAAGAATCGCAATAATTAACAATTTTTGAAAATGTAGTTAGTAGTGCATTATGTGAGATGTATAATCTAAGACTACGTACTGCCTAGGACATCGCAATGTTAAAGTAATCAATTTCTATAATGCAAAAGGGATCCATCATCGGTACCGATAATGAATACAGAATCGATTCTGGAAGCATTACTGGTCCGACTGGAATATTGCACAGAAGATTTACTTTTCAGATGTGTCAATTTTCCACACCGCTCCTTCAATCAAACCGAAAGAAGTGCAAACATCGGTTATGACTACTTTAGTAATGTTGCGATAAATCTTGCAGATACTATAATGGAAGAAAATGGAGTAGTGAGAGATATATACCGTTTTACTTCAACAAATTAAGAGAAAATTAGAATAGTGAACGAAGACGACATAATAGCCATCATTGCGATCATGAAAGGGGGTACTAATTCAAGTTTTGAAGGAATAAATTGTAAATGTCTAAAATTTATGAAACCATTCAAAGCAAAACATCTAACCCATATAGTAAACTTAAGCTTTCAAACTACAAGATTTTCGGTCATTTATAAACAAACTGTAATCTCCCCTGTATTTAGAGAAAATTGTCAGTAACTATCGGCCTATTTCCATGATCTCAAATATAGGTAACATCAAAGAGAATGATGCAAATAAATTCATTATGTATGATGTAGATCAAAACAACATAATTCACGAAAATCAGTTTGGTTTTGGGAAAGAAAAAAATACGCATGGCGCTATTGCTATTTTAAATGAACTTATTTCCACCACTATAGATAAAGGAAACAAGCCAAAAGCTATTTGTTTTCGGTGGGAAGTTGTTAAAATCAGGCTTGAATTCAGTAATCCATTAACTTTTGATTATGGTGTGCCGCAAGGTATAGTATTAGGCCCCATATTATTTTCACTTTATGTAAATGACTTAAACGATCAGCAACTTGAGTGTAAGATGCTATCTTTTGCTGACGATATTGTAATGTACAATTAGATTTAAAAATTCATAAAAACACATGCACAGTAAACTATAAATGCCTAACTACGAAACAAATTAGTTACACAAGATATTTAGGTAAAAGTAACCAGCATTTAAAATGGGATTTTCAGATACACAGTGTTAAAACAAAATTAAAAAAATTGATACCAATCTGATTGCAGGTTCGCACAAACCTTACCAAAACCTTACGAAAATATTCTACTTTGCGTTGATCAATTCCATATTGCAATATGGTATAATTGTATGGTGATCTGTGGTATACACCAATTTAAGACCTTTACTAGTTGCTCAAAAAATTACTGCATAAGCCCCGAAGATTCCCATCCATTGAACTATTTTCAAAAATAAACGTATATATAAAACATAATAGGACTACGATTGCGCGTAAAGCGCAATCTTACGTTACTCTAGATGAAATAGATTTTTTTCTGATCCCAAGAAATTTTGTATGGGGAGTGTTAGAAGGGGTGATAGCATTGAACTTATTTTTTCCCCATCATTCTAAAGTAGCTATAAAAAATGTTTTATACAAAATGCTTACTCCAAAAATTGAATAGGAGCTGAGAAAATTAGTGTGTTAGATTTAGTTGAAATGTGCAGTTTGTATGGGAGGTGGTAGAAAGAGTGGGGGATTTTATTGATTTTTTCAGAAATAACAAAGAATATTATAAAATTGACATTTCTTAAATTTAAGACTAGTAAAATTCATACTTTTGAAGAAAATAGATTTTTTGTGAAGTTTTGAAACTGTGTCATATTGTATGGGAGGGGGTAGAAGCAGTAAAGCTAATCAAATAATTTTCTCTGATCTTAATGATAATGCTAAATAAGTATTTATTACAAAATGTGAGCTCGATAAATGTTATATGTTCTGAGAAAATCGGATTAGAGCATTTCATGAAAAAGTGTAGTTTGTATGGGAGGGTTTGGAAGGAGAGGGAGGACGCAAATAATTTTTATACTGTATATTGAAATCATTATGAAAGTAATACATCCCAAAATTCAGACTAATAGCTTTTGTACTTTTCGAGCAAATCCATTTATAGCCGAATTGGGAAATTGTGTCATTTTGAATGGGAGGGGGTAGAAGGGGTGGAGCTAATCGTCTAATTTTTTTTACTCTTACTAACAATTTTAAATAAATATTAAGTACAGAATTTCAGCTTGCTAAATTTTATACGCGCTGAGTAAATTGGCTTAGAGTAATTCATGACAAGTACAGTTTGTGTGGGAGGTGGTAGAAGGAGGAGGAGGACAAGCATAATTTTTATACGGTAGATTTATATTATCATAAAAGTAATATATTTCAAATTTCAGGCCAATAGCTTTTATACTTTTCGAGCAAATCCGTTTATTGTCAAATTGCGCATTTGTGTCATTTTGTATGGGAGGGGGTAGAAGGGGTGGAGCGATTTGGCCCGTTAACGAACTTGACCTTACTTTTTTGTCAAAAACGATGTGTACGAAATTTGAGCTTTCTAGCTCAACGCGTTCTCAAGCTAGAGAGCGAACGGACGGACGGACGGACTTACGGACGGACGGACGGACATCCGGTTTTGAGATTTTTGAGTGATAATATTAATTTCTGTATTCATCATTTTTGTCTCCGAGCCTTATTTCTTGGCGTTACAAACCTTAGAGCAAACTTATAATACTCTCAGATTCCATCTAGAGTATAAATATCTGATGTTATTGCCACCATCCAAATATTATAAGAATATAAGAACGGATTGGTAGAAGTAAATAAGAATAAAACAAGAGGTAAGAAGGTAAGAAGGAGAACTAATTCATCCATTACGAGCGACCAATGCAGGCCAAAAACATTACACTTATAAGGGAATCAAATTATTTAATGAATTGCCAACTGAAATTAAAACAAGTCAAAATTTAAAATAGATTTATATAAATTGTACTATAGTTGGGAAACATAAATCTTTCGAGATATTTATAATAACAAAAATTGTTTCGTTGTGCTATGCATTTATGAAAATTATGATATTTTGTATAAAATGCGTTGTAAATTATACATATATCGCAATTAGTTATTATAACCTTCGATTAAGAAGTATTGAAAATTACTATTATACTCTGGGGATGTTTTATATTTAAACCTATTGCTATTGTTTACTTACATTGATATTATTACTTACTAGCAAACGCCCGCGACTTCATCCGCGTAAAAATAGCAATAATAAGCAATTTTTGAGAGTGTAGTTAGTAATACATTATGTGGGATATATAATCTGCTTACTTTAATGGCTCTTTGAAGAAAATGGTTTGTATATTGTTGGAATCAGATTCATAAATTATTAAGAATGAAAGCATGATACTCCCATTTTTATGGGACAGGCTCGTGATCAAATCAAACCCGTGATTCGAGATCATATACGTGTTGAAAAGCGTTAAGGACATGTGAATAATCGTAGCTGGTTTTATTTAAATAAAAAAAAAAAAAAAACAGATAAAATAACATTAAGCTTAAAAACATAACAGGACTACGATTGTGCGTAAAGCCCAATCATACGATACTATGTATAGATGAAATCGAAATTTTTGCGGTGTTAAGAAATTTTGTATAGGGAGTGGTAGAAGGGGTGACAGCATTGAACTAATTTGTTTCACATCATGCTAGAGTAGCTATAAAAAGGTTTTGTACCAAATTTAAGCTTCAAAAATTGAGTAAGTACTGAGAAACTTAGTGTATTGAATTTAATGAAATTGTGCAATTTGTATGGGAAGTGGTAGAAGGAGAGAAGGGTTTTTGGTGATTTTTCGAGAAACAACTATAACTATCATGTAATTGATATACTTTAAATTTCAGATCTGTATCATTCATACTTTTCAAGAAAATCGAATTATTGTATGGTCGTGGAATGTGTCTCATTGTATGGGAGGGGGAAGAAGGAGTGAAGCTACTCGGTTAAGTTTTTTTCCCGATATTACTAATAATGCTAATTAAGGATTAAATCCAAATTTTTACCTCGATGAAATTTAAATGTTCTGAGAAAATTCGTTTAGAGTATTTCATGAAAAAGTGCGGTTTATATGGGAGGTGGTGGAAGGAGAAGGGGGTTTCTAGTGATTTTTTGAAAAACAACTATATTCATCATGCTATTGATATATTTGAAATTTCAGATCAGTAACATTCAGACTTTTCAAGAAAATCAAATTCTTGAGAAGTCGTGGAACTGTGTCACATTGTATGGGAGGGGGTAGAAGGAGTGAAGCTAATCGGTTAATTTTTCTCGATATTAATAATAATATTAATTAAGGATTTAATACAACATTTTAGCTCGATGGAAGTTACACGTACTGAGAAATTTGGTGTAAAGTAATTCATGAAAAAGTGTATTTTGTATGGGAGGTGGTGAAAGGAGTGAGGAAACTCAAACAATTTGTAGACCAAAAGACTATAATAGAAATAATATATTCCAAATTTCAAATCAATAGCTTTTATGGTTTCCAAGAAAATTTGATTAATATATATTTTGAAAATGAGTCACTTTGTATGGGAGCGGGTAGAAGGCGTGAGGGGAGTGAAATGAAACCAAAAGCAGATTTCATTCCGGTGGAAACCTAACAAACTGTGCAAGTTTCATTACAATTGGCTCAGCCGTTTGTGCGTGAAAAGCGGTCGGACAGACAGACAGACAGACAAAAAGTGCTAAAATAACTCAAAAAACTAACTTATAGCCATTTATAAGCAAATTACAGACAGACACTACAATTATAGTACTATGTATAGATGTATAGATTAATTTAACAGTACACAATTTGTTAATAGCACTATATATTTAGTGTTTAATACTAATTTTTGTTATTATTATAATTATTATCTCTACCGAAGTGTTTTCTATGAAATGTGGAAGTATAAATTGACCTCTCACCCCTAACTCAAGGTTATAACCTTACAAGGGAGGCAGTGCTAATTGAATTATAATGAAATTGTTTAAAATAGTGTATAGAAAAAAAAACATTGAAATAAAAAAAAAAAACAATCCTACATGCTGAATTGTTCCCTTATACGTTACGAAAAATTACTCATCGGCACGAAACATTACACCTGGACCTCCCCTAGGCTCTTGTTTGATTTCTATTCTTTATAATATTCACAACATTTTGATACTCATCAGAGGGAGATGGTTTCTTCAATTATTCCCAAAGCACACATAACGGTTCTTAGCTGTTGAAAATCTAGATGAAATCTGAAACTAAATTGGGTTAGTCCGACGTTTGTAACACTAAGAAATATTGAGACAGGGTCACCAAGGTTACAGAATTGTGTTTTGTCAATTAAAAATCGTCCGCATCGAGCTGAAAACTTATTTTCATCATCTTTAATAAAAAAGAAACTTAAATTTTCTTCTTCTACCACATTTTATAAAAATTTCACAATATTTTGAAATATCAAAATTTATTACCAAACTATAATGATATCAGCACCATATAATTATTCCTATCCGCTCATTGCTTCTACTCCCTCCCATACAAATACAAAAAGTTCACTCTTCACTATTCTCAAGAATTTGAGATGAAATATTTTCCGGTGTATTGAACTATTTCCATTTTATTTACAGCATCGCATTAATGGGCATAAATAGTTTAATTAATTAACAATGAGCAATTAGTGAAATTATTTCTCTTTTCTTCGAAAGTATTAAATTAATTGGTGATTTAAGGATTTTTGAAGAATAATGATGGCGAATAAGACGTTATTATTCGTTATTAAACTATTTAAGACGATTATAACATCTGTGCTATGCTATGGCAGCGATTGCTGAGCCGAGAAGGATGGGGCGTAGTGTACTGAAGTCCATGACCAGATTTGTGCTGTAGCGCCATCGTAATTAAGTAAGTTAATTGATTTTTGAGTTTATTTCGGACTTCAACAAGCAAAGAGGTGTTTTCAAATTGTACTCTTGATATGCGACTACATAATTGGTGAATAATTGTTAAACTCATCATTATCGCTATTAACAAAATCATTCTCAGAAATATTGCTGCAATTGTGGGCCAACTTCTTGGAATTATATTCGTGGACAGGAACTCAAATTTGGTTTTCTCTTTGGAGAGAATTATAATGAAAAAAAAACTATGTATTTTTCGCCGACTAACAATTGTCTGGGATATCTACATAATTATTTAGTCCTAGCAAGCATTCTGTAATTGACTTCTTCATTAAAAACGATACATCCAACCACTGCCCAATAAAAAATCCCACAATACTCAAACACTCCTTGTAATTCTGCTGCAAAAGAGGTCTTCCTCTGCACAAAGGACCCACCACAAAGGATAACGATAAAACCTGTCGAAATTCATAAGGGAAAATGAAACATGAAAGGAAGCCGATTTTTTTGATTTCTTCCACTAGCATCCGAAAATTTATGTTTATTGTTATAGAAATTATCTAATTTCATACGAATCATATCCTTGTGAAGAGAATAAAAGGACGCTTTACGCGAAGCCTGACCATATTCTGCCAATCCGTAGTTATCCTTTTATTGGTCGGCTCATTCTTTTTTGTAGCGGTGGCCGAATTGATATATAGGCCCTTGTTTATTATGGCAGGGGCGTGTAATGCTTGTCAACATTAAATGTTGGTGGTCAGTCACGATTTATATTGATCCTAGTTCCCTGGCGGTTATTTCAACGCATAAGTACTCTATGAGCGCGATCGTATTATCTCGATCTTTTTTCGATGCGGCACGAATCCTTAAGAATTGCAGAAGTAGATCCTTTTTATAAGTGTGAAAATAAGTGGACCAAAACAAATTTTATTGCTTAATTTTTTTCCTTAAAGATACTAACTGAAGTGGTTGAATTCGTTTTTTTTTTAATTAGATTTTCTCGGCATGCAAGCGATCGTGATGTGAATTTTGAGCGTGCGAAGGGTTTAAGTAAAGGTGATACGAGTTCTGGTTTAGATATAAAAGAGTTTTATTCAGAAAGGGTTTTTTTTTTCAAAGCGGAAATAAAAGAATTCAACCTAAAGAATTACTAGGCATATAATTTATTGGTTTGGTGAATGTTTTCACAGTGCATTTCGAATTGAAAGAAAAGATTTTCGGATTCTACACTGTTACGCTTTATTATTCGTGACTTTTTGGTCTCTGCTGAGACCTTTATCAAACAGTGTTCTTTAAGTGCAACCAGCAAAGTTCTTTAATGACGAATGAAAGAAAAGAAAAGTTTGAAGAGCATTAGTGGCTAGATTTATTGTATAGGAATGAACCCTCTTTTATTACAGTTTGGCCACCAGGTTCCAGCACAGAGCGGAATATTTTCAATTCGAAGAATTAAGGCCAAGTAGCTTATCATACAAAACGAAAAAGTTTGGGTTATCCCATGACCATGTCTAATGGGATCACGCAATCTTCCTGCAGGCGTAATATCTGCGATATGTTTGCTGACCGTTTTCAAGAGGTTTTTAGTGCCCAGTCAGATTCAACCCACAGTGAACCCAACATTTCGGTTCCTACACTTATTAATATAATCTCATTTTCTATTGAGGAGGTGCTCGCTGCTCTCAAAACTATTGATACCAAAAAAGGTCCAGGTCCTGATATTATTCCTTCCCTATTTTTATCAAAGTGTGCCCATCAACTTTCAAGACCTTAACATTTTCTCTTCAACAAGTCACTGTCATTGGGAACTTTCCCCTCGGCTTGGAAATCATCGCACCTCACACCTATCCACAAAAATGGAGACAAACGAAAAGTTGAGAACTACAGAGGTATAGCAATTCTATCAGCAACACCGAAATTATTCGAAAAATTGTCTGCGATAAATTAACTAATATGATCAACCCTGTTCTTAATGACCAACAGCACGGCTTTAGAAAAGGTCGCTCGACTACAACGAATCTCATGATTCTTGTATCTGATACGCTCTGCGAACTTGAAAATGGGCATCAAGTCGATACAATATACACCGACTTTAGCAAAGCGTTTGATCGAGTTGATCACAATGTCCTGATTTTAAAGTTAAAAAAAATTGGTGTGACAGGATCCTTACTTGACTGGCTTAAATCCTATCTTAACAATAGAACTCAATTTGTTAAGTTTCAAGGTCTTATTTCCAAGGAAATATTAGTGTCCTCTGGGGTACCCCAAGGAAGTCACTTGGGACCTCTCTTATTTAATGTGTTCATCTCAGATCTATCAGAAGTATTGGAAAATGTTTCACATCTGATGTACGCTGATGATCTAAAAATATATCATGCCATAACCTCGCCCGCAGATGCCGCATTCCTGCAATCCAAGCTTATTGCGCTAGATCATTGGTGCATTCAGAACAAATTAGAGCTTAATGTCAGTAAATGCCACGTTATAAGTTTCTCACGTAAATCATCCTCATATCACCATGACTATGTCTTAAGTGGAACTCAACTACACCGTGTTGATCAAATTGAGGACCTCGGCTTAGTACTGGACAACAAACTGTGCTTCAAATCTCATTATAATCGAATAATTTCGAAAGCCAATAGACTTCTTGGGTTCATTAAGAGAAGAGCCAAAGAGTTTAAGAATGTATGGGTTACAAAATCTTTATTCTGTTCTCTTGTCCGCCCTATTCTGGAATATGTATGTCCCATTTGGGACCCTTTTTTCCAGTTATACAGCAACAGAATAGAGTCAATCCAGAAGCAATTCCTTCTTTTTGCTCTCAGGGACTTGTATGATCCTAGAGACTTTGAAAACCTTCCACCCTACACAGTTAGGCTGCAATTATTAAATCTTTCACCGCTTGGTTCTAGAAGAACCATGCTCACATCCTGTTTTACCTTAGATGTTTTGAATGGCGATATTAAGGTTGACCATATCTCCAATAAATTCAGACTCAATGACAATGTCAGGCTGACGAGACATTTAAAACCACTTAAGGAATATGCACATCGTACTGATTACGGACAAAATGAACCTATTAACAAATGCTGTAGAGTATTCAACAAATTCAGCGCCCACTATACACCTCCAATAAATAAGCTGACATATAAACTGAGACTACGCTCCGTTTTATAACGTCCCCACATCCCACTTAACCCTTCCACCAGTGTCTATCATATATCATATATGTATATAAAATTATGTTTAATTAATTAAGGTAAATTTAAATATATTAGGATATATTAAAATAAATTAAATTAAATTAAGCTATCTATTTGTAAACTATCTTGTAATGATTAATAAATAAACCTAAGCCAAAAAATATTTTCAAAGACCGATTTTCTTTTCGTTGAAATTTTAGGTTAAGTATAAATTCAAACTCCCGAGAAATACGCTTCAATTCGTTTTTAGTAAAATCGAAATATTTACAAGCTATAACTCGTCGACTTTTTTACTATCAACAAGTGACAACTGGATTATCAGCTCCATGGCCAAACTCGACAGAGCCGGGGAGAGCCCGTTCGTATACAGTATCTCTAGTGGTGGCAATATTGCTTTGATCGCAGTGCTGTAAACATGTATGGCGACATCCGCTTAAACTCTAGATGAAATCTGAGAATATATTGTGTTTACCTTACCGTTTGTAACGCTAAGAAATAACGCTCGCACAGAGCCGCCAAGGGTACAGAAATATTTGTTGTAACTAAAGTAACTTTAAGTTCGTGAATGGGCTACATCCCCCCACTCCTTCTACCCCATCCCATACGAATTTCATGAAATTTCGAAATATAAAGAAATTGATTTTTCTTTGAAACTATTTACGCTATCGACTTGAAATTTAGGTCAAAGTATTATGATATAGATGTCATTAATATCATGGAATATTAACCCGATCCCCTTACTCCTTCTACCCCCTCCCATAAGCTTTAAGCCCAATCATAATTCTGCTATGTTTTCTTTATGTATATCACATTCATGTATGTACTTGCAAAATTTTAACTTTGCATATTTTACCAGAGCCCTATAACAATTAGTGAACATATTCGTTAATGTGGTCCACCACTTTCCTCTCATTACATTCACTAACTTCACAGTTGTACCAAAAAAATAGGTCGTATATCACCATAATCTGACAAAATTTTAACATAATACTTGTCTCGGATTTTTAGATATAACGTTTTGAAATTTTGAAATGTGCACCATTTTCGAAATGTTTCCCATTCTCCCTCCCCCATTCCTCTCCTCCCTACTACATATGTTGTACAAATTTTATTTCTTGTATTTCGCTAGTATAGCTTAATATATGTTCCAAGTTTCAATTAGATAGCTTCAAAGATAGCCGAGTTATTAATTTTTAAGTGTTTTTTTTGCAGTTAATGGCTGTTAAGTCATTTTACCCCTTTTTAAATTCATTGCTGCATTCTCAACAGCATTATTTAGCTCATTAATTTGATTGAGTCTGAAGCGAATCCTCAATCGTGCTTTTCATAATTTCTTTCTTTCGTTATGTTTGATTGCAGTGCTTAACACTGCGATAATAAAAGAAAGTGTATGAGTTTTTATTAAAAAAACAGGTATACAATGACAATTTTTTACTGAATTTAAATCTGCTAATTTTGAAGTCATCCAAGGAAGTAATGAGGTGAGTGAACCTAAATAAAACAGAAGTAAGATAATGAGCTCGTTTAGATCGTAGCAATATAGCACTAGTTTTACGATAAGTGTCATTGCATTGAGCCTCAATTGTAACCGAATTTAAGGCCAAAAAAGCAACAAATTATATCAAGCAACCACGGTATTCACCAGATTTGGCCCCGTGTGACTTTTTTCTATCCTCGAAACTAAAATTATCGCTCCGTGGAGCCCGTTTTCAGTCTATCGAGGACATAAAACAAAAACCGCCGTGGACCACAGAGGTGTACCGATTCAACTAGCTGCTGTAAACAAACTGATTAACAGACTGCGCTAATTTTTGGGACAATTATTAAGGACAGTCCTACCTGCTTAACAAAACATTTTTGTTTTTAAATATCATTTCCTAAACTAATTTTAATTACAAAGTGCCCATATTTTTTGGTCCCAATGTAAAGTGGACAAGTTAACACAAACCTCACCAGAACAAGAATTCGGAGTAGAAATTTAATTTCTTGAATTACTACAATTGGAACAGAATCCTATCATCGATTTAACCGACGAAACTCCTTCATCTGAGAATATTTCGATTCAAGTACAAATAGCAATATTAGAAACCTTAAATTATCCCATTTTACTTTATTAATATAATAATAAAGTATTGCGATCGACACAAGAAAAAAAAAAAGTTTTCTACCCTGAAATTTTTTTTTCGTGTTTCATGACTAAATTAGCCTAAAAATGCAAAAAAAAAATCCGTCTGTCTGTACGCCGTCCGCCGTACGCCGTCCGCCGTACGCCGACGTGTACGCTCAGCGCACATTAACTCCCAAACCCTTCAAGATAGAAAGTTCATTTTTGGAGGGATTGTAGTTAGTTGCGAATCTCAGGCGGATAATCATTTTGGGGGGTGTATGGGTTCAGGGGGTGGCAGGGGGAGGCAGGGGGAGCGCTTAAACCGAAAAATACGAATTCAAATATCTCAACCATGGTAACAGCTAGGAAGCTAAAACTCAACACACATATAGAAGAGTTTGTGGGACAACTTTTAAAAATAATTTAATTTTTTTATCCATTGGGGTGCGGAAAGGGGGGGCTAAGAACCAATTGTCGGCCGAATTTTTTTTTCAAATGATTATATCTTCAAAATTACTTATCGTAAAAAAATCATATTTAGAGACCGTCAAGGTGGCATATATTTTCATCGAAACCAGCTCAGAAAGCGGCTAATTATTATAAGGGGGAGGGTCAGGAGGGGTGCAAAAAAAACAGTTAAAAATTAATATCTCAACTATCTTTTAAGCTATGTAATTGAAACTTAAAACTTGTATTAAGCTATACTAGAAAAATACAAAAAAAATATAATATGTTGAAATAATAGTAGTGGGGGGAAATGGGGAGCATTTCAAAAATGGCGCACTTTTCAAAATTACAAATCCTTATATCTCAAAAAATAGTACAGATATTAAATCAAAAATTTGTCAGATTGTAGAACTACATAATGGTTAATTTTGCTAAAAATTTTAAGTTGGGAGGTGTAAGGTGAGGGAGGTGATAAGCAAAAATGTCGAAAATTTTGAGTGATTTTTTAGGGCTCTGGTGAAAGATACAAAGTTAAAACTTTGCATGTGAATACCTATATTTAATTTACAAAAAAAATGATATTAACTTGATCCATATTTATTATAAACCGACTCCCCCGGTCTAACGTGCACAAGGTGTTTCATGTGCATTGAAAAAAACACATAAACTGAAAATTTTTGAGTGAAATTTTAAGGTAGAAACTTGAAAATTTGCGAAACGCATTTAAAAAAAATCTTTAAATATACAAAATATTAACTGGTCGAAAACCTTTAACACTTCTACCTCTCCCATACAAAATTATTTTTTCAACCATTTTCAAGAAATCAATTATCACCTAACCATTAAAAGCTATCAAATTCAAATTTTGTAAAACAGCTTAGAAAAATAATTAAAATGAAATTGCGTTAAAAGTTTTAAAATCGCGCTTGCCCTTCTACCCCCTCCCATACAAAAGTATGATTTCGACTAATTTCATTAAATCAACTAATAACCAACAAATTAAAAGCTATGAACTTGAAATTTCGTACGAGTATCTAACAACAAAAATGAAAGAAAATTGCATTACAAGTTTTACGATTGCCCTACCTCCTCTACCTCCTCCCACACAAAATTATTTTTTCGAGCATTTTTAAGAAATCAGCTATCAGCTAACTCTTTAAAGCTATCATTTTCAAATTTGGCATAAAAACTTATAAAAAAAATTCAAATGAAGACGCTTTAAAAGTTTTGAAATCGCGCTTGCGCTTCTACCCCCTCCCATACAAAACTATGATTTCGACCAATTTCATTAAATCAACTAATAACCAACAAACTAAAAGCTACGAACTTGAGATTCTACACAAGCATTTTACAAAAGACTCAAAATAAAACTGCGTATCAAATGTTACGATTCCCCTATATTCTCTACCCCCTCCCATACAAATGTTCGGTTTCGTGAATGTAAAATACACCGAATTTTATGAAAATTCTATGCAACTTCGTTTATGAAACACATTCTATACAGAGAATATTGGACGTGATTCAAGTAATTAATTAAAAAGCTATTAACATCCACCCACCCTTACTATTACCCCTACTCCTCCCCTCATAAAAACAAAAACTTACAGACACGAATGAAATATTGTTAACAGTCCCAAGAACTCCCTTTCACTTAGTCTTCCCTAACCACTCTAACCTGCATATTGACTTTCCACTCATCCGCAACTTGTCCCAAGAATAATAAAGTTTCGCCCGACTTGTTGGCAGTTTATTTTAAATCAGAGCGGTAAATAAAAACATAGCAGGATTACAACTGGGCGTAAAGCCCAATCGTGCGATACTCTAGATGAAAGAGAATTATTTTATTTTAAGAAATTTTGTAGGGGAAGTGGTAGAGGGGGTGCGACATTGAACTAATTTTTTCACATCATGCTAGAGTTGCTATCAAAATGTTTCATACAAAATTTAGGAATCAAAAATTTAAAAGGTTACTGAGAAAATTAATGTAATGGATTTAGGATATATGGATATGCCAGGTACCCTCAAGTTCTAATCAGCCTTTCCTTGGTAATGCGGAGCTCTGCCATGGGTGACTTTACTTTCTCGCGTAGTCGTGAGATTCACATGAATAGTAATAGAAATAATCAAGGGGCTTGTGCTTTCCCCGAAGCATCATAATCAGCTGCTAATACCGCAAAAGAGGTGGTAAGCGGATCAAGCACCCCTCCAGAAACCACACTTGAATCAAGGGGCTCGTGCTTCCCCCAAAGCATCACAAACAGCTGCTAATACCGCGAAAGAGGTGGTAAGCGGATCAAGCACCCCTCCAGAAACCACGCTTGAACTGGCTGTAGAGGCTAATCCTCCGGCCACTCAAAGGCTCAATAGACCGCCACTTAGAGCGGACAGTAAGACCACCAGTAAGCCTCAGATAGACGAACAACTGCTATCAGCAGAGCAATTGAGTCTAAAAGAGAAGAAAAAGAGGCTGTGCGGTTCCGCTAGAAGACGATACATGTACCACCGTAACCACGCAAGACCACGAACAAGGCATACAAGCTTGCCTGTAAGCGAATGCAAGATACATAAGCACCCGTACAAAAAAAGGCGATAAGAAGAGGTAGAATAAGGTAAATAAGAGGTACATGCCCGCAAACAAAAGCGTCACGCATAGACCTGCAGATGAGGCTCAGCCCTCCACGTCGGGCTATAGAGACGCAGTCAAAGGAGTTAGGATAGGTATTATACATACCGAGCATACGCTCAAAATCTTAACTCCGGAGCAGCTAGCTGCAATCCAAAAATCCATCCTGGCCGAAATTCCAAAAGCAGCTAAAGAGGGAGCAAAGCCACAATTTGGTGGAGTTAGCCTCAAGCCCGGGTGGATGCTAGTTGTTTGCCGAGATGAGCAAATAGCATCTTGGCTGGAACGTTCAGCGAAGAACATTAAGCCGGACGACTCAACCAATATCAGGGCTGTCCGGGAGGAAATATTCCACGATTAGAAATATTCACGGGATGTTTCCCCCAAGAAGAAGGCTCGACAGAGGAAACTATCACCCTCATCGATGCTCAAAACGATGGTTTGAGTGCTTCAAATTGGAAAGTCCTCAGTAGGAGAAAAGAGGGTACAAACACCATAATAACCTTCTCCATCGACGGCCAATCGATTCGGTTCAAATTCTCGAGTGTTAATCTACTCCTTAAAGCCAAGGAGCTTAGAAGCAGCAAGCGGGAATCAACCGAAGATGGCCAAAAGCCTGAATAACCTAAAAGTTATTCAGACGAATCTCCATCGTGCAGCAGCCGCTATGGATTTACTGTCGTGAAGATTTGCAAAGGAGGAATTCCATATTGCCCTCCTACAAGAACCAAGGGCCGTACAATTAGTGAAATTCCTCAAAAAATGGGTAAGTTGATTTATGACCAAAGAAGGGATAGACCAAGAGCTGCACTTCTCGTGTCATCTGAAATTAAATATCTAAATATTCCTATTTGCATTAGAACAGATTTAGTAGCGGTCCAAATGAAAATTAAAACAGCAGGAGGGATCCAAGACACGATATTCGCCTCAGCATACTTTCCTAGTGAGGAGATAGATGCTCCCCTTCAAGGCGTCAAAATTTTAGTGGCATATAGTAGGATCCACAACATACCAGTCATCCTGGGCTGCGACGCTAACGCACACCACACAATTTGGGGAAGTAGTAGAAGGATATTGACATAAGAGGTGAGTCACTTTTGGATTATCTTACTACTATCAATCTTGACATAATAAATAAAGGCAGCATTCCGACTTTCATGAATAGTGTCAGGCGAGAAATACTTGATCTTACCATAACAAGCCCCTGCCTAGCTGATAAGTGCGACAATTGGCACGTGTCCAAAGAAGCATCACTTTCAGATTACAGGCATATCTGTTTTGAGATAAAGACTTCAATAAGATACATAAACCAATTTAGAAATCCAAAACGTACCGACTGGAATCTTTACCAATCTATCCTTGAGTACGAAGTAGTAAGCACAGAAGAATCAATAAGCAGCCCATACTGCATTGATCATAAAGCTAGGTTGACAATGTAATAAATGCATACGAACAAAGCTGTCTCGTTCAACAAAAGAAAATGGTTAAACAAGCACCTTGGTGGAACGCGGAAATAGCGACAAAACGCAGAGAAACTAGAAAATTATTCAATAGAGCAAAAATCGTTGGTACCTGGGACGAATACAAAAACTCCCTTACTTAATACAATAAACTTCTGAAGAAGTCAAAAAAAGAGTCATGAAGAAGATTTTGTGAAGAAATAGATGATCATCATGTGGATTATTGTCGAAAGCTCCTTCAATATCTAGGAATGCGCAAAGGGCAATTTCTTTGCAGTCTTTAGCCTTTTCTATTTGTCTAACTAGACCGTGAAGGACTCTGTTGATTTGCCTTTTTGGTAGGCATGTTAATTCTTATTAAGACATACTTTACTAGGTTCTCTTCTATGGGAAGGTCCATAGTTTCTCCATCGTCTTGACGAAGAAAGAGGTGAGACTTGTAGGGTGATATGACTTGGTCTGACGATTCCCTGTCTTCGGTACAAATACTGCCCTCGCTTTCCTCCAAATAATTGGGATATATCTCCATGTAAAACTTGCATTAAAGATCTTTATCATTGTTGGCAAACCATTTCTACAGTAAGGCAGGGAAGATTTTATGTACTCCGGCTGGTTTGTAGGGCTTAAAGATATTGATCGCCCATCTCATCTTTTCCGGAGTGAAGATTTCACCAGTAATACTATTGTTGAATTTTGTTTAACGATACATCCTTTCCTCTTCTTCTGACTCTTCATTATTGTTAACTAGTTTGCAGCCTGGGAACTGTGTTGCCAATAACACTTCAAGTGTTTCCATGCTACTTTTTGTTAAGGATCCATCTGATCTCTCTAGAAGTCCGATAACAGTCGGTATGTCTTTTGCTAAAACCTTTTGGAGTCTCAAGACCTCCCAACGGTCTTGAGACCTCCCAACGGTCTTGAGACCTCCCAACGGTCTTGAGACTCCAAAAGGTTTTAGCAAAAGACATACCGACTGTTATCGGACTTCTAGAGAGATCAGATGGATCCTTAACAAAAAGTAGCATGGAAACACTTGAAGTGTTATTGGCAACACAGTTCCCAGGCTGCAAACTAGTTAACAATAATGAAGAGTCAGAAGAAGAGGAAAGGATGTATCGTTAAACAAAATTCAACAATAGTATTACTGGTGAAATCTTCACTCCGGAAAAGATGAGATGGGCGATCAATATCTTTAAGCCCTACAAACCAGCCGGAGTACATAAAATCTTCCCTGCCTTACTGTAGAAATGGTTTGCCAACAATGATAAAGATCTTTAATGCAAGTTTTACATGGAGATATATCCCAATTATTTGGAGGAAAGCGAGGGCGGTATTTGTACCGAAGACAGGGAATCGTCAGACCAAGTCATATCACCCTACAAGTCTCACCTCTTTCTTCGTCAAGACGATGGAGAAACTATGGACCTTCCCATAGAAGAGAACCTAGTAAAGTATGTCTTAATAAGAATTAACATGCCTACCAAAAAGGCAAATCAACAGAGTCCTTCACGGTCTAGTTAGACAATTAGAAAAGGCTAAAGACTGCAAAGAAATTGCCCTTTGCGCATTCCTAGATATTGAAGGAGCTTTCGACAATAATCCGCATGATGCCGTAATAGTGGCAGCTAGGAGAAAAGAACTTGATTCGGTCACGATAAAATGGATACATGCCATGCTAAGGAGCCGATTGACAACCGCGGATCTAGGTGATAGCATATTGACTCCACAGATCTATAGGGGCTGTCCCCAGGGAAGATATAACTTCCACTTCTTTGGTCAATCGTAGTAGATGACCTCCTAGACCGTCTCATAGAACAAGGTTGCGAGGTAATAGGATATGCCGATGACCTTGTTATTATCATTAAAGGCAAATATGATGTAACTTTGTGAGAAAGGCTGCAATCTGCCTTGGAAATGATAATGAACTGGTGTCAGTCTAAGAACTTGAACATCAACCCGAGTAAGACTGAGATAGTACTATTTACGAATAGAAGGAAAATTTGCATAACATCTCCTTCTATAAATGGAATGTCAATACCCTTTTCAGATGAGGTAAAATATTTAGGTGAGATACTTGATAACAAACTCAACTGAAACAAACATACACAATGGACTCACGCCAAAGCATTAAAGACGTTTTGGGCCTGCAAAAGCCTATTTTGCAGAAAATAAGGTTTACAGTCCAAGATGATCTACTGGTGCTACAAAACAATCATCCTCCTAATAGTCACATACGGATCAAAAGTCTGGTGGACTAAAATGTTAAAACAAAAAGCACAGCTTATATTACAAAAAATTCAAAGACTAGTGTGTCTTAATATCGCAGGTACAATGAAAACCTGCCCTACTGCGGCAATGGAAATATTCCTGAACATCCCATCGATACATCTCCAAAGAAAAAAGGAGGGAATAAAGGGAGTGTTACGCATACAGAGGGATAACAATTACAAATTGGGAGACTTTAGAGGTCACCTCCAATTTCTAAAAAATCCGAGAATTGAGGTTCTAACGTCAACATTGTCAGACACTATGTCGACAAAATTCAACTTTGAAACCCCATTCAAGGTAATAATCAGTGAAAGAAAGGCAATCCATGCTACCTGATATGGAAGAAGGATCAACCACCTGGTACACAGATGGCTCGCGCACCTCGGAGGAGACTGGAGCTGAAGTCACAGGTCGCAATTTCTCGGTTTCAAAACTCCTTGGTAAGGAAGCAACAATCGTCCAAACCGAACTTATTACAATGGAGCAATGTATCCAAGAGAATATTAGGAGAGCTCATTGCAACAAATCTGTTTATATCTTATCGGAGTTTTCAAAGCTCTTGAAACATAGATCGAGGCCTTCAAAACCTAATCATCCTGGGAAGAAGGAAAAAAGTAACGTTAATGTGGGTCCCAGGACATACGGGGATTGAGGAAATGAAGAGGCAGACCGCCTCGCCAAAAATTGCACAGAAACAAATTTTATTGGACCAGGGCCATTCTGTGGAAAACCAAAAGGAAACTTCAACTTTATACTTAGAAAACAAGAGTATAGAATCTACTGGAATAGACTTTCAGGCTTATCAATCTCAAAGAAATTTATCCACAAGAAAACAAAGTGGAGGATATTCTAAAATTCACATTAGTACTCTAATTGGCCTATTGACGGGTCATAGTGGAGTAAACCATCACCTCAAAAATATGGGCCTCGCTGAACCCCACATCTGCCGCCTTTGTATCAGAGATTCAGAAACGACAGAGCATGTCATATGTCACTGCGAGGCAGTAGGAAGGACAAGATTCAATCTTCTGGGAACGGATTTCTTTACAACTGATGAACTAGCCAACATGGCTCCCTTAAATATACTTAGATTAGCCAAAGCTACAAAGTTATGGTAGCGTAAAGGGGCAATAAACGCACAACAGATCAAAAAGGTCGCGGTGCTCTTAAGTATTCCCCTAAATAAAATAATAATAATTTCAGGAAAATATGGGAGGGGGAAGAAGGAGTGAAGTTTTTTTTTTTTGGTCTTACTCCTCAATCAAATTCCTGTTAAGACCCCATAGGGGCATAGGACAGAAACAAATCTCTTCCACAAGGCGCGATCCTGAGCATCGGCCTTAAACTGTTGCTAGGATTTGTTTATTCCTCTGGCCTCCTGCTCAACTGGCCTTACTAATAATTCTAAATGAAAATTTGGTGCACAATTTCAGCTCGATCAATTTTATACGTACTGAGTAAATTTGTTTATAGTATTTGGTGGTGGAAGGAAGGGGAGGACTCAAATAACTTTTATACAGTAGATTGAAATCACCATGAAAGTAATATATTCCAAATTTCAGATCAATAGCATTTATACTTTTCGAGTAAATCCGTTAATTGTCAAATTGCGAAATTGTGTCAATTTGAATGAGACGGTCTACACCTCTTCTACAGAGGTGGAGCGATTTGGCCTGTTCACGAACTTGACCTTACTTTTTTGTCAAAAACACTATGTACAAAATTTGAACTTTCTAGAGCAACGCGTTCTCAAGCTAGAGAGGACACGGACGGACATTCAGACGTACGAACGGACATCCGGTTTTGAGATTTGCGAGTGAGTAAATGACTTATTTCTTGGCGTTACAAACTTTGTGGCAAACTTATAATACTCTCAGATTTCATCTAGAGTATAATTATGCGTGAATATAAAGAAAAAAGAATTTGAATTTGTTTCAAAATTGTATAATAATATAATTCTAGTACTCTCAGTGGAATTTAAGGCTATTTCGAAAAAAATATGGCTTGAAAAGAAGCGCCAATTTTGGTTAATCGGCCGGAGCTGACCATTTACAAAAGAATTGCCTAAAGTATACAATGTACAAACACAAATAAACAACATTAGCTCTATGACTGCCAATATATACTTTTATTATGCATTGATATAGTATAGTATATCAATGCATAATAAAAGTATTTTCGACAGCATAATTCATGCCCAAAACCTTCCATAACATTAATAAAACAAAACTCAGTCGCCTCGTAACATTTTTTTCCTCGCTTATTCCTATTAAATTTATCGTTATCAAATTTTCAAAGAAAAAAAAATTACCCTGCGGCAAATTTAGGATATCAAATTATTTCCATTTGGACCCAATCTCAGCGTATAAGTAATATAATTTTCATAAGGTTGTGTGTGTGCGGTCCTTAGCTTGTCAGGAGCCTCTCGATAAAGTCCATTTCAACTAAATTGCCACACGCAAGTCATCTCTCGAGTCATTTGATACAATTTTCCACTTCGTTTGTTCTGTAATTAGGCACGGAAATTTGACAGAGTCGTGTGAAAATTTTGGGTTGCCATTATCGATAAATTCGCAATTAAATCGCCGTTGATTGAGGCCTATGACATCGGATCTTGACCTTTACGGATCCTACAGATTGATTAATGAGTGAGAAAATTCGATCAAAAATCATTGCCGTCAAACGAGAGATGAAAAAAAGAGAAAAGAAAAAATCAAATATCATCTTCAGTTGAAAATAATTTGCCAAGACTTTTACGGTAATTTGAGATGGTAATTATTTGGACAATACTTCAACGGTGGACTATCAGTGATTCTAGATTTTCGCACGATTTTATCCTTGACTTGAAAGTTGCCACCATAAAAAAAAGCCGAACTACATAAAATTTGAGACCTTAAATGAAATAAAGTCTTATCGAAATCCCACGAGAAAATGCTTCTTCACAATTTCAACTGACGAAGAAGAAGATGAAGCAAGAGAAAAAAAGACCAACTCCATTTCGGGTCAAAGTTTATCTCTGACCAATTTCGAAAAGGAAATTAATCCAAAATTTTATCTGATAACTCACTTCCTTGGCGTGATCAGCCAGCCAGTGGCCAGTCCTCCTCAGAGTCAAGATGAAGATTTGTTTGTGTAGAGGGATCCGTAAAATGCGGCAGCATGATACTGGAAATGAAGGTGATCGAAATGGCGCTTTCGAAGCCATCATCGGTGTTTGAAATCAGTCCGAAATGATCGCGCATTAACTTAAATATTTGCCGATCTGACCAATTTATATTGGTCTTCGGAAATCCCTTCAGACAGGGGCGCTTGTTGGCAGCCTTGCAGACCCGCGCTAAAATTCTGGGACCCATGAGTGCGAATCTTGAGCAGTTCACAGGCGCTAACGTTTGATTATGCGGTGCACAAGACAAGACGCCAATGATGGGATTTCGGCGAATCCTCTTGATCCGCGATATATGGTTAATGCATGATCGCTATCATCATCTTATTTTTAATGAAGTAAAGTTCCCAGCCCGAAATTGGGGTGTCTATATAATTTTGAAAACAAACACTTAATTTCGATTGATGCATGCTATCGATTAAGTTTTTTTTTCTATTTTATTTTATTACGCTTTAAGACTCACTGATTGTCAGATAGGGATTTTGAAATCATAATTTACACAGTAAGAAATTAAATTATGAAGTCGTCAGCATTCAAATTTGCTTCTGAAGATTTTAATATTGAAGCGATGTTACAATCAACTATGTATAGGGTTATTCAATAAGAGGTGTTATTTTGAATAGCCCGCTATTTTGGTAGATGTCACTTTTGAAGCTGTCATTTTTTGACATTTGACAAGTAGAAACTACGCCATTAATTAAAATGGAACGATACACAACAACGCATTGAAATTATTAAAATTCACATTATTAAAATTCACTATTCTTGACTGATGAGGCCCATTTCCACCTCGGTGGCTACGTCAACAAGCAAAACTGTTGCATCTGGGGCTCGAAAAACCCAAGAGTATTGTTGAAAGGCCTCTCCATCCTCAACGTGTGACTGTTTGGTGCGGTTTATGGTCCGGCGGGGTCATTGGACCTTACTTTCGAAAATGAGGCTGGAGCAACAGTAACGGTGAATGGATTGCGCTATCGATAGATGATTAATGAGTTTTTATGGCCGGAATTGGATGATATTGATTTGGACAACGTTTACTTTCAACAAGACGGCGCTACGTACCATACAAGCACCGAAACCATTGATCTTTTACGGGAAAAGTTTCAAAATAACACCTCTTATTGGATAACCCTATATATTTATCTAGACTACATTTCTATATTTGTCTAGGAAAGAAAAAAAAAATATTTACCTATGGGTGACCCATTAAGAACGCTGCATGACCAATACAGAAAAATGCGGCTAAATTCAAAATATTAGGTAAATATGCAGTTTTAATTGGAAACCCTTTCGATTAGATAACGAAGCATAATAAATAAACTGCGAACTATTCGGGCGAAACATTATTGTTCTTCGGACAAGTTGCTGATGCGTGGAAAGTCGATGTGCAGGTTAGAGTGGTTAGGGAACACTAAATGAAAGGGAGTTCTTGGGCAGTGTTGTTGTCAATTTAACACTGAATTGCGAAAACGATTACATATAATCAATATTTCTTTCGTTTATGCAAGTTTGGGTTTAGATGAGGGAAGGGGAGGGGTGATAGTAAGAGTGGGTAGATGTTAATAGTTTTTTAATTGATTGCTTGAATCACGTCCAATATTCTCTGTATAGAATGTGTTTCATAGTCAAAGTTGCATAACATTTTCTTAAAATTCGGTGTATTTTACATTCACGAAACCGAACATTTGTATGGGAGAAGTAATTAGAGCGGGTAAGGGAATCGTAAAATTTTCAATGAAATTTATTTCATTTCTATTCTAAGGTGCTTGTAACAACAACAACAAACAACAAAAGTTCAAATTCGTAGGTTTTAATTTGCTGGCTATTAGTTAATTTGATGAAATTGTTCGAAATCATACTTTTGTATGGAAGGGGGTAGAAGGGCAGCAGCGATATCAAATCTTTTGACGCAGTTTCGTTTCAACTATTTTTAAAAGTTTTTGTGCAAAATTTCAAATCGATAGCTTAGTTAAGCGATAATTGATTTCTTAGAAATGGTCGAAAAAACAATTATGAATGGGATGGGGAAGAAGTTTTAAAGGTATTCGACCAGTTAATGTTATAGTTCATATATTTAGGGATTGTTTTATATGCATTTTGCAAATTTTCAAGTGTCTACCTTAAAATCTCTTTCAAAAATTTTCGTTTATTTGTTTTTTTTTTCAATGCACATGACACACCATGTGTCCATTAGACGGGGGGGTCTCAGAGCCCCAAAAAAATTACTTAAAGTTTTGGGCATTTCTGCTTACCACCTCCCTCCCCTTACACCTCCAAACTTCAAATTTTTGCCAAATTTAAAAACTATGTAGTTCTATCATTTAAAAAATTTTCGATTTGATATCTGTACTCAATTTTGAGATAAAACGATTTATAATTTTGAAAAGTGCTCCCCATTTCCACTACTATTATTTTCACATGTTATATTTTTTTCACATTTTGATAGTATAGCGTAATATATGTTTCAAGTTTTAATTACATAGCTTAAGAAATAGTTGAGATATTAATTTTTAAGTGTTTTCCCTTACTCCCCTAACCCTCCCCTTACAACAATTAGTCTCTCTCTAAGCTGATTTTAGTGGATCTATATGCCACCTTAATGGTCCCAAAATATGAATTTTTTATGATAATTTCGAATATATGATTATTTGAAAAAAAAAAAATGAGATGCTAATGGATAAGAAAACAAAATTATTTTTAAAGTTTGTTCCACAATCCTCTCTATATCTCTGATGATTTTCAGCTTCCTATCTGCATTTCTAGTGAAGATATTAGCAAATATAGTTTTTGACTCTTTCCCTCTCCCCGTTTCCACCTTGAACCTAACACTCCTCAAAATTTAGAAAATGGAGTTCACTTAACCAATCAACAACCCACCAAAAAACTAACATTTTACCTTTAATGGTTTCGGAGATATGAGTCCATATGTACGGCGTAAGGCGTACGGCGGGTCGGATTGCATTTTTGCATTTTTAGGCTAATTTAGTTATGAAACGCATAAAAACAAAATTCCAGGGTAGCCATTTTTTTTTCCGTGTTGATCACAATACTTAATTATTAGAATAATAAAGTAAAAATCAACTCGATTTCTTTCGAACTTTTCCGGAATTCATCGCTGTTTATTATTAGTGTGGGAGGTAGGCATGGATCTAGAATTTTATATCGGGCTCCCAGGCATTTTTGTGATCGACTTTTTTAAGTCATGTGGTAGTACCTAGGTTTTACTAAGTATCCTAAACAGAACGACAACTTACATTTACTCTAACTGACGGTCGGCGCAATATATAATTCCAGCACATTGCCTGCTTGGATATGCCTTGGTCACCTTAATCTACGAAAATGAAAAAAATCGTAGAATGAGGGTTGTACGAAGGGCTAACAACCCTTCCATAATAAGTAAAAAAAATGTTAAGAAACCAGAATATCAGGAGGCCAAGGTCCGATTTGGGTTGTAGCGTCATTGTAGTAGAACAAATTTTGGAGCATATTTTGGAAATGTTTCACAGAGGATCCTTCGAATTTGACATACCTAACAATGTGACCATATGCTTTAATTGGCCGAATTTCCATTTCACAGTCGCAACTTTTCAAATAATTGCTAACTGTGATCGAACATGCCAGTTTTTAACATAATATTTTATTTTGTCAATCTTGTAATCGTATTTGAAAGTGTAATCACTGCTTGATAAAATGGACTTGTATGTGGTATTTTAAAACTGGTTGAAAAATTTATTTGCAAAAATGATTAATAAAACTTGCCTTGTTGAAAAAAGCCCAGGTTGCCAAATAATTATGTAACTACTGTCAAACACCCTTACTTGAAAATTCTACATATAAATTGAAAATTTTCACTGCATTCAGCATCGAAATCTTGAGACCGAAACTTGTCTGCTTAATACGAGCTTTCCGAAATTTTTTGTTTTTTTTTCATTTCACTCTCTATTTTCTAATCTAATCTGACAGTGTTTTATGTTTGTTCTAAAGCAAACCAAATCGCTCAACCACTTCAACCTCCAAATTGACTCAATCTTTAAATGATTTTCTGGGAAAGAAAAAAAGCCACACATACGGAATTTGGTATTTAATTACATTTTAGTGAGATGTAAAAAAAAAATTAACAGGACTACGATAGAAATTTTGGTGATCTCAAGAAATATTGTATGGGGAGTAGTAGAAGGAGTGACAGCATTGAACTAATTACTTTATTATTTTAATAATAAAGTATTGTGATCGACTTGGGAAAAAAAAAAAATTTGCTACCCTGAAATTTTGTTTTTTCGCGTTTCATGACTAAATTAGCCTAAAAATGCAAAAAAAAAAAAAATCCGTCTGTCTGTACGCCGTCCGCCGTACGCCGTACGCCGACGTGTACGCTCAGCGCACATTAACTCCCAAACCCTTCAAGATAGAGAGTTCATTTTTGGGGGGATTGTAGATAGTTGCGGATCTCAGGCGGATACCCATTTTGGGGGGTGTACGAGTTCAGGGGGAGGGCGGGGGGAACGCTTAAACCGAAAAATACGAGTTCAAATATCTCAACCATGGTAACAGCTAGGAAGCTAAAATTTAACATACATATGGATTTGTGGGACAACTCTTAAAAATAATTTAATTTTTTTATCCATTGTGCAAAAAGGGGGGGCTAAGAACCAATTGTCGGCCGAATTTTTTTTTCAAATGATTACATCTTCGAAATTACTTCCCATAAAAAATTGATATTTTGAGACCGTTAAGATAGTGTCAAGATCTACTAGAATCAGTTTAGATAGAAGCTAATTATTGTAAGGGGGAGGGTCAAGGGGGGTGCAAAGAAAAACACTTAAAAATCAATATCTCGGCTATTTATTAAGCTATGTAATTGAATCTTAGAACCTATACTAAGCTATACTAGAGAAATACCTGAAAAATATAACATTTGGACAAAATAGTAGTGGGGGGAAATGGGGAGCATTTCAAAAATGATGCACTTTCCAAAATTTCAAACCGTTATAATTCAAAATTGAGTACAGATATCAAATTAAAATTTTGTCAAATTGTAGAACTAGGTAGTTTTTAAATTTTGTAAAAATTTTACGTTGGGATGTGAAAGGGCAGGGAGGTGGTAACCAAAAATGTCGAAAATTTTGAGTGATTTTTTAAGGGCTCTGGTGAAAGATACAAAATTTAAATTTTCCATGTTGACACATCTATTTGTTGTACATACAGAAAAAATAATAAAAATTCCACAATTGTTATGCACCGACCCCCCTGGTCTACCGTGCACAAGGTGTTTCATGTGCAATGAAAAAACTACATAAATTGAAAACTTTTGAACGAAATTTAAAGGTAGAAACTTGAAAACTTGCGAAATGCATTTAAAAAAAATCTTTAAAAGAATGAAATATAAACTGGTCGAATACCTTGAAAGCTTCTACTCCCTCCCATACAAAATGATTTTTTCGACCATTTTTAAGAAATTAATTATCACCTAATTGGTAAAAGCTATCAATTTGAAATTTTGCACAAAATCACTTGAAAATAGTTGAAATAGAACTGCGTCAAAATTTTTGAGATCACACTTGCCGTTCTACCCCCTCCCATACAAAAGCATGATTTCGACCAATTTCAATAAAACAACTGCTAACCAACAAATTAAAAGCTACGAACTTGAAATTTTGTACGAGCACCTTAAAAGAGATAAAAAAGAAAATTGCGTCACAAATTTTGCGATTCCCCTACCTCTTCTACCCCCTCCCATACAAAATTATTTTTTCGAGCATTTTTAGGAAATCAGTTATCAGCTAACTCTTAAAAGCTACCAATTTCAAATTCTGCTCAAAAACTTACAAAAATAATTGAAATGATATTACTTTAAAAGTTTTGCAATCGCGGTTGCCCTTCTACCCCCTCCCATACAAAAGTATCATTTCGACCAATTTCATTGAATCAACTGCTAACCAAGAAATTAAAAGCTACGAACTTGAAATTTTGTACGAGCACACTACAACAGAAAAGAAATAAAATTGCATCACAAATTTTACGATTCCCCTACTTCCTCTACCCCCTCCCATACAAATGTTTGGTTTCGTGAATGTATGTAAAATACACCGAATCCTATGAAAATTCTATGCAACTTCGTCTATGAAACTGACATTCTATGCAGAGAATGTTGGACGTGATTCAAGCAATCAATTAAAAACTATTACCATCCACCCACTCTTACTATCACCCCTCACCCCACCCCTCACAAACACTCAAACATGGATAAATAAAGGAATGAAATATTGATTATATGTACTGGAGCTTTTGAACGTTTCCGCAAAGTGTTAAATTGACAGTTGCCCTGCCCAAGAACCCGCTTTCACTTAGTCTTCCCTAACAACTCTAACCTGCATATTGACTTTCCACACATACGCAACTTGTCCCAAGAATAATAAAGTTTCGCCCGACTTGTTGGCAGTTTATTTTACTTTATTATTCTAATAATAAAGTATTGTGATCGACACAAGAAAAAAAAAATTTGCTACCCTGAAATTTTTTTTTCGCGTTTCATAACTAAAATAGCCCAAAAATGCAAAAAAAAAAATCCGTCTGTCTGTACGCCGTCCGCCGTATGCAGTACGCCGTCCGCCGTAAGCCGACGTGTACGCTCAGCGCACATTAACTCCCAAACCCTTCAAGATACAAAGTTAATTTTTGGAGGGATTGTAGGTAGTTGCGGATCTCAGGCGGATACCAATTTCGGGGGGTGTACGAGTTCAGGGGGAGGCAGGGGGAGCGCTTAAACCGAAAAATACGAATTCAAATATCTCAACGATGGTTACAGCTAGGAAGCTACAAATCAACATACATATACAGAAATTTGTGGGACAACTTTTAAAAATAATTTAATTTTTTTATCCATTGGGGTGCGAAAAGGGGGGGCTAAGAACCAATTGTCGGTCGAATTTTTTTTCAAATAATTATATCTTCGAAACTACTTCCGAAAAAAATTGATATTTTGAGACCATTAAGATAACATATAGATCTACTAAAAGCAGTTTAGATAGAAGCTAATTAGTGAAAGGGGGAGGGTCAGGAGGGGTGCAAAGAAAAACACTTAAAAATTAATATCTCGACTGTCTCTTACCCTATGTAATTGAAACTTGAAATGTATACTAAGCTTTACTAGCGACATATTACAAAAATATAATATGTGGACATTATAGGAGTGGGGGGAAATGGGGAGCATTTCAAAAATGGTGCACTTTCCAAAACTTCTTCTACAATGGCGCAACAGCCCTAATCGGACCTTGGCCTCCTGACATGCAGGTTTCTTAACATTTTTTCATTACTTATTGTGGAAAGGTTGTTAGCCCTCCGCACAACCCTCTTTCAACGAATTTTTCATTTCCGTAAAACGAGGTGACCAAGGTATATCCAAGCAGGTAATGTGTTGAAATTATATATTGCGCCGACCGGGACTTGAACTCACGACCTTCGCATTACAAGACCAACACGCCACCCACTAGGCTACACCCTAGCTAACTTTCCAAAACTACAAATCATCAAATCTCAAAATTTAGTACAGATATCAAGTCAAAAATTTGTCAGATTGTAGAGCTATATAATCTTTAATTTTGGTAAGAAATTTAAGTTGGGGGGTGTAAGGGGAGGGAGGTGGAAAGTGAAAATGTTGAAAATTTTGAGTGATTTTTTTATGGCTCTGGTAAAAGATACAAAGTTTAAATTTTGCAAGTCGACACATCTTTTTGATATAGATAGAAAAAAAATAGTAATTTGTTCCAAATTGTTATGCTCCTAAGTGAGGGTCTAACGTGCACAAGGTGTTTCATGTGGAATGAAAAAAACACATAAACTGAAAATTTTTGAATTAAATTTTTAGGTAGAATCTTGAAAATTAAGGAAATGCATTTAAAAAAAATCTCTAAAAGTTTGAAATATTAACTGGTTGAATATTTTTAAAACTTCTACTCCCTCCCATACAAAATTATTTCTTCGACCATTTTGAAGAAATCAATTATCACCTAACTGTCAAAAGCTATCGATTTGAAAGTTTGCACAAAAACTTAGAAAAATAATTGAAATAAAATTACGTTAAAAGTTTTAAAATCACACTTGCCTTCTACCCCCTCCCGTACAAAAGTATGATTTCGACCAATTTCATTAAATCAACTAATAACCAACAAATTAAAAGCTACGAACTTTAAATTTTGTACGAGTACATAACAACAGAAAGGAAAGAAAATTCCATTTCAAGTTTTACGATTCCCCTACCTCATCTACCCCCTCCCATACAAAATTATTTTTTCGAGCATTTTTAAGAAATCAGTTATCAGCTATCTCTTAAAAGCTATCAATTTCAAATTTTGCATGAAAACTTATAAAAATAATTCAAATGAATTTGCATATAAGTTTTGAAATCGCGCTTGCCGTTCTACCCCCTCCCATACAAAACTATGATTTCGACCAATTTCATTAAATCAACTACTAACTAACAAACTAAAAGCTACGAACTTGAAATTTTATTCAAGCACCTTACAAGAGAAGCGAAATAAAACTACATATCAAATTTTACGATTCCCCTACCATTTCTACCCCCTCCCATACAAATTTTCGGTTTCGTGAATGTAGAATACACCGAATTTTATGAAAATTCTATGCAATTTCGTCTATGAAACACATTCTATACAGAATATATTGGATGTGATTCAAGCAATTATTAAAAAGCTGTTAACATCCACCCACCCTTACTATTACCCCTCCTCCTCCCTTCATAAAAACCCAAACTTGCAGAAACGAATGAAATATTGTTAAATTGACAACAGCCCTGCCCAAGAAATCCCTTTCACTTAGCTTTTCCTAACCACTTTAACCTGCATACTGACTTTCCACTCATCCGCAACTTGTCTCAAGAATAATAAAGTTTCGCCCGACTTGTTGGCAGTTTATTTTAATATCATGCTAGAGTAGCTATAAACATGTTTTATATAAAATTTAAGCTTCAAAAATTTAATAGGTACAGGGAAATTTAGTGAAATGATTTATTAAAAATATGCAATTTGTAAGTGGTAGAAGGAGCGTGGGTTCTTAATGATTTTTTCAGAAATTACTACGAATATTACGAAATTAACATCTCTCAAATTTCAGACCAACAACATACAAGCTTTTCAAGAAAATCGATTTTTTGTCCAGTTTTGTTATATTTTATAGGAGAGGGTAAAACGAGTGAAGCTAAAGAGTTGATTTTTTTCTTAATAAATCTATACATCTATAGATAGTAATATAACTGTAGTGTCTGTCTGTTATTTGCTTATAAATGGCTATAAGTTAGTTTTTTGAGTTATTTTAGCACTAACTAAGCATAAAAACACATTTTTGAAATTTTTGTCTGTCTTTCTGTCTGTCTGTCCGACCGCTTTTCACGCACAAACGGCTGAACCGATTGTAATGAAACTTGCACAGTTTGTTAGGTGTCCATCGGAATGAAATCTGCTTTTGGTTTCATTTCACTCCCCTCACGCCTTCTACCCCCTCCTATACAAAGTGACTCATTTTCAAAATATATATTAATCAAATTTTCTTGGAATCCATAAAAGCTCTTAATTTGAAATTTGGAATATATTATTTCTATTATAAATGCAGTCTTTCGGTTTACAAATTGTTTGAGTTTCCTCACTCCTTTCACCACCTCCCATACAAAATACACTTTTTCATGAATTACTTTACACCAAATTTCTCAGTACGTGTAACTTCCATCGATTTAAAATGTTGTATTAAATCCTTAATTAACATAATTATTAATATCGGGAAAAAATTAACCGATTAGCTTCACTCCTTCTACAATGTGACACAGTTCCACGACTTCACAAGAATTTGATTTTCTTGAAAAGTCTGAATGTTACTGATCTGAAATTTCAAATATATCAATTGCATGATGATTATAGTTGTTTTTCAAAAAATCACCAGAAACCCCCTTCTCCTTCCACCACCTCTCATATAAACCTCACTTTTTCATGAAATACTCTAAACGAATTTTCTCAGAACATTTAAATTTCATCGAGGTAAAAATTTGAACTTAATCCTTAATTAGCATTATTATTAATATCGGAAAAAAACTTAACCGAGTAGCTTCACTCCTTCTTCCCCTGCCATACAATGAGACACATTCCACGACTATACAATAATTCGATTTTCTTGAAAAGTATGAATGATACAGATCTGAAATTTAAAGTATATCAATTACATGATAGTTATAGTTGTTTCTCGAAAGATCACCAAAAACCCCCCTCTCCTTACCACTTCCCACACAAATTGCACAATTTCATTAAATTCAATGCACTAAGTTTCTCAGTACCTACTCAATTTTTGAAGCTTAAATTTGGTACAAAACATTTTTATAGCTACTCTAGCATGATGTGAAACAAATTAGCTCAGTGCTGTCACCCCTTCAACCACTCCCTATACAAAATTTCTTAACACCGCAAAAATTTCGATTTCATCTATACATAGTATCGTATGATTGGGCTTTACGCACAATCGTAGTCCTGTTATGGTTTTAAGTTTAATGTTATTTTATTTTTTTTTTTCTTTTTAAATGACACCAGCTACAATTATTCACATGTCCTTAACGCTTTTCAACACGTATATGATCTCGAATCACGGGTTTGATTTGATCACGAGCCTGTCCCATAAAAATGGGAGTATCATGCTTTCATTCTTAATAATTTATGGTTCTGATTCCAACAGTATACAAACCATTTTCTTCAAAGAGCCATTAAAGTAAGCAGATTATATATCCCACATAATGTATTACTAACTACACTCTCAAAAATTGCTTATTATTGCTATTTTTATGCGGACGAAGTCGCGGGCGTTTGCTAGTACTAATTAAGAATTTAGTACAGAATTTAATCTCGACGAATATTGTACTTACGGAGAAAATAGGTTTATAGTATTTCATGGAAAAGTGCAGTTTGTATGAAAGGTGGTTAAAAGTGTAGGGGAGTTGGAATAATTTTAGTTTATTATTCTAATAAAGAAGACAAAAAAATTGCTACTCTGAAATTTTTTTTTCGCGTTTCATAACTTAATTAGCCTAAAAATAGAAAAAAAAAATCCGTCGCACCGTACGCCGTACATATGGACTCATATCTACGAGACCGTTAAAGGTAGAATGTTCGTTTTTGGGTAGATTGGTAACTGGGTAAGTGGGTTCCATTACCTAAATTTTGGGGAGTGTCAAGTGGAAGAGGGAGGCAGGGGAGGGAAAGAGTCAATAACTTCACTTGCTATTATCTCCATCACGAATGCAGATAGGAAGCTGAAAATCAGCAGAGGTATGAAGAAAATTGTGGGACAAACTTTAAAAATAATTTAATTTTTTTAGCCATTGACGTCCGAAAAGGGGGGTTAAGAACAAATTGTCGACCGAAAATTTTGAAATGATTACTAGTCACAAAAAATTCGTATTTTAGGAACATCAAGGTGGCACATAGCTCCACCAGAATCAGCTTAGAAAGAGGCTAATTATCGTCAGGGGTTTGCAAAAAAAAAATAAAAAATAATATCTCGACTGTCTCTTAAGCTATTTAATTGAAACTTGAATAGTATACTAAACTTTACTAGCGAAATATGAAAAAAACATAACATAACATGTGAACATAATAGTTGTGGGGGAAATGGCGAGCATTACAAAAATGGCGCACTTTCCAAAATTACGAATCATTATATCTCAAAACTGTGTATAGATATCAAATCAAAAATTTGTCAGATTGTAGAGCTATATAATCTTTAATTTTGGAAAGGAAAGTTGGGGTGTAAGGTGAGGAAGGTGGAAAGCAAAAATATTGAAAGTTTTGAGTAATGTTTTCATGGTTCTGGTAAAAGGTATAAGGTTTAAATTTTGTACGTCGATACATTTATTTGATATACACGGAAAAAAATAATAATTTGCTCCAAATTTTTTTTTTGCACCGAAGTGGGGTCAAATGTAACGTAACACAAGGTGTTTCATGTACAATGAAAATAAACTTTTAAATTAAATTGTAAGGTAGAAACTTGAAAATTTGCGAAATGCATTTAAAAAAAATCTCTAAGAGTTTGAAATATTAACTGGTCAAATATCATCAAAACTTTTACCCCCTCCCATACAAAATTTTTTTTTCATCCATTTTTAAAAAATCAACTATCATCTAATTATTAAAAGCTATTAATTTGAAATTTTGCACGAAAACTTATAAAAAAGTTGAAATGAAATCACGTTAAAAGTTTTGAAATCGCGATTGCCCTTCTACCCGCTCGCATACCAAAGTGTGATTTCGACCAATTTCATTAAATCAACTAATAACCAACAAATTAAAAGCTACGAACTTGAAATTTTGTACGAGCAACAAGAGAAAAGAAATAAAATTGCATCACAAATTTTACGATTCCCCTACCTTCTCTACCCCGTCCCATATAAATGTTCAGTTTCGTGAATGTAAAATACACCGAATCCAATGAAAATTCTGTGCAACTTCGTCTATGAAACTGACATTCTATACAGAGAATATTGGACGTGATTCAAGCCATCAATTAAAAAACTATTAAAATCTACCCACCCTTACTACACCTCTCACCCCTCCCCTCATAAGAACTTAAACTTGCATAAATAAACGAACGAAATATTGATTATATGTACTGAAGCTTTTGAACGTTTCCGCAAACTTTTAAACTGCCCTGCCCAAGAACCCCCTTTCATTTAGTCTTCTCTAACCACTCAAACCTGCATATTGGCTTTCCACGCATCCGCAACTTGTCCCAAGAATAAGAGTATAAACAAAACAGGACTACGATTGGGCGTATCCAATCATGCGATACTCTAGATGAAAGAGAATTTTTTTTTTCTTATTTCAAGGAATTTTGTATGGGGAGTGGTAGAAAGAGTGACGGCATTGAACTAATTTTCTCACATAATGCTAGAGTTGCTAACAAAATTATCTTATGGAAAATTTAAGCTTCAAAAATTAAATAGTTACTGATAAATTTAGTGTGCTGAAAAAAAAAAAAAATTTGCTACCTTGAAATTTTGTTTTTTCGCGTTTCATGACTAAAATAGCCCAAAAATGCAAAAAAAAAGCCGTCTGTCTGTACACCGTCCGCCATACTCCGACATGTACGCTCAGCCCACATTAACTCCCAAACCCTTCCAGATAGAAAGCTCATTTTTGGGGGATTGTAGACAGTTGCAGATCTCAGGAGGATACCCATTTTAGGGGGTGTTCGGGTTCAGGGGGAGGCAGGGTAGCGCTTAAACCGAAAAATACGAATTTAAATATCTCAACTATGGTTGGAGCTAGGAAGATAAGAATCAACGTACATATAGAGGAGTTTGTGGGACAACTTTTAAAAATAATTTAATTTTGTTATCCTTTGGGGTGCGAAAAGGGGGGGGGGGGCTAAGAACCACCTGTCGGCCGAACATTTTTTCAAACGATTATATATATAATCACTTACCATAAAAAATTGATATTTAGAGACCATTAAGGTAGCATATAGATCCACTACAATCAGTTTAGATAGAAGCTAATTATTGGACGGGGGAGGATCAAGGGGGGTGCAAAGAAAAACACTTAAAAATCAATATCTCGGCTATTTATTAAGCTATGTAATTGAAACTTAGAACCTATATTAAGCCATACTAGAAAAATACGAGAAACATTTGGACAAAATAGTAGTGGGGGGAAATGGGAGAATTTCAAAAATAGTGCACTTTCCGAAATTTCAAACCATCATATTTCAATACTGAGTGCAGATACCAAAATCAAATTTTGTCAAATTGTAGAACTACATAATTTTTAATTTTGGTAAAAATTTTACGTCGGGAGGTGGTAACCAAAAATGTCGGGCTCAATGGGCTCAAGGTGAAAGATGCAAAGTTTAAATTTTCCACGTGAATACATCTATTGGTTGTACATACAAAAAAAAATACTAACTATTCCACAATTGTAATGCACCGATCCCCCTGGTCTAACGTGCACAAGGTGTTTCAAGTGCAGTGAAAAAAACACATAAACTGAAAATATTTGAATGAAATTTTTAGGTAGGATCTTGAAAATTTGCAAAATACAATTAAAAAAAATTTGTAAAACAATGAAATATTAACTGGTCGAATACCTTTAAAACTTCTACCTCCTCCCATACAAAATTATTTTTTCGACCATTTTTAAGAAATCAATTATCACCTAACTATTAAAAGCTATCAATTTGAAATTGCATAAAGGTTTATAAAAATAGTTGAAATGAAATTGTGTCAAAAGTTTTGAAATCGCGCTTGTTCTTCTACCCCGTCCCATACAAAAGTATGATTTCGACCAATTTCATTAAATCAAGTAATCTATATAAATATAATTGAATTGTCTGTCTGTTATTTGGTTATAAATGGCTATAAATAAGTTTTTTGCTTCATTTTAGCAATAACTAAGCAGAAAAAGTTTTTAAAAAATTTCTCTGTCTGCCTGTCTGTCTGTCTTTCCGGCTTTCACACAAAAACAGCTACACCGATTGCAATGAAACTTTCACAGATTATTAGGTCTGCCTTGGGGAGTAATCTGCTTTGGGTTTTATTTTTCTCCCCTCACGCCTTCTAGCCCCTCCCATACAAAGTGACTCATTTTCAAAAACTTATAATAATCAAATTTTCATGGAAACTATGAAAGCTATTAATTTGAAATTTAAAGTATATTATTTCTGTTATAAATTCAATCTTCAAGTAAATAAATATTTTGAATCTCCCAACTCCTTCCACTACCTCCCATACAAACTAAGCTTTTTCATGAAATACAAATACAATTCAATGATAACTGTAGTTGCTTCTCAAAAAATAACTAAAAACCCTCCACTCCTTGCACCACCTCCTATAAAAACTGCACTTTTTCATGAAATATTCTAAACCAATTTTCTCAGTATGTATCGAGCTAAAATTTTGTACTAAATCTTTAATTAGCATAATTATAATTGTCGGGAAAAATCAACCGATTAACTTTACTCCTTCTACCCCCTCCCATACAATGTGGCACAATTCCACGACTTTGCAAAAACTCGATTTTCTTGAAAAGTGTGAAACTAACTGACTTCAAATTTAAAACACATCAATTGCATGGTGATTATAATTGTTTCTAGAAAAATTACTAAAAACCCTCCACTCCTTCTACCACCTCCCATACAAACTGCACTTTTTCATTAAATACTCTAAGCCAATTTTCTCAGTACGTACAACTTTGATCGAGCTAAAATTTTCTGATGAATCCCTTATTAGTATTATTATTATTATCGGGAAAAAATTAACTGATTAGCTCCACTCCTTCTACCCCCACCCTTACAATATGACACAATTTCACGACTTTGCGAAAATTCGATTTTCTTGAAAAGTGTGAATCTAACTGATCTGAAATTTAAAAGATATCAATTGCATGGTGATGATAGTTGTATCTAGAAAAATTACCAAAAACCCCCCACTCGTTCTACCACCTCCCATACAAATTGCACAATTTCACTAAATCCAATGCACTAAGTTTCTCAAGTTACCTATTCAGTTTTTCAAGCTTAAATTTGGTGCAAAATATTTTTATAGCTACTCTAGCATGGTATGAACAAATTAATTTAGTACTGTCATCCCTTCTATCACTCCCCATACAAAAATTCTTAAGATTACAAAAATTTCGATTTCATCGGTAGTATCATATATTAGGGCTTTACGCACAATCGAAGTCCTGTTATGTTTTTAAGCTTAATGTCATTTTATTTGAGCTTTTTTCAATTAACACAAGCTACAACTATTCACATGTCCTTAGCACGTATACATATGATCTCGAATCACGGGTTTGATTTGATCACGAGCCTGTTCCGTACAAATGCGAGTATCATGGTTTCATTCTTAATAATTTATGGTTCTGATTCCAACAAAATACAGAGCATTTCAAAGAACCATCAAATTAAGCAGATTATTTATCCGACATAATGTACTACTAACTACATACATTCTCAAAAATTGTTATTATTGCGATTCCCAAGCGGACAAAGTCGCGGGCGATCGCCAGTAACCAATAAATTAAAGGCTACGAACTTGAAATTTTGTACGAGCACCTAGAAATCACAAATTTTACGATTCCCCTACCTCCTCTACCCCTCCCATACAAATGTTTGGTTTCGTGAATGTAAGATGTACCGAATCTTATGAAAATTCTATGCACATTCGTCAGCGAAACTGACATTCTATGCAGAGAATATTGGACGTGATTCAAGCAATCAATTAAAAACTTATTAACATTCACCCACCCTTACTATCACCCCTCACTCCTCCCCTCATAAATACTCAAATTTGCATAAATAAACGAATGAAATATTGATTATATGTACTGGATCTTTTGAACGTTTCCGCAAAGTGTTAAATTGACAACAGTCCTACCCACTTAGCCTTACCTAACCACTCTAACCTGCATATTGACTGCCCACGCATCCGTAACCTATTCCAAGAATATTAAAATTTCGCGTAACTTGTTGACAGTTTATTTACCAATGTATCTTCGATCGCTGCGGATTGGTAGATGTACATATGTGAATTTTTGTCAATTTCTTGTTTTTATTATTATTATGCACTTGGGATGTTGATGTTTGTTTCGTTCCTTCACTAAATGATGAGTCAGAGGATAAACTGACTTTCAATTTTAAAATTTGGAATCGATTTATGGCAATTCCTTGCATTAAGGAATTCTGATAGTGATACAATTTGTGGAGGCATGGGAAGTCAATATGCAGGTTAGGGTGGATAGGGAAGACTAGTGAATCGGGGTTTTAGGGCAGGGCGGTTGTTATTTAAACCGCGATTACAGTCAATAGCTCCCGTACATGGAATCGATAATTCACTCGTTTTTTATGTAATTTTGGGTTTATGTGGGGAGGGGGGACTATAGAAGGGATGGGTGAATGATAATAATTTTTTTTTATTGATTGCTGGAATCACGTTCCAAATTCTCTGCATTGAATTTAGTATCAATAAATTCTATGAAATTCGTGATATTTTATATTCTTGAAACCATATTTTTGTGTGAGAGGGGGTTGATGAGTTGATAAAATAGTAAAATCTATGATGCAGCATTATTTCGTTTGCCTTCAAAGGTGATCGCACAAAACTTTAAGTTCGTAGCTTTTGGTGGTTATTAGTAGATTTGCCGGAATTGGTCGAAATCATACTTCCATCCACATACTTTTGTATGGGATGGGTTACTAAGATAAAAGAGATTTCAAAACTTTTAATACAGCTTTGTTTTACATATTTTTAGATTTGGTTGTACAGAATTTCAAGTTAAAACCCTTTAATAGTTTGGTGATAATTGATTTCTTATAAATCGTCGAAACAATCTTTTGTATTAGAGATATAAGTTTACAAGTTATTCGATAAGTTTATGTTTTAAATTTTTAAAAAATTTACAAATTTTTAAGTTTGTAGTTTAAAATCTCAATAAAATATTTTGGGTTTTCTATGTTTTTTTCAATGTACATGAAACTTCGTGCTGGTTAAGATCTTTTTTCGATATATAACAGTTATATTTAAAATTAATATTTATATTTTGTGTATATCAAATGGATGTATGTTCTTGCAAAATTTAAACTTTGTATCTTTTACCAGAGCCCTAAAAGAATTAGTAAAAGTTTTTAACTTTTAGATCTACAATCTTCGTCCACTTACACCACCCAATTTAAAAAAATTACCGTTAAAAGTCACGGAGCTTCATAATCTGACAATATTTCTTTTGTTAATTGCTTAATTATAGGTGCTAAAGAATAGCTCGGTGGCGCCACTATGTGCTCGACAACTTTGGTATGAAGGGAGTTTTCCAAAAGGTCTTTATACTCTAGATGAAATCTGAGAGTATATTGTGTTTGCCTTACCGTTTGTAACGCTAAGAAATAATGCTCGCACAGAGCCGCCAAGGGTACAGAAATATTTGTTGTCGCTCAAAAACTTCGATTCCGAATTGCTGTCTGTCCGTCTGTCCGTCTGTCCGTCTGTCTGTCTGTCCGTCTGTCCGTCTGTCCGTCTGTCCGTCTGTCCGTCTGTCTACAGCATAACTCTCGAACGCTTTAAGCTATCGTGCTGAAATTTGTTGTGTATCATTTTTAGCAAAAAAGAAACTTTAAGTTCGTGAACGGGCCACATCCCCCCACTCCTTCTACCCCCTCCCATACAAATTTCACGAAATTTCGAAATTTTCAGAAATTGATTTTTCTTAGAAACCATTTAAGCTATCGATTTGAAATTTGGGTTCAAGTATTATGATATAGATACCATTAATGTGACTCAATATTGATCCGATCCCATCACTTCTCCTACCCCCTCCCATACAAATGCATAATTTTGAAAAATGCAGTTTTTCGATTTTCATCGAAACTAGTAAAGTTATAAAAACGAATTTTTGCCAGAATTCATTTCATTAGAATTCCAATCAGCACTAAAAAAATTATCAACTTCCCCTCACTCCTTCTACCCCCTCCCATACAAATTTCACGAAATTTTGAAACTTAAATTAAATTATTTTTCTTCGAAACTGTTAAAGTTATCAATTTGATATTTCGCACAAAGTATTAAAATTGAAATATCAATAACAGGAAAAAAAATTGTTTTCATCCTTACACTCCTTCTACCCCCTCCCATACAAATGCATCATTTTTGTTAAATGCATTATATCGATTTCCATTAAAACTAGAAAAATTACAAACTTAAAATTTTGCCAGAATTTGATTTTTAATAGTTGCAATAAATGCTGGAAAAAATTATCAGCTCAGCTTCCCTCCTTCTACCCCCTCCCATATAAATATCTGTATTATAAATTCAAGAAAAGCATTTCTCCTTCGAATATATGAGAGCTGTCGACTTTGAAATTGAATCAAAGCATAGTGATAAGGGTGATGATAAGCAGTTTCAAAATCATCTAAAACGTTCCACTTCCTCTGCCACCTCCCATACAAATGCCTCAATTTAAGGAAAACTATGACCAATTTCTTTAAAAATAATGAAAACTAAAAATTTTAAATTCAGCACGAAGCATTTTACACGCCATTTTCGGTGTCACATAGGAGAAATACAAACCTCCGCCTCTACTTCTACCACCTCCCATGTAAAGTCACTTCTCACTATTCGAAATAATTTGAGATGACATATTTGCCGGTATATTAAAGTCATTTCCATCTCATCTAGAGTATCATATGATTGGGCTTTAAGCCCAATCATAATTCTGTTATGTTTTTACATTAAATTTAATTTTTCGCATCTTTTAGGTTGCTGACGAGGAAGTAATAATATCTCCTTCTTCGTCTATGGCACTGCAGCCCAAACTAGGTTTTTGCCTCCTGACGTGATTAGTTACATATTGTGAAAGGGTTGTTAGCCATGCGCAAAAAATTGTTTACATCTATGAAACTAACATTCTGCACAAAGTAATTTGAACGGGATTTAAACAATCAATTTAGCAATTATTAACATCTACCGACCTCTTAATTCTATCCTCTTCCATCCACATATGTAAATCCAAACTAGCATACATAATCGATTATAATACTAAATCTACAAATGTACTGGAGCTGCTGGCCCGACTAGTTGGCAGATATTTATAATATTTTCTTATATTCTGGACAATTAATATTATTAGTTTTTCTTCTGGTTAATTTCCGATAAACTGCGTGTGGCGTCGTAATTTAAGCAAGGTGTCTTGTCTCATATTTGGGCCAAGATAAAAAATATTTCTCGACCACCTATGGTTTAACGCGCTCGTCGCCGTCTCTTCGCGTATGCCATTTAGTCCGAAAATGTATTTCGAGATGTGCTCTTTCGGTTTTCTTCTTATTATTTTAAAAATTTGTATCTGATGTTCTCGATTTTTTTTTTCGTCATATTTTCGTCTGGACCGATTAATCACTCTTGAATTTCTTAAACGCTAAAATGGTGTTTAAAGGTGTCAGTTCAATTAGTGCGCCAGGCCATGCGATGGAGATAAATGACATGGAAATATTAATGTGAAAATATCGAAGACTAAAAAAATAGCTTTCGCGCAGTTATTTGCGATTTCATTCATTTCATTTTTCAAATTCTTATTTGCTACAGATTTTTTTTTTAATTCTTCGGTTTTGTGCTACTCGATTTGATACCATTGTGACCATTTCGTCAGGGTTACTAGTCCCTCAAATCTTTTTTAACAATTAGTTTTTCTCAATTATTTATATTATTTTTTAATATTTATTCTAACCCACGGTTTTGGTTAGCAGTATGAGGACGATAATCTCAGCCATAATAGATTTTCTGCTAATAGGACTATTTCACTTCTTGCTCTCGGTATAAGAACTATCTATTAACCATTTTTGGCATCACACTCAAGGCCAATGTACAGAATTTTTTTCCTGCTGACCTTACTCAAACCTAAGATTTGGATGTTATAGTGCTTCATTTTACGGAGTATAGACCGAGTAAACCCTCTTCTTCCATAAATGTTAGTCCGTTCCCGAAGCCAATCATAGTCCGTTTTCAAATGAGTGTGGCGGCTTATACGGTACTAACCGACTAAACCGTGGGGTCTTGGTAGCTCAGTGGTCACCACCACCTGCGCTACAACTCTAGATCCCAGGATTTTAATCCAACTGCCTGCATAGTATTTCCTTAGCGTCTAAGGTAGGGGCTGATTACACAAACCTTACTGACGAGTCCGTCGTAAGCCGGGGTGGAATGTAACTGCAACAAGGCGAGTGCTTACTAGCTACATACTAAAGGTCATTACTTTGGCGTCCGTATCCGTCCGAAGATCACTTAATATTTTAAGATCATGAGTTCCTTCTACCTTCTACAATGGCAATACAGCCCAAATCGCGGAATTGTGGAAGGGTTGTTAGACTTTCGCACAACCTTCTATTTACCAATTTTTAATTTTTCGTAGATTGAGGTGACTAAGCAGGCAGTGTGCTGGAACTATGGGTCGACCGGGATTTGAACTCAAGACCTTTGCATTGTAAACCAACATGCTACCCAAACACGCTTATAATTTTGTGAGGGTTCATTTGCCATTTTCAGGGCAAGCGGGGCTGGCTGTTTGTGACTTCTACTGCCCCATCTCATAATGGATAATATTTAGGTTCATATGAATAAAGCTCGTCGGGCCTTCCGTATTCATTTTTCCATTCTTGAGGTTAAGGTAAATCTTCCTTCGCACGAAGCTGTTGTATGATTGTACTATGTATGTGGATAGTGATTTTCAGGCTACTCGAAAACTTTTCGGAAACCATTTTACTGGCCAGATAACATATTCAATGACGAACCTTGGAGTGCATTTAGATAGACCAAGATAGAATTTGAGATTTAAAGCCGGAAGTAGCAGTCGTTCAGTATGCTTAGAAACATAATCTGCTCTTGTTTTTATTTCGATATCTCACTTGACTTGCTGACTGAATTGCTTGGCATCATGGCAGAGTCGGTGAGGCCTCAGATCTAATCTTCATTGAGAAACACTTTGAGGAAACTTATAAGTTTGCCACAAAGTTTGTAACGCCAAGAAATAAGGCAGTACAGGCAGTTCGTGTAATCACTCAAAAATCTCTAAACCAGATGTCCGTCCGTCTTCCGACTATGTCCTCTCTGGCTTGAGAACGCGTTGAGCTAGAGAGCTCAAATTTTGTATATATCATTTCTGACAAAAAAGTAAGGTCCAGTTCGTGAACGGGCCAAATTGCTCAACCCCTTCTACCCCCTCGCACACAAAATTACACAATTCTGCAATTTGACAATAAACAGATTTGCTCGAAAAGTATAAATGCTATTGATCTGAAATTTAGAATACAATACTTTTTTAATAATTTAAATTTACGTCTTAAAAATTATTTCTGTCCACCTCTTCCTTCTGGCACCTCCCATACAAACTGCACTTTTTCATAAAATGCTCGAAGCCAATTTACTCAGTACGTATATTATCGAGCTGAAATTGTGCACTAAATATTTGTTTAGAATTATTAGTAAGACCAAAAATAAATTACGTGATTAGTTTCACACCTCCTACCCCCTCCCATACAATCTGAAACAATTTCACTTTACAAAAAGTCGATTCCCCTAAAAAGTATGAAAGCTACTTATCTGCAATTTAAAGAATGTCAAAAGTATGATGTTTTTAGTATTTCTAAAAAAGTCATAAAGAACTCGTCCCTTTTTCTACCACCTCCAATACAAACAGCACTATTTCACCAAATCCAATACGTTAATTTTCTCAGTACCTATTAAATTTTTGGATCTTAGATTTTGTATAAAACATTTTGAAAGCAACTCTAGCGTGATGTGAAAAAATTAGTTCAATTTCGTCACCCCCACCACCACTTTCCCTACGAAATTTCTTAAAATCAAAAAAAGGTTTTTTTCACCTAGAGCATCGCCCAATCGTAGTCCTGTTATGTTTGAAGTTTGACTTCGAGCCAGGTTATCTTAGAATAACTTAAGTTGACCAACACACTCTGGTCTTCCTTCAGGAGGCGGTTCCCAAAATGAACGAGCTCTTGAAGGACATTTTTATTTTTAAAGTACCAAATTGAACTTAATAATACTGTAGCGAACAGTCCAGTCGGTTTAGGAAGGGATGAAATAAGATGAAAATAAACAAAATGAACAATTAATTGAATAAGGATGGACAGGATAAATCGGTTAATGTTGTCTTTAAATTGCGTGACGTTATAATTACTAGGAAAAACGGCCGCGGGTAGTGAATTCCACATTTTGGATGTTCGAGGTATGAACGACTGCCTAAATTTCACCGAACGAGATTTGTGTGACTCAACCATATACTCATGAGCGCGCTCAGCAGCACGAGTATTGCGCGCGAACTTATATAAGGGAGGGATAAGACGACTAATCTCAAGGCTACAGCGGCCATGGAAGTATCTGTAGTAGAGGGTAAGTACTCCGACATTTCTGCGATGTTCAAGGCAGTCTATAGAAGCCGTTATGGTATCGTCTCCAATAAGTCGAAGCGCAAAACTCTGAATTCGATCCAGCATCTTTAGATGAGTTTTGGGTGCTCCAGCCCAGATATGCGAATTGTACTCGAGTCGGGGCCTTATGTATGACTTGTAGATGGTTGCAAGATCGGATGTTTTAAAATGTTTCTTGCACCTTCGGAGAAAACCTAAGCACTTGGAGGCGTCTAAAGCTACATTGTGGATGTGCTGGCTCCAGTCAAGTTTTTTAGGTAGAAATTCTCCGAAGGATCAAGAGTTACATCATTAAAGATAAGGTCAGGTACCGTCATGTCGTATTTAAGAGAAAGATGACAGGCTTGTGTTTTAGTGGCATAAAACTCTACTCGATTCGCTCTGTCCCATTGCAGGATTATGTTGAGGTCAGTGTTTAATGAATTAAATAACTCCTGGCGCTTAATAGGCTCAGAAGATTGGTGCGCCTCAGCAATTGAGTCGAAGCTGTAAATGTTTTCGAGTGTACTGTCATCTGCGAAGCTGTGAATTGGGTTGAGAGTCGACGACAGAAGGTCGTTAATAAAGATTATAAATAAGGTAGGTGATAAAACGGAGCCTTGAGGGACGCCGGAATTGATAGGAAAGGGAGACGAAGAGACGCCATCTAAAACAACTTGTATGGCGCGCTTCGATAGGAAATTCTCAATCCATAACAAAAAAGAAGCATTGAAGCCAAATGCTTTTAGCTTAGAAAGTAGGGATTTATGGCAAACTCTATCAAACGCTTTCGCAATGTCTAATGCAAGTACTTGGCCTACGCCAAATTTGTGTATGCAAGTGTTCCAGCGTTCGGTTAGGTAAACCAATAGATCACCTGTGGATCTTCCCGACCGGAAACCATATTGGCGATCATCTATAAGTTGATTGCTCTCCAAGTATTGCATGATCTAGAGGTTGACAGCAGTTTCCATAACTTTTGACAGCACGGAGGTGATGGCTATTGGGCGATAATTAGCGGGGTCCGACTTGCTTCCTTTCTTGGGTATAGGCTGCACATTCGCTTGTTTCCAGCTATTTGGGAATTTTCCTGAAGAGTAGGATTGGTGGAAAAGGTTGCGTAGAGGTTTAGCCAAAGATGAGAAGCATTTTTTAAGAGTTAAAGGGGGAATGCCGTCAGGACCAGAGGATTTATTGATATTGAGATCCTGAAGAATTTTAGCTATGACGCGAGTGCGAAACTTTATGGCACGCAATATGGTACCTGTAGGTGATACAGTTGGGGGTGACTGATTACTAGGTGGAAGGGTTGAATTTCTCGCAAAACTCGCTGCTAGTAAGTTTGCTTTTTCAACTGGATCAATGACTGGCCAGCTGCCGTCAGAAAGAGGTGGTGTGGACGATGAAATAAAATTATTACTGACGGCCTTAGCAAATGACCAAAATGATTTAGATCCTTTAGCGTATGCAAAGACCTTTCGTCCTAATTTTAAGTCATGCTGTTTTTTTGCGCGGTAAATTATGGCGTTGCAGGATTTCCTTGCTTTGTTATACATATCTCTGTGGCTGAGAGTGGGGTGTGTCCTGAACTTGCTAAATGCAAGTTTCTTTGCGTGGATTGCATCGAGACAATCTTTGGTAAACCTAGAGTCCTTACATGGTTTAACTCTTTTAAGGTTGAAGGGAATTAAGAGCCGCATTCCTTTAGGAATTGTTTTGGTAATATTATTACAGGCTAGATCGCAGTTATTAGATATAAAACACAGTTTCCAATCAAAAGCTTTGAAGAATGCGTTTAGTTCGTCCCAGTTGGCTCTCTTGAAGTGCCAAACGATCCTCTTTGGAACTTTTACCAACGGCGGTTGTAATGCCGTTATTGGGAACTATGCACGAATCAGGAAGTGATCCATATCACCAATTGGCGATGGTGCGATAACAGATACGTTATATTTCTCTGGCTGGTTTGTGAGAAAAAGATCCAGTAGACTTGCGTAATGGTCTAAAACATCAGGCAGCCGAGTAGGTTCACTCACCAGTTGTTTCAGTCCATTGACGGAAGCGAACATCTCAGTATTTCGTCCCTGTTGGTCCGTGTGGTTCGAGTATTGTGGCCAAGCAGTGTTATGAACGTTGAAATCGCCTGCGATAACGATTTCAGCATCAGGCTTAGCAGCATATATCTGCTGGAATGAGTCAGACAACCTATCCAATTCATGGTTGGTGTCGTCTGACGAAAGCCCTGGACTTCTATACACATAGCAGAAAAATATGATGTGTTTGCTAAAGGTTAGTCTTATCCAACAAAAGTTAAAAGCTGGATTGGAGCAAGGTTCCAGGGATGGAACCAAATCGTAACCAACATCATCTCGAGTATATAATGCGAGACGCCTTTGGCGAAAAAAGGTTGGAATTAAGTGATATCCAGGAACAGAATAGGATTGCTCACTCCCTGGAAGCACTTTAGTTTCGCCAAGTGCTAATATGTGCGGTCTTGAAGTTTGGGTGTAGATGTAGAGTGAAAGGTAAGCACCCTCGAACATTCAGTTGATCAAATATAAAAGACATTGAGGAATGAGAGGGAATTTAATTTTTAAATTTGATCCAAAATAAAAGCGAAGATGAAAACTAAGATCACTAAAAAATTAAAAACGAAGAGAAAAAAGAAACCAAGTAAAAGCAACAACAATAAAGATAAATATATAAATAATTAAAATATAAATACACTAATACACAGTATAGGAATGACGACAACAACAAGGAAAAAAGGAAAAATGCCGCTAACCGATAGAAATCGCTGTCTGGCGACTAAATATGCCAGTAACTAGGCCTTTAGTACAAGTATGACACCAGATGCTGATTTATACCGGTACATCGGCATTAAGCGGGATGAGGGGTTAGTAGTGGTCAGTCCTTGTCGATGACCCCATTCACTGCACTTTATTTAATTTCCACTGTTATTTCTTCTTTTCGTTCTTTCTTTTAATCAAACTTTGATTATATTTTAATCAATGGCAGATCACACCACACGAATAGGATTGAGATAAAAGATTGTTAGCACAACACCAATTATCGTGAAAAGAACAAAGAACACGGCGTATTATGAAAATAAAGTCGGAGCGATCCACGGCACAACCGCACGCATCCAACGACCGAGTTGTTGCATCAAGCTACAGGTGGTGGAGTGTGCCGAGGCGCCTAACCTGGCGAAAGTGTCTGTGAAAGTGATCATCAAAATTTGGTCGGTTTTACAGGAATCCAGCAAGAAAGGATTGGGTTAAATATCAGGAGCTAATAAACCATAAGCTACTGGCAATAGTTCCTCACCCAAAAAAAAAACCACCATAAACATACAAACAACTTCCCACAAGAACTCTTACACTCAGAAGTTCGCCAAATATAGTAAGAACACTGTCTTCAACCAGACAGCGAATTTGATGTTTTAAAAAAAAAACGTGGCAGGAAGCTCTTTAACAATGCTAATTCTAGCAAACGACTGAGATAAATACTTAGCAGCAAATACGCTTTTTAAAAACAGTTAAGAGCCGTCAAAGGAAATTCATGAAGGAGATTATGTGCAATAGATAACGTCAACGATACCGCTAGGATAAACAAGAACCTATCAAAAGACCCATACATGCCTGAATTACTGGATAAAGGCAATGGTTCATGGGCCGAGTCCAGCGGAAAGTCACTTGAACTTTTAATGCAAACGCATTTCCTCGTTCATATGTCGATCGTATTGTAGATAGCTAACTCGGAACTAGTAGATACAGTCGTGATGCTAAAAAACCATGAGAATTTCTTTCAGTTTCTTCAACCTTACGAGTCACCAAGACTGGATGAGGTCTACCCCGCTATGAACCACAATACGGATAAGACCTGGTTGACATATACAAAGCATGCATCAGTTTTTACCACATACCGAAAACATGGCTAGAGGACAAGGTGGTTTTTAAACCTAAACCGGACAGAGCCTCCTATAATACCCCGAAGGCCTTCCGACCCATTAGCTTAACTTCGTTCCTTCCGAAAGGCTTGGAAAAAATGTTGCGAATTTGAACCTCTATGTCAGGTGCCTACAATAATACGCCTTTCTGAAAGGTAGATCAAGTGATACCGCCTTACATGGGACAGTAACCCCCGTAAAGAAAGCTTTCCATCATAAAGAGGTTACACTTGGAGCCTTTCTAGACGTGGAAGGCGCATTTACCCACGTCAACATTGATGCCATACTTTGTGCCATGCGCAGCCAAAGTGTGGAACCTCTCCTGACTGCATGGATCGCTCACGAAAAATTGAAGCACGGATAGGTGAAGAGACAAGAAAAGGCTCTGTCCTTAAACGAACGGTTCATGGCGGCATAATACCGACTTTCTAGTGGGTCCTAACGGGGAATGAACCACTTTCCGTTTTAAATCGAAACCGCTATCCCACAATAGCATATGCAAACTATTTTCTTCAGAAGATGAAGACCATATGTTTTCAATCCACCAACCATTCGGGGCATCACTCGAACCGGGTCAAAAATCTAGGTATTATTCTCGATGGTAAATTATCCTGGAACGCCAATATTCAAGAACGAGCAAAAACAAGCTACCCTAGCCTTTTTCGCTTGCAAAATGACATTCGCCTTGAGATGGATCCTTAAGCCGCACCTCATTCACTGGATGTATAGCAGTATTGTCAGACTAATTATTTGCTATGGCGCGCTGGTGTGGTGGGTAGTGGTGGTACTAAAAACCAACCTAGGTACAGCTAATCCAACGCAAGGCGTGTTTGTGTATAACAGGCGCTCTTAGAACCACACAAACTGAAGCCCTACCTCCACCTTATCTCTTTATAAGGCAAACAGCAACCATTGCTGCCATTAAAAATAAAACCTCTAATTCGTGATCAGCACTAATATTTGGCAATGGCAAAATTTTAACCGTCATTAGAAACGCAACTTCACTTTTAGACTGCGTGTATGATTGCATGAACTAACCACAGGATGAGAAACGGAAGAGTTTCACATTAAGTTTCCTGAAACGAATGGGCAACAAACACGATACTGAGTGACTGTGCAGGTCCTCATCTCTATATGGCCGGATCTTAAACTAACCAAGGAACATCCACACTTCTTTCCATCTTATAGAACACGCGACTATGTTCATAGCGGATGTATTAGCCATTAAGGAGAACATGAAAATTATTTTAGATATGCAGAACAGTCTCGAAAATTTGATTTATTTTCACAAACAGCTGTGCTGCACTTCTGGCACTCCAATCGTACAGGACCAAGTCCAAGGTAGTATCCATTTGTAGTCACAATTTGAATCGCCTAGCGGCTATAAAAGTATTTTTAATTTGGATACCAGGTCGTAGCGACCTGTCAGGAAACGATGTAACAGACACGCTTGCTCGGCAAGGATCTGTAAACATTAACTCCATTAGGAAGTCAGTCGATGTAGCACTAACAATGTTGATGATTAGCTTCAAACTAACTATTTTGGATTCATTCTTGACGAGATGGAGTCAGCTGGATAGCTGTAGAACGACCAAATCCTTTTGAAAAGAACCGAATAAAAATATCTCATTATTGTCGCACGCAAGCATTCAGGTTGCGGATCGCAAGCGACAGCCGTTGCAGAGGTTGCGAGGAAGACGAAGAAACTATCGAGAGTTATCGTTGTCATTGTCCTCAAAATCTCCAGCAGTCGTCTTCTTTGTTTAGGCTCTAGATTCATCTCAGAAATAGACGACCTCAGAGCGTCAAACATTAGAGCCTGCTTCGGTTTGCAAATCGAACCAATTGGCTACAACAAGAGGCGTAACTTTACGCCATCAATAGGGGAAGTACAATGGGCCCTACTATTATAGATGGCCCCATTGCATTGTGGTTCTTCGTAACAACCCTCCTACAACCTAATCCCTATATTATACTTCAGCTAGGCCAAGGCTTCTTTTATTGCCAACAATACTGCTTGGAACACACTACAATAACCCGGAAAATATACTGCAGTTAAGCGTGGCGGAGAAAAAACCTCACACTTAATTTTGGAGCCATCAGTGTAAAAGGATATGGACTCTTCCTCCCGCATTTCATCCGCATTCCATTCCAGTCTTGAGGATGATGGTAAGGAAATTATTATCAAAAACATAACAGGACTACGATTGGGTGTAAGGCCTAATCTTGCGATACTCTAGATGAAAGAGAAATTTTTCGATTTCAAGAAAAATTGTAGGGGAAGAAGGTTAACGACATTGAACTAATTTTTTCTCATCACGCTAAAGCTGCTATCAAAACGTTTTATACAAAATTTAGAATTCAAAATTTTAATAGGTAATGAGAAAATTAGTGTATTGGATTTAGTGAAATTGTGCAGTTTTTAAGGGAGGTGGTAAAAGAAGGAGTGAGATCTTCATGACTTTTTCAGAAATAACTATAAATATCATGCTTGATATAATATCATAAATTATGAAAAAAATTATAAATATGTATTTAAATTGTAAATCAGTAGCATTCATACTTTTCAGGAAAATCCATTTTTTGTTAAGTTGTGAAATTTTGACAGATTGTATGGGAGGGGGTAGAAGGAGTAACAGTCTATTTTTTTTGGTCTTACTAATAATTCTAAGGGAAGGAGGAGGATACGCACGATTTTTAAACAGTAGATTGAAATCATCATAAAAATAATATGTTCCAAATTTCAGAAGAATATCTGTTATACTTTTCGAGCAAATCCGTTTGTTGTGAAATTGCGCAATTGTGTCATTTTGTATGGGAGGGGGTAGAAGGGGTGGAGCGATTTGGCCCGTTTATAAACTTGACCTTACTTTCTTATCAAAAATAACGTGTACAAAATTTGAACTATCTAGTTCAACGCGTTCTCAAGCTAGAGAGCGCACAGACGGACGGACGGATATCCGGCGGGTGGCTGCACTTGGAGACATGTGCTTGCCAATAATATCGAGGGGGAGCAGATGAAACAGTACTTCCAATACTGCGAAGGAGGTTGCTATCAGAGCCCCACTTATGCATATATATATGTATTGTTCTTTGCACCTTGCCGAGAAGAGTGTGTATTGCTTTTTGTTATATTTTATTAAATCGCTATACAATGGACGTCCAACATAACGTATGATAGAATGTTACGCTCATTCGTTATATCAAATAGTTCGTTAAATCGAACATATTTTTTATAAGCTTAAAATAAGAAATAAAACAACATATTTGCTTGAACATATTACTTATTCAATGAAATAAATGAGATATCAAACTTGAAATGAATTAGTATGCAATAAAAGTCTTTGACATATGTTTGTATTTTGGTAGCCTCAAGGCTCTTAGAAACTGCCTCCTTATTCGTTTCTCGCAACACGTGTGTCACGAAGCGACCAATATTTTTTTGAACGGTCCATTCAAGCTGCCAGGGGAATTTAATTTTTTTCATTGAAATCTGGAATGCTATCCTTCAAAATATTTTTCAATAGTTTTCCAGTGTACGCCTTCTAATTTCAAGCCATGACAATTCAGGACACTACACCATATTGGTTTAATTCTTTTAAAAGATTTCTGAGTGTTTCTACTCCAATATTTACGATTTTGGCCACAGGCCGTGCTAATAGTGTAGTTGAACCAATTCGAAAACATTTCAGTCCATCGGTTGAATGAGGACAGTTACGTTAGGTGGCATAAAAATTACCCAAATTTTTCCATCTTCAGTTTCTTTAATCGATGTCTTTTTATACTCTAGATGAAATCTGAGAGTATGTTGTGTTTGCCTTACCGTTTGTAATTCAAAGAAATAACGCTTGCACAGAGCCGCCAAGGGTACAGAAATATTCGTTGTCGCTCAAAAACCTCGACTGTCTGTCCGTCTGTGCGTCTGTCTACAGCATAACTCTCGAAAGCCTTGAGCTATAGTGCTAAAAAAATTTTGTATGTCATTTTTAGGAAAAAAGTAACTTTAAGTTCGTGAAAAGGATACATCCCCACTCCTTCTACCACTCCCATACAAATTTCATGAAATTTCGAAATATTAAGAAATTGATTTTTCTTAGAAACAATTTAAGCTATCAACTTGAAATTTAGGCCAAAGTATTATGATATAGATGTCATTAATTGCATGCATATTTTCGATTTTTATTGAAACGAGTAAAGCTGAAAAGACAAAAATTAATTCCACTATAATTGCAATTATTTTTAAAAAGAGTCATCCTTCTAACCCCCCCCCCCATACAAATTTCAGGAAATTTTAAAATTTAAATTAAATTATTTTTCTTCGAAACTGTTAAAGCTATGAACTTGATATTTTGTACAAAGTATAAAAATAAAAATATCAATTACGCAAAAAAAAATTTTTTATCCGTACATTCCTTCTACCCTTCTTCTTCAATGGTGCTACAGCCCAAATCGGGCTTTGGCCTCCCGACCTTCAGGTTCCTTAACATTTTCATTATTTATTGCGGAAGAGTTGTTAGCTCTTCGCACAACCCTCTATCTACGAATTTTTCATTTTCGTAGATTGAGGTAACCAAGGTATATTCATCATATCCTTCTACCCCCTCCCATACAAAAGCATAATTTTTGTTAAATGCATTACATCGATTTCCATTAAAACTTGAAAAAGTACAAACTTAAAATTTTGCCAGAATTTGTTTTTTAATAATTGCAATAAATGCAAAAAAAATTATCAGCTTCGCTTCACCCCCCATATAAATATCTGTAAATAATGTAATGTAAAAAAAAAAAAAAAAGAAAAGCATTTCTCCTTCGAATATAGATGAACTATCGACTTTGAAATTGAATCAAAGTATGGTGATGGGGATGATGATAAGCAGTTTTAAAATTATCTTAAACGCCCCACTTCCTCTACCACCTCCCATACAAATGTCCCAATTTCAGGAAAACTATGTCCAATTTCTTTACAAATAATTAAAACTAAAAACTTTAAATTCAGCAAAAAGCATTTTGCATGCCATGTTCGCTGTCATATACAAAAAATAAAAACCTCCCCTCTGCTTCTACCACCTCTCATGCAAAAGTCTCTATTCGCTATTTGAAAGAATTTGAGATGACATATTTTCCGATATATTAAACGCCATCCCATTTCATCTAGAGTATCATATGATCGGGCTTTACGCCCAATCATAATTCTGTTGTTTTTGCTAATTTTTGAACTTCCCAAAATGTCTCAACCTGTGAAAATTGCTTACATTATAGATAAGTTTGAAGAAACTTAGATATTGTAAAAAAAACGACGAAAAAACCGTTTTTTTAAGGTCGACACATTCTTGCAAGCAGTTTCAGAGTGCAAACAATTCACAGGAACCACCTTATTTAGAAATTATCGCGGTTTGCTTTGACTTTCCAATAATAGACCGCTTGTTTTTTTTCATACTTCGGGTATGAAAACAAAAAACAAGCTTATATGTATACTAAAGCCCGCATATAAGCACATTGACGCGGCACCTGGTTTTTATGCTAATATGCGGGTTGTATATGTATTCGATGTCCGCATATATGCATAATGTTGTGAGTTTATCCAGGGACTGTTTGAAATCACAAAACTGTGCTCTTATCCGAATTTTAGAATGGATCAAAGAAATCGGATATAAAACATTTAAAAACGCTAATTGCAAGTAAAGCATTCTCTAAAACTTCTTTTTTTGTGTTTTTGGTAGTTATGTCTATAAAATACTCCTCCAAAGTTTCCATAATTTTCAGGCACATACTATTTGCAGTAAGATACGTTCGGAGAATGATTACTGCATTCATAGTTTCACTTTGAGTGGCTGAGTGTTTTTTTCCCGATTTTGAGAATTTTCATTTACATCGTCATGATCACTAATATGAGCATTATGAATTTGATCCACTGTACGAGTATCTTGCTCTGCAAGTTCTCCATAGTATTGTATATTTGAATCAACATACTACTCAAACTCCTCTTGCGAAATCAATAACTGAACAATCTCAATCATACTATATCATTTATTTCACTGCTCCCGTATTTGATAAATTCAGCTTTCTTAAAATAATTTTGAATAGTTTGTGGGCTTATTAACCACCATAACCGTTTAATATATTTTAATGCTTCAAAAATATTAATTGACTTAACGAAAACTTGTTTACTGATGATCTGTCTATAATAAGCCTTAAAGCAGTGTATAAAACCTTGAGCAAGGGGTTAAATATGAGTTGTGGTATTTGCTGGGATAAACTGAATTTCAATATTCTCGATCGTAGTTTTACTACTGTATTTATGGCAAGCGGCATTATCAATGAATATTAAGATTTTTATTTCTTGCTTACCCAAAATTTTGGTCCATACGAAACCGTCCAAGTTTGCTCTAAAGTTTGAAACGCTAAGAAATAAGGCTCGGAGAAAAAAAAACGAATGATACAGAAGTTTAAATAATCACTCAAAAATCTCAAAACCGGATGTTCGTCCTTGCACTCTCTAGCTTCAGAACGCGTCGAGCTAGATAGTTCAAATTTTGTACACGTCATTTCTAACAAAAAAGTAAGGTCAAGTTCGTGAACGGGCCAAATCGCTCCACCCCTTCTACCCCCTCGCACACAAAATGACACAATTGCGCAATTTGATAATAAACGGATTTGCTCGAAAAGTATAAAAGCTATTGGTCTCAAATTTGGAACATATTATTTTTATGATGATATCAATCTACCGTATAAAAATTATTATTATTATTATTATTATTAGTAAGATCAAAAAAAATTAACTCCGCCATAGACGGTTCCAAGCCCGGTTTGAGGAAGGAGGAGGGAACATGGAGTTAACCTGGCCAGTAACACCAGTGCGTCTCAGGAAATATGTAAAAAATATGACATAGTCATATTAAGCTTAAAACTCTCACCCTTTTTCTACTAGGGTATAATAAATAAGTAGAACCGGTCCTCCGGGTCGGGGGTTGGGCGACGCGCCGACAACGCACCACCGGAAAAAGAACACTGTCCAGAAATCTGAATAACAGGCTCGGAAAGGATGGACTCAACGGCAACGACCCCGCAAACGAAAAATGGACTATTCTATTGGATCTTGGAATGTTCGATCCTTATTTCGGACAGGAGCTCTGAAAGAGTTTCTCGAAGAAGTGGCAAAACACAACATCAACATAACTGCCATCCAAGAAACGAAATGGCTCGGTAGCGAATCTCATGGACATGAGATCACACACAATCTACCCAAGTGGAAAATTGTCGGGAAGCAGAGAGTTTGGAATCGCTTTTATCGTTGACAAACAGCATGTCACGAGCTTCAGACCAGTAAGTGAAAGACTGCAATCCGACTAAAGACTAAATTTTTCAACACTTGGTTGATCAGCGTTCACGCACCAACAGAAGACAAGGACGATATAACTAAAGACGAATTTTATGCCACCCTAGAGACAACCTATGACTCACTGCCCTCGAATGACCTAAAAATTGTCTTAGGGGATTTTAATGCAAAAGTCGGAAAGGAGGAGGCTCATAGAGGAACAACAGGCGGGCACAGTCTTCATGACATCACCAACAACAATGGCCAACGTCTTATTGATTTCGCAAGCAGCAAAAATATCATAGTTAGCTCTACGTACTTCCCACATCGCGATATTCACAAACGAACGTGGGCATCACCAGATGGTCACACCTTCAACCAAATAGACCACGTTCTAATTGAGAAAAGGGCTGCTTCCAGCATACTTGATGTACGAACTCTCCGCGGTGCGAATTGTGACTCTGATCACTATCTAGTCAGAGCTAAGTATCGATGCAAAATAGCTTGTCGTGGATATTCGAAAACGAGTAGAGCTCGCAAATTCAATGTCGACAAGCTTAACGACGAAACGGTGGCGCAAGCTTACATGTTAGCATGTAATAAACACCTGACACCAATATATGAAAATATCCAAAATATGCCAGTGGATAATACGTGGATGAAAACAAGAGACGGCATCAAATCCTCCGCGGAAGAGGTATTAGGATATCAAGCACGGCGAAAAAATAATGATTGGTTCGACCAAGAATGTCGCGACGCAATAGATAGAAAGAACGAAGCTTACAAAATTTTTACTGAACGACCAAAACGAGCTAAAAAAGAAAGATATGACGAGCTTAGGCGATATGCGGAAAAGACTTGCAGACGAAAACAAAGGAAGTACTATAATGACAAAATACAAAGAATGGACGACGACTTGAGAAAAAATAAAACGCGAGACGCATACGCAATAGCAAGAGACTTAAAAAAAGGATATAAGCCAAAAACCAGTCTCTGCAAAGACGCAGAGGGCAATATCATCAGCGACACAGAAGAAATCAAAAGGAGATGGGCTTCATACTTTGAACATCTTTTAAATCCCACCCCATTGGCATCGATCACAACAGACAACATTTCAATTGAAGCCTCAACTGACGAAGATGAACCATCATCGAAACTACCCACGCTTGTTGAAATCAAAGCAGCCCTATGTGACCAAAAACTAAATAAAGCGCCGGGAATTGACGAAATACCAGTTGAACTTCTGAAAAACGGTGGAAATTGTGTCGCTGAAATACTGCACAACATGATATGCAAAATTTGGACAGAAGAAACCATACCCGTCGATTGGCGAAAAAGTATAATATATCCAATTTACAAGAAAGGAGACAAACTCTGCTGTGAGAATTACAGAGGAATATCATTGTTGTGTACGTCCTATAAAATACTGACAAAAATAATTGAACGTCGTCTTAAGCCCTATACTAATCAAATAATTGGCGAATACCAAGGCGGATTCAGAACCGGAAGATCTACAACATACCAGATATTCTCGGTGAAACAGGTGTTTGAGAAATGCACAGACGTGCACCAAATCTTCGTAGATTTTAAACAAGCATACGACAGTATCGACAGGAGCGTACTGTACCAAATCGTGCTTGACTTTGGAATTCCTCCAAAATTAGTCCGACTAACAAGACTCACAATGACGAACACTGAATCCCAAGTGAGAATACAAACCGATTCCACAACCAGCTTTCGAACGAAATGTGGTTTAAAGCAGGGAGATGGTCTAGCCCCTATGCTTTTCAACTTGGCACTAGAGTATGTCGTCCGAAAAATCCCTGTCGACACCAACGGGACACTACTATTCAAGTCCACCCAACTAGTAGCATACGCTGACAACATTAACATTCTAGCAAGATCCTTCCCTAGTGCTAAGGAGGTATTTGTCAATCTTGACTCCGCCGCAAAAGAAGTCGGGTTGCGCATTAATGAAAGCAAAACAAAAGTAATGACGCAAACAAGAAGGAGAACGCCAATCAGACAAAACATAACAATTGCGGAATATAATTTGGAGAGTGTGGACAACTTCATATATCTTGGGGCTAATCTAGCAAAGGACGGTAATGAAACAGACGAAATCAAACGACGGATAATACTTGCAAATAAGACGTATTATTCGGTACTTCCAATAATGAAATCCAAGAAAGTGCACAGGAACAATAAGCTGCGGATTTATAAAACTATTATACGACCTGTGCTCTGTTATGGCAGCGAGACGTGGACATTAACGCGAACTTCCGAAAAAGCAGTTAACGCATTCGAAAGAAAGGTCCTCTGAAGAATTTTGGGACCTGTGAAGGATGGAACGGAATGGCGAATAAGATACAACCATGAGTTGTATCAACTCTACGACGAGCCAGAAGCTTCAACGTTCATCAAGCTACGTAAACTGCAGTGGGCTGGCCATGTAGAGCGAATGGAAGACAGAAGAATCCCCAAACTTGCTCTTAAAGGCAAAGCGAGTGGTAACCGGCCAGTAGGCAAACCACGCAAGCGATGGGAAGACTCGGTTGATGAAGACAGCAAAGCCATTTTAAAGATTAGCAGCTGGAGGACGCGGTCTTTGGATCGAGACGATTGGAGGCGACGACTTCAGGAGGCCAGGGCCCGATTTGGGCTGTCGCGCCATTGATGATGATGATGAAGATCCTTCCCTAGTGCTAAGGAGGTATTTGTCAATCTTGACTCCGCAGCAAAAGAAGTCGAGTTGCGTATTAATGAAAACAAAACAAAAGTAATGATGCAAACAAGAAGGAGAGCGCCTTTCACACTAATCATAACAATTGCGGAATATAATTTGGAGAATGTGGACAATTTCATATATCTTGGGGCTGATCTACCAAAGGACGGTAATGAAACAGACGAAATCAAACGACGGATAATACTAGCAAATAAGACGTAATATTCGGTACTTCCAATAATGAAATCCAAGAAAGTTCACAGGAACAATAAGCTGCGGATATATAAAACTATTGTACGACCTGTGCTCTGTTATGGTAGCGAGACGTGGACATTAACGCGAACTTCCGAAAAAGCAGTTAACGCATTCGAAAGAAAGGTCCTCCGAAGAATTTTGGGACCTGTGAAGGAAGGAACGGAATGGCGAATAAGATACAACCATGAGTTGTAACAACTCTACGACGAGCCAGAAGCTTGAATGTTCATCAAGCAAAGTAAACTGCAGTGGGCTGGCCATGTAGAGCGAATGGAAGACAGAAGAATCCCCAAACGTGCTCTGAAAGGCAAAGCGAGTGGTAACCGGCCAGTAGGCAAGCCACGCAAGCGATGGGTTGATGAAGATAGCAAAGCCATCTTAAAAACTAGCAGCTGGAGGACGCGGTCTTTGGATCGAGACGATTGGAGGCGACGACTTCAGGAGGCCAAGGCCCGATTTGGGCTGTCGCGCCATTGATGATGATTTCTTGACTTCCGAAACAGTGCGGCTCTTTCGACCAATTGCGTAAACATCCTTATACGAACCATCCATATTGCAAAGAAATAGTGATGTAATTCGATCCTTTCGTAATTTACCTTTAGTAAGAGTTTCACCTATTCTCGCTATGATTCCAGCAGGTAGTGCGTTATTTACCCATTCCTCAGTCGGTATCTCATCAGCCGAGTTTTTCTCCTCCGTGGCGTAGTGGTAGCGGGCTTGCTTCACAGTCAGTAGGTCGTGGGTTGGATTACCACTCCAGGCAGTAGTTTTTTTTAAGCACGAATTTTTCACTTGGTACTGGCAATGGCAAATTATTTGAAATAGAATTGGCTACCTCAATCCTTTCCTCCATGGCTATGTTTGTACATTGCACATTAAGTCCGAAATTACCTATAACACAGGTCATTCTGTAAAAAAAAAATCTTTGAAATGCGACATTTTCTTTTCTTTTCCACCACCATAACCACCCCTTCAATCAATCAATCAAATTCCTGTTAAGACCCCCTATAGGGGCATAGGACAGAAACAACTCTCTTCCACAAGGCGCGATCCTGAGCATCGGCTTTAAGCTGTTGCCAGGACTTGTTTATCCCTCTGGCCTCCTGCTCAACTGCTCGCTTCCATGTGTTACATTGTCGACCAACCCGACGTCTTCCTTGAGGGTTATAATCCAGAGCCTGTTTTGCGATGTTTCGCTCTGGTTTCCTCAAAGTATGACCGATCCACTGCCACTTTCGCCGTTGAATCTCAATACCTATTTTAGTCTGGCGAGTTGTACTCCAAAGTTCGTCGTTGGAGATTACTTCTGGCCAGAATATTCCTAAAATGCGCCGGAGGCATTGGTTTACGAAAGTCTGTAGTTTCTTGGTAAGTCGAACGGTCACTTTCCACGTAGTACAACCATATAACAACACAGATTTGACGCATGCGTCAAAAACTCGCAGCTTCGTGCGAAGGGAGATCTCTCTTAACCTCCAGAAAGGGGAAAGGATACCGAAGGCCTGACGAGCTTTATTTAGCCGAGCCTCAACATCCTTTTCGGCTCCGCCGTCCATGCTGACAATGCTTCCGAGATAGCAAAAATCTTGCACCTCTTCCACCATCCTGTCCATTAAGAACAATCGGTGTGCTTGCGTTCGAACCCATGTGCATGTACTTGGTTTTACGCATATTTATTTTCAGTCCCGCCTCTTTGCATTTAGAATGCAACGAGCGAACATTTGACTCTAAGTCCGAACGGGTATGTGCAAGCAAACACACATCATCAGCATAATCAAGGTGACTTAAGATGTTAAATAGTCTCCATTGAAGACCTTTACCTTCCCCACCTTCCAGTGCAGCTTTCAAGATGTCATTTATTACCACCAGAAACAGGGCTGGTGATAATATGCAGCCTTGTCTGACACCCGTTCGCACAGGAAAGCTCTCGGACAGCTCTCCTCTATGCAAGACGCGACACCTTGCATCTTCGTAGGATTCTTTAATCATAGCTATGACCTTATCTGGAATACCTCTCCTACGCAAAGCATTCCATATGTAATCTCGCTTAACGCTGTCGAAAGCCCTCTCGAAGTCCACAAACATGAGATGTAGTGGCGAACCCATTTCGGCTGACTGCTCTATAATTATCCGTAGGGTATTTGTGTGGTCGGTACAAGACGACCCTTTACGGAATCCAGCCTGATTAACTTCGAGAGTGCTCTCGACGACATCACTAATCCTATTGAGAATTACCTTAGCCATAATTTTTGATACGGCAGTAAGTAGACATACACCATGCCAATTGCCACAATCCCGAAGGTCGCCCTTCTTCGGAATTTTCACAATGACGCCATCCTTCCATTCAGTCGGATAACTTCCATCATTCCACACCTTAGTGAAGAGTGGGAGGAGTATATCGGCTGTTATTTCCGGGTCCGCTTTGAGGAGTTCGGTTGGTAGTCCGTCTATACCTGGAGCTTTCCTTCCCGCCATTGACCGAATGGCGGAAACTATCTCTTCCTTATCTGGGGGATCGTCCCTAATAGAGGATTGTTGCGGTTGGATGTTTGGAAGTTGTTCTGTTTCCGGAATATCTTCATCCGACAAGATGTTTAAAATATCAGAGAAGTATTCCTTCCATCGTCGCAACTGGTGTTCACTCATATTAAGGAGAGTTCCGTTGACATCTCTCACCAGGTGGTTGGCGGTGAAATTCCTGTTCGTCAACTGTTTCATGATTTTGAAAAGTGAACCCATATCCCCAAGGTAAGCCGCAGATTCTGCCTTGTTTGCCAGATCTTCAATGGCCTTTCTCTTGTCGCGTCTAACAGCCTTTTTAAGCTGTATATGAGCATCGCGGTAGTTCTGCCTCAAGTCGGGCGTTCGTTGGTTGACATCGGGTTGAGAGATGATTGCCAATTTGGCTTTTTCCGATTGCCAACCTTGTCCCATGTGTCTTGCGACATCCAGGGTTTCTCACCGCTTTGCGCATATCCCACAGATTCTTCAGCACTAGTTAGAAAAGTGTTTCTGGTTGCCTCCCAATTGGCGTCCAGTGTGCGCATTTCATGTTCACCCAATGTGGATGACTTTTCGCGTAGAATGGTGGTGTATTCGAGTTTTTTATTGGGATCTCTGAGTTTATCCACATTAAGCTTGCGCTTCATTTGAAGAATTTGTGGTCGTCGGATAGCTGCTGTACACAATCTCAAGCAGGCAACCATCAAGTGGTGATCGCTCCCCACGTCAGCTCCACGTTTCGCTCGCACATCGAGGAGGCATCTTCTCCATCAGTGACTTATAGCCAAATGGTCGATCTGGTTCTGAGTAACACCATCAGGGGAAACCCAAGATGTTTTATGATGACTCTTGTGTGGAAAAAGGGTCCCTCCGATGACCATTTGCCGAGTACTACAGAACTCCACAAATAATTCGCCGTTTTCGGGTCTCTTAATCCAAGGTCGTGAAGGGTCGACCCAAGGGTCACCATGCCTCCCCATGACGTGTTCTAGTCCAGTGTTGTCTGATCCAACCTGGGCGTTCATATCTCCCGAGATGATAATAATATCACCTCTTGGAACACGTTCGAAGGTAGCACTCAGTTGGCTATAGAACTCCTCTTTGTCACCAGATGTTGCGGTATTAGTTGGTGCGTAGCACTGCAGAATTGTGACGTTTCTGACACTGGTCCTGAGCCTGACGACGATAATCCTATCCGAGATTGGTTCCCAGCTAATGAGACTGTTTCTCGCTCTCGGCGTAAGTACGAACGCCACGCCATTTCTGGCTTCACTTTCAGGGCCAATGTACAGAATAGTGTTTCCGCTAGGGGTTCGTTCTTCTCCTGATCCTGTCCACCTGACCTCGCTCAAGCCCAAGATTTGGATGTTATAGTGCTTCATTTCACGGTCGATCACTGACTGGCGGTGCAAGGACCGAGTAACCCCAGCTCTTCCCCCGTCATTCAATGTTCGAACGTTCCAGAAGCCAATCATAGTCCGTTTTCGAATGCCAAAAGTCGTTACCGTCGAATCAGTCCGTATCCGAGGCGATGTATCCGTTTCTCGTATCATTTAGGTCACCCCTTGGTAGCTTCAAATTCGTCTATATTAATTACTATTGTTTGTTTTGCTTATTCTATTACCATTGCTCCGCTGATCGTAGCATCCTTAGAACGCACTTTGTAAAGCCACACAGAAACTGCTTCATCTATTTGCTTATAGCTTCCTAAAAGTATTTCTTACATGTCGACAGTGTTGTCACAACGGGAAGATTGTATGTTGCATAAAAGCGGGGTAAAATTAGTGTAACCATTTCTAACTCGGTATCAATTACATATAATTATAAGAGGTTAAACGAGTTGTATTTTTGCGGTTCAAAATCAATGCAAAACACACCAGAAATGTATGCGCATTTGAAATTCTGTGATTATAAACGATTTTTTTTAGACGGGTTGTATATTTCCGGGTTTTACTGTAATGTCTTTTGCGATCTTTCGTCCTGGTCTTCAACTGAACTAATTGGGCAAAAATATCGTTAACATCGGACGCCTTCAGACAATTGATTCCCTGTGATTGTGGCTGCCAATTCAATTTTAAGCGGCCACGAATCGCGAGCCCTCCGAAAATTTATTCAAGACAAAATAATTGATAAATTCAAATAAACATTTGTTAAACTTTCTAAGAATTTGAATGGCATTCGTTATATCGAACGAAAGGTTTTGGAAGCATTCGTAATATAGGAAGTTCAAATTCGTGAAAACGGGTATTCTTTCAACTTGACGTCTAGTGTATTTTTAAAAGTTACGTTAGCAATGACCTTCAAGTTTCGGTGCCACGGAACTCATGAAACTCCCCTGTCATATAAACCTGTTCTTGCTATCTGCTTCATAAATCCTTTACATCTTCTAACCACAGAAATATCAATTTTATTACAAATAGCATCAACATTCTTTCCCTTTGCTCTTTCAGTAGTTTAGAAGTTATGATGGAAAAAGTAAGGCTAAGTACGAGGCTCGACTTTTACTCTTTAAGTAGTTATAATTTCGTTATGATGCGATTAGTTTCCACCACTACGCAAATTGTTGATATGCAATAGAGAAACATCCGGTATATTATTTTAATAGCTATAAACAATATACAGTAATAATATTAAAACATGACTAATTTTTAAAACAATATTAAATTAAAATTGATTTGTACCTGAATCCGAGATTCATTTGAATGAAAAAAACCCAAATACTTGCATGATATCAATTCCAACAAAATAAACAAATTTCTTTAAAATTAATCGAAAGGTAAAAATAAGATCCTCGAAAACTTACCTAAAACCATTTTTTTTTCGCCCATCAATTTATTGAGGACTAATTGTGCACTTTGAAAAACTAACGTCTGCTGCCATCTGGCACACGTCATTTGTACACGTGTGATGATCGTTGATTAAAAAAAAATCCATCATTCAAGTAGGAATGAAGAGTTCTGATTCCAAAGAAGTAGTTCCTCGTTCTCAGCAATCCTGAGGAAGGATACACACGGATAATAAATTCGTTATAGTTAAAAAAAATTGGTTTTGGTTGTAGCGTAAAAATAAACGGACGTGAATGATACGAACCAAGTGCCTCGTGTTCAATATCTAAGCCCGAGAAAAAGGTCCTAGCAAGAAAAAACCCCAGAAATGGTAAGACCAGATGACGGTAGGCAACATATGGTCAAAAGTGCGTCTTTTACGCGCTATGCACTCCATTTCGGAGTCCTTGATTAAACTTTCAATGAAAATAAAACCAAAAACATACATCTAACTGTTTTTTATCAAGATGGAAAAGTTTCCTTTCTTAATCGACTTTAATTAAGAAACTTTCTTCCGGACTTACTTAATACTCTTCAAACTCTGTTTAAGTCGAGTTCGTCCATAGTACATGACATCGATGATTTTTTAAATTCCGGCTAGTAGAAATAAACCTCAAAAGATTTACAGAAATCTGAGAGTTTGTAATGCTGAAAATAAATGCACATAGTCGCCAAAAGTACAAAAATATTGTGGCTTGGAAACGACGATTCCGAGTGACCATCAGTCTACAACACAAATGCATTTAGCTATCATGTTAAAATATCTTTTTTGATATTTTTAGAAAAAAAAAGTAACTTGAAGTCCGTGAAAGGGCCATATCCCGCCACTCTTACTACCCTCTCCCTTACGAACTTTTCGAAATTTTAAGTTATTAATTTTTCTTCGAAACTATTGAAGCTCTTGATTTGAAAATGGTCAAAGTACATTGGTATGCATTTCATCAAAATCAAAAAATATTTTTTCGAACTCAGTTTTGCTACCATGCAAATAACAATCATGGAAAATATCTACATTTTGTCGATTTTCATTGAAACTAGCAAAGTTAGAAACTCGGATAATTGCCAATTTTTTTAAAATAATTAAATTTAATTTCGAAAAAATTATCAAATTAATCAGCCTCCTTCTACTTCCTTACACAAAACCTTAACGAAATGTTAAAGTTTCATTCAAATTCTTTTCAAAGACATCAACTTTGAATTTTGAGTAATTTACAATATATTACTTTATTATTTTAGTAATAAAGTATTGTGATCGACACAGAAAAAAAAATTTGCTACCCTGAAATTTTGTTTTTTCGCGTTTCATGACTAAATTAGCCCAAAAATGCAGATACAAAAAAAAATTCGTCCCGCCGTACGCCGTACATATGGACTCACATCTCCGAGACCGTTAAAGGTAGAATATTCGTTTTTGGGTCGATTGTTGATTGGGTAAGTGAGCTCCATTTTCTAAATTTTGTAGAGTATTCGGTGGAAGTAGAATGCAGAAAAAGAGTCAAAAATTACACTTGCTAATATCTTCACCACGAATGCAGATAGGAAGCTGAAAATCATTAGAGATATAGAAAGGGTAGTGGGACAAACTTTAAAAGTAATTTAATTTTTTATTCATTGGCGTCCGAAAGATGGGGGGGGCTAAAAACAAATTGTCTGCCGAATTTTTTTTTTTTTTCAAATAATTATATCTTTGAAATTACTTATCTTAAAAAATTCATATTTTGGGACCATTACGGTGGTATATAACTCTACCAGAATTAGCTTATATATATCTTATATCTCAAAACAGAGTACAGATAACAAACCGAAAATTTGTCAGATTGTAGAATGATATAGTCGTTAATTTTGATAAAAAAATTTAAGTTGGAAGATGTAAGGGAAGGGAGGTGGTAAGCAAAAATATCCAATATTTTGAGTGATTTTTTTAGGATTCTGGTAAAAGATACAAAGTTTAAATTTTGCATTTGGTTACATCTATTTGGTATACATAGAAAAAATATAATAATTTGTTCTACAATTGTTATAAACCGACCCCCCCCCCGGTCTAACGTACATAGAGTGTTTCATTTTGAAAAAAAAAACACACAAACTGAAAATTTTTGAGTGAAATTTGAAGGTGGAAGCTTTAAAATTTGCAAAAAGCATTTAAAAAATTCCGTAAATATACGAAATATTCACTGGTCGAAAACCTTTAAAATCTCTACCCACTGCTATACAAAATTATTCTTTCGACCATTTTCAAGAAATCAATTATCACCTAACTATTAAAAGCTATCAATTTGAAATTTTGAACAAAAACTTTTAAAAATAGTTGAAACAAAATTGAGTCATAAGTTTGAGATCGCGCCTGCCCTTCTACCCCCTCCCAAACAAAAGTATGGTTTCGACCAATTTCATTAAATCAACTAATAAATAACGAATTAAAAGCTACGAACTTGAAATTTTGTACAAGCATCTTACAAGACACATACAAATGCTCGGTTTCGTGAATGTAAAATACACCGAATTTTTTGAAAATTCTATGCAACTTCGTCTATAAAACACATTTTATACAGAGAATATTGGAAGTGGTTCAAGCAATCAATTAAAAAGTTATTAACATCGACCCACCCTCACTATTACCCCTCCCCCTCCCCTCATAAGAACCAAAACATGCAAAACCATATGAAATATTGTTAAACTGACAACAGCCCTGCCCAGCAATTCCCTTTCACTTAGTCTTCCCTAACCACTCTAAGCTGCAGATTGACTTTCCACTCATCCGTAACCTGTCCCAAGACTAATAAAATTTCGCCCGACTTATTGGCAGTTTATTTTTATATAACGTTATAACGATCTAGTTATAAACCTAAAATGTAATTTGTTTCTTACCTAATTTATTACGGTTCAAAATTTAAGCTAAGCACTTATCCGTCAAGATTGTCTTAGTTTCTAATGTTTTCCAATTTTTATCATCATTAATGGCGCGACAGCCCAGATCGGGCCCTAGCCTCCTGAAGTCGTCGCCTCCAATCGTCTCTGCTGCTAATTATACTCTAGATGAAATCTGAGAGTATATTGTGTTTGCCTTACCGTTTGTAACGCTAAGAAATAACGCTCGCACAGAGCCGCCAAGGGTACAGAAATATTTGTTGTCGCTCAAAAACCTCGATTCCGAGTGACCGTCTGTCCGTCTGTCCGTCTGTCTGTCTGTCCGTCTATCCGTCTGTGCGTCAGTCTATAGCATAACTCCCGAAAGCTTTGAGCTATAGTGCTAAAAAATTTTGGGTGTCATTTTTGGCAAAAATTAACTTTGAGTTCATGAATGGGCTACATCCCCCATTCCTTCTACCCCCTCCCATACAAATTTCATGAAATTTCGAAATCTTAAGAAATCGATTTTTCTTTGAAACTTTTCAAGCTATCGACTTGAAATTTAGGTCAAAGTATACCGATATAGATGTCATTAATACCACGGAATATTGACCCGGTCCCCTCACTCCTTCTACCCCCTCCCATACAAATGGAAAATTTTGAAAAATACATATTTTCGATTTTCATCGAAACTAGTAACACTTGAAAGACGAAATTTTGTCAGAACTAATTTTATTATAATTGCAATTAATTTTAAAAATAACTATCAACTTGACCTTACTCCTTCTACTCTCTCCCATACAAATTTCACGAAAGTTTGAAATTTAAATTAAAAATTTTCTTCGAAACTGTTAAAGCTATCGACTTGATATTTTGTATAAGGTATACAAATAGAAATATTAATAACGGGAAAAAAATTTGTTTTGATCCGTACACTCCTTCTACCCCCTCCCATACAAATGCATAATTTTTGTTAAATGCATTTTATCGATTTCCATTCAAACTAGAAAAAGTACAAACTTCAAATTTTGCCAGAATTTGTTTCTTAAGAATTAAAAGAGGTGTTAGAAAAAAATATCAGCTCCGCTTCATTCCTTCTACCCCCTCCCATACAAATATCTGTATTATAAATTCAAGAAAAGCATTTCTTCTTCGAACATATGAGAGCTATCGACTTTGAAATTGAATCAAAGCATTTTGATAAGGATGATGAAAAGCAGTTTCAAAATCATCTTAAATGCTCCACTTCCTCTGCCACCTCCCATACAAATGTCCCAATTTCAGGAAAACCATGACCAATTTCATTAAAAATAATGAAAACTAAAAACTTTAAATTCAGCAATAAACATTTTGCATGTCATATACGAAAAATACAAACCTCCCCTTCTACTTCTACCACCTCCCATGCAAAAGTCTCTATTAACTATTCGAAAGAATTTGAGATGACATATTTTCCGGTATATTAAAGTCATTTCCATCTCATCTAGAGTATCATATGATTGGGCTTTAAGCCCAATCATAATTCTGTTATGTTTGCCTTACCGTTTGTTACGCCAACAAATAACGCTCGCACAGAGCCGCCAAGGGTACGGAAATATTTGTTGTCGCTCAAAAACCTCGATTCCGTGTGACCGTCTGTCCGTCTGTCCGTCTGTCTGTCTGTCCGTCTGTCCGTCTGCCCGTCTGTGCGTCTGTCTACAGCATAACTCTCGAAAGCTTTGAGCTATAGTGCTAAAAAATTTTGTGTGCCAGTTTTAGCAAAAAAGTAACTTTAAGTTCGTGAATGGGCTACATCCCCCCACTCCTTCTACCCCCTCCCATACAAATTTCATGAAAATTCGAAATATTGAGAAATAGATTTTTCTTTGAAACTATTTAAGCTATCGACTTCAAATTCAGGTCCAAGTATGACGATATAAATGTCATTAATATCACGAAATATTAGTTCGATCCCCTCACTCCTTCTACTCCCTCCCAAACAAATGAACAATTTTGAAAAATACATATTTTTGATTTTCATTGAAAGTAGTAAAGCTGAATAGATGAAGTTTTGTCAGTATTAGTTCTATTATAGTTGCAATTTATTTTGAAAACAATTATTAACTTCACCTCACTCCTTCTACCTCCTCCCATACAAATTTCACGAAATTTTGGAATTTAAATTAAATTATTTTTCTTCGAAACTGTTAAAGGTATCAACTTGATATTTTGTATAAAGTATAAAAATAGAAATATTAATAGTGTGAAAAAAATTTGTTTTGATCCGTACACTCCTTCTACCCCCTCCCATACAAATGCATAATTTTTGTTAAATGCATTTTATCGATTTCCATTCAAACTAGAAAAAGTACAAACTTCAAATTTTGCCAGAATTTGTTTCTAACAATTAAAATAACTGTTAGAAAAAATTATCAGCTCCGCTTCACTCCTTCTACCACCTCCCATACAAATATCTGTATTATAAATTCAAGAAAAGCATTTCTCCTTCAAGTACATACATATATGAGAGCTATCGACTTTGAAATTGAATCAAAGCATGGTGATAAGGGTGATGATAAGCAGTTTCAAAATCATCTTAAACGCCCCACTTCCTCTGCCACCTCCCATACAAATGCCACAATTTTAGGAAAACTATGACCAATTTCTTTAAAAATAATGAAAACTAAAAACTTTAAATTCAGCAAAAAACATTTTGCATGCCATGTTCGGTGTCATATACGAAAAATACAAACCTCCCCCTCTACTTCTACCACCTCCCATGCAAAAGTTTCTATTCACTGTTCGAAAGAATTTGAGATGACATATTTTCCGGTATATTAAAGTCTTTCCATCTCATCTAGAGTATCATATGATTGGGCTTTAAGCCCAATCGTAGTCCTGTTATGTTTTAAGATGGCTTTGCTATCTTCATTAACCGAATCTTCCCATCGCTTGCGTGGCTTGCCTACTGGCCGGTTACCACTCGCTTTGCCTTTCAGAGCAAGTTTGGGGATTCTTCTGTCTTCCATCTTCCGGTCTACATGGCCAGCCCACAGCAGTTTACGTAGTTTGATGAACGTTGAAGCTTCTGGCTCGACGAAGAGTTGATACAACTCGTGGTTGTTTCTTATTCGCCATTCCGATCCTTCCTTCATGGGTCCCAAAATTTTTTGGAGGACCTTTCTGTCAAATGCGTTAACTGCCTTTTCGAAAGTTCGCGTTAATGTCCACGCCTTGCTGCCATAACAGAGCATAGGTCGTATCAATCAAATTCCAGTTAAGCCCCCTATAGGGGCTAGGACAGAAACAACTCTCTTCCACAAGGCGCGATCCTGAGCATCGGCCTTAAACTATTGTCAGGTTGCTTGATAATTTTATTTATCTGCAGCTTATTGTTCCTGTGTACTTTCTTGGAATTAAGTTTTGGAAGTACCGAATAATATGTCTAATTTGCTAGTATTATCCGTCGTTTGATTTCGTCTGTTTCATTGCTATCCTTGGCTAGATTAGCCCAAAGATATATGAATTTGTCCACACTCTGCAAATTATATTCCGCAATTGTTTTATTATTATTATTATGTTTTGTCTGATAGGCGTTCTCCTTCTTGTTTGCGTCATTACTTTTGTTTATCTTTCATTAATGCGCAACTCAACTTCTTTTGCAGCGGAGTCAAGATTGATAAATATCTCCTTAGCACCAGAGAAGGCTCTTGCTAGGATGTTAATGTCGTCAGCGTATGCTACTAGTTGGGTGAACTTGAATAGTAGTGCTCCATTGGTGGCGACGACATACTCTAGTGCCAAGTTGAAAAGCATGGGGGATAGACCATCTCCCTGGTTTAAATCACATTCCGTTCGAAAGCTGGTTGTGGAATCGGTATTCAATGTTCGTCATTGTAAGGCTTGTTAGTCGGACTAGTTTTGGGGGAATTCCAAAGTTAAGCATGATTTGATACAGTACGCCCCTGTCGATACTGTCGTATGCTTGTTTAAAATCTACGAATTGGTGCACGTCTGTGTTATATTCCCAGCATTTCTCAAGCACCTGTTTCACCGCGAATATCCGGTCTGTTGTAGATTGTCCGGTTCCGAATTCACCTTGGTATTTATCAATTATTTCATTAGTATAAGGCTTAAGACGACGTTCAATTATTTTGTCATTATCTTATAGGACGTGCACAACATTGATATTCATTCCTCTGTAATTCTCACAGCAGTTTGTCACCTTTTTTTTATTTCTTCTAAATTGAATATATGATCCTTTTTCGCTAATATAATTTCCTCTGTCCAAATTTTGCATATCATGTTGTGCAGTATTTCAGTGACACACTGGTATTTCGTCAATTCCCGTAACTTTGTTTAGTTTTTGGTCACATAAGACTGCTTTCATTTCAGCAAGCTTGGGTTGTGTCGGTTATGGCTCTTCTTCATCAGTTGAGACTTCAATTAAAATGTTGTCTGTCGTGATCGGTGCTAATGGTGGAATTGAGAAGGTATTCAAAGTAGGAAGCCAATCTCCTTTTGATTTCTTGTGTTTCGCTGATGATGTTGCACTCTGCGTCTTTGCAGAGACTGGTTTTTGGCATATATCCCTATGCGTTCCGCGTTTTATCTTGTCTTATATTTTTGTCCAATTTTTGTATCTTATCATTATAGTACTTCCTTTGTTTTCGTCTGCAAGTCTTTTTCGCATATCGCCTAAGCTCGTCATATCTTTCTTTTTTGGCTCATGTTGGTCTTTCAGTAAAAATTTTCTAAGCCTCGTTCTTTGTATTTATTGCATCGCGACATTCTTCGTCGAACCAATCATTATTTTTTCCTAATACCTCTTCAGCGGAGGTTTTGATGCAATCTCGTGTTTTCATCCACACATTCTCTACTGGCATATTTTAGATGTTTTCATATATTGGTGTCAGGTGTTTATTACATGGTTACATGCAATCCTGAGCCACCATTTCACCTTTTAGCCTGTCGATATTGAATTTGCGAGCTCTACTCATTTTCGATACCTACGAGAAGCTATTTGGCATCGATACTTAGCTCCGACTAGATAGTGATCAGAGTCACAATTCGTACCGCGGATGGTTCGTACATCAAATATGTTGGAAGCAGCCCTTTAGAACGTGGTGTATGGTATTTGGTTGAAAGCGTGACCATTTGGTGATGCCTACGTTCGTTTATGAATATCGCGATGTGGGACGCACGTAGAGCGTACTATCATATTTTTGCTGGTTGCGAAATCAATAAAACGTTAGCCATTGTCGTTAGTTATATCATGGAGGCTCTGTCCTCTTCTGTTGCTCCGCTATGAGCCACATCCTTTCCGACTTTTACATTAAAGTCACCTAGGACAATTTTTAGGTCATTCGAGGGCAGTGAACCATAGGTTGTCTCTAGGGAGGCATACAATTCGTCCTTAGTTATATCGTTCTCGTCTTCTGTTGGTGCGTGAACGTTGATCAAGCAAATGTTGAAAAATTTAGCATTCATTCGGATTGCACACAATCTTTCAGTTTCTGGTTTGAAGCTCGTGACCTGCTGTTTAAATTTTTTTTCATCGACAAAAGCGACTCTAAACTCTCTGCTAAAAATATTGTATAGCATCAAGTTTGAGAAATAGATGGCCGATCCATATTTCAGAATCTATCAGCTCTACTCTATTTTTCCTGCCCAATTTCAGGGTAATGTTATAATCGGAGCTTAACGAAGTGAATAAATACATGCGATTGAAAGTAATAGAATGCTTGTTTGGTTCCGCAGCGAACTAGAATACTTTCATCTGCAAAACTATGAATTCGATTAAGGCGACAGAAGGTCATTGATAAATGCTAAGAAAAGTGTAGGAGTTACTATTCAACCAATATTATTCGTTTTAGGTTGTATGTGTTTTTTATGTTATCTTTGCAGATCTGTTTTACCCAGAAGCGAGAGACGTTAGTTTATCAGTTAAAATTCTACAACGGTTAACCTTTATATAAGCCAGAAAACTTTTCCCAACATACTTTTCCACAAATCGTTTAATAAACATTCAAAACAACTCTTTTACTCAAAGGGCGAAATTATTTATTAACCCAAAATTTACAAACATTGCTTCAAAGAAGCTGCAATCGCACCAACTTGAGCGGTAGCAGTGGCAACAGTTTGAACGGCACATCCTTCAACTTTGGCAACAGTAGTTGTAGCACGGATTTGGGCACTGGCTAAAGCGGTCTTAGCATCAGCGATGACAGAATCAACAACCTCCTTAACAGGGTTGATCTAAAATTGAAAAAAAAAAAGTTAAATTTTTTAACTTAGGCTCGATATTGAAAATATTTTTACCCTGGAGATGGCACAGGTGACGATATCAAGAATTTCACTTAAACATCCCTTGGCAAGAACAACAACATCACTAAGAGCTGATTTCAACTCAGCAACAAGGTCTGAAATTTCAGCTTCGAACGCGGCAACAGTGGTTGTAATTTCTCCGGCACATCCTTGCAAAGTGCTAATGGCGGTGCTCTTCACATCAGATAAATCAGTGAGTTGGTTAAGAGCGCATGCCTTCATTTGACCACCCTTGGAAACCAATGTATCGATGGTGCCTTGTACTTTGGAGGTAACGGTAGTGATTTCATTGCGAGCGTTAGAAATCAAATTTGCAACCTTTCCTTGGGTACTGGAAGTGAGAGCCTTGAGTGATGCAGTGATGCCATCCAAATCGTTGTGCGCCTTGTTAATGAAATCATGAGCGATTCCGTCAACTACCGAAGCAATGCTCCTGGGCTCAGGGGCAGCAACCTAGAGATAAAATTACTTCATAAGAATTGTTATTATTTTAATGCAAACTTTTTTCAACTCACGCTAAGGGCGACAAGACCCAATAAAACAATGGCTACTTTCATTTTGATGTGCTTTGGATTAACGAACTCTTCCAAATAATACTGCTTCTTGAAAATCGTACGCCTTTTATAGGTAGTCAAGTATGAAATATTATCATAATTGCAGCCATAGCTATTTAGATTTATTATTAGAGTTAAGATTACATGAACAACCAAATTAGTGCAGCCGATTGTCTTGCAGTATCTTATATTTATCTTTAAGTACCAAGTCGATTTCAATTTGCAAGTACGCAGTAGAATCAATTGAAACAATATTTAAGAAAAGGACTCAGCTACATAGAGATGAGTATCTGTATGATTGCATTTTTTCAATTCAAATAAAGTGAAAATGAAACAATAACAATGATTTTTATCGATTTCGAACATAATGCCTAATTTATTGTTATCTATATCTACTTTAATAAATGCAGACATGCAACACAAACCAATCGAATTTTCAAATAAATCAATTTAAAATGAAATAATTCGATTGCGTTGTGCACTTACAAATAGATTGTACTATGGAAGAGTATCGAGAAAAGTGTGGTATTTTAGGTTAGTAATGTTTTTGCAGTGCATACAGTGCAAAATAAAGTTAATCAAAAATTTTCGAATTTCAAGCTGTTCTGAATTTTTAATAGTAACGTTCCAGTCTGTACTAAACTAAACTGATTAGTTTGAATGGAACGTCACGATTACTAAATCAGAACAGTGTGAAATTCAGACATTTTTCCTTCAATGTGATCTGGATTTTTCCTGACTTTTCAGGCAAGTTTGTATATTATTTTTATATTCTAGATAAGAATCTATTGTGTTTAATATATAACGCTTGTAATGCTAAGAGTACACAAACTTAGATTTTTCAAACCCAAATTTAAACATAACAGGGCTACGATTGCGCGTAAAGTGCAATCTTACGATACTCTAGATGAAATAGAATTTTTTGTGATCCCAAGAAATTTTGTATGGGGAGTGTTACAAGGGATGATAGCATTGAACTAATTTATTCGACATCATGCTAAAGTAGCTATGAAAATGTTTTATACAAAATGCTTACTCCAAAAACTGAATGGGAACTAAGAAAATTAGTGAGTTTGATTTAGTGAAAATGTGCAGTTTGTATGGGAGGTGGTAGAAAGAGTGGGGGGATTTTAATGATTTTTTCAGAAATAACTAGGAATATTATAAAATTGGCATCCCTTAAATTTCAGACTAGTGCCATTCATACTTTTCAATTTTTTTTTCGATTTTTTGTGAAGTTGTGAAACTGTGTCATATTGTATGGGAGGGGGTAGAAGTAGTGAAGCAAATCAAATATTTTTTTTCTCATCTTAGTAATAATATTAATTAAATATTTATTACAAAATATGAGCTCAACAAATGTTATATGTTCTGAGAAAATCGGCTTAGAGCATTTCAGGAAAAAGTGTAGTTTGTATGGGAGGGGGTGGAAGGAAATGGAGGAAGCAAATAATTTTTGTACGCAGATTTAAATAAAATAAAAAAGTAATATATACCAAAAATTGAGACCAATAGCTTTTATACTTTTTGAGTAAATCCATTTATTGTCAAATTGCGAAATTGTGTCATTTTGTATGGGAGGGGGTAGAAGGGGTGAAGCTAATCATCTCATTTTTTTTACCTTACTAACAATTTTAAATAAATATTTGGTGCACAATTTCAGCCCGCTGAATTTTATGAGCACTGAGGAAATTGGCTTAGAGTAATTCATGATAAGTACAGTTTGTATGGGAGGTGGTAGAAGGAGGGGGAGGACACGCGCAATTTTTATATGATAGATTGATATTATCATAAAAGTAATATATTCTGAATTTGAGGCCAATAACTTTTATACTTTTTGAGCAAATCCGTTTATTGTCAAATTGCGCAATTGTGTCATTTTGTATGGCCCGTTCACGAACTTGACCTTACTTTTTTGTCAAAAACGACGTGTACAAAATTTGAACTTTCTAGCTCAACGCGTTCTCAAGCTAGAGAGCGCACGGACGGACGGACGGACGTACAGATGGACGGACGGACGGACATCCGGTTTTGAGATTTTTGAGTGATAATATTAACTTCTGTATCATTCATTTTTTTCTCCGAGCCTTCTTTCTTGGCGTTACAAACCTTAGAGCGAACTTATAATACTCTCAGATTCCATCTAGAGCATAAAAACCTTGAACGCGGTATGATAAAGTTATTTCCCTTCAAATGTTCATGCCTCTCGATTAATTTAAGTCTTAAAAAAATTTAAAACTTTTCTTTATTATCTTTAAGAATGATCTAAAATGGCTTCTTCTTATCTATTTGTACTTTTCTGTACGGACTATATACTTGCAAGGTTTGATACCTGGATTCTTCTCATGCGGGTCAAGTTGATACATTTATGAATTTTTGTTACAATTTATATTCATACACGTATTGTACAACATTCTCTCTATACTTCGTAAATTATCGCTGTAGACGGCTTGCTAGCACTTTCACAGATGAAATCCGAGAGTATATTGTGTTTGCCTTACTGTTTGTAACGCTAAGAAATAATGCACGCACAGACTCGCCAAGGGTATAGAAATATTTGTTGTTGCTCAAAAACCTCGATTCCGAGTGACTGTCTGTCTGGCCCTCAAGTCCGATTGTCTGTCCGTCAGTATTCAAAATAACTCTCGAACGCTTTGAGCTATCACGCTGAAACTTATTGTGTGTCATGTTTAGCGAAAAAGTAACTTTAGGCTCGTGAACAGGGTTCCTCCCCCAACTCCTTCTACCGCCTCCCACACAAATTTCATGAAAATTCGAAATTTTAAGAAATTGATTTTTCTCCGAAACCATTTCAGCTTTTGACCTGAAAATTAAGTATGATGTAAATTTAATTAACGTCAAGAAATATTGACCTCTTCAACTGACAAAAACGTCATAACAGTGTTAAGGAGATAACAAGAGAGCTCGACATCTCTTGCGAGTCTGTTCGTATGATTTTGGTGGATACATTGGCCATGAAACGCGTCCTTGCTCGACTATTTCCAATAAAGATGAATTTTCTTAAAAGTACCGTGAACAGGTCACTTTGGACATGCTTGATCGTGCGATTCTCAACCCACATTTAAGGAGCGCATCATAACTAGTGATGAGACATATGTCTATGAGTTTGACATGCAAACCAGTCAACAATCATCGGAATGGAGGCAAAAAAATGAGCCGAAACCGAAAAAATCACGCCAAAGCTGCTCAAAAGTCTACACGATGCTCATTATTTTTTTCGATATTCGAGGTTTGATCCATCATGAACTCATTCTGGAGGGACAAATGGTCAATAAGGAGTACTATTTAACCATACTGAAGCATTTGCGTGAGCAAAGCCTTAAAAAACGACCGGAATTGTGGAAATAATTCTGATTTCTGATTTGGCCCCGTATGACTTTTTTCTATCCTCGAGCCCGTGGAAACCGTTATCAATCGATCGAGGACATAAAACAAAAATAACCGTGGACTACTGAGGTGTCCCGATTCAACCAGCTGCTGTAAACAAAGTGATTAGCAGACCGCGCTGATTTTTGGGATAATAATTAAGGACAGTCCTACCTGCTTACCAAAAAAAAAATTGAAATATCGTTTCCCAGACTAATTTTAATTATAAATTCCAGGTACTTTGTGGTAAGAATGTATATAAAAAAAAGCACATTGGAGTACTCAAATTAAATGTTGCATTTGTCCCGCCCTAATTAAAGCTCTTGTGTGCTTATCGAATGAATAGATTTGAAATGAAAGATCGGTAGGCGGTACCACTGAATGTCGTTTGTGTTTGGCTTTAAGTTCTTGTATGCATCTCAGAGGTCGTGATCTGATTACGGGAGGAGTTATCAATTTTCGTTTCATCTTTTCTTTCATCATGTTGCCTTGTTTCAATGGAAATCCGGAACCGAAACACGTAGAAATCTGGAACCCAGAAAAGGCACGTCCTTATTAAAACATCTTTCCAATCGTATTCAATTTATTCATTTTGGATCATTAGTCTGGGCTGTAATGCATTTACAAAAAAAAAAACGTTTATTCTTTGAAATATGTAGATAAAGAAAAGAATAGGTGACAAAACTATTTCTTGCGGAAGGCCTTACGCCGAGTTATATTTCATTTTTTGTGATCCCAAATTTTGTATGGGGAGCAGTAGAAGGGGTGATAGCATTAAACTAATAAACTAATAGATTTCTTGCGAAGTTGTGAAACTATGTCATATTGTATGGGAGGGGGTAGAAGCAGTAAGCCAATCAATTAATTTTTTCTGATCTTAGTGATAATGCTAATTAAGTCTTTAGTACAAAATATGAAAAATGTTATATGTTCTGAGAAAATAGGCTTAGAGTGTTTCATGAAAAAGTGCAGTTTGTACCATCTCCCAGGTGGTGGAAGGAGTGGGGGCATTCAAATATTTTTTATATCGTACATTAAATTTATGATAAAAATAATAAATTCCAAATTTATTTTTTTGTATGGGAGGGGGTAGAAGAGGTGGAGCGATTTGAGTGGTTCGCGAACTTGACATTACTTTTTCGCCAAAAACGACGTGTACAAAATTTGACAAAATTGTTAGCTCGACGTGTTCTCAAGCTAGCGAGCGAAAGGACGGACGGACAGACGGATTGACAGACGGACGGGCATCCGGCCTTGCGATTTTTGAGCAACAACTAATATTTTTGTACCCTTGGTGGCTCTGTGCGAGCATTATTTCTTGGCGCTACAAACTTTAAAGCAAACTTATAATACTCTCAGGTTTCATTTAGAGTATAAACATAACACGACTACCAATTGGAAAACTTTTTTTTTTGATTTTAAGAAATTTTTTATGGGGAGTGGTAAAAGGGGTAACGGCATTGAACCAATTTTTTCACATCATATTAGAGTTGCTATCGAAATGTTTTATTGAAAAGTTAAGCTTCCAACATTTAATAGGTACTGAGAAAATTAGTGTATTGCATTTAGTGAAATTGTGCAGTTTATGCAAGATATGGAAATCAAATTATCCTCAGGCTCATCATTTAGTGCAGGGACGAAACAAACAACAACATCCCTATACCAAATACATAAATATAAATATCACAAAATAAAAAATTGACAAAAAATTGGCATCAACTAGCATTAAGTCTACGCTTTAAACACAGCTTATCAATAGAGAAGTCGAACACATCAGCATTATCATTAACTTCTCTCGCGAGACGCGAAATCGGCTCATTCGTACCATAGTTTGTCCGGTGAAAGCAAATCTGTAGCTATGTAGGCTGTCTTGGTAAAAATTGACCAACAGCAAACTGCATCAAACTCAAAAGTGTAGGAGAATCAACTAACCCTGCAAGACGTTGATGAGCAAAAACTACATCAGCTACCTCACGTCGTCAAGAGTGACGACATATTTAAAAGCTTAAGTTGATCGATATAAGGAGGAAGACGAACTCTGTCACTCCAATTAAGGAGGCATAAGGCTATCCTCACAAATTTACGTTGAATTGATTCAAGTCTACCAATGTGCTCATCATAAAAAGGAGACCAAACTTGAGAAGCATATTCAAGATGAGATCTAACGAAGGTGTTATAAAGAATCAATTTATCAAAGGGATAGTTAAATTCCTTGGATAAGCGTGTGGTGAATTTCAACATAGAATTACCTTTTTACATAATCTTATTTAGATGCAAGCTAAATCAAGTTTATGGTCAAACGTCGTCACTTAAGTCAATTATAGAGTTGACACGATCCAAAATACAGACTAATTAATATAATAAACGGTGAGATTTTCCTAGTAAATGACATAACACGACATTTATTCACATTCAAACGAAGATCATTGTGGCAACACCAATTACTAAAATAATCAAATCTTCTTGAAGAAAATTGTCAGAGTTGGAACTAAGGAACCTAAAGATCTTAATGTCGTCTGCATAAATAAGTAAAAGTATTTAAGAACAGAGGCAACATCATTAATGACCAGAACAAACAAAAGTGGTCCCAAATGACTTCCTTGCGGAACACCAGAATGCGCAGTAAATGGCTTAGAAGTAAGATAACGAAAGAAAACTTGATATGTTCTATTAAGTAGATATGACTTAAACCAATTAATAAACCATGTAGGAAAACCCAATATGTCTAATTTCAACAAAATAATGGAATGGGTAATTTATCGAAAACTACTAAAATCAGTATAAATGCAATCTATCTGCTTACCCTCCTCAATAACCACACGTACGGGAAAATCCTAGTTTTTAGCGACCTTTGAAAGAAGAGGGAGAGAGGCTCAGCAACAGAGAGACAGCAGCGTTTGAGGACAACTGCAGGAGCACCATCAGGGACAGGAGAAGAAACATCCTTAAGGCGAGAGATATGGTTAACTTGTGGTGCTCCAGCACATTAATCAATTCATTCGTTAATAAAAAATCACTCTAAATTTTATTAACGAAAATTTCGAAATCAGTAACTTTTGTTTTTGAAAATTATAAAAATTTTTTAATATGACGTCAGTCGAAATCAAAAAATCCGTTGATGAGTACGATTTAAAATTTAAGACATTAAATATTCCATTGTATTAAAAATAAATAAAAATAATAATTCAAGCTAATTAATAGAATTAAATGTATTGATGAAATAAAATGCTGTTAATATCATTTTAGTGAAATAAATATTGTTGGATAATATAAATTTAATTTACTACAACTATTATCACAACAAACTATATCATTATAAGTAATCGGTATACTAGAGAAAGTAGTTGAAGCAGTACCTCTAAAGCTATCAAAGTACGACATGTCAGAAATAAATTTACTACCAGAATAAGATCCACTGAAGAATGTGGCAAAAAAAAATACAAATAGTAAATTGATCATTACTATTGTTGCCAAGGAATTGAACAGAAGCTGGATAACCGTCAGATTTACGCTTCCAATTAACAAACTTCCAAGACTTCAAGAGATCACTAATAATATCTGACTGTACTTCAAGTAAATATTCATCATATAAGCGATTAGATAAATCTTTGAATAAGTCATAGTATTCTGTATAACATACGAAAATCAGTGTCATTCTTTGTCCTAGTATACCTATTCCACGCAGCATTACGAGAGTTGCGAATCGCATGCAACTCACTCGCGTACCAAGGATACAACAATAAGATATTCTTCCGATAAGTAAAAGGAACTGAAGCAACCAAATATTGGTACAGAATATAATAAAAATCAACTACGGCACCCTCAAAAATCGGGATTTCATCAAAGTTGAAATTAGAGATAAGATCCAACCGTGAAAAATCGGCCTTGTTAAAATCAAAAGTTAGTTCTTTCTCACTACTGCTAAAAATTTGCTCCTCGTTAATCATAAGAAATATTTTAATAGGGGGGTGTAAGACATCAATGATCAAAATCGATGATAAGCTCTCTTCCACGGAACATGCACAGTAGTCAGAATAAAAAACCAGTTCATGCTGTCTTCCATAGGAATTCCGAACAAGATTAAGTTGGTGGAGACCAAGTGCAAATATACTATCTACAAAAAAAACAATCAAGCAAGGACGAAGCATCTGAAATTAAGAGCGTAGAATAATCGTCAGAAAATGACCAAGAAAGACTTGGAATATTAAAATCACCCAGTGAAATGAGTTCGTCAGACATATTCATAGTTCTATGAACAAATGTTATACAGTCAACTGTTTTTTCGTATAAAGTAAAAGGACTCGAAGGGGAATATATGTCAAAAAGACATAAATATCCTTATTGCTAATTACAAGTTTAACACACAATATTTCAAGACAGTGAGGATTCGGCACGTCAACAACTACACAATTAGTGCAGCTACAGACTGCTAATAACAACCCACCACCTTTCAATCTCAAATCGGAAACATAACGATCACTACGAAAGACTGAACTAAAGAGTTCACTGTCAGAAAAGCTACAGTTTAGTCCCGTTCCAGTAAAAGCAATAACATCATGAGAAGAATTCTGGCTTGAAGCAAATATCGCCTGAGTTTTAGTGCGCAGTCCATTTACGTTTTGATAGTAAATGGACAATTGCCTGAGTTTTTTGGACCAGAACCCAGTGATCTAATGCGATGAGAAGTAAATTCCTTGACAAATGCTCCAGACGGCCAAGAATTATTATCTAATAACCGATTAAAAAGTTCATTATTGGCTATAACAATTTTAAAAGAGTCAATGGAACTAGCATCTTTACTAATTTTTACACATTTTACTGCTGATCCAATTTTTTTTGAAATTAAATAGTTAATAATATCATCGGGGGATATTCGGGGATCAAGTCGAAAGATAAAAAGGGCTTTCGGTCAAGGTACAATAGATAATAAAGGTAGATGTGAAGGCAAAGTAGAAGAAAATTCAGTGGGATTAGTAACAGTGTGAGGCGTTTGAGGAATTATCAGCCAGAGTTTTATCTCCAGTAACAAACATAATTCAATGTGTTATAAGAGTTAGTTAATACACATCATGCATATGACATGTTTTCAATCGCAGATCATTAGTTTCGGGAAAATCGACTTTTTGAAAAGTTCTGAAACTGTGTCATATTGTGTGGTTCGGTAGAAAGAGTGAAGCTTACCATATACATACTAATAATCTATACATATAAATATAATTGTAGTGTCTGTCTGTTATTTGTTTATAAATGGCTATAAGTAAGTTTTTTGCTTTATTTTAGCAATAACTAAGCAGAAACAAACGATTTTAAAAATTTTCTCTGTCTGTCTGTCTGTTCGTCTTTCCGGCTTTCACGCAAAAACGGCTAAACCGATTGTAATGAAACTTTCACAGATTATTAGGTCTATTTTGGGGAGTAGTCTGCCTTAGGTTTTATTTTACTTCCCTCACTCCTTCTACCCCCTCCCGTACAAAGTGACTCATTTTCAAAAATTTATAATAATCAAATTTTCATGGAAACTCTAAAAGCTATATAGCTCTGCCATAGACGGTCCCAAGCCCAGTTTGAGAAAGGAGGAGGGAACATGGAGTTAACCTGAATGGCCAGTAACACCAGTGCGTCTCAGGAAGTAGGCAAAAAGTATGACATAGTTGGACTTGCAGCATAGCTGTGAGAACTCCAGCATGTCATATTTAGCTCAAAACTCCAACCCTTTTTCTACTAGGGTGTAATAAATAATTAGGACCGGTCCTCCAGGTCGGGGGTTGGGCGAGGCGCCGACAACGCATCACCGGAAAAAAACACTGTCCCGAAACCTGAAGAACAGCCTCGGAAAGGATGGACTCAACGGCAACGACCCCGCAAACGGAAAATGGACTACTCTATTGGATCTTGGAATGTTCGATACTTATTTAGGACAGGAGCTCTGAAAGAGTTCCTCGAAGAAGTGGCAAAATACAACATCAACATAACTGCCATCCAAGAAACGAAATGGCTCGGTAGCGAAATCATGGACATGAGATCATACACAATCTATCCAAAGGAAAAATTGTCGGGAAGCAGAGAGTTTGGAGTCGCTTTTGTCGTTGACAAAAAATTTAAACAGCAGGTCACGAGCTTCAGACCAGTAAGTGAAAGATTGTGTGCAATCCGAATAAAGACTAAATTTTTCAACACTTGGTTGATCAACGTTCACGCGCCAACAGAAGACAAGGACGATATAACTAAAGACGAATTTTATGCCACCTCAGAGACAACCTATGATTCACTGCCCTCGAATGACCTAAAAATTGTCTTAGGGGATTTTAATACAAAAGTCGGAAAAGAGGAGGCTCATAGAGGAACAACAGGAGGGTACAGTCTCCATGACATATCCAACGACAATGGCCAACGTCTCATTGATTTCGCAAGCAGCAAAAATATCATAGTAAGCTCTACGTGCTTCCCACATCGCGATATTCAAAAACGAACGTGGGCTTCACCAGATGGTCACACCTTCAACCAAATAGACCACGTTCTTGGTTCTTGAGAAAAGGGCTGCTTCCAGCATACTTGATGTACGAACAATCCGCGGTGCGAATTGTGACTCTAATCACTATCTAGTCAGAGCTATCAGTATCGATGCGAAATAGCTTGTCGTGGATACTCGAAAACGAGTAGAGCTCGCAAATTCAATTTCGACAAGCTTAACGACGAAACGGTGGTGCAGGCTTACATGTTAGCATGTAATAAACACCTGACACCAATATATGAAAATATCCAAAATATGCCAGTGGAGAATGCGTGGATGAAAATACGAGACGGCATCAAATCCTCCGCGGAAGAGAAGTATCAAGCACGGCGAAAAAATAATGATTGGTTCGACCAAGAATGTCGCGACGCAATAGATAGAAAGAACGAAGCTTACAAATTTTTTACTGAACGACCAACACGAGCCAAAAAAGAAAGATAAGACGAGCTTAGGCGATATGCGAAAAAGACCTGCAGACGAAAACAAAGGAAGTACCACAATGGCAAGATACAAAAATTGGACGAAGATACGAGACAAAATAACACGCGGGACTATGCGTCCCGCGTTTAAAAAATAATTGAACGTCGTCTTAAGCCCTATAGTAATGAAATAATTGGCGAATACCAAGGTGGAGTCAGAACCGGACGATCTACAGCAGACCAGATATTCTCGGTGAAACAGGTGCTTGAGAAATGCTAGGAATATAACACAGACGCGCACCAAATCTTCGTAGATTTTAAACAAGAATACGACAGTATCGACAGTAGCGTACTGTGCCAAATCATGCTTGACTTTGGAATTCCTCCAAAACTAGTCCTACTAACAAGACTCACAATGACGAACACTGAATCCCAAGTGAGAATACAAACCGATTCCACAACCAGCTTTCGAACGGAATGTGGTCTAAAGCAGGGAGATGGTCTAGCCCCTATGCTTTTCAACTTGGCACTAGAGTATGTCGTCCGAAAAATCCTAGTCGACACCAACGGACCACTACTATTCAAGTCCACCCAACTAGTAGCATACGCTGACGACATTAACATCTTAGCAAAATCCTTCCCTAGTGCTAAGGAGGTATTTGTCAGTCTAGACTCCGCCGCAAAAGAAGTCGGGTTGCGCATTAATGAAAGCAAAACAAAAGTAATGACGCAAACAAGAAGGAGAACGCCAATCAGACAAAATATAACAATTGCGGAATATAATTTGGAGAGTGTGGACAACTTCATATATCTTGGGGCTAATCTAGCAAAGGACGGTAATGAAACAGACGAAATCAAACGACGGATAATACTAGCAAATAAGACGTATTATTCGGTACTTCCAATAATGAAATCCAAGAAAGTGCACAGAAATAATAAGCTGCGGATACATAAAACTGTTATACGACCTGTGCTCTGTTATGGCAGCGAGACGTGGACATTACCCTGAACCTCCGAAAAAGCAGTTAACGCATTCAAAAGAAAGGTCCTCCGAAGAATTGGGACCTGTGAAGGAAGGAACGGAATGGCGAATAGCAACCATGAGTTGTATCAACTCTACGACGAGCCAGAAGCTTCAACGTTCATCAAGCTACGTAAACTGCAGTGGGCTGGCCATGTAAACGTGCTCTTAAAGGCAAAGCTAGTGGTAACCGGCCAGTAGGCAAACCACGCAAGCGATGGGAAGACTCGGTTGATGAAGACGGCAAAGCCATTTTAAAAATTAGCAGCTGGAGGACGCGGTCTTTGGATCGAGACGATTGGAGGCGACGACTTCAGGAGGCCATGGCCCGATTTGGGCTGTCGCGCCATTGATGATGATGATAAAAGCTATTAATTTGAAATTTAAAATAAATTGTTTCCATTAAAAATGCAATTTTCAAGTATATAAATAGCTTGAATGCTCTTACTCCTTCCACCACCTCCCATACAAACTAAACTTTTTCATGAAATACTATACTCAAATTTTCTCAGTACGTATAACTTTTATCAAGCTAAGACTTTGTAGTAAATCTTTAATTTTCATTGTTATTAATATTAGGAAAAAACTAACTAATTAGCTTTACTATTTCTACCCCCTCCCATACAATCTGACACAAATCCACGACTTTGCGAAAATTCGATTTTCTTGAAAAGAATGAATGTTACTGTTCTGAAATTTAAAATATATCAATTGAATGATAATTGTAGTTGCTCCTCAAAGAATAACTAAAAACTCTCCCCTCCTTCCGCCACCTCCTACACTAACTTCACTTTTTTATGAAATATTCTAAACCAATTTTCTCAGTACGTATAACTTTTATTGAGCTAAAATTTTGTACTATATTTTTAATTAGCATTATTATTATTACCGCGCAAAAATTAACCGATTAGCTCTACTCGTTCTACCCCCTCCCATACAATGTGGCACAATTCCACGACTTTGCAAAAACTCAATTTTTTTGAAAAGTGTGAATCTAACTGATCTAAAATTTAAAATATATCAATTGCATGATGATTATAGTAATTTCTAGAAAAATTAACAAAAACCCCTCACTCCTTTTACCACCTCCCATGCAAACTGCACTTGTTCATGAAATACTCTAAATCAATTTTCTCAGTACGTATAACGTTGATCGAGCTAAAATTTTGTATTAAATCCCAAATTAGCATTATTACTATTGTTGGGAAAAAATTAACCGATTAACTCCTCTCATTCTACCCCCTCCCTTCCAATGTGACACAATTCCACAACTTTACGAAAACTCGATTTTCTTGAAAAGTGTGAATCTAACTGATCTGAAATTTGTAAGATATCAATTGCATGGTGATTATAGTTGTTTAGAAAAACTACCAGAAACCCCCCACTCCTTCTACCATTTCCCATACAATTTGCACAATTTCACTAAATCCAATACACCAGGTTTCTCAAGTTACCTATTCAATTTTTCAAACTTAACTTTGTTGCAAAATATTTTTATAGCTTCTCTAGCGTGATGTGAAATAAATTAATTTAGTACTGTCAACCCTTCTATCACTCCTCACACAAAAATTCTTAAGATTACAAAAATTTCGATTTCATCGGTAGTATCATATAATTGGGCTTTACGCACAATCGAACTCCTGTTAAGTATTTAAGCTTAATGTCATTTTATTTGGGCTTTTTTTAATTAACTCAAGCTACAACTATTCACATGTTCTTAACGCTCTTCAACACGTATACATATGATCTCGAATCACGGGTTTGATTTGATCATGAGCCTGTCCCATACAAATGCGAGTATCATGGTCTCATTCTTAATATTTTATGGTTCTGATTCCAAGAAAATACAAAACATTGTGTTCAAAGAGCCATCAAACTAAGCAGATTATTTATCCGATATAATGTGCTACTAACTACATTCTCAAATAATTTTATTATTGCGATTCTTGCGCGGACAAAGTCGCGGGCGATCTCTAGTTCTAAATAAATATTTAGTGTACAGTTTCAGCTCGAGTTAATTGGTTTATATTATTTCATGAAAAGTGTAGTTTATACGAAAGGTGGGAAAAGGAGTGGGAGGATTCAAATAATTCTTATACCGTAGATTGAAATTGATTTAAAAATAATATATTCTAAATTTCAGATCAATAGCTTTTATACTTTTCGAGAAAATTGGTTTTCTGTCAAATCTCGAAAATGCGTCATTTTGTGTGGGAGGGGGTAGAAGGGATGGAGCGATTTGGCCTATCCACGAGCTCGACCTTAAATTTTTGTCAAAAACAAAGTGTACAAAATTTTAACGTTCTGCCTTGACGTTTTCTCAAAGTAGAGGGCGAACATACGGACGGGCAGACGGACGGACATCCGGTTCTGAGATTTTTGAGTGTATCATTTATTTTTTTCTCCGAGCCTTATTTCTTAGCGTTAGATACTTTCTTCTTCTCCAATGGCGGTACAGCCCAAATCGGGCCTTGGCCTCCTAACATTCCGGTTCCTTAACATTTTCACTATTTATTGCGAAGATTGAGGTAACCAAGGTATATCCATGCAAGCAGTGTGCTTGAATTATGCGTCGATCGGGATTTGAACTCACGACCTTCGCATAGTAGACTAACACGCTACCCACTAGGCTAAACCATTGCTACATACATACTTTAGAGCAAACTTATAATACTCTCAGATTTCATCTAGAGTACAAAAATGGGCTGATATTATATCTGTCGCGGAATTATCCAAATCAATAAGCTTAGTGATTTTTGTTGTGATCGTATTTAAGTTTTCATTCGGTGACTTTGAAACATTTGCATTTTCGATGACGTCAAATCCAAACTCGCTCTCCAAATGAGCATTTTTGATGGTCGTTGTTACCATGATTTCAGCTAAAGTGTCGAACTTTTTTGGTCTACCCTTCCAAAAATGTGGCGAAATTGCTAACTTTTTCCGTGCAATGTACAACCGAAGTTCGAAATTCATCAATTTTCTCCTCGAAAGAAGATTCCAGCCTGTTAACGTCATATTTAAAGTCCTGTTTTAATTTCATGATTCCTCTTCATTCGAATATGATACCAGTATCGACTTTAGTTCTTTGCTTTGCAAGCAGGGCGAACCCACTTTGGTTTCCGATCGTTTGGAAATTTTCGAAAAGTTGGTTTGATAAATCCGGCACACTAAAAGTGTAGGCTCTGGTTACAAGATGAACACTTTATTAAGTCTGCGTTGTCAAATATTTGTTCGGTACATTTTATGCATTCCATATTTTGTGTATTTTTTTAAAATTCACTTTTTTGCAATCGGCCACTAACTTACAAATATAATAGTTTACTAGATTATCTCGGATTCAATATGCTAAAAAACGCAACCTACCGATATCACTAACACGAACACGTCAACTCTCGACAAACACTACAACAGCTAGGTTTACAAATATCACTTTATTAAGCTCCAGAGATTTTCCAAGTATATTTATATCGCCAGCATATGCTACGAGTTGTGTGGATTAAAGCAAAGTGTCCCCTTGTTATCAACGAGAAGTTTCTGAACAACATTTTCGAGTGCCAAATTAAAAAGCATTGATGGGCCAGGCCGTCACCTTGCTTAAGGCCGTTGTCCGCTCCAAACCTGGAAGCCAGATTATTCCACTCTAACTTGTGACAAGGACTCGATTATTGTCCTCCTCTTTAGCTGAACCAGTTCCGGTGGGACTTCCAACTCCAACAAAATTTGGTATAGCATGCGCCAGACGATACTATCGTTGACCTTTCGAAGTCAACAAATATCTGATGCACATCAATATTCTTAGCAGTTATCCAGGACTTCTTGGCTAAGAATATCTACTCCGTGATCGACCGTCCTGCTTTAAATCCGGCTTGGTATTCACCAATTACTTTGTCTGCATAAAGCTTAATTCTCTTTTCCAGAGTTTTCGTCAAGATTTTGTAAGACGTACACAATAGAGACATTCCTCGCTAGTTTTCGCAGCAGAGTTTGTCACCTTTTTTATAAATTGAACATGTGATGCTCCTGCGCCAATCTTCAGGAAGTATTTTCTGCGTCCACATATCCGTGTGACTAATCCGTGTAGGAGATGTGCTTCGCAGGTGTCGCCGGCTACCAGAAGCTCAGCTGGAATTTAATCAGAGGCTAGCGCTTTATTGTTTTGGAGGTTCCTTAGTGCCGTTTCTACTGTTTCGAGTATGGGAGGACTTAAACAGTGTCTTTGATCAGCGTCACATCAGTCATATCTGCTACTATGTTTGGTGTTGCTGTTCTTGCGGATGAAGAGGTCAGATTGAATAGGTATTCAATGTATTGCGCCCGTCCTAATTTTATATCTTCCGCATTACTTATAATGTATCCTTCTGCATCCTTGCAAAGAGTCCTCTCGTTTGGTATACCTCTTCTTAACTAGGGAATACGGAGCCTTATGCTGTATAAATTAAAACATTATCTCAAAAACAATACCACTAAAATGTTAAAATTTAAAATTATGACAAATAAACTGCCAACAAGTCGGGCGAAACTTTATTATTCTTGGGGTAAGTTGCGGATGAGTGGAAAGTCAATATGCAGGTTAGAGTGGTTAGGTAAGACTAAGTGAAAGGGAATTCTTGGGCAGGGCTGTTGTCAATTTAACAACATTTCATTCGTTTCTGCAAGTTTGGGTTTTTATGAGGGAAGGAGGAGGAGTAATAGTAAGGGTGGGTGGATGCTAAAAGCTTTTTAATTGATTGCTTGAATCACTTCCAATATTCTCTGTATAGAATGTGTTTCATGCAACTTCGTCTGCATAGAATTTTCATAAAATTCGGTGTATTTTACATTCACGAAACCGAACATTTGTATGGGAGGGGGTATAGAAGGTAGGGGAATCGTAAAATTTGTGATGTAGTTTTATTTCGTTTATTTCTCTTGTACGTACAAAATTTCAAGTTCGTAGCTTTTAGTTTGTTGGATATTAGTTGATTTAATGAAATTGGTCGAAATCATAATTTTGTATGGGAGGGGGTAGAAGGGCAAGCGCAATTTCAAAACTTTTAACGTAATTTCATTTCAACTATTTTTGTTGCGGATAAATTTTAGAAAATAAAAGACTGTATTCTTTGTAGGTTTTTCTTTAAATTTTATTCCTTTTTATCTGTGTTTAAATCTGTAATTAAATTCAATACTTGTTATAATAAATTGTAAGTGTAAATAGGTACGTATACCTTTCGTGCTGGCACGCCGTTTGAGAAGAAATGAGGGAGTTTGGATAGGAAATCTTTACAGTAATGCCTTTTAATGCGCTCAAAGTTTCGAATAAACTGCATTATACCTAATGTATTTAATATGCTTTTAGGATAAAGAGCATTATACCTAATTGTTGTGCCAACAATTTTTGTGAGTTTTCATGCAAAATTTCAAATTGATAGCTTTAAATAGTTAGGTGATAATTGATTTCATAATAATGGTCGAAATCATACTTTGTATGGGAGGGGGTAGAAGGACAGGCGTGATCTCAAAACTTTTGACGCAGTTTTATTTCAAATATTTTTTAAAGTTTTTGTGCAAAATTTTAAATTGATAGCTTTTAGTAGTTAGGTGATAATTGATTTCTTTAAAATGGTCGAAAAAATAATTTAGTATGGGAGGGGGTAGGAGTTTTAAAGGTTTTCGACCAGTTAATATTTCGTATATTAACTAATTTTTTTGGATGCATTTTGCAAATTTTCAAGTTTCTACCGTAAATTTTCACTCAAAAATTTTCAGTTTATGCGTTTTTTTCAATGCACATGAAACACCTTGTGCACGTCAGACCGGGGGTGTCGGTTTATAACAATTATGGATCAAGTTATTATTATTTTTCTATGTACATCAAATAGATGTACCCACATGCAAAATTTAAACTTTTTATCTTTCACCAGAGCCCTAAAAAATCACTCAAAATTTTCGGCATTTTTGCTTATCACCTCCCTCCTCTTATAAACTTAAAATTTTTACCAAAATTAATGACTATGTACAGTGCTGTGAATAATTATAGACTCAACCATATGTTTAGGTCTTTTTTAAAAACTGGATAATATTTCAAATAACTGTTTATTTACTTGGATCATATGCCTTTAAGTAAATGTATTAGGGGTGAAAGGTTGATCGTATCCCTTTCCAAAAAAAAATAAGAAAGAAAAACATAAAAACTCGTTGTAAGATCTCTGAAAAAATATAAACTCAGTGTAATGTTTGTTAAGTTTTTTATTTAATACTTAGTCCATTTGCCTTTATTTTTTATAACATCTAATAATCGACTCGGAACGCTATTAATAAGACTATTTAATACGCTATCTGATATCTCGTTCCAGGCTACTATTATCCTTTCCTTCAGCTCTGCAACCTTTTCAATGGATGGTTTCTCCTGGTCGTAGACTTTCCTCGCTAAGATTCCCCATAAATTTTCTATAGGGTTCAGATCGGAACTTAACGCTGGCCATGGTAATAATTGGATTCCAAAGTCCTGGAACCATTTTTTGGTGGAGGTAGCTGTATGGATGGGTGCATTATCCTGATGGAAAATTACGGTTTTGTCCTCCGCTAGTGTCACAAAAGGCAGTAGATGTTCCTCTAGTAACTCCTGATAACCCACAGCATTAATTCTACCGTTGACGAACGATATTTCGCTTCTAGCATTGTTTTTGAAAGCAGCCCAAATCATCACAGATCCACCACCATGTGCTCTTCGTGGCATAATTCTTCTATCCTTCCGTAAATCGTACCAGTAGTAATGAAATCCATCTGGTCCATCAATATTGAACTTCTTCTCGTCGCTGAAGATCACATGACCCCAAATGGTTCCTTTTTGTATATAATTTTCGGCGAATTTAAGTCTCGCATCGATGTGACGTTTTGTCAATTTCGGTTTTGCAAACATTTTTGATATTTAAAATTTTTTGATGATGCCGCCCATTTTCTAACTAAGCTAGGATCACATTTCAAGTTTAACCGGCTAGCAATTTTCGATGAGGAAGCTCCAGTGTTCGATAGTTCTCTTAAAACTGCTCGTTTCACACTAGGCGAATATTTTGAAGGACGTCCAGATGACTTCTTTTTCCCATAATTCTCGGTTCCAAGTTTCAAAAAGTTTTTTACTATAGTCTGCGATCTTTTAATTTCATTTGCGATCTCTCTCTGATTTTTTCCGCAGTTCCTTAAATCAATAATTCGATGTTTTTCGACATAACTTAATTTTTTTCCACGTGGCATTTCAGACGTCAACTAAATTTTTCAACTTTTAAAAAACACACTTCAAGCCTAGTACTCAGCTCGAGCTAAACTAAACAGCTAAATAAACTGCCAACAAGTCGGGCGAAACTTTATTATTCTTGAGACAAGTTGCGGATGAGTGGAAAGTCAATATGCAGGTTAAAGTGGTTAGGGAAAGCTAAGTGAAAGGGATTTCTTGGGCAGGGCGTTGTCAATTTAACAATATTTCATTCGTTTCTGCAAGTTTGGGTTTTTATGAGGGGAGGAGGAGGGGTAATAGTAAGGGTGGGTGAATGTTAACAGCTTTTTAATAATTGCTTGAATCACGTCCAATATTCTCTGTATAGAATGTGTTTCATATACGAAGTTGCATAGAATTTTCATCAAATTCGGTGTATTTTACATTCACGAAACCGAACATTTGTATGGGAGGGGGTAGAGAAGGTAGGGGAATCGTAAAATTTGATATGAAGTTTTATTTTGCTTCTCTTGTAAGGTGCTTGTATAAAATTTCAAGTTCGTAGCTTTTAGTTTGTTAGTTATTAGTTGATTTAATGAAATTGGTCGAAATCATAGTTTTCTATGGGAGGGGGTAGAAGGGCAAGCGCGATATCAAAACTTTTAAAACAACTTCATTTGAATTATTTTTATAAGTTTTCATGCAAAATTTGAAATTGATAGCTTTTAAGAGATAGCTGATAACTGATTTCTTAAAAATGCTCGAAAAAATAATTTTGTATGGGAGGGGGTAGAGGAGGTGAAGGAATCGTAAAACTTGTAATGGAATTTTCTTTCTTTTCTGTTTTAATGTGCTTTTACAAAATTTCAAGTTCGTAGCTTTTAATTTGTTGGTTATTAGTTGATTTAATGAAATTGGTCGAAATCATACTTTTGTATGGCAGGGGGTAGAAGGGAAAGTGTGATTTCAAAATTTTTAACGTAATTTTATTTCAACTAGTTTTTTAAGTTTTTGTGCAAACTTTCGAAATGATACCTTTTGATAGTTAGGTGATAATTGATTTCTTAAAAATGGTCGAAAAAATAATTTTGTATGGGAGGGAGTAGAAGTTTTAAAAATATTCAACCAGTTAATATTACAAACTCTTAGAGATATTTTTTAAATGCATTTCCCAAATTTTCAAGTTTCTGCTTAAGAATTTCATTCAAAAATTTTCAGCTTATGTGTTTTTTTCATTCCATATGAAACACCTTGAGCACGTTAGAACCCCACTTCCGAGCATAACAATTTTGGAACAAATTACTATTTTCTTCTATCTATATCAAATAGATGTGTCGACATGCAAAATTTAAACTTTGTATCTTTTACCAGAGCCATAAAAAAATCACTCAAAATTTTCAACATTTTCGCTTTCCACCTCCCTCCCCTTACACCCCCCATCTTAAATTTTTTACCAAAATTAAAAATTATATAGCTCTACAATCTGACAAATTTTTGATTTGATATCTGTACTCAATTTTGAGATTTGATGATTTGTAGTTTTGGAAAGTGCGCCATTTTTGAAATGCTCCCCATTTGCCCCCACTACTATAATGTCCACATATTTTATTTTTTTAATATGTCGCTAGTAAAGGTTAGTATACATTTCAAGTTTCAATTGCATAGCGTAAGAGATAGTTGAGATATTAATTTTTAAGTGTTTTTCTTTGCACCCCCCCTGACCCTCCCCCTTTCACTAATTAGATAAACTGCTTCTAGTAGATCTATATGCTGTCTTAATGGTCTCAAAATATCAGTTTTTTATGGTAAGTAATTTCGAAGATATAATCATTTGAAAAAAACATTCGGCCGACAATTGGTTCTTAGCCCCCCCTTTTCGCACCCCAATGGATAAAAAAATTAAATTATTTTTAAAAGTTGTCCCACAAACTCCTGTATATGTATGTTGATTCTTAGCTTCCTAGCTGTAACCATGGTTGAGATATTTGAATTCGTATTTTTCGGTTTAAGCGCTCCCCCTGCCTCCCCCTGAACTCGTACACCCCACAAAATGGGTATCCGCCTGAGATCCGCAACTACCTACAATCCCTCCAAAAATGAACTTTCTATCTTGAAGGGTTTGGGAGTTAATGTCCGCTGAGCGTACACGTTGGCGTACGGCGGACGGCGTACAGACAGACGGATTTTTTTTTTGCATTTTTAGGCTAATTTAGTCATGAAACGCGAAAAAAAAAATTTCAGGGTAGCAAATTTTTTTTTTTTCCAAGTCGATCACAATACTTTATTATTAAAATAATAAAGTAATAGAAGCGAAAAATGTAATGCAAACTCCAAACACCAAGTGAGTTTATAATTATTTACAGCTGAAAAAGGAGTTTTTCGAGATTTCTATCTGGTACTTATCGTGGTTGAAAGAAAGATATAGGTAGATAATTGAAAGGGTTTTCTAATCATCCCGAAATAACATTTCCAGGCAAAAAAATTCATTTCCTAGAAATGTTTTGGAAAAAAATCGAAAAATGTGTTTGAGTTTATAATTATTCACAGCACGTAGTTCTACTACAATCTGACAAATTTTCGAATTGATATCTGTACTTTTTTTTGAGATATAAGGATTTGTAATTTTGAAAAGTGCGCCAGTTTTGAAATGCTCCTCACTTTCCCCCCATTACTACTATTTCAACATGTTATATTTTTTTTGTATTTTCCTAGTATAGCTTGTTTCAAGTTTCAATTCAATAGCTTAAGAGATAGTTGAGATATTCATTTTTAAGTGTCTTTCTTTGCACCTCTCCTGATCCTCCCCCTTCCAATAATTAGCCACTCTTTAAGCTGATTCCGGTGGAACTATATGCCACTAATGGTCCCAAAATATGATCTTACGATAAGTAATTTCGAAGATATAATCATTTGAAAAAAAAAATTCGGCCGCAAATTTGTTTTTCTACTACTTCTACACTGGCGCTACAGCCCAAATCGGACTTTGTCCACCTGATATTCAGGTTCCTTAACATTTTTCATTACTTATTGTGGAAGGGTTTTTAGCCCTTCGCACAACCCTCTTTCTACGAATTTTTTTCATTTTCGTAGCTTGAGGTGACCAAGGTATATCCAAGCAGGCAATGTGCTGGAATTATGTATTGCGCCGACCGGGATTTGAACTCACGACCTTGGCATTACAAGATCAACACGCTACCTACTAGGCTACATCCTAGTAATTTTGTTTCTAGCCCCCCCCCCCCTTTTCGGACGCCAACGGATAAAAAAAATTAAATTATTTTCAAAGTTTGTCCTACGACCCTTTCTATACCTATGCCGATTTTCAGCTTCCTATTTGCATTCGTAGTGGAGACAGAAAGTGTAGTTTTTGCCTCTTTTCCTCCCCCGCCTCCCCTTTCCATCTATTTACTTATTTACGATGGCGCTACAGCCCAAATCGGGCTTTGGCCTCCTGAATGCTTTGCCTCTGTCCATCTCGGTTCAGTGACCGCGTCCTCCAGTTTTAAAATCTTAGCAGTGATTTGCTGTCTGCGTCAATCGAATCCTCCCAGCGCTTTCGTGATTTTCCGACCGGTCTTTGTCCGTTGACTTTCCCTTTTAGTGTGCGTTTGGGAATTCTTCCGTCATCCATCCGGTCCACATGACCTTTAACTTTTTAAATTTTATGAGGGTTGACACTTCTGGATTGCCGAAGATGGTATACAATTCTCTATTGTATCGTATTTTCCAGATCGAGTCTTCTCTCACAAGTCCGAGGATTCTTCTGAGGATCTATCTTTCAAAAGCGTTAAGTAGTTTTTCGGACGCCTGAGTTAATGTCCACGTTTCGCTGCCATAGCATAGCACAGGTCGTATAATCGTTTTATATAACTTAAGTTTTGTTTTCCTGTGTACGTTCTTGTTTTTAATTATTGGAAGTACCGAATAATACGTCTTGTTTGCCATAATTATTCTTCTTTTAATTTCGATGGGTTCGTTTCCATACTTCGATAGGTTTGCCTCTAAGTATATAAAGTTGTCTACGTTTTCTAGGTTATAGTCTCCTACTGCAATATTTTGTCTGATTGGCGTCTTTTTTCGAGATTGCTTTATAATTTTTGTTTTATTTTCATTAATACGTAGTCCAGCTTCCCTTACTACCGAGTCAAGGTTTATAAATACTTCCTTAGCACTCTCCAAAGATCTTGCAAGGGTATCTATGTCGTCGGCATATGCTACGAGTTGTGTGGATTTGAAGCATAGTGTTCCCTTGGCGTCAACGGGAAGTTTCCGAACAACATATTCGAGTGTTAAGTTGAAAAGCATTGGTGCGAGGCCGTCACCTTGTTTCAGGCCGTTGTCTGTTTTAAAAAAGGGAAGTCAGATCATTTTCTACTCTGACTAGTGACAAAGACTCAGTCATTATCATTCTTGTCAGTTGGACCAGTTTCGGTGGGACTCCAAACTCCAACATGATTTTATACAGTACGCGCCTGTCGATACTGCCGTATGCTTATTTGAAGTCAGCAAATATCTGGTGCACATCACTATTATATTCCCAACACTTTTCCTGCACCTGTTTAACTGAGAATATCTGGTCCATGGTCGAGCGTCCAGCTCTAAATCCGCCTTGGTATTCACTAATTACTTTGTCAGCATAGTGCTTAATTCTCTTTTCTAGAATTTTCGTCAAGATCTTATAAGACGTACACAACAGAGATATTCCTCGGTAGTTTTCGCAGCAGAGTTTGTCACCTTTTTTATAAATTGGACATATGATGCTCTTGCGCCAATCTTCAGAAAGTATTTCCTGCGTCCATATATCCGTGATTAATCTATGTAGGAGATGCGCTATGCAGGTGTCGCCGGCTTTCAGAAGTTCAGCTGGGATTTGATCAGTGCCCGGCGCTTTGTTGTTTGGGTGGTTCCTTAGGGCTGTTTTTTACTTCTTCGAGTGTGGGAGGACTCAAAGAGGATCTTTCATCAGCTGTTACATCAGTTATACCTGCTATTGTATCTGCTGCTGCTGTTCGTGTAGGTGATAGGCTCGGGTTAAGAAGGTGTTCAAAATATTGTGCCCATCTTAGTTTTATATCTTCCGCGTTACTTATAATGTTCCCTTCTGCATCCTTGCAGAGGGTCGTTTTCGGTTTGTATCCTTCCTTCATCCTTTGAACAAGGGAATACGCGGCTCTCGTGTTGTGTAATTTAAATTGTTCGTCTATGTTTTTAATTTCGTCATTATTGTACTTCCGTTTTTTTTGTCTGCATATTTTGTTTGCAAATCGTCTAAGATCCTTGTATTTGTCCTGTTTGGCTCGTGTCGGCCGTTCCGTTAATATTTTGTAGGCTTGATTTTTTCGTTCTAAGGCATCTTGGCATTCGTTGTCGAACCAATCATTTCTTTTGCGCCGGGGTTGTTGTCCTATCACCTCCTCTGCGACAAATGTAATGCCATCTTTGATATTTTGCCACATTCCTTCTATTGGCTTGCTGGCGGTGGTATTCAGCATTGTCGCGAAATGCCTCTCCAAAGCTGATACATATTTCGCAACTATTTTCTCGTCTTTGAGTTTTCCTATGTCGAATTTAGGAACCGGTTGTGTTTTTGGGTGTCCTCGGTTTGCGATTCGACATCGGAACTTGGTCTTTACCAAATAGTGGTCTATGTCGCAATTAGCTCCTCGACATGTACGCACGTCGAGAATGCAGAAGGACGTCCTTTTCTCTATTAGAACATGGTCTATTTGGTTGAATGTTCTTCCGTCGGGTGATGCCCACGTTCTCTTATGAATGTCACGATGCGGGAAGCATGTCGAGCTTACAATAAGGTTTTTGCTGCTGGCGAAATCAGTCAGCCTCTGGCCGTTGTTGTTACTAATATCATGGAGACTGTGCCTTCCAATTGTCCCTATGTATCTTTCTTCTTTGCCCATTTTCGCGTTAAAATCACCTAATACTATTTTAATATCATTCGACGGAAGGGAGTCGAATGTTGATTCTAAGGTGCTGTAGAAATCTTCTTTAACTTAGTCGTCTTTGTCTTCCGTTGGGGCGTGGACATTAATAAGCCAAACATTAAAGAAACTTGTTTTGATGCGGATTGCACACAATCGTTCATTGACGGATTTGAAGTTAGTAACTTGGCGTTTAAACTTGTTGTCGGCTTCCCGATGATTTCCCACTTTTGAAAATTGTGTGCGATCTAATGTCAGTAATCTCGCTACTTAACAATTTAGTTTTTTGGAGTGCAATTATGTTTATATTGTATTTGGCTGCCTGTTCCAGAAGTGCTCTCACTGCTCCTGCTCCATACAGGGATCGTTCAATTATTAAGAAACAAATTCTGGCAAAATTTGAAGTTTGTACTTTTTCTAGTTTGAATGGAAATCGATAAAATGCATTTAACAAATGTTATACATTTGTACGGGACCCCACCCATCAATACAAATCTTTTTCGCATTATTAATATTTCTATTTTTATACCTTATACAAAATATCAAGTTGATAGCTTTAACAGTTTCAAAGAACAATAATTTAATTTAAATTTAAAATTTCGTGAAATTTGTATGGGAGGGGGTAGAAGGAGTGATGTGAAGTTAATAATTATTTTTAAAATAAATTGCAATTATAGTAGAATTAATTCTGACAAAATTTCGTTTTTGCAGCTTGACTAGTTTCTATGAAAATCGAAAATGTGTATTGTTTAAAATTGCCCATTTGTATGGGAGGGGGTAGAAGGAGTAAGGGGATCAGGTCAATATTCCGTGATATTAATGACATCTATATCATAATACTTTGACCTAAATTTCAAGTCGATAGCTTAATAGTTTGAAAGAAAAATGAATTTCTGAATATTTCGAAATTTGTATGGGAGGGGTAGAAGGAGTGGCGGGATGTAGCCCATTCTCGAACTTTAAGTTACTTTTTTGCTTAAGCTAACACGCAAAAATTGTTGGCACTATAGCTCAAAGCTTTCGAGAGTTATGCTGTAGACAGACGGGCAGACAGACAGACGATCACACGGAATCGAGGTTTTTGAGCGACAACAAATATTTCTGTACCCTTGGCGGCTCTGTGCGAGCGTTATTTCTCAGCGTTACAAACGGTACGGCAAACACAATATACTCTCAGATTTCATCTAGAGTATAAATATTATGTATTTTCCTTGCTCGAGTGTGCGTTAGAGCCTGGTTTCTATCATAAGAAGCAGGTAAGGAACCTTATCATGATTTCCATTTCATGCGTCAACTAATGACAACATATTGATTCAGAAATCATTAAGGTTGGTGTTACACAATTTTCCAACTATGTCTCGTACATAGATCTCAGAACTTTGGCTCTATTCTTATTTACTGGCAACGTTCCAATCACATCTACAATGGTGCCACAACCCAAATCGGACCTTGGTCTCCTGATGTTCAGGTTCCTTAACATTTTTCATTACTTATTGTGGAAGGGTTATTAGCCCTTCGCACAACCCTCTTTCTACGAATTTTCCATTTTCTTAGATTGAGGTGACCAAGGTATATCCAAGCAGGCAATGTGCCGGAATTATATATTGCGCTGACCGGGATTTGAACTCACGACCTTCGCATTAAAAGACCAATACACTACCTACTAGGCTATACCCTACCTTGATTTAACGTTTCAATCACGGTTAAGGCAGATATGGCTCAAGTTATGTTAGAAGCAAACAAAGGTGAAGAACAGGAAGAGCTCTGTTCACAGATGAGTTCAGTCCACAGCAATTCAAGAATAACGTACACCGCCATTTCAGACCTACCCCTCCAAATGTTTCCCTTCTAACTTCCTTATTTTAATTTTTCACTTACCCAAGTGGATCTAACTGTGCACTACGCATTAAAGGGTTACTTCCTAAGTTATTTCGGTCACCGTAAAAAATTAAAAATAAAATAATAATTAGTTGTCCTATTCAAATGAAATTTTCTACTGCCTGTATTTTTGTTGATGAGATTAAGATTAGGGGTGCAAGCAGCAGAATTTTAACTTCTCAACAGATCATATAGCTAAGGGTCACCATAATGCTAACCGCTGAACCTTGTTCAGTTTGACGTTGGTGCTTGTTTGTGTCATTTTCTCCCACCACACCACTACCACATACGCGATCATTAGCGTTAGGATTGCACTATATGAAAATAAGGCAATTTAACTCGTAATGCACCAAGTTTTACTTACGGTTCTTCCACATATAAATAGAACTATTCTGCCTTTCTTTGAAACTTTTTACAACTGTTTCTCGTATAGGAATTTTGTAATAAAAGCAACTCTTTTACTCAAAGGACATAATTATTTATTAACCCAAAATCGTATTAGGATATTAAAATGGGAAACAAAATGATTAAGCACATAGTTTCAAGGAAGCCGCAATTTGGCCAACTTGGGAAGTAGCGGTGGCAACAGTTTGAATGGCACATCCTTCAACTTTAGCAACAGTGGACTTAGCACGGATTTCGGCATTGGCCAAAGCGGTCTTAGCGTCAGCGATGACGGAGTCAACAACCTCCTTGACAGGGTTGATCTGAAAATGAAAAAGAAAAATGTTAAATTTTTTAACTTAGGCTCGATATTGAAAATATTTTTACCCTGGAGATGGCACAGGTGACGATATCAAGAATTTCACTTAAACATCCCTTGGCAAGAACAACAACATCACTAAGAGCTGATTTCAACTCAGCAACAAGGTCTGAAATTTCAGCTTCGAAGGCGGCAACAGTGGTTGTAATATCTCCGGCACATCCTTGCAAAGTGCTGATAGCGGTGCTCTTTACAGTGGAGAAATCAGTGAGTTGGTTAAGAGCACAGGCCTTCATTTGACCACCCTTGGAAACCAATGTATCGATGGTGCCTTGTACTTTGGAGGTAACAGTAGTGATTTCATCGCGAGCGTTTGAAATCAAAGTTGCAACCTTTCCTTGGGTACTGGAAGTGAGAGCCTTAAGTGAAGAAGTGATGCCATCCAAATCGTTATGCGCCTTGTTAACGAAATCTGTAGCGATTCCTTCAACTACCGAAGCAATGCTTCTGGAGTCTGGGGCGGCAACCTATAGATGGAACTTATTTAATAAGAATTGTTAACATTTTATTGCAAAAAATTTTCAACTCACGCTAAGGGCGACAAGACCCAAGAAAACAATGGCTACTTTCATTTTGATGCGCTTTGGATTAACGAACTCTTCCAAATAATACTGCTTCTGGAAAATTTCGCGCCTTTTATAGGTAAACAGTATGAAATTTTATCGTAATTTGTTCATTATTTGGTTTTATTATTAGAGGTAAGATTACGTGAACATTATGATTGTGGAAAAAAAGTTTAATGAGCAAATTAGTGCAATTGATTGTCTTTTAATATCTTATCTGTGACTTTAGGCGTAAAGCCAATTTCTTAATCGATTAAGTAGTTCGTGGCTAGAACCACTAAATTTTTGGTAACATAAGAAAAATTACAACCCCACGCGCAATCAATTTATTAATTTATTTTCTAACTTCAATATAATTTCTAATGAGAACTTGGCAAATGTTGATAGTTTCATGTTTTATTTCAGACGTTTCAACGAAAATAGACATTGTACTTTTGCCAAAGAAAAGTACGAGAAAAACGTATCCTAAACTCTATAACCCTATATTTAGATTATTATTCTAAAAATATTTTAATTAAAAATTTGTTGCTCACAATTTGTTGCACATTTCTTGGTATTTTCAACGATGCAACTCAATTTCGCTTCAAAGTGAAGAGTATAAGCCAGCAATTCTTTACTGTTTTTGATATTAAATAAAAACGTAATCAAATATGAATTTGGAGATGAGAAAGAATATAACGATAAAGTTCCACTATTTTTTATTTTTGTTCTTGCTTAACGTATTGCTGCGAGCTAGGGGTTCGCCGGGATTTCAAGTAAAACACAATTCGTTTAAAAATAAGTGATAATTTATTTATATATGGCACCACCGCCGATATTGTTCTATCGCGTTCTCGCACCGGTTCATGCCTTCCATAGATGTCGCTGAATGACTGCCTGTCGTCTGAAAGCTTCGTACTTTTATACCATTTTCCCCAATTCTCGAACCTTCCGTGGTGTATTCGCCGGGTGTGTGTCTCAACTTTACTGGAAGGTTCTAGATCTTTGATTATGGCTTTTTACATATTGGGGGACTGTTCTACAGAATTCTGGCATATTCGAGAAAGATCAAAGTGCGTAGTTGCCAGATCTATAACATAACCCTCTCCTTAGTCCCTGTTCGTCCCGAACAGAGTCGTTCACTTCCTCAATGGCACCATGGTACTTTGTTAGTCGGCCGAGATGTACCACTTTCATTTTAGTGCGAGGCTTTCGATGTATTTGAATCCGACAGACGACATCATTTAACCGGTTGATAATCTGCCAATTGCGCTGTAGTTTCGGTGACCTGCCCTGCTGTCGTTTGGGATTGTATAACCAAACCAAAGAGGGCGCTCTTGGAATCCTGATGAATTCGCCCCTTAATCATACTTCGTCTTCATGCGGTCGGTCGCCAAATCAATTTTAGCTCTGACCAGGTTATAAATTGTATTTAGTCGACATCGAAGATCCGAGACGTAATCTTTGGCATTGGTTGGTTGGTCTGGTGGCACTCCAAACATTAGTTCCGCAGGGACTCAAATATTTCTTCCGAAAATGACTCGGGAGGGATTTTCTCCTGTTGTTGAATGTACCGATGTTCTGTAGGCTATTAAAAATACGGGGATGTGCTGATCCCAGTCCCGTTGCCTCTCGCTGACGAGTTTGGGTAGGATTGAGTTCAATGTCCTATTGAAACGTTCCACCATTCCATCGGACTGTGGATGTAATGGAGTTGTCCTGGTTTTATTTATTCCCAGCATTTGGCACACGTGTTTGAATATTTGGGACTCAAAATTGCGCCCTTGATCGGAGTGTAGTTCACGTGGAGCTCCAAATCTGCTCCCCCAGTTGGTAACAATTTGTTCTGTGACGGTTACTGCTTCTTGGTTTGGAATCGCGTAAGCTTCAGGCCGCTTGCTGAAATAATCAATGACCACTAGAATGTAGCGATTACCATTTTCTGATTCCGGAAATGGTCCAGCAATATCCACGGCAATTCTCTCGAATGGAGCTCCCACGTTGTATTGTTGCATTTCTCCCTTTGATCTGCTTTGTGGGCCCTGACTCGATGCACACGTAGTACATTTACGGCACCAATTTTCGACATCATCTCGGAGATAGATCCTATAGAACCTTTCTCGTAGCTTTTCCAAGGTTCTATTTACATCCAAAATGCCCTCCGGAGGTACCTCCTTGATATTCCTTCAAAACCTCCTCGACCTTAGAATGCGGAACGATTGTTTGCATGTGATACGATGTTCCGTCAGCGTTTTCCCATTTCCGTTTCAATAATCCGCCGTCTAGGTGAAGGGAGTTCCATTGTGCCCAATAACACTTTAAGGTTTTGCTGAATTGTGAGATGTCTTTCCACTCAGGCCGTTTCATTTCGTCCTTCCATGCCATGATCGGTGAAATATCTGGATCTTTACGTTGGGCATTTTCCAGTTCTTGATGGTTCCATCCATTCTTTGGTTCGGTCGTTATCATCTGAATGGTTTGTCCGGCTTCTTTTTCCTTCTCACGTTCGCGTTCTTTCTCCTTGTTCTTTTTGCGCTTCTTCTCGTTTACTTTCCTTTTCACGTTCCGCATTCTTCCTTTCGCGATCTTCTCGAACACGTCCCTTCTCATGTTCGGCCTTGTCACGTTCATTTGCATGAAGTACTTAACCGTCACGACTTCCACCCGTTCGTTCGCGATACTTATTCGAATGCCTATCTTTGCTTCCATGATCTTTCCCGATGTATTGTTCTTGTCGCAATCGGTCTTGCCGACTCGGGGTTTTCGATCAACTCCAGCGTCTTTTATCCAAACCGTGTGTAAGATTTGAACTCTGACGACAAGTTCTTAACCAAGATCTACCTTCACGATCTATACCTTCGCGTTGCTTAGCCGGGCAGCCGGAATAATGGTTGGTCGCTTTTCTGGGTTTACGGCAGTCGAGTCTCGAGTGTCCTGCCTGTCCACAATTCCAGCATCAGGGGGCACCAGATCCTTCGCTCCGCTTGGTGTGCTCTGCTTTCTGACACACACACTCTTCTGTTATTGCTCGGACTCGATAGTTACTCCGCGAGCTTTGCTTGGCAGCTTCGAACGTCAGCCCATATACCAAGGCTTCGCCAATCGTTTTCTTACCTGCCAATTTTAACGCCTGTTGCAGCTCTCTGTCCTATACAGCATTGTTAAACGCGAAAACAGCTGTATCATTGCGTTGCTCTGTTTGCGCATTGGGAAGCGATAATAATGTGAGTCGTTCAATATCGCGTGCCAGCTCTTGAAGTGTTTCACCATTGTTTTGGGTTCGGTTGTGCAGTTGTGTTTTGTAGATCTCTCGCATGTGGTCACTGCCGTAATGAAGATCCAATGTCTGAACTAACGTTGAAAAATCTTGTTGTTGCTCTTGCGGAATCGTTTGAAGAACCTCTGCTAGTGGACCTATTAGCGCCAATATAAGAGCCGTTCCTCGTTCCAATGATTGGTTCTTGCGGCAGCCTCAAATTGGGTCTTATAAATAGCCCACGGTATTTGTCCATCGAAGATTGGAGCTTTGAGACCCTTGTGCGCAACGTGTTCTTCCTTGATGACTCCAGTCGCTTTCACGTTAGTGAAGTCCCTTTTAGGCGTTCTACTTCTTCTACAATCCTGGATATCCTTTCCGTAATTTGTTCTTCGAGGGTTCGAAGTTTCTTCTCTACGTTTTCTTCTGTTTCCTTACCCATGGTGTCTATTTTATTATTTTCAGCTCCAATTTTTGGTTGAGGTCCTTTGAGGTCTGATCTAATTTTTCATTGAGGTCCGCTGACAGCTGACTTTGCTGGTCTAAATTCTGATTAATGTCCGCTGATTGTTGCACTAATTTCTGATTAATGTCCGCAGATTATTGATCTAATTTCTGATTCATGTCCGTTGTCACAGCTGATTGTTGTTTAATGTCCACTGATTGTTGATCAAATTTGTTCATCATTTGTTGCATTAACTGTGTTAGAGCATCCGATGTACCAGAACACTTCTCTCCACGAGCTTCTTTGATTTGGAACTCAAAACCATCTGCATCTTTACCCTCAGCCTCAAGTGTCTCGATCATACAGCTGACAAGTTCAGACTTGCTCCCTGTCGTGAATAACTCGCGTCTACCGAGCTCTTCCTTCAGCTTTTAATTTTAAGTCCTTTAGATAACGCGGCATTTTCACTACCGATTATTTTGTTTTTCCGCAATTCGAATTCACTTAAATTGATTTCACTAATTAAAGTCACTGCTCACTAAAGCACTCGCGAATATTCGATTTCACAAAATTCTCACTGTCCGTTCGAGAATTTTAGTTTCACTTTTTCGTTCTCACAAAATTCTCACTATCCGTTCGAGAATTTTAATTTCACTCGCGATTTTTAACCCGAATTTATCCTTGAAATCCCACTTCTGACACCAATTGTTGCAAGCTAATGGTTCGCCGGGATTTCAAGTAAAACACAATTCGTTAAAAAATAAGTGATAATTTATTTATTCGCACTTTAACTTAATTCGCACTTTAACTTAATTCGCACTATATGGCACCACCGCCGATATTGTTCTATCGCGTTCTCGCACCGGTTCACGCCTTCCATAGATGTCGCTGAATGACTGCCTGTCGTCTGAAAGCTTCGTACTTTTATACCATTTTCTTCAATTCTCGAACCTTCCGTGGGATATTCGCCGGTTGTGTGTCTCAACTATACCGGAAGGTTCTAGATCATTGATTATGGCTTTTTTTTATATTGGGGGACTGTTCTACAGAATTCTGGCGTATTCGGGAAAGATCAAATTGCGTGGTTGCCAGATCTATAACAGTATGCTATTTTACGTTAAGTTCTAAATTGTTGAGATTGAGCTAGAAACCTCAAATTTTGTCCATCTTATTTTTGTCAAAAAATATGGCTAAGTTCGTGAATATGCCTCCTACTGTTTTCTTCCATAAAAATGACATCTTAATAAGCCGTTTTGCTTAGAAAGTTCAAAAGCTATTAATCTAAAATTGGAATATAATTTTTTGATGCTAATTACTTATTTATAAAAAAAATCCCCTACTTCTTTCTCAAAACAATATTTATAAAATTTCTTAGCTCTTCACCCCAACGCGGTCCAAATACTACCCAAAGAACAAAGATCTAGATGTATTACCTTCATATATCTAGATGTATTATCTACATATTTCAGAGCTAAATTAAACTCCAAGTTCTGGCTCTGACTCATATTCTAGCCTGAAACCAAGCTCGACTGATCATACCTTCAAAGAAAAGTTTTTATTTTAAAAATTATTTATTTAAGCTACTTTTTTTCTGTGTGGCCTTATTTTTCATGTCTGGTTTTCTTGATATAATAGAATACCACAAAAATGTTGAAACTCATATCTTAACGAAAAAGCTTGTACAGTATTTTTAGAAAGTAATTTTAAGACTATAAATCTATTCCATATGAATATTTGCAGTATTTCAAAAACTTCGATCAATTCTCGATTCTAATAAATCATTTAAATTTCTTCTTTGATATAATTATTTTAACGAAAACTTGGATTAGTGAGACAGATAGCTTCAAATTAGAAAATTGCGCAATGTTTAGCGCGGGTACAAATATAAATAAATGTGGTGGAGTTATTATTTATGTAAAAAATTCTTTCTCAGTCCACATGAACAACTTTAAAATTGATACGACAATCTTAAAATAAATATCTCAGGAATCTATAGATCACCTAGTACCGACGTTTTTGGTTTCATCGATTCGCTCGATAATTTCTTAAATCAGAAACGCAGTGCTTTCAATCAAATATTAATTGGCGATATGAATATTGATATTATGCATATAGGTACATAAAGTTCACCAGCAGAATTGTGCAGTGAATATCTTGACACCCTTAATGGCTATGGATTTATTGAACATCTCATAGGGAATACTGGAATAGTCGAGTACAAAACAATAAATCGACATGTATTGACCGGATATTTATAAAAAATAATACCTCCCTTGATTTTTCACCCGGAATTCTAGAATCTTATATACCGGATCACTTTTCCACAATAGCAAAACTATCTCCAAAAAACCCAAGCGATCGTCAATAGGAAAACGATTATTCGATAAAACACAAATAGATTTTGAGAAATTACTAAATATTGTTATAAATCTGACAACCTCGATGTTCTTAGAAACATCCAGAAAAGTCCCTCAACATGTAAAACGCTATAAACAAGTTTCCAGCAACTTCCAGTAAACTCCATAATGTAGGCAATCTAGAATAGCCTAGACACACACACACACACAACGACACCTGTCTGGGAGATTTAGTATAAATATCCGCCAACTTTCAGACAGCAGCCAGTGAATCAGCGACATCTGAACGCGAACGATAGTGAAAGCGATAGAAAGCAAAATTTCGGTAGAGCGATTTAAGGCGAATTAAGTTAATGTGAAAATTAAGTAAAAAGACTGCGAATAAATAAATTATCTATTATTTTTAAACGAATTGAGTTTTCTTTGAAATCTGGCGAATTCCCTAGCTCGCAACAATATTCTAGCACAGGAAATATGGGAAACTATACATGATTGTACAGAAGGCAAAATATGTTGTAGTATTAGATAAACATATTTCTGACGCTGTTCAAGTACCTAATTCCAAGACCAAGCCTTTAAAAGTTTGGGTTACGCAGGGAAGAGCTACTTCAATACGCCGCAAAGATAAATTAGCTGCCTTATCTAACAAAAACCCTACAAATAGCCATCTACGCAGTCAATATCAACAACCCAAAAATTAGGGTGGTCTGTTAATCAGTTTGTTTACAGCAGCTGGTTGAATGGGTACACCCCAGTAGCCAACGGCGATTTTTGTTTTATGTCCTTTTTTTTCCTCCATTCCGATGATTGTTGACTGGTTTGCATTTCAAACTCATAGATCCATGTCTTATCAACAGTCATTATATGGCCTGCGAAGTAGACCCACCTCCACGTGGTGCAGGGTGGGTAACGCTAAGAGGTCTACAGATAGGACGAATGAATGAAAAATAAATGGGTATAAATGTGAAATGAGCAAAACATGGAGCTTAATATATGTGTTAAAAGTGTGCGTGAAAATGTAAGGAAAGTAGTAACTAGAAGGTCCGAGGTGGCGCCCTGTTAGGGCCGGGCTGCGACATTGGCTGACATTCTGCAATACTGGTTGTCAAAAACCGAGGCAGAAACTGATGCAACTTGAAGACAACTAGTGTGCGAAACGCGGAATGCAAAGTAGCCACGATTTTGAAATCTGTTGATAAAGTTGAGAATCTATGATGGGGGACAAGGTCGATACTGGCGTGAGCCTGCACGCATTGTATCTTCTTTGAAACCTATCATAGATAACCGTGTGCATAAAATGATTCAAGATAAAGATATTAAATCGATGAATCGAAGAACAAGTGTGCGAAAAGCAGATGGCTAAGTAGCCACGATGTTGCTGACGTTTAAATTTTGAAATAATATAGTAGCACAAATGGTTGTAAACGGAGGCAATCGAGGATAACTAGTTGCGAAACGCTGATGCAAAGTAGCAAGGTTTACGGATAATTGGCAAAGTTGATATTAGTGGAAGTCCGAACAACAGACGAAAACAACTGATGTTGATAAAGCCGGCACACTGATGCTATTGAAGTGCAATGGATAGGGGGGAGCAAGTCGGCAGCTTGCTGTCGGCTCCGAAACCTTCCAACTGGGGGGGAGCAAGTCAGCGTTTGGTGTATTGAGCCTTCTTTAAAAGAGGGCTTATTACACTATATTCACTGGCTCCCAAACCCGATAAACTGTAGGACGGATAAAGCCGATGTCTTGTATACTGAACCTAGTTCAATCATACTATTGGCACCGGCTCCGATCCTGCAATGATAGGAGGATAAAGTTAATGTAACCCATTTAGGTGGGGGGATAAAGTTGAATGGTCCGTCAACTCCGCCTATCATACCCAAGTAGGGCGGACTAAATCGATGTTGTATATTAAATTTAATCATACTAAAATCACCGACTCCGAAACCTACAGCGTAAAGGGGGGATTAAGTTGAACAGACCGTATGGTCCGTCAGCTTCGCAATCTATCTCGCAGGGATGTGCTGGTCCAGAAAGCTTCGGCGATTCCAGTAACTACTTTTGGGGCCTACCGTCCCCACGTACCCGAGGGGTGCAACTGATCATAGTGCAGGGATCTATGCTTCAGATGTGTAGCCTTACCAGGGGTAAACTGGTACATCGGAAGCTGGGGAGCCCATGGAAGGTTACTTCCACCCCCAGCGTTGGTTGAGGATGTCTTCGACATACACGATGTGGCTGATGGTGCCCACATCGCGGGCAGAGCAATAGCTCGGCGTAAGGTTGCGTGATTTAGATTAACAACCTGTTGCCATGAACAAGAGATTGGCAGGGATTTAGATAGGTCTCGCATCTAGCAGTATGAATACTTACCCTGCAAATAGTAGAAACTGCTACCTTCGGGGACGTTAATGATTGTCGTCAGAAACAATTCGTGTTGCTAAAGACAACTGTGTGGCAATTCCATCATGTGAGTAAGGCACCACATTAAACAAGGTTTAGAGCAACAGTCATTATACACTCCATGAATGTGAGATCAGAATTCGCATGATCAAGCATGTGCAAAGAGACCCTTTCACGAAAATTTTTTTGAAGAAAATTCAGCTTTATCGGAACAAGTCGGGCAAGGACGCGGTTCATGGCCAAAGTATCCATCAAAATGGAATGAATGGACTCGCGAGAGATGTCGAGTTCTCTTGCTATCTCCTTAACACTGGTAACTGCTGATTTACAGGCCGCCCTCATTTTTGGGATTATAATTAAGGACAGTTCTACCTGCTTACCTAAAATAATAAGTTCAATTATTATTCCCCAGAGTAATTTTATTTACAAAATTCCGGTTCTTCATGGTCACAATGTACATCGCAGAGATCGATAGTAATAAAGCTACAGGCATAGATGGGTGCAAAAGGGATGTGCTGAAGCGTAAATAAAAATTAAAGCAAACTTAAATATGCAGTAATAATTCTTCTACACAAAAGTGGAGATAATAAGGGCCCAAATATTTATCAACCTATTTCACTTCTATCAAATATATCAAAAATTCTTGAAAAAGCCATTGAGAGGCGCCTAGTAAAATATCTTGATTAAAAAAAAGTTTTAACTGAAAATCAGAATGGTTTTAAGAAAAACCTAAGTACCTCTGATGCTACGTCTGATATTACCGAATATATTTATAATGCACTTAGTTATCGAATACAAACTGTGAGAATCGGCGACGTTTTGAGTCAAACTAAAATGGTGACATGTGGCGCTCCCCAAGGCACAGTACTGGGCCCTATATTATTTCTAATATACAGTAACGAAAAACTATGGACGGGCATATCGTTAGCTTTGCTGATGACACAGTACTTCTTTTCCAGAATAAAGACTGGGCAAATGTCTACTCGATGGCAAATGCAGGTCTGCAAATAGTAGACTAATGAAAAACAAAATCAGGTTGAATTTATCTAAGACCAAAGTCAATAAGTTTGTTGACCTTAAACCAACCGACGACGGTCTATATGCAACTGTTAATCTTGGAGGCGAAGAAATTGTAAGCGTTAATGAAATAAAATACTTAAATAATAGATCAAAAACTTAAGTGGGACAAACATATAACCTTACATACTTTTTTCATACTTCGTGATATACTAGATTTAAAAGTTATGAGACTCGTATACTTCGCGATATTTCAGAGTGGTGTACATTACGGAATTTTGTGTTGAGGTTCTAGTTTTACAATAATGTTGTCAACATTGCGTAATTTACAAAATAGGATTGTAAAGACCTGACTAAAAAAAAAAATTCTACTCGAGCAGACAAGCATTTATCGAATTTAATGTCATGTATGTGAGGCAAATTTATGTATTCGATTTATTAAAGTTTATGTATATAAATCAGAATAAATTTATGACTCGCAACACTTGCTATAATTCTTGAAACGAGGTAAATAAATGCATACATATCAAGAAATGTAACAGATCCCTAATTAAAAGGCATTCAATTATTTTAGGCCCTAGAGCTTTTAATAATATTCCACTTGATCTAAAAGAAAATTTAAACAAGTAACTCTAAAATAGTATTTAAGCTGTTTGTTTTCGCAACCCTGAATTTTTTCGATCGAATATCTAATTTTCCACAATGAATTTTTTTTTCCACTTAAAGTAATTTTTTTTCTCTATGTTCATTATTTTATAGATATAACAGGAATATTTTGTAAATGTTAGAAAATAACTGTTAAAGGCAATTGATCTCTCACACTCAAGCCTTTTGGCTTATGTGAGTTGTAGTAAAAATGATATAGGTTATTTTTGTATACTTCTTGAAATTTAATAAAGAACTTACTTACTTAAATAGTTACGACATGTAAACCTAAACTGCTTTTGGGTCATGTTTGAGCCACGTCTGTAAGAATTTAGTTCACTGCAAGCGCTATCTACTGTTTGTAGCAAAAATTACATTCTTGAAGCGAGAAACTTATAATTTTGTAGTAAAAGCCACAACTACGCTCAACCCTTTTTTCAAAGAAATCGTTCGAAAAATTTAACACTTAAACAAACTTTGAAACTAGACACGATTTTCATTGAATGGGCTAGGAAAGCTTAAGTTAGGTTAGATTACTAGTGCTACGTGGACCTAGATATCATATAGCCAGCCTGTTCTACCAATGAAACTAATGAGCTTCATCGGTTTAAAGAATCGGAAATCATTTAGCTATGAGAACAAGTATGATCAATGGGAGAGGAAATACTGTATGACCTCATCCTCCTTACCGCAGCCTTTGCAAATATCATGGGTTGTAAGGCAAGATTTTCGAGTGTGTTTTCTAGCATGTCCGAAATTCAAGCACCTTGAATTACAGCTGTAAGCAGAAAGAGACTTCAGTGGAGTTTAGCTGACCGAGTAAAAGCTTACTCGCTTACCATTTACTCCTTCACGCGAGGCCAGTTCCACCTCGTTGCCAACAACCATCCTACGATTGAAATACCGTGTCATATTCTGGTAAATCCCTGGATATTTGTAGAACCTGACTTTCAGAAAAGATATAATTACCTACTCCTTATTCCAATTTCGAACAACCAGTAAATATCATAATCTCGTCATTCTGCATTACATGATTATCAGTCCATTGTTGTCTGTCAGGTAGAGTGATTTCATATTGCTACACCAAGTGAATCTTTGATCGCACTGTATCACTACTTTTGCTGGTAAAAAAAGATTCCAGGATATTGGCATGAGATTTTTTAAAATCTTCGGTAGGGCTACCAGCAGTACTCCTTCCGGTTGTTCTTTGCTCCTTTTATTTTCCAGCAACCATTGCTTCTTAACTACCCAAAAGTACTCCTTAAAAAATTGACTCAATTTTTTAGCTCTCTTCATTTCAAATAATCATTTTCCAAAATTCATTTTTCTAGCCCGTCTGGATGTTCGTTAAATAATTGCGAGCGATCCCCTTAATAGCATCGGTGACATTAACATGTATCAAAATGAAGCCAACTTCATCCAAAATTTGTAAAACGATTTGTCAACATGTCGCAATAATTGGTCGAATTTAACCTTGCCACATTCAACGCAATATTGTCATACACTTTCAATTATTAGAATTATCCATTCAATATATGTACTTAATTAAATAAACTGCCAACAAGTCGGGAGCAACTTTGTTATTTTTGGGACAAGTTGGAAAGTCAATATGCTGGTTAGAGTGGTAAAGGAAGACTAAGTGGAACCCCCTTTCACAAGTGGATCCCCCTTTAGGTCAAGGATGCTGCCAATTGAACACTTAATTGCGAATACGATTAATAGCTCCTGTACGTCTAATCAATATTTTATTCGTTTATGCAAGTGAAAAAATAGCTCATAATTTTCAATATTTTCGTTTACCACCTCCCTTCTCTTACACCACACAACTATGTAGTTCTACAATCTGACAAAATTTCAATTTGATATCTGTATTCAGTTTTGAGATATAACGGTTTGAAATTTCGAACGTGTACCATTTTTGAAATGCTTCCCATTTTCCCCCACTACTATTATGTCAAAATTTTATATTTTTTCATAATTCCCTAGTAAAGCTTAATATATGGTTAAAGTTTCAATTATGTAGCTTAAGAGATAGTTAAGATATTCATTTTTAAGTGTTTTTCCTTGCACCCTCTGACCGTCCTCCTTACAACAATTAGCATCCTTCAAAGCTGATTCTGATTACCATACCACCTTAATGGTCCCAAAATATAAATTTATTATAATAAGTAATTTCGAAGATATAATCATTTGTAAAAAAAAATCGGTGAATAATTTGTTTTTAGCCTCCCCTTTTTGGACCCCAGTACATAAAGTTTAAAGTTTGCCCCACAAACCCTGTATGTTGATTTTCAGCTTCCTAGCTGGAATCATGACTGAGATATTTAAATTCTTATTTTTCGATTTTAGCGCTCCTCCTGTCTCCCCTACACACCACGAAATGGGTCTCCGCCTGAGATCCGCAACTATCTGCAATCCCCGGAAAAATTAACTTTCTGTCTTGAAAGGTTTGGGAGTTAATGTGCGCCTGAACGTACACATCGGCGTACGGCGGACGGTGTACAGACAGACGATTGTTTTTGCATTCTTAGGCTATTTTAGTCATGAAACGCGAAAGAACAAAATTTCAGGGTACCAATTTTTTTTTTTTTTTGAAGCAGATCACAATACTTTATTATAAAAAATAAAACAGGACTAATTTGCTGGGTGCCATCTGTAACGAAAGGTCTAGGAAATGCGCAGCCTTCTTGATACAGATCACTGAGACGATGCCGAGTCGTACCCCCTCAATGAGTGCACCAGTTGTGGATTCAATTATTGCTACGGAAAATTTGTCAGATTGTAGAACTACATAATAGTTAATTTTGGTACAAATTTTAAGTTGGGAAGTGCAAGGGGAGGGAGGTGATTAGCAAAAATGTCGAAAATTTCGAGTGATTTTTTAGGGGTCTGGTGAAAGATACAAAGTTTAAATTTTGCATGCGGATACGTATATTTAATGTACATAGAAAAATAATAATAACTTGATCCATAATTGTTATAAACCAACCCTCCGGTCTAACGTGCACAAGGTGTTTCATGTGCATTGAAAAAAACACATAAACTGAAAATTTTTGAGTGAAATCTTAAGGCAGAAACTTGAAAATTTGCGAAATGCATTTACAAAAAAACCCTAAATATACGAAATATTAACTGGTCGAAAACCTTTAAAACTTCTACCCCCTCCCATACAAAATTATTTTTTCGAGCATTTTTAAGAAATCAATTATCACCTAACTATCAAAAGCTATCAATTTGCAATTTTGCATAACAACTTACAAAAATAATTGAAATGAAATTACGTTAAAAGTTTTGAAATCGCGCTTGTCCTTCTACCCCCTCCCATACAAAAGTATGATTTCGACCAATTTCATTAAATCAACTAATAATCAACAAATTAAAAGCTACGAACTTGAAATTGTACGAGCATCTTTCAATAGAAGAGAAAGAAAATTGCATCACAAGTTTTACGATTCCCCTACCCCTTCTACCCCCTCCCATACAAAATTATTTTTTCGAGCATTTTTAAGAAATAACTTGTCAGCTAACTCTTAAAAGCTATCGATTTAAAATTTTGCATATAAACTTATAAAAATAATTGAAATGAAGTTGCTTTAAAAGTTTTGAAATCGCGCTTGCCCTTCTACCCCCTCCCATATAAAACTATGATTTCGACCAATTTCATTAAATCAACTGATAACCAACAAACTTAAAGCTACGAACTTGAAATTTTATACAAGCACCTTACAAGAGAAGCGAAATAAAGCTACATATTAAATTTTACGATTCCCCTGCCTCCTCTACCCCCTCCCATACAAATGTTCGGTTTCGTGAATGTAAAATACACCGAATTTTATGAAAATTCTATGCAATCAATTCTATGGAACACATTCTATACAGAGAATATTGGACGTGATTCAAACAATTAATTAAAAAGCTATTAACATCCACCCACCCTTACTATTACTCCTCCTCTTCCTCTCATAAAAACCAAACTTGCAGAAACGAATGAAATATTGTTAAATTGACAACAGCCCTGCCCAAGAACTCCCTTTCACTTAACCTTCCCTAATCACTCTAACCTGCATATTGATTTTCCACTCATACGCAACTTGTCCCAAGTATAATAAAGTTTCGCCCGACTTGTTGGCAGTTTATTTTCTCCCACTACGCAGAACCTATTTGGCACCATTTGTGGAAATTTAGTTTGCATTCTTCGTCTTAGTTACAATGTGTTCATTAAATGCATTTCATATCATTGTCGCTTTTCGCTGTTATTTTGTTGTTCCCAGACTCTTGCTCTGTAAAGGCTAATAATTTTAAATTAGAATATATTATTTTTATCAAAAATGTAGTATATGGTATGCTAAGTATTCCCTCACTCCTTCTACCTATAAACTGCATAATTTTACTATTCAATTTTTGGAGCTAACATTTTGAATAAAACAGTTTAAGAGCTACTATGGCAGGAAGTGAGAAAATTAGTTCAATGCACCCCATCACCCCATCTACCACTCTTTGTACCATTTTTTAAGATCAAACAAATTTCTTTTCATTTAGAATATCGTATGATTGGGCTTTACGCGCTGTTAAGTTTAATAAATTAATTATTACCAAGAAATTAAAAATAGCCAACTTGATAATTTATGCGAACTCTTAAGGGAAATTATTTCAATTTTGCCGCGACAACGGAATCTTAATCGCTTAATGTGCAGACACAATAGGTTGTCCTTATCTTTATATGGTACCACTATAGATCCCAAAGGATATATGTGGGCTAAGGGCGTCAATCTAACCTATCCTAACCTAATTATCCTTTTTATAGAATACCTCAAAATGCTAAACAATTGATTCGAAAAAAGGGAGAAAGAGAGCGACTGTGAAAATAGATCTTATGCATGACTGGTATAAAAATCATGAAGATAATCAAAGTACTTATTGAATTTAAATAAAGCCCGATAGCGAAAGTACAATAATGCAGTATATTTAGGAGTGTTTATTATAATTGTGATATTTATGACATTATCTCTAATTATGAACTCAATATAAATCAATCGATCGCTATAGGAAAGTCTTCGTCTTTTGCAAGCATTTTGATTGTGTAAATAATATTTTAGTGTTTATTAACGAAATGCGAAATATGAGAAAAGACTTTCTCCCACAAATCTAAATCTTTTCATTTGTACTCCAAAACTTTACAGAACTATATGGTAGATAATAATAATTGAGTTGCATTGCACATAATTTATCAGTCATTCGAACCTGTAGACTATTAAACGCTGGTTATAAAGATTATACCCGTAAATTAGGCGTAATACACAATCATGCGATACTGGTGATGAAATGAGAAGGAATTTAATCCACCGGAAATAAGCCATCTCAAATTCTTTAGAATAGTGTGTAGTGACTTTTGTATATAGGGTAGGGAAGTTTATAATGTTTGATTACGGCTCTGAACTTGGTATGCAAATTTTTCGCGCTGTATTTAATGTTTGTAGTTTCATAATTTTCAATTAAATTGTATTTTTGAAATTATACACATACATATGGTGGGACGAGTGAAATGCTTTGACATTTTTTTTTTTTACAGAATGACCTGTGTTATAGCCAATTTCGGCCTTTATGTGCAGTGCACAAACACAGTCATGTAAGGAAGGAATGGGATTGGGAGGGTAGGGGAAGGGGAGTGAGAACGACCGTAACGAGTGGAGAAGCTGGTATACTTTTCAGTTGTATTTTGAAACTGCTTATCAACATTCTTATCAACACACTCTGTTCCAATTTTTATGTCCATAGCTCTCATATGCTCGAACAGCAAACTCTTTTCTTGAATTTCTAATTTGGAAATTTGTGAGAAGGGGAATGAAGCGAAGTTGACGATTTATTAAAAATTTATTACAACTATTAAAAAACAAACTCCTGTTTCATGTTTCTAAGTTTTGCAGTTTTTATTCAAAATTGTGTATTTGTATAAGAGACAGAAGAAGGCGTGAGCGAATCGAACAGAATTATCAACGTTGATGATATTTATATTTTTTTATTTTGATCACATTTTCAAGTCAATAGCTTCTGCAGTTTCAAAGAAAAATAGTTTTATAGAAATTTCAAAATTTCATGCTTTTTCTCTCTCTAAGATTGGAAAAAAAAAACAAAATTTCATTCGTCTAGCACCGAATTGCCACCTTTATTATATTTCAATTTAGCTAAAGAACTTGCGGACTGAACATTCCAATAGAAGAGTTTTTCCTTATGTTACTCCTTGACATATATCTCACTTAATGAGTGAGTTTTGGTTGAAGCGGAACCCAAAAAATTACAATTAATGTTTTAAAATTTCGAGGATGTGAGCTAATAACAAAGGCAAATTATTATAAGATTTATTTCAACCCCGCTCCCGTTCTACCATTTTTCTTGTAAATTTATTCCCACTTTTCAATTAAATCGATTTTCCTGAAATTTTTTATAATCCTTTATTTAGCTGAAATATTTCCTCCCCTTCTACTACCACTCCATTTAAAAGACACATTTTCAAAGTGCAAAGAAAAACATAACAGGACTACGATTGGACGTAAAGCCCAATCATGCGATACTTTAGATGAAAGAGAAATTTGTTGATTTTAAGAAATTTTGTATGGTCTAATTGATTTACTGAAATTGTCCAGTTTGTTTGGGAGATGGTAGAAAAAGTTGGGGAGGGGGGAGTGCTATTAAGAAATTGATATATTTTAAATTTCAGATCAGTAACATTCATACTTTTAAGGAGAACCGAATTTTTCAAAGTTGTTAAATTATGTCATATTGTATGGGAAGGGGGCGAAGGAGTGCACCTGATCGTCAAATTTTGTTCGGTCCTTTTAATAATTCTAAATAAATATTTATTGCACAATTTTAGCTCGATCAATTTTATACATACTGAGAAAACTGCTTTCTAGTATTTCAAGAAAATGTGCAGTTTACATGGGAGGTGGCGGTAGTAGTTATGAGATTAAAATAGTTTTTATATCCTAGATTGGCATCTTTATAAAAATAATATAATCCATATTTTAGATCAAAAGCTTTCAGACTTTTCGAGAAAACTCGTTGAGTGTGAAGTTCCGAGATTGAGCAATTTTGTATGGCAGGGGGTATAAGGGGTGGAGAGATTTGGCCCATTCACGAACTTGAACTTACCTTTTTGTTAAAAATGACGTGTGTAAGATTTGCACTTTCTAGCTCAACGCGTTCTCGAGCTAAAGAAGACATGGACTAACAGACGGACAGACAGATGGACGGACATCCAGTTTTGAGATTTTTGAGAGATAATATGAACTTGTATGTCGTTCTTTTTTTTCTGAACCTTATTTCTTAGCGTTAAAAGCTTTGTGACAAACTTATGATACTCTCATATTTCATCTAGAGTTATTTAGTGCTAAACGTTTTGTCGTGAAGGTTTTGAATGCCTGCTACATTTGGAGTTTTCAGTTCTTCAATCGACATAAGAATTCGCAGTTGAGTAGTTACTAATAACCTCTTGTTATTATACCCACCGCATAACAATGCCCACTCAGAGTTGAAATTTGATTCTGTTGGTTGCAGATGTTGTATTAATCTTTGTGCTTCGCGTGATAAGTTGGCCTTCAAATAAAATATTTTCTCGGCATCACCCAAACGTTTATTATTATGGACGATTTGCAGATACAAATCGTGGAAGGGCTGCCATTGTCTGTAATTTCCATTTAAAGTTGAGGCTTCCGTGGCGTAGTGGGCAGCGTGCTTGCTTCTCAGTCAATAGATCGTGGGTTCGATTCCCACTCCAGACAGGGGATTTTCTTAAGCGCAAATTTTTCAGTTGCTACTGGTGATAAAAAATTATTCGCAATAAAATGGGGAAACGGTGTAAAAGTGAAACAGTTCCACTTCAAGAAGGCCTAGATACTCAGTAGATGGATTCTGTTCGCTTTCTATCATTCAGTCCCCCCTAACATCTACAAATATTTGTCAGTAAGCAGCCAGTACAACTGACCAATACAACAGCTTCTCCACCCGCTACGGTCGTTCTCACTCCCCTTCCTCAACCTTCCCAATCCCATTCCTTCCCTCCATGACTGTGTTTGTGCGTTGCATATAAAGGCCGAAATTGCCTATTACACAGGTCATTCTGTAAAAAAAAAAAATGTTCACCTTTGATAACTTAATTTGAAGTGATTCAAACTCAGTTGTCGGTACTTTAGCACTTCTAGTTGATTCGACTAATTTATCATCATGAAGTTCTTGCAGTTTTATTGCAATTTGATGATATTCTTCTTCAATTTCTGATAATAAATCTGACTGCAGGTAGTCAGTCTTATAGTCGTTTTCGCTAGCATTGCCTAAGATCTCTTCATGTGTACTGAGGATCCTAGACCAATATTCTGCCAGAGCCTTTATTTTGAGCATGCAGTATGCTTTTGATCTTGGCTCTACTATTTTGATCTCTGTCCGCCTTATTTGAGCAAGTAAGGCTTGCGTTATACCCTTTTGTTTATTGAACCTTTTCTGTTGTTCAGGGTCTGATACTATCGACAGTTTATTTTGACTTGATTTTGGGTCGTCATCTGTTTGAGCATTTTCACGCCTACTACCACTTGGTTGAGATGAGCGCCCAAAGTCAATTTTATCAATGTGGTGGCTGTATAATCCACGAGCTTCATTGTAGGTTTCTTCAACTTGAGTGAAGAAATGCCTAACGAAATAGGAATACCCGAGCAGTTCCGGTTTGTGCAGTGATACTTGCTTGTACTCGTTTTCGAAATCTAGCCATAGTTGTTCCAATCTGGCTAGCTTTTTTTCGCAGTTCTCTCTGGTTTTCCTGGATTCAGAGTCTTTTTTAAAGTTTACCAGTAACTTCTCAATTTCTGCTCCCCGTAAAGCCTGTTGCTCTAGCCTGGCTTCCATCCTCCTCAATTCTTGTGTAACTAGATGTGAAAGTCCTCAACAGCTGCTGTTTCCTCTTGTGACTGGGTTGAGAGGTTTGATCTGTTCGCCTATCTCCCTGGTCCGGAGAGAGGTCTTCTAGGTGATTGTGTAAGTCGATGTGCCTGCCTTTCTCCCTGGTCCGGAGAGAGGTCTTCTAAGTGATTTTGTTGATGTGAATGCCTGTCTCCCTGGTCCGGAGAGAGGTCTTCTTGGTGATTGTGCAAGTAGATGTAACTGCCTCTCTCCCTGGTCCAGAGAGAGGTCTTCTAGGTGTTTTCGTTGATGTGAATGCCTGTCTCCCTGGTCCGGAGAGAGGTCTTCTAGATGATTGTGCAAGTAGATGTGACTGCCTTTCTCCCTGGTCCAGAGAGAGGTCTTCTCGTTGACTTCTTGCTGCTAAATTCGGCTATATTCTGCAGCTTCTCGTTTCTTCTGGATTACGTGGTTCTTTTTCCAATATATATCTCTAAAGCAGCCTCACTTTAGATTTCAGGCATTAGGGCTTGGCCGATATATATTGGGTAGTACGACGGACCTTGTTAATTATTTATAACAACGGTAGTTCTTGCTACGAAAGTTTTATTAGACTACAATATTTACAGACTTAATCCTAATTCTATACAATTTTTCTTAGCTAATAATTGCATTGATTGCATATTTTTTGCTGATGAGCATACGGCAAAGTCTAAGTATGCTTGAACTTTGGAAATGTGTCTCATCAGCGTAAGGAATAAATATTATCGAATGATTTTAGTCATTGACCCACGCACGTTAATAAATGCACCTTTGCATTTATTACCTTGTACGTAGGTCGCTGACATTTGTCTTCGATAATATGATGGCATGTGCAATCTGAGGATTGGCACGTGCTGGATGATTAACCTTGTGCAATTATACGAATTGTACAATAAACATAACAGAACTTCGATTGGGCGTAAAGCTCAATCATGCGATACTCTAGATGAAATAATGTTTTTTGATTTTAAGAAATTTTGTACGGGGAATGGTCTTGGGAGTGATGGCATTAAACCAATTTTTCACATCATGCTAAAGTTGCTAGCAAAATATTTTATACAAAATTAAAGTTTCAAAAATTGAATAGGTACTGAGAAAATTGAATAGGGCTTAGTGAAATTGTGCAGTTTATATGTGAGGTTGTAGAAAGAGTGGGTAGTTCTCAATGAATTTTCAGAAATACCGACAAACATCATGCATTTGTCATGTTTTAAATTACAGATCATTAGCATTCATACTTCATACTTCATACAGAAAATCGACTTTTTGAAAAGTTGCGATATTGAGCCACATTGTATGCGAGGGAGTAGAAGGAGTGAAACTAATCATATAATTTTTCTCGGTCTTAACAATAGTTCTAAATTAATATTGAGTGTACAATTTCAGCTCGATAAATTTTATGCATTATGAGTAAATTAGTTTATAATGTTTCATGGCGGAAGGAGTGGTAGATTCGAAAAAATTTTGTATAGAAGATTGAAATCGTTATAAAAATAATATATTTCAAATTTCAGATCAATGGCTTATATAATTTTTGAGGAAATCAGTCCATCACTAAACTCCGAAATGGTATCATTTTTGTATGGGAGGAGTTGGAAGAGGTGAAGCGATTTTGACCGTTCTTGAATTTGACCTTACTTTTTCGTCAGAGATTTGACATTAAACCGATTTTCTCAAAAAGTATAAGAGCTATTGATCTGAAATTTGGATTATATTATTTTTATACCAATTTAAATCTACGGAAGAAAAGTTATTTGAATCCCCCACTCATTCTACCACCTCTCACATAAAATGCACTTTTTCATGAAATACTATAAAGCAATTTACTCAGTACGTATAAAATTTATCGAGCTGAAATTTTGAACAAAAACATTGATTTAGTAAGACCAAAAAAAAAAAATAGATGATTAGCTTCACTCCTTCTACCTCCTCCCATACAATATGAATCAATTTCGCAACATTTCAAAAAGTCGATTTCCCTGAAAAGTTTGAATACTATTGATCTGCGATTGAAAACATGGAAAATGCATGATGTTTAAAGTTATTTTTGAAAAACTCACTAAGAACTCCCCTATCCTTCTACCACCTCCAAAACAAACTGCACAATTTCTATAAATCCAATACACTAATTTTTTCAGTACATATTAAATTTTTGAAGCTTAAATTTTCATTAAAACATTCTGATAGCAACTCTAGCATGATGTGACAAAATTGGTTCAATGCCGTTACCCCTTCCACAAAATTCCTTAAAATCAAAAAATGCCTCTTCATCTAGAGTATCGCATGAGCCATAAGCCCAATCGTAGTCCTGTTATGTTTTTAACATCTATTAATCCCCTCGCCTCCTATCTCCTTCCTATACACCAATTGTTATAGAATCGTGACGTTTCTATCCTTGGTCCTGAATCTGACGACGATAATCCTATCCAAGATTGGTCCCAGTTAATTGCAGTGATTCTCGCTCTCGGGGTTTCACGCAATTTTTGGCTGACGACTAACGTACGGAATGGTGTTTCCATTCTGCGTTGATTCTTCTGCAGATCGCATACAGATGAACTCGTTCAAGTATCCAAGACTCTACTGTATCAGTTTTACGTATCAGCTACTGTTTAAAGGTCACGGATCACGGAAAATTCACTTCCCTTTTTGTACTTTAAAATTTAAAACGCCATAACTTTGTCAATTTTTGAGATTTTTGCGCGATTCTTGTGGTATCCTATTCATATTTTCTTTTATCCAATTATATCTAATTTTGGTCTCTCGCATGATAAGGTCCGTTTTTTTAGCTTGCATCACATATTTATTTCCGAAAATTTTCAACTCAACCTCGCAAATGTATGCAGAAAGGGCAATTAATTGAAACTAATTGTTAATACGTCTATACACGAACGAATTATTTGCGAAATAATTAAATTGTAATCTTATTTGCTAGGAGTGCGTGTCATATCGATTTTTTTCATACATCATTACCAAGCTGACGTAAATAAATTGCTTCTATATTTACCTCGACAAGAACTTGCAAATTTAGTTTATTATCAGCTTATACTCATTATAGAGTTGTAGCTTCACTATCTTATCAATCGATAGATTAAAATTTAAATGGAAATTGATTAAAGATATAAATTTATCAATTGCAAACTATCTTTCAATAAGTGAAATGAATTCTAAAAAAAAAAAAAAACAATTCAAAAGAATATCACATCGATGTAGTTGTTTTGATTTCAAACCAAAATAACTAAGAACAATATAAATAACGAATTGAAAAGAAATCAGTTTTGATTTATGCAGTATTATCTTAACATCAAAGATACTTATCGAATCGTTATTATTAGATTGATGAGGAAACTTTGAGGTATTTTAAGGATAACTTTCTTCATTATTTCTTTCACTAAGATATAGTACGAGCATATATTGTGGCATTTATATGGAAAGTGGTAAAGAGATTTGGTCTAAGACTTGGACCTAAATCTCTTATCACCATAGTCTTTGCCAATTCTCAAGAGAAAAGCCCCAATATATTTTTAACTTGTCGAGTTCTGAAGAAAATCGATACAAAGTTTTTTTTTCCAAAATTACACATCTGTATAAGGGATGAGTGAATTGAAACAAAATTCTTCCAAGTAAATCATTATGCCTTTTAAGTCGATATGTTGATAGTTTTGAAGAAAGATAAATTTCTTAAAACTTAATGAAATTGGCAAGGAATTTAAAGTGATTTGCTCCAAATAGTATAAAGAAAACTTCAGCTCAATAAGTCTAAGCTTTTAAGAGTTATCTTCAAATTATTTCTTGAGACCTTCTTGGTGCCGAAATTTTTTCCATTTAGAATGCAAAGAACATACATTTGATTTTAATATTAGAGACTCATAGCAGTCCTAATTTTTAATCAACTAATTATCAGTCATCAATTTAGTCCATCTTCATCGTTAGTAGGAAAGTAAGGACTTCCTTAATTAAAAAGAGCCACTCACTTATCTGTCAAATTTAAAAAAAATCCAGGAAAGGCCTCAAAAGAACAAATGAGTTCTTAGTCCTAGCTGGGCCATTAAATCACACTTCAAAGATTTCATATAAGTCAGAGCACCCAGGAAATGACTCTTCTTCTTCTTTCTAGCATAAAACACATAATAAAATGAGCAGCTCCAGTACATTCTTCATCATTATAGCCCTAATTATTTGAAAAATGAGATCATTTAGCTATGAATAATATTTTGGTAATTTAGGCCCTATGAACAATTTAATTATGCTATATATATAATTATACTGGAATAAGCCCTAACGCTTCTGCGCAAGCAATCACACTTCATTAGCAAAACCAAGGTGACTCAACGTGCTGAGCAGTCCCAACTGAAAACCTTTACCATCCCCCATCTGGAATACCTCTTCTACTCAAACCCTTACACATGTGTATCTCGCTTAGTGCTGCCAAAAACCCTCCAGAAATCCATAAATATAAGATACTGGTCGTACTCCAACACCGGCCGGTCTTTTCTTACGTTTACGTATGCATCTAAAACTCAAAAGTGCTGTGTTTAATAACCAATAATAACTTTTGGCCTTGACTCGCACGGGGACATCTACTGCCGTGCTTCGCTAAAATTATTACATTTTTGCTCTAATCAAACCTTAAAAAAAAATTAAAAACAAAATATATGTGTATCTGAAATCGAACCCCGTAATCTACCACGAAGCCACCGACAAAATTAACTGGCCAAAAACGTGTTCATCGACTTAATGTTGACAGTTTTCTTTGAATGAGGAACCTTTTAAACCCCTTCTCGGTGGTTTAGGGTGTAATATGTTTTAGATCTGAAAGTTATAGTGCTTTCATGTTTCAAAGAATTTAATGAAATACATAATAGGACTACGATTGGGCGTGCGATACTCTAGATAAAGGAGACATTTTTTTTGATTTTTAGAAATTTTGTAGGGGAAGTAGTACAGGAGTTGACGACATTGAACTAATTTTTCACATCAGTTGCCATCAAAATGTTTTATACAAAATTTTGGATTCAAAAATTTAATAGGTATTGAGCAAATTAGTGTGTTGCATTTAGTGCAACTGTGCAGTTTGTATGGGAGGTGGTAGAAGGAGACGCGATTTCTTAAAGACTTTTTCAGAAAAAAACTATAAACATCACGCTTTTGACATGTTTTAAATTGTAGATCAGTAGCATTCATACTTTTCAGGAAAATCGACTTTTTGTAAAGCTGTGAAATCGTGTCAGATTCAAGGAGTAAAGCTAATAGTCTAATATTTTTTAGCCTTACTAATAATTCCAAATAAATAGTAATTGCACAATTTCAGCTCGATAAATTTTATACTCACTGAGTAAATTGGTTTAGAGTATTTCATGAAAAAGTACAGTTTGTATGGGAGGTGGTGGAAGGAAGGGAGGACTTAAATAATTACGTTTAGCAAAATTGAATAATTTTGTATGGGAGGGAGAAGAAGGGGTAAAACTAATCGTCTAATTTTTTTTGATCTTACTACTAAATCTAAATAAGTTTTTAGTGCATAATTTGAGCGCGATAAATTGTAAACGTACTGAGTAAATTATTAAGACCAATTCATGAAAAAGTGCAGTTTGTATGGGAAGGGGTGGAAGGAGAGGTAGGATGTAAATACTTTTTATACAGTACCATGAAATTATCATAGAAGTCTATACTTTTTGAGCGTTTATTGTCGAATTTCGAAATTGTGTCATTTTGCATGGGAGGAAGTAAAAGGGATGAAACTAATCGTCTAATTTTTTTCAGTCTTACTGATAATTCCAAATAAATATTTAGTGCACAATTTCGGCTCGCTAAATTTCATACACACTGAGTAAATTGGTTAAGAGTATGTCATGAAAAAGTACAGTTTGTATGGGAGGTGGTGGAAGGAGGAGAAGGATACGCATAATTTTTATCCGATAGATTGATATCATTATAAAAGTAATATGTTTCAAATTTGAGACCAATAGCTTTTATGCTTTTCGAGGAAATCCGTTTATTGTCAAATTGCGAAATTGTGATATTTTGCATGAGAGGAGGTAGAAGGGATGAAGCGATTTGGCTCGTTCACTAACTTGACCTTACTTTTTGGTTAAAAATGACGTGTACAAAATTTGAACTATCTAGCTCAACGCGTTCTCAAGCTAGAGATCGAATGGACGGACGGACGGACGGACATCCGGTTTTGAGATTTTTGAGTTATTATATGAACTTCTGTATCATTCATTTTTTCTACGAGTCTTATTTCTTAGCGTTACAAACTTTAGAGCAAACTTATAATATGTACTCTCAGATTTCATCTAGAGTATAAAAATTGGAAGTCTTTAGGTGCTACCATTTAGTTTAGGATTTCCGCCACTTACATCCGATCATATGTATAAGATACATATATAGAAAAGGGAGAAAATATTGTCCTTGAATCGCATAGGCACATCTGCTGCGTCCTCCCATATATTGCTGGAATCGAAAACAGGGCCGCCCGCACGTCGAGCGAGCATTCTACCACTAAGCCACCAACGCCGGTAAACTTATCTCGCCAATATGTAGTCACCTACTTAATGTTGCAGTTTTTTATATGGGGAATCCTTTAAACCCTTTTTAGGGGTTTACGGTATAATGTTTTTTGGATCAGGAATTTTTTATTGTACTTTCAAGATTCAAAGAATTTAATAAAAAAATCCACAAGTCTGTAGGTGCCACCGTTTGGTCTGCGAATTTCCATCAGTCACCTTCATTCGAGCATATATTAGTACTAGCGATAGATAGTACGAACCCACTTTAGCTATACAATATTATTATGACTATTAAGTAGCGCCACTATCCAAGGGATGTGCTAGATTAAATGGTCAATTTAAATGTTTAGCTTACTTAGGGACAACTCAACCAATTATATTAATTTCGATACCGCTTTCACAGATGTTAAAAAACTCAACAAATAGGGAGAAGTGATGGCGATAACATTTTCAAAAAACAAATTCTAATAATAATACAATACGTATTCATTGCTCAGTACAAATTCATGTCATCTAACATTAAGTAATTTAAAATTTCACATCGAATCCAATTTCATTTAAAACTTATCGAAAGTTTAATTATCCTTATAACAGGTGCAGTATCTTATCAAAACAGCCATTTAATTTGATAATGGCCATTATTGAATAATTTTAGAACTGGTTCGACTATAAAAGATTGGGTATCGAAAATTTTCGACATTGTTTGGAATTGCCTGCATAACCAAGATGAAATTCGCTATTGTTCTTTTGGGTCTCGTTGCCCTCTCTGTAAGTTATTACGAAATATTCGTTTAAATTTTAATCTAAATATTATATATTAAAAATTTGAATTCTAGTCTGCCCAACTTCAATCCAGGAATATCATAACCGATACGGTTAGCAACCTGGTTTCTACCTTTACCAGCAAGGTGTTCGGCGATTTGGACAAAGTGGTTGCCGACATTAAGGGAATCACATCGAATTCTCTTGGAAAGGGAAATGGAATCCTCTCCATTGCCAAGGGTGAACTCCACACCATCACCGGTAAGGTTGAAAGCGATTTGAACGAAATGATCTCGAAGGGTGGAGAAGCCAAAACCTGTGCTCTTAATCAACTCGCTCAATTGGGAAACATTAGGACTGATGCTGTTACCAAGGTTGAAAGCTGTGCCGGAAACCTTGCCGATGCTGTTGTCTCATACGAACATGAAATTGTTAACAGTGTTACTGAATTGAAATCTTCTATTGGCAACTTGGGAATGCTTGCCAAGGATTGCACTAAGGATTTGCTTAATGCCATTACTTGTGCTATCAGCAAGATCAATGCTGGTAAGGAAATCGTTGATGCTGGCATCGATAACATTACCAACGCTGTCGAACTCTCCAGGACTCAAGCCGACAGAACTGTGCAAAATATTCAGAACTGTGCCACATCAGTTGTTGATACTGCTACTCAGCAAGTTCACCAAATCAACGCAAACATGCAAAGATGCTTGTAATTTTCGATAACCATTGAATAAAAACCAATTGTTATGATTCATTGTATCGACGTTTTAATAAATATGTTAAATTACTTTGAAGCAAATACTTCTTCTACAATGATGCTGCAGCCCAATTCGGACCTTGGCCTCCTGATTTTCGGGTTCCTTAACATTTTTCATTACTTATTGTGGAAGGGTTCTTAGCCCTTCGCACAACCCTCTTTATACGCATTTTTCGTTTTCGTAGATTGAGGTGACTAAGGTATATCCAAGCAGGCAATATGCTGGAATTAAATATTGCATCGAGCGGGATTTGAACTCTCGACCTTCGCATTACAACACCAACACGCTACCCTCTTAGCTTGAAACAAATACTAGTACGTTACAAATCTGGCGATGTGGCGAATCCAAAATATTTAATAGTTAGGTAAAATATCTGCAAACAAGTCGAGCGCAAGTTCATTATTCTTCGGACAAATTTAAAATGCATGCACGGAGACAAATATATTCGCATAATTCATGATTACGCTATTCATAAACCAAAAAGATTATACTTTGTCTTCAGTTATACATAATAGGAAAAATATATTCATAATTGGAATAAGTTTTACCTTACTAAACATAATATTTTATACCCAACTAATCATAAATCTCATGCACTAAATCATAAATTTAATGAAATTGCAAAGAAGGATGTTATCTGCATAAGTAAATCATAATTCTAGCTTTGAATCAAATAGTTACACCGATACGTTGCCAGACAGAAATTTTTCTGTTCGAATGAAATAGAAATGTGGACACATAAGAGAAACGAAAAATAATAGATATTAATTAAGTCCCGCAGAGCTAGTCAAACTTATTTCTGCGCATAGCGGAAGTCTGATACGAAAAAGGAGTTGGTGACGAAAAACCCCGTAGGGTTAGTCAAAATTCTTATTATTGACGAGGAGCATATTTTTAGCCTTAGTGAGAAAGTGCTATCTTTTGATTTTAATAAAGCCGATTTTTCACGGTTGGACTATCTTATATCTAACTTCAACTTTGATGAAATTTTTGACAATCCTAATTTTAAGGGTGCCGTAGTTGATTTTTATTATATTCTATACCAATTTTTTGTTGCTTCGGTTCCTTTTACTTATCGGAAGAATATCTCATTATTGTATCCTTGGTACACGAGTGAGTTGCGTGCGATTCGCAACTCTCGTAATGCAGCGTGGAATAGGTATACTAGGACGAAGAATGAAACTGATTTTCGTTTATTTGAAGAATATTATGACTTATTCAAAGATTTATCTACTCGCTTGTATTCTGAATACTTACTTAAAGTCGGATATTATTAGAGATCCCCTGAAGTTTTGGAAATTTGTTAATTGTAAGCGTAAGTCTGATGGTTATCCAGCTTCTTTTCAATTCCTTGGCAACAATAGTAATGATCGATTTACTATTTGTATTTTTTTTTTGCCACATTCTTCAGTGGATCTTTTTCTGGTAATAACTTTATCCCTGACATGTCGTACTTTGATAGCTTTAGAGGTACTGCTTCAACTACTTTCTCTAGTATACCGATTACTTATAATGATATAGTTAACCATATCTCTCGCCTTAAGGATGTTTTTTCACCTGGCCCTGATGGTGCTCCTGCAGTCTCTCTGTTGCTGAGCCACTCTACCTCCTCTTTCAAAGGTCGCTAAAAACTGGGATTTCCCCGTACGTATGGAAGGCCTCCTTTATCATTCCGACTCACAAAAGTGGTGCAAAATCTGATGTTGTCAACTATCGACCAATAGCTAAACTATCAGCCATTCCAAAGCTTTTTGAATCTGTAGTGTATGAGTGTATGTCGTTTCACTGTAAATCCTTGATTTCAAGTAAACAACATGATTTTGTCAAAAATAGGTCAACAGTCACTAATCTGATGGAGTTTACGAATAAATCTATTGTGGATATTGAGGAGGGCAAGCAGGTGGATTGTATTTATACTGATTTTAGTAAAGCTTTTGATAAACTTCCCCATTCCATTATTTTGTTGAAATTAGACATGTTAGGTTTTCCTACATGGTTTATTAATTGGATTGAGTCATATCTATTTAATAGAACTTATCAAGTTCTCTTCCGTGATTGTGCTTCGATGCCATTTACTGCGCATTCTGGTGTACCTCAGGCAAGTCATTTAGGGCCACTATTGTTTGTCCTTGCCATTAATGATGTTGCTTCTGTTCTTAAATACTCAGAAGTACTTATTTATGCAGACGACATTAAGATCTTTAGGTCCCTTAGTTCCAACTTAGACAATTTTCTTCAAGAAGATTTGATTAATTTTAGCAATTGGTGTCGCCACAATGATCTTCGTTTAAATGTGGAAAAATGTCATGTTATGTCATTTACTAGAAAAGTCTCACCGTTTATAATAATATATAGTCTTAATGACTGTATTTTTAATCGTGTCAACTCTATAATTGACTTAGGTGTTACATTTGACCATAAACTTGATTTTATCTTGCATATAAATAAAATTGTGCAAAAGGGTCATTCTATGTTAGGTTTCACCACACGCTTATCTAAGGAATTTAACAATCCCTTTGTTAAATTGATTCTTGATAATACCTTCGTTAGATCTTACCTTGAATATGCTTCTCAAGTTTGGTCTCCTCATTATGATGAGCACATTGGAAGAATTGAATCAATTCAGCGGAAATTTGTGAGAATTGCCTTATGCCACCTTAATTGGAATGACAGAGTTCATCTTCCCCCTTATATCGATCGACTTAAGCTATTAAATATGTCATCACTTTCGAAACGACGTGAGGTAGCTGATGTAGTTTTTGCTCATCAACTTCTTACAGGGTTAGTTGATTCTTCCACACTTTTAGGTTTGATGCAGTTTGCTGTTGGTCAATTTTTACCAAGGCAATCTAGACTTCTACAGATATGTTTTCACCGGACAAATTATGGTATGAATGAACCGATTTCGCGTCTCGTGAGAGAAGTTAATAAGAATGCTGATGTATTCGACTTCTCTATTGATAAGATGTGCTTAAAGCGTAGACTTAACGCTAGTTGATCCCAATTTTTTGTTAATTTTTTTTTTTATTTTATTTATGTACTTGGTGTAGGGATGTTGTTATTTGTTTCGTCCCTTCACTAAATGATGAGCCAGAGGATAATTCGATTTCCATCTTTTAAATTTGGAACCGATTTATGGCAATTTCCTTGCATTAAGGAATTCTGATAGTGAATCTGGTTCTGTGCGTAGCCCTACTGACTAATTTCATAAAAAAACACAGCGAAAAAAAGTTCTGTTATTCGTAAATTTACAGACACATGAAGTCTTCTCCGATTCAGAAGACTCGTTTTATATTCAGTAAATCGTTCACAACACTTTAATAATTAACACACTCCGTTTTATATTAAAAAGGTCTTACTCCAGACCCGATGAAGATATTAAAATGTGAAAAATACTAATGCTTTCTAAAGGAACTGGTCCTCTTATGGAGACCGTCAATTATCGAGTGCCCGCGTCCATTTCTCCCAAGCAAAACATTACCTACCCTTCCTTTCCGCAAGTGCTTAGTATTCAAAATTTCCCAATATCTGGGTTTGAATACCAAAGCAGCTCAATCGTTCCATAAATCAAATAATGAGGTCATTTTTATGAAACTCATGCCATAAATTCGATTCTCGCTGGCATAGCATGCTTAGGTCTTACGAAAAGGTCTTGCACTTAAAACAACAACAACACGGCAATCAGCATACGAGACCTAGATAAGTGTTCCCGTATGCTAGGTGCCGCGCTGCTATTGCGCCATATGTACAAGTGCAATTCGGCGGCTTGAGTGTTCTATGAAAAAAGACACTTAAGCACTTTGGACCTTGCAGAGAAAAGAATTATGACGCGATCTCGTCATGAAGACCTCTATAGATATTTGATCCATAGGAACGAGAAAGCAGGTAGTGAGTAATCACTACACTTACCCCCTACGGAAAAGAAAATAGCAGAGTTAAGCGATAGCTATTTTCTGTTACTCGAGAGAACGACGTGTGAAGAAATCGGACACGGATGTTTATAAAAATTTGTTTTTTTTTTTTTTTTGATATCGGGTATGGAGCAGTCCGTAGAGTTTATTTATATTGAAAAAAATGTTTACAAACTTACGCTAACAATATTATTACTTACAGCAAATTTGTTATTTTAACAAATGTTATTACAATATTTTGTTTTGATGTTTTGGTTTAAGATTACCTTTTATAAACTAACAAGGTTATTACAATATTTTTTTATGTTTGGTTTTATATTACAGCGTAATTTTTCATTTATTTTAATTACTTAATTTATTTGATTATATTTATGTTGTATAAGGTTTGAAATAGAAAGAGAGAAAGTAATTTTTATGGATTTGACATTTTTGATGATTTTTAAGTAATTTAAGACTATGAGTGCAAGCAGTGTGCTTTGTATTTTTTTTTTTTTTTTTTTTTTTTTTTTTTTATTTTTTTTTTTTTTTAGCGTATGGTCAGTTCGTATTGCTCGGTTTCTTGAGCTGGCTTATCAGCACTATCCTTAATATTTTTATTTGTTGCTATTTCAAATGCAAACAGTTTCTTCTTTATAAAAAATAGAGCCAGTGATATTAAAGCGATGACAAAAATAGCGTTTATTGTATAGTGCGTTATGTGGTGAGGGGATATTTTAATGGGTTCTTTATTCTCTGCGATCTCAAGATTTTTTATTGAAGAGCTTATCCTCTCCAATTCTCTCCCGTCATTTTCTTCGTATTTTATGATGCGGGTTTTAGTACTATAGTTAGCGGGTTGGTTATCAAGTAGTTGCTTTATTCGATTTGGTAAATTTACAGAGGGTATGAAATAAGTAGGTAATTCGCTGGATACCGTATTATGCGAATATATCATATATATATTATCTGATTTAATATAGCATCCAGAGCCTGGGGTAAATTGAAGGATTCCTGAAGCGGCCAATGTTATTGTCTCGACCTTGTTGTTACAAACAAGATCGACTACTGTGTTGTTGCTAGTAGCATACAACCAGCTATTAGGATCTTTTAACTGTATCCACAGCTTAGGATGTAGTGTGCGACGAATGTCACATGTAGTTGGTATTTCAGTTGGGTGTTTAAACAATTCTACCTCGCAAAGGTCTTCATTTCCAGTCTTTATTAATGGATGGATTAGTCTACAGAGGTGTACTTTGTTCTGCAGGAGTAGGCACCTAGAAAAATCGGTTTTCGTTATTGGAAGAAAATGGTCTCTTGCCATATCAATAGCAAGATAATCGGAACTTGGCTGGATAAAGACTAGATGGTTTTGATATTTTATAGGTAAGGGTATGAGCCTGTATATTTGATATACTTCTTTGAAAGGTAGTGGAACTCGAATTTCGAAAATTATTTTGAACGGTAATATGGCGGCGCTTATCTCGCCCAATTGATATAGATTTATTAAGCCACCTTTTTCATAATTAAATGGTAAAGTAACTGCTGGAGAAATGTGTTGTAGGATTTTATCAAGTAGAGTATTAACTTGATCCGGCGTAAGTATAGTCGGGTTAATCTTTCCATGGTGTGCGTCAATAACACAATCCAGGAGTGCGTTTTGGTTATCTTGGAATCTGAGAATGAGAAGGATAGCTAACGAAACAGTAAGCTCTAGTTCGGTAGTAAGGTTGTTTATATTTTGGTTAACATTGAATTTTGTTATTATGGTTTCCAATCTAGTTTCCAATTGTCCGTATTGCTGTTTAATATGAATTTGGCTTTGGTTAAACAAATTTATGGTAGAGTCTAAAATAAGGGTTTGCTCTTTTATTAAAGAGGCTAAGTGTTTCTGGTTTGAGTATAAGTTTTCAATGTGAGTATCGTATTTCTGTGCATCATCTTCATCTAGAGTACCAAACAAAGTTTTGCTGATGCTACCTATGCCATTCATATATGCCCTACGTGATCTTGATCGATTTGGCTTTAATAATTGATGTTTTTGTTGGATAGAGTTTATAACTAGTCCTAATTGGTTAGTGATTCCACTACAGAACTCAATCTCGGTGTTTGTTTTCGACAATTCATGACATAAAGAGTTTACCTCACTTGCGTATATCTGTATCCTGTTGTATTCGTATCTATATACAGTAAGGTCGTAAAAAGATACTATCCGCCACTCATCGCTGAATAGTTTTGTTTCCCCTAATTCTTCGTAAAATATAGTTGCTTCGTTCGGGAGTTGCTTTAGGTAAATATTTGTAGACTGGATATCCGACAGTTCCAGCAGGATTAATAAGATGATAGAAATCCTGTAAGGTATAAACCTCAAATCAGTCGTGAAATATTTTTAAGTTATTGTTATGTACTATTTTATGTTTGTTCCCAATTTTTATTTTCGAATTTACATCAGAAATTAGTTCTATGATTTCGTACGGTCCCATCCAAAGTGGAGATAGCTTATTCTTTCTTGCGTTATTTTTTAATAACACATGTTCACCTATGTTGAAATTTTTGGGGTTTTGGCTTTTATCATATTGTATTTTGGATTTTTCCTTATTCTTTAAGAGATTTTCTCTTGCTATTTGGTGACTGTGTTGAAGTCTAGCTTTCAGTTCGTTGGCGTAATTTTCGTAGTTATATGAAATTTCGTGTTCTTTCTGCAAGTTAGAAGGTATTTTCGCGGTGTAACCGTATACTAATTCGTGTGGTGAATAGCCAGTGCTAGTATGCGGCGTTGTGTTGTAGACAAACATAGCGTACGGTATCCATGTGTCCCAAGTCAAATTGTCTCTATTTATGTAGTGGCGAAGATATTCGGCTAAAGTTCTATGGCTTCTTTCTAATGCGCCGTTAGTTTGCGGGTGATAAGAAGTTGTCTGCAACTTTTTTATTTTGAGCAGTCTACATACTTCAGTGAACATCTCACTTAGAAAATTTGTACCTTGGTCTGTCAATAGTGATTCCGGTATACCATGTTTACACACGACATTTGTAACGAAACTTTCGGCTACCGTTCTAGCTTCAGCGTTGTATATGGGAAGAGCCTCCGAGTATTTAGTGAGGTCATCTTGGAAAGTAAGCAGATAATTGTTTCTATTGTGGCTCACTGGTAGTGGTCCAACGATGTCCAGAAATATTTTTTCGAAGGGCTTACTACTCGTAGAGGTTATTACCATGGGCATTTTTGTGTGATGACCAATTTTATTCAACTGACACGACGGACATTTAGAAATGAAATTCCTTATGTCTTCTTTCATTTTAGGCCAATCATATGATAACTTAATTCGGTTGAACGTTCGTTCGACTCCTTGATGTCCTCCGAGGGGATATTCGTGGTATGCTTTTATGACTTCATTAATTTGTTCTTTTTGAGAGAGTGATATTATTTCGGATTTATAATATGAAATGTTTATTGCATGATCTTTGAACTCTCGTTGGTTTATGGTTTTAACAGTCATTATTATTGAAGGATCTAAATTTGGGATGGACAGTTTAAAGTCGGAGAGTTTATTTTCATTGCAATATACAATTATCTCTTCGAAAAGAATTTTTAATTTATGTTTGCAATCTTCTGTGTTTGACAGATTTGCTCGGATCATAATATATTTATTATTTCTCACACTGTGTTCGAATAGTTTCCATTTGTCGGTATTCGATTTTATCTCTGGAATTTTTAATTCAAGCTCCTGCTCGATTCTAGATTTGGGTTCTGATAATAAGAAGAATTTATATCTCGCCTTTGTTTTTAGGAGATTTTCGGAGTATTCTAAGACGTGAGCTAAACTAGTAGGACTGGAGGAAGAATCATTTGGGGGATTAAGACTGGGTTCGTCTGCTGTAATAAACTCTTTATTTTTGAGTTTAGTTTGTCTTCTCGTGACGACATTTATTACCTTGAGTTCGGGTTCTTCAGTACTATTTATGCGGCTTAGCGCATCTGCATTAGCGTTCATACTTCCCGGTTTATAAATGATTTTGTAATCGTATTCCTCTAGTTTTATTCTCCATCTCATAAGTCTTGATGAAGGGTTTTTAATATTCATTATCCACACCAAAGGTTTATGATCGGTGATAATATGGAAATTGCGACCATATATGTAAGGTCGAAATTGTTCTACAGCGTAAATAATAGCAAGTAGCTCCTTTTCTATGGTGGAGTACCGACTTTCAGCTGGATTAAGTGTTCGGCTTGCATAACATATAGGTCGATCCTTCCCGACGTCACCTTGAGAGAGAACTGCTCCTACTGCTATGTCACTAGCATCGGTAGTTACATTGAACGTTTGATCGTATTGAGGATAAGCTAACACAGGGTTAGTTATTAATTTGTTTCTTAATATATTGAAAGCCTCATCGCAAAATGCGTCCCATTTGAAAATACTATCCTTCTTCAGGAGGTGGGTTAGGGGTTTTGCGATCTTTGCGAAGTTAGGTATAAATCTTCGATAATATCCCGCGAATCCGAGAAATGATTTTACCTCTTTCTCTTTTTTTGGAACAGGATAATGGACCAATGCTTCAAGTTTCTTTGGGTATGGTTGCACTCCATCTTCACTAACTATGTGTCCAAGATACGTGATTTGTTTTTCCAAAAAATGACATTTTTCAGGTTGAAGCTTCAAATGATGGTTCGTAAGTTTCACTAGAACTTGTCGAAGTTTTTCGTTGTGATCACGTAAGTTATAACCATAGATGACTATATCATCCATGTAGACGAAACACTGTAAGCCTTGTAGTCCGGAGAGAACGGTATTCATTGCTCTTTGGAACGTAGCGGGTGCGTTCTTTAGTCCGAAAGGCATCCTTTCGAAGTGGTAATGACCAAAAGGAGTGCTAAAGGCGGTTTTCTCCTTATCTTGATCATCCATTTTAACTTGGTGGAAACCACTCGCTAGATCCAGTGTTGTAAAATATTTTGATTTTCCTAGTTGGTCCAATATGTCAGTTATATTGGGCAAAGGATAGGCATCTCCAATGGTTAAATCATTTAGTTTCCTAAAATCGATTACCACTCTCCATCGTTTGTTTCCGTTTTCATCTGGTTTTTTCGGAACTAACAGTAATGGAGAGTTCCAGGGGCTAGTGCTGGGACTTATAATGCCATCTTTTAGCATCTCACCGATTTGTTTATCAATTTCGGTTTTCTGAAATTCGGGTAATCGATAAGGTCGGGTATATATTGGCGGTTTTTCAGCCGGAGTACATATTCTGTGTTTAATAACATCGGTGTAGGTTAAACTATCACCTTCTAGGAAGAATGTGTGATGAAATTCTCTAATCAGATTCGTGATGGATTGTTTCTCTTCTAGGTTACAATGACCTATTTTAATGGAATTTTCTAATTTTTGTAATCGTTTTTCAATGGGATCGTTATAGCTTAAATGTGCTACTGTGTAATCATTAGGATCTTCATATCGTAGTTTTATATCGTGATCCTCAAGAATTACTGCCTCATCGTTAGTATTTATGATAGGAATCTTCAGCGTACCGTGTTTTGGTTGTACTAAAGTATTTCCTATATAAACACCAGGTTTTAATTCTTTTTGTAAAACCAAAACTTGCCTAGATTCGGTTGTTAGGGCAGTAATAACTTGTTCAGTTCGTCCCTGTACTTTCCATTGTTTCGGAATTTCGGAGTTTTTTCTTAAGTTTTTGTCTCGGGTTGACTTCCCGGCTTCAGTATCTTCGACTGGAAAATTTGTAAAAGTGTTTTTATCTCGGGTGGACTTCCCGGCTTCAGTATCTTTATATACTGGAAAATTCAAAAAAATGTTTTTATCTCGGGTTGACTTCCCGGCTTCAGTACTTTTATGTACTGGTAAATTCGAAATTATGTTTTTATCTCGGGTGGACTTCCCGGCTTCAGTATCTTTATGTACTGGAAAATTCAAAAAAATGTTTTTATCTCGGGTTGACTTCCCGGCTTCAGTACTTTTATGTACTGGTAAATTCGAAATTATGTTTTTATCTCGGGTGGACTTCCCGGCTTCAGTATCTTTATGTACTGGTAAATTTGAAAAAATGTTTTTATCTCGGGTTGACTTCCCGGCTTCAGTACTTTTATATACTGGATATAAGAAATTTGCTTGCAATTCATCGTTTTCGTGGAGTAAAATAGGTTTTGAGATGGGTAGGGAGTTTTTTATACCAATCTCAAGCACTTTATCTGCGTAGTTAATCCTACAATCGTGTTCTAGGAGAAAATCATTTCCCAATAATCCATCATATTCCAAAATACTATCATTTCTGATTAGCTGAAACGGATGCCGGATTTGAACATTGCCCCATTCAAACTCTAGAGTGATATCACCATAAGCTAAGCCCGCTGAAGCAATGAGATTCCCTGAAAAGGTTGTGATGGCGCACTTTGAATCCTCATATACTAGGCTATCGCCGTTGGTTGCACCGAGTTTGTGGAGGCTTATCTCAGCTCCAGTGTCTAACAGAAATGTTGTAGTCTTGGATTTGGACAGAGAAAACGGAAAATCTACCAAAACCGAATTGTTGGTATAACGCAGTGGTACTTTTACGGTTACTTTGTATGATGAATATCGGCCTGAACAGTTACGCGGTGAGGGTGGCCGATCTCGTCCTCTCGCGTTATCTCGTTTCCCGACGAGTCAAAAAGCTGTACTCGTCTAGCTTGAATAGGCTGTGGTTTATCAGACGCATGATAAGAGTGTGGATCACCTTGATGATTGTCTTGTCTCATTTTCTTACGGCATTGTGAGACCTCGTGGCCGTTTCGGCCACAGAAAGAGCATCGCATGTATTTTATTTCCGTTTTGATGGGAGCTGCAAAAGACGGTATTTGTTTTTTTCTGAAACAAGTCTCCTGGGTATGACCTGTCCTTTTGCAGAAATCGCAATAAGGTCTTTGGGTTGTCTTGAGTTCTCCGGTGTGACTTGGTCGAAAACCGGTTCGTGGTTCAAGGCGGTTAGCGTGATCTATCACGTAACTCACTAACTTTGCGAAATCGGTTTCGTTCCGGGCCATAGCGATGACACGCAAATTTTCATTTTTTAAACCATCTTCCAAAACGCGAATTGCGTTTTTCTCATTTTCGCGTCGGAGGTAACTTCTTACCTCCGCTGACTCGTTATTTGAGGCACTGTTTAGGTCTGATAACAACCGAGTCAGACGCGTCGTGAAATCTTTCACGTCTTCTTTCGCTTGTTGCCGACTTTTGTTAAGCTCGGACGAGAGTGAGGTGCGACACTTTGTTTCCTCGAACTCTGCCAAATATTTGGCTTTCAAGGAGTCCCATGAAGTGTTATCGTGGAAACGTATCACTTCGTATGCGGGACCCGTGACCTTAGTCTTTATTAAACTTAGGAATAAGTTTTTATCGGCGTTTGTTCTGGCGTTTTGAAACAGAACATCACAACACGATATAAACCGGTGCAGATCACTTGAATTGCCGCTAAATTCTGGAATCAAATTTTGAGCGTCCCCGATCGTTAAGGATAGCGACGAAGAAGCTTGTATTGGAGGGGGGTCGTTGGGGTTTGGCATTGCGATCTGTTTTTTAGTTGTCTGCCGCGTAAGAACTATTTTGTCGAAGGATGAATAAAATTTAAAAGGGAAAAAACCCTTGCTACTATCACTCACCGGTAGTGAAGGAATAGAAATTTGAACAGATTACGCGGCGGAGGTCACTAATTTTATTCCGCATAGAAAACCACTGATTCTATATATATATATTTTTTTATGAAATTTTCGCAATGAACACTAGTTTTATTTTACCACACGTTTTCTCAATATAAGCAATTTATCATTTCTATATATAGCGAAACACAAACAATTTGCTTAAAAGGTCACTTTTGCACGATTTCTTAATACATATGTGGTTGAGTATCACAATTTTCTTAATCTAGCAAATTTATTTTTATTTTTTATAACTAATAAGGTTGACTTACATTTTTGTTGTTATTGCTGCTGCTGTTGATAAATTGATGATGATGATGCTGCTGTTGAAATAGATGAAAAACGATGGTACTGCTGTTGTTTGCTGATCAAAATGAAGCTGATTAAGAATGTTGCTGCTGCTGTTGTATGCTTGATCAGGAATGATGCTGCTGCTATCGTATGCGATCAAAAAATTTGATGGTGCTGCTGTCGTATATTGATCAAGAATGATGCTACTGCTGTTGTAATTGGTTGTTTGGAATATCCAGATTTTGAATCGTAGCTATTTGTTGTTGGGTTTTACTCTGTCTCACTGGTCCGGAGACAGGTAATTATTGCAGTAATTGCAGATTTGTTGACTCGATACTTTTGCGTTTTTTACGCTGTCTCACTGGTCCGGAGACAGGTAATTATTGTAGTAATTGAAGATTTGTTGACTCGATACTTTTGCGTTTTTACGCTGTCTCACTGGTCCGGAGACAGGTAATTATTGTTGTAGTTAAAAAAAATTTAAAGATGAGGTAGATCGCCTCTCGCTGGTCGTAGATTCTTTTTAGTTTGGGGATGGCCGGTCTTACAAACCTGTACGCCAAGTATCCCACCGCTGCCACCAATGAAGTCTTCTCCGATTCAGAAGACTCGTTTTATATTCAGTAAATCGTTCACAACACTTTAATAATTAACACACTCCGTTTTATATTAAAAAGGTCTTACTCCAGACCCGATGAAGATATTAAAATGTGAAAAATACTAATGCTTTCTAAAGGAACTGGTCCTCTTATGGAGACCGTCAATTATCGAGTGCCCGCGTCCATTTCTCCCAAGCAAAACATTACCTACCCTCCCTTAGTATTCAAAATTTCCCAATATCTGGGTTTGAATACCAAAGCAGCTCAATCGTTCCATAAATCAAATAATGAGGTCATTTTTATGAAACTCATGCCATAAATTCGATTCTCGCTGGCATAGCATGCTTAGGTCTTACGAAAAGGTCTTGCACTTAAAACAACAACAACACGGCAATCAGCATACGAGACCTAGATAAGTGTTCCCGTATGCTAGGTGCCGCGCTGCTATTGCGCCATATGTACAAGTGCAATTCGGCGGCTTGAGTGTTCTATGAAAAAAGACACTTAAGCACTTTGGACCTTGCAGAGAAAAGAATTATGACGCGATCTCGTCATGAAGACCTCTATAGATATTTGATCCATAGGAACGAGAAAGCAGGTAGTGAGTAATCACTACACACATAATACAACTAAAATACAGAAAATAAATTGCTTTTCAGTTCTTAATTTTTACGATAAACCATAACAACCCGAATGACAAAAGTGAATGACAAATGTTCGCGGTGTATTTTATATTCTTAAAACCATGCATTGAGAATATAAAATACACCGAGAATTTTATAGGATTTACTTCGTATATGAAACTAACATTTTATACAGCGAATTTTGAAAATTCTATATTATTATGTTAGTTCAATTCCAGAAAATCGATTTTACTTTTCATAAAGGTAGTCGAATAATAATTTTATAATATCATATCTATCGTTAGGTTGTTTGTGTTCATAAATATTTCTATATTCGTAATAAAAATTATTTTAAAGGTCCAAGGTACATATTACATCGGACCAAGGTACAAGTACTACTTATATCTTCAGTCTTTTTGACTTTAGCTACACTTTCGTTTATAACAGTAATAATAGTGCATTATATGAAAAGGTTGAGATGACATTTTAAAGTTGAAATTTGCACCTTTAAAACAAGATACATTGCATTAATATTTTGTAAGTTATAGTGCATTAAGTGAAAACCAGTACCTTGGTCCGGCTTTCACCTTCCCGTATTTGCACGTGTAAAAACATATGCATAACCGCATGTCGCGGAGACTATGGTCCATGAAACCTATAAGAAAGACATGGGCCAAAAATTTGATATTTCGGCGTTCCAAATTCTAAATTACATCAAAATGCCAAAACAATGATTATATTAATTTGGATAAGTCTGTATTGCGTTTAAACCTCAGTCCTACATTCCTACGTTGCGTGAGTGAATCTTCGTTGGTGGCGCAAATACACTTACGTTCTTAAAACGCATGTCAATACCTCGACACGACGATAGACATGATTAGCCAAAGGTATCAATAACGATACCTTAATAGCCTAAGACAAGGCGAAACAAACAAGATGCCGACAGCATACTTGATTTGAACAAAAAATCTCCGCCACAGCATGTCCTACCTTAATGATGTGCTAACAGGCTCAAGTAAATTGTCCCTGCCATAACCAGAATACGGCAGTCAATTAAAATTATATCACGTTACCACTGCCCCAGAACAGTGAGAATTCCCGATGTAGGAAGCACCTGTTAAATAATAATCGTATGCAGAAATATTTTGCTTCCAAAAGGGGCACGCTCCATCTTTCCACATGCAAATACCACGGTCGCGTGTAATCTAAATGAAAGCGATGCGGTCGAGTGAATCTTTGCACCCTGGAACCAAAAGGAGTCTGGAGATTACAATGCGATCCGAATCGAGAATAAATTAATCATACTCAGTGCACTAGAATGAAAAATTTATTCGAAATGAGAAGCGCAAGTGTCCTGTGGCGGTACGCCGTTTTGAAGTTCGGTCGAGTCGAGACTTCTTAAAGGAGCGACCACAAAGGCTGAACATTGCCTTTTGTATTGTCAAAGAATCGATGTAACCTCTTTTCATGGATAGCTTTTGTAAATGTGCTACACAACAGAGAGGTCAACTGGATCAGCGACCGTTAATCAATTTATTTGCATCTTTCGACTGAAGTGATTATCGTGACGGAGATTCATGCAGTCCTGCTGCCAACCAAACCGCGTTACAGGTGCATCTTTTGAAAACGATCGCTGTAATTTTAACTGACTATTTAATTGAATATGATTAATAGATCAGCCCAAAAGTGTTGCTGCAGTGATAGGACCGTATCCTTTTTCCTCGCAAATAATATACATACAATCTTATGATTCAAATCCTGTTTTTATTCATATGTTCCAGAAGTTGTACAATAGAGAAAAGGATCGGTTTTCATTAAATGATCTTTTACTTGTCGAATAAAAAGTACTTTATAGGAGCTATCATTCAAGGTGACTCAAATTGCTGGTTAAAGGAAAAATTTTGGTTTTTGAACTGAATTATGGGCTTATGAATATCAATAACACTGAATATTTATAGCTCAGAGTGCAATACACATATTAAGTTTTCAGATTGTAGAGCTGTATAGCTTATAGTCTTAGTAATGAATACGGGGAAATAATTGGGTCAATACTTGGTTCTCTGTGCAGGTGTCTGTAAAGGTCTAACATTTCTTCAGTAAACATTATAGTAGATTTCAATGTATTTCTCTCTTGAGATCGACACAAAAAAATTGCTTCCCCTTAGCCTAAAAATGCAAAAAAAAAATCCGTCCCACCGTTCGCCGTACGCTGTACGTATCTCCGAGACAGTTAAAGGTAGAATGGTTTTGGTGGATTTTTAAGTGAGTTAGTGAGCTTCATTATCTAAATTTTGGGAGGTGTCAGGTTGATAGGGGAGGCAGAGGGAGAGAAAGATTTAAAAATCGCAATTGCAAATATCTCCACTAGGAAGCTCAAAATCCCCATAGGTATAGAGAGGGTCGTGGGACAAACTCAAAAAATAATTTAATTTTTTTATCCATTGGCATCCGATAGCAGGAGGTTGAAAAGAAATTTTGGTCCGCATTTTTTTCAAATGATTATATCTTCGGAACTACTTAATCCAAGAATTTTTATTTGAAGGCCAATAATGGTGGCATAAAGTTCCACTATAATCTACTGAAAAGGAGGCCAATAATTGTAATGGGGTGCAAAGAAAAATACTTAAAAATTAATATCTCAACTATATCTTAATCTACGTAATTGAAACTTAAACCGAATATTAAACTATACCAGCGAAATACAAGAAAAATATAGAATTTTTTTATAATAGTAGTGGGGGGAAATGGGGAGCAGTGTTACACTTTTCAAAATTTCAATCCGTTATGTCACAAAATTCAAAAAAGAAATTATGCTGAAATTTTGTCAAATTGTAGAGCAATATGATCTCTTTTCGTACAAATTTTTAGATGGAGGGTGTAAGCGGAACGAGGTGGGCCAAAATGTTCAAAATTTTCATTTATTTTTTTGGGGCTCCTCCGGTAAAAGATAAAAAGTTAAAATTTTGCACGTGCATACATCAGTTTGATATACATAAAGAAAATTAATTTGAATCAAAACTGTTATCCACCAAAGGGGCCCTAATCCACCCCTTGTACCACAACCATACAAAATGACCCATTTTCGGAATTTCACAATAATTAGATTTTCTCAAAAAATATTAAAGCAATAGATCTGAAATTTAAAATTATTATTTCCATGATGGCATCAGTCCACATTCCGTTGAGATGCCACCGGATCTCAGAGAGAGTGTGCGTCCTCGTCCTCATCAAAATATATACTCAGAAGACCAAGCTACTGAGCACGTCTCCCCATCAGGCAGTATCCTGCAATGACTCCTAATACGAAGCTAATCATCTGCCTGCTTAGCGAGATTAGTATACTAGAGCATTTTAGATCCAGCACAGGCCAAATCAGTCTGGTGGTATTACATGTAACGCCGTTTACCCATATGTCGTTGGGTTTGCTAATTGCATGAAGACTTAACTGATTCCAGGAATTAATAGCGGCGTGGTTATCAGCGAAGATACTAATATCCTTAGTAGATACTACATTACACTTCAGCCAGGCCAAGGCTTCTTTTCTCGCCATCACTTTTACTTGAAACACAGTAAAATCATTCGGAAAGACAGAAAGATATGCTTAAACTATGCATTGCGAAGAAAATACCTCCTCCCACTCCACTTCAAGTCTTGGAGCCACCAGTATAAAAGGATAGGGACTCTTCCTCCCGTATTTCATCTGCTTCCTACTTTTGTCACGAGAGGATAACAGTGAGGAAATTATTATCAAAATCAAAACTTGGGAGAGTGTAGTCTGTGTTTTCGGTTAAACCCTCAAAATATTCCAGAATTAATGAGTGACCAGTTTGAATGCAGGTTTACTGGCGAATTTCTGCTGCACTTGCAGCCAACTTCTTACCAATAATATCGAGAGGTAGCAGATGAAACAGTACTTCTAATGCTCCAGAGGGGGTTGTTCTCTCCATATGCCTGTCACGGCATCTTGCCGAGGAGAGTGCGATTTGTCTCTGTCTTTGGGATAGTCCAGCACATAAGCGCACTATAAAGCAATGTGGGTCTGATGACGGCAACGTGGAGCCAATGCATTACTTTGGCAATTTCAGAGATCCATTTCCTTGGAAATCATAATTACTACAAGAATAAAATTTGTTAAGAAAAGATTTTACGACAAGAATAATAACATATTCAAAAATAATCAGTAAAATAATCATCGTGAAATGCTAGTATGTATGATAGTGGACAACACGCAGGTCTATAATGTGAAGGTCGCGAGTTCAAATCCCGAACGACGTTCAGCACACTATTTGCGTGGGTATATCTTAGTTACCTCTATCTGCGAAATGAAAATTAAAGGGTCTTACGAAGGACTAACAATCCTTTCACAATAACAAATAAAATGTTAAGGATGCTGATCATCAGACTGTAGTACCACTGAAGTAGTAGATATCGTGCAATGGTGCAGTTTGTATGAGAGGTGCTGGAAAAAATAGAGGAGATTAAAATTTTCTTTGTAGAAATAAATATATTTATCACAAAAACGGTGAGATAAGAATTTCAGATTAGTAGCATTTACATACATATATTTTTCCGTTGAAAAATTATTTCATTTTGTATGGGAGCCCGTTTATAAACTTCACACTAATTTTTTGACGAAATTGACGTGTACAATTATTTCAGCATCCCAGTACAACGCATTTTAGAGCTGTAAAGTGAACATACAGACGAACGGACATCTAGTTTCCAGATTTTTGAGTGATAGCATGAACTTATGTCCAATTCGTTTTATCTCCTAGCCTTATTTCTTAGTTTGACAAACTTTAGAGGAAAACTAACATACCCTCAAATTTGATCTAGGGTATAAAATAATAGTTTATACTGAAGTAGAGCCCTTTACTGCGCAAAGAGTTTCAAGTGCAGTGAAGCAAGGAAGAACCCCATAAAATTCGATTGATATATTAAGCTCCGAAAAATAAACTTGAAAGATTGACTTGAAAAATTCATGAAATTTCAAGATATTAACTAGTCGCCAATTATATCATTCCCATGCAACAGTATTTTTTCGACTATTTTTAATGAAATCAATTATAATCAAACCGTGAACTTAATATTTCGTAAGAGGAATGTCAAAAATGTTAAGATCGAAATTCAATCAAGAAATTCTTAAGTCTCTCCACACTTTCTATTCCCTACCATACGCATGAATACGACTTACCCTGGGCTTCTCAGAACTTACTGCCACTATAACTGATGTATGAAGCTAGGGTGTAGCCTAGTTGGTACCTACAATGCGAAGGTCGGGAGCTCAAATCTTGGTCGACATATAATTCCAGCAAATTGCTTACGTAGGTATATGCTGGCCACCTCAGTTTGTGAAAATGAAAATTCGTAGATCGAAGGTTATGTGAAGCGCACACAAACCTTACACAGTAAAAACAAATAAAATGTTAAGGAACCTAAAGTCCAAGAGGCCAAAGCTCGATTTGGGCTGTAGTACCATTGAAGAGAAGAGAAAATAACTGATTTAAAGCATTTTAAATGGATTAAAAAATTACCATTCACCTGCCCATTTTATCTCTCCAAATGCGTCCGAATTGTTGATAGATAATTTTTACATTTCTCTCTTTTACTGTATTCATTATTATTTTATTTGTATTTTATACTTTCATCATACCAGAAATATGCTATTTTGAAAGTAAATAAACTCAAAAAACTTAATAATATTAAGTGATTTTTTAAATATACAACCATAAATATAGAAAGAAATATTTGAAAAAAAAAATCAATGCATTATTAGTAATTCATAGAACTGATTTGATATTATTTAATTCTGTCGAAATTTAAAAACATTTTGCAATATTTAAATCTTTATTTCTGGATAGATAAGCTATAAATTCTTCATCGTGTCGTTTTCATTTTCAACGATTTCATTATTTTTGACGTACGTGGATTTCAAATCTACAATATATTATCTCTAGATTACCTACTATTGAAGTATACGCTATCTGTAATAAAATCAGAGAATCGTAAAATTATCTGTGAAATTATTAATTTCACGAATTTTGGATAATATTTTGATAAAGTTATTTTCGTTGTTCAAAAATAGATTGCCGACATGAATAATTTTTACACCCGAGTAATATCAATTTGTGATTTATTGAGTAAGCAGTCATTTAAATATAATTAAAATGAAATTTATAATCATTTTATTAGCAATATTAGTAATTACTGTAAGTACATAAATGACTATTAAATTGATGTGTTGTGTAGTGATATAAAAAAAAACTTTGTATTCAAAAATTATAGATAAATAATGGAAAACTCTCTCCATTTAATTACAACGTGGCATGAATTTTATTAATTTAATTGCAATATTTTGTATTACCTAGTTTGGTGATGAATCCGAATTCGATCCTGAATCAGAACCAAGTTTGGGGTTTGCATCCGAAGTTAATGTTGAAAATGTTGTTAAATCGTTTGTCGACAAGGCTGAAAAGTATTTTGAGAAAGCAACAGCAAGTATTGAAGGAGTAAGCAACTTAACTAAAAAACGAGTTGAAGAATTGGTTTCAAAAGCAAAGGAAGACATCGAAAGTATTAATAAGGAAGTACAAGATCTATTTACGAAATTCAATAAAATCAAAGACAAATCCGAACGTGATTTGAAAGAGTGTACTGAGAAACTCGCAGGCAGAAAAAGCAGTTTAGGACAATTAAGTGAACTGAGCAAGGATCTAGATGAAATTATCGAAGACATTAAAAAATGTCCTACGGAAACTATCAGTGGGATGGGATGTACTTTAGGAAAGGTGATGATTCCTTAATTAATTGATCAATTTTTGTAATAACAATTTTTATCTTTTCAGGTTCTTCGTGGAGAAGGGGCAATGGAAGAAATCGATGGTATCGTTGATGCAGAAACTGGTAGTGATGAGGAACGAGCAGAAGCGATAATTCAGTCTGTTGAAAGTTGTAATGAAAACGCCGTTTCGACGGCGAAAGTAGCAATTAAGGAGTTTATTGCAGAAATTCAGGAAATTTCTTCTGTATAAGATTTGCATTGTATCCATTGCCATTCAGTTGATTTAGAAAACTTTTGTAATATCGCTATTTAACTTAAAACCAAGTCTATTGAAAATATTTTGATTGGGCAGTATATAGATTAAGGCACGCGAGGCCTAGGCCTAATGCCGCAACCTCTGGAGGCCGAATTAAAGAATAAGTAGTAATAATAAATTATTTAATTGAGTTAAACATTATTTATCTCAAAATATAACGTTAACAATTATAAATTAATCGATAAATTGGAGTGTATCCTAATTTAACAAAAGTAATCGAGTACTGAATCGACATTCGTGATATCTTTCCATATGTCATTTCAGTGCCTTAAATTCATTGTTTGTCCGCCTACAAGTGCGGCCAGATTGTATATAGTAGTTGAATATTTTACATAGACCTAATAAATATCTTGTATGCTATGAATGGAATAAAAAACAACACATTCCCGTTGTTGTTCATATTTAACATTCAAAATTGTAATTAGATGGCTATGAGCACCAAATTACAATTTTGCCGAAAATTAATTGTTTTCATACAAAGAAAATGGGTTTACATTTCAGAAAAAGTCAAGACTAATGTAAAATAAATTGCCAACAAGTCGGGCGCAACTTTATTATTTTTGGGGCATGTTGGGGAGGCATGGAAAGTCAATATGCAGGTTAGAGTGGTTAAGGAAGACTAAGTTGAACCCCCTTTCACAAGTGGAACCCCCTTGAGGGCAGGTTTCAATTTAACACACAACTGCAAATACGATCAATAGCTCCAGTACATGTAATCAATATTTCATTCGTTTATTCAAGTTTGGGTTCTTATGACGGGATAGAGGAGGGATGATAGTAAGGGCGGGTGGATGTCAATATTTATACTCTAGATGAAATTTGAGAGTATTATAAGTTTGCTCTAAAGTTTGTAACGCTAAGAAATAAGGCTCGGAGAAAAAAATGAGTGACACAGAAGTTAATATTATCTCTCAAAAATTTCAAAACCGGATATCCGGATAAGCTCAAGTTTGTGAACGGGCCAAATCGCTCCACACCTTCTACCCCCATACAAAATAACACAATTGCGCAATTGGACAATAAACGGATTTCCTCAAAAAGTATAAAAGCTATTAACCTGAAATTTGGACTATATTACTTTTATGATAATATCAATCTACCATACAAAAATCATGCGTGTCCTCATCCTCCTTCTACCACCTCCCATACAAACTGTACTTATCATGAATTACTCTAAGCCAATTTACTCAGTGCGTATAAAATTTAGCGGGCTGGAATTGTGCACCAAATATTCATTTAAAATTGCTAGTAAGGCCAAAAAAAATTAGACGATAAGCTTTACTGCTTCTACCCCCACCCATACAAAATGACACAATTTCGCAATTTGACAATAAATGGATTTACTCGAAAAGTATAAAAGCTATTAGTATGAGTTTTGGAATATATTACTTTCATAATAATTTTAGTTTACAGTAGAAAAATTGTTTGCGTCTATCCTCTCCTTCCACCCCCTCCCATACAAACTACACTTTTTCATGAAATGCTCTAAGACGATTTTCACAAAACATATAACATTTATCGAGCTCATATTTTGTAATAAATACTTAATCTCACTAAGATCAGAAAAGGATATTTGATTAGCTTTACTGCTTCTACCCATATAATATGACACAGTTTCACAACTTCACAAAAAATCGATTTTCTTGAAAAGTATGAATGGCACTAGTCTGAAATTTAAGGGATGACAATTTTATAATATTCCTAGTTATTTCTGAAAAAATCACTAAAATCCCCCCACTCGTTCTACCACCTCCCATACAAACTGCACATTTTCATTAAATCTAACTCAGTAATTTTCTCAGGTCCCATTCAATTTATGAAGTAAACATTTTGTTTACTTTAGCATGATGGGGAAAAAATTAGTTCAATGCTATCATCCCTTCTAACATTCCCCATACAAAATTTCTTTGGATCACAAAAAAATTCTATTTCATGTAGAGTATCGTAAGATTAGCCCTGTTATCTTTTTTTTATTGATTGCTTCAATTACGTCCAACACTCTCTGTATAGAATATCAGTTTCATAGACGAAGTTGCATAGAATTCTTCTTTTGAAATTCGGTGAATTTTATATTCACGTTTCGTTTCAATCATTTGTATGTGAGGGGGTAGAGGATATAAAGGAAATGTACAATTTGTGATGCATTCTCTTGTAAGTTCGTAGCTTTTAATTTATTGGATTTTAGTTGATTTATTGAAATTGGTCGAAATCATACTTTTGTATGGGAGGCAAGCGCGATCTCAAAACCTCTGACACAGTTTCGTTTCAATTATTTTTAAAAGTTTTTTTCGAAAATTTCAAATTGATAGCTTTTAATAGTGAGGTGATAATTGATTTTTTTCAAATAGTCGAAAAAAAATTTTTTATCGGAGTGGGTAGAAGTTTTCGATCAGTTAGTATTTCATTCTTTTAATAATTTTTAAATGCATTTTGCAAATTTTCAAGTTTCTACCTTAAAATTTCATTCAAAAATTTTCAGTTTATGTGTTTTTTTCATTGCACATGTAACACCTTGTGCACGTTAGACCGCAGAGGTCGGTGCATAACAATTGCGGAATTCGTATTATTTTTTCTGTATGTATAATAAATAGATGTATCCACGTGGAAAATTTAAACTTTGCATTTTTCACCAGAGCCCTAAAAAAATCACTCAATATTTTCGATATTTTCTTTTACCACCTTCCCTTAAAACCCAAAGTAAAATTTTTACCAAGACTATGTAGTTTTACAATCTGACGAATTTTCAATTGGATATGTGTACTCAGTTTTAAGATATAACGGCTTGAAGTTGTGCAAAGTGCTCCATTTTTGAAATGCTCTTCATTTTCCCCCACAACTATTATGTCCAAATTTTATATTTTTCTCATATTGCGCTAGTATAGTTTAATATATGATCCAAATTTCAATTACATAGCTTAAGAAATAGCCGAGATATTGATTTCAAGTGTTTTCCTGTGCACCATCCCACCTAACCCTCCCTCTTACAATTATTAGCCTCCATCTAAGCTGATTTCAGTGGATCTGTATGCCGCCTTAATGGTCCCAAAATATGAATTATTTATGGTAAGAATTTTGGAAGATATAATCATTAAAAAAAAATCAGCAAATTTGTTTTTAGCCCCTCTTTTCAGACGCCAATGGTTAAAAAAATTAAATTATTTTTGAAGCTTGTGCCACAAACCCCTCTATGCATATGTTGGTTTTCAACTTCCTAGCTAAAACCGTGATTGAGATATTCAAATTCTTAATTCTCGGTTATAGAGCTCCCCAGCATCCTCCTTAACCCTACTCCGTGCTGAATGGGTGTCCGGCTGAAATCCGCAACCATCTACAGTCCCCCCAAAAACGAACTTTTTATCTTGAAGGGTTTGGAAATTAATGTGCACTGAGCGTACACGTACGTCGTACAGGTTACGGCGTACAGAGCGACGAATAATTATTTTTCTTTTTTTTTGCATTTTAGGCTATTTTAGTCATGAAACGCGAAAAAACAAAATTTCAGAGTAGCAATTTTTTTTCCAGTCGATCATAATACTATATTCTGAAAATAATAAAGTAAAATAAAAAACATAGCAGAATTTTGATTGGGCGTAAAGCCCATCATATGATACTCTAGATGAAATGGGATGGACTTTAATATATCGGAAAATATGTCATCTCAAATTCTTTCGAATAGTGAATAGAGACTTTTGCATTGGAGGTGGTAGAAGTAGAGGCGGAGGTTTGTATTTTTCGTATATGACACCGAACATGGCATGCAAAATGTTTTTTGCTGAATTTAAAGTTTTTAGTTTTTATTATTTGTAAAGAAATTGGACATAGCTTTACTGAAATTGGGGCATTTGTATGGGAGGTGGCAGAGGAAGTGGAGCGTTTAAGATGATTTTGAAACTGCTTATCACCATGCTCTGATTCAATTTCAAAGTCGATAGTTCACATATATTTGAAGGAGAAATGCTTTTCTTAAATTTATAATACAGATATTTGTATGGGGGGGGAAGCGAAGCTGATAATTTTTTTTAGCATTTATTGTAATTATTAAAAAACAAATTCTGGCAAAATTTTAAGTTTGTACTTTTTCAAGTTTTAATGGAAATCGATATAATGCATTTAACAAAAATTATGCATTTGTATGGGAGGGGGTAGAAGGAGTGTACGGATCAAGCGTTATTGATATTTTTGTTTTTATACTTTACACTAAATATCAAGTTGATAGCTTAAACAGTTTCGAAGAAAAATAATTTAATTTAAATTTCAAAATTTCGTGAAATTTGTACCCGCTAGAAGTAGTGAGGTGAAGTTGATAATTCTTTTTGAAACTATTTGCAATTATAGTGGAATTAATTCTGGCAAAATTTCGTTTTTTTTTCAGTTTTACTCGTTTCATTAAAAATCGAAATATTTATTTTTCAAAATTGTCCATTTGTATGGGAGGGGGTAGAAGGGGTGAGGGGATCGGATCAATATTCCGTGATATTAATTACATATATAAGATAATACTTTGGCCTAAATTTCAAATTAATAGCTTAAATAGTTTTTCAGAAAAATCAATTTCTTAATTTTCGAAATTTCATGAGATTTGTATGGGAGGGGGTAGAAGGAGTGGGGGGATGTATCCCATTCACGAACTTAAACTTACTTTTTTGCTAAAATGACACACAAAAATTTTTAGCACTGTAGCTCAAGGCTTTCAAGAGTTATGCTTTAGACAGACGCACATACGGACAGACGGACAGACAGACAGACGGTCAGACGGTCACAAGGGGGGAGGGGGGTCAGTAATTTATTTCAAAAATAACTACAGGGTGAGGCAGAGAATTTGCAATTGAAATAAAATGTGGAGAAATGTTTTTTATATCCATGAAATTGACTTTATTTAAAAGATAATTTTATGTCATTAATGTCTAAATATAATTTGGGTATGGTGCTGCCGCGGCTGGCGCGTACATGGCGTAATCTGTAAGTCCAATTTTCAAACACTCGTCGCAGTAAATCAATAAACTGCTAAAAATGTGCTTCATATCTGAACAAAATTTTCATATGAAATTGTAACCTTCTAGATTACGTCATGTACACACCAGCTGCGGCAGCTACATGCCCAAAATTATATCAAACTATTAATGCCATAAGATTATCTTTTAAGTAAAAACATTTTTCTGTATTTTATATCAGTTTAAATTTCTCCGCCTCTAAAAAACACTCTGTATAAACATCATCTGTATTAATTCAGAAAATTATTTATATATATACTTTTCAATAAAATTGACTTTTTGGAAAATTGTATAATTTTGTATGGGAGGGTGTAGAAGGGTTGAAGCGAACTTGACCTAATTTCCTTGTTGATAATTACTTATACAAAATTTCACCTTTCTAGCTCGCCTTGTTATCAAGCGATAGAGCGCATGGACGGGCGGACTTACTCGCGTTTTAAGTGGCTGTGTACACCAGTATGTTTCAATTAACTCAAAATGAAGTTTTTAGAAATGCTGAATAACAGCGCCAAATTATTTCAAGAATTGCAAATCATTGAATTGACTGAAGCTGATAAATGATTCATTTGAAGTTTCTTGCTCTCTAGTTATAGTGCTATACTCCTCTAAGAAAAATTGTAACACGACATTGACCGAAATAATTTTTAAACTCGAGAAATAATTTTCAAACTCGTTTTGATCAAGCTTAATCCCTCAAAACTTAATTAAAACAAAATCGTTTTGGTTGGAAAACCCGGTATCTAAAAAGACGGCTGCAGAAAAATGGATCTAAAATGCAATTCCTTCTATAAACCATGCTTGGGAAAAGCATGATTAAATAGTGAGGCAATACAAAATGAACTAGAGGATTACTCTGAGATAGCTTATAAGACTACCTTAGCAGTCGAAGGCGTAAATGACGAAGACTCCGTAGAATTAGATGAGAATTCTAAATTTCAGCCCTTTAACAAAAGAGTAAGACTTGGATTTACGCGAACAAACCTTTTGTTTAACCTTTCAATAACATCCTCTTAGTTGTAGGTGCAGGCCGTGATAGAAGGGGAGCTAAAGGAGCCATATTTCCCGTATTCAAAACGACCACTGGTTCTGAAAAACTTTTTAACATAGTCAACATTATCATCCCCTTGTCATTCAATTCTTCAACGAAACCGAACGATAGAATATGTTTTGCAATCATAATTTCTCAATAATACTGAACAGATTATATTTATACTCTAGATGAAATCTGAGAGTGTATTATGTTTGCCTTACCGTTCGTAACGCTAAGAAATAATGCTCGCACATAGTCGCCGCCAAGGGCACAGAAATATTTGGTGTGGTTCGAAAACCTAGATTCTGAATGACCGCCTATCTGTCAGTCCGTCCAGCTGTATGTCTGTCTACAACATAACTATCGAAAGCTTTGAGCTATCGTGCTGGAATTTGTTTTATGTAATTTTTATCAAGAAATAGATTTTATGTTCGTGAATAGGCTACATCACCTCCTTCTACGCCAATTAAATCATTTTTTTTTTCAAAAGCTATCAATTTCAAATTTCGACGAAAGTATAACAATGCAAATACCTTCAATATCAAAAATTTTTGGTCTGATCCGCATAATCCTTCTACCCATCCTATAGACATGCATAATTTTGGTAAATATATTATATCGGTTTCCATTAAAACTAGGAAAGGTACAAACTTAAAATTTTGCCAGAATTTCTCCCTTAATAATTGCTCTAAGTGATAAAAAAATATCAACTTCGCTTCACTCCTTCTACCGTCTCCCATACAAATTTTTATATTATTCTTCGAACGTATGAAAGTTTTCGACATTAAAATTAAAACAAAGTGTAGTGATGAGGATGCCGATAAGGATACTGATAATCAATTTCAAAAACTTCCAAAACATTCCACTTCTTCTGCCACCTCCCGTACAAATGCCCCGATTTCCAAAAAGCAATGTGCAATTTCCTTAAAAATTATTAAAGCAAAAACTTTAAATTCAGCGCGAAACATTTTGCATACAATATTCGTTGTCATATACAAGAATTACAAACTACCACAGTCTCTCTGCTTCTACCACCTCTCATACAAAATTCTAATCCTAATCCTAGTCATCATTACAATGAATTTGAGATGACATTATATTTTCCTATTTCTCATTTCATCCAGAGTATCACTGGATTGGGCTTTACGCGCAATCATAATTCTATTATCAGTTCTCGTCGGGCAACGACCGCGTTAAGACTGAATCTGTGCATAACCCACATTCTTGTCGGGCTATTGTTCGATTTACGCAAAAACTACATTTTTTCGCCATCGCGGCCGCCGCCCCATAAAGCATACTTTTTCTGGGTGATAGGTGGTGATTCCCACCGCCCTTAGGGCGCTTAGTTTTTCATTTAAAAGAATTGGACATGTCCCCTGAGAGGGCAATTTGAATTCCAAGTAACGGTGCTTCTTTTTTCGATTTTAAAAGTAAGATTAGAAACATATACATATATAGTTAGTGTAAGTGTACCTTGAACAATGTCTGCACCAGCAGAAAACCGGTTTTAGCTTCTATCGCGCTTAGACGATAACAACAAGACAAAGAAAGCCTTCAAACGAGTGCACCTTGACGACTTCCCGTCGCTTCCAACAACATACACCAACGAGGAAAATCTTCCTAGATACCTCGTCGTTTCTTCATTGGAAAATCGGAATCTGGTGAATCGATTACTATGGCCTCGTATAACCGTTTCGTGTCAACAAAGGTATCCAGTACATCTCAAAAGACACCCTCGAAATAAAAGCAATGAGATCAGGCGATCTATTGATCAAAACAAAAAATCAATCCACCGCCAATAAATTCATCAAGTCCATCAGAATTGACACCATTCCGGTTAAAATATCATCACACATAGGTCTCAACTCTATCCAGGCTAGATTTTATTCGAGGAACATCATTTCACTTTCTGAGGGGCAACTTCTTAGCGAACTTGCAGAGCAAAAGGTGAATAGCATTAGAAAGATAATGAAAAAAGACGAAGACAGGCTAATAACGACTGGAGCGGCTATAATCACTCTGAACCCCATTCGCCGACCTGAACACCTTTACATCGGTTGGGAGAGGGTTAAACTGGAAGAGTTTATACCCAACCCAATGAGATGCCTTATCTGCCAAAAACTTGGTCATACCAAGAATCATTGCAAGAATGTTGAGATTTGCAAGGAATGTTGCCTCCCGCCTCATCAAAGTGACTGTACACGTAAGTACTGTGTTAACTGTAACCAGGATACACGTACATCATACGATACGACATGCCCAAGCTTCCTCCGTTATAAATCCGTCAATAAAATCAAGTCCGACAGCCGCTGCACCATCCGAGAAGCATGGAAGATTTTAAATGAAAACCCAACACTCCACACTACTCTGGCACCACATTCCAGAGATACATTCAAACCGACCCTATCTAATATAATAAAATCGGACAACATTTGCAATGCTATATCAGATAAAAATAACAATCTAATTAGTACTGCAATACATCTTTCTAAAGATAAAGAGTCTGCGAGAGCAAACATAGCCGATAAAGCAAAAAAAGACGTCTCCCGCAACTTAACATCTTTTCAACAAATTATAGGGATGCCAATTTTATAATATTCCCCCACTCTTTCTACCACCTCCCATACAAACTGCACATTTTCACTAAATCTAACTCACTAATTTTCTCAGTTCAGTTCAGTTTTTGGAGTAAGCATTTTGTATAAAACATTTTTATAGCTACTTTAGCATGATAGGAAAAAATAAACTGCCAACAAGTCGGGCGAAACTTTATTATTCTTGGGACAAGTTGCGGATGCGTGGAAAGTCAATATGCAGGTTAGAGTGGTTAGGGAAGACTAAGTGAAAGGGGGTTCTTGGGCAGGGCAGTTATCAATTTACCACTTTGTGGAAACGTTCGAAAGCTCCAGTATATACAATCAATATTTCGTTCGTTTATTTATGCAAGTTTGAGTTTTGTGAGGGGAGGGTTGCGGGGTGATAGTAAGGGTCGGTGGATGTTAATAGTTTTTTAATTGGTTTCTTGAATCACGTCCAATATTCCTTATGACAGTTTCTTAGACGAAGTTGCATAGAATTTTCATACGATTCTGTGTATTTTACATTCACGAAACCAAACAATTGTATGGGAGGGGGTAGAGGAGGTAAGGAAATCGTAAAAATTGTGACGCAATTCTATTTCCCTTCTCATGTAGTGTGCTCGTACAAAATTTCAAATTCGTAGCTTTTAATTTGTTGGTTATTAGATGATTTAATGAAATAGGTCAAAATGATACTTTTGTATGGGAGGAGGTAGAAGGGCAAGCGCGATTGCAAAATGTTTAAAAGAATTTCATTTCAATTATTTTTGTTAGTTTTCATGCAATATTTGAAATGGATAGCTTTTAAGAATTAGCTGATAACTGATTTCTTAAAAATGCTCGAAAAAATAATTTTGTATGGGAGGGGGTAGAAGAGGTGAAGGAATGGCAAAATTTGTGAAACAATTTTCTTTTTCTTCTCTTGTAAGGTACTCGTAAAAAATTTCAAGTTCGTAGCTTTTAATTTGTTCGTTATTAGTTGATTTAATGAAATTGGTCGAATTCATACTTTTGTATGGGAGGAGGTAGAAGGGCAAGCGCGATTTAAAAACTTTTACAGTAATTTCATTTCAAATATTTTTATAAGTTCATATGCAAAATTTCAAATTGATAGCTTTTAATAGTTAGGTGATAATTAGTTTCTTAAAAATGGTCGAAAAAATAATTTTGTATGGGAGGGGGTAGAAGTTTTGAAAGTATTCGACCAGTTAATATTTCATACTTTTAGGGATTTTTTTCAAATGTATTTCCCAAATTTTGAAGTTTTTACCCTAAAATTACATCCAAAAATTTTCAGTTTTCGTGTTTTTTTCGCTGCACATGAAACACCTTGTGCCCATTAGACCGGGGTGGTCGGTTCGTAACAATTGTGGATCAAATTATTATTTTTTTTCTATGTATATCAAATAGATGTATCCACATGCCAAATTTAAAGTTTTTATCCTTGACCAGAGTCCTAAAAAAATCACTCAAAATTTTCGACATTTTTGCTTACCACCTCCCTCCCTTTACACCTCCTAACTTGAAATTATCAAAATTAAACATTATGTAGTTCTACGATCTGACAAATTTTCGATTTGATATCTGTACTAGCTTTTGAGATATAACGATTTGTGATTTTGAAAAGTGCGCCAGTTTTGAAATGCTCTCCATTTCCCTCCACTACTATTATTTCAACATATTATATTTTTTTTTGTATTTTCCTAGTATAGCTTAATACACATTTCAAGTTTCAATTACATAGCTTAAGAGATAGTTGAGATATTCATTTTTAAGTGTTTTTCTTTGCACCCTTTTCCCTCCCCCCGCCTCCCCCTTCCACATAACACTCTCCAAAATTTAGAAAATAAAGTTCACTTACCTAACCAACAATCCACCCAAAAACGAACATTCTACCTTTAACGGTATCGGAGATATGAGTCCATATGTACGGCGTACGGCGGGACGGATTTTTTTTTTTGCATTTTGAGGCTAATTTAGTCAAGAAACGCGAAAAAAAAATTTCAGGGTAGCAAACTTTTTTTTTCTTGTGTCGATCACAATACTTTATTATTAGAATAATAAAGTAATTAGTTCAATGCTATCATCCCTTCTAACACTCCCCATACAAAATTTCTTGGGATCACAAAAAATTCTATTTCACCTAGAGTATCGTAAGATTGCGCTTTACGCGCAATCGTAGCCCTGTTATGTTTTATTTCAAATTTATATGAAATAAACACTTTATTTTGATGGAAACTTCAAATGGGTTATATATATGAAGCGAGCAAAAAATGTATAATAGCTGGAACTGTTGCAAAAATAACGAATCCTTGCAATAATTTACCTACAAATAATTTCATCTCCACATTTAGCAATCAAATACAAAAGCATAAACATAACAGAATTATGATTGGGCTTAAGGCCCAATCATATGATACTCTAGATGAGATGGAAATGACTTTAATATACCGGAAAATATGTCATCTCAAATTCTTTCGAATAGTGAGTAGAGACTTTGCATGGGAGGTGGTAGAAGTAGAGGGGAGGTTTGTATTTTTCGTACATTACACCGAACATAGCATCCAAGATGTTTTTTGCTGAATTTAAAGTTTTTACTTTTCATTATTTTGAAAGAAATTGGACATAGTTTTCCTGAAATTGTGGCATTTGTATGGGAGGTGGCAGAGGAAGTGGAACGTTTTAGATGATTTTGAAACTGCTTATCATCACTCTTATCACTATGCTTTGATTCAATTTCAAAGTCGATAGCTCTCATATATTCGAAGGAGAAATGCTTTTCTTAAATTTATAATACAGATATTTATATGGGAGGGGGTAGAAGGAGTGAAGCTGAGCTGATAATTTTTTCCAGCATTTATTGCAACTATTAAAAAACAAATTCTGGCAAAATTTGAAGTTTGTAATTTTTCTAGTTTTAATGGAAATCGATATAATGCATTTAACAAAAATTATGCATTTGTATGGGAGGGGCTAGAAGGAGTGTAAGGATCAAAACAATTTTTTTTTTCCGTTATAGATATTTATATTTTTATATCTTATACGAAATATCAAGTTGATTGCTCTAACAGTTTCGAAGAAAAATAATTTAATTTAAATTTCAAAATTTCGTGAAATTTGTATGGGAGGGGGTAGAACGAGTGAGGTGAAGTTTATAATTTTTTCAATTCTGATTGGAATTATAATAATATTAGTGGTGGCAAAAATTTGTTTTTATAACTTTGCTAGTTTCAATGAAAATCGAAAAAGTGCATTTTTCAAAATTATGCATTTGTATGGGAGGGGGTAGAAGGAGTGACGGGATCGAATCGATATTCCGTCATAATAATGACATTTATATCATAATACTTTGCCCCAAATTTCAAATCGATAGCTTAAATAGTTTCAAAGAAAAATCAATTTCTGAAAATTTCGGAATTTCGTGAAATTTGTATGGGAGGGGGTAGAATGAGTGGGGGGATGTGGCCCGTCCCCAAATTTAATTTTTTTTTTTTGCTAAAATTGACACTCAACAAATTTCAGCACGATAGCTCAAAGCGTTCGAGAGTTATGCTGTAGACAGACGGACAGACGGACAGACGGACAGACAGCAACTCGGAATCGAAGTTTTTGAGCGACAACAAATATTTTTGTACCCTTGGCGGCTTTGTGCGAGCATTATTTCTTAGCGTTACAAACGGTAAGGCAAACACAATATACTCTCAGATTTCATCTAGAGTATAATAATTTTCCGAGTGGATATAACCTAAAATTGCTACGTAGATTATAAATATGAAACGGAGTGTATTATGCACTCACGCATGCACAAATATTTAACTAGGCTTCACGGAAACTACGGAGAAGGCCGAAAATGGTCGAATAAAATGAAATAAGAAGGGCAAGCGTTTGTGATGAGGGAGTCAGTCGAAGTTGGGAAAGCGATTAAGTCATGTGATGGACAGCGTAAATATTAAGGCGGTATAGTGAACAAAAAGTGTTCAAGTGATTATATAGGTAAAAGGGCGATAAAATATTTGTGGTTATTTAATTTAGAAGCAAACTAATTTTATTTTTAATTAAGTCCCGCGACCTCTAGCGCACTTCAATATTATTCAAATTAAAGAAAAACAACGAAAAATTCGGTTGTTTCTAAGTAACATTGAGTTTTATTACAACAACAATGTCAAAATTTTTAGACGCATTGATTAATGGCACCGGTGAATTTTTGAAGTTCAGCGGAAGCTAAAGCGACGGTATTCTTAGCGCAAGCTTCGATTTGTGCAACAGTGGTGGTAGCCTTATTGGTAGCAACTTCAACTGCTGCCTTTGCCTCAGAAACGATTTTGACAGTGAGTTCTTCAATGCTCTCGATCTGTAAAAAAAAGTCAATCAGAGCTGGTTGATTTTTGAAGCATTCAAGAAAATACGAACCTTAAGGGCAGCACACAAAGAAGCATCAATAAGATTTTGTTCAGTGCACTTGTTGACGATGGCAACCAAAGCTGATACGCTCGATTTTAACTCAGCGACGTTTCCAGCGATTTGCTGTTCGAATGAAACAGCTGAGTCGACGAGATTTCCGGAACAAGCTTGCAAGTTAGCTTCGGCTGTGTTCTTGAGGTTGGTCAATTCATCGACATGAGTAAGAGCGCAAGCGCGTACTGAACCAGCCTTGGACAACAATTGGTTTACAGTGCTTTCTACACGTCCAACAACTGAACCGAATTCGTTCTTAGCTGCGGCAATAACGCTTCCAGCCTTGCTTTGAGTTGAGGACGTGATTACCTTAACGTTAGCAAGGATTTTATCAAGTTCACTATGAGCCTTGGTAACGGCACCTTGGGCCAAATTTTCAATGCTGCCGATGATGCTGCGTTGTTCAGGTGCTGCAGCCTATTCAAAAATGCAAAACATATTAAAATCTGGAACTCAAAATTGAATTATATCTAACTTACGGCAAGAGCTACCAATCCCAATAAAACAATAGCGAATTTCATGATGGTTTATTACTGTTGACAGGTGACCGAAAACTGATATTTTTAGCCGTTTCGATGCATGCTTTTATAGTTGTCTAGTGATTAAGTCGACATCAACAGATTCAAAGATAAGAGGATAATTAGTTCTAAAATCGGTTTCTTATTATCATTTTTTGTTAAAGTTAAGCGTTATCTTTGGTGATGCACCCACCACTTGAAATGTTCACTCTAATGCAAACTTTTTAATTCGAAAATAGCAAAAAATAATTCTTTACTATTGATAGATATATTTTTCATTCGGGGATAATGTTTACATGTATTGTTTTCTACTTAGCAATACAATTAATTGTTATGTGTATGATTATAAAGAAGAGCTATTTTGGAACAATAATAAAATCAGGATTTAATATCTAAACTAAAAAATTTGAAAAGATCTTTTATAAAGTGTTTTGGGTAACTACACAGAAGTGAAGTTTGGAAAAAAGTAAAGAAAGTGCATTACTTGACAACGCTAATCCCTGCAGAAAAAAGTATCAAACACAGCAACACCATTATATCATAAAAACAATACTATGCAGAGGGAAATCAACGGTGTAACATTAAAAAACGTTAAATTTTGAGGAGCAGACATTATTATAAGCTAGGATGTAGCCTAGTGGGTAGCGTGTTGGTCTACAATGCGAAGGTCGTGAGTTTTACAGAACGACTTGTGTTATAGGCTATTTCGGTATTTCCATTGTTATCATAAAGTACCGATAATTTGTAAATAAAACTACTCTGGGGAATGATATTTAAAAAAAAAATTTTTTTTGTAAGCTGTTAGGACTATCCTTAATTATTATTCCAAAAATTAGCGCGGTATATTAATCAGTTTGCTTACAGCAACTGCTACTTTGTTTTATGTCCTTAATCGAATGAAAACGGATTCCATGGAGTGGTAATTTCAGGTTCCAGGATAGGAAAAAGTCACGCGGAGCCAAATCTGGTTAATACGGTGGTTGATTGAAGCAATTTATTGCTTTTTTGGTCTCATATTCGGTCACAATTGAGGCTCGATACGATGGCGCATTTTCATCGTGGAAAATCCAGGAATTTTCTTTCCACAATTGCGTCCGTTTTTAAGGGATTTGCTCACGCAAATGCTTCAATACGGTTAATTAGTACTCTTTATTGACCGTATATCCCTCCGGAACCAATTCATGATGGAACAAACCTCAAATATAAAAAAAAAACAATGAGCAACGCCTTGATTTTTGAGCGGCTTTGGCGTGGTTTTTTCGGTTTTGGCTCGCTTTTTTTCCTCCATTTCGATGATTGTTGACTGTTGTTCATGTCAAACTCATAGAACCATGTCTCAGCTCTATTGGAAAGAGTCGAGAAAGGACACGTTTCATGGCCAAAGTATCCATCAATATCAATCGAACGGACTCGCAAGATATGTCGAGCTCTCCTGCAGCTCCCTAACACTGGCATGATGATTTCCTAGCATTATTTCCTTCACTTTTTAAATGTTGTCGTCAGTTGAAGAGGTCGGAGGTCGTCCAGAACGAGGTATGTCTTCAAGGATCTCTTGACCGTCCCTAAAGGCATTGAACTACTCGAAAGCTCGTGTTTTTGATTATACTGAACCACTGTAAGCCTTTTCCAACATTTGGTAACACCTTGCACTCGCCTAGTGCTAAAATATCCGGTTTTTCAGTTTGTGTATATACAGGGTGGGCCAAGTACAGTTTCTTTTTCAAAATGCAATAAAATGAACAAAATTAAATTTTTTTCCATGCATTATGGCTTCATTAGTAAGAGCAAACATTTACATTGATGATGAAATACAACTTCGTTCAAGTGGCTGCCTCGGCTGGCTTCGTAGTAGCGAATTCTGTCACTCCAATTTTCCAAGACCATGTCGATGGTTTCGGGCTGTAGCTCACGGATTGCTTGGATGATATTGGCATTAAGTGCTTGAATCGTTTCTGGATTGCTGGAATAACATCGGTCCTTCACGATTCCCCAGAAAAAAAAGTCCCAGATGAGGCAATTTTGTCATTCGGTGTGTATGTGTTATATTGGAAAGCTCTAGATCTTTAATTGTGGCTTTCTACATAGTATAGTATACTGTTCTACATAATTCTTGTCTATTCGAGAGAGATCGAGTTGCGGGGCTGCCAGATCTGCATGTAACATTACCCTCTCCTGAGTCCCTGTTCGTCCCGAACAGAGTCGTTCACTCATCAATGGCACCATGGTACTTTGTTAGTCGGTCGAGATGTACCACTTTCATTTTAGTACGAGGTTTTTGATGTAGCTGAATCCGATAGACGACATAATTTAACCGGTTGATAATCTGGCAAGGGCCTTCCCAATTGCGCTGTAATTTCGGCGACCTGCCCTTCTGGCGTTTGGGATTGTATAACCAAACCAAATCGCCCTCTTGGAATCCTGATGATCTCCCGTTGATCATACCTCGTCTTCATGCGGTCGGTCGCCAAATCAATTTTATCTCTGACCAGGTTATAAATTGTATTTAGTCGACATCGAAGATCCGAGACATAATCTTTGGCATTGGTTGGTTGGTCTAGTGGCACTCCAAACATTAATTCCGCAGGGACTCGAATATTTCTTCCGAAAATGACTCGGGAGGGAGTTTCTCCTGTTGCTGAATGTACCAATGTTCTGTAGGCCATTAAAAATAGAGGAATGTGCTGATTCCAGTCCTGTTGCCTCTCGCTGACGAGTTTGGATAGGTTTGAGTTCAATGTCCTATTGAAACGTTCCACCATTCCATCAGACTGTGGATTTAATGGAGTTGTCCTGGTATTGTTTATTCCCAGCATTTGGCACACGTGTTTGAATATTTGAGATTCAAAATTGCACCCTTGATCGGAGTGTAGTTCACGTGGAGCTCCAAATCTGCTCACCCAGTGGGTAACAATTTGTTCTGCAACGGTTACTGCTTTTTGGTTTGGAATTGCGTAAGCTTCAGGCCACTGAAATAATCAATGACCACTAGAATGTAGCGATTACCATTTTCTGATTCCGGAAATGGTCCAGCAATTCTCTCGAATGGGACTCCCACGTTGTATTGTTGCATTTCTCCCTTTGATCTGCGTTGTGGGCCCTGACTCGATGCACACGTAGTACATTTACGGCACCAATTTTTGACATCATCTCGGAGATGGATCCAATAGAACCTTTCTCGTATCTTTGCCAAGGTTCTTTTTACACCCAAATGCCCACCGGAGGTACCCATGATATTCCTTCAAAACCTCCTCGACTTTAGAATGCGGGACGATGGTTTGCATGTGATACGATTTTCCATCAGCGTTTTCCCATTTCCGTTTTAATAATCCGCCGTCTAGGTGAAGGGAGTTCCATTGTGCCCAATAACACTTTAAGGTTTCGCTGAATTGTGAGATGTCTTTCCACTCAGGCCGTTTCATTTCGTCCTTACATGCCATAATCGGTGAAATATGTGGATATTTACGTTTTTTTTTTTTTTTAAGGGACCGAACACAGCTTAGGGGTCTACCCTATAATGCAATGCACAGCTGTGTCAGTATAGGAGTTGGAGAAAAAGGAAAAAAAACCAAAAAACTGAAGTTGAGTCAATTAAATTCGGGTGGGGAAAGACGAAAGTGACGGTGTATATTGAATTTGAAGCACTGGAGGTTGTAATCATTGGGAAACACTTTGGCTGGCAATGCGTTCCACAGTCTTGATGTTCGGGAAATGAATGTCTGCCTAAATTTCACTGTACGAGAAGGCATGAGTTTAACGGTGTACTTGTGAGCGTATCACGGGGGAAATTATAGATTGGAGGAATGAGTGCGCTTAATTCCGCACTGCATTTACCATGGAAGTAGCGATAGTAAATGCTGAGTACTCCGACATTTCTGCGATGCTCGAGAGAATCGATAGAAGACGTGATGGTTTCGTCTCCAATCAGTCGGAACGCATGTTTTTGAATACGGTCGAGCAACGCGAGGTGTGATTTGGGTGCCCCAGCCCAAACATGCGAATTGTACTCTAAACGTGGTCTAATGTATGCCTTATAATTGGTTGCTAAGTCGTTCGGCGTGAAATACTTTTTGCACTTTCGGAGAACACCAAGACGTTTCGAGGCGTCGAGGGCAACATCAAAGATGTGCTGTGCCCAATTCAGGTGGTCATTAATTTTAACGCCAAGAAGTGTGAAGTTATCCGAGGTGCATAGTAGTGCGCCACCAAAGGTCACATTTTGAGATGATACTGGAGCATCACGTTTGAGGGATAGATGACAGACCTGTGTTTTGGAGGCGTTGAACTCTACTCTATTTTTCCTGCCCCATTCCAGGATTATGTTGAGATCCGAGTTCAGCGAACGGAATAACTCCACGCGATTGGAAGCAATAGAATGCTTGTGAGATTCCGCAGCAGAGTTAAATTCATAGGTGTTATCTAAAGTACTGTCATCCGCAAAATTATGGATTGGATTTCATTTTCATTTTCATTTCATTTCATTTTCATTTATTTGGTACATACTACAAGATTACAAATCTTTTAAAAGTACATAAAATGTGGTAGGAACTCAGGCAAAAAATAAAAATTTAAATTAAATTAAGTAACTTATAACTAAATACAGTGAGTTATAGAGATGTATATTAAAATAGAAATAATGTAAATAATGTAAAAATAAAATAAGAATTATAGTATAAAGTTAATTTAGAAAACTATAAAGCAAAGAAATCAATATAAATAACAATATCAGCAAGAAGAAGGAGGGAAGGAAGGAAGCGCCAAAAGTATGTTTAAAGAATATAAAATCAAATTAAAGAAAAATAGATTAAAACTCAAGGGAATACACGAATCGCCTGAATGCACCCTGATCATCAAGACGCTGAATATGAGGTGGAAGACTATTCCAGATTCTTATGGTCTGGACGAAAAAGGAACCCTCACCAACCGTTTTAGCGAAACGCGGAGCAAGAAATTTGCGGTGTCTGTTGGTTTTCAGAGGTATTAGGTACTCGCATAAATACAAAGGCTCATTTTGCTGTAAAATATTGTGCATAAAAATTAGTGATCTGCGCTTAAGGAAAGAGGATAATGTGCAGCCTAGAATGCTCATCTGAAATTGCGATATATGGTCATAGCGCCTTAGTCCAAATACAAAGCGGATACAGTCGTTGAAAGCCACATTTAGCCTATGTTGACATTTGTAATCATGTTTAGGAAATACTAGACTACCGTATGTAAAGAAAGGTATAATTAGGGATCTCACCAACTTCAATCTGGTATACATAGGAAGGACACTAGCAAAAACCCAAAGTCTTCTCAGACTACCATATACCTTTTTTAGGACACCATCGACTTGCTTACATCCGGACATAGCCGAGTCAAGGATTACTCCTAAGTCTGTTACATGGGTTTGGAGTGCGAGGGGTGTTTTGTTAACTATTGGGAGAGGAAGATCACATGTGTTAGGATTAGGAAGTCCGGTATAAAATACAATACATTGAGATTTTTTCTCATTGAGCATAAGATAGTTAAGTTGAGACCAACTTAATATACGAGCAATATCCCGATTTACGCGTTCTACACAGTCATCAACTAGCCCAATAGGCCTACTTAAGTAGATCTGCGCATCGTCCGCGTACAAATGAATACTGCAATCCTGTAAAATCTCCGGTAAGTCATTAATATAAATGCTGAAAAGTAGTGGGCTCAAGACTGATCCTTGCGGAACACCACAGAGAAGGGGTAACGACGAGGACAGAACATGATCAATTCTAACTTCCTGATGCCTGTTAGCTAAGTAGCTACCAATTAATTTGACCGCATTAGTGGAGAAATTAAAGATTGACGATAGCTTGTCTAGCAGTCTGTTGTGGTCCACCATGTCAAAGGCTTTAGAGAAATCTAAGAGAACAAGGTAGGTAATCATGTTCTTGTCCAAAGCAGCTCTAATATCCGAGGTTACTTTAACTAGTGCAGATTCGCAACTATGTCGAGGCCGGAAACCAGATTGGAAGGAGGATAGCATTTTGTTGCTCAGTATATAGTCCTGCATTTGAATAGACATGATTTTTTCTAATATTTTAGAGAGGATACATACAATGCTGATGGGACGGAAATCATTAGGACTAGAGGGATTTTTATTTTTCGGAATAGGTATCACGGTAGCAAGCTTCCATGCGAGTGGAAAAAAACTCATGGTTAGACATGAATTCACAATATGGAGAATATATTGCCATATATATGGGAAAAGTATTCGTACAAGGGCAGGAAAAATATTGTCAGCTCCTACAGAGAGAGATTTTATACTCTTAAAGACAGAGAAAAGTTCATCTAGGCTGATGCATCGAAATGAGAAGGAGTTGGTGTTATTATTGATCCTAGGGCCGTCGGCTGATCTATTACTCGAAGAGATATTAGTAGGGGAGCTACGAGTAGATGCAATATTGAGGAAATGGGCATTTAATACGTCTGCATTCAAATAAGTTCCGCATCGCTCCTTACCACAAACACCTGCCATCTTTAAGTTGCTCCATAGCCGTTTCGAGGGTAAATTTGGATCAAACTTTCGACTAAAATACTGACGTTTAGCGTTGCGTATAGCACAAGTCGCTGCGTTACGTGCAGCTTTATAAAGACAACGAGCGTTCTCTGATTTCTTCTTCAAATAGTCACGATAGAGGTACTCTCTTTCCGCAATAAGTCGAGCAACTTTCCTAGAATACCAAGGACAAGCGATTTTGTTCGGTTTTAAAGTTTGAAGAGGTACGTATTTGTCATGAAGGTACCGAACAAGATTGTTGAACAACTCTAGTTTTTCATCGATGTCAGGAGTTACAAATATACTATCCCAGGGAAGTGAGTGTAATTCAGCGAAGAGATCGACACTGTTGACATTGTTATAGTCCCGAAATGCAAACGATCTAGGTGGATTTTCAGTAAGCTGAACGTCATAGGACATAAAAATAATGTCATGATCCATTGTACTGGGTGGAGAAGATTGATGGAAGAACAAGAGGCGATTAATGTCAGAGACGAGAAATAAATCCAGTAGAGATGGGCGAGGAACATTACAAAAGGTTGGCTGAGTATTAATTACATTAAGGTTTATAGTTTGAAGTAGATGTGAGAAATTATTGGACCGAGTGTTTTGGCATAATAGGTTTACATTAAAGTCCCCACCTACAATGACATTATTATAACGATGGGTAAAATCCTCCATGATCGTTGCAAAGTGGTCAGCAACCTCAATATTAAAGGCATCCGGAGGGCAATAACAGGATGAAACGACTACTTTCTCAGCTCCACAAATAATTTCCACATAGATAAACTCAAAGGGCCCAGAAGAAGAAACAGCTATCGCCCTAGAGATAAGGTGGTCTTTAATGTAAATTGCGGTTCCTCCTAAAGCACGATCTTTGCGATCATTGCGATATAGCGTATAACCGGGAATACATACAGTAGCACTAGATACATAGTCCTTCAAACCCGATTCACTAACCAATATGGCGTGAGTGTTCGAGCCAGAAAATAATACGCGCAGTTCAGTCATTTTATTTCTCAGACTTCTTGCATTTAAATGACATACATGAAAACCTTCAATCCGGTCTCTAAAAGTAGTCAGAGCTCCTGTTGCGTCCAGTTCCAGATTTTTATCCATATTCAAAGACAATACATAAGGCGTGTTGACGAACCTTAAGGGTATAGGCAGATGATCCGTGCAAATCCGTTTGTAAAAAAGAAGAGAAAAAGGTTACATAATTTTGGCGCAAGATAAGTTCAAAACAATTCAAAACAGAGGGGACAAAGTTTACATAATTTTGGCGCAAGATTAATTCAAAACAATTAACGTAATTGAAAAGCATTAAGCAACAAACGTAATTCCAAAGCTTTAAATGCATTATGTTGAGTTGTAGAGTTGTAGACGAAGAAGAAGAGAGCTCCATTAGGTAGTTAAAGGTTACTGTAGATCATCAATATTTTTCGCTATAGTAAGAGAATCGTTTTCTGATCTCTTAATAAAAATATTTCCGTTTCGCGTGAGCGCAGAGTGCAATTTCCCCAGTCTGCGCAGTCGAAGTGCTTCCCGCAGTAATGCAGCATTAGCGGGCGAGAGGCTTTCGTTGACGTAAATTGGAAGTTCGCATGTATAACCGTCCAGTATTTTCGTACTTAATCTGCCGTGCTTTTTGCAATTAAGAATAAAGCGCTTACATTCTGCTGACGAGGAGAAACGAACGATGATGGGGGATGTAGCAGATGATTTCTCCTTGCGTTCACGAGGCTTGATACGAAAAGCTTCAACAAAAGGCGAAAGTTTATGCCCAATAGTATCGGCTAAAGACCAGATAATTTTGTTCGGAAGTTCTCCCAGCAACGCAGGAATGCCACGAATGATTGCATCAGAGAGCCGTTCAGACCGGCACAGCCGTTCATTTTGCAGTGATAGAAGCTGTACCGATTTCTGTAGTTCACTGACCTTTGACTCAAGAGCTTGAACTTGAAATGCCGTGGAATTGACAGCTTCTTCAATTTTTTTCAGGAAACGATCCTCAAAGCTCCGCAGCATCGATCTTAGCTCGTTCATAAGGCTTCCTTCAATTTGGTCCAAGCGATTTTGGACCAGATCCGCTCCACCTTCAGGTCTGAGCGACGAAACTCCACACCTTGCCGTACCATCTTTCTCGGATCCGAGGCGCACTTCCTTTTTCTTGGAGCGAGTCGACACATTGGAATCGGTTCCCATATGAGCCATTACGAGTGTGGTTCTTAACTCACCAGCGCGAGACGAAATTAAGCACAAGGAACTTTTCGGAATAACTAGAGCGGCGGAGCTACGACTATGACGTCTATTCGTGTTTGAACATCGATCTGTACTGGATTGAGAGTGGACGACAGAAGGTCGTTGATAAAAACTAGGAATAGAGTCGGAGATAAAACAGAGCCTTGAGGGACGCCGGAATCTATTGGGAAAGAGGAAGAAGTAACGCCATCTAGTACTACTCGTATAGTGCGTTCAGAAAGAAAACTCTCAATCCATTGAACAAGGGTAGCATTAAGACCTATAGCCCTAAGCTTAACTATGAGACATTCATGCCAAACTCTGTCAAAAGCTTTTGCAATGTCAAGTGCAAGAACTTGACCTTCGCCGTGTTTATGTAAGCACGAGTTCCAACGTTCTGTCAAGTAGACCAAAAGATCTCCCGTCGACCTTCCAGAACGGAACCCATACTGACGATCATGGATTAGATGATTATCCTCGAGATATTCAACAATTTTGCGATTGACAGCAGTTTCCATTACTTTCGAGAGCACTGAAGTAATGGCTATTGGGCGGTAGTTTGCGGGGTTCGCTTTGTTTCCTTTCTTTGGCTGAACATTCGCAACTTTCCACAAACGTGGAAAGCACCCAGAAGAGTAGGAAAGATAAAAAAGATTGCGAAGAGGTTTAGCTAAAGAAGAGGAACACATTTTAAGGGTAATGGGGGGAATACCATCCGGACCAGCGGATTTGTGAATATTGAGCTCTTGAAGGATCCTAGAAATAAGTCTCGTGCGAAAATGCAATTTACGTAGTGAGAAACCCGAATCACTTATAGAGGGGGGCGATTGGTTTGAAGGTGGAAGGCGTGAGTTTCTAGCGAAACTTGCTGCTAGTAAGTTAGCTTTTTCGACAGGATCAATAACGGTACGGTCGCCATCAACAAGAGGTGGTAAAGAAGAAGAAATGAAATTGTTATTGACCGTTTTGACGAATGACCAGTAAGATCTCGAGCCTTTAGAGCACTGAAGGATCTTCCGTCGAAGTTTTTGGTCATGCTCAAATTTAACACGATTGAGGATGGATTTGCAGGCATTTCTTGACGCATTGAAGAGTTCTCTGTTGGCATGTGTTTTGTTGCCTTTAAAAGTTTGAAATGCTTGTTTCTTGGCCTGAATTGCATCGAGACATTCTTTGTTGAACTAAGAGTCCTTCGATGGTCTAACTCTTTTATGACTGGAAGGTATGTAGAGCTTCATACCTTTCAGGATAATCTCGGTGACAAGTCTACAAGCTTCATCGCTGTCATTGGAATCAAAGCACAATTTCCAATTAAAGGCATTGAAGAAGTCATTTAGCGCCCCCCAATTTGCTCTTTTGAAATGCCAAATATTTCTTCGGGGTGCCTTTATTGTCAGCGGTGTAAGTGCTGCAACTGGAAATTGTGCACGAATCAAAAAATGGTCCGTATTTCCAATTGGCGATGGTGATAGAACAGAGACAGAATATTTCTCTGGGTGGCTGGTGAGAAAAAGGTCAAGGAGGTTGGAAAAATGTCCTGCAACATCTGGTAGACGAGTAGGTTCATCTACCAGCTGTGTTAGACCGTTTAAAGAAGCAAAAAGCTCAGTATCACGCCCCTCCTGGTCCGTAGTAGAGGAATGTTTAAGCCAGGCAATGTTATGAACATTAAAATCGCCCGCGATAACGATTTCAGCGTCAGGGTTTGCAGTGTTTATTGACTGGATAGATTCAGTTAACCCATCCAGTTCAAATAAAGTGTTCGCTGCAGTCATTGCTGGGCTTCTATACACATAACAGAAGTACATGACATGTCTTTGGATCAGCAATTTTATCCAGATATAATTAAATTTTGGATTGGAGCAGGTCCCTAAATAGGGAACTAATTGGAAAGACACATCATCGCAGATGTAGAGTGCGACACCCCGTTGGCGACAAAATGCGGGAATAAGGTGATAACCGGGAACAGAATAAAACTGTTCACTTCCCGGTAACACCTTGCATTCGCCAAGTGCTAGTATATCCGGTCTTTCGGTTTGGGTATGGATATACAGCGAGAGATAGGCAGAGTTCAGTCCACGAACATTAATTTGATCGATAGTGAAACTACCCATGATCAACAAGACTCTGGGACCGAAAAAAAAACAAAAGATAATTGCAAAATCGTGCGGCCAAGAAAAAGTAAACAAAAAAATGGGATAGAGGAGAAAACACAAAGCAGAGAAAAAGCAAAAAATAAAATACCTACGACAATGTACATAAAGATTTAACTATTAACATTAAAAGTAAAATTGGCTAATACGGAAACAAAAATAAATTAGATTAAAAAGAAAAAAAAAAAATTTATGTAAAATTACCTAGGAAAATAAAAGAAAAAAAAAATTGTGCTAAAAAAATTTGTCTAGGGCAACAACAACAAAAAAAATACATCTAATTCTACTATTATTAAACCATAAAATAAATAAAAAAATCAAATAAAAAGAAACAATACTAAGGTAACACCAAAATGGAAACAAACACAAACAGAAATGACTACAAAAACAATTAAGCCAGTTCGCAATCAGCAGCGTTAAACTGTTACCCATGCAGTTCTATGCCTTAGCATGGGCAACAACAAAACACTGCAGACTCCGGACTAACTGATACTTAGCTTCGATTGTTACATGATGCCGACGCGCGCATGATGAAAATCATGAATTATATTTAGGTTTAATTTTTAATTTTTTTTTTTTTTTTAGCACAGCACAAAATCACACTGCACCAGACTTTATATTAAAGCAAAGTAAGTTAAATAAAAACAACAACAAAACAAATTAAAATTGAGTTAAAAAAAAAAAAACAATAGCAAAACGAATTAAAACGGAAATTAAAAAAAAAAAATAAATAAAAATTAAACCAAATGGCTCGGAGCGCGTCTGCACTCGATCACTGTGCAATGTAATGTGGGCATCTTCCAATTCTTGCTGATTCCATCCATCCTTTGGTTCGGTCGTTATCCTCTGAAAGGTTTCTCCGGCTTCTTTTCCTTCTACATGGTGACAATGCTTGCAGTTTGGTGGACAAGGACGACTCGAAAGCGCATCGGCATTACCGTGGATTCTTCCTCTTCGGTGAACAATTTCAAAATCGAAGGATTAGAGTCTTTCTATCCTTCTGGCTACTTGGCCTTCGGGGTTCTTAAACTGAAGTAGCCATTTAAGCGATGCGTGATCCGTTCGAAGAAAGAACTTTTGACCATAGAGATATTTGTGAAAATGTTTTGTTGCTTCTACAATGGCTAATAGCTCTCGGTGAGTTACGCAATAGTTCCTTTCTGATTTTGAGAGTACTCGGCTGTAATATGATAGCACTCTCTCCTGCCCGTCGATGTCTTGTGATAGTACTGCTCCGATACTGACATTGCTGGCGTCAGTGTCTATGATGAAACCGTGACCTGGTTTTGGATACGCCAGAACTGGGGAGTCGCAGAGTTGGTCTTTTATTTTCTCAAATGCTTCCTGACACTGTTGACTCCATGTAAATGGCTTTCCTTTTTCTGTTAACTGATGCAGACATTTCGCCGTGTTGGCAAAGTCTTTTACGAATCGACGGTAATATGTCGCTAAGCCTAGGAAGCTGCGCAACTGGTGTTTATAACTCGGAGTAGGCCAATTTTTCACCGCCAGTATCTTTTCCGGATGCGTCTTTACACCATCAGCTGAAACGATGTGACCTAAGTACTTGACTTCTGCACTAAACAAAGTACACTTTTTTAGACTTAGCTTTAATTTTGCCGCTCGCAGTCGCTGGAAAACTTCCTGTAGATTTTTTAGATGTTCCTTGAATGTTTTGCCGATAACGATCACATCATCCAGGTAAACGAGACAAGTTTTCCAACTCAGGCCACGCAAGACGAATTCCATTAGTCTTTCAAACGAATTGACTTCTCCTTGTTTCGCTAATGGTACTCTTCTTGGAGGTTGACGTATCGGTGTAGCACTTCCGGTATCTATACGATGTTTCACAGTTTGTTCTGCCATAGTCGTCATCACCGGTGGAAAAGACGTCGCTGAATCTTTCGATTAGATCTACTACGTGCTTGTGTTGTTCTACTCTAAAGTTGCTTGACTGAAGAAGGTTTGATGTTACATTGTCCTTCCTTCTTGGATTATTTTTAGAGGGTACGTCATGTGGTTCTGCCTTGTCGATACTCATCACCGCCGATATTGGTTCACAGCTGCCAATTATATCTCCTTTCTTTACGCTGGTAATGCTGTCCGAAACGTTGAGGACTCTTATTGGTACCATCATCTTCTCATTCCTTTTTACGAGCGTTTTTCCTAGTATTATACTTCGTAATGCAGGTGTCGTTTCTGGTTCTATGAGGTAGAATCGGTGGTTCCCGGGATCACCATCGAGCTCTGCCCAAATAACATTCTCAGATAACTTTGGTATATCCGCATCTTCGCACAATATAACTCGCAGCTTTGTTGTGTTGGAAGATGTTATTTCCATCGGGATTACACAATATTCCACCACTTCATTATTCGTTGTCCTAAGTCCAGCTGGATACCGTGTGGTTTCAGAAAATCCATTCCAAGGATACACTCATCGGTAATGTCAGCTACCACGAATACATGCGAGAAGGTCAAATCCCCAAGCTGTATGTCACGAGCTATTTCTCCATGGACCGTTGTAGTTTCTCCTGTAGCAGTGCGAAGTGCGTACTTCTTGGTGTTGTGAAGCCAAGTACGGTCTACGAGGTCAGATCTTAGCACTGACCGTGTTGCGCCTGTGTCAACTGTTATGATGCATTTTAATTTGCCAACTCGACCATTCATGCATAAATCGTTTTCACAACGATGTAGTCGAGAAACTGCGATGATGGTTCCGGGGGCGTCGATTCTACCAGCCAACTTCCGCTCCATGAAGTTGGCCTTTACTCGTTTCCCGGACTGTCATTAGGTGAAAAGTGCTCTCGTGAAGGTTCGCCCCTTCCTCCCTTTTGCGTAGCAGCGCAGCCGGAACGATAGTTGGTCGCTTTTCTGGGTTTACGGCAGTCGCGTCTTAAGTGTCCTGCCTGCCCACAATTCCAGCATCGGGGGGCACCAGATTCTTCGCTCCGCTTGGTGTACTCTGCTCTCCGACATACACACTCTTCTGCTATTTCTCGGACTCGATAGTTACTCCGCGAGCTTTGCTTGGCAGCTTCGAACGTCAGCCCATATACTTCGGCAATCGTTTTCTTATCTGCCAATTTTAACGCCTGTTGCAGCTCTCTGTTCTGTACAGCATTGTTAAATGCGAAAACAGCTGAATCGTTGCGTTGTTCTGTTTGCGCATCGGGAAGCGATAATAGTGTGAGTCGTTCAATATCACGTGCCAGCTCTTGAAGTGTTTCACCATTCTTTTGGGTTCGGTTGTACAGTTGTGTTTTGTAGATCTCTCGCATGTGGTCACTACCGTAATGAAGATCCAATGTCTGGACTAACGTTGAAAAATCTTGTTGTTGCTCCTGCGGAATCGTTTGAAGAACCTCTGCTGGTGGACCTCTTAGGGCCAATATAAGAGCCGTTCCTCGTTCCAGATCATTCCAATGATTGTTTCTTGCCGCAGCCTCAAATTGGGTCTTATAAATAGCCCACGGTGTTTGTCCATTAAAGATTGGAGCTTTGAGACCCTTGTGCGTAACGTGTTCTGTCTTGATGACTCCAGTCGCTTTCACGTTATCGAAGTCCCTTTTAAGGCGTTCGACTTCTTCTACAATCCCGGATGTCTTTTTCGTAATTTTTTCTTCGAAGATTCGAAGTTTCTTCTCTACGTTTTCTTCTATTGCCTTACCTATGGTGTCTATTTTATTATTTTGCAGCTCCAATTTTCGGTTGAGGTCCGCTGACAGCTGACTTTGTTGGTCTAATTTCTGATTAATGTCCGCAGATTGTTGTTCTAATTTCTGATTCATGTTCGCAGATTGTTGGTCTAATTTGTCCATCATTTGTTGCATTAACTGTGTCAGAGCATCCGATGTACCAGAACACTCCTCTTCACAAACTTCTTCGATTTGGAACTCAAAACTATCTGCATCCTTACCCTCAGCCTCAAGTATCTCGATCATACGGCTGACAAGTTCAGCCTTGTTCCCTGTCGTAGATAACTCGCTCGTTAGTTTTAAATCCTTCAGATAACGCGGCATTTTCACTACCGATTTTTTTTTTAAAGTTTTTCCGCGATTCGAATTCACTTAAATTTACTTCACTAATTAAAGTCACTGATCACTAAAGCACTCGAGAATATTCGGTTTCACAAAATTCTCACTGTCCGTTCGAGAATTTTAGTTTCACTTTTTCGCTCTCACAAAATTCTCACTATCCGTTCGAGAATTTTAATTTCACTTCTTGACTCGCGATTTTTAACCCGAATTTATCCTTGAAATCCTACTTCTGACACCAATTGTTGCGAGATAGGGGTTCACCGGGATTTCAAGTAAAAACACAATTCGTTTAAAAATAAGTGATAATTTATTTATCGCACTTTAACTTAATTCGCACTATATGGCACCACCGCCGCGTACTTTTCTATCGCTTTCACTGGTTCGCGTCTTTCCTAAATAAAAGTCGCTGACTAACTAGCTCCTCGCTGAAAGCTTTCGTGCTTTTATACATCTTATGACAGTTCTCGAAGCTTCCTTCGGTGTGTATGTGTTATACTGGAAAGCTCTAGATCTTTAATTGTGGCTTTCTACATAGCGGAGTATACTGTTCCACATAATTCTTGTCTATTCGATAGAGATCGAGTTGCGGGGCTGCCAGATCTGCATGTACAACAATATGTTGACCCAAATAATGAATATGAACGCAATACAAATATCGAGCACTGTTTGCACCCGCATGCATAAACGTTAGTGTGGGAATTTATATTTTCAAATCTTTTCGCAACATTTCGTTTCAGTTCATTTCGGGTAATACAATGGCCATCAAATTTCGTCACGAATATACTCCAAGGACTTAAGCTCCTTAGTGTGAAATAAATTAATCAAATCCACTCTAGTATTCAATCAACGATAAAAAAAATTTTTAGATGAACCTCATTCCACTGTTGTATAAATTCGTAGCGATTTTGTAAACTCATCCCATACCGGAATTTCGGTAAATTACCCAAAAGGAAAATTCTTCCTTCCTGAATACTTCAACCTTCGGATCTTTTTTAATCGAAAAACTTGTTTTCGAGTAATTTTTTACGCGTTCGGAGACCCCATTAAAAAATATCGCCATTTAATCAATACCATATTCAATATGATCGTAAAGTATAGGAACATTTTCATAATATTTCACTGCATAGGTGAAAAAAGAGAACAACAAGAAGAAGAACATGAACAGGAAATTGAAGGAAGTTCAGTTATAGGGACTCCCTACATCTTAGCTAACAGCGAACTACATTGTCGATCGTGGAATTAATTTACCTAATTGAAAGGAAGTAATCATAAGCCCAAATTGATTGACAGTGGAGAATTTCAGGCACCTACGAGTATATGGGACAGGTAAGACAACAACGCAGGACAACGTAACAATAACTTCGTCAGCATCCGCATGACGGATCGAATTTCAAACGTAAAGTCGGGCAGTTTTTTCAAGTAGACACTTTGCGAGGACACTCGAGATCTGTTTACTTTTCAACGTTTTATATTTGCGGTTTACGAGATTTTGTATCGCTTCGCTATTGTTGGTTTTTTTAGCAAGTAATGATGTGGAACTGATTCACTTTACGAGAATTCTTGTGGAACTGTGTTGAATTATGATGATGGTGAACCGCAAGGTTTCAAACATTCCCAGGCACTCTTCTCGTATGAACATAATATAATGCCTGAGAGTATCAAGATATTAGTGGTCGCCTGAAATAAAGGGACCACCTCAATAAGAATTTTACCTGTTGCTTTTGGGTAGTAATAAGTGTAATTGTCGGAAATTATTATTGATTGAAACTCAAGGTATGGTATTAGGCGGCTCCTTTGTTTATCATGGATGTCAATTGATATTGGTAGTAGGCAATTAACAGTGACGAAAAATGTAACCTTTTATAAGGACGTAACAGCGGAAGAAAGCATACATCTAAGAGTCTAGAAAAGCAATTTCGAAAAGATTTGGAAATATTTCTAACAAACTAGCTTGATAAGTATTCAGCCTCTGTTATATTTCCATTGCCAATAGAAAATATAACCACTTCCTGGTTGGAGCAATTGAAAAACTCCAAACAAATCCTTCGCTCTAATTGATGAATCTTCAAGACTTGTGACCAAGACTATCCTCAAGGATACACCTTCATTCGGAACAAAGCTAGGCTGTCGCAAGACTACGGGCTTACTAAATTTTACCAAAAATCAAACAAACAATTTCGCCAATAAAATCGGAATTTAGATTTTTTTAATATCCCCAAATCAAACCCCTAACTAGAAAACTGGTTTACGGCCAGAGAGTTCTGCAACATGAATATTTTCAAGAGTGAAAATATTTGAAAGTCAAGAGCGGTAGATAAGAAAATTTTATTTACTATAGAGATCAGCACAGAATAAAATAGCTGCCAACAATTCAGGCGAAACTTTATTATTCCTTAGACAAGTTAAGAATGCGTGGGAAGTAAATGCCAATAGGAAAGACTAAGTGAATAGGGGCTCTAGGGCAGGGCTCATGTCAATTATTTAACACTTAACCGCGATTACAATCAGTAGCTCCAGAAGGGGTGGGTGGATGTTAACAATTTCTTAATTGATTGCTTGAATCACATTCAAAACTTTCTGTATAGAATGTTAGTTTCATAGACGAAGTAAATTTATGAAATTCGATGCATTTTACATTCCAAACATTTATGTGGGTGGGGGTAGAAAAGTTCGAGGCATCATAAAACATAACAGAATTATGATTGGGCTTAAAGCCCAATCATATGATACTCTAGATGAGATAGAAATGACTTAAATACACCGGGAAATATTTCATCTCAAATTCTTTCGAATAGTGAATAGAGACTTTTGCATGGGAGGTGGTAGAAGTAGAGGGGGAGGTTTGTATTTTTCGTATATGACACCGAACATGGCATGCAAAATGGTTTTTGCTAAATTTAAAGTTCTTAGTTTTCATTATTTTTAAAGAAATTGGTCATAGTTTTCCTGAAATTGGGGCATTTGTATGGGAGGTGGCAGAGGATGGGGATCGCTTAAGATGATTCTGAAACTGCTTATCATCATCCTTATCACCATGCTTTGACTCCATTTCAAAGTCGATAGCTCTCATATACTTGAAGGAGAAATGCTTTTCTTGTATTTATAATACATATATTTGTATGGGAGGTGATAGAAGGAGTAAAGCTGAGCTGATAATTTTTTCTAACACTTATTTCAATTATTAAGAAACAAATTCTGACAAAATTTGAAGTTTGTACTTTTTCTAGTTTTAATGGAAATCGATAAAATGCATTTAACAAAAATTATGCATTGGTATGGGAGGGGGTAGAAGGAGTGTACGGATCAAAACAATTTTTTTTTAAATTATAAATCTTTGTATTTGTATATCTTATACAAAATATTAAGTTGATAGCTTTAACAGTTTCGAAGAAAATTAATTTAATTCAAATTTAGAAATTTCGTGATATTTGTATGGGAGGGGGTAGAAGGAGTGAGGTGAAGTTGATACCTTTTTTTAAAATAAATTGCAATTATAGTAGAATTAATTCTGACAAAATTTCGTCTTTTCAGCTTTACTAGTTTCAATAAAAATCGAAAATATGTATTTTTCAAAATTGTCCATTTGTATGGGAGGGGGTAGAAGGAGTAAAGGGATCTGGTCAATATTCCGTAATAGTAATGACGTCTATATCATAATACTTTGACCTAAATTTCAAGTCGATACCTTATACAGTTTCAAAGAAAAATCAATTTCTTATTATTTCGAAATTTCATGAAATTTGGATGGGAGGGGGTCGAAGGAGTGGGGGGATGTAGCCCATTCACGAACTTATAGCTACTTTTTTGCTAAAAATGACGCACAATTATTTCTTAGCGTTACAAACGGTAAGGCAAACACAAGATACTCTCAGATTTCATCTAGAGTATAAATATGTGAAGCAGCTTTTTTTTCGTTTCTCTTCAAAGGTGTTCGTACAAAATTTTAAGTTCGTAGCTTTTAATTTGTTATTAGTTGATTTATTGAACTTGGTCGAAATCACACTTTTGTGTGGGAAGGTTTAGAAGGGATCTTAAGAATTTTAATGCAGCTTTATATTTAATATTTTTGAAAGTTTCTGCTCAAAATTTCAAGTTGAAAGCTTTTAAGGGTTTGGTGATAATTGATTTCTTAAAAATGGTCGAAAAAATACTTTTGTATGGGAGTAGGTAGAAGTTTTCAAAGTATTCGACCAGTTAATATCTAGAACTTTTTTGGTATTTTTTTAATACATTTCGCTAAATTTTCTACCTTAAACTTTCTACCAAAAATTTTGAGTTTTTGTGTTTTTTTTTTTTGCTTCAAAAAAATTAATCAAAATTTTCGACAATTTGGCAAGACACCTCCCCTTAAACTCCCTCCCAACTTAAAATTTTTACCAAAATTAAACATCATATAGCTCTAGAATATGGCGAAATTTCAATTTAAAATCTTCATACTATTTTGAGATATAACGGTTTGAAATTTTGGAAAAAGCAACATTTTTGTAGACCTCCCCATTTTCCCACACTACTATTATGGTAGGTAAATAGGTCCAGGCGCACATAAAGCATAAGCTGGTCCGTTGCGATGCCACAGGATCTCAAAAGAGACTCCTACTCGAAAAAGTGTGTAACTAGGTGGCATTTCCTAGAGAAAGCAGGTGCATAGCAGATAGAGAATCGTCTGTTCCTCTTCTTCATTTTTGCAGCTCCTGCAAAAATCAATAAACGGAAGGAGCCTCTGAGAATGTTTCCCTATCAGGCAGTGTCCCTTAACAACTCCTACTAAGGAGCTGATCATCTGCCTGCTCAACAAGATCAGTCTACCAGAGCGTTTTAGGTCAAGCATAGGCAACTTATAAGTTGCGGGATCCATGCACAACTTCTCTTTCACAGACTGCAAGTTGGTTCCGTGCCGGGCGTGTTCGTCGGCCTCGCAGTTCTCTGGAATGACCCTATGGCCTGGTAGCCAGCACAGACAAATGTTGAAATGTTTAGCCATCTAACTCAGAGATGCGTAACAATCAAAAACAGTCTTTGATGTAGATATAACTGGCTATAGATATAACTGGCTGTAGATATAACTAGCTATTAGTGAAGATGCCAATATCATTAGTAGATCCTACATTACACTTCAGCCAGACCAAGGCTTCTTTTATCGCCATAAATTCTGCTTAAAACACACTGCAATGATCCAGAAGACGGAAAGATATGGTTGAATTAAGCATTGCGGAGAAAACCCCTCATCCCATTCCACTTCTAGTCTTGGAGCCATCAGTATAGAGCGACATGGACTCCTCCTCCCGTATTTCAGCTGCCTCCGACTATTGTCTTGAGGTGTAGAAATTATTCTCAAAATCAAAACATTATATAGTGTAGTCTGTGTTTTCGGTTAAATCCTCGAAATCTTCCAGAATTAAGGAGTGACCAGTTTCAATGCAGGTCCACTGGTGAGTTTCTTTGAGGCGGGCGGCTGCACTTGCAACCATCTCTTTTTCAATAATATCTAGAGATAGAAGATGAAACAATACTTCTAATACTGCGGACGGGGTTGCTTTCTCAGCCCCACTTATGCATACCCATGCTGTTCTCTACACCTTACCGAGGAGAGTGCGGTTCGTATCTGTCTTCAGAGCAGTCCACCACATAATCACACCATGAAACGAGATGGGTCTGATGACGGCAACATAAAGCCAATGCACTACTCTGGGCTGCATTCCCCATTTCTTACCTATGGCTTTCTTATAGGAGTAAAGCGCAACAGTAGCTTTGTTCAGCCGTTTACAGAGTACTGAGAGGGCATTTTGCATAACCTCACTCAGAGCACTCGGGTCAAAGTTGCCCGCATAAGCAGTCACTTTACAGCCTGCCTTTTCCAGTTTTAGTAGCAGTCCATATAATGCCACGTTCCAAAGAAGTAGAGAGAGGTCCCCGCCTTGCGGAGTACCTCTACGAACCAACTTTTTAGCGGATGCGACGCCCAGTTTTGTGCTGATAATCCTAGATATCAACATCAAATTAATAAGCTCGCCAAGCGAAGCGTCCACCGTCAGAATTGAAAGTGCGTCCGTAATTGCTTCTGGTCTTACGTTGTTGAAAGCTCTTTCGATAGAAGCTACCATGGTGTACTCTTTAATACTTACGTAGGTATTTTTCTATATGGCATTCGAGGGTGTTTAGGGCCATTTCAACCGATTTCCCCTTCCAGTATGCGTGCTGGGTAACTGACACATTCGCTGAACCACTAAATGTAATAATTTTTTCATATTCCGCTAGAAGAGCTCCATATATGCTCCAAGTTTTAGCTACCTCGCTTAAGAGATAGTCGAGATATTAATTTTTAAGTGTTTTTTCTTAACCCCTTGACGCTTCCCCCTTGTATAAACGTCTTTCAAAGTCAATAATAGTGGCGCTTAACACCAACTAAACGATTCTAAAATATAAACTTTTTTCGTTTAGTCATTCCGTAAATATAATCCTTTGAAAAACATTTCGGAGGACAATTTTTTTTTAGCCCCCACCCCCTTCCCTTTTCGGACCACACTGGACACAAAAATAAATTTACTTTTACTTTTTTTTCGAAATATTATATCCCAATGTCAAGTTTCAGCTTTTTATCAGCAATTGTAGTGGAGAGCAAGTCTACTTTTTAACTCTTTCCCTCCTCCACCACCACCTGACACTCTACAAACTGAAGGTAATGGAGCTCACTTACCCAGTCTACAATCCACTCAACTAACTTTCTATCTAACGATCTCGGATATATGAGTCCATATGTATGGCGTACGGCGTGCAGTTGTCCGATTTGCGAATCTGAGTGGACAATTGTGAATCTGAGGGGACAAAATTGTGTACTACATAGATAGTTAGAGAGATGCTGAGTAAGAGATAAGACAATGAAGCATTGCGCAAGTCAGTTTCTTTTTATCTCAACGTAACTGAGCGCCCATCATGTGAGCATGGCGCATATTCAAACTGGTGCTAGAAAATTTTTCGTGGCTTTTCGTGTTTATTGATCTGCAAAGGTAACATGTTTTCTTTATCAATTATACTTATTTTGAACTATTAATATACTCTAAATGGAATCTGAGAGTATTTTGAGTTTGCTATAAAGTTTGTAACGTCAAGAAATAGTGCTCGCACAGAGGCGCCAAGGGTACAGATATATTGGTTGTCGCTCAAAAGTTTCAAAACCGGATGTTCGCCCGTCCGTTCGTCTGTGCTAACTCTAGCTTGAGCACGCGTTGAGCTATAAAAGTTCAAATTTTGTACACGTTCTACTACTACCAAAACCAAAACTTCTTACTAATTTTCTCAGTACCTATTAAGTTTTTGATGCTAAAATTTTGTCTAAAACATTTTTATTGCTACTTTAGCATGATATAAAAAACATAACAGGAGTACGATTGGGCATAAAGCCCAATCGTGCGATACTCTAGATGAAAGAGAAATTTTTGTATCTTAAGAAATTTTGTAGGGGAAGTGGTAGAGGGGGTGACGACATTGAAATAATTTTTTCACATGACGGTAAGGTTGCTATCAAAATGTTTTATACAAAATTTAAGGATTTAAAAATTTAATAGGTACTGAGAAAATTAGTGTATTGGATGTAGTGAAGTACTGCAGTTTGTATGGGAGGTGATAGAAGGAGGGGCGAGTTTTTAATGACTTTTCAGAAATAAATATAAATATCATGCTTTTGACATGTCTTAAATTGCAGATCAGTAGTATTCATACATTTCATGAAAATCGACTTTTTATAAAGTTGTGAAATTGTGTCATTTTGTATGGGAGGGGGTAGAAGGGGTAAAGCTAATCGCCTAATTTTTTTTTGGTCTTACTAATAATTCTAAATAAATATTTAGCGCACAATTTCAGCTCGGTCAATTTTATACGCACTGAGTAAATTGGCTTAGAGCATTTCATGAAAAAGTGCAGTTTGTATGGGAGATGGTGCAAGGAAGGGGAGGACTCAAATAACTTTTGTACAGTAGGTTTATATCATCATTTAAGTAATATGTTCCAAATTTCAGATCAATAGCATTTATATTTTTCGAGCAAATCTGTTTATTATGAAATTACGAAATTGTGTCATTTTTTTCGAGCAAATCCGTTTATTGTCAGATCGCGAAATTGTGTCATTTTGTATGGGTAGAAGGGGTGGAGCGATTTGGCTCGTTCACGAACTTGACCTTACTTTTTTGTTAAAAACGACGTATACAAAATTTGAACTTTCTAGCTCAACGCGTTCTCAAGCTAGAGAGGACACGGACGGACAGACAGACGGACAGACGGACGGACGGACGGACATCCGGTTTTGAGATTTTTGAGTGATTATAAGAACTTCTGTATCATTCATTTTTTTCTCCGAGCCTTATTTCTTGGCGTTACAAACTTTGTGGCAAACTTATAATACTCTCAGATTTCATCTAGAGTATAAATATACTGGCAACTCGGGCGCAACTTTATTGTTCATGGGACAGGTTGAGGATGTGTGGAAAGTCAATATGCAGGTTAGAGTGGATAGGGAAGACTAAGTGAAAGGGGGTTCTTGGGCAGGGCTGTTATCAATTTAACACATAGTTGCGCATACGATCAATGGCTCCAGTACATATAATCAATATTTTATTCGTTTATTTATGCAAGTTTGGGTTTTTATGAGAGGAGGAGTGTGGGGTAAGGGTGGGTGGATGTTAACTTTTTTTAATTTTAATTTTTAATTGATTGCTTGAATCACGTCCAAAATTCTCTGCATAGATATCAGTTTCATAGACGAAGTTGCATAGAATTTTCATAAGATTCGGTGTATGTATTGTTGCGAGCTAGGGGTTCGCCGAGATTTCAAGAAAAACACAATTCGTTTAAAAATAAAGGATAATTTATTTATCCGCACTTTTACTTTAATTCCACTTTAACTTAATTTACACTATATGGCAATACCGTCGATATTGTTCTTTCGCTTCTTACACCGGTTGGTGTCTTCCATAAGTGTCGCTGAGTAACTGACTGCCTTCTGACAGTTTCGTGCTTTTTATACCAAATCTCCCTGTTCTCGAAGCTTCCGTCAGGTGTCGTTGGTTGTGTCTCGACTATTCTAGATCTTTAATTGTCTACATTTTGGAATATACGGTTCTGTAGGGTGTATGTCTAGACTATACTGGGAGGGTCTAGATCTTTGATTATGGTGTTTTACATATTAGGGGATACTGTTCTTGTATATTCCAGAAAGATCAATTACATGGTTGCCAGATCTATAACAGTATTTTAAATTCACGAAAACAAACATTTGTATGGGAGGGGGTAAGGAAATCGTAAAATTTGTGGTGCAATTTTATTCCGTTTCTTTTTTAAGGCACTCGTACAAAAATTCAACTTCGTAGCTTTCAATTTGTTATTTAGTAGTTGATTTATTGAAATTGGTCAAAATCATACTTTTGTATGGGGGGAGGGGGTTAAGTGATAATTGATTTCTTATAAATGGTCGAAAAAATAATTTTGTATGGGAGAGGGTAGAAGTTTTAAAGATATTCAACCAGTTAATATTTCGTACATTTACGTTTTTTTTTAAACGCATTTTGTAAATTTTCAAGTTTCTACCTTAAAATATTTCACTCACAAAAATGTAGTTTTTGTGTTTTTTTCAATGCACATGGAACACCTTGTATACGTTAGACTGGGGGGTCGGCTTATAACAATTGTGGCACAAATTATTATTTTTTTTGTATATATTATTTTATTATTTTTTGTACCCACATTGAAAATTTAAAATTTGTATCTTTCACCAGAGCCCTAAAAAATCACTCAAATTTTTCGACATTTTTGCTTACCACTTCCCTCCGCTTACACTCCCTAAATTAAATTTTTACCAAAATTAAAAACTAGTTAGTTCTATAATTTAACGAAGTTTCGATTTGATATCTGTACTCAGTTTTAAGATATAACGGTTTGAAATTTTGGAGGTGAACCATTTTTGAAATCCTCCCCATTTCCCCCACTAATGCTATGGCTAAATTTTATTTTTATATTTCTTGCATTTTGCTAGTATAGCTTAATATATGTTTTATCAAACCTTGATAAAGGTCTCAGCAGAGACCGAAACGTCACGAATAATAAAGCGTAACAGTGTAGAGTCCGGAAATCTTTTCTTTCAATTCGAAATGCACTGTGAAAACATTCACCAAACCAACAAAATTTTAAAGTTCGTCCCACAACCCTCTCTATACATGTGATGATTTTCAGCTTCCTATGGATTCCTAGTGGTATTGGCGAATGTAGTTTTTAAATCTTTCCCTCCCCCCACCTAACCCTTTCCAAAATTTAGATTATAGAGCTGATGTACCCAGTTAACAATCCACCCAAAAACGAACATTCAACCCTTAACGGTCTCGGAGATATGAGTCCATATGAAGGGCGTATAGCGTAGGGCGGACGACGGGACGGATTATTTTGTTTTTTTTTTTGGATTTTTAGTCTAATTTAGTCATGAAATACGAAAAAACAAAATTTCAGGATAGCAATTTGTTTTTTGTGTCAATCACAATACTTTATTATTAGACTAAATTTGAAACCTCAAAAAAATAAATTTTCACACTTTATGCTAACTAAGTTCAAAATTACAGTAAAACAAATTCATCTGCAGAAAGTAGGAACGAATCTCATAATAAACATAATAAAAAGTCTAATTAACTTGATTTTTTTAATAGTTTCATATTTTTATATTTTGTGTACATAACATATGTACTCAAAGCAGTAGTTTTAGATATTAATTTCTTTTCTATTATCACATCATAGAATCCGGTGTTCCTTAAGGTACAATTGTATCTCCTATATAATTCAATATTCCTTAATGATCTAATATGCTATTTACGAAGAAAACCACTTTTTGCGATAAACGGCCCCTCAAATCATTTATTGCGACTCGAGTGCACATCTTAAATTTAAAAGTAAAATGATCAATGTCTAAACGGCAAGGTGTACTAATGCGCATCAACAGCACGAACTTATATTTAACAAACTGTAGTAGTTAGGGGAATTGCATAATAACTTAATTGAAATTAAAGAAACCAAGGATGAAATTTTAATGTAAGCAACTCGACTTTTTCTACCATTTCTCAAAGGATAAAATTTAGTCTGTGAAATGGAATTGAATCAATCGTAGTAAGATTTCTAAAAATATACTTAAAACTGTTTCCGCCAATATCTAGAAATGCTGAAAACTTTACGATGCACTTTATGCATTCATTTTGAGTTTCTATGTTGAACGACGAACAACAACATCAAACCTCTTAGATTAAAACGAAAAGTTCTGTGTTAGCATTCATTTAAGTAAAATACCAAAATCTCATTGAAAAAAATAATAATTATTAATATTATCTGTCATAAGTAATTATTTACAAAATATATACAATTTTCAATATAAATAAATTTAACTACATTTCTTTTTGAAAAAAAAAAATCATATTCCCTATTTTATAAGCGAATTTTCACTTTTCCATACTTTGAATTGTTTACAAGTGCTCAAATCATTAAAAATTTACAAATTAAAATAAATATAATTTTATTCAATTAAAATAAAAATAAAATTGGAATACTCTAGTCACTGGTTATGATAAACATGTACAAAATTTAACAAATAATAATACTGAACAGGATTAACGGCAAGTATAACAAGGGTTGATTCCATTTTGGCGGGTTAAACAGATGAATTCCTCGATCAGACAATTATTGCAGGAGATCACACAACGCTGTAATGTAGGTTTGTGCCATTTGCAGAGTTTCGTGTTTTGATAATTGCCGATCGTTACCCAAGGATGGAAGGTATTGCCGTAGCCTATCAAAAGCCTGATTAAGATTTTGCATTCTTCGGCGTTCACGAGCATTTGCCGCTAATCGTCGGGTCTTTTTCACTACCGGTGAAACTTGTTTCCCACGCCGTTTCTTCACTGTTCCACTAACAACATCACTGCTGGTTCCAACGTCCGATAATTCAGTGTTAAAAATACTCATGGTGTCATCATCGCAATCACTATCCTCAAATAGTCCTGAATCGGAAAAGTCAAAATTGTTAAGATCCGGACTGACCCCACTGCTGCAAACTCGATTATCTTGAGAGTCGTCGGCTTCTGTAGTTAACTTTTTCGCGTAGGAGCGCTTTTTAATAGATTCCGGCTTGTGATGTTGTTGCTCCATTTGTATATTCTGAACAATACCCTGCTGCTTATCACTTAAACCGGACATATTCGGAATACCACCGCTATTTCCATAAACCATTGAGTTGAGGTCCACGTATTCCGGACTGGAGGATCGAAAACTGACCGGACTGGGCGTACTCCAACCGTCTGAGTAGGAGTTCTCGTAATTGGTCGTCGGCACTGGGTACTGCGGTATTCCAAAATTCGAGCTAGCAAAACAATTTTCAGGCGATTTCAATAATGAAATGTTGTCGTGACACGGAACGTAATAGTAGCGATACATATCACTGGCTGACATTTTACTTTATAGTTCTATTGTCCTTTACGTAAACTTTAAAAATCAGTTATAACTAAAACCCGATTTCGATAATTTTTGTATTCGAAATTATTAATCCAACTCGTAGGAGAGAAAATCACGTTGATGTCCTTTGAGAGGTTGAACAAAATCTGACTGAATGGGTCATGCCCGTCGCGAATTTATACTTTCGTTGTGATGATCCCCTCTACAGGTGAGCACGTGCCAACTAACCAATAGCAATAAGCGCCAGCCTCTGTAGAGGTAAATCGATTCCTGGCACAGGATTGGCTGGAATACCTGTGCCTTCCCTTTTTATAAAAAAAGGTTCCTTCGATTTCTTTTTTTGTGGTTGCGCACTGGCTCGAAACCACGAAGGCAACAAGGCGAGGTGGAAAGCATTGCAAAGAGAACCTGCGATTAAGGGTCTTGTGTGGATTATACACAGGTATCACATAAATATAACATACGAATGTTTGAATGCTAACAGGTAAGGGAGGTCCGACTTGTGCTGACCTTTCTTGTTCACGATTATAAAAATTTGTACAGAGTTCACAAATTGATCAAACATGTGCATGAACATGCCCTTCTCGATTTTAGGCATAAGTTTAACAACAGTTGCTGGATCTGAAGCACACCAACTTAATGCATCCCACATAAATTATCGTAGATTTTCGCGATGGAATTAGGGAATGATTATCCGAAGTGGTTGTTGCATGACAGTTTGTCGAGTTGTTCTTTAAACCCTTTTCACAATGCTCTGTTGGTATGCTAATTTTTATGCTTTCAAAAAGTAAGGCATAAATTGGCAATGTTTGATTGAAATTTTCGCGTGTAATTAGAGTTACAGCAATTTAACAATTTATAATCTATACATCTATACATATAAATATAATTGTAGTGTCTGTCTGTTATTTGTTTATAAATGGCTTTAAAAAAGTTTTTTTGCTTTATTTTAGCAATAACTAAGCAGAAACACACGTTTTTAAAAACTTTCTCTGTCTGACTGTGTCTGTCTTTCCGGTTTTCACGAAAAAATGGCTGAAGCGATTGTAATGAAACTTTCACAGTTTATTAGATATGCGCCAAGATAATCTGCGTGTGGTCTTATTTCAATACCACACGCCTTCCACCCCCTCCCATACAAAATGACTCATTTTCAAAAATATTTAATATTCAAATTTTCTTCAAAACATCATCGAGCTTAAATGTTGCACTAAATCCTTAATTTCCATTGTTATTAATATTGGTAAAAAATGAACCGATTAGCTTAACTCCTTCTACCCCTCCCATACAATGTGACACAATTCCATTACTTTACTTAAATTCGATTTTCTTGAAAAGTGTAAATGTTACTGATCTGAAATTTAAAATATATCAATTTCATAATAATTTTAGTTGTTTCTCAAAACTTCATTTAAAACCTCCCACTCCTTCCACCACCTCCCATACAAACAGCACTTTTTCATGAAATATTCTAAACTAATTTTCTCTGTACACATAACTTTCATCGAGCTCAAATGTACTCAATCCATAATAATCAATATTATTAATATCGGGGAAAAATTAACCGAGTAGCTTTACTCCTTCTACCCCCTCTCATACAATGTAAAACAATTCCACGATTTTACAAAAATTCGATTTTCTTGAAAAGCGTGAATGATACAGATCTGATATTTAAAATATATCAATTGCATGATGGTTTTAGTTGTTTTTCGATCAAATCACCAAAAACCGCCTAATCCTTCTATCACCTCCCATACAAATTGCACAATTTCATTAAAATCAATGCACGAGTTTCTCAGTACTTACTCAATTTTTGAAACTTAAACTTGGTACAAAACATTTCTATAGCTACTCTAGCATGATGTGAATCCAATTAGTTCAGTGCTGTCACCCTTTCTACCACTCCCCATACAAAATTTCAATTTCATCTATAATATCGCATGATTGGGCTCTACGCACAATCGTAGTCCTGTTACGTTTTTAAGTTTAATGTTATTTTATTTGGTCTTTTTTTAATTAACACAAGCTATAATTATTCGCATGTCCTTAATGCTCTTCAATACGTATATGATCTCAAATCACGGGATTGATTTGATCACGAGCCTCTCCTATTCAAATACGAGTATCATGGTATCTTTCTTAATAATTTATGGTTCTGATTACAACAAAATACAAAACATTGTGTTCAAAGAGCCATTAAGGTAAGCAGGTTATATATCCGACAAAATATATTACTAACTATATTCTCAAAAATTGCTTATTATTGCGATTTTTATGCGGACGAAGTCGCGGGCGTTTGCTACTTGTTAAATAAAAATATAACAGAATTACGGTTGTACGAAAGACCAATCACGTGATACTCTAGATTCTAGTTGGAATGTAAAAAAATGTTAATGCACATTTCTACGTTTTCATACGAATTTATATGAGAGGTGGTAGAAAGAGTGAGAGTGAGAAGGAAGCAATTTGGTTAAGTGAAATTATATTCACGGGACTTGTCTTGTAGACTAAAGTTTTTATTCATAATTTAATTAATTAATGACATTAAATTATGTAGAGTGAAAACTGTAAAAATTCGATAATTCCTTCTACCACCAGCACCCCATAAGAAAAACAATAATTAAGTAAAGTCATTTCATTCATTTTCTTGAAAATCACAAAACCTTCTAACTTAAAATTCGGAACAAAAGTTGTCGCATGGACTGCAATAACGTTTATTTTCGATTTTTGTCCCAATTTCGTTGAAAGATATCAACCTAAAAATCTGCTAAAGAGTCAGGCGCAACTTTATTATTCTTGGGACAAATTCAGAATGCGTCAATATACACCTTAGGGTGAATAGGGGAAATTATATAAATGGGGTTTCTAGGGCAGTTTATTCGTAGTGGAGATATTAGCTATCGCAGTTTCGACCGCAACCCTCCCCTGCCTCTCGGTTTCCACAAAATTTTGGCAGTGAAAATTCCCCACCCAATCTGCAATCAACCCAAAAGCGAATCTACTATCTAAAAGGGTTTCGTAGATATGGGTCTTTTAATGTCGTTGGAGCGTACACGTATGGCGTACGGCGTACAAACAAACGAAATTTTGTTGTTGTTTATCGTTACCTCAAGTTCCATTAACTCTTCTTCCACTCCCATTAACACCAGACTTTTGAAAATATATTCATTTCTTCAAGGTTCATCATTATTATGAGAACTAAAGAGTATTGTCTAATTTTTTTGTTCCAGTATATATGTATTATATAATCTTTCGCGTTTTTATTTTTTATAGAATTCAATCAATCGAATTCCTGTTAAGACCCCCTTTAGTGGCATAAGACAGAAATAGCTCTGTTCCACAAGGAGCGATCCTGAGTATTGGCCTCTAGCTCTTCCTTGAGGATTATAATCCAGAGCCTGTCTGGCCATGTTTCGCTCTGGTTTCCTCAGAATATGACCGAACCATTGCCACTTCCGTCTTTGAATTCCAATACCTATTTTACTAGTTGAACTTCAAAGTTCGCCATTTGAGATAACTTCTGGCCAGAATATTCCTAAAATCCGTCAGAGGCATTGGGTCACCAAAGTTTGTAGTTTCTTGGTAAGTCGAATGGTCATTTTACACGTAGTACAACCATATAACAACTGGGATTTGACGTATGCGTCAAAAGCTCACAGCTTCGTGCGAAGGGAAATCTCTCTTAACCTCCAGAAAGGATAAAGAATACCGAATGCTTGACGAGCTTTATTTAGACGAGCCCTAATATTCTTTTCGGTTCTGACGTCCATGCTGACAATGCTTCCGAGATAACAAAAATCTTGCACCTCTTCCACATCTTGTCCGTTAAGAACAATCAGTGTGCTTGTGCTCGAAGCCACCTCGTTGCATTCAGAATGCAACGAGCGAACATTTGACTCCAAGCCCGAACGGTTATGTGCCAGCAAACACACATCATCAGCATAATCAAGGTGGCTTAAGACGTTAAATAGTCTCTATCGAAGACTTTTATCTTCCTCACCTTCTAGTGCAGCTTTCAATATGTCATTTATTACCACCAGAAATAGGGCGGGTGATAATATGCAGCCTTGTCTGACACCCGTTCGCACAGGAAAGCTCTCGGATAGCTCTCCTCTATGTAAGATGCGATACCTTGCATTTTTGTAGAATTCTTTAATCATTGCTATGACCTTATCTGGAATACCACTCCAACGCAAAGAATTCCATATTTTATCTCGCTTAACGCTGTCGAAAGCCTTCTCGAAGTCCTCAAACATGAGATGTAGTGGCGAATCGATTTCGACGAACTGTTCCAATATTATCCGTAGGGTATCTGTGTAGTCGGTGCAAGACGTCACTTTTTATAAGTCAGATAAACTTCGAGAGTACTGTCCACGATATCACTAATCCAATTGAGAATTATCTTAATCATGATAATCGATACGGAAGGAAGTGGACATATACTAAGCCAATTGCCGCAATTCCGAAGGATGTCCTTATTCGGAATTTTCACAATGACGCCCTCCTTGCATTCAGTCCGATATCTTCCTTCATTCCACACGACAGTAAATAGTGGGAGGAGTACATCGGCTGTTCTTTCCAGGTCCGCTTTGAGGAGTCCGGTTGGTAGTGCGTCTATACCTGGGCTTTCCTTCCCGATGTTAATAGAATGGCGGAAACTATCTCTTCCTTATCTAGGGCATCGTCCCTAATAGAGGATTGTTGCGGTTGGACATTTGGTAGTTGTTCTGTTTCTGGAATATCTTCCTCTGACAAGATTTTTAAAATGGCAGAGAAGTATTCCTTCCATCGCCGCAATTGGTGTTCACTCATATTAAGGAGAGTTCCGTTGACATCTCTCACCGGATGGTTGGCGGTGAAATTCCTGTTCGTCAACTGTTTCATGATTTTGAACAGTGAACCCATATCCACAAGGTAAGCCGCACATTCTACCTTGTTGGCCAGATCTCCAATGGCATTTCTCTTGTCGCGTTTAACAACCTATTTAAGCTGTATATGAGCATCGCAGTAATTCTGCCTCAAGTCGGGTGTTCGTTGGTTGACATCGGGTTGAGACATGATTGTCAATATGGCTTTCTCCGATCGCCAACCTTGTCTAGTCTTGCGAATTCCATGGTTTCTCCCCGCTTTGCACATCACCATTAATGGCAAGACAGCCCAAATTGGGCCCTGGCCTCCTGAAATCGTCGCCTCCAATTGTCTCGATCAAAATACCGCGTCCTCCAGCTGCTAATTTTTAAAATGGCTTTGCTGTCTTCATCAACCGAGTCTTCCCTTCGCTTGCGTGGTTTACCTACTGGCCGATTACCACTCGCTTTGCCTTTAAGAGCACGTTTGGGGATTCTTCTGTCTTCCATTCGCTCTACATGGCCAGCCCACTGCAGTTTACGTAGCTTGATGAACGTTGAAGCTTCTGGCTCGTCGTAGAGTTGATACAACTCATGGTTGTATCTTATTCGCCATTCCGTTCCTTCCTTCACAGGTCCCAAAATTCTTCGGAGGACCTTTCTTTCGAATGTTTTAACTGCTTTTTCGGAAGTTCGCGTTAATGTTCACGTCTCGCTGCCATAACAGAGCACAGGTCGTATAATAGTTTTATAAATCCGCAGCTTATTGTTCCTGTGCACTTTCTTGAAATCCATTATTGGAAGTACCGAATAATACGTCTTATTTGCAAGTATTATCCGTCGTTTGATTTCGTCTGTTTCATTACCGTCCTTTGCTAGATTAGCCCCAAGATATATGAAGTTGTCCACTCTCTCCAAATTATATTCCGCAATTGTTATGTTTTGTCTGATTGGCGTTCTCCTTCTTGTTTGCGTCATTACTTTTGTTTTGCTTTCATTAATGCGCAACCCGACTTCTTTTGCGGCGGAGTCAAGATTAACAAATACCTCCTTAGCACTAGGGAAGGATCTTGCTAGAATGTTAATGTTGTCAGCGTATGCTACTAGTTGGGTGGACTTGAATAGTAGTGTCCCGTTGGTATCGACTGGGATTTTTCGGACGACATACTCTAGTGCCAAGTTGAAAAGCATAGGAGCTAGACCTTCTCCCTGCTTTAAACCACATTCCGTTCGAAAGCTGGTTGTGGAATCGGTTTGTATTCTCACTTGGGATTCAGTATTCGTTATTGTGAGTCTTGTTAGTCGGATTAGTTTTGGAGGAATTCCAAAGTCAAACATGATTTGGTACAGTACGCTCCTGTCGATACTGTCGTATGCTTGTTTAAAATCTACGAAGATTTGGTGCACGTCTGTGTTATATTCCCAGCATTTCTCAAGCACCTGTTTCACCGAGAATATCTGGTCTGTTGTAGATCGCCCGGTTCTGAATCCGCCTTGGTATTCGTCAATTATTTGATTAGTATAGGGCTCAAGACGACGTTCAATAATTTTTGTCAGTATTTTATAGGACGTACACAACAATGATATACCTCTGTAGTTCTCACAGCAGAGTTTGTCTCCTTTCTTGTAAATTGGACATATAATGCTTTTTCGCCAGTCGTCGGGTATGATTTCTTCTGTCCAAATTTTGCATATCATGTTGTGCAGTATTTCAGGAATACTCATATCTAAATCGAGTCTACAACATAGTGGGGCACAGTGATCGTGTGCAGTCGCGCTTAGTTTTATTTAGTTTAATTTTAGTTTAATTTCATTTTAGCTTATTTTGTTGTTGTTTTTTTATACATATTTTCATATTTATGCCTTTACTTCTAAATGTTGATGCATTTGATTTTGTGTTCAAATTAAAAATTTATTCTTTATGTGCGTCGGCAGCGGTATCATAATTGAGGGCTAAGTATCAGCTTGCGGTCCGGAGTTTGCGTTGTCTTGTTGTTACCCTTGATCAGGCCTAGGGCTGCAGGGTATATAGCAGTTTAACGCTGTTGACTCCTAACTAACGCATCCAAATACAGGCCTGTTATCTATCCGTCAAACGTGATGTTCCAGTGTTATCTGAAAGTGTGACCTTTGGTGGCGCATAACTTTGCATCTCAGGTTACTTCACACTTCTAGGCGTTCAAATTAATGACCACCTGAATTGGGCCCAGCACATCTTTGATCGAAGCCTCTAAACGGATGGGTGTTCTCCGAAAGTGCAAAAAGTATTTCACGCCAAACCTCGCAGCCATCTATAAGGCATACATTAAACCTGGGCTGAGAACCCAAATCACAACTCATGTTGATAGATCGTATTCAAAAACATGCGTTTCGACTGGTTGGAAACGAAACCATCACGTCTTCTATCGATTCTCTCGAGCATCGCATCATTTACTATCGCTACTTTCATGGTAAATACAGTGCGGAACTAAGCACACTCATTCCTCTACTCTATAATTTTCCCCGAGATATCCGTCAATCTGAACGCGCACACGAGTACATCGTTAAACCCTTGCCTTCTCGTACAGTGAAATATAGGCAGTTATTCATTTCCCGAACATCAAGGCTTCGGAACACATTACGAGCCAAAGTGTTTCCCAACGAGTACAACCTCCAGTGCTTCAAAATGTATACCGCCACTTTCATCTATCTCCACCCAAATTAAATTGACTCAACTTTTTTTTTTTTCTCCAATTCCTATACCGACACAGCTGTGCATAGCACCAAGTTATGTTCGGTTCCTAAAAAAACTAAAAAAATGATTTCAGCAACCTTTCTTGGTTTTGTAATAAATAAGTTGTATATTTTCAGAACAACCAACTCAAATCAATATTTAACTAAATAAAACTGAGAGAATGGAAATTTTTGGCTTAGGACAATGACAGGAAAAGCAGATAACTTGGAAAATACTGTGAAATATCTACAGCTATAAAAAAGGCTTGTAAATATTTAATATATCTAATTTTTTAATTATTATTATAGCAATATTTTAATACCTTAAGTGGTAACATTACAAATCATTTATATATTCGAACCCATAGCTAGACATGCTTCATTATAACTATTCAAGTAATGGGTCCTATTATGATTAATGGATTATAATTAAAGGGGTCGATTATATAGTTTGAACACCTCGAACATCCTCTAAATCATAGACTTGTTTCAACTGTTCGATCCTAGGATGATTTATTATTTAACCTTATGAATTTTCGTCCATATTCGTCAAAATTTAGAAAACAGACCTTCTTACTGTTTTTGAATGTTTCAATTCATTGGTAAATTAACACGAAACATTTACCATTCCTTTTCGAAATTCAACAAAAAATAAAATAACGAAACACCTACATCTACAAAAAGCTCGAATTTATTTCTGTGAGAATGTGATTATGGAAAGCAAAATTCGCATATAACGAATCAAGTTTCAAATCATCGTCAGATATGGACCACCGAAAATCGGTGCAATGAGCCGATTAAACGCACACAAACATTGTTCAGATATGTTTATAGCGAGTATTGAACTTCTTCGACTTTTTAAGGTCTTTGAAAACCTACCTTCAACACTATACTAAGAAAATGTGCAAATAAAAATCTGTAACGAAAGAGGATCATCTTAAATTACAAAACGGGCGCACATCGTTTAAAACTTAGCCAAATTAACAAATAATAAATATATAGCAAAATGCAAGAATGTATCAGGCTAAAATTATGTATGTATTAATATTAATTATAAAATTATGTATTGAGCATGGTGTAAAGTATTTTAACTAAACCTTTTTTAATTAATTAATTTTTTTTATTGAAGAATTTCTAAAATAATTGCAATACAGCAATTAGTCTATGGATTTGCATAAAACTAGCATAGACGTTTCTCTTCTGAGTTAAAATTACTGAGTAAGAAAGGACTCGCTTAAAGTCATGTCGAGTTTAGGCACTGAGACGTGAAAAACTGATGAATGAATTGAAAAGTAAATATCAGGGGTTAATTTATATTTGGGATATAAATTTTGTGAAAATGAAGATAGATCGCAAGAAATAAGATAATAACAATCTTCCATTTGAAAATTTACTGTCCAGTCTCGGAACCTGGTTACCAAATTCTACATGGGAAGGTCCATTCGTACCTATACAGTAACTACAGTCTGGATGTGTACATAAATAAATTGTACTTAGTGATCAATAATGACGCCAGGATCTTGTAACTGCGGTCTTTGCTGTAGATATAATGCATATGCTTAACTTAATTCTTTGTACGAATAATAATTTTCATTACACTTAAGATCTATATAAATATAATTGTAGTGTCTGTCAGTGATTTGTTTATAAATGGCTATAAATAAGTTTTTTGCTTCATTTTAGCAATAACTAAGCAGAATCAAACGTTTTTAAAAAATTTCTCTGTCTGTCTGTCTTTCCGGCTTTCACGCAAAAACGGCTGCACCGATTGCAATGAAACTTTCACAGATTATTAGGTCTGCCTCTGGGAGTAATCTGCTTTAGGTTTTATTTTTCTCCCCTCACGCCTTCTACCCCCTCCCATACAAAGTGACTCATTTTCAAAAACTTATAATAATCAAATTTTCATGGAAACTATGAAAGCTATTAATTTGAAATTTAAAATATATTATTTATATTATAAATGCAATCTTCAAGTATATAAATAGTTTGAATCCCCCAACTCCTTCCACCACCTCCCATACAAACTAAACTTTTTTCATGAAATACTATACTCCAATTTTCTCAGTACGTATAACTTTGATCGAGCTAAGATTTTGTGTTAAATCCTTAATTAGCATTGTTATTAATGTCAGGAAAAAACTAACCTATTAGGTTTACTCCTTCTACCCCCTCCCTTACAATATGACACAATTTCACGACTTTGGAAAAACTCGATTTTCTTGAAAAGTGTGAATCTAACTGATCTGAAATTTAAAACATATCAATTGCATGGTGATGATAGTTGTATCTAGAAAAATTACCAAAAACCCCCCACTCCTTCTACCACCTCCCATACAAATTGCACAATTTCACTAAATCCAATGCACTAAGTTTCTCAAGTTACCTATTCAGTTTTTCAAGCTTAAATTTGGTGCAAAATATTTTTATAGGTAAAGAGCCACTAAGCTAATCATCATCAAAAATGTTATTATTGCGATTCCTAAGCGGACAAAGTCGCGGGCGATCGCTAGTAATAAATATGTTCATATCATGATTAATACTGGTATCTACGGTATTTTCTATTTTATTATCACGCAAACATTCTGCTTAAGACCATCAAAATTTTGAAAAAACTTATTTCAGTTTTTTGATAATTCATAAAAAGTTCATTACTAATATAATTTAGTTTATTTTTCTTAAGCTCAACGAACTGAAGCATTATTATAATGTAAATTAATTTTAAAGTCATATGGCTAACAGACGGTGCCTTATGACTTCTATAGACGATAATTATAAAAACTTAATGTTCGTGAACTTGCTTCACTTGCTGGCACAGGACCACATATTAAGATATTTTTTGTATCATCCTGTGATGTATGTGATCATAGCACCACCTTGTGCACCAAATAAATTTCACTTCATTGAATTATAGACCACACACGAACTATAAAATTGATATTAGGTAATGTGTTTTATGTCATGAGCCCCAATGAAAGTGTGGCCAATAAGTGCGACAGGTGACTTCGAAGAAAAAACAAATAGTTTGTTTGTCACCTGGAGCTGTATGGGTATATTTCTTTCAGGTTTTGTGCGACCATTAAGAAGAACATAACCCAAAGTAAATAATAAATAAGAGTTTCCCGAAGAACACATACCACTGTGATATAGTTGTACAATAATTTCATGATAAACATTAGTATGCAAATTATAGTTTTCTTAATTGTCGTTTTTATATGTATAACTCTAGATTATAAAATACATACTGCAGATGGACTCTGGTGGAATTATAAGTTTGCTCTAAGGTTTGTAACGCCAAGAAATTATGCTTGCACAGAGTTGCAAACGGTACAGAAATATTTCTTGTCGCTCAAACATCTTGAAACCGGTGGTCCGTTCATTTGTCTGTCTGTCCATCCACCCGTTCGCTTGAGAACACATTTAAGTAGAAAGCTCAAATTTTGTACACATTATATTTGGCAAAAAGTAAGGTTAATTTCATGAACGGGCCGAATCGCTACACCCCTTCTACCCCTTCTCATACAAAAAGATATAATTTTGCAAATTTTACTATAATTCCAATTGCTTGGGAGATGTACGTACTATTGATCTAAGATTTTCAACCTACCATTTCCATGGTAAATATAATTATTTCTTAAAATAAAATTTAAATCACTGCACCCCTTCTACCAACTACCATACAAACTGCATAATTTTACGAAATATGATACGCTAATTTGTTCATTACCTTTAAAGTTTTTGATGCTCAAATTAGGTGTAAGGTATTTTAGTAGTAATTATTGTGAAATGAGAAGAAATTAGTTTGATCACACCGTCCCCTCTGCAATCTCCCAAACATAACGAGACAATTTTACATTTTACTTTATTATCCTAATAATAAAGTATTGTGATCGACACAAGAAAAAAAAACTTTGCTACCCTGAAATTCATGACTAAATTAGCCTAAAAATGCAAAAAAAAAAATCCGTCCCGCCGTACGCCGTACATATGGACTCATATCTTCGAGATCGCTAAAGGTAGAATGTTCGTTTTTGGGAGGATTGTTGATTGGGTAAGTGAGCTCTATTTTCTAAATTTTGGGGGGGTGTTAGGTGGAAGGGGGAGGCGGGGGAGGGAAAAAGTCGAAAACTACATTTGCTAATATCTCCACCACGAATGTAGATAGAAAATTGAAAATCAGTACAGATATAGAGGAGGTTGCGGGACAAACTTAAAAAATAATTTAATTTTTCTATCCATTGGCGTCCGAAAAGGGGGGGCTAAAAACAAATTGTCGGTCGAATTGTTTTTTCAAATGATTATATCTTCGAAATTACTTATCGTAAAAAAATTATATTTTAAAACCGTCAAGGTGGCATATCCATCGGAATTAGCTTAGAAAGTGGCTAATTATCGTAAGGGGGAGGGCCCTGGAGTGCAAAGAAAAACACTTAAAAATGAATATCTCAACTATCTCTTAAGCTATGTAATTCAAACTTGACACATATATTTAGCTATACTCGGAAAATAGAAAAAAAATATAACATGTTGAAATAATAGTAGTGGGAGGAAATGGGGAGCATTTCGAAAATGGCGCACTTTTCAAAATTACAAATCCTTATATCTCAAAAAAGAGTACAGATATCAAATCGAAAATTTGTCAGATTGTAGAACTATATAATAGTTAATTTCGGAAAAAATTTTAAGTTGGAGGGTGTAAGAGGAGGGAGGTGGTAAGCAGGTGTCGAAAATTTTGAGTGATTTTTTTAGGGGTCTGGTAAAAGATACAAAGCTTAAATTTTGCATGTGGATACGTCTATTTGATGTACATTGAAAAAAATAGTAACTTGATTCATAATTGTTATAATTTGACCCCCCCCCCCCGGTCTAACGTGCACAAGGTGTTTCATGTGCATTGAAAAAAACACATAAACTAAAATTTTTTGAGCGAAATTTTAAGGTAGAAACTTGCAAATTTGCGAAATGCATTTAAAAAAATCCATAAATATATGAAATATTACCTGGTCGAAAACCCTTAAGACTTCTACCCCCTCCCATACAAAATTATTTTTTCGACCATTTTTAAGAAATTAATTACCACCTAACTATTAAAAGATATCAATTTGAAATTTTGCAGAAAAACTTATAAAAATAGTTGAAATTAAATTGCGTCACAAGTTTTGAAATCGCGCTTGCCCTTCTACCCCCTCCCATACAAAAGTATGATTTCGACCAATTTCATTAAATCAACTAATAACCAACAAATTGAAAGCTACGAACTTGAAATTTTGTACGAGCACCTTACAATAGAAAAAAAAGAAAAGTACATCACAAGTTTTACGATTCCCCTACCTCCTCTACCCCCACCCATACAAAATTATTTTTTCGAGCATTTTTAAGAAATCAGTTATCAGCTAACCCTTAAAAGCTATCAATTGCAAATTTTGCATAAAAACTTATAAAAATAATTCAAATGAAGTTGCTTTAAAAGTTTAGAAATCGCGCTTGCCCTTCTACCCCCTCCCGTACAAAACTATGATTTCGACCAATTTCATTAAATCAACTAATAACCAACAAACTAAAAGCTACGAACTTGAAATTTTATACAATCACCTTACAAGAGAACCGAAATAAAACTACATATCAAATTTTACGATTTCCCTACCTTCTGTACCCCCTTTCATACAAATGTTCGGTTTAGTGAATGTAAAATACATCGAATTTTATGAAAATTCTATGCAACTTCGTCTATGAAACACATTCTATACAGAGAATATTGGACGTGATTCAAGCAATTAATAAAAAGCTATTAACATCTACCCACTCTTACCCCTCCTCCTCCCCTCATAAAAAAACAAACATGCAGAAATGAATGAAATATTGTTAAATTGATAACAGCCCTGCCCAAGAACTCCCTTTCACTTAGCCTTCCCTAACCACACTAACCTGAATATTGACTTTCCACTCATCCGCAACTTGTCCCAAGAATAACAAAGTTTCGCCCGACTTGTTGGCAGTTTATTTATAATAAATCGATATACTCTAAAATTTGAAAAATAAGACTTTTTTGGGGATATTATTTAGTTTTTATTAAAAAAAAATTGAAATCCTCCCAGTCCTACTTCCTTCCATACATCAATCAATCAATCAAAAGCTATGCAGCTTAAATATATTACAAATTATTTTGGTAGTGATTATAGTGAGATTTGATTTTGATCACACAATTTAACAACTTTATAATTTGCCGATTTTCTTGAAAAGTATAAGTTCCCAACTAGCCAAATTCACATTCGGAATGTGTTCTGGATCCACTCTATGAGTACTAGAATGCCTGCAATGATCCATGCTATACGCATCAGAATGCCACCGAATGCATCTGGAATGTATCGATTTGTAAGGGTCATGTCCAATTTGCTCGAGTGGCGATTTGCCATCGTTTGATATACGAGGATCGAACTTTCAGAGAGAATGCATACGGAATGCATTTAGAATGGATTTTAAATGCTTGAATTTCCGAACGATGATAAATCCACTGTTTCTATTCGATATGAATGCTGAGAGTTCATGAAGGAAGAAACGGGGGGATGAAAAATGACTTGAGTGAGAAAAAAAAACAGAACTCATCCTGAGCCTGATTCACATTCCGAAAATATCCATCTAGACTAGTTAAATCGCACAAACGGAAAATTTAAATTGATCGCACTGAACTGAACAGCTGTGTTGGGGTCATAAATTTTCCACACCATTCCAACGTGCTGATCTGAACCACAAATTAATGACAAAAAGAAATTAGTTCAAATGTTTGAAAGCTAGAAATACAATAGGACGAAGCCATTTTCTTGGTGACAGCTCGCACGCTGCTTTTTTCTCGATTTCGAATTTATGAGCGCATACCTATATATTTTCAAGCATTCTACATACATCATAGATGCATTGCATGTGAGAAAAAAGGCGAAGAAACATGATCATTCGCATTCGTGAACATATTGTTGTATACCAGACCTGGTCTTCAAATATTTCGTCATTTCTATCCGCGTAAACAAATATACAGCCACACCAATTCATCATCATATTTAACTCATCGCACTTTCGCAATCTTTCGCTAAACTAATGAAACACGTTACACGTTATTCAGCCTTCATTAAACGAGCAATAGAGTGAGATCTTATTCGTCTTCATCACCGTCGTTGCCATTTAGTCGTCATCATCGTCGTCATTGTCGTTGTCGTTTAGTTGTCGTCATGCTCGTCGCCGTGGTCGTTTGGTCATCATATCGTCGATTTCGCTTAGTCGTCGTCTTCGTCATCATCGCTGTTGTTGTTCATGCCGGTTGTGCTGGGTATAAATAGAGCAAGCAGTTGAGTTTTAGACTCAGAAGCGAAAGAGTCTAGTTGAGAGCGATATTGACAACTCAGTCGATATTTTTATTAAGCGAAAGAATTAGATGATAAGTTACGAGCGGGAAAGTCTCAAAAGTGTAAAGCGAATTAGTTGAGTGTAGTAATGTTTTGCGGTTCAATCAAAAGCGGACTTATTTTTATTTTACCTGAAATCCAGCGACCCCTTCCGCACTGAATGAACTTTTATATGTAGTTTCCTGATATGGAAAAAAATTTACCTTTTAAAGTCACAGGAACATTTTTCCATCTAGAGAATTGCACGACGGTGGTTCTTTCATGTTTATACTCTAGATGAAAAATGAGAGTATAATAAATTTGCTCTAAAGTTTGTAACGCCAAGAAATAATGCACGCACAGAGATACCAAGGGTGCAGAAATACTTGTTGTTGATAAAAAATCTCAAAACCGGATGTCCGTCCGTCCGTCTGTCTGTGCGCTCTCTAGCTTTAGAACGTGTTGAGCTAAAAAAAATTTTGTACACGTCGTTTTCGACAAAAAAAAAATAAGGTCAAGTTTGTGAACGGGCCAAATCGCGTTACTCCTTCTAACCCCTCTCATACAAAATAAACGAATTTGCTCGAAAAATATGAAATCCATTGATCCGAAATTTGAAATATATTGATTTTAGGATGACTTCAATCTACCGTATACAAATTGTTCGTGTCCTCCTCTTCCTTCCACTACCTCCCCACACAAACTGCACTTTTTCATGAAATGCTCTAAATCATTTTACTCAGTGTGTATAAAATTTGTCGTGCTGAAATTGTGCACTAAATATTTATTTAGAACTATTAACAAGACTATGAAAACTAGACGGTTATCCTTATCCTTTTTACTCTCTCCCATACAATCTGACTGCACAACATGATATCCAAAATTTGGACAGAGGAAATCATACCCGACGATTGGCGAAAAAGCATTATATGTCCAATTTACAAGAAAGGAGGAATATCATTTGTGTACGTCCTATAAAATACTGACAAAAATAATTGAACGTCGTCCTAAGCCCTATACTAATCAAGTAATTGGCGTATACCAAGGCGGATTTAGAACCGGATGATCTACAACAGACCACATATTCTCGGTGAAACAGGTGCTTGAGAAATGCTGGGAATATAACACAGACGTGCACCAAATCTTCGTAGATTTTAAACAAGCATACGACAGTATCGACAGGAGCGTACTGTATCAAATCATGCTTGACTTTGGAATTCCTCCAAAACTAGTCCGACTAACAAGACTCAGAATGACGAATACTGAATCACAAGTGAGAATACAAACCGATTCCACAACCAGCTTTCGAACGGAATGTGGTTTAAAGCAGGGAGATGGTCTAGCTCCTATGCTTTTCAACTTGGCACTAGAGTATGTCGTCCGAAAAATCCCTGTCGACACCAACGGGACACTACTATTCAAGTCCACCCAACTAGTAGCATACGCTGACAACATTAACATTCTAGCAAGATCCTTCCCTAGTGCAAAGGAGGTATTTGTTAATCTTGACTCCGCCGAAAAAGAAGTCGGGTTGCGCATTAATGAAAGCAAAACAAAAGTAATGACGCAAACAAGAAGGAGAACGCCAATCAGACAAAACATAACAATTGCGGAATATAATTTGGAGAGTGTGGACAACTTCATATATCTTGGGGCTAATCTAGCAAAGGACGGTAATGAAACAGACGAAATCAAACGACGGATAATACTTGCAAATAAGACGTATTATTCGGTACTTCCAACAATGAAATCCAAGAAAGTGCATAGGAACAATAAGCTGCGGATTTATAAAACTATTATACGACCTGTGCTCTGTTATGGCAGCGAGACGTGGACATTAACGCGAACTTCCGAAAAAGCAGTTAACACATTCGAAAGAAAGGTCCTCCGAAGAATTTTGGGACCTGTGAAGGAAGGAACAGAATGGCGAATAAGATGCAACCATGAGTTGTATCAACTCTACGACGAGCCAGAAGCTTCAACGTTCATCAAGCTACGTAAACTGCAGTGGGATGGCCATGTAGAGCGAATGGAAGACAGAAGAATCCCCAAACGTGCTCTTAAAGGCAAAGCGAGTGGTAATCGGCCAGTTGGCAAACCACGCAAGCGATGGGAAGACTCGTTGATGAAGACAGCAAAGCATTTTAAAAATTAGCAGCTGGAGGACGCGGTATTTGGATCAAGACGATTGGAGGCGACGACTTCAGGAGGCCAGGGCCCGATTTGGACTGTCACGCCATTGATGATGATGATTCCTGAAATTGTAAAAAGTGTAGCACGAAATAAAATGCAGGATCAACCACCCTTTCTACCTAAACTTCAACTGGTACTACTGGGTAATCAGAAATTGTAAAATTTTGATGTCTTTCTTGGATTCGTCGCCGTATAATTTTCTTTGCTTCTATAAATTAACTCTATAATAAACGGTTAATGATGGCCATTTTTGTTTTTTTTTTAATTTTTTATCACAACGAAATAAGATGCTTAAGTGAATCCCAAGTATCCTACTGCGTTTTTTCAAGAAACTGTACTATTCGGGAGAGCTAAAAAATGAAAATTTCTATATTATTATTATAATAAAATATATTCTATGGATGTATGTAACAATAACGAATTTCATTTTAGTTCACTATCGACCAGATAAAAGTACTCAAAGCGGACAGCTGTTATAAATAATAAAAATATTTTGCATTTCTAATCAGAAATTTGAAATTCCCTTAACAAAGTTTGCATTAAATTCAAAAACTTCTCCATACGAATTCAAGCAGAACTCTATGGTGGCTTTAATAAGTTTTATAAATACGAATAAAAGTGAATGGCAAAGCCGCTCATCGATTGCTGACATGGACATACGCGTGTTTTTTGCGATGGGAGTTTAAATTTTTTAGAAACAAACGATTTTGGGTCAATAATTTTTAAAAACTCTACACTAAGATAAATTTGTAGATGTTCATACTGTTATAGGCCATAACTAAAAACTAATACCAAACATTTTTTTTTTTACAGAATGACCTGTGTTATAGGCAATTTCGGCCTTTATGTGCAATGCACAAACACAGTCATGGAGGGAAGGAATGGGATTGGGAAGGTTGGGGAAGGGGAGTGAGAACGACCGTAGCGAGTGGTGAAGCTGGTATATTGCTCAGTTGTACTGGCTGCTTGCTGACAAATATTTGCAGATGTTATGGGGGACTGAATGATAGAAAGCGAACAGAAACCATCTACTGAGTATCTAGGCCTTCTTGAAGTGGAACTGTTTCAGTTTTACACCGTTTTCCCATTTTATTGCGAATAATATTTTATCACCAGTAGCAACTGAAAAATTTGCGCTTTAAAAAAATCTCGTCTGGAGTGGGAATGACCTATTGTCTGAGAAGCAAACACGCTGCCCACTATGCCACGGAAGCCTCAAATAAAACATAACAGAACTATCATTGGGCGCAAAACCCAATCTTGCGATACTGGGGGAAGTGGTTGAGGGGATGACGACATTTAATTTATTTTTCATATCAGGGTAGAGATGCTATCAAAATATTTTGTATAAAATTTACGATTCAATTTTACTTTATTATTCTAATAATAAAGTATTGTGATCGACACAAGAAAAAAAAAAACTTTGCTACCCTGAAATTTTTTTTTTTCGCGTTTCATGACTAAATTAGCCTAAAAATGCAAAAAAAAAAAATCCGTCTGTCTGTACGCCGTCCGCCGTACGCCGTCCGCCGTCCGCCGTACGCCGACGTGTACGCTCAGCGCACATTAACTCCCAAACCCTTCAAGATAGAAAGTTCATTTTTGGAGGGATTATAGGTAGTTGCGGATCTCAGGCGGATACCCATTTTGGGGGGTGTACGAGTTCAGGGGGAGGCAGGGGGAGCGCTTAAACCGAAAAATACGAATTCAAATATCTCAACCATGGTTACAGCTACGAAACTAAAAATCAACATACATATAGAGGAGTTTGTAGGACAACTTTCAAAAATAATTTAATTTTTTTATCCATTGGGGTGCGAAAAGGGGGGGCTAAGAACCAATTGTCGGCCGAATTTTTTTTTCAAATGGTTATATCTTCGAAAGTACTTCCTATAAAAAATTGATATTTTGAGACCATTAAGATAGCATAAGGATGTGCTAGAATCAGTTTAGATAGAAGCTAATTATTTTAAGGGGAAGGGTCAGGGGGGCTGCAAAGAAAAACACTTAAAAATTAATATCTCGACTATCTCTTAAGCTATGTAATTGAAACTTGAAACGTGTACTAAACTTTATCAGCATAATATAAAAAAAATACAACATGTAGACATAATAGTAGTGGGGGGAAATGGGGGGCATTTCAAAAATTGCGCACTTTCCAAAACTACAAATCACCAAAACTCAAAATTGAATACAGATATCAAATCAGAAATTTGTCAGATTGTAGAGCTATATAGTCTTTAATTTTGGTAAAAAATTTAAGCTGAAGGGTGTAAGGGGAGGGAGGTGGAAAGCGAAAATGTTGAAAATTTTGAGTGATTTTTTTATGGCTCTCGTAAAAGATACAAAGTTTAAATTTTGCACGTCGACAGATCTATTTAATGTACACAGAAAAAAAATAATAATTTGTTCCAAAATTGTTATGCACCGAAGTGGACGTCTAACGTGCACAAAGTGTTTCATGTGCAATGAAAAAAACATATAAACTGAAAATTTTTGAATGAAATTTTTAGGTAGAATCTTGAAAATTTGCGAAATGCATTTAAAAAAAATCTGTAAGAGTTTGAAGTATTAACTGGTTGAACATCTTTAAAACTTCTACCCCCTCCCGTACAAAATTATTTTTTCGACCATTTTTAAGAAATCAATTATCACCTAACTATTACATGCTATCAATTTGAAATTTTGCACAAGAACTTACAAAAATAGTTTAAATAAAATTACGTTAAAAGTTTTGAGATCGCACTTGCCCTTCTACCCCCTCCCACACAAAAGTATGATTTCGACCAATTTCATTAAATCAACTATTAACTAACAAATTAAAAGCTACAAACTTGAAATTTTGTACAAGCACCTTACAAAAAAAACGAAATAAAACTGCATCACAAATTTTACGATTCCTCTACCTCCTCTACCCCCTCCCATACAAATGTTTGGTTTCGTGAATTTGAAATACACCGAATTCAATGAAAATTCTATGCAACTTCGTCTATGAAACTGACATTCTATACAAAGAATATTGGATTTGGTTCAAGGAATCACTTAAAAAACTATTTACATCCACCTACCCTTACTATCACCCTCCCCCCTCCCTTCATGAAAACTCAAACTTGTATAAATAAAGGAATGAAATATGGAGCGTTTCCGGAAAGTGTTAAATTGAGAACTGCCCTGCTCAAGAAGCTCCTTTCACTTAGTCTTCCCTAACCACTCTAACCTGCAAGTTGACTTTCTACGCATTCGCATTTTGTCCCAAAAATAATAAAGTTTCGCCCGACTTGTTGGCAGTTTATTTTATTTTAAGGTACTGTGAAAATTAGTGTATTGGATTTTAAAGTCGTGCAGTTGGTATGGGAGATGGTAGAAAAAGAGGCGAGTTCTTAAGGAGTTTTTCAGAAATAACTATGAACATCATGCTTTTGATGTTTTAAATTGCAGATCAGGCAAATCTTTTCAGGAAAATTTAATTTTTGTGAAGCTTCGAAATTGTGTCATATTGTATGAAATAGGGTATAACTAGTGAAGCTTATCGTCTAATTAATTTTTTTTTTTTACTAATAATCTATACATATAAATATAATTGTAGTGCTTGTCTGTTATTTAAAAATTATTTGAATTCCCTCACTCCTTCCACCACCTCCCATACAAAGTACACTTTTTCATTAAATACTATACACCAATTTTCTCAGTACATACATATATCTTCCATCGAACTAAAATTTTGTACGAAATCCTTAATTGGCATTATCATAAATATTGAGAGAAAATTAATTGATTAACTTCGCTCCATCTACCCCGCCCGTACAATGTGACACGATTCCACGACTTTTCAAAATTTAGATTTTCTTGGAAAGTGTAAATGTTACTGATCTGAAATTTAAAATATATCAACTGCATGATGATTGTAGTAGTTTCTCAAAAAACTTTTAAGAACCCCTCACTCCTTCCACCACCTTCCATACAAACTGCACTTTTTCATGAAATACTCAACACCAATTTTCTCAATACGTATAACTTTCATCGAGCTAAAATTTTGTATCAAATCCTTAATAAGCATTATTATTAATATCGGGAAAAAATTAATCCATTAGCTTCACTCATTCTACCCCGTCCCATACAATGTCACACAATTCCACAGCTTTTCGAAAATTCGATTTTCTTCAAAAGTGTGAACGTTACTAATCTAATATTTAGAATATATCGATTTCATTGTGATTATAGTTTTTTATCGAAAAATCACCAAAAACCCCCTACTCCTTCTACCACCTCCCACAGAAATTGCACAATTTCATTAAATCAAATGCACTAAGTTTGTTAGTACCTATTCAATTTTTCAAGCTTAAATTTGATACAAAACATTTTTATAACTACTCTTGCATGATGTGCAATAAATTAGTTCAGTACTGTCACCCTTTCTACCACTCCCCATGACTCAAATAATTTTCATACAGTAGATTGAAATCAACATAAAAGTAATATGTTCAAAATTTCAGATCAATAGCTTTAATGCTTTTCGATTAAATCCGTTTGTTGTTAACTAGCGAAAATGTGTCGTTTTGTATGGGGGGAAGAAGGGTTAAGGCTTTTTTTGCGGTACAAAACTTAGAGCAAACTCAGATTTCATCTCGAGTATAAAAATAGCTAAGACTATAACATATACCATATACATATTTTTATGGTGTAGTAAGTTTAAGTCCAATTCCAGCGGATGGGCAGATGCCAACTTTGACCCCCTCTTTCGGACCTCTCACCACAGTGACGTAATTGAGAGATTTGCAGCTAGTACAAATTTTATCATACCATATTCTTATCCAAATTACGAAAACAAATTGAGCCGCAGACATCAATAGGTGGAAGTTTTTCTAAAAACAAAATTGAGATCTTCCCGCCAAAGTAAAAGAATAGTGAAAGTTTTTAAACACGAAAATCTTTTCCTATAAATACCACCAATTCAAGGCAAAATTGTAATCGAGACGATGCAGTTATTGTGAATTAAATTGATAAATATCAGAATTTAGACGAAATAAAATTTTATAACATTTATTGGAAAACAATTCCATGTAAGATCTAAAATCACATGGTACAAATACAGAGGCGCATAATAAACCCACTAGTGGGCTACGTACATTGGTGTCCAACCCCTCCACAAACCTAACCTAACCTAAAATCCAAAATATGTTCTGAAATTCAAAAATTTGAAATCCTAACGTGTCTTAACCGCTAACTAATTTCGAAATTTTACAAATCCTTTCATAATTTTTGTATCCTAGAATACAAGTTCAAACACAGACCTCAAATATATGAAACCCATCGACATAAAAGCAACATGAAAAATTTCTTTGCAAACGTTAGTTAGATGTAATGTTGCCAAGCAAAGCGATTTGTCCCAGTATAGAAGGGAAACAATTTATTACGTGCTTTTTATTGAAATTAGGAAACGCATGCATTTTGACCCAATTGCTTTTCATGCGGTCATCGCTTTTATATTTTAGTTCATACCTTACTCAAAAAATTGCCAGTAGATAGTTAACCTTGCAAGAGCTCAAACTGAGACCGCTAGCCCCCCACTCGTGACCCGTAATTATGCCACTGGCTGAACAATCCTAAAAGATGGACAGACGGTCACTAGTAATCGAAATTTTTGAGCGACAACAAATATTTCTGTATCTGTGACTCTGTGCGAGCATATTTCTTAGCGTTGCAAACGTGAAAGGAAGTACCATATACATACATACTTTCAGATTTCAACCAAAGTATCGAAATGCATCAAAGAATTGGGCACAATGTAAATCTCCCTTTAGCTTGCCGATGAGCACAAGTCTGTTGAGCCGTCTTGTGTTTATCGAGTACATTTTGACGAATAGTCAATTAATCGACCCTCTAAATTACACTATCGACTGTGCATCGATATAAAACTCTAAACATTTGAAAAATATTTCTTATCCTTTCAATTTCTATACGGTAACAATCCTCATAAAGATATTCAGCTGATACATGAAATCGTGAGTAAACAGAAATTCCCAATTTTTCGAAATTATACATCCTTGAGATTTTCCTTTTTGTAAATTCTTCAAGTTTACCTCTTGACTACCGAACATCCACATCCCATTGAATTCTCGAAAAGATGAAGAAGTGTTTTTATTATATTAAAGTAAAACTCCCTGAGATGAAGTAACATGGAAGAATAAAAAAAAAATACCCACGTGGTAAGAAATTCGAAGTGATGCGATTTTTTGTTGGGTTTCAGTCTTTCCGGATGTTATTTTCATCTTTTTTTATTATAATTAAAAGGCAAACCCTTTTCCTTTATGTTTCCTGCTGGGTTTAATCGCCTAACGGAATACTTTTTACATTTTGATACATTTCTTTCGTGCTGATCTTTTCATACAATATGATGTTTTTTTTATCTCTTGGATTTATTTCAAGGGTAGTTTTTATATAAAATCCGGTAGTAGGTTCTACTTTGAAGTTATCCATCTACTGAGAGGCCACCTGTTTCATCCGTCATCTGTGGCCCAGACAAAATATGGAATTGATCGAGAGTTGATCTTTCAGAGATCTTCAACACTTATATCCTTTTTCTGACTAGAAAATATCTTCTGTAAAGGATTGAGGATGTAAGTTAATAGAAGATTGCAAATACGATGCATCCATCTTACCGTAATCAACTCCTAGTTCAAAATTTCGCTTGAACGAAGCCTGTTCACCGTATCTTCAGAGGTACCGTCAAGGGTTCGAAAGTGTAAAATTGCAAGTAACATCGGTCTGTCTGGAGACAGAAAACATACCCAAAAACTACCAATTCATCCCTGAAGAGATTTTAATCTCGCCCTGAATATGTCGGAGTTGTTTTATGTGGTCAAGGTATAAACCGTAAGGACATGTACACATCTTGGGCAAAAAAAAACTCTGACCAGCCGAATCCTGTAAGAAAACAAATGACATAAAATTGCACAGGGAACAATGTCTCGGCAATAAGTGTAAAATGTCATCGTAAATTTATTAAATTATTTTAAAGCATTTGCATTCAAAGGTCCCGAGGCATGTGCCACCGGGGCAGGTGTATTTTTGTTCATATTCCCAATCACCCCGTCCAATTCAAACCCATCCATAGTACAGTTCGGGTTCTTTTGCACCACGATATCAAATATGTAGATCATTTGGCATTAAATCAATCAGAGAAGCATTTAATTTGACATTTAGGGATCTGGTGGTCGGGGGTCCTAGACGTTTAAATGGTTTTGACATAAGATTGGAAAACGAACTAAACCTTTCGCAAGATGATCCAGTTGTCAGGAAGTTATATAGCCGATTTCCATTTATTTACATTCAAATGATTTAATTCCTTTTCGAAAAGGTGCAATCGTTTTATGCGGAAATGTGTTTCTCTCTTTCATGAAAATGATTGAATTAATTACAAAATTTATGTGATTAATTTTAAATTATATCTTGAAGATGCATTCATTAATTAGTTTAAATTTAAGTCAGTAACGAAATATAAGGTTGATTGGCACGGTGACAACTTGAATTCTTCTTTCCCCGTTGAATCATGATTTCTGATCATTTTATAATATGATGTTATTAAGTTCTCGAGAAATTTCGCGATAAATTCTTCAGGAAAGAACGTAATGGTTGTATAGTGAAATTTCGTTAATTTTATACTTGGCCGCCATGTTTCAAAATTAAAGCTATTTACTGTTCAAAAAATTACCAACTTTTGCAAATAAAACACTTCTTTGTCTTCTTCTACTCAGGTATTTCGAAATTATTTTGTAAATTTTAGTGACACCTTGTACTTTTAACAATGTAACTAAAACTGGTAAAAATATGAAGTAAGATTTGCTTTTATAAGCTTTTCATTTTGTTAGGTACCCCATTAAAAAGGTCAAAGTGCTCCACCTAGTTGAGTTAAAACTCATTTTAATTTAATTCATTTCCTCGATAATTTAATACTAATTAAAGGACATTCCTCGATAATTTAAATAGTAATTAAAGGACACAAAGAATATTCCAGTTTAACAATGAGTGAGGGTACAGGTCCAAAACCCTTTTCTTGATCACCCTGTATCTCCGCGGATATTGAAAATTGACCATCTCCGTAGAACAATTTTTTTCTCAAAATATATCTAGGAATAAGCCTTTACAAGGTGGCACACGGAGTACCAAACACTCTGTATATTGCGACGACCGGGATTTGAACTCACGACCTTCGCATTATAAGACCAACACGCTACCTACTAGGCTACACCCTAGCTTTCGGAATTACTTACCATAAAACATAAAAAAAATATTTTAGGACCAATAAGGCGGCATACATGTCCACCGGAATCAACTCAGTGGGAGGCCCAAAAAAATGCTTAAATTTGTTATCTCGACTATCCCTTAAGCTATGTAATTAAAACTTGGAACATATATTAAGCTATAATAGCGAAATATGAGCAAAATATAATATTTTCACGCTACGGTAGTTGGGGTGAATGAGAAGCAAAATCAAACACAGGTACTAAGTTGAAATTTTTCAGATTGTAGAGCTTTATTACTTTTTATTTGGTAAAAATTGGGAAGGGAAGGGAGGTAGTGAGCCAAAATTTAGAAAACTTTCACTAATTTTTATTTAAAACAAAGCTTTATCAAAAGTCCGAAACAAAATTATAATTTCAACCAATTTCATTAAATTAACTAATAAACAACAAATTAAAAGCTACAAACTTGAAATTTTGTACGAACACCTTTGAAAACAAACGAAATAATACTGCATCACAAATTTTACGATGCCCTCAACTCCTCTAACCCGTCCCATGTTGTTTCAAGAATGCATCCCACGCATTCAACTTGTCCCAAGAATAATAAAATTGCGCCGGACTCGTTGGCAGATTGTTTTATTATATACTTGTTCTGAATGTGGGCTCCTCTGGACTCGTGGCTTAGGTCATAAGACTGTTTACTCTCTAAGGGCCTTGCTTTTAACACTTTTATAAAAGTTAGACCAAAATTCAAAGTAATCAATACATATTCATCAAGATGGAAGATATGGGCATTTAAAAAGACAAAAGTTGTTACTAACGATTGGAAAATGCTGTAAATTACTGTCTTTTGGAAACACAGAGTTAAAAAATATTTGTGCAGCCGAATAAGCTAAGCGAGGAACTTAATATGAGTTGGACCCTGGAACCGCCCCCCCCCCCTCCTCCTCCCCTCACCATGCTCACGAGCCTGGCGTCACGGGATATAATTATGAAAGTTTTGTGGAAAAAACTTTTATTTCTCGAATTAGAACTACAATGTGGAATGTATTGCTAGCTAGAGGTTTCCTAACGAATACAACCTTAAGTTCTGCTATAATATGTTCAGCCTCACTTTCGTCATGTAATCATTACATTACAAAGCCTCTTTGTCACATAATAAATGTTAGTTTTAAGACAGGACTGTTTCCTGATATATATAAAAAGGCAATAATAACTCCTATCTTCAAGGCAGGAAACAAAGAGCTCATTACTAACTATCGTCCAATATCTATCATTTCTAATATCAAAAAAATAATTGAAAAATTTGACAAAATAAGACTTGTAACTGAATTAGAAAAAAAACATAACAGGAGTACGATTGGACATAAAGCCCAATCGTGCGATAATCTAGATGAAAGAGAAATTTTTGTAACTTAAGAAATTTTGTAGGGGAAGTGGTAGAGGGGGTGACGACATTGAACTAATTTTTTCACATGGCGGTAAGGTTGCTATCAAAATGTTTTATACAAAATTTAGGATTTAAAAATTTAATAGGTACTGAGAAAATTAGTGTATTGGATGTAGTGAAGTAGTGCAGTTTGTATGGGAGGTGATAGAAGGAGGGGCGAGTTTTTAATTACTTTTCAGAAATAACTATAAATATCATGCTTTTGATATGTTTTAAATTGCAGATCAGTAGTATTCATACTTTTCATGAAAATCGACTTTTTATAAAGTTGTGAAATTATGTCATTTTGTATTGGAGGGGGTAGAAGGGGTAAAGCTAATCGCCTAATTTTTTTTTGGTTTTACTAATAATTTTAAATAAATATTTAGTGCATAATTTCAGCTCGGTCAATTTTATACGCACTGAGTAAATTGGCTTAGAGCATTTCATGAAAAAGTGCAGTTTGTATGGGAGGTGGTGGAAGGAAGGGGGGGGACTCAAATAAATTTTGTACAGTAGATTTAGACCATCATAAAAGTAATATATTCCAAATTTCAGATCAATAGCATTTATATTTTTCGAGCAAATCTGTTTATTGTGAAATTACGAAATTGTGTCATTTTGTATGGGAGGGGGTAGAAGGGGTACAGCTAATCGTCTCATTTTTTTTTATCTTAATAATAATTTTAAATAAATATTTTGTACACAATTTCAGCTTGATAACTATTATACGCACTGAGTAAATTGGTTTAGAGCATTTCATGAAAAAGTGCAGTTTGTATGGGAGGTGGTGGAAGGAGGGAGAGGACACAAATTATTTTTATAGAGTAGATTGGAATCATCATAACACACATACATTCCAAATTTCAGATCAATGTCATTTGTACTTTTCAAGGAAATCCGTTTATTGTCAGATTGCGAAATTGTGTCATTTTGTATAGGAGGGGGTAGAAGGGGTAGAGCGATTTGACTCGTTCACGAACTTGACCTTACTTTTTTGTTAAAAACGACGTATACAAAATTTGAACTTTCTAGCTCAACGCGTTCTCAAGCTAGAGAGGACACGGACGGACAGACGGACAGACAGACGGACAGACGGACAGACAGACAGACGGACAGACGGACGGACGGACATCCGGTTTTGAGATTTTTGAGTTATTATATGAACTTCTGTATCATTCATTTTTTTCTCCGAGCCTTGTTTCTTGGCGTTACAAACTTTGTGGCAAACTTATAATACTCTCAGATTTCACCTAGAGTATAAACATAACAGGATAGGCCTTAGGCCCAATCGTGCGATAGTCTAGATGAAGGAGAAATTTTTTTATTTTAACAAATTTTGTAGAGGAAGTGGTATAGGGGGTGACAACATTGAACTAATTTTTTCACATCACGATAAGCTATGAAGCTTTCGTATAAGACTACCTCTCCTGTCCTCATTTACTCTATTAACGGAACCACCCTTGTAGCAGTATCTACAATAAAGGATCTAGGAGTGACTTTCGATCGCAAGCTTAAATTCGTCAATCATTATTCTGAGATTACAAAGAAGGCATACAGACTTGCTGGGTTCGTCCTCCGTACGACAGTCCAGTTTAACCGTCCAGGAGCAGCAGCCCTGCTATTTTCCACTCTCGTCCGTAGTGTCTTAGAATACTGCTCCATCGTATGGAACCCTTACCATGCTTGCCATGTTACGGCCGTCGAATCCGTCCAGCGTAAACTTACTCGCACCCTTTTCGACAGACTAAAAAAGCCTCATATCAGCCTGAATTTCCGGCAGGGAACAGTCTCAACCAGGAATTCAGATATTTTCTATCTTCCTCGAGCCTCACTCGATATTTACTACCATTCCCCGATGTTGAGAATGCAAAGGAACCACGATCAACTTCAACTTGGATCTTTAACTACTTCTTTTGTTTTATTTAAAAATAGAATACAAACTATAATCTTTAATGTTTGAATTCTTATCATCACTGCTCTCGTATTTTTGCTTTTGTATAATTGAAAATGTTATCTTTTAGTTCAAAGCGTTTAATAAATAAATAGATAAGGTTGCTAACAAAATTTTTAATACAAAATTTAGGATTCAAAAATTTAATAGGTACTGAGGAACTTAGTGTATTGGATTTAGTGAAATTGTGGACTTTGTGGTATAAGGAGGGTGGAGTTATTAATAAATTTCTTAGAAATAACTATAAACATCATTTATTTGGCATAGCAGATCAGTTGCATTCATACTTTTCTGGCAAATCGACTTTTTGTAATTTTGTTGAATTGTGTCATAATTGTATGGGAGGGAGTAGAAGGAGTGAAGCTAATCGCCTAATTCTTTTTGGACTTACGAATAATTCTAAATAAATGCTTAGGGCACAATTTCAGCTCCATCAATTTTATACGTACTGAGTTAATTTGTTTAGAGTATTTCATGAAAAAGTGCAGTTTGTATGGGAGGTGGTAGAAGGAAGGGGAAGATTTAAATAATTTTTATATAGCAGATTGAAAATATTATAGAAGTAATATATTCCAAATTTCAGATCAGTAGTATTTATACTTTTTGAGCCGTTTATTGTAGAATTGCAAAATTGTGTCATTTTGTATGGGAAGGGGTGAAGCCAATGGTCTAATTTTTTTTGGTCTTACTAATAATTCTAAATAGATATCTAATACTAAATTTGAGCTCGATAAATGTTATACACACTGAGTAAATTGGCTTAGAGTATTTCATGAAATAGTGCAGTTTATATGGGAGGTGGTGGAAGGAAGAAAAGGACACTTATAATTTTTATACGATAGACTGAAATCATCATAAAAGTAATATATTCAAAATTTCAGACTAATGGGTCTTATAGTTTCCGAGCAAATCGGTTTATTGTCAAATTGCGTAGTAGTGTCAATTTGTGTGGGAGGGGGTAGAAGGGGTGGAGCGATTTGGTCCGTTCACGAACTTGACCTTACTTTTTTGTTAAAAACGACGTGTACAAAATTTGAACTTTCTAGATCAACGCGTTCTCAAGCTAGAGAGGACACGGACGGACGGACAGACGGACGGACAGACGGACGGACATCCGGTTTTGAGATTTTTGAGTGATTATATGAACTTATGTATCATTCATTTTTTTCTCCGAGCCTTATTTCTTAGCGTTACAAACTTTGTGGCAAACTTTTAATACTCTCAGATTTCATCTAGAGTATAAAAATTGTTGGCTAAGAACCAATTTGGTTTTAGAGCAGAACACAGTACTCATGATGCCATTGCACTGTTGAATAAGCATATCGCCTTGGTTTTCGACAAAGTATTGAAATCTTGTGCTGTTTTTTTGGATCATTAATAGACTGGATTTCAAGCTATCTTACAAAAAGACCACAAGTAGTTTAAAAAAAAATATTGTTCTAAGCAACAAGCTGACTTTTGATTTTGGTGTACCATAGGGGACTGTTATGGGGCCTATATTAAAACATAGAGGGCCACCTTATATCATATGCTGATGATACAGTTCTATTCATTGAGAATAATACCTGGGAAGACGTAGGTGTCAAAGCTAACCATAGTCTTTCAATATTAAAAAATTGGATGAATTTTAATATATTGACACTGAATGCAGAAAAGACTAACTACATAACTTTTCTCCGAACCATTTTGGACAATCCACGAATTTAGGCTTGTGCATTCATTCAAGTAAGTGTTCTTCAAACTGTCACTATCAGCAGATAGAAAAAGTAGCTTTTACAAAATATTTAGGAGTAGTTTTCGATCAACATCTCAATCGGATATTCAGGTACAAAATATTATAACTAGATTTAAAAAACGAATAACAATATGTTTCGAAGTAAGAAATCTTTTAACCAGAGTTGCTATAAGATCTTTTTATTTCGCCATTCGGTAATTCAATATGATATTATAGCCTGTGGTTCAGCTTTACTTTCAATAATAAAACTATTAGAGATTATGCAAAAATTACTTATAAACATAACAGAATTATGATTGGACGTAAAGCCCAATCATATGATATTCTAGATGAAATGGGATGGACTTTATATATCGGAAAATATGTCATCTCAAATTCTTTCGAATAGTGAATAGAAACTTTTGCATGGGAGGTGCTAGAAGTAGAGGGAAAGGTTAGTATTTTTCATATATGACACCGAACATGGCATGCAAAATGTTTTCTACTGAATTTAAATTGAAATTGGACATAGTTTTCCTGAAATTGGGGCATTTGTATGGGAGGTGGCAGAGGAAGTGGAGCTTTTAAGATGATTTTGAAACTGTTTATCATCATCCTTATCACCATGCTCTGATTCAATTTCAAAGTCGATAGTTCACATATATTCGAAGGAGAAATGCTTTTCTTGAATTTATAATACAGATATTTATATGGGAGGGGCTAGAAGGAGTGAAGCTGAGCTGATACTTTTTTCTAGCATTTATTGCAACTATTAAAAAACAAATTCTAGCAAAATTTTAAGTTTGTAATATTTCTAGTTTTAATGGAAATCGATATAACGCACATAACAAAAATTATGCATTTGTATGGGAGGGCGTAGATGGAGTGTAAGGATCAAAACATTTTTTTTCCCGTTATTGATATTTCTATTTGTATACCTTATATAAAATATCAAGTTGATAGCTTTAACAGTTTCGAAGATTTTTCTAATACTTTCGAGTGTTCTTTTATCTTTAATAATTTCATTTTTTTTTTCTCGTTACATTTATGATTTTTCTTGCTTTTATTAATCTCTTAGGTATACTTACTTTGTCTTTTTATTCACATACCTATATTTTGTTTAACATAATTGTATTGTTATAGACGTCAACATTTTTTTAATCTGAAAGCCATTACACCTCTCCCCTATCACAAGAATGTTTCTTTTAACGGGGAGTAGTTCAATGTTTAATTATTGTAAAAAAAAATTTATATTAAAAACTTGAATTATAATAAACTTTGAATTAAATTAGTACAAACTATTAAATCGAAAATTAAGTAAGAGTTATTTAGGACACCACTAGATACTTCTGCTGAATCAAGTCAAATCATTTATTGGCTCTGCTGCTTTCACCCATACTGAAGCCACAATCACTATCTTAGACCTCAATCAATCATATTCCTGTTAAGACTCCCTATAGGGGTATAGGACAGAAACAACTCTCTTCCACAAAGCGCGATCCTCAGCCTTAAGCTTTTGTCAGGACTTGGTTATTCCTCTGGCCTCATGCACAACTGCTCGCTTCCATGCGCTACATGGTCGACCAACCCGACGCCTTCCTTGAGGATTATAATCCAGAACCTGTTTGGCAATGTTTCGCTCTGATTTCCTGAAAGTGTGACCGATCCAATACCACTCAATCAATCAATCAAAATGCAATCAATGCCACTCCCGCCCTCTCAATGACTGTTTTAGTCTGTCCAGTTGTACTCCAAAGTTCGTTGTTGGAGATCACTTCTGGACCGAATATTCATAAAATGCGTCGCAGGCATTGACTCACGAAATTTTGTAGGTTCTTGGTAAGTCGAACGGTCGCTTTCCACGTAGTGCAACCACATAACAACACGGATTTGACGCATACGTCAAAAACTCACAGATTCGTGCGTAGGGGGATCTCTCCTAACCTCCAGAAAGGGGAAAGAATACCGAAGGCCTGAAGAGCTTTATATATACGAGCCTCAACATCCTTTTCGGCTACGTGTCCATGCTGGTAATGCTTTCGAGATAACATAAATCTTGCACCTCTCCCACATCTTGCCCGCTAAGAAAAATGGGTGTACTTGCATTCGAACCCATGTACATGTACGGTTTTACGCACATTTATTTTCAGTCCCGCCTCTTTGCATTTAGAATGCAACGAGCGAAAATTTGACTCTCAGTCCGAGCGGTTACGCAAGCAAACATAAGTTATCAGCATAATCAATGTTAAATAGTCTCCATTGAAGGCTTTTATCTTCCCCACCTTCCAGTGCAGCTTTCAAGATTTAATTTATTACCCCCAAAAACAGGGCTGGTGATAATATGCAGCCTTGTCTGACGCGACACTTTGCATCTTCGTAGGATTTTTTAATCATTGCTATGACCTTATCTGGAATATCTCTCCTACGCAAAGCATTCAATATTTAATCTCGCTTGACGCTGTCGTAAGCCTTATCAAAGTCCACAAACATGAGATGTAGTGGCGAACCCATTTCGGCTGAAGGCACCAATATTATCCGAGGAAAAATTGTGTGGTCGGTACAAGACAACACATTACGGAATCCAACCTGATAAACTTCGAGAGTGCTCTCCACGACATCACTAATCCTATTGAGAATAACCTTAGCCAGGAATTTCGATACGGCCAATCGCCACAATCCCGATGGTCGTCCTTCTTCGCAATTTTCACAGTGACGCCCTCTTTCCATTCAGTCGGATATCTTCCTTCATTCCACACCTCAGTGCTGAGTGGGAGGACTATATCGGATGTTATTTCCGGGTCTGCTTTGATGAGTTCGGTTGGTAGTCCGTCTATACCTGCGGCTTTCCTTCCCGCCATTGACCGAATGGCGAAAACTATCTCTTCCTTATCAGAGGGATCGTCCCTAATAGAGGATTGTTGCGGTTGGAAGTTTGGTAGTTGTTCTGTTTCTGGAATATCTTCCTCTGACAAGATGTTTAAAATATCAGAGAAGTATTCTTTCCATCGCCGCAACTGGTGTTCAATCATATTAAGGGGAGTTCCGTTGACATCTCTCACCAGGTGGTTGGCGGTGAAATTTCTGTTCATCAACTGTTTCATGATTTTGAATAGTGAACACTTATCCCCAAGGTAAGCCGTAGATTTTGCCTTATTGGCCAGATCTTCAATGGTCTTTCTCTTGTCGCGTCTAATAGCCTTTTCAAGCTGTACATGAGCATCGCGGTAGTTCTGACCCAAGTCGGATGTTTGTAGGTTGACATTAAGTTGAGAGATGATTGCCAATTTGATTATTTTCCCATCGCTAACCTTGTGCCATGTGTTTTGCGACATCCAGGATTTCTCACCGCTTTACACATATCCCACAGTTCTTCAGTACTAGTTAGAAAAATGTTTCTGGTTGCCTCCCAATTGGCGTCCAGGGTGCAAATTTCATATTCACCCAATGTGGATGACTTTTCGCTTAGAATGCGCTTTTTGTTGGGGTCTCTGAGTTTATCCACATTAAGCTTGCACTTCATTTGAAGAATTTATGGTCGTCGGATAGCTGCTGTACACAATCTCAAGCAGGCAACCATGAAGTGGTGATCGCTCCCCACGTCAGCTTCACGCTTCGCTTACACATCGAGGAAACGTCTTCTCCAGCGGCGACTTATATCCAAATGGTCGATCTGGCTCTGAGTAATACCATCAGGGGAAACCCAAGATGTTTTATGGTGACTCTCGTGTGGAAGAAGGGTTCTCTTTGATGACCATTTGCCAAGTACTACAAAACTCCATAAGTAGTTCGCCGTTTTCGGATCTTGCCAGATAATTATTAATATGCAAAATACTGCGCCATATCACATTACCCGCATATACCACAATACCCGAACTTAGGCTGTCGACACACGATAGAAGTAAAATCGTATTAACTCACTTTTCGATATTAACTCGCGCTAATAAATATTAACTTCGATATTACGTGCCGAGTTAATATCGTTCAGTAATCTAAGTTTGACGTTTAAATTTGAAGCTTCACTCTGACGTAATGCCTAGAGCTTTCTTAGTAAATTAATCTAAGAAAGCTCTAGGCATCACGGTTTTAAAAATAACTGTCGTATGTCACATACAAAAGCTCTAGTGAGAGCTTTAATTTTAATACGATTTCATATCTATCGTGTGTCGACAGCCTAACTCTATTATTAATCAATATTCAAAAAACATTATTTCAAAAAGACAAGAAACTGAGATTTATAAGGATCAAAAGTGCTGTCTCAAATTTCAATAATTATTACAAGGATAATGACACACTTCATACAACCCGACTACTATTTTAACAGGTCCCAGTTCCTTTTCGATCGAACCGCTCCATGCAATTACCGATAATTATTCTTCCTGTATCATATCCGTGTTCTTACACCTCAATTGCTTTTCAGGTTCGCACATCCAATAAAGGTGAACTCCGACATAGAACTAAAAGATGCTGCTCATTCTTTTGGTAGACACCACCTAACAAGGTTTATTAGAAGATCATTAACTCTGTCTGGGGATTCGGCACGGTCAAAAAGTGGACAGAAAGTCTTCCTAGACAAACATAAAATCTGAAATAAATAGCGATGATGGTGACGACCTATAAGCCTTGCGGCGTCCTTTTTTAAGTGATCTTGTCATTTCAGTTACCTACTCACTAGATAGATCTGCCCTGAAGATACACGATTCAGGATTCTTAAAATCTACCGAAAAGATATTATTGGAGTATAGATCGTACGGTTTTTGTTTTGGGAGAAAGCGTGACGTGTTACGCAATGATTTCGCTCAATCGTGTCTATCGAATTTCAGCAAAATGACTAGGTCGAATTTTTGGAGAACTATCGATCGATCGTATTAATGGATTTTCGCTAACGATCAAGCCCCGAATAACGATCACCGCAGCTATACCGGATTAGTGAAAAGTGTAGCGCCCCGCCTGCATACGAGTATTTTAAATTTAAAACGAAAATTCTGGTACATATTGATAGGTTTCGAATTTGGTCAAAATATGATGAAGGGGAAGTTTATGTTTTTGCCCGACTAATCTATTAGTTCTTTATCTCTCTATCTATTGCATACTGCTTCGACACACAGATTCATTATTCAGGAAATAAGCAAATTATTTCGCAGATTGAACTTAAAAAGTTTAAATCTTAAATTTCAACAGGATTGATTGCATTTGTATCCGTATTGTGCCAGATTTAAGAATTTCAAAAATTACCCAGCAAGCGGTATTTCAATCACCTTTGCAAACTGCTCGAAATTTGTCAATGTAGATAGCCGGATTATAATTTAAAACCCAATACTTCAAGGAAAAAAACTGCCCAAATCATTCATCAAAACATCTAACAAGATTAAAATCATGTCGAAATTCCGTACGCAATCTAACAATCTTCTCGATTACGCACCACGACTGAACTCCGAAGTGACCACCTATGTGCACTGTCCCAAAACTGCCAAACATTATCATGCTAAAATCGAATTGAAAATCGTTGTGCGTAAAGGAATCTGTTATACAATCCTAAAACAATGTTAAGTGAAAGGATTTATGCCGGGAGGTCTCTAATGTCCTTAAATCGCATCAAAAACAGACGTTCTTGCGCAGTCAGTGGCCCACGAATGCAATGGACCACACGAGAAATCAATGAAATTTTGAAACGGCAGGCTCGGCAAGGCGTAGAATGCCGAAAAACTCGAAAATTATCCGAAAATCCAGCGATACCTTATTTCAACCGCTAACACTGTGGACTTGACCTCCGTCTTTTCTACCGAAAATTTGATACGCAAAACATGATTTATCATAATTTTGACCGTAGCCTTAGGTTTCCTTTAGGTTTTTGGCGACGGAGTAACCAACAGCAAGAGCATTTATCATCTTAGGTTACACTTCACATCGTCTTGGGGCTGAGCGTTGATCGCCGAAATGGGTGTCTTTTTTCCCATTAACCATGTTCCGATCACTTAATCTTAAATTGAGAGTTAAAGGAGGTACTCGTAAGTTAAATGCCATTTAAAAGTAATTTTGATATCGCGTTTCATTCGGGTCCATTCCTGGAGGCTACGTGAAGACGACCTGCTAAAAAAAAAAGGTCAGGGATGGTGACGACGACGTGGAGACTACGTGGAGAGCGAAAAAAAAATTGTTCAGACCAGAAATATTCAAAGTCCGCTGAAACGGACTGACTTATGTGTGAAATTTTACGGTTGACTCAGGATCCGATAATCGCTTCTTATTGTAACCGGAGATCTCTCGTTTATCGTCTGATGTCCGAGTTGTCCTGTTTTTTTGTCCCTTTAATATGGAATGATTCGTTGCAAAACGGTTAGTTTTCGCCTGATAGCATTATCAGGCTTCTTTATTAAATAACAGTCCTTTGAATTTGTTGCTCTAGGGTACGCTCGTGTACTGTTAACTTAAATTGGGACAATAGTGATCGATGCTTCCAAGTATTATAAAACCTGCACAGAACTAGATTACATCGATCATTATTTTTAGTAATGTCTGCCTGTTATTTGTTTCTAAATGCTTATGAGTTAAAACCTTTAATTCTTTATTTCTTCGTAGTCTGTCCGGATGTAACTCAAAAAGGACTGAATACATTGTAATGAAACTTTCACAGTTTGTTAATTATGTTTCGAAACGTATTCTTCTTTTGGTTTTATTTCAATTCCCTCACGCCCTCTACCCCGTCCCATCACAAAGACTCTTTTACAAACATATATAATAATGAAATTTTCTGGGAAACTATAAGAGCTAACAATTTGAAATTCAGAATATTGTTGCGAGCTAGGGGGATCGCCGATTTCAAAGAAAAACACAATTCGTTTAAAAACAATGAATAATTTATTTAATCGCACTTTTCTTAATTTCTTGATCACTTTTAATTAATTCGCACTATATTCGCCGATTTGGCAATGCCGTCGATCTTATTCTTTCGCTTACTTGTACCGATTCGCGTTCTTCCACCGATAGGTGTCGCCGAATGACTACTCTGTTGTCTGAAAGTTGGCGGATATTTATACTCCAGACAGATGTCGTTGTGTGTGTGTGTCTCGGCTATTCTAGATTGCGTACATTATGGAGTTTAGTAGAAGTGTCTGGAAACATGTTTATAGCGTTTTACATGTTGATGGACTTTTCTCGGTGTTTCTGGCAACATCCAAATTGCGTGATTGCAAGATCTATAACAAAATATTATTTCTATCAGAAATATGATCTAAGGCAAACAAATTATTTGAATCTCGCGCTCCTTCCACCATCTTCCATACAAACTAAGTGCAGTTCTTATGAAATACTATAAGGCGATTTTCTCAGTATGTATATCATCGAGCCGAAATTTTGTACTAAATCCTTAATTAGTACTATCATTAATATCAGGAAAAAATTAACGGATTAGGATCACTCAATCTACCCCATCCCATAAATTGAGATTTCAAAACAATTTTCTTTAAAAAACATAACAGGACTACTATTGGGCGTGAAGCCCAATCAAGCAATACTCTAGATGAAAAAGAAATTTTTTGATCTTAAGAAATTTTGTAGGAGAAGTGGTAGAGGGAGTGACGACATTGAACTAATTTTTTCACATCACGCTAGAGTTGCTATCAAAATATTTTATAAATCATTTAAGATTCAAAAGTTAAATAGCTTAGAACATTAGTGTATTGCATCTAGTGAAATTGAGCATTTTGTATGGGAAGTGGTAGAAGGAGGGGCGAGTTCTTAATGACTTTTTTCAGAAATAACTATAAGCATCATGCTTTTGATATGTTTTAAACGGCAAATCAGTAGCATATATATTTCTTAGGAAAATCGACTTTTTGTAAAGTTGTGAAATTATGTCAGATTGTATGTCAGAGGGTAGAAGGGATAAAGCCAATCGTCTAGTTTTCATAGTCTTATTAGTAATTCTAAATAAATATTTAGTTCACAATTTCATCTCGATAAATTTTATACTGAGTAAGTTGGTTTAGAGAATTTTATGAAAAAGTACAGTTTGTATGGGAGGAGGGGACACGAATAATTTGTATGCGGCAGATTAAAGTCATTCTAAAAGCAATATATTCCAAATTTCAGATCAATGGATTTCATGCTTTTCGAGCAAATCTGTTTATTGCCAAATTGCGAAATTGTGTCATTTCGTATGGGAGGGGGTAGAAGGGGTATAGCGATTTGAGCTTGACCTTATTTTACTTATTTTTTTTTTATTTTACTTGGAAAACAAAATTTGCTACCCTGAAATTTTGTTTTTTCGCGTTTCATGACTAAAATAGCCCAAAAACGCAAAAAAAACCCGTCTGTCTGTACGCCGTCCGCCGTAAGCCGGTGTGTACGCACAGCGCACATTAACTTCCAAACCCTTCAAGATAGAAAGTTCATTTTCGGGGGGATTGTAGATAGTTGCAGATCTCAGGCGGACAGCCATTTGGGTGGTACACGGGTTCAGGGGAGGCGGGGGGAGCGCTTAAACCGAAAAATACGAATTCAAATATCTCAACCATGGTTACAGCTAGGAAGCTATAAATCAACATACATATAGAGGGGTTTGTGGGACAACTTTTAAAGATAATTTAATTTTTTTATCCATTGGGGTGCAAAAAGGGGGAGCTAAAAACCAATTGTCGGCCGAATTTTTTTTTTTTCAATCATTTGAAAAAAAAATATTTTCGAAATTACTTACCATAAAAAATTGATATTTTGAGACCATTAAGGTGTCATTCAGGTCCACTAGAATCAATTTAGATAAGACCTAATTATTGTAAGGGGGAGGGAAAGAAAAACTCTTAAAAATCAATATCTCTTCTATTTATTAAGCTATGTAATTGAATCTTAGAACCAATATTAAGCTAAACTAGAGAAATACGAAAAAAATGTAATATTTAGAAAAAATAGTAGTGGGGGGAAATGGGGAGCATTTCAAAAATGACACTTTCCAAAATTTCAAACCGTTATATTTCAAAACTGAGTGCAGATATCAAGTTCAAATTTTATCAAATTGTAGAACTAAGTCGTTTTTAAATTCGGTAAAAATCTTACGTCGGGAGGTGTAAAGGGAGCGAGGTGGTAGATACAAAGTTTGACTTTTCCATGTGGATATATCCATTTGTTGTACATACAGAAAAAATAATAAAAATTCCACAATTCTTTTGCACCGACCTCCCTGGTCTAACGTGCACAAGGTAGAAACTTCAAAATGAATTTTAAAAAAAAAATCTTTAAAAGAATGAAATATTAACTGGTAGAACACCTTGAAAGCTTCTACCCCCTCCCATACAAAATTATTTTTTCGACCATTTTTAAGAAATTAATCATCACCTAACTAGTAAAAGCTATCAATTTGAAATTTTGCACAAAAACTTTCGAAAATAGTTGAAACGGAACTGCGTCAAAAATGTTGAGATCGCACTTGCCCTTCTACCCCCTCCCATACAAAAATATGATTTCGACTAATTTCAATAAATCAACTGCTAACCAACAAATTAAAAGCTACGAACTTGAAATTTTGTATGATCACCTTACAAAAGAAACGAAATAAAACTGCATCACAAATTTTACATTTCCCTTATCTCCTCTCCGTAATTGGAGCAATCAATTGACAAATTATTGAAATTCACCCTTAATATCACCCCTCCCCCTCCCTCATATAAACCCAAACTTGCATAAACGAATGAAATATTGATTACATGTACTGGAGCTATAGATCGTGTTCGTAATTAAGTGTTGAATTGACGGCAGCCCTGCCCTAAAAAGGGTCTACTTGTGAATGGGGGTTCCACTTGTGAAAGGTGGCTCCACTTACTCTTACTTATCCCGTCTAACTTAGATATTGACTTTCCATGCATCTTCAACTTGTCCCAAAAATAATAAAGTTGCGCCCGACTTGTTGGCAGTTTATTTTTTGTCGAAAACGACGTGTAAGAAATTTGAACTTACTAGCTAAACGCGTTCTCAAGCTAGAAAGCGCTGAGACAGACGGACGGACGGACATCCGGTTTTGAGATTTCCGAGCGATAACAAATATTTCCGTACCCATTGCGCCTCTGTGCGAGCATTATTTCTTGGCGTTACAAACTTCAGAGCAAACTCATTACACTCTCAGATTTCATCTGGAGTATAAACATAACAGAATTTTGATTGGGCGTAAGGCCCAATCATATAATACTCTAGATGAAATAGGACAGACAGATAGGAAAATATGTCATCTCAAATTCTTTCGAATGGCCAATATTGACTTTTGTATTGGATGTGATAAAAGTGGAGAGGACAAGGGTTTTGGGAAAAAATAATTTAATTGAAACTCCGAAATTTCGTAAGATTCGTATGGGTGAGGTAAAGTTGATAATTTTTTCAAAATTGGTTGCAACTCCAACAACATTAATTATGACAAAACATAAAAAGACTACGATTGGGCGTAAAGCCCAATCTTGCGATACTCTAGATGAAAGAGAAATTTTTTGATTTTAAGAAATTTTGTAGGGGCAGTGGTACAGTGGTTGACGACATTGAACTAATTTTTTCTCATCACGCTAAAGTTGCTATCATAATTATACAAAATTTAGGATTCAAAAATTTAATAGCTACTGAGAAAATTAGTATATTGGATTTAGTAAAACTGTGCAGTTTGTATGGGAGGTGGTAGAAGGAGGGACGAGATCTTAATGACTTTTTCAAAAATACCTATAAATATAATGTTTTTGATATGCTTTAAATTGTAGATCAGTAGCATTCAAAAACCATTTTTTGTTAAGTTGTGAAATTGTGTCTGATTTTTTTGGGGGTGGGGTGAAAGGGGTAAAGCTAATAGTCTATTTTTCTTGACCTTACTAATAATTCTAAATAAATATGACTGAGTAAATTGGCTTAGAATATTTCATGAAAAAGTACAGTTTGTATAGGAGGTGGTGGAAGGAGGGGCAGGAAACGCATAATTTTTATAGAATAGATTGATAAGATCATAAAAGTGATATGTTTCAAATTTCAGGTCAGCTTTTACAGTTTTCGAGCAAATCCGTTTATTGCCGAATCGCGATATTTTGTCATTTTGTATGGAAGGGGGTAGAAGGGGTAAAGATAATCATCTAATTTTTTTGGTCTTACTAATAATTCTAAATACATACTATGTTTATAATTTCAGCTCGCTCAATTTTATACGCACTGAGTAAACTGGCTTACAGTATTTCATGAAAAAGTACAGTTTGTATAGGAGGTGGTGAAAAGAGGAGAAGGACACGCATTATTTTTATATAGTAGATTTATATTATCATAAAAGTAATATGTCCCAAATTTCAGACCAATATCTCTTATACTTTTCGAGCAAATCCGTTTATTGTGACATTGCGGAATTGTGTCATTTTGTATGGGAGGGAGTAGAAGGGGTAGAGCGATTTGGCCCGTTAACGAACTTGACCGTATTTTTTTATCAAAAATGACGTATACAAAATTTAAACTATCTAGCTCAACGCGTTCTCAAGCTAGAGAGCGCACAGACGGACGGACGGACGGACAACCGGACGGACGGACAACCGGACGGACGGACAACCGGACGGACATCCGGATTTGAGATTTCTGAGTGATTATATGAACTTCTCTATCATTAACTTTTTTCTCCGTGCCTTATTTCTTGGAGTTATAAACTTTAGAGCAAACTTATAATACTCTCAGATTTCATCAAGAGTATAAAAATGGTTCTTTTAGCTTTGATAGTTGCAATGCAAATCGAATAAATTGTTCATTTGTGTGAGAGGGGTAGAAGGAGCATGGGGATTAGATCAATATTTTTTGACGTTAATGATATTCATATAATAAATATAAATGCTACGAACGGCACAATTTTACTAAATCCAATACATTAATTATCACAGCACCTATTAAATTTTTGAAGATTACATTTGGTACAAAATATTTTTGTAGCTACTCTAGCATGATACGAAAACATAACAGGGCTACGATACTCTAGATGAAATAGAATTTTTTGTGATCCCAAGTAATTTTGTATGGAAAGTGTTAGAAGGGGTGATAGCATTGAACTATTTTTTTTCCCATCATGCTAAAGTAGCTATAAAAATGTTTTACACAAAATGCTTACTCCAAAAATTGAATAGGAGCTGAGGAAATTAGTGTGTAACATTTAGTGAAAATGGGCAGTTTGTATGGGAGGTGGTGGAAAGAGTGGGGGGATTTTAGTGATTTTTCCAGAAATAACTAAGAGTATCATAAAATTTACATATCTTAAATTTTAGACTAGTAACATTCATACTTATCAAGAAAATAGATTTTTCGTGAAGTTGTGAAATTGTGTCATATTGTATGGGAGGGGGTAGAAGCAGTGAAGCTAATCAAATATTTATTTCTGATCTTAGTGATAATGCTAAATAAGTATTTATTACAATTGGCCGAGAGCTTTCCTGTGCGAACGGGTGTCAGACAAGGCTGCATATTATCACCAGCCCTGTTTCTAGTCGATGCTAAGGATCGCGCCTTGTGGAAGAGAGTTGTTTCTGTCCTAGGGGGTCTTAACAGGAAATTTGATGATTGATGATTGATAACCTAGTACGAAGCAATCAAAATCGCTCATTTGGAAGGTAGGATTTACTTATGCGAAAAATTCCTGTATTCATGGCACAGTTTTCACACATACACCCTACTAATATACGTACAATCTACGTGAGGAATTCGTTTTGGTCTTCAGCTGTTTAAATTTTTGGAAGGAGCCGCCTTGTGCGAACCAATCAAAGTCATTTATTTGCGAAGTAGGAATTTATTATGTGAAAAATTTTATGTCTATGGGCAAGATAAGAAGCCTATGAACTTGGTATATTGTTTAAATTCTGCTCTATGGGCAAGAGATATGAACCCTGTGAACTCGGTAAACCTATTTATAAATTGTGATCCTCACTAGGAGTCTGAATTCTATTTAGAAGTAGATATTCCGAAGCTCTTTTCGCCAAATTTTTTGATATAAAAATCTTGGCATGCTTATTAACTGATGCCGAGTTCCAGTGAAAGCCGAACTGCGATTTTAGCTATATACATATAAATGTTCATTTTTGTAGTACTAAGTGGTATCCCGCTAAAGGGAAGGCGACTCCCGAGTTCATATCCGGATCCCCAATGCCAGCCTAAGTTTATTTGCCTCCTGTGTCATTTTTTTGATATCAGGTCCTTCCCAGTAACGAGTTTTTGATTTTATATTCGAGAGTCTAGTGATATTTTGCTCTGAATTTAAGGTGTCGTGTGACCCATTCACCTCTAAATATTTACGTTCAATTTGGTACAACCGCAAAATAACAGGAATTTGACTTTGTCCAAAAAGGTTAACCGCTCTTAATATTCAGAAAGGGAGAAGAGTTTTAGGGTCCTTTATTTAATCGAGCCAAAACAAAAAATATTGCACATATTGCTGCAAGGCAAATGGTATACTTCTATTCTTCGCAGATTGTCCTTATTTTTGAATAAGATGACCAACAAATGACAATCAATTTGGACAGAAATGCCTCGGCAAAATGTGGCTTGGCCACAAAATTTCCGACATTTTTAGCAACATTTTACAAAGCTAACCGTCGAAATAAATTGTCAGTGGTATGACATTGTAACCATAAATTTTATGAGACATCTAGAAAATCAATATTTTTGGCAAATTTCTAACAATAAATTTGAGTGTACCATTCAACAGCGTTAAGCAAGATTATACATAAAATGCTTTGCGTAGGAGAAGTATTCCAGACAATATCATCCAGATAAGTAATCAAAGAATCCTACGAAAATGGAAGATATCGCATCTTACATAGGGGAGACTTATCTAAGAGCTAGAGTTACTTTCTTTCTCTTTGCTAGTTCTTTCAGAAAACCAAATACGTTCAAGATTTTCTTAATCAATGCCAAATATACGAAACCCACTCCGACATCCTACAAAGGCTTATTTTTGCACACTGCATTGGACAAAGCAAACTTTTTATTAAACATAACAGGACTGCGATACTCTAGATGAAGGTGAAATTTTTTTATTTTAAGAAATGTTGTAGGGGGAAGTGGTAGAGGGAGTGACAACATAGAACTAATTTTTTCACATCACGATAAGGTTGCTATCAAAATGTTTTATACAAAATTTAGGATTCAAAAATTTAATAGGTACTAAGAAACTTAGTGTATTGAATTTAGTGAAATTGTGCAGTTTGTATGGGAGGTGGTAGAAGGAGGGTGGAGTTATTAATAACTTTCTTAGAAATAACTGTAAACATCATTTATTTGGCATAGCAGATCAGTAGCATTCATACTTTTCAGGCAAACCGACTTTTCGTAAAGTTGTTGAATTGTGTCAAATTGAATGGGAGGGGTTAGAAGGAGTGAAGCTAATCGCCTAATTTTTTTGGTGTTAAGAATATTTCTAAATAAATGTTTAGTACATAATTTCAGCTGCATCAATTTTGCACGTACTGAGTAAATTTGCTTAGAGTATTTCGTGAAAAAGTGCAGTTTGTATGGGAAGTGTTTGAAGGAAGAGAAAGACTTAAATATTTTTTATACAGCAAATTGGAATTATTATAAAAGTAATACATTCCAAATTTCAGATCAATAGCATTTAAACTTTTCGAGAAAAGCCGTTTATTGTCGAATTGCGAAATTGTGTCATTTCGTATGGGAGGGGGTAGAAGGGGTGAAGCTAATGGTCTACTTTTTTTTGGTCTTATTAATAATTCTAAATAAATATTTAGTGTTAAATTTGAGCTCGATAAATTTTATACACACTGAGTAAATTGGTTTAGAGCATTTCCTGAAAAAGTGCAAATTGTATGGGAGGTGGTCGAAGGAGAAGGAGGACATATATAATTTTTATACGATAGACTGAAATCTTCATAAAAGTAATATATTTAAAATTTCAGACTAATGGCTTTTATAGTTTTCGAGCAAATCCGTTTATTGTCAAATTGCGTAATAGTGTCAAGTTGTGTGGGAAGGGGTAGAAGGGATGGAGCGATTTGGTCCGTTCGCGAACTTGTCCTTATTTTATTTATTTTATTTACGTTAAATTTAGTTTGAATTTGTTTCAAAATAAACTAAATAACATTTCTCCAAGTCCAAATTCTGATGTTTGCCAATGCAATTTACAAGAGCTGCACCGACTCAGTTTTAATTTTGACTTGAACTTATGGTATGCACCGGAAGGGGTTTTAGTTCGTTTATCTATTCACTGCCCGTGTACTTCGTCGAGAACAGTTTAAGTAACTATTGATGTCTCGGTTGCGATTCAACTTAGTCTCCCAATTTGAAAAAGAAAATAGTGTGAGAAATTTCTAAATAGTAGAGCCCAATGTTTCTTTTTTTTCAAAATTATTGTTATTACTAACAGACGAGTTCTAGCAACTTTCCAAGTATCTACTTTTTCTAATTTTAATAGACATCAATATAATTTATAGAGTAGCAAATGATGATTGTCAATTTTAACATCAGTGGCGTCATCTGTCTCCAAGAACGGGAATTAATATTTCAATGTTATCCAAAAGATAAAAGTCTTATTGAAATTCCTTAGCCAGTTTGCCAAATACACCCTTTTATTCCATTTACTCGTAAGGACAATTATTTCAAAAAAAAACTCATAATCTGTAAGCAGATAAACTTCACGAGATGTATAAAATTCACCTACAAAAATCTTCCCACCAAAATTTTTAGGAAGTATCGAATTACACCGGAAACTTTTGAAGAAGAGAAAATAGAAAAAAAATGCTGTACTGTAATATTCCTCACATGTAGCATAACTCGATATACAACTATGTTAAAACCTCCATAAATTCCTAATTAATCAACCTAATCGAGGGTCGAGAAAATATGCACTTTTTTAGTCCAGCTCAAACAGCATTTTATAAAACTATAAGAGTGAAAAGAATTTATCGCCTTCGATTTAAGATATCGAACTTGAAAACATTATTCCCTTCAATGGTCACCTGCTGTGCTCTTGTCCACGAGAAAAACAGCAAAAGGACGACCACTGCAACAGTAGTTGTCTCTTCTACGGAAGCATAAAAGATTCTTATCATGAGTAAGGTCCTCAATAAATATCTCTTACCCAATTTTGATTTCGCTCCTTCATTCAATATTTTTTAAGCATTGAACTTTGATACTACACCAACTCTTTTTCCTCATCTTAATACATAGATAAAATTCTTGTTGTTCTCATCGTAAATTTCGTTGACGATTAATAATTGTCAGAGATGTTCTTAGGAAGGGTTCAACTTTTGAAATGGCAACATCTTTACGTAGCAATCTTTTTCTATTGTTTACCTTAAATTGTGGCCTATATTTGTTTTCAGATTATTATCGGATAGTGTTAACTAATGTAAATTGCATGATGACATTGTTTGATTAGATAAATTCCAATCCTTTTGAGTAAGATTTCTATCTTTGAATGGAATTTCACATATATTATAAAGTGATGCTCTTCTCGCTTAATACTAAATTATTGAAGCGACATTTCAAACCAGAAATTCTGGCATATGCTATTTCGATTTGATGTAAAATTATAAAACTTCGATACCAGTAAAGATAGCTAGACAGATCTTTAATGTTCGAAACCATTAAAGATCATATATAAACAGAATATCGAAATACGAACAATCATGGTTGCAACATGTGGGTTCTAATTTATTTCTAATATTCTTCTGACAGTAGAATCTGTTTCATTTGAAAATTGCACAATATTTATTAAAAACCGCTTAGAGAATACTTGGGATCGTATGCTATGCTTGTCTAAAAATTTCAAATGAATATCACATGCATCACAAAATTACTAAAAATTCAATGATCGTATCATTTCTAATCGATTAACCTGAAAATATAGAACACAATCAACAAACAATGATATCCTGCCGTTTGCGAAATGACCGATCGTTACAATTTTTCGCTACTGATCACCAGGACGCCATTGTTTCGAAAATAAACAATTCGTTCCTACATTGGGCTCAATAAAATCTGAAATCAATAAAACCTTTCACGTCGATAGACTTTTTGATGATCCATGTTTCACCTAATGACCGTACAGGTATAATCGATATGCTATTTTTTTCCATTAAGGCAGAAGACGGCAGAATTTCTTAAAGATTGTGTCCTGATCTTGATTCGATCCTTTTCTCCGATTTTTTTTTGTCTTACATACCTGTGTGCGTATCATATAAATCGCTTAGGAAAACTAGCGCCTACTTTGATTTTTAGATTTTTGGATATGAATTTTATATTTTTGGGTATAAAAGATTATAAAAACTCCTTTCAAGAATTTATGGGCGTATCGATATCGATTAAGAGAGTTCTTTTGTGAATTTTAATGTAAGTTAAGAACACTTCGAGTTGCTATAATTTATGTAGTGATGAAACGCCGATATATAATTAGAAAGACGGTGTGGATTTTTCATAAACAAATAACATAAAAAAAGGGAAAGGTTAAATTTTAATCAATTCATATTATTCCTTTCTTCACGATAACGTCTAAACATTTTCAAGTCTAAATTACGTTGTTAATATACATTTATAAGATAAGTAGAGTTTTCTATGTTGAATGACCACATTGTAAGGGTCTATGTATAGAGAATAAATAGGTCAAAACAAAGTAGACAAATATCCAATTGGTACTAACTTAAATCCAAGTTTTAAATGAATTACTTCAACAACAAAATATCTGCCAATGAGTTGGACACAACTTTATTATTCTTGGGGCAATGCGTGTCAGTCAATATGCAGGGTGGATAGGAAAGACTAAGTGAATGGAGATTCACGGGCAGAGCTGCTGTCAATTATTTAACACTTAACTACGATTATGATCTATAACTCCAGTATATACCTAGAATCAATATTTCATTTCATTACTCAAAAATTTTCGCCACTTGGCTCACCACATACATACCCTTACATTCCGAAACTTAAATTTTTTACCAAAATTATAGATCATATATGTACATACATACCTCTACAATCTGACGAAATTTATTTTTTCTGTATTGCATTCCATGAAAATATAACGTTTTGAAGTTTTGAAAAGTGGCCCATTTTTGGAATGCTTCTCATTTACACCCACTACTGTTGTGTGAATATATTTTTAATTTTTTATACACACCGCTAGTAAAGCTTAAAAATAGGTAAGATATACATTTTTAAGCGATTAGCTTTTCATACCCTCTCCCCCCCCCTCATTGCGTGGCACGATAGTAAAGATAGGGGAAGCAATTACTTTACCAAATTTAGATAATACATTTACTAGGTCAATATATCATTTTGTTATACCCTACCTGAGAGCATATTGTGTTTGACTTACCGTTTGTAACGCTGAGAAATAATGATCGCACAGAGTCGCCAAGGGTACAAAAATATTTGTTGTCACTCAAAAACCTCAATTCCGAGTGACCGTCTGTCCGTTTATCTGTCCGTCTATCTACAACATAACTCGCGAAAGCTTTGACCTATCTTGCTGAAATTTTTATACTCTAGATGAAATCTGAGGGTTGTGCGAAGGGCTAACAAACTTTCGACAATAAGTAATATAAAATGTTAAGGAACCTGAATATCAGGAGGCCAAGGTCCGATTTGGGCTGTAGCGCCATTGTAGAAGTAGAAGTAGATGAAATCTGAGAGTATTATAAGTTTCCCACAAGGTTTGTAACGCCAAGAAATAAGGCTTGGAGGAAAAAATGAATGATACAGAAGTTCATATAATCACTCAAAACCGGATGTCCGTCCGTCTGTCTGTCTGTCCGTCCATCCGTGTCCTCTCCAGCTTGAGAACGCGTTGAGCTAGAAAGTTCAAATTTTGTATATGTCGTTTTTAACAAAAATGTAAGGTCAAGTTCGTGATCGAGCCAAATCGCTCCACCCCTTCTACCCCCGACCCCCCCTCCATACAAAATGACACAATTTCGCAATCTGACAATTAACGGATTTGCTCGAAAAGTACAACTGACACTGATCTGAAGTTTGGAATGTAATACTTTTATGACGATTCCAATTCACTCTATAAAAACAATTTGTTTCTTCCCCCTCCTTCCACCACCTCCCATACAAACTGTAACTTTTTCATGAAATGCTCTAAACCAATTTACTCAGTGCGTATAATAGTTATCGAGCTGAAATTGTGCAGGAAATATTTATTTAAAGTTATTAGTAAGAGCAAAAAAAAATGAGACGATTAGCTGTACCCCTTCTACCCCCTCCCATACAAAATTACACAATTTCGTAATTTCACAATAAACGGATTTGCTTCAAAAATATAAAAGCTATTGATCTGAAATTTGGAATATTTACTTTTATGATGATATAAATCTACTGTACAAAAGTCATTTGAGTCCTCTCCTTCCTTCCACCACCTCCCACACAAACTGCACTTTTTCATGAAATGCTCTAAGCCAATTTACTCAGTGCGTATAGAATTGATCGAGCTCAAATTGTGCACTAAATATTTATTTAGAGTTATTAGTAAAACCGAAAAAAATTAGATGATTAGCTTTACCACTTCTACCCCCTCCTATACAAAATGAAACAATTTCACAACTTTATAAAAAGTCGATTTTCCTGAAAAGTATGAATGCTACTAATCTGGAATTTAAAACATGTCAAAAGCATGATGTTTAAAGTTATTAAATATTATATTATATTAAAAAGTCATTAAAAACTCGCCCCTCCTTCTATCACCTCCCATACAAACTGCACTACTTCACTACATCCAATACAATAATTTTCTCAGTACCTATTAAATTTTTAAATCTTAAATTTTGCATAAAACATTTTGATAGCAACCTTAGCGTCACGTGAAAAAATTAGTTCAATGTCGTCACCCCCTCTACCACTTCCCCTACAAAATTTCTTAAGATACAAAAATTTCTTTTTCATCTAGAGTATCGCACGATTGGGCTTTATGCCCTATCGGACTCCTGTTATGTTTTATATATCATTTTTAGCAAAAAAGTAACTTTAGGTTCGTCAACAGGCCAAATCCCCCACTCTTTCTACCCCCTTCCATACGAATTTCATGAAATTTAGAAATTTAAAGAAATTGATTTTCTCCGAAACCATTTGAGCTATTGACTTGAAAATTAAGTCATAGCATGATGATGTGAATATCATTGACGTCAAAAAATATTAATCTAATCCTTTTACTCCTTCTACCACCTCCCATACAAATGCACAATTTTAAAAAATGCATTTATTCGGTTTTCATTGCAACTAGTAAAGCTAAAAGTACCAAATTTTGTCATAATTAATGTTATTACAATTGGAACCGATTTTGTAAGAGCTATCAAATTCACTTCACTCTTTCTACCCCCTCCCATACAAATTTCTCGAAATTTCGGAATTTTAAATAAATTATTTTTCTCCAAAACCGTCAAAGCTATCAACTTTAAATTTTGAGAAAAGTATACTATTATTAATATCATTGATGTCGAAAAATTTGGTTTTGATTCGAATACTTCTTCAGCCCCCTCCCATACAACGTATACCACGTTCAGTGTTATATACAAAAATTACAAACCTCCTCCCTCTGGTTTTACCACCTCTCACACAAAAGTCGCTATTCACTATTCGAAAGAATTTGAGATGACATATTTTCCGGTGCAATTAACTCTTTCCTATTTCATCTAGAGTAACATGTGATTGGGCTTTACGCCCAATCATAATTCTATTATGTTTTTTTTAAGGCACCGATTCTAACTTAGGAGGTCACACAGTTGTATCGATAAAAGAAGAGGATGAAATTTGGTAGTGTTAAGGTTTAGGTTTAGGTTGTAGGAAAGTGGTTCCATCGAACCACAATGCAATGGGGCCAGCTAGTTCATTCCATTGTACTCCCCCTATTTATTCTAAGATGGAAGTCACTCCTCTTGTTCGGTTTGCGAACCGTAGCAGTCTCGAATGTTGGACGCCTCTGAGGTCGTCTAGCTCTGAGAAGAATCTAGAGCCTAAGCAAAGAAGACGACTGTTGGAGATTTTGCGGACAGTGATAAAGATAATGTTCGATAGATTCTTCGTCTTCCTCGCAACCTCTGCAAAGGCTGTCGCTCGCAATTCGCATCCTATATGCGTGCAGCTTTAGCGAGCAATGACCTATGGTCAGGCCAACAATAGTTCGGATACTATAGCGACTACGTTATAACAGCTGAGCTGTAATATTTTTATTCGGTTCTCCCCAAAAGGATTTGGCCGTTCTACAGCAGTCCAGCTGCCGCCACTCCGCCAAGAAAGAATCCAGAATAGTTTGTTTGAAGCTAGTCTTCAGCACTATTTTCGCTATATCGACTGACTTCCTAGTGGAATTGATGTTAGCAGATCCTTGCCGTGGCGCTGACGACGAGTTAGTGGTTTTTGATCTAATGGCAGCTAGGCCCGCTGCTTGTTATATAAAAAAAATCAAGTGGAGGTAGTGAGAGAATTACCTCCAGGGCTGTAGTCGGTGTGGTTCTAAGAGCACCTATTTTACATAGACATGCCATCACACCAGCGCGCCATACCAAATAATTGGTCTGACAATAATGGTATACTTCTAGTGGATGAGGTGCGGCTTAAGGCTCCATCTCAAGCCGAATTTTTTTTTTGCAAGCGAAGAAAGCTACGGTAGCCTTTTTTGCTCGTTCTTGAATGTTGGCCTTCCAGAATAATTTGCTATCAAGAATCAGACCTAAATATATATATTTGATTCGAGAGGACCATATTGATACCCCGAATGTTTGGTGGATTGAAAGCATATGGTCTTCTTCTTCTGGAGAAGAGGACCAGATCTGTTTTTTGAGGGTTAATGGTAAGTCCTTTATCTAGTGCCCAGCTGTCTAACAGTTGTAAAGCGGACTGTATAAGGTTTCCTAGAACTAGCTCAAACTTACCAGTTAGCATGATGACAAGTCAAGTTGGTAGTGCTAAGGCCCAGTCGTGCGATTTTAAAAAATTTTGTAGGCGAGGTGGTAGATGAGGTGACGACATTGAACTAATTTTTTCACATCACGCTAGAGTTGCTATCGAAATTGTTTTCTACAAAATTTAGAAAAATTTAATAGGCACTGAGAAAACTTGTGTATTGGATTTATTAAAATTGTGCAGTTTGTATGGGAGATGGTAGAAGGAGGGGCGAGTTCTTAAAGACTTGTTCAGAAATAACTGTAAACATCATGCTTTTGACATGTTTCAAATTGTAGATCAGTAGCACTAATTTCAGGAAAATCGACTTATTGTAAAATTGTGTCAGATTGTTTCGAAGGGAGTAGAAGAAGTGAAGCTAATCGTCTATTTTTTTTTTTTTGCTTGTCTTACTAATAATTCTAAATAAATGTTTCAGCTCGATAAATTACATACGTACTGAATAAATTAGTTTAGACTATTTCATGAAAAAGTGTAGTTTGTATGAAAGGTGGTGGAAGAGAGGGGACGACTCAAAAAATCCTCATACTATAGATTGAAATCATCATAAAAGTAATATATCCAAAATTGAGATCAATAGCTTTTATGCTTTATGAACAAATCCGTTGTCAAATTGCGAAATTGTGTCATTTGGCATGGAAGGGGGTAGAAGGGGTGGAGCGATTTGGCCCATTTATGACCTTACTTTTTTCTCAGAAAAGACGTTAACGAAATTTGAACTTTCTAGGTCAACGCGTTCTCAAGCTAGAGAGGACACGGACTGACGGACGGACGGACATCCGGTTTTGAAATTTTCAGGTGAATGAACTTCTATATTATTCATTTTTTTCTCCGAGACTTATTTCCTAGCATTACAAACTTTGTGGCAAACTAATAATACTCTCAGATTTCATCTAGAGTATAAATATTATTTTATTTACTTTTCTGATTTTTATACTCTAGATGAAGTCTGAGAATACATATAAGTTGAGAATCGGCCTTTAGTTTTGATCAAGCCAATCATAGTCGGTTTTTGAATCCCAAAAGGTCGTTAACGTAAAATCCGGTCTAGTCCGAGGCACTGAATGTCTTTCTCTTATTAGTTAGTGAGGTAATTGTAAGATCACGGGTGATGCTCATGCTTTTTGAAATAACTAACGATCGCCCGAGTTACGGAATCATAATACGCATCGAGTCAGCACATTCCCAGACGCTATTTTTTCCCACATTATTTTCCCAAGCATTTTCATTTATATCATGTTACATAAATTCTTGCTTCTCAAATTGATATTGCACCTAAGAATTATCTGAATGTAAAATGTTTTTGTCACTTACTAGTTGAGACTCGAATAAAGTGGTCATCTTATAAATAATTTGTTTTTTTTATTTATTAATTCTCTGAAAATCATAAGTGGCGCAGTCGGTAGGATACGTGTTATCCTTTTTGAAAAATTAACATATCAACAGTACGAATTGTGACGGTTTCTCACTAAAAAGTGCTAGTGTCAATCGCAGGAATAGCGGTGTTTGTGACAAACGACGTGTTAATTATATCGCAGCAACAGCGGTGTTTGTAAAGAAAAGCGGATAATACTAGGAAACAACTCAACAGAAAGTTGGTGATTTTTAAATCTTTATTACACAATCGAACCAGTAAACGATGGCCATTTTACTGATGTTATACAGCTGCATGTAAGTCAAAACTTGAATTTATCTGATTTATTCCTTTGTTATCCTTAATCCTTCCTATGGAAAACAATACACAAAACCAAGAAATCGACGAACTATTAAATAAAATTTCTTCATTTTCAATTACTACAAGTGTTTCTGCCAATCCTTTGGAAAGTGACTCCAAAAGTGCTAAAAAAGTGAACCCAGCAAAATCGTCCGAAAATATTTTTAAAATGGAAAGAATACACGACGCAGTTAAAAATTTGCCCAAATTCGATGGGAATCCGCGATTATTGTTCGAATTCATAAGCAATGTTGAAGAAATCTTCGAAATCATTAAACATATTGACGGTACTCCCTACGGTAAAATAATACTACGTGCTGTGAGGAATAAAATCGAAGGTCCTGCCAACGAAGTACTAAATATGTACGGCACGACCCTCGATTGGGACGACATTAAGGAGAATCTCATCTTGCACTATTCGGACAAGAGAAACGAAACCTTCTTGATTCGTGACCTACATAATTTACGTCAAAATAACAAAACGTTGGAAGAATTTCACAGTGTAGTGATCGAAATTTTTGCAACAATGCAAAACCACATAAAAATTCACGAGAAAGATGAAAACGTAATTGCGGCAAAAAGAACTTTATATTCCGAAATGTGTCTAAATACGTTCCTCATTGGTCTCAAAGAACCTTTAGGTTCAACTATTCGTGCAATGAAACCAACTTCACTTGCCGAAGCATTTTCATTTTGTATAGAAGAACAAAATATATTTTACTCAAAAACAGATCAAAATTATGGTAAACCTCATAATAAAACACAAAAGATTAACTACCAAACCCAAGTTCCAATAACTTCACCCCAAAATCAAAGACAATATTCACGATTCAATACTACACCCCAACGACCCTTCAGATATTACCAACCCCAACAAAATTCTTTCCCACAGAACAGGCAATTTTCGCCACAGGGTAACCATCAAGGATCTCAACAATTTTCCCAACGGAAACGTTTACCACCCCCAGAGCCAATGGACTCAAACTCAAGTAATACTCGCTATAGACAACCAACTCAATATCAACCCCAACAAAATCCACAACGAAACAATTTTTTTAAACAAAACGGCCCAGCAAATTTTATTTCAGAAGAACTCCATAACCACGAAACGAATGAAAATTTCAACCAAGAAATAAATGAAAAATATAGCTACGAATCAAATGAAAACTCTCTCCCTAATCTAGACCAATTTTATACGAATGACCCAGAAACTGAATCTGAAGCGGTAATAGATGAAGAAAATTTTCCCATATCTGCCTCGACAAACCAATCGGATACCTAGACATAAATAAACACGGTTACATCCTTCCTTATATAAACATTTCAACACCACATGGACCTCCCCTAAAATTTTTAATTGATACCGGTGCTTCCTCTTCATTTATAAACCCAGAAATTATTTATCCAAAAGACATTATAAAGATACAACCAACCACAATCACTACTATACTTGGCAATCACAAGATAGACAAATTAGTGATACTGCCAAATTTTAGCGAATTTAATGAGCCAGGGACCAATAAATTTTTAGCATTTCAATTTCACCGATATTTCGACGGACTCCTTGGACTGGACACACTAACATCTTTAGGAGCTAAAGATGACCAAGTGAATCACGTCCTAATCACAAGAAACTCAACAATTACCCTAAACTACAAACCCAATTTTATGTCTGGAAGATACAATATAGCCCCTCATTCCAAGCAAATAGTTAAACTACCAGTAGATACGGAAAATAGTAACTTTTATATCAGAACTACAGAAATTAAGCCCAACCTTACAATACCAGAAGGAGTGTACAAAGCCAAAAATTGGTACGGTATAATGGAAGTGACTAATAATTCAGATGTCGACCAAATTCTATTCTTAGAACAACCATTAAAAGTTGAAAGATTTACACCACAAACATTTTCTGAAATAAACCATTTTAGCATCTCTCCCATGCATAACGAACCCTTAAATGAATCTAGTAATATCACAAACCTCATACGGTCTTCACACCTTAATTCAGAAGAAAAGAAATTACTTTTTAAACTATGTAAACAGTACGAGGAAATATTCTTCAGAGAGGGTGATAACTTATCTTTCACAAATAAAATCAAACATCGAATTCAACTTACGGATGATATCCCTATTTTCACCAAATCCTATAGATACCCGCATGTTCACAAAAATGAAGTACAACGCCAGATTACTCTCCATGGAGCTCCCCAATCTGGATCGTGCCGAAGAAAAAAGACGCCAGCGGCAAACAGAAATGGCGCCTAGTAATTGATTATAGGAAACTGAATGAAAAAACAATAGAAGATCGCTATCCCATTCCAAATATCAATGACATTTTAGACAAACTAGGCAAGTGTCATTACTTCTCAACCTTAGATTTAGCCAGCGGGTTCCACCAAATCGAAATGGAATCAAAAGATATAAAAAAGACTGCTTTCACAGTCGAAGGAGGGCACTACGAATACGTTCGAATGCCCTTCGGATTAAAAAACGCTCCTTCAACCTTTCAGAGAGTAATGGATAATGTTCTGCAAGATTTGCAAGGAAAAGTCTGTCTAGTCTACCTAGACGATATCATTATCTTTTCTACATCCCTACAAGAACATATCGAAAACCTCAAAAAGGTTTTTGACAAATTATTAGAATCTAATTTCAAAATTCAAATTGATAAATCTGAATTTCTACGTAAAGTCGTCCTATTTGTTATGCGAGTCGTACACTGACAGATTCTGAGATTAACTACTCGACGATCGAAAAGGAACTGCTAGCGATTGTTTGGGCGACTAAATATTTTCGCCCATACCTTTTCGGACATAAATTCAAAATAGTAACATACCATAAACCACTGTTGTGGCTTATGAGCCTAAAAGACCCAATTTTTCGACTCGTACGTTGGCGACTTAAATTGGAAGAATTTGACTACGAAATCGCGTATAAAAAAGGTAAACAAAATACCAACGCGGATGCACTAAGTCGAATCAAGATTGGAAGAGATCCAGACAATAATAACATTGAACTAAACATTAACGAATCCACAACAAATAATGCAATCCAATCAACAAATGGGTCGACCATTCACTCAGCAGAAGAAAACCTAGACGATGGGATACACATATCCGAACGTCCTCTCAACGAATTTAATCTTCAACTTATTTTAGAAAAATCAAACGAACCCCCACACACATTGGTAGAAGCAATATTTAAAAATAAACAAAGACGAAGAATTCGTTTGAAGGACTACTCAGAATCAATTTTAACAGATATTTTCAAAAAATATTTGCCGCCAAATAAGGTAACAGCAATCTATACAACAGATGAAATATTTAAACTAGTCCAATCAACCTTTTCCAAATTTTTCTCCAATAGTAATACTCTCAAATTAATCAGATGCACTGAAATACTAAAAGACATACAAGAGGAAGATGAACAGGATAAAATTATAAACGACTATCACACAAAAAGTAACCATAGAGGTATAAACGAAACACTTCTCCACCTTAAACGCGAATATTTTTTCCCTTATATGAAAACAAAAATCACAAAAACTATTAACAATTGTGGAAGTTGTAAACGTCTTAAATATGACCGAAACCCCCCCAGACCCTTATATCAAATTCCCGAAATTACAGAAAAACCCCTTGATATATTACACATTGACATATATAGCATAAACAATAAACAAATTCTTACCGTAATAGATAAATTTTCGAAATTCTCAGCGGCCTATACTCTAAATGTACGCAATAGCCTCAATATCGTTAAGTCCATTAAACACTTTATAAGCCTTCACGGCATCCCAAAGAAAATTGTCTCGGATCAAGGAACAGAGTTCACTTCAAATCTCTTCAAAGATTTTTGCCAACAATATAATATTGAACTCCACATTACTTCGTTCCAGCAAACTAGTAGCAATGGCGTAGTAGAACGCATGCACTCTACATTCACAGAAATTTATAGAATTATTTATGACAAAAACAAGGATAGAGATCACGACGACATCCTTAATGAAACAATAACCTCCTATAATAATGCTATACACTCTGTAACGCAGCACACACCCTTTGAACTTTTTAATGGAAAAACCCATTCATTTAATAAAAACATCCAATATGATAATACCCATGAATACTTACAAAAACTTAACGAATACCAAGCAAAATTATACCCACAGGTTAAAGAGCATATCTAAAAAGTAGTAACCAGAAACACAGAAAAATTAAATAAAGACAGGGAACCCCTTACCGAAATGAAGGAAAACGAAATTATTTTAAGAAAAGAATTTAGAAGAAATAAGTTAACACCTAGATTTAGCGAACATAAGGTTAGACATGACAGAAACATAACAGTAATTACACATGACAATAAAAAATTACATAAATCTAAAATCAAACGTAAACGAAAATTTCAGGATTCTCATGACCAGACACGGACTACAGACGAATGCACAGAGATTGGAACTTCATGACTTGAACAACAGCAAAGGACTACTTTCACTACGACTTGGAAACGCAAAAATAATAGAAGACTATAACAGGCTTATACCCATAGTTAAACTGGACAACTACAAAGACAACATCTACAAAATCACGGACTCCCTTAAGACCATAACGACGGACACTGACACCAAACAAATAACAAACCTTATTAGAATTACGGAAATTAAGATAAAAGAACTTAACCACAAATTAGACACTTTAATCCCGAAGCGTAGAAACAAAAGAGGACTTATCAATGGTCTTGGCTCTGTCATTAAAGTTATTACTGGCAACATGGACGCCGAAGATGCTTCTCAACTGAACTTAGAAATCGAAACCCTTAAATCAAACCAACGGGAAATCAATATACAAGCAAATAAACAAACCGCACTAAACCATCAAATGATCGAACGGTTTTACAACATTACAAACCATATAAACATACAACAAGAAATTATTCAAAATTACTCAAATCAATATCGCAACAAAATCAAAGAAGAAAACCATTATTTAAAACAATTGCAATACATTACACAAATTAACTACAGTATAGATCTATTGAATAGTCACCTTTGAAACATTGGAGAAGCAGTAATACTTGCAAGATTAAATATAATATCAAAATTTATCCTAAACCCTAAGGAGCTGACAGCAATCAGCAACATGTTCGAAAATCAATCAATACAAGTAAATTCCGATGAACAACTGTACGAATTTCTTGGTTTACAGGCATATTACAACAACACAAATATAATATTCAATATTTTGATTTCCCGAATCCCAAACAAAAAATTCTCCCTTTTTCACCTAATTCCTTTACCAATAAATAAAACCCTATCCATTATCACAAAACCCTTTTGTGCCCTTAATGAACAGATAATTCAATGTTTCGACGAAGCATGTCCAAAGATAGAAGGAACTTACTACTGCAAAGAAGCAACACATCAGGAAAGGACGAGGGACTCTAAATGCATTGCGAATCTTATACAGGACAAACCAGCTTCTTGTAATCTAACAGAAGTTCTAGACGAAATAAAAATCTACTCACCACAACCTAATTATTTACTTCTGATTAATACTCCACCAATAGCAATCAATTCATCCTGCGAATCAAAACAACGACACGCAAAGGGCCAAACACTCCTTCACTTTGAAAACTGTTCAGTAGAAGTCAACGGAATTACTTACGAAGATAACTGCATCACCTACTGGGATGATGTACTCATATACCCTTCAATTTTCAACAAGATCAACGCTACAATCAATAATTCTAATAAACTTAACTTACAAAAACTCAAGGCTTACCACTTCGAAACAAATCAGCTATCAAATTATTAACTACAGAAACCAGTAAAAAGGACATCGCACTCATTATCCTCGCAGTCATCATAGCACTTACCTTCATCATCAGCATCCTATATACCAAATTCGTGACTTCATCGCATTTATCAAAAATCAACATCAACACCAACATCCTGAAAACAGAACCAGAACCATCCATCAAGGCTATAGCAGAGGACATTCCGAATCGACTCCTTTGGGCGTCGCTTCATTCCAAGGCGGGAGGAGTTACGGAATCATAATACGCATCGAGTCAGCACATTCCCAGACGCTATTTTTGCCCACATTATTTTCCCAAGCATTTTCATTTATATCATGTTACATAAATTCTTGCTTCTCAAATTAATATTGCACCTAAGAATTATCTGAATGTAAAATGTTTTTGTCACTTACTAGTTGAGACTCGAATAAAGTGGTCATCCTAGAAATAATTTGTTTTTTTTTATTTATTTATTCTCTGAAAATCATAAGTCCCGCGACTTTGTCCGCGGAAGAATGGCAAAATAAGCAATTTTTGAGAATGTACTTAGTAATATGTACATTATGAGAGATATATAATCTGTTTAATTTAATGGCTCTTTAAACAAAACGGTTTGTATTTTGTTGGAATCAGAAGCATAAATTATTAAGTATGAAATCACGATACTCGCATTTGTATGGGACAGGCTCGTGATGAAATCAATCCCGTGATTTGAGATCATATTAGTATGGAAGAGCGTTAAGGACATGTGAATAGTTTGTGTTAATTAAAAAAAAGACCAAATAAAATAATGTTAAGCTTGAAACCAGAACAGGACTACGATTTTGCGTAAAGCTATAGATGAAATCGAAATTTTTGTGATGTTAAGGAATTTTGTATGGGGAGTGGTAGAAAGGGTAACAGTACTGAACTAATTTATTTTACATCATGCAAGAGTAGCTCTAAAAATGTTTTGTACCAAATTTAAACTTGAAAAATTGAATAGGTACTGAGAAACTTAATGCATTAGATTTAATAAAATTATGCAATTTGTATAAGAGGTGGTAGAAGGAGTTGGGGGTTTTTGGTGATTTTTCGACAAACAACTATAATCATAATGAAATTGATATATTTATACTCTAGATGAAATCTGAGAGTATATTGTGTTTGCCTTACCGTTTGTAACGCTAAGAAATAATGCTCGCACAGAGCCGCCAAGGGTACAGAAATATTTGTTGTCGCTCAAAAACCTCGATTCCGAGTGACCGTCTGTCTGTCTGTCTGTCTGTCTGTCTGTCTGACCGTCTGTGCGTCTGTCTACAGCATAACTCTCGAACGCTTTGAGCTATCGTGCTGAAATTTGTTGTGTGTAATTTTTAGCAAAAAAGTAACTTTAAGTTCGTGAATGGGCTACATCCCCCACTCCTTCTGCCCCCTCCCATACAAATTTCATGAAATTTCGAAATATTACGAAATTGATTTTTCTTTCAAACTGTTTAAGCTATCGACTTGAAATTTAGGTCAAAGTATTATGATATAGATGTCATTAATATCACGGAATATTGACCCGATCCCCTCACCCCTTCTACCACCTCCCATACAAATGGACAATTTTGAAAAATACATATTTTCGATTTTCATTGAAACTAGTAAAGCTGAAAAGACGAAATTTTGTCAGAATTAATTCTATTACAATTGCAATTTATTTTAAAAATAATTATCACCTTCACCTCACTCCTTCCACCCCCTCCCATACAAATTTCACGAAATTTTGAAATTTAAATTAAATTATTTTTCTTCGAAACTGTCAAAGCTATCAACTTGATATTTTATATAAAGTATACAAATAGAAATAATAATAATACGAAAAAAATTTGTTTTGATCCGTACACTCCTTCTACCCCCTCCCATACAAATGTATAATTTTTGTTAAATGCATTATATCGATTTCCATTCAAACTAGAAAAAGTACAAACTTCAAATTTTGCCAGAATTTGTTTCTTAATAATTGAAATAAGTGTTACAAAAAATTATCAGCTCCGCTTCACTCCTTCTACCACCTCCCATACAAATATCTCTATTATACATTCAAGAATAGAATTTCTCCTTCAAGTATATGAGAGCTATCGACTTTGAAATTGAATCAAAGCATGGTGATAAGGATGATGATAAGCAGTTTCAAAATTATATTAAATGCTCCACTTCCTCTGCCACCTCCCATACAAAATCCCCAATTTCAGGAAGACTACGACCAATTTCATTAAAAATAATGAAAACTTAAAACTTTAAATTCAGCAAAAAACATTTTGCATGCTATGTTCGGTGTCAAATACGAAAAATACAAACCTCCCCCTCTACTTCTACCACCTCCTATGCAAAAGTCAATTTTCACTATTCGAAAGAATTTGAGATGACATATTTTCCGGTATATTAAAGTCACTTCCATCTCATCTAGAGTATAATATGATTGGGCTTTAGGCCCAATCATAATTCTGTTATGTTTTAAATATTAGATTAGTAACGTTCACACTTTTGAAGAAAATCGAACTTTTGAAAAGTTGTGGAATTGTGTCGCATTGTATGGGAGGGGGTAGAAGGAGTGAAGCTAATCGGTTAATTTTTCCCGATATTAATAATAATGCCAATTAAGGATTTGATACAAAATTTTAACTCGATGGAAGTTATACGTACTGGAAAAATTGGTTTAGAGTATTTCATGAAAAAGTGCACTTTGTATGGGAGGTGGTGGAAGGAGTGAGGGGTTCTTAGTAGCTTTTTTAAGAAACTACTGCAATCATCATGTAGTTGATATATTTTAAATTTCAGATCAGTAACATTCACACTTTCCAAGAAAATCGGATTTTTGAAAAATCGTGGAATCGTGTCACATTGTACGGGAGGGGGTAGAAGAAGTGAAGCTAACCGATTAACTTTATCCCGATATTTATAATAATGCTAATTAAGGATTTGGTTCAAAATTTTAGCTCGATGGAATTTATACGTACTGAGAAAATTGATGTATAGTATTTAATGAAAAAGTGTAGTTTGTATGGGAGGTGAGTGAAGGAGTGGGGGTATTTAAATAATTTGTATATTTAAAGACTGCATTTATAACAGAAATAATTTATTCTAAATTTCAAATTAATAATTCTTATAGTTTCCAAGATTATTACATGTTATTAAAAATAAGTCACTTTGTATGGGAGGGGGTAGAAGGCGTGAGTGGAGGGAAATGAAACCAATAGCAGATTACATCTTGGAGCTTACGTAATAAACTGTGAAAGTTTCATTACAATCGGTTTAGCCGTTTTTGCGTGAAAGCCGGACAGACAGACAGACAGAAGAATTTTAAAAACGTGAGTTTCTGCTTAGTTATTACTAAAATAAAGCAAAAAAGTAAGTTATAGCCATTTCTAAACAAATAACAGACAGACACTACAATTATATTATATGTATAGATTACACAGAAGGACATGAGCCCACTCAAAAGCTTCAAAGCCGGATGTCCATCCGTTTACCCGTTTATTCGTCCATCCGAGCGCTCTCAAACTTGAGAGCGCGTTGTTCTAGAGAGTTCCATATTTTGCGCAAGTTATTATTTTCGAAAAATTAAGGTAAAGTTCGCGATTCTTTGCCCTCCCATACAGAATGACAAAATTTCATAAATTTACAGTGAGTCAATTTTTTGTGAAAGCATGAAAATTGATGATATGATATTTTTGTGATGATATCAGTTCTTAGTATAAAAATTACAAATCACGATATATACAATTTCTCAGTACCTTTCAAATTCATGGAGCTGTGAAAAAATTAGTCTAATCCTGCCGCACTTTACACCACCTCACGTTTTCAAATTTCCTCGATAATTATAAAGATGTTGAAGATATAACTATTTTTTGTAAAACACTATAAAGTTGACTTTAGTACGATGTGTAAAAATTAGATCAATTTTTTTGGCATTTTCATAATATATAACAGACATTTGGAATTTTAAAAATCTAAGGAACATTATTTCCAACAATACTAAGCAATAATGGACTCAAATGATTACCATGAGGCACATCAGATGGTACAATTTAAAAAGATGAATTCGTGTTGTTGATTTTTGTTCGTGAGATAAGATTTGATCTAATTAAAATAATAGCCTCATTTAAATAAAGCTAGTCAGGCCTTTGGTATTCTTCCTCTTTTTAAAGATTTAGGGAGATATCCTTTCGCACGAAGCTGCGAACTTTTGAAATATGTGTCATTCAGTGCTGTTATATGGTTGTACTATATGGAAAGTGATCAAACGACATCTCCAACGACGAACAATGGAGTGCAAATGGACAGAATAAAATACATTGAGTTAGTCTATATTGAAGCGAGCAGTTGAATTAAAGGCCGTTGCCCTTAAGATCGCGCCTCGTACAAGAGAACTGTTGCAGTTCTATGCCCCCATAGGGTACCTTAAGAGAAAATTGATATATGTATTTTGTAGTAAAAGCTTCGAAATTATATGGCTATAACATTTTTTCTTACAAGATAGCGATTTGTAAGAAAGTTTTTAACAGTTAAAACTATCGAAAAAGTAAAGCAAAGATGGTCTCTTTTAACAACTAATATTCAAATTAATCTTTTTATCCAAAACATATACAAATAGTAGTTTATATTTTTGAAAAGTGGTATTCTTGTTAAATATGTAACATTCGCGAAAAATCTAGAACTAAAAGAAAAGAAAACCCCAATCAAGACTGAGATAAATGCTGAAGCTAGTCGCATAAATGCTTGAAAAATTATTAAAACATCAAAGATGTGTTTTTTTTTAATGTACCATATCTACGCAATTACAGACATTAAATATCCCAGAACGATAAAGAAATTTCCGGCTATCCTTCTGGCTATCTGCCACGTGCTCCTATACAACTTCTGCGCAATGACCCTTCACTACCAAAAAAGTGAATACTCATCAACGTAAAGTGTAATAAGCGTGCCACAAAGACCAAAAGGGAAGAAATCTAGATTAATTGATTGTTATTCAAGATAGCCCAAGGGGCTTAACCAAACGTTACAGAAACCTGTTCCGATCGTATTATGTATAATAACCTTAACATTAAGAACGAATACAGACATAAGCTATTAACTATTACGATAAGGTTTTAATGTTATGTACTTACACTACAGGTAGTTGCGCAAGTCAACAAATAGTAGGATGGGTTATATCTACACATCGTTCACAACCTGTCTAAACTTTACGCATGGCTGTACCATCAATAGTTGTGCGGAGGGTGGCATCATGCTCATGCATGAAGCTACAAGTTGTTGATTATTGTGAGGGTAAATATCAAATTTTCCACATGCATTTCTATAAAATGTAAATTTTATTGCAATTATCCATGAAAATTGACATTCAGAAATTGATGTCATCATGGCGTGTAGTGTACGCAAGGATATTTACTTTATATACCGAAAGAAATTATTGAGAAGGCACATAAATCGTAAATTTTTTTCAATTCATCAAAATATAACTTTTGATTACAACAGCATAAAAGTAATAAAATCCTTCAAACATATTATAAAAACTGCCAACAAGTCGGGCGAAACTTTATTATTCTTGGGACAAGTTGCGGATGAGTGGAAAGTCAATATGCAGGTTACAGTGGTTAGGGAAGGCTAAGTGAAAGGGAGTTCTTGGGCAGGGCTGTTGTTAATTTAACAATATTTCATTCGTTTCTGCACGTTTCGGTTTTCATTAGGGGAGGAGGAGGGATAATAGTAAGGGTGGGTGGATGTTAATAGCTTTTCAATTAATTGCTTGAATCACGTCCAATATTCTCTGTATAGAATGTGTTTCATAGACGAAGTTGCATAGAATTTTCATAAAATTCGGTGTATTTTACATTGACGAAACCGAACATTTGTATGGAAGGAGGTAGAGAAGGTAGGGGAATTGTAAAATTTGTAATGAATTTATTTCATTTCTTTTGTAAGGTGTTTGTATATACAAAAGATCAAGTTCGTAGCTTTTAATTTGTTGGTTATTAGTTAATTTAATGAAATTGCTCGAAATCATACTTTTGTATGGAAGGTGGTAGAAGGGCATTCGCGATCTCCAAACTTTTGACGCAATTTCGTTTCAATTATTTTTAAAAGTTTTTGTGCAAAATTTCAAATCGATAGCTTTTAAGAGTTAGCTGATAACTGATTTCTTAAAAATGCTTGAAAAAATAATTTTGTATGGGAGGGGGAGAGGAATCGTAAATCTTGTAATGCAATTTTCTTTCTTTTCTGTTCTAAGGTGCTCGTACAAAATTTCAAGTTCGTGGCTTTTAATTTGTTGGTTGTTAGTTGATTTAATGAAATTGGTCGAAATCATACTTTTGTATGGGAGGGGGTAGAAGGGCAAGCGCGATTTCAAAACTTTTAACGTAATTTCATTTCAATTATTTTATTGATTCTTTAAAAATGGTCGAAAAAATATTTTTGTATGGGAGGGGGTAGAAGTCTTAAAGGTTTCCGACCAGTTAATATTTCATGTATTTAGGGATTTTTTTTAAATGCATTTCGCAAATTTTCAAGTTTCTACCTTAAAATTTCACTCAAAAATTTTCAGTTTATGTATTTTTTTCAATACACATGAAACACCTTGTGCACGTTAGCCCGGGGGGGTCGATTTATAACAATTATGGATTAAGCTATTATTATTTTTCTATGTATATCAATTAGACGTATCCACATGCAAAATTTATACTTTATATCTTTCACCAGAGCCCTAAAAAAATCACTCAAAATTTTCGATATTTTTGCTTGTCACCTCCCTCCCCTTACACTTCCCAACTTAAAATTTACCAAAATTAACTATTATGTAGTTCTACAATCTGACAAATTTTCGATTTGATATCTGTACTCTTTTTTGAGATATAAGGATTTGTAATTTTGAAAAGTGCGCCATTTCCAATTCCCCCCTCTACTATTATTTCAACATGTTATATTTTTTTGTATTTTTCTAGTATAGCTTAATATACATTTTAAGTTTCAATTACATAACTTAAGAGATAGTTGAGATATTCATTTTTAAGTGTTTTTCTTTCCACCCACCTGACCCTCCCCCTTACAATAATTAGCCACTTTCTAAGCTGATTCCGATGGAACTTTATGCCACCTTGACGGTTTTAAAATATAAATTTTTTACGATAAGTAATTTCGAAGATATAATCATTTGAAAAAACAATTCGGCCGACAATTTGTTTTCAGCCCCCCCCTTTTCGGACTCCAATGGATAAAAAAAGTAAATTATTTTTAAAGTTTTTCCCATAAACTTCTCTATATCTCTACTGATTTTCAACTTTCTATCTGCATTCGTGGCGGAGATATTAGCAAGTGTAGCTTTCGACTTTTTCCCTCCCCCGCCTCCCCCTTCCACCCAACACCCCCCAAAATTTAGAAAATATAGCTCACTTACCTAATCAACAACACACCTAAAAACGAACATTCTACCTTTAACGGTCTCGGAGATATGAGTCCATATGTACTGCGTACGGCGGGACGGATTTTTTTTTTTTGCTTTTTCAGGCTAATTTAGTCATGAATCACGAAAAAAAAAATTTCAGGGTAGCAAATTTTTTTTTCTTGTGCCGATCATAGTACTTTATTATTAGAATAATAAAGTAAAATGCATTCACCCATTCTGCCATCTCTCATATGAGGCTATGAAAACAAAACTGGTTTATACCCAATTAGTTTCTATTATGGCTAGGCCAGTGTTGCTCTCATAACTTAGAAGCGGTTTTAATTTAGGGGCTAGTGGGGCTCATCCCCACCAGAATTTGCAGTTCCAAAATGATAAAATGTCTCAAGGGAAATCTAAAATAAAACATAACAGAATTATGATTGGGCGTAAAGCCAAGTGCTTATTGAAATTATTAAGGGACAAATTCTGGCAAAATTTTACATTTGTACATTTCTAGTTTTAATGTAAATCAATATAATGCTTTTACCAAAATTATGCATTTGTATGGGAAGGGGTAGAAAGAATATACAGATCAAACCAAAAGTTTTTGTCGTCAATGATATTTCTATTGTTATACTCTCCACAAAACTTAAAGCCGATAGCTATGACAGTTACAAAGAAAAATTATTTAATTGAAAATTAAAAATTTCGAGAAATTAGAAATTTTGGGAAAGAGTGAGATGAAGTTGATAATTTTTTCAAAACAGATTGTAGTTATAATAAAAACATAACAGGCCTACGATTGCGCGTAAAGCGCAATCTTACCATACTCTAGATGAAATAGAATTTTTTGTGATCCCAAGAAATTTTATATGGGAAGTGTTAGAAGGGATGATAGCATTGAAATAATTTTTTCGCCGTCATGCTAAAGTAGCTACAAAAATGTTTTATTCAAAATGCTTACTCCAAAAATTGAATGGGAACTGAGAAAATTAGTGAGCTAGATTTAGTGAAAATGTGCAGTTTGTATGGGAGGTGGTAGAAAGAGTATATTATAAAATTGACATCCCTTAAATTTCAGACTAGTGCCATTCATACTTACAGTTGTTAAACTGTGTCATATTGTATGAGAGGGGGTAGAAGCAGTGAAGGTAATCAAATATTTTTTTCTGATCTTAGTGATAATACTAATTAAGTATTTATTACAAAATATGAGCTCAATAAATGTTATTTGTACGTTTTGAGAAAATCGTCTGTAGATTTGAGTTATTATGAAAGTAATATATCCCAAAATTCAGATTAATAACTTTTATACTTTTAGAGTAAATCCATTTAATATCAAAATGGGAAATTGTGTTATTTTGTAGGAGAGGGGGTAGAAGGGGTGAAGCTAATCGTCCAATTTTTTTGGCCTTACTAACAATTTTAAATAAATATTTGGTGCACAATTTCTGCCCGCTAAATTTTATACGCACTGAGTAAATTGGCTTACAGTAATTCTTGACAAGTACAGTTTGTATGAGAGGTGATAGAAGGAGGGTAAGGACACGCATAATTTATATGGTAGAATGATATTATAATAAAAGTAATATATTCCAAATTTCAGGCCAATAGCTTTTATACTTTGCGAGCAAATCCATTTATTGTCAAATTGCGCAATTGTGTCATTTTGTATGGGAGGGGGTAGAAGGGGTGAAGCTAATCGTCCAATTTTTTTTGACCTTACTAACAATTTTAAATAAATATTTCATATACCTTTAACTACTTCTTGTTTAAATATTGCTAATTTAGCTTTATGTGGAATACCTTTTTTATCTGGGTTTTATTCTAAGGATTTAATTTTAGAATTAGTTGAGATATCTTATTTAAATATATTTAGTTTTTTTTATATTTTTTTTCTACTGGATTAACTGTTTGTTATTCTTTTCGATTAGTATATTATTCTTTGACAAGCGAAGTTAATTGTTTACCTATAAATTATTTATTTGTTGAAAGTTGATTTACCTAGTCGTGTCATAAGTTCTGTCACACGTATATGGGCAATTTTCGTATAAATGAAAAAGAGTTTTTGACAAAGGAAAATATATTTTATTTTGGCATACTAATGGAAGTAAAATAAGCAACAAATTATTCAAAGTGGCCGCCTTTAGCCTTAACACAGCTCTTTAATCTGTTGGGCCAGTCATCGATAGCAGTACGCACTGTTTCTAGCGGAAAATTAGCTACTGCTTCTGTCAAAGATCGCTTAAGGCTCTCGATATTTGGGTGTCGTCTCGTGCACACCATGGACTCTAACTCCGCCCACAGTTTGTAGTCCAGGGGATTCAAATCTGGGCTCCCAGAAGGCCATTCCGTCGCCCTTATAAACTGTGGAATATTGGTTTCCAACCACGCTTGTGTGGTTCGAGCTTTGTGGGCTGGCGCAGAATCTTGCTGGAAAACCCAATGTCCATTGTTGAATAGCGTAGAGTTCAGCGGCTTCACACATCCCTCCAGGATGTCCGTTTGATAATTTTTCGCTGCAGTTTTTACGCCTTTTTCGCAAAAATGAAGCTCGGTGACCCCTTCGTAGCTGACACCCCACCATACCATGACTGATGCTGGATGATGTCCTCGCTGTACCCTAGTGGCAACTTCTCGGGCTTCTATGGAGCTGTGGGCATACACCTTATCATTTTGGCGGTTGAAATGTTCCTCCACCGTAAAAATTTTTTCATCGGTAAATAAAATTTCTCGATGTTTGTTGTTGCCGTACCGCCGAAGGAGCTCTTTCGATCTGGTGCTCCTAATTTGCTTCAACTGCTCAGTCAGCAAATGTCCCGTTGATCGTCGAAAGGCACTCATCCCGAGGTCAGATTTTATGATGCGAGACATACTTCGGGTGGAGATGTTCATCTCTCGAGCCATGATTCGTTGTTTAAGAAGCGGATTTCGACGAATTCGACTCTCGACCGCTTTGATGGCAGCAGAAGAACGTACATCACGCGGACGTCCAGAACGAGGTCGATCTTCAATAGTCTGGATCGCGTTATATCTCTGGATCGCACGATACACAAATCTTTGCGTTATTTTTAACGGGCACAACAACTTGAAAATTTCACTCGCGGATTTTCCACACTTATGTAGTGCAATCACTGCAGTTCGGTTTTCTATTACACCCCATTCCATCTTCACACGTTAACGAACACACTTTAAATGACCATCAACTGTCAACAACATTATGACGTTTATAAAACTGGCCGATATTGAAATATCACTCATAAAATAAAGTTGTTGCCAATGTGAGAAATTATGTGACAGAACTTATGGCAGGACTAGGTATATTGCGTGGGATATTAGGATTAATAATTATGAGAATTATAGGGGGATGCATATTAAGATGATTAATTTTACTTTATTATTTTAATAATAAAGTATTGTGATCGACTTGGGAAAAAAAAAAATTTGCTACCCTGAAATTTTTTTTTTCATGACTAAAATAGCCTAAAAACGCAAAAAAAACATAACAGAATTATGATTGGGCTTAAAGCCCAATCATATGATACTCTAGATGAGATGGAAATGACTTTAATATCCCGGAAAATATATCATCTCAAATTCTTTCGAATAGTGAATAGGGACTTTTGCATAGGAGGTGGTAGAAGTAGAGGGGGAGGTTTGTGTTTTTCATATATGACACCGAACATGACATGCATAATGTTTTTTGCTGAATTTAAAGTTTTTAGTTTTCATTATTTTTAAAGAAATTGGTCATAGTCTTCCCGAAATTGGGGCATTTGTATGGGAGGTGGCAGCGGAAGTGGAACGTTTTAGATAATTTTCAAACTGCTTATCATCACCCTTATCACCATGCTTTGATTCGATTTCAAAGTCGATAGCTCTCATAAACTTGAAGGAGAAATGCTTTTCTTGACTTTATAATACAGATATTTGTATGGTAGGTGGTAGAAGGAGTGAAGCGGAGCTGATTTTTTTTTTAAGACTTATTTCAATTATTAAGAAACAAATTCTGGCAAAATTTGAAGTTTGTACTTTTTCTAGTTTGAATGGAAATCGATAAAATGCATAACAAAAATTATACGTTTGTATGGGAGGGGGTAGAAGGAGTGTACGGATCAAAACAATTTTTTTTCGTATTATTATTATTTGTATTTGTATACTTTATACAAAATATGAAGTTGATAGCTTTAACAATTTTCAAGAAAAATAATTTAATTCAAATTTCAAAATTTCATGAAATTTGTATGGGAGGGGGTAGAAGGAGTGAGGTGAAGTTGATAATTATTTTTAAAATAAACTGCAATTATAGCAAAATCAATTCTGAGAAAATTTCGTTTTTTCAGCTTTACTAGTTTCAATGAAAATCGAAAATATGTATTTTTCAAAATTGTCCATTTGTATGGGAGAAGGAGTAAAGGGATCGGATCAATATTCAGTCATATTAATGACATTTATATCGTTATACTTTAACCCAAATTTCAAGTTGATAGCTAAAATGGTTTCAAAGAAAAATCAATTTCTGAAAATTTGGGAATTTCGTGAAATTTGTATGGGAGGGGGTAGAAGGAGTGGGGGGATGTGGCCCGTTCACGAACTTAAAGTTACTTTTTTGCTAAAAATGACACTCAACAAATTTCAGCACGATAGCTCAAAGCGTTCGAGAGTTATGCTGTAGACAGACGCACAGACGAACAGACGGACAGACGGACAGACGGACAGACGGACAGACAGCAACTCAGATTCGAAGTTTTTGAGCGACAACAAATATTTCTGTACCCTTGGCGGCTCTGTGCGAGCATTATTTCTTAGCGTTACAAACGGTAAGGCAAACACAATATACTCTCAGATTTCATCTAGAGTATAAAAATCCGTCTGTCTGTACGCCGTCCGCCGTCCGCCGTACGCCGTACGCCGACGTGTACGCTCAGCGCACATTAACTCCCAAACCCTTCAAGATAGAAAGTTCATTTTTGGAGGGATTGTAGGTAGTTGCGGATCTCAGGCGAATACCCATTTTGGGGGGTGTACGGGTTCAGGGGGAGGCAGGGGGAGGCAGGGGGAGCGCTTAAACCGAAAAATACGAATTCAAATATCTCAACCATGGTTACAGCTAGGAAGCTAAAAATCAACACACATATAGAAAAGTTTGTGGGACAACTTTTAAAAATAATTTATTTTTTTTATCCATTGGGGTGCGAAAAAGGGGGGCTAAGAGCCAATTGGCGGCCGAATTTTTTTTTCAAATGATTATATCTTCGAAATTACTACCCATAAAAAATTGATATTTTGAGAGAATTAAGATGGCATCAAGATCTACTAGAATCAGTTTAGATAGAAGCCAATTCTTGTAAGGGGGAGGGTCAGGGGGGGTGCAAGGAAAAACACTTAAAAATTAATATCTCGATTGTCTCTTAAGCTATGTAATTGAAACTTGAAACGAATACTAAACTTTACTAGTGACATATGAAAAAAATATAATATATGGACATAATAGTAGTGGGGGGAAATGGGGAGCATTTAAAAAATGGCGCACTTTCCAAAACTACAAATCACCAAATCTCAAAATTGAGTACACATATCAAATTGAAAATTTGTCAGATTGTAGAGCTATATAATCTTTAATTTTGGTAAAAAATTTAAGTTGGGGGGTGTAAGGGGAGGGAGGTGGGAAGCGAAAATGTTGAAAATTTTGAGTGATTTTTTTATGGCTCTGGTAAAAGATACAAAGTTTGAATTTTGCACGTCGACACATCTATTTAATGTACATGGAAAAAAAGTAATAATTTGTTCCAAAATTGTTATGCACCGAAGTGGAGGTCTAACGTGCACAAAGTGTTTCATGTGCAATGAAAAAAACATATAAACTGAAAATTTTTGAATGAAATGTTTAGGTAGAAACTTGAAAATTTGCGAAATGCATTTAAAAAAATTTCCAAGAGTTTAAAATATTAACTGGTCGAATATCTTTAAAACTTCTACCCCCTCCCATACAAAAATTTTTTTTCGACCATTTCTAAGAAATCAATTATCACTTAACTATTAAATGCTATCAATTTGAAATTTTGCACAAGAACTTACAAAAATAGTTGAAATAAAATTACGTTAAAAGTTTTGAGATAGCACTTGCCCTTTTACCCCCTCCCACACAAAAGTATGATTTCGACCAATTTCATTAAATCAACTAATAACTAACAAATTAAAAGCTACAAACTTGAAATATTGTACAAGCACCTCACAAAAAAAAAGAAATAAAACTGCATCACAAATTTTACGATTCCCTTACCTCCTCTACCCCCTCCCATACAAATGTTTGGTTTCGTGAATTTAAAATTCACCGAATCCAATGAAAATTCTATGCAATTTCGTCTATGAAACTGACATTCTATACAAAGAATATTGGATTTGGTTCAAGCAATCAATTAAGAAACTATTAACATCCACCCACCCTTACTATCACCCTCCCCCCTCCCTTCATGAAAACTCAAACTTGCATAAATAAACCAATGAAATATGGAGCTTTTGAACTTTTCCGGAAAGTGTTAAATTGAGAACTGCCCTGCCCAAGAAGCTCCTTCACTTAGTCTTCCCTAACCACTCTAACCTGCATATTGACTTTCTACGCATGCGCATTTTGTCCCAAAAATAATAAAGTTTCGCCCGACTTGTTGGCAGTTTATTTCCTATCCCCTCAATAATTTTATTACCTTTATTTATAAAAATATTAATTAGTATTATTTGTTTAATGGGGGGATTATAGGTTACATTATATCTTGTGTTTCTTTATATTTTTTTAATAAATCTTTAAAATTATATAATATATCTTATATTATAGGGTCAATATGATTTATACCTTAAATTTCAACTTATGGAATTATTTTTTATCCATTAGAAATTGGGAAATTAAATATTAAGGGAATAGATCAAGGTTGATCTGAATATTTGGGGGGTCAAATAATTTATTATTTATTAATTAAATATTCAGGATTAAATCAATTAATTCAGAATAATAATTTAAAATTTTATTTAATAACTTTTGTTTTATGAATTATTGTTTTTATTATGTTAAGAATTTTAAATTAATAAGTTATTTAAGTAGCTTATATTTAGAGTATAACATTGAAGATGTTATTGAGTTTTATTAAACCCTTAAATAAATTTATTGTTATGTAATAATAATTAGTAATTTATAAAAGAAATTCTTTATTTTTGCAATGAAAATGTAAAGTTTTATTTAAACTATATAAATAAAATAGAAATATAAATAGAATTTAACTATTTAAGATAAAAGTTAGCGGCACAATTTGCACAATTTCAGCCCTCTAAATTTTATACGCACTGAGTAAATTGGCTTAGAGTAATTCATGACAAGTACAGTTTGTATGGGAGGTGGTAGGAGGAGGAGGAGGACACGCATAATTTTTATACGGTAGATTGATATTATCATAAAAGTAACATATTCAAAATTTCAGGCCAGTAGCCTTTATACTTTGCGAGCAAATCCGTTTATTGTCAAATTACGCAATTGTGTCATTTTGTATCGGAGGGGGTAGAAGGGGTGGAGCGATTTGCCCCTTCACGAACTTGACCTTACTTTCTTGTCAAAAACAACGTGTACAAAATTTGAGCTTTCTAGCTCAACGCGTTGTCAAGCTAGAGAGCGAACGGACGGACGGACGAACATCCGGTTTTGAGATTTTTGAGTAATAATATTATCTTCTGTATCATTCATTTTTTTCTCTGAGCCTTATTTCTTGGCGTTACAAAACCTTAGAGCAAACTTATAATACTCTCAGATTTCATCTAGAGTATAAACATAACAGGACTACGACTGGGCTTAAAGCCCAATCGTGCGATACTCTAGATGAACAATTTTTTTTTATATTAATTAATTTTGTAGGGGAAGCGGTAGAGGGAGTGACGACATTGAACTAATTTTTCACATCACACTAAGGTTGCTATCAAAATGTTATTCAAAAATTTAATAGATACTGAAAAAATTGGTGTATTGGATTTAGTGAAATTGTGCAGTTTGTATGGGAGGTGGTAGAAGGAGTGTGAATTTATTAATGACGTTTTTAAAAATAACTGTAAATATCATTTAATTGACATATTTCAATTTGCAGATCAGTAGCATTCAGACTTTTCAGGAAAATCGACTTTTTGTAAAGTTGTTGAATTGTGTCAAATTGTATGGAAGGGGGAAGAAGGAGTAAAGCTAATCGCCTAATTTTTTTGGTATTACTAATAATTCTAAATAATTATTTAGTGCATAATTTCAGCTCGATAAATTTCATACGTACTGAGTAAATTTATTTACAGTGTTTCATAAAAAAATGCAGTTTTTATGAGAGGTGGTGGAAGGAAGGGGAGGACTGAAATAACTGTTATACAGTAGATTAAAATCGTCATTGAAGTAATATTTTCCAAATTTCAGATCAATAGCATTTATACTTTTCGAACAAATCCATTTATTGACAAATTGCGAAATTGAGTCATTTTGTATGAGAGGGGGTAAAAGGGGTAAAGCGAATCGTTTAATTTTTTTTCTCTTGCTAATAATTCTAAATGAACATTTACTGCACATTTTCAGCTCGATAACTTTTAAATTGGTTTAAAGCATTTCATGACAAAGTGCAATTTGTATGGCAGGTGGTAGAAGGAGCTTCAGGACACAAATAAATTGGAAACAGTAGATTGAAATCATCATAGAAGTATTATATTCTTAATTTCAGATCAAGAGCATTTACACTTTTCGAGCAAATCCGTTTATTGTCGAATTGCGAAATTTTGCCATTTTGTATGGGGGGTAGAAGGGGTGGAGCGATTTTGCCCGTAGACGAACTTGACCTTACTTTTTTGCTAAAAATGGCGTGTACAAAATTTAAGGACTCTTGCTCAACGCGTTCTCAAACTAGAGAGGACACGGACCGACAGACGAACGGAACCCGGTTTTGAAATTTTTGAGTGTATCATTCATTTTTTTCTCCGAGCCTTATTTTTTTGCGCTCCAAACTTTATGGCAAACTTATCATACTCTCAGATTTTATCTAGAGTATAATTAATTCTGGAAAAAATTCGTTTTTGCAGCTTTGCTAGTTTCAATGAAAATTGACAAAATAAATTTTTCATAATTGTTCATTAGCATGGAAGTAACGGGATCGAATCGATATTTCGTGATGTACTATGACCCAAATTTCAAGTCGATAGCTTAAATATTTTCTAAGAAAAATCAATTTCTTTAAATTTTGAAATTTCATGAGATTTTATGGGAGTAGGGGGATGTAGCCCGTTCATGAACTTAAAGTTAATATTTAAGTATTTTGTGTGCCAGCATTATTTCTTAGCGTTACGAACGATAAGGCAAACACAACATTTTCTCAGATTTCATCTAGAGTATAACAATTCTTCTAATTTCTTCCCTACGAATCAGAGACAAACCCATATTTCTGGTTTGAATTTAAAAAAAAAATTTGATAAAAACAAAATCCGTACCCAGAAAACCTTAACTAATCTAACTACCTGATACTAATTAATTAACCTTAATTAACTAATTTAGCCTTGATTACCCTTTCTTCCATATAATAATTGTGTTTTGTAATTGTCAATCAGTTTCATAAAGGTCTCAGCAGAGACCGAAACGTCACGAATAATAAAGCGTAACAGTGTAGAATCCGGAAATCTTTTCTTTCAATATATATGTATGTATCGGTTTATTACTCGCATCAAAATATTCGACTTCATCATTCAATTATGAAACGAGAAAATCTACGAGTATCAAAGAAACTTCGCGAGTTCCCACGGTTACCTACAAATCACCCTTTGCACACGCATATCCCATTCCCATGCAGTTCTATTTTTGCTCAAATTATGTGCTTGTGTTGATTGTTTTAGATTCTTCTAGTTTCATTTATTGCAAATTCGATCAAGTTTGCGGTTTTCATCTGTTTAATTAGAAATTTCTTACATCGACTCGGTTATGAAACGAGACACAACAATCAATCAAATTCCTGTTAAGACCCCCTATAGGGGCATAGGACAGAAACAACTCTCTTCCACAAGGCGCGATCCTGCACATCGGCTTTAAGCTGTTGCCAGGACTTGTTTATTCCTCTGGCCTCCTGCTCAACTGCTCGCTTCCATGTGTTACATGGTCGACCAACCCGACGTCTTCCTTGAGGGTTATAATCCAGAGCCTGTTTTGCGATGTTTTGCTCTGGTTTCCTCAAGGTATGACCGATCCACTGCCACTTTCGCCGTTGAATCTCAATACCTATTTTAGTCTGGCAAGTTGTACTCCAAAGTTCGTCGTTGGAGATCACTTCTGGCCAGAATATTCCTAAAATGCGTCGGAGCCATTGGTTTACGAAAGTCTGTAGTTTCTTGGTAAGTCGAACGGTCACTTTCCACGTAGTACAACCATATAACAACACGGATTTGACGCATGCGTCAAAAACTCGCAGCTTCGTGCGAAGGGAGATCTCTCTTAACCTCCAGAAAGGGGAAAGGATACCGAAGGCCTGACGAGCTTTATTTAGCCGAGCCTAAACATCCTTTTCGGCACAGAACAGACACAACAGTTTCCCTCGAATTTTGAAAAGTTTTTGAACCGTTCCTGATAAAAAACCGCGTTGGCTATAAAAACCAGCTAAAATTTGATATTTAAGAATATACCTTTTTTTTACAGAATGACCTGTGTTATAGGCAATTTCGGCCTTTATGTGCAATGCACAACCACAGTCATGTTGTATAATCTTAGAATCATACCAATTAATAGCAAACAATTTTTGTAAAGTATGGTCTGTAAAATGACTTCAGGACTCTGTTCTGAATCCAATCCTGAGAACACTGAGCTTCTGAAAGATATTTCCACATTAGATCCAAGAGAAATGGATCCAGAAAATGTCGCTTTGAAACTAAAATGAAGAGAAGATACAGACAATTTACCGTGGAAGAAATCGAGGCAATCGATGGGTTGAGTGATCTTACCGACAATGGCGAAATTATTCCAGAAAAATTAAAGCCTTACTTAGGGGCGATATCAACGTTGCCATGTACTACAGCTAAACAACATTACTGATTTGTGATGTTCTTTATCAATATGAATTGTGTCAAACTTAATGTTTTTGACTTTAAACGGGACATCAGGATCAGTATCAGCCAGAAAAATATGTTCGATCGTGGCAAAAAGAGTACCGATGAAATTGTGCAGTGTGTATGGGAGGTGATAGAAGGAAGTGCGAGTTCTTATTAACTATAAAGGTCATGCTTGGCATGTATTAAATTGCAGATCAGTAACATACATACTTTTCAGGAAAATCGACTTTTTGTAAAGTTGTGAAATTGTGTGAGATTTCATGGGAGGTGGTCGAAGGAGAAAAACCAATCGTGTCGTTTTGTTTTGTTTTACGAATAATTCTAAATAAATATTTACTGCACAATTTCAGCTCGATAAATTTTATACGTACTGAGAAAATTTGTTGAAAAATTGCAGTTTGTGTGGGAGGAGGAGGAAAGAAAGGGAGGACTCGAATAACTTTTATACTCCTACTTCTACAATTGCACAACAGCCTAAATCAACAATTGCACAACAGCCCACGGTCTCCTGACCTTCAGGTTCCTTAAAAATTTTTACTTTATTATTCTAATAATAAAGTATTGTGATCGACATAAGAAAAGAAAACATTTGCTACCCTGAAATTTTTCGCGTTTCATGACTAAATTAGCCTAAATATGCAAAAAAAAAAATCCGTCCCGCCGTACGCCGTACATATGGACTCATATCTCCGAGACCATTAAAGGTAGAATATTCGTTTTTGGGTGGATTGTTGATTGGATAAGTGAGCTCTATTTTCTAAATTTTGGGGGGTGTTAGGTGGAAGGGGGAGGCGGGGGGAGGGAAAAAGTCGAAAACTACACTTGCTAATATCTCCACCACGAATGTAGATAAACAGTTGGAAATCGGTACAGATATAGAGAAGGTTGTGAGAGAAAGGTGGCATATAGTTCCATCGGAATCAGCTTAGAAAGTGGCTAATTATTGTAAGGGGGAGGGTCAGGGGGGTTGCAAGGAAAAACACATAAAAATTAATATCTCAACTATCTCTTAAGCTTTGTAATTGAAACTTGAAATGCATATTAAGCTATAATAGGAAAATACAAAAAAAATATAACATGTCGAAATAATAGTAGTGGGGGGAAATGGGGAGCATTTCAAAAATGGCGCACTTATATCTCAAAAAATCGTACACATATCAAATCGAAAATTTGTCAGATTGTAGAACTACATAATGGTTAATTTTGGTAAAAATTTTAAGTTGGGAGGTGTAAGGGGAGGGAGGTGATAAGCAAAAATATCGAAAATTATGATTTTTTTAGGGCTCTGGTGAAGGATACAAAGTTTAAATTTTGCATGTAAATACCTCTATTTGATGTACATACAAAACTAATAATAACTTGATCGATAATTGTTATAAACCGACTACCCCGGTCTAACGTGCACAAGGTGTTTCATGGGCATTGAAAAAAACACATAAACTAAAAATTTTTGAGTGAAATTTTAAAGTAGAAACTTGAAAACTTCCGAAATGCATTTAAAAAAAATCCCTAAGTACAGGAAATATTAACTGATCGAAAACCTTTAAGACTTCTACCCCCCTCCCATACAAAATTATTTTTTCGACCCTTTTTAAGAAATCAATTATCACCTAACTATCAAAAGCTATCAATTTGAAATTTTGCACATAAACTTACAATAATATAATAATTGTCATGAAATCATTAAAATTTTTGAAATAGCGCTTGCCATTCTACTCCCTCCCATACAAAAGTATGTTTTCGACCAATTTCATTAAATCAACTAATAACCAACAAATTAAAAGCTACGAATTTGAAATTTTGTACGAGTACCTTACAACAGACAGAAAAGAAAATTGCATCACAAGTTTTATGATTCCCCTACCTCCTCTACCACTTCTCATAGAAAATTATTTTTTCGAGCATTTTTAAGAAATCAATTATCACCATTAAAAGCTATCAATTTCAAATTTTGCATAAGAACTTATAAAAAATAATTCAAGTGAAGTTGCTTTCAAAGTTTTGAAATCGCGCTTGCCCTTCTACCCCATCCCATACAAAACTATGATTTCGACCAATTTCATTAAATCAACTAATAACCAACAAACTAAAAGCTACGAACTTGAAATTTTATACAAGCACCTTACAAGAGAATCGAAATAAAACTACATATCAATTTTTATGATTCGCCTACCTTCTCTACCCCCTCCCATACAAATGTTCGGTTTCGTGAATGTAGAATACACCGAATTTTATGAAAATTCTATGCAACTTTATCTATGAAACACATTCTATACAAAGAATATTGGACGTGATTCAAGCAATTAATTAAAAAGCTATTAACATCCACCCATTCTTACTATTACCCCTCCTCCTCCCCTCATAAGAACCGAAACTTGCAGAAACGAATGAAATATTGTTAAATTAACAACAGCCCTGCCCAAGAACACCCTTTCACTTAGCCTTCCCTAACCACTCTAACCTGCATATTGACTTTTCACTTATCCGCAGCTTGTCCCAAGAATAATTAAGTTTCGCCCGACTTGTTGGCAGTTTATTTTTTTCTTTATTTATTGTGGTTGTGTTGTTAGCCCATCGCACAACCCTCTATCTATGAATTTTTCATTTTCGTAGATTGAGGTAACCAAGGTATATCTAAGCAGGTTGGGTGCGGGAATTATATTACGTTGATCGGGATTTGAGCTCACGACCTTCGCATTGTAAGGCTAACACGCTAATCACTAGGTCTAGCTTGAGAACGCGTTGAGCTAGAAAGCTCAAATTTTGTACACGTTGTTTCTGACAAAAAAGTAAAGTCAAGTTCGTGAACTGGCCAAATCGCTCCACCCCTTCTACCCTCTCCCATACAAAATGACACAATTGCGCAATTTAACAATAAACGGATTTGCTCGAAAAGTATAAAAGCTATTGGCCCGAAATTTTGAATATGTTACTTTTATGATAACATCAATCTACCGAATAAATCGTGTCCTTTCTCTCCTTCTATCACCTCCCATACAAACTGTACTTGCCATGAATTACTCTAAGCCAATTTACTCAGTGCGTATAAAATTTACCGGGCTGAAATTGTGCACCAAATATTTATTTAAAATTGTTAGTAAGGCCAAACAAAATTAGACGATTACCTTCACCCCTTCTACTCCCTCCCATACAAAATGACACAATTGCACAATTTGACAATAAACGGATTTGCTCAAAAAGTATAAAAGCTATTGGCCTGAAATTTGGAATATATTACTTTTATGATAATATCAATCTACCGTATAAAAATTAATCGTGTTCTTTCCCTCCTTCTATCACCTCCCATACAAACTGTACTTGTCATGAATTACTGTAAGCCAATTTACTCAGTGCGTATAAAATTTAGCGCGCTGAAATTGTGCACCAAATATTTATTTAAATTTGTTAGTAAGGACAAAAAAAAATAGACCATTAGCTTCACCCCTTCTACCCCCTCGCATACAAAATGACACAATTTCGCAATTTGATATTAATCTGGATTTTGGGATACATTACTTTCATAATAACCTTAATCTACAGTACAAAAATTATTTGCGTCCTCCCTCTCCTTCCACCCTGTCCCGTACAAACTACACCTTTTCATGAAATGCTCTAAGACGATTTTCTCAGAACATATAACATCTACCCCCTCGCATACAATATGACACAGTTTCACAACTTTACAAAAAAATGATTTTCTTGAAAAGTATGAATGGCACTAGTCAGAAATTTAAGGGATGTCAATTTTATAATATTCCTAGTTATTTCTGAAAAATCACTAGAATTCCCCCACTCTTTCTACCACCTCCCATACAAACTGCACATTTTCACTAAATCTAACTCACTAATTTTCTCAGTTCCCTTTCAATTTTTGAAGTAAGCATTTTGTATAAAATATTTTTGTAGCTACTTCAGCATGATGGGGAAAAAATTAGTTCAATGCTATCATCCCTTCTAACACTTCCCATACAAAATTTCGTGGGATCACAAAAAATTCTATTTCATCTAGAGTATCGTAAGATTGCGCTTTACGCGCAATCGTAGCCCTGTTATGTTTTTATATAATACTTAAAGAAAATAACATGGATCGATCTATAGATAATATTTACGGCGATCTATAGATAATAAATACAACCACTGTTAATACAAGGAGTATTAACAGTGGTTGTATTTATGAATCTCTACAACTATTAGCTTCAAGTATTCAAATTAAATTTCCTTCACTTTGAAAATAAAAACTTGAATATACGTAGACGCTATATCAATTCCCACAAAAGTAATTGCGCTTCATTCAAATTTAAATCGAAAATAAGAACTAAATAATTCAGGAGAAGGAATTTTTCATTCATGGCCTCCTGTACATCACGGTTCTGCAATCAAAAGTCAAGTATTGTACGCGAAATTTCGCTGCACTATAGAATGACAGTCTTGATAGGTAAATTGCAGTTGTTTAGCTCATTGAAGATTTTAAGGAGAAAAAATATCAAATTCATTTACCATCATCCAATTAAGAGCTGACCGCAATTTGTGAAAAGATTTAACGTGTAATTCACAACTTCCTCTTCAGCGAGTGCCAATTCGCCGGTAACCTGTAATTTACCTGTATGGCCAATTTACCTATAGACTGCGATTTACTCGGAATTGAAAGAAGACAGTATTTGCAGTTCATGAATAGAGTCACTGTATACTCGTGCCAGCTTGTAATTCGGCTAGATACTAGATTGCACCGAATTACAGTTGTATTGTTTTTTATTAATAGACGCAATTTTGTCTGAAAACTCTATGCCTACCCTGTTATACAGCTCGTTAATTAAGCATTTGTAATCAGTTTATATCGTTTGAAAATATTCGGAGCAATTGCATAAATGCTTAACCTTTTTGTTGCACCCAATTCGCGATATTTTTACAATTTTATCAATAAATATAAAAAAAAAATTATAGAAGAAAAGTAATTAATTCAAAAACTGCAATGTAAACTGAATGATTAAATCTGCAGACGAAATGTGAGAGTTTTAATAAATTTCGTTTTTATTATCTTTTCAAAATTTGTTTATTTGGAGATTGGCAAAAATTGAAATATTATTTCACGTTGTCTGCTTTGACACTCGTAACTTAAACTATGTACTCGAATATTTTATACGATATAGCTGCCGATACCATTTCTTTAAATTCTAAATAGATATATTTATCTATGTACCTAAATTTTACACGACCGTAATTATTTTCGGCATCCATAGTCTTAAGCATAAAATAATTGGTACCGAAGTAACAATCGCAAAATATCTCAAATTCTCTGTAGTTTTTCTGGTCATTAAAAAACATCAAATAGTCATCAGTCAACAAGTTAGTTTTGAGGTGAAAAATTGGTTTTTGATACCTAGCCTCATCTTTCAAATTATATTTGACCGACAATCCGTCATGTAATTTTCACACCTTCATTTTTTCATACATACTTCCGAACCTATTTTTAATGCGATAATCATTTCGGGATCGATATAATTTTAGTTGCAAACTTCCGGATGAAATTTAATGCAGTGCAAGTAATTATAGTATATCCATCCTACTGGTTTGGGGTGCTTTTTGTAATTTAAAAAATAATTTTGTAGGACATGGTGTCTAAAACATAACAGATCGAAAAGACCAATCATCCGATACTTTGAATGAAATAGACGATATAACGGCATTGCAGCCTTTTTTACTTTATTATTCTAATAATAAAGTATTGTGATCGACACAGTTTTTTTTCCGATTCAGCCTAAAAATATTAAAAATTTGTCTGTCCGCACGCCATATGCCGTCTGCCATACATATGAACTCATATCTCCGAGATCTATAAAGATAGGAAGATAATTTTTGGATTGATAGTAGATTAGGTAAGACCACCGACACACGATGCGAGTTAATATATATTAACTTCCTATTTTGATATAAGTAGGCCGAATTATGTATAGGATAATGACACTAGTAATATCGAAAAGCGAGATAATATATATTAACTCGCATCGTGTGTCGGTAGCTTAAGTGAGTTGCATTTTCTAAATTTTGGGGAGGCGAGGAGACGGCGAAAGTCAAACACTAAGCTTGTCAATACCTGTACTACAAATGCAGATAGAAAGCTGAAACGACACTCGGATATAATAGTTTATGGCGAAAAAAGAAAAAAGTAAATTAATTTTTGGATCTAGTGGGCTCCGAAAAGGGAGGGCTTGAAACAAATTGTCGGCCGATTTATATCAAAAGATTATATCTTCGGAATTATTAAATACAAAAAAGTTCATATCTTAGAACCATTTAGGTCGTGTAAAGCTCCATTATTATTAACTTTGAATTATGAAAATACTTGTAAGAGGGAGGGTCAGGGGTGCAAGGAAAAACAATTAAAAATTAATATCTCCACTAACATAATACAACTATTAATTTTAAATTGTCATATCACACTGTACGGTAAAACAATTTGTTTGCTCACCATTCCTGCTGATTCTTATGTTAAATGACCTCCTGACTCCGAATATGACCTCCGTTTTTCCCCATCACACACCGTTTTCAGGTTCGAGGACCCCTCCCACCTATTTTTATTAATTTTCATAATTTAGAGGGATGAAAAAGATTATAGCCTTTAAATTCCTTTTGAGGGACTAGAGAGGTGAAAATATCTAAAACATGAACATTTCTAGCAAGAAGGTAGATTTGGTGGATTTAACCCCTTAAATTGTAAAAAAAAAACATTAAAAAAGATTTTTCCGGTTTTTTCGCAATTTTTTCATTTATTTTGTACATATTCCAGCTTCCAGCTCCCCCAAACACCTCTAAGTAATAAAAATATACAGCAATAATATATAGCCATAATAATAAATAAACTGCCAATAAGTCGGGCGCAACTTTATTATTTTTTGGACAAGTTGAGGATGTGTGGAAAGTCAATATGGAGGTTAGAGTTGTAACGGGAAAAATACAAAATTTTAAGTTCGTAGCTCTTAATTTGTTGAATATTAGTTGATTTATTTAAATTGGTCGAAATCTTATTTTTGTATAAGAGGGGGTAGAAGGGCAAGCGTGATCGCAAAACTTTTGATGCAATTTCGTTTCAACTATTTTTAAAGGATTTCGTGGGTTTTAAATTGATAGATTTTAATAGTTAGGTGATAATTGATTTCTTACAAATGGTTGAAAAAATAGTTTCGTATGGAAGGAGTAGAAGTTTTGAAGGTATTCAACCAATGAATATTTCATACTTTTAAGGAGTATTCTTAAATAATTTTCGCAAATTTCAAGTTTTTACTTTTTTTTGTGGTTTTTGTGGTTTTTCATTTCACATCTTTAAAAAAATTAAAAACTATGTATTTCTACAATGTGACAAAATTTCAATTTAATGTCAATTGTATTGAAATGTCAGCTTTGTGATATAGCGGTTTGAAATTTTGGAGAGAACACAATTTTTGAAATACTATCCATTTTCCTCCACTACTATTATGCCCCAATGTTATATTTTTTTCGTATTTTGCTAGTATAGCTGAATATGTATCCCAAGTTTCAATTACATTGCTTGAGAGATAGGCCGACAATTTGTTTCTAGTCCCCTCCCCCGGACGCGAATGAACAAAAATAAACTGCTAACAAGTCGGGCGCGACTTTATTATTTTTGGGACAAGTTAAAGATGCATGGGAAGTCAACATGCAAATTGAAGTGGTTAGGGTAGACTAAGTGTAACCCCCTTTCACAAATGGATCCCCTTTCACAAGTGAAACCCCCTTTCACAAGTGAAACCCCCTTTCACAAGTGAAACCCCCTTTCACAAGTGGAACCCCCTTTAGGGCAGGGACGATGTCAATTCAACATTTAGTTGCGAATACGATCATTAACTCCAGTACGTGTAATCAGTATTTCATTCGTTTATGCGAGTTTGGGTTTTTACGAGGGAGGGGGGAGGGGTGATTTTAAAGGTGGGCGAGTTTCAATAGTTTTTCAATTACGTTCAATATTTTCTGAATAGAATGTCAGTCTCATAGACGAAGTTTCACAGAATTTTCATGAAATTTAGTGTATTTTACATTCACGAAACCAATCATTTGTATGGGAGGGGGTTGAGGAGGTAAGGGAAATGAAAAATTTGTGATGCAGTTTTATTTCATTTTTTGTTTTTTATTTCAAGTTCGTAGCTTTTAATTTGTTGGTTAGCAGTTGATTTACTGAAATTGGTCGAAATCATACTTTTGTATGGGAGGGGGTAGAAGCACAGGCGCGATTTTAAAACTTTTGACGCAGTTCCATTTCAACTATTTTCGAAAGTTTTTGTGCAAAATTTCTAATTGATAGCTTTTAATTTTTAGGTGATAATTGATTTTTTAAAAACGGTCGAAAAAATAATTTTGTATGGGAGGGGGTAAAAGTTTGGAAGGTATTCGACCCGTTAATATTTCATTCTTTTAGAGATTTTGTTTAAATGCATTTTGCAAATTTTCAAGTTTCAACCTTAAAATTTCATTCAAAAATTTTCAGTTTATGTGTTTTTTCATTGCACATGAAACACCTTGTGCACGTTAGACCAGTGGGGTCGGTGCATAACAATTGCAGAATTTTTATTATTTTTTCTGTACGTACAATAAATAGATGTATCCACGTGGAAAATTTTAAACTTTGTATCTCTTACCAAATCACAAGATTTCGACATTTTTGCTTACCACCTCCCTCCCCTTACACCTCCCGACGCAACACTTTTACCAAAATTCAAAACTATGTAGTTCTACAATTTGGCAAAATTTGAATTTGATATCTGCACTTAGCTTTGAGATATAATGGTTTGAAATTTTGGAAAGTGCAATGCCCCCTTTCTTGCACCCCAATGGATAAGAAAATAAAATTAATTTTGAAAGTTGTCCCACAAACCCTTTTATATGTATATCAATTTTTAGCTTCCTAGCTGTAACCATGTTTGAAATTTTTTAGATCCGCAACTATCTACAATCCCTCCAAAAATGAACTTTCTATCGTGAAGGGTTTGGGAGTTAATGTGCGCTGAGCGCACACACCGGCGTACGGCGGACGGCGTACAGACAGACGGATTTTTTTTTTGCATTTTTAGGCTATTTTAATCATGAAACGAGTAGCGATTTTTTTTTTTTCAATTCGATCACAATACTTTATTATTAAAATAATAAAGTAAAATTAAATTATTTTTAGAGTTTGTCCCACAAACTCTCTCCTTTTCAGGTTCCTAGCTAAAATCATGGTTGAGATATTCGAATTCCTATTTTTCGGTTTTAGCTCTCCCCCCGCCTCCTCATTAACCCTTGCACCCCTCAAAATGGGTGTCCACTTGAGATCCGCAATCATCTACAATCCACCCAAAAGTACACTTTCTATATTGAAGGAGAGACGGATTTTTTTCAGCATTTTATGGCTACTTTAGTCACGAAACGCTAAATGATAAAATTTCAGGGTCGCAATTTTTTTTTCCAAGTCGATCACAATAGTTATTATTAAAATAATAAAGTAAAATATATAGCAAGAATATATAGCGATAATAATAAATATAAAATATGTAGCAACAATAATAACAATATATAGCAATAGTTCGAATAATAAATGAATAAGGTAAGAACCTTCATTTGGTGCTTGCTTTCCTTTTGTACCCTGAGGTAGAAGTTGCCCGAACCAAAAACCAGCAGTAATCTGCCGACATGTTCACACTACACTTCCCTGAAAATCTTCTCTCGAACTTGCTGATATTGGGATGGAACCGTTCCCGGTATTCATTCGAAACTACTCCTAATTTTTATGGGAAGAAGTCCAGATGTGAGTGAAGGAAATACACTTTAAAAGAAATGTTACACCCCATAGCCTTGTACGGTGACATTAATTCCTCAACATGAGCGACATAATCATCACTTTTGTTGTTACCCGAAAAGTTCTTGGAATGCAAGCCTAGCTCGTTGGTATACTCTAGATGAAATCTGAAAGTATTATAAGTTTGCTCGGAGAAAAAAATGTATGATACAGAATTTCATATAATCACCAAAAAATCTCAAAACCGCCCATCTGTGCGCTCTCTAGCTTGAGAATGCGTTGAGCTAGAAATTCCAAATTTGGTACACGTAATTTTTTTAGGTGATTTTAAAATTAGGAGGTTAAACTAGGACCGGTGCATGAGATAGATACGCTGGTTGACTATTGAGTCATACTTTGGAACAATCGAATCTGAACAAACAGTAGTATTCAAAATATAACAACAAAAAAATTATTTAATCATAGAATTCAGAATAAAACATTGATAATTCAAGGTGTTCTGATTCCCTCCGTCCGAACTCATGATGAACATGAACGTTTTCGAAACCTCGCGCAGGACTATTGCATGTAATCTAATCGCATGCTAAACTTAGGTAACAGAACTCAATTACCCAATGTATAATCCTCCCAAAAACAAACTTCTTATCTTTGACGATCTCGGAGATGTGAGTTCATAACACATCGGTCAATAAGTCCGTAAGATAACAAAGAAAATACAGTTTTTTCGGTCTAATTTTGCTTTATTCTTCGACATAGTTTCCTTCAAGAGTGATACAATCCATCCAACGCCTCTCTAGCTTTTCGACACCAGTTTTGTAGAACAACTTGTCTTCCGACTCAAAATGTGCCTCAGTTGCGGAAATTACCTCTTCATTTGAGCCATATCTTTTGCCAGCGAGCATTTTTTCAGGTCTTCGAAGAGCCAGTAGTCGCTGGGGGCTAGATGTGGAGAATACGGTGGGTGCGGAAGCAATTTGAAGCCCAATTCATGCAATTTTGCCATTGTTTTGATTGACTTGTGACACGGAGCATAGTCTTGATGAATCAGTATTTTTTTCCTCTGCATGTGTGGCCGTTTCGCAGCAATTTCTCGCTTCAAACGTTCGAGTAATGGTATTTAATAATTGGTATTGATGCTCTTTCCCTTCTTAAGGTAATCTATGAATAATATACCATGTGCATGCCAAAAAACTGAAGCCATTACCTTGCCAGCCGATGCTTAAGTTTTTGGTCACTTTGGTCGCGGTTCTCCCGCTGCTGTCAACTCGGATGACTGCCGATTTGACTCTGGTGTGAAATGATGGATCCAAGTTTCATCCATTGTCACATACCGCCGCAAAAAAATTTTTTAAATGCGTCGAAATAGCTTCATACAGGCGTCCAAATCGTCGACACGTTGTTGTTTTTGGTCCACTGTGAGCAAACGCGGTACCCACTTAGAAAAGAGCTTCCGCATCGACAAATGCCCATGCAAAATTGTGTGCACACTGCCTTTCGATATCTTTAGAGTGCCAAAACGATTTTGTGGACTCTTTTAATGTTTTCTGGAGTAACAGCTTCATTTGGCCTTTCTTCGAGGCAAGTCCTCAGTCGAGCTACGACCACATTTAAACTCGGCAAACCACTTCTCAACCATTTGTTTCGACGGAGCAGATTCCAAATAACACTTTTCAAGCCATGCTCTTGTTTCAACGGTGTTTTTTCCCATCAAAAAGCAATGTTTGATCAACACACGAAATTCGGATTTTTCCATGTTTTAAAAATAACAAAAGTAGCGTCACTTCGAGCACTGTAGCTTGTAAACAAAGAATCAGAATGTCATAAAATTTTGACGCGTCGCTTCTGAAAGTTGGTACTCCTTGCCAATATAATTGATTCGGCCACTGAGGTGCCATCTGTGGGTCATCCTACGGACTTATTGACCGATGTGGTATGTATGGCGTACGACATACGTCACGATAATGCAACTGCAGAATGCTTTAGATAAACCTAATTGAACTGTGTACAGCTCAAATGAAAGCTCTAAATGTCTTGAATCGAACCTCAATTTTAGTTTTCTAATTTAGTTTAGTAGAAAGTCGGAAATCTGAAAACAACTCTAAAACATGTGAAAATTTGATGATTTTGCTATTTTTCGAGTCCCTGTTCCACTCCCCCAATGCCCGGAATACTTTTATCATAATCTACGCAAAACAAAATAATGCAGTAAAAAAAACATCAATATCGCAGCATTTCAACAGACCTTTTTTGATCTCATGTAATCTGACTGGACTACTTCAGCACAAACAGATCAAGCTCCAATTAACATACCAGCACTATTCCAGAGCAGTCAACGCACAGCGAATAACCAATTGGTAATGTACTGTGATAGTGAGTGCTCCGAAGCCTCCACTCACTGTGATGAAGCTGAGTCATTGCAATTCCAGACAGTCGAAGTGATTTTAGTTAGTCTATCATCGTCAGTTCCAGGGTTGCCCCACCAAAAAAATAACGGATCGTCACATCCCCCCTATCTCTCATTGTATGGGATGGGGCAAAAAGTCTGAAGCTAATCGTCTAATTTTTTTCAGTCTTACCAATAATTCTAAATAAATATTTGGTGCACAATTGGTTTATAATATTTCATGAAAAAGTACAGTTTGTATGGGAGATGGTGAAAGCGGTGTGAGAATTAAAATAATTCTTATACCGCAGATTGAAATCTATTTAAAAATATTTTTTAAAAATTTCAGATCTCTAGGTTTTATACTTTTCGAGAAAACCGGTTTAAAGTTAATTTACGAAATTGTGTAATTTTGTATGATAGGGGTAGAAAGGGTGGAGCGGCTTAGCCCGTCCACGAACTAGACCCTACTTTTTTATCAAAAACGACGTGTACAAAATCTAAGCTTTCTAGCTCAACGCGTTCTCGAGCTAGAAAGGACACGAACGGACAGGCGGACTAGCAGACGGACGGACGGACTTCCGGCTTTAATATTGTTGAGTGATAACAAGAACTTCTGTATCATTCATTTTTTTCTGCGAGCTTTATTTCATTGTGCTACAAACTTTTTGGCAAGCTTATAATTCTCTCAGATTCCATCTAGAGTGTAAATATAAGGACTACGATTGCGCATAAAGTTCGTATGACACAAGATGAAATAGAAATTCTTGTGATCTTAAAGAGTTTTGTATGGGAGTGATAGAAGGGGTAAAAGCATCGGACCAATTTTTTCACATCAAACAAGAATAGCTATTAAAATGTTTTATACAAAATGTGTGCTCCGAAAATTGAATAGGTACTAAAAAAAATTAGTGCATTAATGAGATTGTGTAGTTTAGATGGGAGGTGGTAAAAAGCGTGGAAGCTTCTTAGTGACTTTTGGAAACAACTAAGATCATTAAGCAAATGACTTCTCTTAAATTTTAGACCATCAATATTCATACTTTTCAAGAAAAGTAATTCTTAAAGTTGTGAAATTGTGACACATTGCAATAGAGGGAGTAGAAGAAGTGAAGACAATCAGTTAATTTTTTTTTTTTGCCCTAATAATAACGTACAAAATTTTAGCACGATATCTGTTATACGTACTGAGAAAATTGTTTTATTAAATCTAATGAAAAGTAGAGTTTGTATGTTAGGTGCTAGAAGTAGTGGGGTGATTCAAATAATTATAATGTTTTCATACCATACATCACATTTATGTATGTTGATAATGTTATATCCCAAATTTCAAGTTATTAGCTTTCGTGGTTTCAAAGAAAATTTGATTATTGCAAATATTTGAAAGTGAGTCATTTTATATGGGAGGGGTTGAAGGGGTGGAACAATGTTGCCCGTTCACGAACTTGACCTTACTTGCTTACCAAAAGTAACGTTTACACAATTTTAACTTTCTAGCTCAACGCGTTCTCAAGCTAGACGCAGACCGGCGGAGGAACATGCGATTTTGAAATTTTTGAATAATAATATTAACTTCAGTATCATTATTTTTTCTGAGAGCCTTATTAATTAGCGTTACAAATTTTAGAGCAAAATGATAATACTGTCAGACCTCATAAAAATGTTTAAGTTCGCGCTATACCGTATATGTACATAGGTACCATGTAAAATTTGCGAATTCTGTGTACCACGAAAGCCTTCGATATTATGTATAATAGATACCGCGATGCGTACAACGTACAAACATGGTATTGGGTGACATACTGATGATCAGGACTGTTGTCCTAGGGTATACGGGATATACGCCGTATATATCAAGAAAAAACTGCTTTATAAAACGTACGATCATCGAGTGTTCGGGAACCTTGAGCATCCATCAATCAGCAAACTACACATATAGACTCAACCGACATGAAAAATTATCCAACGAAAACAAAATAATTCTAAACACCTGCAAAGTTTTTACCAAGAAAGCAAAGATAGCGTTCGGGCGACAGAATAATAAGTCGTAAGTAAGTAAGTAATGAAAATAATTAAAGAACACGTACTCCCTAGCCCGCACAATCATCGAAGGTCTCCAACAAAAATAGCATGGGCAAAGTAAAGAAGCGGTACTGCGATAGGGCCACACGAAAGGACTCGGGAGACGATGAAATACTTTTCAGAAAGCAACAACAACCACTCGTGTGGGCTAAATACCTTATAGAAGCATTTAACAGCGCTCAGCGCTCGACCGAAAAAGAAAAGACTCGCAAGACGAGGGGAATGATTCGGCGACAAAAGCAATATAAAACGGCGAGTGTTTTTGGTGAACAGTCAGTCAGTCTTGTTTGGTGCTTTCGATAAGTCTGTCAAAGTTTAGAAAGCGAAGAAGGGAGGTTATACGTGATATTTTTTGAGCAAAAAAAAAACAGTAGCGAATGAAAAGCAGTTAAATTAGTTAAATTAAATTAAGTTTCGCGATTTAGTTAATGTACACTTGTTAAAACCTTTGCGCACTTCAATACTTTAATAGCTATTCCAAACACTTTGATCACCACGCAGACTTTGTTTTGCACTGGGAGCACATCTTTATAAGTGTATAATCAATTATTGCGTGGGATAATTAAATTTCAGTTCGGTATTAATGATGCTTTTATAAATTTAGCAACATCGGGCACCGGTGACCACTCTAGCCTTACAACAGCGTATATCCTCTGCACACGGAAAAAAATATGCATAGCATAATTTCCTAATCAACATAGGTGGAGTTTTTAAGGTAAAAAGCTCCATAAACATGGCATATTTAACGATTTTATAAGGTTAGTTGTGCTCTATATTATGGTAAAATGTTATTTTACTATGCATACAGTCCTTTCTCCCTGTTTATTAGCTGCTATTTCAGCTATGTGCAAAGACATTTAGTTTTATGCTGTTTTAGCCTTATACATAGCTAATATTCCATTTTACCACGGTAGCATGTATGTTTCATTTAAAAGTTAGATTGACAAATCAAATGGGTAAATTACTAAAATGTTTAGGAATACTGACTGGCGTCGTTCCGTACTCCTTTCGTATGAAAAAATTTCTCGGTACATAATTCGTACGTTTGTTATGTTCGACATGTTATAAGTCAAATGTCTTCCGAAGAAGAGTTTGCTTGGGTATGGCTTAGGCTGTATACAAGCAATATATTCTGATTTTCATGCTTTTTCACATGTACTAGAATTACCTAAAAAAAAATTTTGCGTTTTATTTTGCGTTTTTAATTTCAATTTGTAAATATTCTGATGAAAACAGCAAGGTGAAAGCACCTGTGACATTGTCTATTTTTACTAAACACCATTTCAGATTTTCATATAAAAATAGTAGATTTAGCTATATGAAAACTTCATACAATGGAGTTTTACCAAAATAAATAGCAGTACTAGCTATACATTTGGTCAATTTCATTCACCTATGTATTATAGTAAATATCCCTTTTTACATTACTACTACAAAAAGAGCAATTTTTATATAAAAAAAACGGCAAAACCAGCTAAATTTTTTTTCCGTGCATGACTTACGACTTCATCCTGATAACAGGTATTGTATACCAGCAATGTACCATAGGTATTAGATTTCATTTAAAGTATAAATAAATGTGTCGCGAAATAAAGATCACGGTAAAAAGAAATCAAGGCCAAATTTCAAAGCTACAATATTATAACTAAATAAAATTTTATCCAAAAATCACCAGGATATCCTCACATGTCCGAACCCTTTCATCAGCAACAACCTTTACACTCGAAATCAAATACTACAACGTCATAGTCTATTATTAACGAGAAGCCGACTCCTAACTTAATTTTAGGAGCAATACGGCACAGAAAATTAAGCAATTTATGATCCAACAAATTGATGAATCTAAATAAAAAAGGATCAGCTTGATCGTCGATCGGTACCCACCTTCATTTCATATTGTACCCTTCTTATTGACGTAAAGTGTTTTTGACGTGCTGGGGCGTCATCCAATTATGTTTTCGCGAGAAACAAACAACCAAATTAATTGGATCGCAACAAAATGCGGTTTATTTTGAGGAAGCGCGAAATCAGTCACCTCGTCAAAATAAAAAAAATGTGGGTTTGGGGTTTTTTTTCCTCAAAGTATTTCGAATTCTTAATTATTATTTATGAAGAAGGTGGTATAATCTGTGCGCACCTTTTTTTACATCTTAATGGGGTGAATGCAATGCTACGTCTTAAGCAATTAATAGCATATATTTATACTCTAAAAGAAATGTATGTATGTACATATATTGTGTTTTCCTGTTTGTACCGCTAAGAAATAATGCTCGCCCAAAGTTGCCAATAAGTGACCGTCTCCGCCTGTCTACAACCTAACTTTCGAACGCTTTAAGCTACCGTACTCGTAATTTTTTTGATTTCATGTTTAGCCAAAAAGAACTTTAAGTTCGTGAATGGGCATAATGCCCCACCTCTTCCACTCACTCCCGTACAAATTTTATGAAATTTTTAGTTATTGATTTTCCCCATAGTTAGCTTAAATTACTACGGACAAAATCAATCAATCGACTTGAAAATCAGAATAAATTATAAAGTATAAATTATATCTATATATCGTATATCAAATAGATGTATCTACTATTTGATTATAGAGAAAATAAACTGCCAACAAGTCGGGCGAAACTTTATTATTCTTGGGACAAGTTGCGGATGAGTGGAAAGTCAATATGCAGGTTAGAGTGGTTAGGGAAGGCTAAGTGAAAGGGAGTTCTTGGGCAGGACTGTTAACAATATTTCATTCGTTTCTGTAAGTTTGGTTTTTATGAGGGGAGGAGTAGGGGTAATAGTAAGGGTGGGTGGATGTTAATAGCTTTTTAATTAATTGCTTGAATCACGTCCAATATTCTCTGTATAGAATGTTTTTTATAGACAAAGTTGCATAGAATTTTCATAAAATTCGGTGTATTTTACATTCATGAAACCGAACATTTGTATGGGAGGGGGTAGAGAATATAGGGGAATCGTAAAATTTGATACGCAGTTTCATTTCGCGTCTCTTGTAAGGTGCTTGTATAGAATTTCAAGTTCGTAGCTTTTAGTTTGTTGGTTATTAGTTGATTTAATGAAATTGGTCGAAATCATAGTTTTGTATGGGAGGGGGTAGAAGCGCAAGCGCGATTTCAAAACTTTTAAAACAACTTTATTTGAATTATTTTTATAAGTTTTTACGCCAAATTTGAAATTGATAGCTTTTAAGAGTTAGCTGATAACTGATTTCTTAAAAATGCTCGAAAAAATAATTTTGTATGGGAGGGGGTAGAGGAGGTAGGGCAATCGTAAAACTTGTGATGCAATTTTCTTTCATTTTTATTGTAAGGTGCTCGTACGAAATTTCAAGTTCGTAGCTTTTAATTTGTTGGTTATTAGTTGATTTAATGAAATTAGTCGAAATCATACTTTTGTATGGGAGGGGGTAGAAGGTCAAGCGCGATTTTAAGACTATTAACGCAATTTCATTTTAATTATTTTTGTTAGTTGTTATGCAAGATTTCAAATTGATAGCTTTTAATAGTTAGGTGATAATTGATTTCTTGAAAATGGTCGAAAAAATAATTTTGTATGGGAGGGGGTAGAAGTGTTAAAGGTTTTCGACCAGTTAATATTTCGTATATTTAGGGATTTTTTTTAAATGCATTTCGCAAATTTTCAAGTTTCTACCTGAAAATTTCACTCAAAAATTTTCAGTCTATGTGTTTTTTTCAATGCACATGAAACACCTTGTGCACGTTAGACCGGGGGGGTCGGTTTATAACAAATATGGATCAAGTTATTATTATTTTTCTATGTGGATTAAATATAGGTATTTACATGCAAAATTTTAATTTTGTATCTTTTACCAGAGCCCTTAAAAAATTACTCAAAGTTTTCGATATTTTTGCTTATTACCTCCCTCCCCGTACACCTCCCAACTTAAAATTTTTACCAAAATTAACCATTATGTAGTTCTACAATCTGACAAATTTGATATCTGTACTATTTTTTGAGATATAAGGATTTGTAATTTTGAAAAGTGCGCCATTTTTGAAATGCTTACCATTTCCCCCCGCTACTATTATTTCAACATGTTATATTTTTTTTGTATTTGCCTAGTATAGCTTAATATAAGTTTTAATTACATAGCTTAAGAGATAGTTGAGATATTAATTTTTAAGTGTTTTTCTTTGCACCCCCCTGACCCTCCCCCTTACAATAATTAGCCGCTTTCTGAGCTGGTTCCGATGAAACTATATGCCACCTTGACGGTCTCTAAATATGATTTTGTTACGATAAGTAATTTCGAAGATATAATCATTTGAAAAAAAATTCGGCCGACAATTGGTTCTAAGCCCCCCCTTTTCGCACCCCAATGGATAAAAAAATTAAATTATTTTTAGAAGTTGTCCTACAAACCCCTCTATATTTATGTTGAGTTTTAGCTTCCTAGCTGTTACCATGGTTGAGATATTTGAATTCGTATTTTCGGTTTAAGCGCTCCCCCCGCCTCCCCCTGAACCCGTATACCCTCGAAAATGGGTATCCGCTTGAGATCCGCAACTATCTACAATCCCCCCAAAAATGAACTTTCTATCTTGAAGGGTTTGGGAGTTAATGTGCGCTGAGCGTACACGTCGGCGTACGGCGGACGGCGTACAGACAGACGGATTTTTTTTTTTTTGCATTTTTAGGCTAATTTAGTCATGAAACGCGAAAAAAAAAATTTCAGGGTAGCAAACTTTTTTTTTTCTTGTGTCGATCACAATACTTTATTATTATAATAATAAAGTAAAATTATAAATTGTTTCACAATTATTATGCACCGAAGGGAAGGCTTAACGTACACAAGGTGTTTCAAGTGAAATGAAAAAAACATAACAGGACTACGATTGGGCCTTAAGCCCCATCATGCGATACTCTAGATGAAGGACAAATTTTTTTATTTTAAGAATTTTTGTAGGGGAAGTGGTATACGGGATGACAACATTGAACTAATTTTTTCACATCACCATAAGATTGCTATCCATTTTGATAGCAACCTTATCGTATACAAAATTTAGAATTCAAAAATTTAATAGGTACTGAGGAACTTAGTGTATTGAGTTTAGTGAAATTGTGCACTTTGTATGGGAGGTGGTAGAGGGAGGGTGGAGTTATTAATAAATTTCTTAGAAATAACTGTAAACATCATTTATTTGGCATAGCAGATCAGTTGCATTCATATTTTTCAGGCAAATCGACTTTTTGTAAAGTTGTTGAATTGTGTCGAATTGCATGGGAAGGAGTAGAAGGAGTGAAGCTAATCGCCTAATTTTTTTTGGTCATACGAATAATTCTAAATAAATGTTTAGTGTACAATTTCAGCTCCATCAATTTTAAACGTACTGAGTAAATTTGTTTAGAGTATTTCATGAAAAAGTGCAGTTTGTATGGGAGGTGGTACAAGGAAGGAGAAGACTTAAATAATTTTTATAATGCAAACTAAAATTATTATAAAAGTATTATATTCCAAATTTCAGATCAGCAGCATTTATGCTTTTCGAGAAAAGCCATTTATTGTCGAATTGCAAAATTATGTCATTTTGTATGGGAGGGGCTAGAAGGGGTGAAGCTAATGGTCTAATTTTTTTGGCCTTACTAATAATTCTAAATAAATATTTAGTGCTAAATTTGAGCTCGATAAATTCTATACGCACTGAGTAAATTGGCTTAGAGTATTTCACGAAATAGTGCAGTTTGCATGGGAGGTGGTGGAAGGAAGAAAAGGACACGTATAATTTTTATACCATAGACTAAAGTCATCATAAAAGTAATATATTCAAATTTTCAGACTAATGGCTTTTATAGTTTTCGAGCAAATCCGTTTATTGTCAAATTACGTAGTAGTGTTATTTTGTATGGGAGGGGGTATGAGAGGTGGAGCGATTGGGCCCGTTCACGAACTTGACCTTACTTTTTTATTAAAAACGACGTATACAAAATTTGAACTTTCTAGCTCAACGCGTTCTCAAGCTAGAGAGGACACGGGCGGATAGACGGACGGACGGACAGACTGATGGACGGACAGACGGACGGACGGACAGAGGACGGACGGACGGACATCCGGTTTTGAGATTTTTGAGTGATTAAATGAACTTCTGTATCATTCGTTTTTTTCTCCGAGCCTTATTTCTTAGCGTTACAAACTTTGTGGCAAACTTATAATACTCTCAGATTTCATCTAGAGTATAAACACAAAAACTGAAAATCTTTGGATAAAATTTAAAGCTAGAGACTAGAAATTTGCAATATACCTTTAAAAAAAAATCTCTAAAAGTATGAAATATTAACTGGTTGGATACCTTCAAAACTTCTACCCCCTCCCATACAAAATTATTTTTTCGACCATTTTTAAGAAATCAATTATCACCTAACTATGAAAAGCTATTAATTTTAAATTTTCCACAAAAACTTTTAAAATTAGTTAAAACGAGATTGCGTCAAAATTTTTGAGATCGCGCCTGCCCATGCAAAAGTATGATTTCGAATTTCAATAAATCATCTGATAAACATGAAATCAAAAGCTACGACTTTGAAGTTTTTTATAAATGTAATTTTTGTAAATATCATTAAAGTCACAAAATATTGATCCGATCTCCTACTCCTTCTACCCCCTCCCATACAAATGCACCATTTTGAAAAATGTATTTCTTCGATTTTCATTAAAACTGGCAAAAGCTAAAAAAAAAAACAATTTTTGCTAGATTTATTTTCATCAATGTTGCAATGAGTTTTGAAAAAATTTATTAACTTTACTTTACTCCTTTTTCCCATACAAATGCATAAATTTAGTAAATATATTATATAAACCGATAGTTTTCATCGAAACTTAAACAAGCAGAATCTTAAAATGTAACCTTAATAATTGTAGTGAATGCTGAAAAAAGTATCAACTTCGCTTCACTCCATCTACCCCGTCCCATACAAATATCTAGAATATAAATTCAAGAAAATTATTTCTCCTTCGAGCATATGAGAGCTACCGAATTTAAAATTGGAGCTATCGATGGTGATAAGGATGTTAATAAGCAGTTTCAAAATCAGACAAAATATTCCTTTTCAGTAGGTGAAGGTGCACTTGGGCGTGGGAAAATTTTAAAGACCGTGGGAACTTTTTGTTAACCTTGAGATGACCTTGAAAACAGGTGTTGGTGACGTCATAGGGAATCCCCGTGTAATCTATGGGTTTTGAATGGGGTCATGGAGGTCAATGACCTTTGAGGGATTCCCTTGATCACCTGAGGGCTTTGCACCTGGGCGGGGGAATATTTTGAAGACCGTGGGAACTTTTAGATTAACCAACTCTCATGGGACCCCTAACTACTTTAATTAATCTCTCTCTCTCTCTCTCTCTCTCTCTCTCTCTCTCTCTCTCTCTCCTCTCTCTCTCTCTCTCTCTCTCTCTCTCTCTCTCTCTCTCTGGTTCCTGTTAACACCTGTTCTCCGTAATCACCTTTCATCTCTCTCTATCTCTCTCTCTCTCTCTGGTTCCTGTTAACACCTGTTCTCCGTAATTACCTTTTATATCTCTCCACAATTTGCCAATACAGGCACCCACGCTCTCAGCTGACTTTCTCTACGTGTTTCTCGGTCGTCCAACACGGTGTCTTTGCGTTGTATTTATCCTATCTATCCTATACTGGCGATTGATCGATTGAAATTTAACATGAATTGATATTGAATTCCATATGAATCTGATTTGATTGATTGCCGGGGGACGTATTTTAATACACTCGGCACTTAAATTACTTTTTATCGAAAAAAAACTGTTGCCACCAAAGGGACTTGAACCTGGAACCACATGCGTAAGAAGCGGTAGCGTTAGCCTTACGCTAGCCAGACTACATACTCGGACTTGTTCAATATGCAAATATATAGTAACTAATAAAGTGGTGTTATTTCATGACGTCATCATCGACCAAATTATATGTGTTTTAGGAATAATTGTTTGCAGCTAAGAGTGTTCTTATCATATAAGTAGATAAGAGTTTGTTATGGTTAGGTTTTTTGTTTTGATTTTTTTTATATTAGAGGTAAGAGAATTACGGATTAGGTTTCATATATGATGAAAATTGATAGATTGTGTGTATGGAGATTGTTATTGTTATTAATAGCGTGATATTATTTTATGACGTCATCATCGAGTAGGAATAATTCTTTCGAATTGTTTATGGTTTAGAGTTTTTTGTTATGATATGTTGTTTACATTTTTTTTTTGTATGGAATTTTTATTATTTTATGACGTCATCATCGAGTAGGAATAATTCTTTCGAATTGTTTATGGTTTAGAGTTTTTTGTTATGATAGGTTGTTTACATTTTTTGTGTATGGATTTTTTTTTTGGTTTACGAGTGAGATTGATATGAAAATTTCACCTCAATTCGCTATCATATATGATCATTTTTTTTTTGATGAACGAGTTCAAGCTCTAAGATTTGTATGAAAATAACTTGTATTTGTGGTAGATGAAGCACTTGTATGGTTACATGTATGTAACGCTGTTATGCAATAGGGGTAAGCTTTGTATGGGATGTTGGTTAGTGATGATGTACTGACGTTCCATGACGTCATCAATTAGGGTTGCCATAAGGTCATCGATTATAGTTTCATGACGTCATCATCAATTGGGGTTGCCATAATGTCAAAAAAAAAATAAAAAATAAAAAAAAAATAAAAAAAAAATAAAAAAAATTAAAAAAAAATAAAAAAAAAATCAATAAAAAAATCAAAAAAAAAAAAATCATAAATTTACAGATTCGCATGACAATGTTCCTATGCCTAATACTGATAAACCCGATTAATGGGCTATTTGACGTACACGAACTGACAGGATTTACGGAAATACAACTTACCAAAGTAGAAATAGTGACCAAAGCAAATATTTTACCGGATGTTGAGGTAGTTTTGAGGTATTAATTGATGGGGAAATCTCGGAATAAAACAAATTTTGGTGTACAAGTTTTTAATAAATATTCAAGCATTATAAGAGCTTAAATTTTATTTTGATTACATAATTGAATTTTCTGAAGGAAAATAGGTCTTAGTAATTGCTCTAATTTTAAGATCCTTCGTTGAAACCTTAGTCGGTCTAATACACAGCTCTGCCAATTACTCTTTCTACTAGTTCTATATGCATACTCCCAGACAATTATGTATTTAACGGAAACATGATCAGAAAATCTAACATGTCTAAGATCTGCAGATGACATCGTATAGGTTGACGAACTCGATTGTCATAAAAATAAATCAGTTCTGGTTAATAATTGAATGTGGCTTATACCGAAAGGATTATAAACACTTATATGACACAATATGATGAAATGCTGGTTCTAGATCTATTTAGAAAACGAAATAAGAACAACAGGTTTTATTAAAAAAATTATAAAGCAGATAGACATAATCATCAATCTAAATACAAAAACTCTTCAAAAACATAATAAAATCAACAAATAATATCAAAAAAAACTAAATTTACAGATTCGCATGACAGACAATGTTCCTATGCCTAATACTGATAAACCCGATTAATGGGCTATTTAACGTACACGAACTGACAGGATTTACGGAAATACAACTTAACCAAATAGAAATAGTGACCAAAGCAAATATTATCATACACATAATTGACATAAGAGAAATTTTAGACGTAATACAATTTAATGAATCTTTCAGACAGCTTAAAAATTGAAAAATAAATATATACAACCATATCAACTACAACAACAACAACAACTACAAAACTAGAAAATACAACCAAACAACCATACAAACACCTGCTACCAACTTACCTTATTAAATTTTACTATAAGTTAAGAAATAAAAAAGAGTCTTGTGTGTTGTTATACTTGTATACCAAATTCTGTAATATGCATATTTCAAGAAAAAAAAACAAACTGAATGATGGTTTTAATCATATTTATTATCAAGATATTTTTTTTTTTAAATAAATAAACATAAGAAAATTACGATATGTATCGGTTATATTATATAGAATAGCTATTTCTTTAACAATGAAACAGTTTTCAGATCCTTTAAATTCAATATTTATATTATTACTTCAGCTTTTCTCAATGCTTCAATGATGGCAACAATCTCGTTGATGTGATAAATATCTCCCGCCTGTAGCGCTGATACAAGCAATTGTAACCGGTCCACCAATTCATTGGGGTCATCCCAAGAAATATACTGTTTTGGTTCGATTGATGTTTGTATTAAATCTCCTCCTCTATGAGTTAAAAGTTTGTTAATAGTTTTTGTATATTTATAGCCACGGTTTCCATTTATTTGTCTTTTGCTGGGTTCGATTGATGTTTGTATTAAATCTCCTCCTCTATGAGTTAAAAGTTTGTTAATAATTTTTGTATATTTATAGCTACGGTTTCCATTTATTTGTCCTTCGCTGGTATAGTGACGTCTATAGGCATTAGTATCGAGCAGAATATTTCTATAATTCTGTAAATCATCTTTATTGTACAGAGTCTTATCTGGAACTTTCATAAATAGTAGCTCATATATGCCCGGAGTACCCTCATAGGTTTTATCTTTTATTAATATTTGACTACCATCGATTGTAAAAATCGAGTTTCCAATTTTCCATTGTTCATTTTCATGATAAACACCATAAGTACTATCAATGAAATCCGGATTATTTACAAATATATTTAAATATTTTGTAGGTATTTCATCAAATTCTCGCTCGTTCATATATTCAATGAGTTCTTGCCGACCTGAAGGAGTTGTCACATATTTACGTATGCTTCTTACATCCGGAGACTTTAATGGTGTTTCAAAAGTATCAGTTAGATTAAGCTTTCGTCCGAATTTGGGTGTTGGAGTTTCAAAGTCTACGTCACTTTCACTATCATCTGTAGATTGAGTTTCCATGTTTTCTTCTTTTTCAGGTTCATATTTACTATGATTATGATTTTCTACATCTCCTTCTCTTTTAGGCTCGAATTTACTGTGTTCATACAGTTTAACTAATTTTTTAAGAGGTCTTGTGATTGGCTTAAAAGTTTGTTCTTGTCGAGTTTCAGCATTAACTCTACCTGTTTTGAATTGCTTATATTTTTTACGTAACGAGTTACTAGACTTTATAATTTGTCTAAGAATATCTTTATCGGTCGACTTCTGCATTTTTCCTTCTTACACAACAACAACAGATTAACAGATATCGTACCGCTTTGTACAGCTTTAATACTGCTTTAATACTGCTTCTGTACTGCTTTGTACAGCTTTAATACTGCTTTAATACTGCTTCTGTACTGCTTTGTACAGCTTTAATACTGCTTCTGTACTGCTTTATACAGCTTTAATACTGCTTTAATACTGCTTCTGTACTGCTTTGTACAGCTTTAATACTGCTTTATACAGCTTTAATACTGCTTTAATACTGCTTCTGTACTGCTTTGTACTGCTTTAATACTGCTTCTGTACTGCTTTGTACTGCTTTAATACTGCTTCTGTACTGCTTTGTACTGCTTTAATACTGCTTCTGTACTGCTTTGTACAGCTTTAATACTGCTTCTGTACTGAGGTGTACTGCTTTAATACTGCTTCTGTACTGAGGTGTACTGCTTTAATACTGCTTCTGTACTGAGGTGTACTGCTTTAATACTGCTTCTGTACTGAGGTGTACTGCTTTAATACTGCTTTTGTACTGAGGTGTACTACTTTATACAGCTTTATTACTGCTTTCAGTTTTTAAATATAGTTTTTCAAACTTTTTTCTCATATTACTGAATCAAAGTCTTCATATTGATTATATATAGTTGTATTTATTTGATATTGGAATCAAGATAGGAAATAACTTCTCTTGGATGCTGAAAGTGAACAGAATTCAAAGCATATATACAGTATTCATATAAATCTAGAAACATGACTGCTGAGTGTTGAAGGGAAAAGTATAGATTTTTTTTTTTTTTTTTGGTTATTCGAGCCTCAATGTGATTACAACCAACTATACAACCTCACAGCTGTACAACCAACTATACAACCACACAGCTGTACAACCAACTATACAACCACACAGCTGTACAACCAACTATACAACCACACAGCTGTACAACCAACTATACAACCACACAGCTGTACAACCAACTATACAACCACACAGCTGTACAACCAACTATACAACCACACAGCTGTACAACCAACTATACAACCACACAGCTGTACAACCAACTATACAACCACACAGCTGTACAACCAACTATACAACCACACAGCTGTACAACCAACTATACAACCACACAGCTGTACAACCAACTATACAACCACATAGCTGTACAACCAACTATACAACCTCACAGCTGTACTTGGTTGATTGTAATCACATTGAGGCTCGAATAACCAAAAAAAAAAAATCTATACTTTTCCCTTCAACACTCAGCAGTCATGTTTCTAGATTTATATGAATACTGTATATATGCTTTGAATTCTGTTCACTTTCAGCATCCAAGAGAAGTTATTTCCTATCTTGATTCCAATATCAAATAAATACAACTATATATAATCAATATGAAGACTTTGATTCAGTAATATGAGAAAAAAGTTTGAAAAACTATATTTAAAAACTGAAAGCAGTAATAAAGCTGTATAAAGTAGTACACCTCAGTACAAAAGCAGTATTAAAGCAGTACACCTCAGTACAGAAGCAGTATTAAAGCAGTACACCTCAGTACAGAAGCAGTATTAAAGCAGTACACCTCAGTACAGAAGCAGTATTAAAGCAGTACACCTCAGTACAGAAGCAGTATTAAAGCTGTACAAAGCAGTACAGAAGCAGTATTAAAGCAGTACAAAGCAGTACAGAAGCAGTATTAAAGCAGTACAAAGCAGTACAGAAGCAGTATTAAAGCAGTACAAAGCAGTACAGAAGCAGTATTAAAGCAGTATTAAAGCTGTATAAAGCAGTATTAAAGCTGTACAAAGCAGTACAGAAGCAGTATTAAAGCAGTATTAAAGCTGTATAAAGCAGTACAGAAGCAGTATTAAAGCTGTACAAAGCAGTACAGAAGCAGTATTAAAGCAGTATTAAAGCTGTACAAAGCAGTACAGAAGCAGTATTAAAGCAGTATTAAAGCTGTACAAAGCGGTACGATATCTGTTAATCTGTTGTTGTTGTGTAAGAAGGAAAAATGCAGAAGTCGACCGATAAAGATATTCTTAGACAAATTATAAAGTCTAGTAACTCGTTACGTAAAAAATATAAGCAATTCAAAACAGGTAGAGTTAATGCTGAAACTCGACAAGAACAAACTTTTAAGCCAATCACAAGACCTCTTAAAAATTAGTTAAACTGTATGAACACAGTAAATTCGAGCCTAAAAGAGAAGGAGATGTAGAAAATCATAATCATAGTAAATATGAACCTGAAAAAGAAGAAAACATGGAAACTCAATCTACAGATGATAGTGAAAGTGACGTAGACTTTGAAACTCCAACACCCAAATTCGGACGAAAGCTTAATCTAACTGATACTTTTGAAACACCATTAAAGTCTCCGGATGTAAGAAGCATACGTAAATATGTGACAACTCCTTCAGGTCGGCAAGAACTCATTGAATATATGAACGAGCGAGAATTTGATGAAATACCTACAAAATATTTAAATATATTTGTAAATAATCCGGATTTCATTGATAGTACTTATGGTGTTTATCATGAAAATGAACAATGGAAAATTGGAAACTCGATTTTTACAATCGATGGTAGTCAAATATTAATAAAAGATAAAACCTATGAGGGTACTCCGGGCATATATGAGCTACTATTTATGAAAGTTCCAGATAAGACTCTGTACAATAAAGATGATTTACAGAATTATAGAAATATTCTGCTCGATACTAATGCCTATAGACGTCACTATACCAGCGAAGGACAAATAAATGGAAACCGTAGCTATAAATATACAAAAATTATTAACAAACTTTTAACTCATAGAGGAGGAGATTTAATACAAACATCAATCGAACCCAGCAAAAGACAAATAAATGGAAACCGTGGCTATAAATATACAAAAACTATTAACAAACTTTTAACTCATAGAGGAGGAGATTTAATACAAACATCAATCGAACCAAAACAGTATATTTCTTGGGATGACCCCAATGAATTGGTGGACCGGTTACAATTGCTTGTATCAGCGCTACAGGCGGGAGATATTTATCACATCAACGAGATTGTTGCCATCATTGAAGCATTGAGAAAAGCTGAAGTAATAATATAAATATTGAATTTAAAGGATCTGAAAACTGTTTCATTGTTAAAGAAATAGCTATTCTATATAATATAACCGATACATATCGTAATTTTCTTATGTTTATTTATTTAAAAAAAAAAATATCTTGATAATAAATATGATTAAAACCATCATTCAGTTTGTTTTTTTTTCTTGAAATATGCATATTAACCAGAATTTGGTATACAAGTATAACAACACACAAGACTCTTTTTTATTTCTTAACTTATAGTAAAATTTAATAAGGTAAGTTGGTAGCAGGTGTTTGTATGGTTGTTTGGTTGTATTTTCTAGTTTTGTAGTTGTTGTTGTTGTTGTAGTTGATATGGTTGTATATATTTATTTTTCAATTTTTAAGCTGTCTGAAAGATTCATTAAATTGTATTACGTCTAGAATTTCTCTTATGTCAATTATGTGTATGATAATATTTGCTTTGGTCACTATTTCTATTTGGTTAAGTTGTATTTCCGTAAATCCTGTCAGTTCGTGTACGTTAAATAGCCCATTAATCGGGTTTATCAGTATTAGGCATAGGAACATTGTCTGTCATGCGAATCTGTAAATTTAGTTTTTTTTGATATTATTTGTTGATTTTATTATGTTTTTGAAGAGTTTTTGTATTTAGATTGATGATTATGTCTATCTGCTTTATAATTTTTTTAATAAAACCTGTTGTTCTTATTTCGTTTTCTAAATAGATCTAGAACCAGCATTTCATCATATTGTGTCATATAAGTGTTTATAATCCTTTCGGTATAAGCCACATTCAATTATTAACCAGAACTGATTTATTTTTATGACAATCGAGTTCGTCAACCTATACGATGTCATCTGCAGATCTTAGACATGTTAGATTTTCTGATCATGTTTCCGTTAAATACATAATTGTCTGGGAGTATGCATATAGAACTAGTAGAAAGAGTAATTGGCAGAGCTGTGTATTAGACCGACTAAGGTTTCAACGAAGGATCTTAAAATTAGAGCAATTACTAAGACCTATTTTCCTTCAGAAAATTCAATTATGTAATCAAAATAAAATTTAAGCTCTTATAATGCTTGAATATTTATTAAAAACTTGTACACCAAAATTTGTTTTATTCCGAGATTTCCCCATCAATTAATACCTCAAAACTACCTCAACATCCGGTAAAATATTTGCTTTGGTCACTATTTCTACTTTGGTAAGTTGTATTTCCGTAAATCCTGTCAGTTCGTGTACGTCAAATAGCCCATTAATCGGGTTTATCAGTATTAGGCATAGGAACATTGTCATGCGAATCTGTAAATTTATGATTTTTTTTTATTTTTTTTTTTTGATTTTTTTATTGATTTTTTTTTTATTTTTTTTTAATTTTTTTTATTTTTTTTTTATTTTTTTTTTTATTTTTTATTTTTTTTTTGACATTATGGCAACCCCAATTGATGATGACGTCATGAAACTATAATCGATGACCTTATGGCAACCCTAATTGATGACGTCATGGAACGTCAGTACATCATCACTAACCAACATCCCATACAAAGCTTACCCCTATTGCATAACAGCGTTACATACATGTAACCATACAAGTGCTTCATCTACCACAAATACAAGTTATTTTCATACAAATCTTGAGCTTGAACTCGTTCATCAAAAAAAAAATGATCATATATGATAGCGAATTGAGGTGAAATTTTCATATCAATCTCACTCGTAAACCAAAAAAAAAATCCATACACAAAAAATGTAAACAACCTATCATAACAAAAAACTCTAAACCATAAACAATTCGAAAGAATTATTCCTACTCGATGATGACGTCATAAAATAATAAAAATTCCATACAAAAAAAAAAATGTAAACAACATATCATAACAAAAAACTCTAAACCATAAACAATTCGAAAGAATTATTCCTACTCGATGATGACGTCATAAAATAATATCACGCTATTAATAACAATAACAATCTCCATACACACAATCTATCAATTTTCATCATATATGAAACCTAATCCGTAATTCTCTTACCTCTAATATAAAAAAAATCAAAACAAAAAACCTAACCATAACAAACTCTTATCTACTTATATGATAAGAACACTCTTAGCTGCAAACAATTATTCCTAAAACACATATAATTTGGTCGATGATGACGTCATGAAATAACACCACTTTATTAGTTACTATATATTTGCATATTGAACAAGTCCGAGTATGTAGTCTGGCTAGCGTAAGGCTAACGCTACCGCTTCTTACGCATGTGGTTCCAGGTTCAAGTCCCTTTGGTGGCAACAGTTTTTTTTCGATAAAAAGTAATTTAAGTGCCGAGTGTATTAAAATACGTCCCCCGGCAATCAATCAAATCAGATTCATATGGAATTCAATATCAATTCATGTTAAATTTCAATCGATCAATCGCCAGTATAGGATAGATAGGATAAATACAACGCAAAGACACCGTGTTGGACGACCGAGAAACACGTAGAGAAAGTCAGCTGAGAGCGTGGGTGCCTGTATTGGCAAATTGTGGAGAGATATAAAAGGTAATTACGGAGAACAGGTGTTAACAGGAACCAGAGAGAGAGAGAGAGATAGAGAGAGATGAAAGGTGATTACGGAGAACAGGTGTTAACAGGAACCAGAGAGAGAGAGAGAGAGAGAGAGAGAGAGAGAGAGGGAGAGAGAGAGAGAGAGAGAGAGAGAGAGAGAGAGATTAATTAAAGTAGTTAGGGGTCCCATGAGAGTTGGTTAATCTAAAAGTTCCCACGGTCTTCAAAATATTCCCCCGCCCAGGTGCAAAGCCCTCAGGTGATCAAGGGAATCCCTCAAAGGTCATTGACCTCCATGACCCCATTCAAAACCCATAGATTACACGGGGATTCCCTATGACGTCACCAACACCTGTTTTCAAGGTCATCTCAAGGTTAACAAAAAGTTCCCACGGTCTTTAAAATTTTCCCACGCCCAAGTGCACCTTCACCTACTCTTTTCCTCTGCCACCTCCCATAAAAATGGCCCAATTTGAGGAAAAAAATGTCCACTTTCTTTGAAAATTGTGAAAGCTATAAACTTTAAATTCAGCACGATACATTTTGCATACCACGTTGGGTATCGGTACAAAAATTACAGATCTCCTCGCTCTGCTTCACCACATTTTCCGGTACATTAAGCTCTTTCCCATTTCTTTAAGAGTATCATATGACTGGGCTTTACGCCCAATCACAGTTCTATTATGTTTTTTGTAAATTATTTATTTTGTGACTTGTGGTATGTTTTCAGAGGCGTATTAGCGCTTAATACGAATTATAGAATTATTTTCTTCAATTAATTTTATTGATGTACAAAGCTTTGAATTCGACGAATTTAAAGCTAAACGCTTAATTTCTTAAATCCTTATTTCTCTAAAATGTGGCAAGGGCAGCCCATTAATGTTTAAAATTTATTATATGCCTCTTGTCCTTTTGTGAACTTTTGCTGCAAGAAACTAGACGAGAGTGCTAATCATAAGAGATATCCATGTTCTATTTTTTGGTTTATCAGCAAGGTATTATACTGACAATATTTTACCCTATCAATGATATCTTTCAGCACTAAAATTTATTTGAATCACTGCCTCATAACATAATGAATTAAAGAATCGTACGCAAGATGCGTCTTATAAAAAAGAGAGCTATCCGAGAGCTTTCTTGTGCGAACGGGAGTCATGCAAGGCTGCATATTACCACAAGCCCTGTTTCTGGTGTTAATAAATGACATCTTGAAAGTTGTGCTGGAAGATGGGGGAGATAAAGACCTTGATTATGCGAATGTTTATTTGCGCTTAACCATTCGAACTGAGAGTAAGATGTTCGCTCGTTACATTCCAAATACAATGCGCTAGAACTGAAAATAAATGTGCATAATATCGTAAATAAGGCTCGTTTGGCAACCGGCATCCTTTCCCTTTTCTGGAGGTTGAAAGATATTTGCCTTCGTATGAAGCTGCGATTATTTAACGTACGCGTCAAATCCGTGTTGTTATGTGGTTGTACTTCTTGGAATTTTGGGCATTTTGGGGACTTTCTGGCCAGATCCCAAATGGGTAGAATAAAATAGACATTGAAGCGAAAGTAGCAGTGGATCGGAAACAGACCAAACCATCTCCAGACAAGCTTTGGATTAAAATCATTAACGAAGACGTTGAGCTGGTCAACCATGTGGCACATAGAAGCGAGCAGTTGAGCAGGAGGCTAGAGCAATAAACAACTCCTGGCGATAAGTACCATTTGTACATAGAATCGCGCCTTGTGGAAGAAAACTGTTTCTATCCTTTGCCCATATAGGAGCTCATAACAGAAAATTAATTGATTTACTGTCCCAAAGAAATAGTTGGGACTAATGAACCCATGAATTTTCGATTCTCATCTAATTCAAACAAATCAAATTATCAATTTTTTTCATTCACAAAAAAAAATGATTTCCTGTAGTTTTCGGAGTTGATTCAAACAAATTTCCTTTTGAAACCCCTAATTTGTCCAAATTCGATTCCTCTTCTTCTTCCTGAAAACCTCTCAAAGAAGAAAAGGGCACTTCAAAAGAGATCATCCAATTTCGTGGTTTTGTTGACAAAAGCATTGGCATTGTTCAATGGTCGACATACCGAACGAAATATCTTTTGTGACAAGGTTCTTTTGAAAACTGTAGATCTTACCTGTAAACTAAGGATATCCACTACTGCAAAACGAACGTGTAAATATGAATGACTTTTCTGAACTACTTATTCTCTTCACAGTGATAGGAAGTTAATTCGAATTGAATTTCATTCAATTAAACGGAAATAAATAATTTTGCTAATTGTAGTGTGAGTTTTGGATCTACAGATTTCGCTACTGAAAATCGGATAAAAGTCCCAGGGGTGGTGCTTAATAAATCGCTGCTGTAGATTCACAGGACGATAGGATACCGACGACAAGTTTTCAATCACCTGCTGAGATAAGTAAGCGAATCCTTTTACCTGTCCTTTTTGAACGATACACATGGATGAGGCTTATCTTTTAAGGAAACGAGAATCTTGTTAACACGACCGCGATGGTAAAAAAATAATTTCAAAAATATCAATTCAATATACGACACTGTATTCATCAATTCGAGTAGATTCGATAGAGATCTTTGATTTATCAGTGTATTCTTTGAATTATGACCCATGTCGCACTTTGAAGTATCCACGGTCTGTATCTAAATTTTAAAAATTCGATATATCTCATATTGTCCTAACAACTTTAAAACAGAAAACAAAAATATAAATAATTATTGAGAGTATAAGCATAATCCTTAAACAATAATACAGATAAAAAGTCAAACATCTACAAACTGTAGTTACGGTCAAAGGAATCAATTTTTCAAGATCGAAAAGTAAAAATACATTGAATGTATAAAATATATTTAATGAATTAACTATAAATTTGTATTTATTAATTTCAAGAAGAACTCTAGTTGTTAAATAGCATCGTAGCCTGAAGATATTATTTATTTATTTTGTATTTTATTTATTGAATCCATTGTTTATAAATAATGCTTAATCTAGGAAAATTTAATACAGTGTTCAGACTTAACATCTTTTCAACTTTTGAAAATAAGTGTTGGCTTGTGCCTTATGGCCGCTAGGGTGTAACCTAGTGGGTAGCGAGTTGGTCATGTAATGCGAAGGTCGTGAGTTCAAATCCTGGTTGGCGCAATATATGATTCCGGCACATTGCCTGCTTCGATATACCTTGTTCACCTCAATCTACGAAAATGAAAAATTCGTAGAAAGAGGGTTGTGCGACGGGCTGAAACCCTTCCACAATAAGTAATGAAAAATGTTAAGGAATCTGAATGTCAGGAGGCCAAGTTCCGATTTAGGCTGTAGCGCCATTGTAGAAGAAGTAGAAGTTGTGCCTTAGGGAGAATTCTTGTGTGTGTAGTTAATTTATTTTAGGTGAAGTAAAACGGAATGCAAAAAACCTTTTTATAGATATAAATAAAATGTAAAACTAGGGATGACTTAAAACTATCTAATGAGAGATTTAATTTTCATTCTATTTAGTAATTGATTTAATCAGGGGTTTTCTGAAAATTGACATTTTTCTTTTTTGTGGTTTGTTTTACTAGAGTAAATTCAATTACAGGGGCTTGAGCGATCTTGTAAAGTAGTGAAGTGGAGAAGTGCCAAGGTTTATCGAGGATGATTTTGAAGCATTTATTTTGAATTATTTGCAGTTTTTTCTTGTGGAACTTTAACAGATTCGTGCGCCGTATAATAACATAGGCCTCATGACTAACTTAAATAACAGCAGTTTATTTTCCACGGAAAGCTTTGATTTCCTAGATATTAAAGGATATAAGATGCGGATCACCTTCATCAGTTTGGATGTTGCATAGGAAGTATGTTCGTGGAAGGTAAGCTTTTTATCAAAGAATAGACCGAGGTATTTAACTTTATTCAACCACTCGGTAGATATACCAAAAACATTGATATGGGAGGAAGGAAGATATCTAGTAGCACGCCTCTTGGTGAAAAAAGTAGCTTGTGTTTTATTTCCATTTATCTTAGTTTTCCAGGTGCTAAAATATTTTTCGAGATTATCAAGCTGTGATTGAAGATTGTTGATGATTATGTGTGGGTCAGAGGAGGCGGTGTAGAATGTTGTGGATACCATCTAATCCTGCACTTTTCTTTGATTTATAATAATGCTAATTAAGGATTTGGTACACAATTTTAGCTCGATGGAATTTACACGTACTGAGAAAATTGGTGTTTTGACCGTTTATTGACAAATTGCGTAATTGTGTCATTTTGTATGGGAGGGGGTAGAAGGGGTGGAGCGATGTAGCCCTTTCACGAACTTGTTCTTACTTTTTTGTCAAAAAACGAAGTGTAAAAAATTTGAACTTTCTAGATCGACGCGTTCTCAAGCTAGAGAGGATACGGACGGACAGTCGGACAGACAGACGGACGGACAGACGGACGGACAGACGGGCGGACAGACGGACACACGGACGGACATCCGGTTTTGAGATTTTTGAGTGATTATATAAACTTCTATATCATTCATTTTTTTCTCCGAGCCTTATTTCTTAGCGTTATAAATTTTGTGGCAAACTTATAATACTCTCAGATTTCATCTAGAATATAAAAAAGGATATTAAGATGCAAAATACTATATTGCCATTTATGGATGTATCTGATCAAAAATAACGACGAGAATTATGTAAAGACATTTTTCTTTTTGTATAATTTCTCATTTCTTACAATACTTTTACAATTTTCAGCTACCAGATAAGCAAAAAAAATTAATCAACACAGTTCATCTTCCTGTTCATCAAAATTGAACATTGTTCGGTTACACTAGTTAGTATGTACATGCATAGTTCACAAATTCCATTTCTCCAAGACGATATATTATTTCATACATGCATAGGTATGTACTTTCAAAATACAAAAAATTACAATGACAAAGTTGCACACAATGATAAAGCTGTCTGTTGTCAGAATTTCGAACTTACTATTTTCACCTTGAGAATTAATTTGATTCAGTCAGTGCTCGTCTCATTGAACTACCTTACTTAAAAACTCTTGATAAATTAAACAATTCCAGTACTCAAAAATTGGCGAAATATTCAGAAATTTTATTGTTTTCTTTTATTTCACCATCAAACATATGATATTGAGTCCCACCACCGATACCCTCGAAAATGTTCACCTCATTATTCATAGGGGTGCTGAAGATTATGTTGTTGTTGTCGTCGATTTTTTGCGATGAGCGCAACAATTCGAAACAAATTGAGTTCCACCATCTGGCACACGCCAATCATGCACGTGTGTGAAATGAGCCCTCGAACCTTTGGGGTAACTGCTCAAGGGTCTTATATTATTATAATACTTGGCCCTTCGAGTCTTGAGAAGCGAAGCGGAGAAGATCGTGCAGGTCTTAAGATCCTGGTTTAAAATCGACACACCGGAATCCTAAAGTCTTGTTATAGTTCTTCGTTTTTCTCCATGTAAATGTCCTTCGCTCGGTACCCAACTAATATATGTGGACTTTTATATCAACGAACAAGACAGTGACCCATAAAGAGTGTAATTTAAATTTAGTTCATTTCATTTAAAAAATGGAACAAACCACATATGGCCTGGTACGCCGAGATAGTAGGGGTTGTTGTTGCGATAGAGCATATGGTGTAATCACTACATGCGACTCAATTTTATTACACACTACACAGAGGCACACTGTATATTCCTTTTGTTCGATAATTTCGATAATTCCATATATAATGCATATTTTACTGCAAAAATAAGAATAATGAAATGTTGCCTGTGGTTGTGGTCATTTAAATATGACCCTGAAAGTTCTGCATCGTGTTTTGATTCCGTTCCTAGAGGAAGTATAATAAAAATAATGTGCGATCCTTTTGAGATTCGAACCGAGAAAGTATTGGATTAATCTCTGAGGAATTTAACTTACGCTATGAAAAACAATGATGATAATGTTGCATGTTAGCCTTAGTCAAGTATCCGCGGCCTTCCCCTGTACTTGAAAGTAATGTGAAATGTCAGCTCCACTTGCTAATCACCAAATTAATGCGCGCGTACGAACACCATAAAGAACATTTTGCAACTTAATCGGAATGTCAAGGTCTTCAAACAAATATACGCGTGATCATCAGCCATAAAGAACATCTGAAATACATTCTTCTCATCATACTTCAAAATAAACGACCTTGAGCATTCCATCAACAAGCAAACTACCAAAGCTTTCTACATCTCAAGCTGGGCAGAACTGACGTAGCGGCCATCTTGAATGACTCCAGCGGGTGTGGCGTCATGGATTTTTCCATTCCAAAGGACCACCTGTATTATTTTTGACGAACTTGTCGTAAAAACACGTTTTACCGAAAACAACACAAAAGCATAATTAAATCAAATTAAGCACGGAAATATTACGCGAGTGAACACTTTTTCGCAATAACTGAAATTTTACAATTTTCTGTGTGAAAAATAACCGGAGAACTCTGCACAATATGAGTGACAGATTTTCTTCGGTGTGAGAAACCGAGATTTAACTTTAATCGCACTTTTTTCAAGTAAAAATCTATTGCGCTAATATCAACGAGTAATAATTACATGCCGAGCACTATTAATAAAGTATCTTGGAAAGCTGAACTATCTTTAACACTGCATTTAAGAATAAACGCGATTCTTACGAAGCCCGCCGTGTCTGTTCCATACAAAAGCGCGCGAATTTGTATGGAACTGTCATGTTTGTTATGACTCCAACGTGTTGTTGTTGCATTCAGTTACTCGGCTTTCTACTATAGAGGGCTTTGAAACTACACAAGATCCGACCTACAGGAAAAAGAACGAAATAATTCCGAATATCGATTGGAATGATCAAAAACAACAACAGGGAAAAGACTCATAGATGACCGGTGACAAACGTCAGCGATCGGTTGGACTCGGATAATGACGAAGTGCTTACGTGGAGGGCAACAAAACAGAAAGGGCAATGAAGAGAACCGCTCGACTGCGATTGGTTAGACTCGTAAAATGATTAAATGCTTTATAGAAAGCACCAACAACCATATACATATATGGCCTCGTATGAACGAGAAAAGACTCGGGTAACGACGAAATAATTTGTAATGAATGAACAGCGATTTAAAAGACAATGAACGAAAGATTTCAATCAATAAATCAAATTCCTGTTAAGACCCCCTATATTAGGGGCATAGGACAGAAACAACACTCTTCCGCAAGGCGAGATCCTGAGCATCGGACTTAAGCTGTTGCCAGGACTTGTTTATTCCTCTGGCCTCCTGCTCAACTGCTCACTTCCTTGTGTTACATGGTCGACCAACCCGACGTCCTTGAAGATTATAATCCAGATTTGTTTGGCGATGTTTCGCTCTGGTTTCCTCAAAGTATGAACGATCCACTACCACTTCCGCCGTTGAATCTCAATACCTATTTTAGTCTGGCGAGTTGTACTCCAAAGTTCGTCGTTGGAGATTACTTCTGGCCAGAATATTCCTAAAATGCGCCGCAGGCATTGGTTTACGAAAGTCTGCAGTTTCTTGGTAAGTCGAACGGTCACTTTCCACGTAATACAACCATATAACCACACGGATTTGACGCATGCGTCAAAAACTCGCAGCTTCGTGCGAAGGGAGATCTCTCTTAACCTCCAGAAAGGGGAAAGGATACCGAAGACCTGACGAGCTTTATTTAGCCGAGCCTCAACATCCTTTTCGGCTCCACCGTCCATGCTGACAATGCTTCCGAGATAGCAAAAATCTTGCACCTCTTCCACATCCTGTCCGTTAAGAACAATCGGTGTGCTTGCGTTCGAACCCATGTGCATGTACTTGGTTTTACGCACATTTATTTTCAGTCTCGCCTCTTTGCATTTAGAATGCAACGAGCGAACATTTGATTCTAAGTCCATCAGCATAATCAAGGTGACTTAAGATGTTAAATAGTCTCCATTGAAGACCTTTGCCTTCCCCATATTCCAGCGCAGCTTTCAAGATGTCATTTATTACCACCAGAAACAGGGCTGGTGATAATATGCAGCCTTATCTGACACTCGTTCGCACAGGGAAGCTCTCGGACAGCTCTCCTCTATGCAAGACGTGACACCTTGCATCTTCGTTGGATTCTTTAATCATAGCTATGACCTTATCTGGAATACCTCTCCTACGCAAAGCATTCCATATGTAATCTCGCTTAACGCTGTCGAAAGCCTTCTCGAAGTCCAGAAACATGAGATGTAGTGGCGAACCCATTTCGGCTGACTGCTCTAATATTATCCGTAGGGTATTTGTGTGGTCGGTACAAGACGACCTTTTACGGAATCCAGCCTGATAAACTCCGAGAGTGCTCTCGACAACATCACTAATCCTATTTAGAATTACTTTAGCCATAATTTTTGATACGTCAGTAAATAGACATATACCACGCCAATTGCCACAATCCCGAAGGTCGCCCTTCTTCGGAATTATCACAATGACGCCCTCCTTCAATTCAGTCGGATATCTTCCTTCATTCCACACCTCAGCAAGGAGTGGGAGGAGTATATCGGCTGTTATTTCCGGGTCCGCTTTGAGGAGTTCGGTTGGTAGTCCGTCTATACCTGGAGCTTTCCTTCCCGCCATTGACCGAATGGCGGAAACTATCTCTTCCTTATCTGGGGGATCGTCCCTAATAGAGGATTGTTGCGATTAGATGTTTGGTAGTTGTTCTGTTTCTGGAATATCTTCCTCTGACAAGATGTTTAAAATATCAGAGAAGTATTCCTTCCATCGCCGCAACTGGTGTTTACTCATATTAAGAGTTCCGTTGACATCTCTCACCAGGTGGTTGGCGGTGAAATTCCGGTTCGTCAACTGTTTCATGATTTTAGTGAACCCATATCCCCAAGGTAAGCCGCAGATTCTGCCTTGTTCGCCAGATCTTCAATGGCCTTTCTCTTGTCGCGTCTAACAGCCTTTTTAAGCTATACATGAGCATCGTGGTAGTTCTGCCTCAGGTCGGACGTTCGTTGGTTGACATCGGGTTGAGAGATGATTGCCAGTTCGGCTTTTTCCGATTGCTAACCTTGTCCCATGTGTCTTGCGACATCCAGGGTTTCTCACCGCTTTGCACATATCCCACAGATTCTTCAGCACTAGTTAGAAAAGTGTTTCTGGTTGCCTCCCAATTGGCGTCCAGTACGCGCATTTCATATTCACCCAATGTGGATGACTTTTCGCGTAGAATAGTGGTGTATTCGCGTTTTTTGTTGGGATCTCTGAGTTTATCCACATTAAGCTTGCGCTTCATTTGAAGAATTTGTGGTCGTCGGATAGCTGCTGTACACAATCTCAAGCAGGCAACCATCGAGCCGTGATCGCTCCCCACGTCAGCTCCACGTTTCGCTCGCACATTGAGGAGACATCTTCTCCATCGGCGACTTATAGCCAAATGGTCGATCTGGTTCTGAAAAAACACCATCAGGGGAAACCCAAGAAGTTTTATGATGACTCTTGTGTGGAAAAGGGTCCCTCCGATGACCATTTGCCGAGTACTACAAAACTCCACAAGTGATTCGCCGTTTTCGGGTCTCTTAATCCAAGGTCGTGACGCGTCAACCCAAGGGTCACCATGCCTCCCCATGACGTGTTCTAGTCCAGTGCTGTCTGATCCAACCTGAGCATTCATATCTCCTGAGATGATAATAATATCACCTCTTGGAACACGTTCGAAGGTGGCACTCCGTTGGCTATAAAACTCCTCTTTATTACCAGATTTTGCGGTATTAGTTGGTGCGTAGCACTGCAGAATTGTGACGTTTCTGACAATGGTCCTGAGCCTGACGACGATAATCCTATCCGAGATTGGTTCCCAGCTAATGAGACTGTTTCTCGGTCTCGGTGTAAGTACGAACGCCACGCCATTTTTGGCTTCATTTTCAGGGCCAATGTACAGAATAGTATTTCCACTAGGGGTTCGTTCTTCTCCTGATCCTGTCCACCTGACCTCGCTCAAGCCCAAGATTTGGATGTTATAGTGCTCCATTTCACGGTCGATCACTGATTGGCGATGCAAGAACCGAGTAACCCCAGCTCTTCCCCCGTCATTCAATGTTCGAACGTTCCAGAAGCCAATCATAGTCCGTTTTCGAATGCCAAAAGCCGTTACCGAAGAATCAGTCCGTATCCGAGGCGCTGTATCCGTTTCTCGTATCAGTTAGGTCTTAAGATCACGGGTGGTAAGCCCATGATCCAGTGAGTGTCCATTTGCCATTTTTTAGGGCAAGCAGGACTGGCTGTGTTTGAATTCTACAGCCCCCATCCCACAGGGGGATAGTTAGCACAGGTCCGTGGAGTCGCTTGCTTCCAAAGATAGTTGCAGGAATTGGTAAAACCTCATCCTACAACTACCCCCATGCGGGGATTTAGAAAAGATTTAGTGGAGCGGAAATGCTGACAAGTGCCTGGAATGAACGTAATAACGAAGAAGGCCGACTCTGGCCGACAGTGAACGAAATAGCGAACGAGATGCAAACGAGGGAAAGCAGTACAAATAGACGAGAGTTTTTAGTGCACATGAAGTCTGGTTTGGACCCATCATCAAGTGAGTCGTATGGCGAATTGTAAATGTAAGATTTAGAAGCTATAATATGTGAGTGAATGTAGAGTGAATTAAAATTATTTGAGCAAAAAATAAAGTTTTGTGGTGAACTAATAAAACTGGTGGTTTTAATTCTTTATTCAAAATCCAGCGACCCCTTGCGCACTTCAATAATATAAGCAAGTTCTCATACTTATGAAATATTCATAATTGCCAACAACTACAAATATTTGAGTGCACGAAAAGTGTATATGCAGGTTAAGGTGTTCGTAAATAGAATGACAAAGGGTGTAGGGTTCAATGGGCGAGGTATATATTCAACATTCAATTTGTTTATTTGTGCAAGTTAGGGTACCCCCTAAAAAAAAAAAAGTTGGGATTTTTTATTTAATCACTTGAATCACATTAAGAAATGCTCTGTAGATTTATGGTTGAAAAAAATTGTAAGAAACTCAACGCAATATTCTGCAACCACATGTGAAGAATAGAAGGTTAAACGTATATTGTTAAACGTTGGTCAAATTTTCCAGTTGGTAGCTTTGATAATTTCGACAAAAATTATGTTCCTTCAATTTCGAAATTACGTATGGGAGGTGACAGAAGGAGTAGGGCGAAGATGATGATTTTTTCAAACTTTAATTGCAATTACAACAAAATGAGTTCTAGCAAAATTTATGTTTAAGTCTTGTCCAGTTTGAATGAAAATCGATATAATGTATTTTCCAAAATATTTATATGTTCTACTCCCTAGTGGACGGATCGAAACAGAACTTTTTGACATTAATAATATTTAAATTATTTGATCAAAATTTCAAGTCAATAGCTTTAATAGTTTCATACGAAAATATATTTCTTGAAAATTGCGATATTTAGTAAAATTTGTATGGGAGATAGTAGAAGATGTGGGGGATGTAAATTTTAAATAAAAAATTAGTGTTTAGGTATAGTATAATATAACACACAAAAAAAGGATAAGAACAGATATAAAACCATACTTCAGGACATGTAGCTCACTCATTAAGTTAAGCTTGGAATCGGTCCTTTAAAGTGGTTCTAAAGCATATTTGAGCTTGTTTTTTGTATATAAACTTAAAGCTTTGATCCATAATTTGATATGACTGACATCTGTTGACAGCGTGAAAACTTGTTTTAATTTTAAAAAATAACTAGGAACTAAAAAACTTCGAGTGTAAACCAACGCGAAGATCATTGGTTATAACATTATTGTTCATAACAAAATTGACAGCTTCATACAAATTCGCTCACTTTTGTATGGAGCTGACACCGCGGGCATCGTAAGAACCGCGTTTATTTTGAAATATCACTATCAGGATTCTTTAATGCAAGGAACTGCCATAAATCGATTCCAAATTTAAATATTGAAAGTCGACTTATCCTCTGGCTAATCACTTAGTGAAGGGACGAAGCAAACATCAACATCCCAATACCAAGTATCTATACATATAAATATAACTGTAGTATCTGTCTGTTATTTGTTTAGAAATGGCTATAACTTACTTTTTTGCTTTATTTTAGTAATAACTAAGCAGAAACGTTTTTAAAATTCTTCTCTGACTGTCCGTCTGTCTGTCTGTCTATCCGGCTTTCACGCAAAAACGGCTAAACCGATTGTAATGAAACTTTCACAGTTTATTAGGTATGCTCCGAGATGTAATCTGCTTTTGGTTTTATTCCCCTCCCCTCACGCCTTCTACCCCCTCCCATACAAAGTGACTAATTTTACTTTATTATTCTAATCATAAAGTATTGTGATCGGCACAGAAAAAAAAAATTTGCTACCCTGAAATTTTGTTTTTTCACGTTTCATGACTAAATTAAAAAAAAAACTCCGTCCCGACGTACGCCGTCCGCCGTACATATGGACTCATATCTCCGAGACCGTTAAAGGTAGAATGTTCGTTTTTGGGTGGATTGTGTACTGGGTAAGCGAGCTCTATTTTCTAAATTTTCTATGGGGTGTTAAGTTGAAGGGGAAGGCGGGGGAGGGAAAAAGTCGAAAACTACACTTGCCAATATCTCCACCACGAATGCAGATAGGAAGTTGAAAATCAGTAGAGATATAGAGAGGGTTGTGGGACAATCATAAAAAATAATTTAATTTTTTTATCCATTGGCGTCCGAAAAGGGAGGGCTAAAAACAAATTGTCGGCCGAATTGTTTTTTCAAATGATTATATCTTCGAAATTACTTATCGTAAAAAATTCATATTTTGGAACCATTGAGGTGGAATAATAATCAGCTTTGAAAGTGACTAATTATTGTAGGGGGAGGGTCAAGGTGGGTGCAAAGAAAAACATTTAAAAATTAATATCTCAACTATCTCTTAAGCTATGTAATTGAAACTTGAAACATATATTAAGCTGTATTAGAAAAATACGAAAAAAATATAACATGTTGAAATAATAGTAGTGGGGGAAATGGGGAGCATTTCGAAAATGACACACTTTTCAAAATTACAAATCCTTATATCTCAAAAACGAGTAAACATATCAAATCGATAATTTGTCAGATTGTAGAACTGCATAGTGGTTAATTTTGATAAAAATTTGAAGTTCGGTGGTGTAAGGGGAGGGAGGTGGTAAGCAAAAATGTCGAAAATTTTGAGTGATTTTTTTAAGGCTCTGGGGAAAGACACAAAGTTTAAATTTTGCATGTAGATACATCTATTTGATGTAAATAGAAAAATAATAATAACTTGTTCCATAATTGTTATAAACCGACCCCCCGGTCTAACGTGCACAAGGTGTTTCATGTGCATTGAAAAAAACAAAGAAACTGAAAATTTTTGAGTGGAATTTTAAGGTAAAAAAAAATTGGGAAATGCATTTAAGAAAAAATCCCAAAATAATCGCAATATTAACTGGTCGAAAACCTTTAAAACTTCTACCCCCTCCCATAAAAAAATATTTTTTCGACCATTTTCAAGAAATCAATTATCACCTAACTATTAAAAGCTATCAATTTGAAATGCACAAGAACTTTTAAAAACAATTGAAATAAAACTGCGTCAAAAATTTTGAGATCACGCCTGTCCTTCTACCCCCTCCCATACAAAAGTATGATTTCGACCATTACTAAAAAATCAATTATCACCTAACTAGTTAAAGCTATCAATTTAAAATTTAGCTTAAGAAATTTTAAAAATAATTGAAATAAAATTGCGTCAAAAGTCTTAAAACCACTTTTGCCCTTCTAACCCCTCCCATACAAAAGTATGATTTCGACCAATTTTATTTAATCAACTAATAACCAACAAATTGGAATTTTGTACAAGCACCTTACAAGAGAAATGAAATAAAACTGCATCACAAATTTTGTGATTCCCTTACTCGCTCTACCACCTCCCATACAAATGTTCGGTCTCGTGAATAAAAAAATAAAATACACCGAATTTTATGAAAATTTTATGCAACTTCGTCTATGAAACACATTCTATACAGAGAATATTGGACGTGATTCAAACAGTCAATTAAGAAACTATTAACATTCACCCACCCTTACTATCACCCCTCACTCCTCCCCTCATAAAAACGCAAACTTGCATAAATAAACGAACGAAATATTGATTATATGTACTGGAGAATTTGAACGTTTACGCAAAGTGTTAAATAGAAAACTGCCCTGCCCAAGAACCCCCTTTCACTTAGTCTTCCCTAACCACTCTACGCTGCATATTGACTTTCAACACATCCGCAACTTGTCCCAAGAATAATAAAGTTGCATCCGACATTCAAAGTGCTTATGACATAAATATCTACCGCAATGTTTATGTAAATAAAATTATATTTTCACTAATCCCAAATTTTGGAAACCCCAAATTCAGTACGCTTAGAAAAGGTCAGACTCTCAAACTTAATCTTATTGTAAGCGCAAAACTATCGAATTATTTATCTTTGATATTTAGTTGCGTTTCTTTCGCAATAACTCTCAACCCCAAGTTACTGATAAATTATCTGAATTATCGAATAAGTGCGCCCCGTCCACTTACTGTCAGCCTGCGGACAGATTCATTCAAAAAGATTGTCTGGCAAGACCACATAAAAGCGAAATGCGCATGCGCGGACGACGCAACACCTCAGTCGGTGGTCATCAATTTGCTAACCGAAGATCAATCGATGGCGTGCAGGTACTTACTGTACAATATCTTAAAATTACTGCTCAGAAAAAAAACTGATCTGTAGGGAAAAAAATCGCATTTGTTAGCAGAATGATTAAATCAGTAGTTAAGCTTCGTATTCACACACTGCCGACAAGGTGTCAAAAATTTTTGAAATCCTATAACAAGACGCTTGTTAGCCTCAACAAAGTTAAGATCCCGCACAATACCTTGATTAACGTAATCGAACCAACTGATCACTTATGACGGCTCGAATTTGAGTTTTCTCGTCCGTTTGAAGACAAAATTACCATTTCGTGTCAGGGTCAGCGTCAGCATCCCAGTTCAGTTCCTGATGGTAATTTCGAAGACATGATGCTTACCTGTGCGTAGCCAAATAATCGTTTAAGGCATATGTGCGGCTGTTGCCTGATCGATTGGGCTCCGTGCAGTTTGCAGAAAAAACTAACTCATCTTTTGGTACCGTGCAAGAAAGGTTCATCCTGCGCAGTCCCTAAAAGGCAAATTTTTGGTCTCGATATCGTCTTATATAGGAGGCGAATATTGACACCAGATGGTCTCTGATTGTTAACAAGCCATCAAAAGTTTTCGGCTCGAGCCTCAATCCATGAAGCGTGACCAACACGAGTTTTGTAAGGATGCACTCGGATGTATAAGAACCTTCTGAAATTGTGGGAGATTAGCAACTTAAGATCACCTGATGACAAGAACAATTTTTCAAGATTCGGAAGCCCTTGATTGCTAGGAAGCCGAGAAAAAATTATTGTCAATTTCGAAACTACTGCGTCGGCAGATGGACAGACTCAGGTGTTTTTGTGCGAAATAAATTTAGAGATGAGCAATGATGTGGCAGGCTACCTTTGGTTTTTTGACTCCTTCAACTTTTTGGACATTATGCCATCGTATAACTTTGATTTAATCTTTTTTGTAACTTTAATTCGCACATAAACAGAATATCAGGTGAATCTATGACAGAAATCTTTGCAGATGTTGCCTTATCTGAGAAAATTTATATATCTTTCCATAGAAAGGGAATTTATGAAATTCTGGGGAAATGTGTTCATAAGTTTTTTTTTTTTTTGGAAATTTTTTCCATACGTAAACGTATACTACCAAATTGCGGGCATTCTTAAGAGAATGTGCAACGTCTGCTCACTACATAAAATACTTCTCTTAACATGTTTTATCAATATTTAAACTTTGAAATGTGCTGGTTATACAATCGCAGGCACAGTACGGTCCATTTATGAGCAATAACGAGCACAGCACAAGTATACTCTAGATGAAATCTGAGAGTATATTGTGTTTGCCTTACCGTTTGTAACGCTAAGAAATAACGCTAGCACAGAACCGCCAAGAGTACAGAAATATTTGATGTCGCTCAAAAACCTTGATTGCGAGTGACCGTCTGTCCGTCTGTCTGTCTGCCCGTCTTCCGTCTGTGCGTCTGTCTACAGCACAACTCTCGAAAGCTTTGAAGTATAGTGCTAAAAATTGGTGTGTGTCATTTCTAGAAAAAAATTAACTTTAAGTTCGTGAATGGGCTACATCCCCCACTCCTTTTACCTCCTCCCATACAAATTTCATGAAATTTCGAAATATTAAAAAGTTGATTTTTCTTCGAAACTATTTAAGCTATCGACTTGAAATTTAAGTCAAAGTATTATGATATAAATGTTTTTAATATCACGGAATATTGATCCGATCCCCTCAATCCTTCTACCTCCTCCCACACAAATGGACAATTTTGAAAAATACATATTTTCGATTTTCATTGAAACTAGTAAAGCTGAAAAGACGAAATTTTGCCAGAATTAATTCTACTATAATTGCAATTAGTCTTAAAAAGAATTATCAACTTCACCTCACTCCTTCTACCCCTCCGATACTAATTTCACGAAATTTTGAAATTTAAATTAAATTATTTTTCTTCGAAACTATTAAAGCTATCAACTTGATATTTTGTATAAAACATAAAAATAAAAATATCAATAACGCAAAAAAAATTTGTTATGATCCGTACACTCCTTCTACCCCCTTCCATACAAATGTATAATTTTTGTTAAATGCATTATAACAATTTCCATTAAAACTAGAAAAAGTACAAACTTAAAATTTTGCCAGAATTTGTTCTTCAACAATTGCAATAAATGTTAGAAAAAATTATCAGCTCCGCTTCACTCCTTCTATCCCATCCCATATAAATATTTGTATTATAAATTCAAGAAAAGCATTTCTCCTTCAAATATATGAGAGCTATCGGCTTTGAAATTGAATCAAAGCATGGTGATAAGAATGATGATAAGCAGTTTCAAAATCATACAAATGCCCCAATTTCAAGAAAACTATGTCCAATTTTTTTAAAAATAATGAAAACTAAATACTTTGAATACAGCAAACAACATTTTGCATGCCATGTTCAGTGTAATATATGAAAAATACAAAACTCCTACTTCTACCACCTCCCATGCAAAAGTCTCTATTCACTATTCGAAAGAATTTGAGATGACATATTTATATTAAAGTCTCAGTCAATAGGTCGTGGGTTCGATTCCCACTCCAGACAGGGGATTTTTTTAAGCGCAAATTTTTCAGTTGCTACTGGTGATAAAAAAGTATTCGAAATAAAATGGGGAAACGGTGTAAAAGTGAAACAGTTCCACTTCAAGAAGGCCTAGATACTCAGTAAATGGTTTCTGTTCTCTTTCTATCATTAAGTCCCCCATAACATCTGCAAATATTTGTCAGTAAGCAGCCAGTACAACTGAACAATATACCAGCTTCTCCACTCTCTACGGTCGTTCTCACTCCCCTTCCCCAACCTTCCCAATCCCATTCCTTCCGTCCATGACTGTGTTTGTGCATTGCACATAAAGGCCGAAATTGCCTATAACACAGGTCATTCTGTAAAAAAAAAGTCATTCCCATTATCATATGATTGGGCTTTATGCCTAATCATAATTCTGTTATGTTTTTCTTTGTAATTCTAATGCTCAGAAATTAGTAGGCTTGGCAGGAAGGGTTTAATTTTCAAAAAATACCAAAATCAACTTTCTCAAAAGAACATAATAGAATTATGATATATATTAATATTTATGATAATCTGGATGAAATGGCAAAGAGTTGCACCGGAAAATATGTCTCAAAATCTTTCGAATAATGTATTGTGACTTCTGTATGGGAAGTGGTAAAAGCAGAGGGGAGAGGTTTATAATATTTATATTTTACACCAAACGAAAATGTTTCGCGCTGAATTTAAAATTTATAGTTTTTATTATTTTATTTATCCGCAAGGGGGTAGTTGTAGGATGAGGTTTTACCAATTCCTGCAACTATCTTTGGAGACTAGCGACTCCACGGACCTGAGCTAACTATCCCCTTGAGGGATGGGAGCTGTAGAATTCACCCACAGCCAATCCTGCTTGCCCTAAAAATGGCAAATGGACACTCACAGGATCATGGGCTTATCACCCGTGATCTTAAGACCTAAATGATACGAGAAACGGATACAGCGCCTCGGATACGGACTGATTCTACGGTAACGACTTTTGGCATTCAAAAACGGACTATGATTGGCTTCTGGAACGTTCGAACATTGAATGACGGGGGAAGGGCTGGGGTTACTCGGTCCTTGTACTCCCCAATCAGTGATCGACCGCGAAATGGAGCACTATAACATCCACATCTTGGGCTTGAGCGAGGTCAGGTGGACAGGATCAGGAGAAGAACGAACCCCTAGCGGAAACACTATTCTGTACATTGGCCCTGAAAGTGAAGCCAGAAATGGCGTGGTGTTCGTCCTCACGCCGAGAGAAACAGTCTCATTAGCTGGGAACCAATCTCGGATAGGATTATCGTCGTCAGGCTCAGGACCAGTGTCAGAAACGTCACAATTCTGCAGTGCTACGCACCAACTAACACCGCAACATCTGGTGACAAAGAGAAGTTTTATAGCCAACTGAGTCCCACCTTCGAACGTGTTCCAAGAGGTGATATTATTATCATCTCGGGAGATATGAACGCCCAGGTTGGATCAGACAACACTGGACTAGAACACGTCATGGGGAGGCATGGTGACCCTTGGGTTGACGCGTCACGACCTTGGATTAAGAGACCCGAAAACGGCGAATTATTTGTGGAGTTTTGTAGTACTCGGTAAATGGTCATCGGAGGGACCCTTTTTCCACACAAGAGTCATCATAAAACATCTTGGGTTTCCCTTGATGATGTTACTCAGAACCAGATCGACCATTTGGCTATAAGTCGCCGATGGAGAAGATGTCTCCTCGATGTGCGAGCAAAACGTGGAGCTGACGTGAGGAGCGATCACCACTTGATGGTTGCCTGCTTGAGATAGTGTACAGCAGCTATCCGACGACCACAAATTCTTCAAACTCAATGTGGATAAACTCAGAGATCCCAACAAAAAACGCGAATACACCACTTTTCTACGCGAAAAGTCATCCACATTAGGTGAATATGAAATGCGCACACTGGACGCCAATTGGGAGGCAACCAGAAACACTTTTCTAACTAGTGCTGAAGAATCTGTGGGATATGTGCAAAGCGGTGAGAAACCCTGGATGTCGCAAGACACATGGGACAAGGTTGGCAATCAGAAAAAAGCCAAATTGGCAATCATCTCTCAACCCGATGTCAACCAACGAACGCCCGACTTGAGGCAGAACTACCGCGATGCTCATATACAACTTAAAAAGACGGTTAGACGCTGGCAAACAAGGCAGAATCTGCGGCTTACCTTGGAGATATGGGTTCACTATTTAAAATCATTAAACAGTTGACGAACAGGAATTTCACCGCCAACCACCTGGTGAGAGATGTCGACGGAACTCTCCTTAATATGAGTGAACACCAGTTGCGACAATGGAAGGAATACTTCTCTGATATTTTAAACATCTTGTCAGAGGAAGATATTCCGGAAACAGAACAACTTCCAAACATCCAATCGCAACAATCCTCTATTAGGGACGATCCCCCAGATAAGGAAGAGATAGTTTCCGCCATTCGGTCAATGGCGGGAAGGAAAGCTAGGTATAGACGGACTACCAACCGAACTTCTCAAAGCGGACCCGGAAAACCCGGCGGTTCTGGATTATAACCCTCCAGGAAGACGTCGGGTTGGTCGACCATGTAACACATGGAAGCGAGCAGTTGAGCAGGAGGCCAGAGGAATAAACAAGTCCTGGTAACAGCTTAAGGCCGATGCTCAGGATCGCGCCTTGTGGGAGAGAGTTGTTTCTGTCCTATGCCCCTATAGGGGGTTTTAACAGGAATTTGATTGATTGATTGATTATTTTCAAAGAAATTGGAAATAGTTTCTCTGAAATTGGGGCATTTGTATGGTGGTAGAGAAAGTGGAGGATTTTATATGACTTTGAAACTGCTCATCAACATCCTTACATCCTTACTTTGCTTCAATTTCATAGTCGATAGCTCTCATATGTTAGAAGCAGGAATGCTTTTCTTGAAATTATAATAAAGATATTTATATGGGAGGGGTAGAAGCAGTACAGCAAAGCTGATAATTTTCTTAGTATTTTTTGCAATTATTAAGGGACAAATTATGGCAACATTTCAAGTTTGTACTTTTTCTAGTTTTAATAGAAATCGATATAATGTATTTACCAAAATTATGCATTTGTAGGAGATCGTAGAAGGAGTGTACGGATCAAAACAAAATTTTTCGTCGTCAATGATATTTATATTATTAAACTTTTAACAAAACTGCAAGTCAATAGCATTGCTTGTTTCGAAAAAAAAATAATTTAATTTAAATTTCAAAATTCCGTAAAATTTGTATGGAAGGGGTTAGAAGGAGTGACGTAAAGTTGATCATTTTTTTAAAACTGATTGATCATTTAGCTTCAATGATAATCGAATAAATACATTTTTGAAAATTGTGCATTTGTGTGGGAGTAGGTCGGATCTATATTTTGTGATCCTAATGATATATATATATGTTACGATAAGACATGTTGCTTAACCAAAATGTTATTCTAGATCTTCTTTAATTTGTAAACGATCAACATTTGAAATATGCATGCAAGCAATTCTCACGGTCCAACACTAATTCAAGTGCATTCCATTTGATGACACCCGATCCAACAGATAATTTGCAAACTTTCGCACGGAAGATAGATGCAGTGTCATCAACATTCCTGTATTTATACTAAGAAATTTGTATGATAATGGTCTAGTAATTCACCTGCGAGCGGAGGCTCTGTCCGATCAAACAATAAATATTTTCCTAACTAATAAAAATTATCTTTTAATTATTCAACAAGTTTACGGAGATTTATTTAGGCTCTCTTAACATATATATATATATATATATATTGTTACACTTTCTGTTTCTGTCGATACCTCAAATAGTTTCGAAGAAAAACCAATTTTCTTAAATTTCTTGAAATTTGTATGGGAGGGGGTAGAAGGATGTAGCTCGTTAACAAACCTAAAGTTACCTTTTCGCCAAAAAAACACAAAAAAAATTTCAACACGATAGCTCAAAGCTTTCGAGAGTTATGTTGTAGACAGATGGATAGACAGACAGACGGTCACTCGGAATCGAGGTTTTTGAGTCACAACAAATATTTCTGTACCTTTGGCGTCTCTGTAGGAACATTACTTCTTAGCGTTACAAACGGTAAGACAAACACAATATGTTCTCAAACTTCATATAAGTATAAAAATATTTAGTGACCTCTTACATTAATAGAAGTAGGTTAATGACATTACAAATATCGAAAAGAGAGATAATCTACATATTTTAACTCGCTCCGTGTGTAGACAGTATTAAGGCTGTTTGTTAAAATAACAAAATGTAATTGGTGAAACTACGATTTTTTTGATTTGATTTAAATTATGATTCAAACAGCATAAAATAAGCTAAAGTAAACTTTGTATGCATTTTATAAATTAGAATCAGTGCATATTGAATCAAATGTATTATTTAATTTTGATAGAAGTGGAGAAGACATAGCCAAAATAATGTTCTCCTTACATCTTCCTGTTTAAACTTAAAAATACTCTGCTGCAGCAATACTTTAACTTTTTTACCCCGAATCTAGCTAGGTTTCCTGTATAAGCCAAGCAGAGCACGCTGCACTGCGGGTTTGGCCTTTAGGTACACCTTTTGGAGAGCGAAAATTTTGAATATTTTGTGATTTTCTTAATTGCGTGGAAGAACGCGTACCGACTGTTAATATTATTTACAGCTATGGAATAATTATCAGAAATAAACAAATCGTTAGCGGTGTGTATATTTTTCCACTTCGAAATTAACTTCTGTATAAAGCTCAACTAGCCTAATGTCAGCTGATCACCAACCAAAAATTGCACTGCATTACCCAAAACCTAACCATAGGTACGGAGTATTTTGCTTAGCTTATACAGAAATCCTAGGTCTAGTTATACAATAATGTACTTAACTGAAACTTCCGAGATTTATGTGTTTAGTTGTAAGTTCTAGTCATGGTATACGTTATATTATAAGTTTGCTGGAATCGAAATTAATCATCTTTGTAGTGAAATATATTTAAATGTTTGCCAATTCATATTAACAGATACTAATGATAATAATACTCGTTTTATTCGTCAACTGCTTGACTTCTACAAATAATATATAATTTATTAACTTAAGTCAATAAATAAAATAAAAATAACAAAATAATAAAATACTCGTACAATAGGTAACACAAAAAATTGGGCATAAAGCCCAATCATGCGATACTCTAGAAGAAAGAAATTTGTTGATTTTAAGAAATTTTGTATGGGGAGTGGCAGAAGGAGTGACGGCATTGAACTTATTCTTTCATATCCTGCTAGAGTTGCTATCAAAATGATTTATGAAAAATTTAAGCTTCAAAAATAAAAAGTTACTGATGAAATTAGTGTATTGGATTTAGTGAAATTGTGCAGTTTGTGGTAGAAGGAGTGGGGATTTATTAATGACTTTTTCAGAAAGAAATGTAAACATCATTTAATCTAAGATTTAAATTGCAGATCAGCAAAATTCATATTTTTCAAGAAAACTAATTTTTTATGAATTTGCAAAATTGTGTCATATTGTATGGGAGGGAGTAGAAGGGGTGTATTTAACTTTTTTTTTGGTCTTACTAATATTTCTAAAAAATATTTTGTGCACAATTTCAGGTCGGTTAATTTTATAGGTACTGAGTAAATTGATTTAAAATATTTCTTGAAAAAGTGCAGTTTGTATGGGAAGTGGTGGAAGGAATAGAGGGATTCAAATAATTTTGAAACAGTAGATTGAAATCATAATAAAAATGATATGTCCGAATTTTCAGACCAATAGCATTCATATTTTTCGAGAAAATCCGCTTATTGTCAAATCTGAAATTGTGTCGTATTGTATGGGAGGGGAGGTGAGAGGTAGAAGGAGTGGTGTGATTTGGCCTGTTCACGAACTTGACCTTAATTTTTAAAATAATGTGTACAAAATTTGAACTTCTTAGCTTAACGCGTTCTAAAACTAGAGAACGAACAAACGGACGGATGGACGGACGGACGGATGGATGGAAAGATGAACATCCGGTTTCGAGATTTTTGAGCACAGAAAACAAATATGTCTATAGCCTTTGCAACTTTGTGCGAGCATTATTTCTTGGCGTTACAATCTTTGGAGCAAACTTATAATACTCTCAGATTTCATCTAGAGTACAAAAAAAAATTTTCAAGTCTGTGGCTGTTATTTAAATATTGAAAGGAGTGGGAGGATTATGATAAATATTGTAATCATATTTCAGATCAATTGTGTTGAAAGATTAAAAACAACCTTTCAACAACCTTTATGAATATAAATTTAGTCTTTTGATCAGGGTTTAATCATTTAAACTATCTCTCTTATGTTATTGTCTTGACGATTGCTTAATTCACCAAAAAAATTTAAAAACGAAAACTTGGAAAGCGTATTGCCATTCTAGAAACGACTCAGACCTTTTGTTGTATTGCAACCACAGGGACTCTTTTAATTCCCAATACCGTGCTGCTTATTCCCAATTCCTTCATGTCATTAAAAGACAAACCTGGAATTATGTCAAGGAACTTTGATGGCTATCCAACTAGTATGTCACTAAATGGTACTTGCTTACTTACGATGGCGCTACAGCCCAAATCGGACTTTGGCCTCCTGAATGCTTTGCCTCCATCCATCTCGGTTCAGTGACCGCTTCCTCCAGTTTGAAAATCTTAGCAGTGATTTGCTGTCTGCGTCAATCGAACCCTCCCAGCGCTTTCGTGGTTTTCCGACCGGTCTTTGTCCGTTGACTTTTCCTTTTAGTGTGCGTTTGGGAATTCTTCCGTCATCCATCCGGTTCACATGACCAGCCCATTGTAACTTTTTAAATTTTATGAGGGTTGACACTTCTGGATTGTCGAAGATTGCATACAATTCTCTATTGTATCGTATTCTCCAGATCGAGTCTTACCTCACTGGTCCGAGGATTCTTCTGAGGACCTTTCTTTCAAAGGCGTTCAGTAGTTTTTCGGACGCCTGAGTTAATGTCCACGTTTCGCTGCCATAGCATAGCACAGGTCTTATGATTGTTTTGTATAGCTTAAGTTTTGTTTTCCTGTGTACGTTTTTGTTTTTAATTATTGGAAGTACCGAATAATACGTCTTGTTTGCCATAATTATTCTTCTTTTAATTTCGGTGGGTTCGCTTCCATCCTTCGATAGATTCGCCCCTAGGTATATAAAGTTGTCTACGTTTTCTAGGTTATAGTCTTCTACCGTAATATTTTGTCTGATTGGCGTCTTTTTCCTAGTTTGCGTCATAACACTAAATGGTACGGTAAGCACTAATCCTATGGTGATCAGCAATTTGTTTGGTAACTATTTTCGTACTGCTTTCTCCAGAAGTATTTCAGTAACAGACTTCAGTGACTTTTATTACATAAGTTTCTTCCTATTTCCTTAGTGCCAAAAGATCTCTTTATTAATGATGCAACCATTTTAAAATACATTGGGAACATTGCCGATAATTTCTCTAGCGGACCAGATGGTATTCGTACGTAATTAAGAGGTATAATTTATCTCTTTTACCTATTCTCGGCTACCTATTTAATTTACCACTTCGATTCGGTGCTTTTCCCTTATTATGAAAATGAGTCATTTTGTATGGGAGGAGGGTGTAGAAGGAGTGGAGCGATTTGGCTGTTTCAGAAACGTAACCTTACTTTTTCACCAAAAACGATGTGAACAAAATATGAACTCACCCCTAACACAAGGTTACAACCTTACACGGGGGAGTAATTGGACTAATTGAATTAAACTAAAATTGTACCTATATAATACTGTATTTATAAAAAAAGCATTGAAATAAAAAAAAAAAAATTGGCTTGTATAATATATTCATTGCTTTTATTTCATCGAAAATATTGAAGGATTGCTATTTTTCTATATCATACACATTTATGAGAAATTACATCAGTTAAATAAAGATAAATTTATTTCTCCAAGAACTACAAATAGGGTACGCTGTAGCTCACAATCAATTTACTTTTAAAAAAGTCCACGAGGATCTGCAGCTATCATTAAACTAAAAAATCAAGTACTCTTTAAAAATATTCCCAGAACTATTCAATCGTCAATATACCCGAAAATCCAACACTTTCGAAAGATTTTTCGACATTATATCACAAAAAGGATACGAAATCTAAACTAATTATTGTGTTTCTCTTGCGAGAAATTTTTTCTTGTAAGATTTCGTAATTTTGAAGTATCTTTTCAAAAAAAACGTATACGTGAACCACTGCACCTAAAAAAATTTTATTTGTAAACTATGCGATTCTTTTCGAATCGCTGAAGGACCTTTTCTCAAGTAGGCATGTTGTTCGTTGCTAATTGTTTTGCCACATTTCAAGTGAGTTTTCTGAAATCCCAAGACTCTTTCAGCGCTATGGGTTTCCCTTTTCATCTCAAGTGCATGAAGTACTTCGCAAATTACTTCCCGATTGTTTTATTACTTTAGTGTTAAGAATAGAAACACAGTCGGTTTAAGTTTTGTTTGTAGATGATTTAAGATCACTTTGAAATAGGTATAATATTAATAAGAAAACAATACGTTACTGATTATTATCGAAAACATGTTAGTCGTTGCGCTCGTATCCCTTTTCTCATTTCATCGCAAGTGTACTGCTAATACTGTTTCACAATATCTGAACATAAAAATATTAACGGGGAAAGTAATAAACTCACTTAAATGAGTATAAAATAATTTGAAAGTACAAAATCGTGCAATAGACACTAAATAAACTAAAATTTAGAAAATGAGCATAATTGACCAGAGTTAAATTCTCGCGAAATCGAAGCCCCATTAATTACAGCGTCTTAAGATCTAAACGATTGTGTGTAAAGATAATAAAAATAAATGCTTCATTTAAAGTGTAATATAATTAACAAACACAATATACTCTCAGATTTCATCTAGAGTATAAAAACGTAAAAATAAAAATCTGTTTTGAGCAATAAATCGACCATTCTTTATCGATTTATAATACATTTCCTAACGATTTGTCACTTAAAAAGAGATTAGGGATTTCAACCAGTTCTCGCTGTTTGAAAATGAAAGTTCTATTTAAATAAAAACCATAACAGGAGAACAATTAGACGTAAAGCCCAATCGCGCGATACTCTAGATGAAAGAAAAATTTTTCGATTTCAAAAAAGTAAACGCACCAACTAATACCGCAACACCAGGTGACAAAGAGGAGTTTTATAGCCAACTGAGTGCCACCTTCAAACGTGCTTCAAAAGATGATATTATTATCATCTCAGGAGATTTGAACGCCCAGGTTTGATCTGACAACACTGGACTAGAACACGTCATGGGGAGGCATGGTGACCCTTGGGTCGACGCGTCACGACCTTGGATTGAGAGACCCGAAAACGGCGAATTATTTGTGGAGTTTTGTAGTACTCGGAAAATGGTCATCGAAGGGATCCTTTTTCCACACAAGAGTCGCCATAAAAGATCTTGAGTTTCACCCAATGGTATTACTCAGAATCAGATCGACCATTTGGCTATAAGTCGCCGATGAAGAAGATGTCTCCTCGATGTGCGAGCGAAACGTAGAGCTGACGTGGGGAGCGATCACCATTTGATGGTTGCCTGCTTGAGATTGTGTACAGCAGCTATCTGATGACCACAAATTCTTCAAATGAAGCGCAAGCTTGATGTGGATAAACTCAGAGATCCTAAAAAGAAACGCGAATACACCAACGAGAAAAAACATCTACATTGGGCGAATATGAAGTACGCACATTGGACGCCAATTGGGTGGCAAGCAAAAACACTTTTCCAACTAGTGCTGAAAAATCAGTGGGATATGTGCAAAGCGGTGAGAAATCCTGGATGTCGTAAGACACATGGAACAAGGTTGGAAATCGGAAAATAACAAAATTGGCAATCATCTCTCAACCCAATGTCAACCAACGAACGCTCGACCTGAGGCAGAACTACCGCCATACTCATATACAGCTTAAAAAGGCTGTTAGACACGGCAAGAGAAAGGCCATCGAAGATCTTGACAACAAGGCAGAATCTGCGGCTTACCTTCTGGATATGGGTTCACTATTCAAAATCATGAAACAGTTGACGAACAGGAATTTTACCGCCAACCACCTGGTGAGAGATGTCAACGGAACTCTTCTTAATATGAATGAACACCAGTTGCGGCGATGGAAGGAATACTTCTCTGATATTTTAAACATCTTACCAGAGGAAGATATTCGAGAAACAGAACAACTACAACAAACATCCAACCGCAATAATCCTCTATTAGGGATGATCCCCCAGATAAGCAAGAGATAGTTTGCGCCATTTGGTCAATGACGGGAAGAAAAGCCAAAGGTATAGATGGACTACCAACCGAACTTCTGAAAGCGGACCCGGAAATAACATCCGATATACTTCTCCCACTCTTTACTGAGGTGTGGAATAAAGGAAGATTTCCAACTGAATGGAAGGAGGGCGTAATTGTGAAAATTCCGAAGAAGGGCGACCTTCGGGGTTGTAGCAATTGGCGTGGTAGATGTCTACTTACTGCCGTATCGAAAATCTAAGGTAAAGGACGAACAGACGGATATAGGGTTTTGAGATTTCCGAGTGATAATATAAACTTCTGTATCATTCATTTCTTTCTCCGAGGCGTTACAAACTTTATGGCAAACTTATACTCTCAAATTTCATCTAGAGTATAAGCATAACGGAACTACGATTGAGCGTAAAGCCCAATCATGAGATACTCTAGATGAAAGAGAAATTTTTTGATTTTAAAAAATTTTGTATGTATAAATGTAATAGGTACTGAGAAAATTTGTGTATTAGATTTAGTGAAATTGTCCAGTTAATGACTTTTCCGAATTCACTAGAAATATCATGTCCTTGACATGCAGATCAGTACCATTCATTTTTTCAGGTAAATCGACTTTTTGTGAAGTTGTGCAATTGCGTCAGATTGTATGGGAGGTGCTAGAAGGAGTGCAACTAATCATCTAATTTTTGTTCCGTCTTACTAATAATTATATGTAAATAAATATTTGGGGCACAATTACAGCTGCACAATTTCAAAAGTTACATCATATGATTGGGCTTTACGCCCACTCATAATTCTATTATGTTTATACTCTAGATGAAATCTGAGAGTATTATAAGTTTGCTCTAAAGTTTGCAACGCTAAGAAATAAGGCTCGGAGAAAAAAATGAATGATACAGAAGTTCATATAGTCACTCAAAAATCTCAAAACCGGATGTCCGTCCGACAGTCCATCCGTCCGTCCGTCCGTCCGTGCGCTCTCTAGCTTGAGAACGCGTTGAGCTAGATAGTTCAAATTTTGTACACATTATTTTTGACAAAAAAGTAAGGTCAAGTTCGTCAACGTGCCAAATCGCTCCACCCTTTCTACCTCCTCCCATACAAAATGACACTACTACGCAATTTGACATTAAACGGATTTGCTCGAAAACTATAAAAGCCATTAGTCTGAAATTTTGAGTATATTACTTTTATAATGATTTTAGTCTATGGTATAAAAATTATACGTGTCCTTTTCTCCTTCCACCACCTCTCATACAACTGAATTTTTTCATGAAATGCTCTAAACCAATTTACTCAGTGCGTATAAAATTTAGCAAGCTGAAATTGTGCAGAGAATATTTATTTAGAATTATTAGTAAGACCAAAAAAATTAGATGATTAGCTTCACCCCTTCTACCCCCTCCCATACAAAATGACACAATTTTGCAATTCGACAATAAACGGATTTGCTCAAAAAGTATAAAAGCTATTAGTATATAATTTGGTATATACTTTTATAATGATTTTAATCGACTGTAAAAAAATTATGTGAATCCTCCTCCTCCTTCCACCACCTCCCATTTTTTCATGAAATATTCTAAGCCAATTTACTCAGTGCGTATAAAGATTAGCGAGTTGAAATTGTGCACTAAATATTTATTGAGAATTATTAGTAAGACCGCAAAAAATTAGATGATTTGGTTTACCCCTTCTACCACTCCCATACAAAACAATGCAATTTCGCAATTCGACAACAAACGGATTCGCTCAAAAAGTATAAAAGTTATTAGTCTAAAATTTGAAACGTATTACTTTTATAATGATTTCAATCTACTGTATAAAACTTATGTGTATCCTCCCCCTCCTTCCACCACCTTTAATACAAATCGCACTTTTTTATGAAATACTCTAAACCAATTTACTCAACGCGTATAAAATTTATCGAGCTAAAATTATAGATTATTATAATATTCATTTAGAGTTATTAGTAAAAAAAATTTAACGATCAGCCTTACCCCTTCTGCCCCCTACCATACAATCTGACTCAATTTCACAACTTTACGAAAAGTCGATTTCCTTGAATATGAGTGCCACTGATTTACAATTTCAAACATGCCAAAAAAATAGTGTTTATAGTTATATCTGTAAAAGTCCTTAAGAACTCGCTCCTTCTTCTACCACCTCCCATACAAACTGCACAATTTCACTAAATCTAATACACTAATTTTCTCAGTACCTATAATATTTTTGAATCCTAAATTTTGTATACAATATTTTGATAGAAACTTTAGCGTGATGAGAAAGAAATGGTTCAATGTCGTATACCCCTATATCACTTCCCCTACAAAATTTCTTGAAATCAAAAAATTTATCTTTCATCTAGAGTATCGCCAAAGCCCTCTAAACTACAAAGCCATGTAAGTCAATCCAACAACAACACGTTGGAGTCATAACAAAAATGACAGTTCCATACAATATCGCTCGCTTTTGTATGGATCAGATAGGGCGGGCTTCGTGAGAATCGCGTTTATTCTTAAATGCAGTGTTAAAGATAGTTCAGCTTTCCAAGATACTTTGTTAATAGTGCTCGGCATGTAATTATTACACGTTGATATCAGTCCAATCAATTACTTTATTATTTTAATAATAAAGTATTGTGATCGACTTGGGAAAAAAAAAAAATTTGCTACCCTGAAATTTTTTTTTTTCGCGTTTCATGACTAAATTAGCCTAAAAAAGCAAAAAAAAAAAATCCGTCTGTCTGTACGCCGTACGCCGTACGCCGTACGCCGACGTGTACGCTCAGCGCACATTAACTCCCAAACCCTTCAAGATAGAAAGTTCATTTTTGGAGAGATTGTAGGTAGTTGCGGATCTCAGGCGGATATCCATTTTGGGGGGTGTACGGGTTCAGGGGGAGGCAGGGGGAGCGCTTAAACCGAAAAATACGAATTCAAATATCTCAACCATGGTTACAGCTAGGAAGCTAAAAATCAACATACATATAGAGGAGTTTGTGGGACAACTTTTAAAAATAATTTAATTTTTTTATCCATTGGGGTGCGAAAAGGGGGGGCTAAGAACCAATTGGCGGCCGAATTTTTTTTTCAAATGATTATATCTTCGAAATTACTACTCATAAAAAATTGATATTTTGAGACCATTAAGATGGCATCAAGATCTACTAGAATCAGTTTAGATAGAAGCTAATTCTTGTAAGGGGGAGGGTCAGGGGGGGTGCAAGGAAAAACACTTAAAAATTAATATCTCGACTGTCTCTTAAGCTATGTAATTGAAACTTGAAACGAATACTAAGCTTTACTAGTGGCATATGAAAAAAATATAACATATTGACATAATAGTAGTGGGGGGAAATGGGGAGCATTTAAAAAATGGCGCACTTTCCAAAACTACAAATCACCAAATCTCAAAATTGAGTACACATATCAAATTGAAAATTTGTCAGATTGTAGAACTATATAGTCTTTAATTTTGGTAAAAAATTTAAGTTGGGGGGTGTAAGGGGAGGGAGGTGGAAAGCGAAAATGTTGAAAATTTTGAGTGATTATACTCTAGATGAAATCTGAGAGTATATTGTGTTTGCCTTACCGTTTGTAACGCTAAGAAATAATGCTCGCACAGAGCCGCCAAGGGTACAGAAATATTTGTTGTCGCTCAAAAACTTCGATTCCGAGTTGCTGTCTGTCCGTCTGTCCGTCTGTCCGTCTGTCCGTCTGTCCGTCTGTCCGTCTGTCTACAGCATAACTCTCGAACGCTTTGAGCTATCGTGCTGAAATTTGTTGTGTGTCATTTTTAGCAAAAAAGAAACTTTAAGTTCGTGAACGGGCCACATCCCCCCACTCCTTCTACCCCCTCCCATACAAATTTCACGAAATTCCGAAATTTTCAGAAATTGATTTTTCTTTGAAACTATTTAAGCTATCAATTTGAAATTTGGGTCAAAGTATTATGATATAGATATCATTAATATGACGGAATATTGATTCGATACCGTCACTCCTTCTACCCCCTCCATACAAATGCATAATTTTGAAAAATTCAGTTTTTCGATTTTCATTGAAACTAGCAAAGTTATAAAAACGAATTTTCGCCAGAATTAATTTTATTATAATTCCAATCAAAATTCAAAAAATTATCAACTTCACGTTACTCCTTCTAACCCCTCCCATACAAATTTTACGAAATTTTGAAATTTAAATTAAATTATTTTTCTTTGAAACTGTTAAAGCTATCAACTTGATATTTTGTATAAAGTATACAAATAGAAATATCAATAACGAGAAAAAAATGTGTTTTGATCCGTACACTCCTTCTACCCCCTCCCATACAAATGGATAATTTTTGTTAATTCCATTCTATCGATTTCCATTAAAACTAGAAAAAGTATTAACTTAAAATTTTGCCAGAATTAGTTTTTCAATAATTGCAATAAATTCTAAAAAAAATTATCATCTCCTCTTCACTCCTTCTACCCACTCCATACAAATATCTGTATTATAAATTCAAGAAAAGCATTTCTTCTTCGAATATATTAGAACTATCGACTTTGAAATTGAATCAAAGCGTGGTGGTAAGGATGATGATAAGCAGTTTCAGAATCATCTTAAACGCTCCACTTCCTCTGCCACCTCCCATACAAGTGCCTCAATTTCAGGAAAACTATGTCCAATTGAAAATAATGAAAGCTACAAACCTTAAATTCAGCACGAAATATTTTGCATACCACATTAGGTGTCATATCCAAAAATTACAAACCTTCCTCCTCTCCTTCTATCACCTCCCATACAAAAGTCACTATTAATTATTTAAAAGAATTGAAGGTGACATATTTTCCGGTACATTGAACTCTTTCTCATTTCATCTAGAGTATCATATGATTGGGCTTTACGCCCAATCATAATTCTTTTATGTTTTTTTTATGGCTCTGGTAAAAGATACAAAGTTGGAATTTTGCACGTCGACACATCTATTTAATGTACATAGAAAAAAAATAATAATTTGTTCCAAAATTGTTATGCACCGAAGTGGGGGTCTAACGTGCACAAAGTGTTTCATGTGCAATGAAAAAAACACATAAACTGAAAATTTTTGAATGAAATTTTTAGGTACAAACTTGAAAATTTGCGAAATGCATTTAAAAAAAATCCCCAAGAGTTTAAAATATTAACTGGTCGAATATCTTTAAAACTTCTACCCCCTCCCATACAAAAATTTTTTTCGACCATTTCTAAGAAATCAATTATCACTTAACTATTAAATGCTATCAATTTGAAATTTTGCACAAGAACTTACAAAAATAATTGAAATAAAATTACGTTAAAAGTTTTGAGATAGCACTTGCCCTTTTACCCACTCCCACACAAAAGTATGATTTCGACCAATTTCATTAAATCAACTAATAACTAACAAATTAAAAGCTACAAACTTGAAATTTTGTACAAGCACCTCACAAAAAAAAAGAAATAAAACTGCATCACAAATTTTACGATTCCCTTACCTCCTCTACCCCCTCCCATACAAATGTTTGGTTTCGTGAATTTAAAATTCACCGAATCCAATGAAAATTCTATGCAATTTCGTCTATGAAACTGACATTCTATACACAGAATATTGGATTTGGTTCAAGCAATCAATTAAGAAACTATTAACATCCACCCACCCTTACTATCACCCTCCCCCCTCCCTTCATGAAAACTCAAACTTGCATAAATAAACCAATGAAATATGGAGCTTTTGAACGTTTCCGGAAAGTGTTAAATTGAGAACTGCCCTGCCCAAGAAGCTCCTTTCACTTAGTCTTCCCTAACCCTTCTAACCTGCATATTGACTTTCTACGCATGCGCATTTTGTCCCAAAAATAATAAAGTTTCGCCCGACTTGTTGGCAGTTTATTTTTAATTGACAAAAGTGCGATCAAAGTTAAATCTTGGTTTTTCACACCGAAGAAAATCTGTCACTCATATTGTGCAGAGTTCTCCAGTTAATTTTCACACAAAAAAAAATTGTACTAAATTATTACAAAAAAGTATGCACTCGTGTAATATTTCCGTGCTTAATTTGATGTAATTATGCTTTTGTGTTGTTTTCGGTAAAACGTGTTTTTACGACAAGTTCGTAAAAAATAATACAGGTAGTTTTTTGAAAAGGAAAAATCCATGACGTCACACCCGCTGGAGTCATTCAAGATGGCCGCTACATCAGTTCTGCCTGGCTTGGTATGTAGAAAGCTTTGGTATCGCACGATTGGGCTTTACGCCCAATCGTAGTCCAGTTATGTTTTTTAAGGTGGCTTTGCTGTCTTCATCAACCGAATCTTCCCATCGTTTGCGTGGTTTTTCTACTGGCCGGTTACCACTCGCTTTGCCTTTAAGAGCACGTTTGGGGATTCTTCTCTCGTCCATTCGCTCTACATAGAGATACTCGATACACACTAACAATACTCTCCTAATAGAGTTTGGACAATGCATGTACAGCGATTGCGCGGGAAATTTTGCCCGAAATTTGAATTTTCTCAATTCTTTTTCTTTTATGAAGTAAACACAATCATAATGAATTGTTATTTACGAAAGTCATATCTATTTTCGATTGTAATGAGTAAATCTATACAAAAACTTGTAATTTAACGCAAGTTTGTGCTCATGTCCATATATTTGAAAACCGTCAACCTCAAGCAAATTACAAGTTTGACTGTTTTTCATATTGTTATGTTGCCTTCTTAACTTAAGTTGAGCTGTTGGTATTATTGCATTGTCCGAAGTCTATTAAGAGAGTAGTGCTATACCATTGACACATAGCGGTCCTAATTATAATTTAGTTAATTCGTAATTTAGCTCGTCTGCATTGTTAGTAGATTGGTAACACATAACACTTTGCTAATTAAGCATCTGTCATATTTTAAAAAGTTGAATTGATAGCCAATAGGCAATAAAATTTTGGAAGGAAGGACCATTACGTTCCTTTATTCACAGGTCCCAAAATTCATCGGAGAACCTTTCTTTCGAATGTGTTAACAGCTTTTTCGGAAGTTTGCGTTAATATCCACGTCTCGCTGCCATGGCAGATCACAGGTCGTATAATAGTTTTATATATTCGCAGCTTATTATTCCTGTGCACTTTTTTGGATTTCATTATTGAAAGTACCGAATAATACGTCTTATTTGCTAGTATTATCCGTTATTTCGTCTGTTTGATTGCCGTCCTTTGCTAGATTAGCCCCAAGATATGTGAAGTCGTTCAGACTTTCCAAATTATATTCCGCGACTGCTATGTTTTATCTGATTGGCATTCTCCACCTTGCATCATTACTTTTGTTTTGCTTTCATTAATGCGCAACCCGACTTCTTTTGCGACGGAGTCAAGATTGACAAATACCTCCTTAGCACTAAGGACCGATCTTGCGAGGGTATTTATGTCGTCAGCGTATGCTACTAGTTGGGTGGATTTGAATAGTAGTGTACCATTAGTGTCGACTGGGATTTTTCGGACGACATACTCTATTGCCAAGTTGAAAAGCATAGGGGCTAAACCATCTCCCTGCTTTAAACCACATTCCGTTCGAAAGCTGGTTGTAGAATCGGTTTGTATTCTCATTCGGGATTCAGGGTTTGTTATTGTGAGTCTCGTTAGTCGGACTGGTTTTGGAGGAATTCCAAAATCAAGCATAACTTGGTTCAGTACTCTCCTGTTTGTTTAAAATCTACGAAGTTTTGGTGCACGTCTGTATTATATTCCCAGCATTTCTTAAGCACCTGTTTCACCGAGAATATCTGGTCTATTGTAGATCTTCCGGTTCTGAATACACCTTGGTATTTACCTATTATTTCATCAGTATAGGGCTTAAGACGACGTTCAATCATTTTTGTCAAGAAAGTGGTCTATTTGATTGAAGGTTTAACCATCTGGTGATGCTCACGTTCACTTGGGAATATCGCGACATGGGAAGCACGCAAAGCTTACTATCATATTTTGCTGCTTGCAAAATCAATAAGACGTTGGTCATTGTCGGTGGTCATGCTATGTAAACTGTGCCCTCCTCTTGTTTTTCTATAAGCCTCCTCCTGTCCGACTTGACTTTTGCATTAAAATCCTCTAAGAAAATTTTTAGGTCATTCGAAGGCAGTGAATCAAAAGTGGTTTCGTTACCGAGCCATTCCGTTTCTTGGAGGACAGTTATGTTTATGTTGTGTTTTGCCACTTCCACTTTCAGAGCTCCTGTTCTAAATAAAGATTGAACCTTCCAAGATCCAAGACAGTAGTCCAGTTCGCGTTTGTGAGGTCGTTGTCGTTGGGTTAATCCTTTCCGAGGCTGTTCTTCAGGTTTCTGGACAGTGCTTTTTTCTGTGATGCATTGTCAGCGCCTCGTCCAACCCGTGACCTGGAGGATTAGTCCTACATATTTATTACACGGTAGAAAAAGGTTGGGAGTATTGAGCTAAATATGACATGCTGAAGTTCTCACAGCTATGCTGCTAGTCCAACTATATCATACTTTTTGCATTTTTCCTGAGACGCGCTGGTGTTACTGGCCATTCAGGTTAACTCCATGCTCCCTCCTCCTTTCTCAACACGAATTTAGTCATGAAACACGAAAAAAAAATTCAGAGGTGCAATTTTTTTTATCTATGCTGATCACAATACTTTATTATTCTAATATAATATTAGTCCGTATACAAAATATATGTAAGTTCTGCCTTAAGTTACGAAAATCGCATTATGAGATCTTTTGCTCTTACGCAGTTTTGTTATGATTTTTTTAACATTTTTTTAGTATAGTAAGATATTCTGAACATCAGAGCTCTAGCTTTCATATATTTTTCACAAAAAAATCACAAAAAGTGTGTAGTTTTTGGCTGTTAAAACTAAAAAGACCCCTTAAGTAGCCATCAAATCCAAACTTCTATTTTGGGCGTAAATTGAGTGAAATTGAGTGAAAATTTGCAAAAAAGGAAATAACTTTTAAAGCAATAATTTGTGAAATATGTATATTCATTAGCGATTCAACAGCATTTTGCAAATAGTTAATAAACTCGGTATTTTTATATTTTTCACTACATGAATTCGAAAAATGTTAAAACCATAGTTTTATAGATACAATCAAATTCGTTATTTTTCGAAACAAAATATATTTGCTTTAAAATGTTTTAATTGTGTTAATTATATTTCACTTTAAGAGATGCATTTAGCTAGGGTGTAGCCTAGTGGATAGCGCGTTGGTCTTGCAATGCGAAGGTCGTGAGTTCAAATCACGGTCGACGTAATATGTAATTTCAGCACGCTGCCTGCTTAGATAAACCTTAGTTACCTCAATCTACGAAAATGAAAAATTCTTAGATCGAGGGTTATGCGCTAACAACCCTTCTACAATACGTAATAAGAACCTGAATGTCGGGATGCCAAGGCGCGATTTGGGCTGTAGTGCCATTGTGGAATTGTAGACATTTATTTTCTTATGTCTTACCAATTCAAACAAAAATATTTGTCTATGGGGTTGAACGATTTTCGCTACAATAATTCCTATTAAATTTTAATCTATTTCTAACCTAAAAACAAATTTGTTCAATAAATTTAGGATGCTGTAATGACACATTAAATATTCAAGGAAATTTTATTTTAGGTAACCTCTTGGCGAACCAGCTGTTCTTTTAGTAGTTCTTGGTCCTATGGCACCATTTTGTAGCTCAAAATTACTATATTTTAACGAAATCGAACATTTGGAACCCGTAGCATCTTAAAAAGAAGAACTTTCTCAAAATGATTCGAATTATATCGAAAGATAGTTTTTCAAATTATACAAACTGAATCAAATCCTTAAAAATTTGCATGGTGAGTAGCACTCAATTCTATTGTTATAATTTATATTTCACTTTTTAAGGCATACTTACGGTAATAATAGAATGAGTGGATTGCAATTTTTTTCCAACTACATGCAGTATATCTATGTGGGGATTCCTAATGGAATTTGGCATCATGTACACACAATTAGGTTTTTATTCTCTCCGCGCAATAAACAAAAAATCGAATCAAGTCGGGGAAAAAATTAATTTCTATTTACCAAACAAATAAACGGGTCGGAAAACCATTCGCTTTTCAAGGAGAGTTAATTGCACTATGAATAATGTATAGGAAATGGATAGGAATTTTTTCGCAATCCTCTTTACTGGCAGGATGTTCGTACTGGTGGTGTCCATTGCTCGGCAATTGAAGAGGATGAATCGGATTATTGAATATGAGTAACATGCAGATAAAAATGAAGTATGTATGCACATATTGACCTGCTCTTATTGGATTGAAGGAAGATGTGAGAAGTTCAATATTTCAGAGCGCCATGAATTTTCACATAGTCTTTAAAAACTCTATTTCTATATATTATCATTAGGTAAGAATCGGATTAGTTTACTTAGGAAACATAAGAACCGTTATTATTAAATTTATCTCCACATAAATATTTAATGAATAAATGCACAATTTTTGTACTCCGGATGAAATCTGAGAGTATTATAAGTTTGCTCTAAAGTTTGTAACGCCAAAAAATAAGGCTCGGAGAAAAAAATGAATGATACAGAAGGTAATATGTATTATCACTCAGAAATCTCAAAACCGGATGTCCGTCTGTCCGTCCATCCACCCGTCCGTCCGTCCGTCTGTTCGCTGTCTAGTTTGAGAAAACGTTGAGCTAGAACGTTCAAATTTTGTACACGTTGCTTTTGACAAAAAGTAAGGTCAGTTTCGTGAACAGGCCAAATAGCTCCACCTCTTCTACCCCCTCCCATACAAAACGACGCATTTTCGAGATTTGACAGTAAACCGATTTTCTCGAAAAGTATACAAACTATTGATCTAAAATTTGGAATATTTATTTAGAGTTATTAGTAAGACCAAAAATTAGATGATTAGCTTCACTCCTTCTACCCTCTCCACATAATATGACACAATTTCGCAACTTTTCAAAAAGTCGATTTCCTGAAAAGTTAGAATACTACTGGTCTGCGATTGAAAACATGTCAAATGCATGATGTTTATAGTTATTTCTGAAAAACTCACTAAGAAATCCCCACTCCTTCTACCACCTCCCATACAAACTGCACAATTTCACTAAATCTAATACACTAATTCTCTCAGTACCTATTCAATTTTTGAATCCTAAGTTTTGTATGAGACATTTTGATAGCAACTTTAGCGTGATAAGAAAAAATAAGTTCAATGTCGTCAACCCCTGTACCACTTCCCCTACAAAATCTCTTCAAATCAGAAAATTTCTCTTTCAACTAAAGAATCGCACAATTGGGCTTTACGCCCAATTATGACAATCGTAGTCCGATTTCAATCAAAGGTCGTTAACGTGGATTGTAAGCATTTCTCGTATCAGTTAGTGTTTTAAGATCATGGGTAATTGCCGCATGGTCCATTAAGTATCCTCTGTCATTTTTAGGGCAAACAGAATTGAATTTACATAAATAAAACTGCGTCTATCCTACAATGGTAAAAAATTTGATCGTTTTTTATGCTCTAGATAAGATCTGAGAGTACATTGTGTTTTGCTTATCATTTGTAACGCTAAGAAATATTGCTTGCACAGAGTCGCCAAGGGTACGCTCAAAAACCTCAATTTCGAGTGACTTTTTGTTTGTCTGTCCGTCTACAACATAACTCTCCAGCGCTTTAAGCTATCATGAAATTTTTTTATGTCAATTATAGCAGAAAAAAAAATTTAAGATCGTGAACGGGCTACATCCCCCACTCCTACCCTCAGTCATGCAAATTTCATAAAATTTCGAAATTTTGAGAACTAGATTTTATCAAAATTTTTCTCTGGACGAATACTTGAAGAAAAATGACGTGCGCGCAGCATTTAATACCATGAAAATAATGAGACAAGGTTACAAACCGCAAACTACCCTCTGTAAGGACGAAGAAGGCAACATCATAAGCGACGCTTCCGAAATCAATGAGCTCAGTACTTCCGAACATTGTTAAATAGAACGACATCATGGACTGAACCGTTCATAATTCCGGAAGATCCAGAAGGAGATCAACTGTCCTGTCAACTCCAACTATATTTTAAGATCAAACAAGGCGTCCGGAATTGACGGAATCCCTGCAGAGCTCTTGAAAGAATGTGGAATAGAGCTCACGCTGGATATTCTGGCCTGATCAATACTTTGTGTTAAGGAGGTATTCCAGGAGTTGGAGACGGCAGCTGGTGAAGTAGGGCTCAGGATCAATGAAGCCGAAAATAAATACATGACCCAGACACGAAGGACTGTCTCAGGAAGGCAGAATATTACTATGGGCGAATACAAAATCGAGCAGGTGGATGATTATATATACCTATCTCTTCTCACAAAGGACGACATGAAATTCAAAGAAGAACCACGAAAACTAACAAAGCATTTTATGCGGCCCTCCCCATAATAAAATCAAGGAAGGTCCATCGAAACAATAAACTACGCATCTAAAAGATATTAATTCGTGTTGTGCTGCTATATGGATGCGAAACGTGTACCTTGACACGGGTGTCGGAGAATTTAATAGACATGTTTGAGCGAAAAATTCTTCGGAAGGTGTATGGAGCAGTTAAGGAAGGAGATGACTGTCGAATTCGATACAACCAAGTGCTGTGTCAACTATTTGATGACCCACCAGCATCCATCGTGATCAAACTCTGCAAGCTTCGATGGGCTAGCCTCGTGGAGCGAATGCACGAAGAACCAATTCCAAAACGGGTGCTCAAGGGCAAAGCTTAAAGCAACCGACCGCAGGGGAAGCCACGAAAGCATTGGGAGGACTCAGTCAACGCAGATTGCAGATCGGTTCTCGATTTTACAAACTGGAGGACGCGGTCGTTGGATCGAGCCAACTGGAGGAGTTACATCCGGGACACCAAAGCTCGATATAGGCTGCAGCGCTATTGCATCATCATAATTGGAATCAATTTTGAAAAAAAAAGTATGAACTTCGCTTCACTCTTTCTACCTCCTCTCAAACAAATTTCTGTATTGGAAATTCAGAGCTATTGACTTTAAAACTCCAGCTTCTTTTTCTTATTCACTGCCGAAATGAACGGATTACGCCGAGGAACTCGTCCATGACAACCAGCTCTATTTAGGGTATTCCGTGGTGTTTCTGCATATCATGGCATAACTTAACAGCCGAAATCTTTGAATTTTTAGCCACTACAGCTACTACAATCCGCTCCTGTGCGGCATAATTTTTTTTGGCTGTCCAGATCTGCTGTCACGCTCTACTTTTCCAGTATTTACGTAATGCTTAATTATGTTTCGTACACTTGAATATGTGTGTTCAGGATTCATCATAAATGTTCAAAAACTTTTGTTCACCACTTTAAACTCATGTTCTTTTATGTAAATACTTAAATGCTATGTACATCTAGTTGTATATTGAATTCCCATTACGACAAATTATATTGCTAACCTAACTGTATCGATCGGCTATTGTTCAAGCCAACTTTATGAATTCTAAAATAAATATCGCTCTCTTGCTTATCAACCATCAACGACTACACATCATTTTCATTTTGGTCCGTCGAGCCGGATCGCAACTAATTATCTGGATTTGGACTTTTTGGAATTGCAGCATCACACTCAGGAAGTTTAACTTCTTTTATTGGATCATTGTCTCGATCTGGACTTTTGGGTTGGATTCTTAAACACTTGGCAGCATTATATTCATGGAACTGCAATTTAATCATCGGATTGCAGTATTAATCATTGGATTGGTAACAGATTTGTATTTAATTAAAAATTAAAGTTTTTGACTATTGAACAAAGCATAAGTGATTCAAGTGACTTGAAAAAGTGTTAGTGCTATTCGCGTTGAATCGGGTTCAATATAAATCAAATCAATTTTCTTACTAACGGGATTAAGATAACGTATAAAGACTTTCGGAATTTGTTATTTTTATTCTAAATAAACTTCACCGTAATTAAATAATTCTTGCAACACATGGATGTCCTTAGAGCTAGAAGAGGCCACGTGGAGGGTTCTGTTACCCGGCTAGCGGTTTATTTAGATTCACTTGGAGTTTCATCTCAGTGTTTTTCGGTCGAAGAATTGGAATTAAGAGATTTAAAGCTAGAAGATTCTTGGAGGGAATATGGGGCCATTCACACGAGCTTAATGGAACTCGCCGATGATCCTTCTGAATTCATAAACGATGCTGATAGCATCGAATTCGAAGATAAATATCTTCGCTGCAAAACTATTTTGCGAGCAAAAATTAAGGAACTTTCACGGTTATCAGAAATTGCGAATTCAACTGCAATAAATCGCGAATTAAGTGCAAATGATCAATTAGCGTTTACCGAACAGTTAAAGGATTTAAGTGCCGTTCAAGACAAACAACTACCTAAAATTAAAATAAAATCATTCTCGGGAGATCTCACGGAATGGATATCGTTTAAAGACTTATATACCAGTTCAATTCATAATAACAGTAATTTATCAGCTTCGCAGAAGTTTCACTATTTAAAGGGTTTACTTGAGGATGATGCGTTTAATCTGCTGAAGCATCTACCTATATCAGAAAATAATTATAAAGAAGCGTGGGACAAACTGATTAATCGATATGATAAAAAGGATCATATCACCAAAAGCCTTATTAAGCGATTCATGTCCATCCCAAATCTAACATCGTGTTCTTCTACCGGTATAAGGAAATTGACTGATACAGCTGATGAAGTTATAAGAGGGCTTCGTGCTTTAGATCCTAGGTTAGAATCTAGGGATCCTTGGCTTATTTTTATTCTGCTCAACAAAGTTGACGAAACCACAAAACAAAAATGGGCAGAAACAAGTCAAGGAGAACCTCCATCATTTTCTGAATTTCTTCAATTTCTTCAATCTCGATGTGATATCCTTGAGTCATTAAATCAACCTAAGACTGTTCAAGTGAAAACGTATACTCGAAACTTTCACGTTCAATCAATTAACATATTGTGTCCGAAGTGTAAAGACAATCATTTACTTCATCAGTGCGATGTATTTAAGACTATGCCCATAGAACTAAAACGGGCATTCGTAAAAAAAGAAAAACTCTGTTATAATTGCTTGCGTTCAGGTCATACAACAAATACATGCAGGTCAATGCATCGATGCTGTTCCTGCAATAAACGACATCACTCACTAGTTCATGCAGTATCGAATCTTCCAAATCGAGATTCTTCTCATGAAACTACAGCTATACAAACTTCAACATCTAGTAATAAATCTATTAATAGTCATTCAACACAAATAACGAATCACTGTACCCATACACTCCTACCAACAGCTACAGCACTGGTACAGGATAATCAAGGAAACTATCGTCCTTGTCGCATTTTATTGGATTCCGGTTCACAAGTTTCGTTTGTGACTGAATCATATACGCAAACTCTAAGGTTACGTCGATCTAACGCTAGGATTCCAATCAAAGGATTGTCATCATCTAGTACAGGAGTAACAAGAGGTCGAACAACTCTATCTATTTGTTCACGAAATAATAAAGAATTTATTGAGATTTCAGCATATGTTGTTAACAATATTAGCTCTTCTTTACCAAATTTCATAGCCGACAGGAAGGCCTTTGCCGAATTCGAATACTTGGAATGGGCAGATCCACAATTTCATCAACCAGGTAAAATTGATATTCTCATTAGTGCAGATAAATTCATTAATATTATCAGAGCAGAACCTATTCACAACCTTAATGACAAGGTTTCGGCTATTTCAACAATATTTGGTTGAGTAGTAGCAGGACAAATATCAAATCAACACAATACACAAACCGTATCAACTTACTTAGCTCTTGAAGATATTGATCGCAATCTAAGACGTTTCTGGGAAGAAGCGTTATACACCCCATCATTAACGGAGAACGAACTTCCAGCAGAAGAACATTTCTCAAAAACGCATTCTCGCTCTAAAGATGGGAAATACACCGTAGAACTACCATTCAAGAAGCACTCAATGGATGTATTCGGTAATTCACTCAACAAGGCAACAAATCGGTTGAAGGCCATGGAACGCCGCTTTCAACATAACCCATCGTTAAAAACAAGCTATCTTCAATTCATGTCTGAATATTTAGCATTAGGACATATGGTTGCAATACCATCATATGAAATCGAAACACCTGATCAAAAACATTTTTACTTGCCACACCACGCTGTATTCAAACATGATAGTTCATCAACGAAAACTCGTGTCGTCTTTGATGGTTCATCCACTACGTCTACCGGTATTTCATTAAATGAATGCTTACTTGTTGGTCCATCAATTCAAAAGGATCTATTCTCTATCTGCCTTCAATTTCGAAAACATAAATACGTATTTTCAGCCGACATCGAAAAGATGTATCGGCAAATTTGGATCGCTGATCGTCATCAGGATTTTCAACGAGTCGTTTGGAGGGATGATCCCAAGAAACCTGTGCAACACTATCGGTTACGAACTGTAACGTATGGTACATCAGCTGCTCCACACCTCTCTATTCGAACACTACAACAACTCGCCATAGATTATCAACACGAAGCTGCAGCTGTAATCCAAAGAGATTTTTATGTAGATGATGTATTGTCTAGAGCTGATAGTGTCGAAGATACAATAAACATAAGCAAACAACTCATCGCCTTATTAGCCAAGGGAGGTTTTAATTTGCGGAAATGGAGTTCCAACTGTTGGAGCCTACTCAATATACTGCCAAAAGAGACTTTGGAGTGCTCACCCTTAGACTTTGAGACGAATTCAACTAAAGTTTTAGGCCTAAGGTGGAATCACGCTCCAGATCATTTTACGTTCAGAGTCTTACTACCAACTCATGTAACTTGCACAAAACGCCACATACTTTCTGATGCGTCTAGAATATTCGACCCTTTGGGATTCCTGGCACCCTCGATAGTTCTACTAAAAATACTTCTCCAAGAACTCGGGCTTCGGAACCTTGAATGGGACCAGGAGGTACCCAAGGATATATCTTCCCGATTTTTTGAGGTCCGCAATCAACTCTCGTGTTTAGACAATATAAAAATCTCACGTAAATTAATTTACTCCGACAATCTTGAATATCACGGTTTTTGTGACGCTTCCGAAAAGGCGTATTCGGCGGTAGTATATTGTCGGAGCATCGGTGCTCAAGAGTCTCGTGTTGTGCTAATGGCTGCTAAGACTAAGGTAGCTCCACTAAAACAAGTTTCTGTGCCAAAACTCGAACTTTGTGCTGCTGTACTGCTCAGTCGATTGTTTAAAACAATAAAAGGTTCTGTAGAAATAAATAACCAGCAGCTAATCGCGTGGACTGACTCAAAAATAGTGCTTTGTTGGTTATCAGTTCAACCCCGAACTTTAAAAACGTTTATGGCTAACAGGACGTCGGAAATACTAGAAATTCTACCAAGATCCTGTTGGCGTCATATTACTTCCGCGAACAACCCTGCAGATTGTGCATCACGAGGACTGTCGCCATCAGTCTTGCTGGACTTCAGACTTTGGTGGCAAGGGCCGCATTGGTTGCAGGATGGCCCTTCACCACATCCACTACAAAATATTGAATTATCAGACACTGAACTGTTATCAACAAGGCAAGGTCAAAAACCTATGTCAACATTTTCTTCTGACATCGTTTTCTCATCACATCTGGCGCTAGAAGACCATCTTCTAACAAATCTTTTAGAAAGAGTTTCTTCGTGGAGTAAACTCATACGTGTGCTTGCCTATTGCAAGCGATTCATCCTCTGTCTTCATACCAAATCACATATTAACAATCCCTTGCAAACAACTGAATTAATAGAAGCCAAAAACATTTGTATAAAGTTCGCACAGCAATCATGCTTTTCGGCAGAGATCGCCGCCTTGAGCATTGGTAAACAATTATCCCGCACAAGTAGTCTTCAGAAGTTAACACCAATCATTGATTCGTATGGACTCCTTCGTGTAGGCGGTCGATTAGAACATTCCAATCTATCGTATTACAAAAAGCATCCTCTGATTCTTCCTAAGGACCATCGCGTAACTATCCTAGTAGCTGAATATAATCATCGAATGTACATGCATGTTGGAATCGATCAGCTGTTCACAATCCTGAGGCAAGAATTTTGGATTGTAGGATGCCGGAATTTAGTAAGGAAGGTGATATTTAACTGCATTCAGTGTTTTCGGCACCGCAAGGCAACAGCAAAACAACTCATGGGGCAACTTCCACAAGAGAGGGTCACCTATTCCAGGCCATTTTCTCGTGTAGGATGCGACTATGCTGGCCCACTCACTCTACGGTTAGCGCGAGGACGAAATCCAAAGTTTGTTAAAGGCTATATAGCCTTATTCATCTGCTTTATTACTAAAGCAATACATATTGAGCTTGTGTCGGATCTATCAACAGAAGCTTTTCTCGCCGCCTTGCGTCGATTCATCGCTCGTCGCGGCAAACCCACCGACATCTTCAGCGACAATGGAACAAATTTCAAGGGAGCTGACCGTGTCTTATCTGAAATGCACAAACTTGTTCTATCATCACAACATAATCGCACTATTGTCGAAACCCTCGCAATTGATGGTATAACTTGGCATTTTATACCTCCATCTTCTCCACATTTTGGAGGAATCTGGGAATCGAACATCAAGGCAATCAAGTTGCATTTAAAACGTGTAATTGGAAACGAAGTTCTTACATTTGAAGAAATGTACACGCTGCTCAGTCAAATAGAGGCACTGCTTAATTCCAGACCCTTATTTGCAGTATCTGATACAGAATTTGATATATTAACTCCATCTCATTTTCTAATCGGTGAAACTTACACCTCTATTCCAGAACCAAATATTCCAGCCCATGTTAATGTCTTTTCCAATTGGAAGCGAATTCAGCAGCTACAGCAAGCATTCTGGAAACGTTGGCACGAGTCATATATTACATCTCTACAACCTCGCCAGAAATGGACTCAAGCAACAAACAACATCATACCTGGAGCAGTAGTCATCATTAAGGATGGTAACACCCCACCCTCCAAATGGCCGCTTGGATTAGTCGTCGAGTGCTTCCCAGGCGCAGATGGCAAAATTCGAGTCGCCAACATCAAAACACAGAAAGGCATCTTCACTAGACCTATATGCAAATTGGCTGTTTTACCCTTTGCTGATAGACCGGAGTGTATCAGGAGGCCGGACGATGTTCAGGATTCATCATAAATGTTCAAAAACTTTTGTTCACCACTTTAAACTCATGTTCTTTTATGTAAATACTTAAATGCTATGTACATCTAGTTGTATATTGAATTCCCATTACGACAAATTATATTGCTAACCTAACTGTATCGATCGGCTATTGTTCAAGCCAACTTTATGAATTCTAAAATAAATATCGCTCTCTTGCTTATCAACCATCAACGACTACACATCATTTTCAATGTGGAAGGCGTTATTGGCGAGATGCGACAATCGGAAGCAGTTGGCAGAAATTCATGTATCGCGTTTCATCGGGCTGCGCACTCAACCGGTTGAAACAACCACGTCATTGCTGACGATCGTGGACACGGTTCGAGAGGCGTTTCGTGCGTTGACTGTCATGAAATTGCCGGTCGAACAATAGGATGCATTGGCTGTGCCTATCATCAGCGCTAAATTGCCACAAATCACTCAGCAGGCATGGGGTATGAGTCGTACCTCTAATGAAATCCCCACACTCTCAGAGCTGCTCACATTTTTGGAGAAACGTGCGAGCAGTTTGCAATGGCCAGCTGGAAATAGCTCAACAGAGCAAGTCGTTCGGAGAACTTCAGGTGTATCATCAAACGTTCCCCGACTTGTGAAATCAAACCTAGCTGCGACAGCACCAGGCAATTGCGAGTATTGCAATAGTAGCGCTCATCGGATCAGTCAGTCTCCTGGCGTTTACGATGTTTACGAAAACATTCATGACTTCTGAAGCGTTTGTCTTTTCCCATTGGGTAGTTTAAATTCTGGTCTGAACAGTGGATAGCAAGTAAGCAGAACCAAACAAACCACTGGGAACAATACTCCAAGCTCCCAGATAATTAGTTCGCAGAAATCTGACCACCGATTCTTCTCTTATAACTGCAGAATGGCTGAACAAATTCGATAAAGTTTTGTTTAAATGGTCGAATCTTTCCGAATAAAAAATAATAATAATAATATGTAATCGATTTTTTTCGCCTCTGCTAAAGGAAGATGCTTCGTTTCGTTCTATATTACCCTACAAGTAATAAAAATGCATTTAGCGGTAAGTGATTCGGAAAATCTGTATATGGTATAAAAAAATCAAAATAACGAAGAACCTATATCCGCCGTTGTTATACAAATATTTATAAAATTCGAATGAATTTCCGAAAATTTATTTTATCTTATCTTTTTTTTTCAACGGAAATCCTATGTTAGCGCCATCTCTTAGTATAATCCATGAACTTAGCACATTATTTTAAGATGAATGGTTCTTGTACATGCTATCTCACGTTTTCTTTTATTATAAAGGAGAATTTTTTTTTAAGAAGAATGGTTCTTTCGCATGATGTAAAATCATCCAATTAGAATTCTTGACTTGACATTTCTCGCTGTCACCGCTAACTCGATTCGTAGTCGAAATTTGAATAAAATTCTGCCATTTCAATTGTTTTATTGATTCCTAAGTGAAATGCCTACAATCGGTATAAAACGTGATCTACTCTTCAATTCGCTGGGTCAGAAGTACAGTAAGTGATTTTTTGTGGTTATGTTTCGATCCGAAACGAGAGTACTGTTGGCACTTTGCTTATCGTTTACCTCTTCCGTCAACTTTCAGCCGACGATGAGTTCCAAACGTTATGCTTCGCCTTTGGTCTGGAGCTGGACGAAGTGGTAAATTAAAGGAAATGTAAAATTTCAAAAACGAGATTTCCCTAAAGTCTTATGCCTTCTCCTCAGACTACCGAAAAGCAAATGCTGACGAAAGAACAAGGTGATGTGGCTGCTGCGAACGATGCGTCCGAAGAAATTATCTATAGGATTGATATACCGGCGAATCGCTATGATTTGTTGTGCCTCGAAGGTCTCGTGACTGGTCTGAAGGTGTTCCAGGGCAAGTAAGTGCAATGGGCTGTCTTTGTTTTAAACGGAAGGTCTAATAAAAGTTTTCAATTTCGAAAGAATAAATCCACCACAATTCAAATTGAGCGGAATCAAGGAGAGCGATCGACAGATCTTGATGATTCTACCCAATACCGCTAAAGTGCGCCCGTACGCCGTTGCTGCTGTATTGAAAAATATTAAGTTCACTCAGAACTCGTACAACAGCTTCATAGATTTACAGGTAAAGTTACTGAACCTAAATTTACATTGTGACAAAAAAGTATCGAGAATTTGTAATTAAAATTACTCTGGGAAGTGATAATTCAAATTTTGTTTTGTAAGCAGGTAGGACTTCCTTAATTATTATCCTAAAAATTAGCGCGGTCTGTTAATCAGTTTGCTCACAGCAGCTGGTTGAATGGTTACACCTCAGTAGTCCACGACGATTTTTGTTGTATGTCCTCGATCGACTGAAAACGGGTTCCACGGAGCGGTAATTTCAGTTTCGAGGATAAAGAAAAGTCACACGGGGCCGAATCTGGTAAATACGGTGGTTGATTGATGCAATTTGTTGCTTTTTGGCCTTGAATTCGGGCAAAATTAAGTTTCATTGCGATGGCATATTTTCATCGTGGAAAATTCATGAATTCTCCTATAATTCTGGTCGCTTGTTACGAATTTGCTCATGCAAACGCTTCAATACGGTCAAATAGAACTCCTTATTGACCGTCTGTCCCTCCGGATATATTGCAGCATTCTGTTTATACTCTAGATGGAATCTGAGAGTATTATAAGTTCGCTCTAAGGTTTGTAACGCCAAGAAATAAGGCTCGGAGAAAAAAATGAATGATACAGAAGTTAATATTATCACTCAAAAATCTCAAAACCGGATGTCCGTCCGTTCGTCCGTGCGCTCTCTAGCTTGAGAACGCGTTGAGCTAGATAGTTCAAATTTTGTACACGTCGTTTTCAACAAAAAAGTAAGGTCAAGTTCGTGAACGGGCCAAATCGCTCCACCCCTTCTACCCCCTCCCATACAAAATGACACAATTGCGCAATTTGACAATGAAGAGATTTGCTCGAAAAGTATATAAGCTATTAACCTGAAATTTGGAATATATTACTATTATGATAATATCAATCTACCGTATAAAAATTATGTGTGTCCTACCCCTCCTTCTACCACCTCCCATACAAACTGTACTTTTCATGAATTATTCTAAGCCAATTTACTCAGTGCGTATAAAATTTAGCTAGCTGAAATTTTGCACCAAGTATTTATTTAAATTGTTAGTAAGGCCAAAAAAAATTAGACGATTAGCTTCACCCCTTCTACCCTCTCCCATACAAAATGACACAATTTCGCAATTTGACAATAAATGGATTTACTCGAAAAGTGTAAAAGCTATTAATCTGAATTTTTGGATATATCACTTTCATAATAATATAAATCTACAGAAGAAAAATTATTGGAGTCCTCCCTCTCCTTCTATCCCCTCCCATACAAACATCACTTTTTCGTAAAATGCTTTAAGACGATTTTCTCAGAACATGTAACATTTATCGAGCTCATATTATGTAATAAATTCTTAATTAGTATTATCACTAAGATCAGAAAAAAATATTTGATTAGCTTCACTGTTTCTACCCCCTCCCATGCAATATGACACAGTTTCACAACTTCACAAAAAATCGATTTTCTTGAAAAGTATGAATGGCACTAGTCTGAAATTTAAGGGATGCCAATTTTATAATATTCCTAGCTATTTCTGAAAAAATCATTAAAATCCCCTCACTCGTTCTACCCCCTCCCATACAAACTGCGCATTTTCACTAAATCTAACTCACTAATTTTCTCAGTTCACATTCAATTTTTGGAGGAATCATTTTGTATAAAACATTTTCATAGCTACTTTAGCATGATGGCGAAAAAATTAGTTCAATGCTATCATCCCTTCTAACACTCCCCATACAAAATTTCTTGGGATCACAAAAAATTCTATTCCATCTAGAGTATCGTAAGATTGCGCTTTACGCGCAATCGTAGCCCTGTTATGTTTTCTTTTGTATTTACGTGACTGGTTTGAAAAAGTGCGTGATTTTCAAAACACGTAAAATATGTACGGCATCACTTCCAATTCGAGATGCGTAATTTTTTTTTTGTAATGAATATAAGCAGTCTTTACATAATCAATGCAAATCAGGAATAGTAATTTGTTGGGAATCACACATAAGCTCTCTCATTCAAGCATAATTAACGCACTCCGGCGTTTTCGTTTTGCAGAGCAAACGAATGCACCGAAACCGTTTACATCTGTCGTAATAACAATGTCACTTAGAAACAGCTTTCTTATTGATGCAGGAGTCAACTTTTCAATTAAACCATGTACCGAAATGAAAGGAAAAATCCCGCCACCCAAACAATGAATCTTCCGTAAATCGGGCAGCACGATGTTTCGGCGTCTCAGGAGCTTGAAGTAGATCAATAGACCAAAAAAACTCATCTTAAATAGTGCTAAAAAGGTAACGGGAAATACCCATGACCAAGCCCATAGGGATTCTGTACTACGGTAAATCCGTCTAGCATTACACAGTAGTGAGAAGTTTGATGACAGGAGACACTTACCTAAATCCAGAGGAAGTGCGAGTACCCTCGTACAGGTTCTTCACTCACTCATTATTTAATTAGCAAAAATCGTCACACAAAAAAATAATTCAATAATATAATAAATAATAATAATAATAAAAAAACATAACAGGGCTTCGATTGCGCGTAAAGCGCAATCTTACGATACTCTAGATAAAATAGAATTTTTTGTGATCCCAAGAAATTTCGTATGGTTAAGTGTTAGAAGGGATGATAGCATTGAACTAACTTTTTCCCCATCATGCTAAAGCAGCTATAAAAATGTTTTATACAAAACGCTTACTCCAAAAATTGAATGGGAACTGAGAAAATTAGTGTGTTAGATCTAGTGAAAATGTGCATTTTGTATGGGAGGTGGTAGAAAGAGTGGGGGGATTTTAGTGATTTTTTCAGAAATAACTATGAATATTATAAAATTGACATCCCTTAAATTTCAGACTAGTGCCATTCATACATTTCAAGAAAATCGATTTTTTGTGAAGTTGTGAAACTGTGTCATATTGTATTGTATTCCACCCCTCCCATACAAACTACACTTTTTCATGAAATGCTCTAAGACGATTTTCTCAGAACATATAACATTTATTGAGCTCATATTTTGTAATAAATACTTAATTAGTATTATCACTAAGCTCAGAAAAAAATATTTGATTAGCTTCACTGCTTCTACCCCCTAGAAACAGTGAAGCTAATAAAATATAATATTTTTTTAATTCAAGGTTTTCCGATCCATTAGCCCGATTTCTGAACCTCTGGTCCGATGCCCCCACCAACACGCCCATCTGAAAGGTAGGTCCACTGACACCGCCTTGCATGTGACGGTAGCCGCCGTAGAGAAAACTTTCCATCATAAAGAGGTTGCACTCAGTGCCTTCATAGACGTGGAAGGCGCTTTTAACCACGTCAACATTGATGCCATACTTAAGGCCTTGTGCAGCCATAGTGTGGAGCCTTTCCTGACTGCATGGATAACTAAGCTTCTTCGCTCACGAAAAATCGTAGCACGGATGGTTGAAGAGACAAGAAAAGTTTCTGTCCACAAAGGTACGCCACAGGGCGGTATAATATCGCCTCTTCTATGTGTCCTAACAGTGAATAAACCCCTTTCCATTTTAAATCGGAACTGCTACACCAAAATAGCATATGCAGACGATCTTGTCCTCATCATCGTCAATGGTACGACACCCCAAATCGGGCCCTGGCCTCCTAAGGTAGTCGCCTCCAAACGTTTCGATCCAAAGACCGCGTCCTTCAGCTGCTAATTTTTAATATGGCTTTGGTGTCTTCATCAACCGAGTCTTCCCATCACTGGCGTGGCTTGCCTACTGGCCGGTTACCACTCGCTTTGCCTTTAAGAGCACGTTTGGGGATTCTTCTGTCTTCCATTCGCTCTATATGGCCAGCCCACTGCAGTTTACGTAGCTTGATGAACGTTGAAGCTTCTGTCTCGTCGTAGAGTTGATACAACTCATGGTTGTATCTTATTCGCCATTCCGTTCCTTCCTTCACAGGTCCCAAAATTCTTCGGAGGACCTTTCTTTCGAATGCGTTAACTGCTTTTTCGGAAGTTCGCGTTAATGTTCACGTCTCGCTGCCATAACAGAGCACAGGTCGTATAATAGTTTTATAAATCCGCAGCTTATTGTTCCTGTGCACTTTCTTGAATTTCATTATTGGAAGTACCGAATAATACTTCTTATTTGCAAGTATTATCCATCGTTTACATTACCGTCCTTTGCTAGATTAGCCCCAAGATATATGAAGTTGCCCACACTCTCCAAATTATATTCCGCAAGTTTTATGTAACTGTTAGATAGCTGGGCACTAAATAAACGACTTACTATTAACCCTCAAAAAACAGCTTGTCCTCTTCTCCAGAAGAAGGAGACCATATGTTCATTCGGGGTATCACTATGGTCCTCTCGAAACAAGTTAAATTTTAAGGTCTTATTTTTGATAGTGAATTATACTGGAAGGCCAACATTCAAGAACGAGCAAAAAAGGTTACCGTAGCCTTCTTCGCTTGCAAAAAGACATTCGGTTTGAGATGGGGCCTTAAGCCGCACCTCATCCACTGGATGTATACCAGTATTGTCAGATCAATTATTTGCTATGGCGCGCTGGTGTGATAGTCAACAGTTTACATTTAATCCAACAGATGGCATGTCTATGTAAAACAGGTGCTCTTAGAACCACACCAACTGCAGCCCTGGAGGTAATTCTCTCAATACCTCCACTTCATCGTTTTATAAAATAAACAGCGGGCCTAGCTGCCATTAAATTAAAAACCACTAATTCGTGGTCAGCGCCACTAATTAGTTTTGGTAAAATTTTAAACGTCATTAGAGACGCAAACTCCCTTTTAGATTGCGTGTATGATTGCATGAACCAACCGCAGGTTGAGAAACGGAAGTTTCACATTAGTTTCCTGAACGAAACGAATGGGCAACAAACACGATACTCTTAACACCTGTGCAGGTCCTCAACTCTATACGGACGGATCTAAAACAGGGAAAGGTGCAGGGATTTACTCCCACGACCTCGACAACCACACTTCATTTCATCTTCCAGAACACACCACAGTGTTCCAAGCGGAAGTTTTAGCCATTAACGAGTGCACAAAAATTGTTCTAGATATACAGAACAGTCTCGGAAATTGTTACATTTTCTCGGACAGCAGGGCTGCGCTTCTGGCACTCCAACCCTACGGGACTACGTCCAAACTAGTGTCCATTTGTAGACACAATTTGAATCAATTAGCGACTATAACGAAAGTTTTTCTAATTTGGATAACGGGTCATATCGTCCTGTTAGGTAATGAGGCAGCAGACATTCTTGCACGGTAAGGATCTGCAAACATCAATCCACTTGGAAGTCAGTCTATGTAGCACCAACAGTGCTGAAGACTAGCTTCAAACAAACTATTTTGGATTCCTTCTTGGCGGGGTGGCGAACAGCAGCAGAACGGCCAAATCCTTGTGGGAAGAACCGAATAAAAATTTTACAGCTCAGCTGTTACAACGTAGTCACATAGTACTCGAACTATTGTTGGCCTGACCACAGGTCATTGCTTGCTAAGGATGCGGATTGGGTTCAAAGCGCTAATATCCATCAAAAAACGTTAAAAATAGCGTAAAATAAATGCTTAAGAATCATTCATTCATTCCTTCGGAGTTATTTCTTCTGTGAAAATTACTAAAAACCCCCTACTGCTCCAACCACTTCCCATACAAACTGCACAATTTCACTAAATCCAATGCACTACATTTCTGGGTACCTATTAAATTTTTGAAGCTTAAATTTGGTATAAAACATTTTGATAGCAACTCTAGCATGATGTGAAAAAATTGATCCAATGCCGTCACTACTTCTACCACTCTCCATACAAAATTTCTTAAAATCAAAAAATTTCTCTTTCATCTAGAGTATCGCACGATTAAGCTTTACGGCCAATCGTAGTCCTGTAATGTTTTATATTTTATTTAGTTATAAGATAGGTTTAAGTAGTTTAAATTTATACAAGCAAGGTTTTTTGCTGTTATAAATTTTCCTTGGATAGACAAATACCAACTATGAATTAAAATAAAATGAACAGCCAAGTACTAAATATAAAGAAAACAATAGCTATAAAGATCATTCTAATCTCTAAAATAAGTTTCATCGTTAATAGCCATGAATAGATTTATTATGAATTGTGAATTAAAAAACTCTTCGCAATAATTTATATCTCAAAAGATTACTAATGATAAGAATGTATTTGATTTGCTTTTAAAATGCAAAATTTATCCAAAAACAAAGAAGTAGTTGCTTTTCAAGAGCCTTAATCTTTCAGTTGACAAAATATTCAGAAAACTAAGCAAAATATATTTTCTGTAGCCTCTTAATAAATTTACAAATTATGTAATATTTTTCAGGACAAACTTCATCAAAATATTTGCCGAAAACGTTCCCTAGTCGCAATCGGAACTCACGATTTGGACACCATCAAGGGACCATTCATTTACGATGCGAAACCTCCAAACGACATTCGCTTTAAACCTCTCAACCAAACAGCTGAAATGAATGCAACTGAGTTGATGGAATTTTACTCGGTAATTGACTTCAATTTGTTAAAGTTTCGAACAAAACTAACTCAAAATATTTACAGACCCACGCCCAACTGAAACAGTATTTGCCAATAATTCGTGATTTTCCAGTGTACCCAGTCATTTCGGATGCAAACGGAATCGTACTCTCTCTACCTCCAATTATTAACGGCGACCACTCCAAAATTACTCTAAATACCACAAATGTTTTCATCGAATGTACGGCAACCGACTTAACGAAAGCAAAAGTAGTTTTGGACACGATCGTTTGCATGTTTTCGTCGTATTGCACGGAACCTTTCACAATCGAACCATGTAATGTAATTTCACCGAATAAAGAGACCGTGGTCTATCCCGAACTAAAATATCGTACCGAAACAATTTCTCCAAGTAAAGCCAATGCATATATCGGTACCGACTTAGAATCGCACTTGATGGCCAACATGCTAACGAAAATGTATCTAGAATCAAAGTTGGATGGTGATGGTAATTTATCGGTTCGAATTCCACCAACTCGTCATGATGTTATTCATGCTTGTGATATTTATGAAGATGTGGCTATCGCACATGGCTATAATAACATTTTAAAATCACTACCGTCGACTATGCATATTGCAAAACAATTCCCTCTAAATAAATTAACGGAACAACTGCGAGAACAAGTAGCCCAGGCCGGTTTTACCGAAGGCTTAACTTTCACTTTGTGTTCACGCGATGATATCTCTACGAAATTCAATAAAAAAATTGAAGATATACCTGCCGCTCATATTTCGAATCCGAAAACTTTAGAATTTCAAGTGGTTCGAACCACTTTGATTTCCGGTTTGCTGAAAACTTTAGCAGCCAATAAAAAAATGCCGTTACCGATAAAACTTTTTGAAATTACCGATGTTGTTATTGTTGACGAAAGTACAGGTAAATATGCTTGAACATTCTTACACTTTACTACTTCTAAAAAATATATATTGTTAGAAGTTGGTGCACGCAACGAGAGGCGAGTTTGCGCTGTTAATTGCAATAAAACCGCTGGCTTTGAGGTAGTGCATGGTCTTCTTGATCGTGTTATGCTACTTTTGGAAGTGCCATGGAAAAAGGATGAAGGATATTATTTGCAAGCAACTGAAGGTTAGTATTTTCTTTTTACTAATTTTAAATTACAAGAAAAATCACACAACTTCATTTCAGATCCAGCTTATTTTCCCGGTCGCTGTGCGAATATCTTATACAGAAATGTTCCAATTGGTAAAATAGGTGTACTTCATCCGAGTGTGTTGCAAGCTTTTGAATTGACAAATCCATGCTCAGTCGTAGAGTTCAATATTGAACCATTTGTATAGATTTTTTAAATCGAATTAAAACAAAATGAACACGGAATTTTATTATACTCAATTTCCCATGAACAGCGATTGCGTTTTTATATGATTTATATAATTATAATATTTAGGAGCCCTTTATAAACAAAATATTACATATTCATATCTAGCATTCAAAGATATTATTCTTCAAATATACATTTTTATCGAAAACAATCTAAACAGGATTTTAATTGTTTTCAGTATAATAATACTGCAGAGTGGGTCAGAAGCTTCTCCCTGCCTTATCGAAAGAAGCGGTATATTTTCTCTGTCTAATTCTTTTAAAGAATTTCACTGTTTTTGTTATTGACTAGTAGTGGTTCATCGCGCAAAATTTGAGCTACTTACGGTAAATTATTGGTAGAGTTTTATAGCACTAGGGAGATAGTCACCTTGGGTTCCACCTGAAAGTGTTACTTAGAACTAAGTCGACCGTCGTAGAACATGTGTGCAAAATTTCAGTCAAATCCATTGAGTAGTTTCAGAGGTAACTACTGAAAAACTAAAATTGTTGTATGAGAAATGAAGCCACTACTATTAGGACAGGAGTGTTAGTGTGTATCGAGTATCTCTAGGTCGAATCACCCCCTATCTAACAAGGCCTCTACTATCTTACGAACTACTCCTCGTTCAAAATAAGACAGGCATGCGATGAATAATTTTAAATTCGCCATAAAGCATTTTACTGAAGATATTTTTTTTAATCCTTTATTGCTCCTACTGAATAATAATAATAATGTTAGATTTTAGACATGAGCTTCTCGCGCGAACTTCGTCGCGATTATACAAATAAATAAATTTCAGCGCGAGCTTCAAGATAATGCAGATAATTCCGAAAGAATTCGGAAGGTAGGCTTGATCAAAAAAAAAGGGAAATTAAATGAAATAAAAAATCGGAATGAAAAACGAATGAGTAGTCTCTTGATATTTCTATGTTCGGAGTTATTTCAGAAATTAATTCAGAACCATTTGAGATCGAAGTATTCCAAGAAAAACGATTGTCGATTGACGTCTATCATGCATGATATGACGTCATCATGGGCTTTAGCTCCATTGAAGAAAGAGAAGAGAATGCAACAACAAATTAGGGATTGCTATCTGCAATGCTTTCTACATCTCAAGCTGGGCAGAACTGACGTAGCGGCCATCTTGAATGACTCCAGCGGGTGTGACGTCATGGATTTTTCCATTCCAAAGGACCACCTGTATTACTTTTGACGAACTTGTCGTAAAAACACGATTTACCGAAAACAACACGAAAGCGCAATTAAATCAAATTAAGCACGGAAATGTTACGCGAGTGCACACTTTTTCACAATAACTAAAATTTTACAATTTTCTGTGTGAAAATTAACCGGAGAACTCTGCACAATATGAGTGACAGATTTTCTTCGGTGTGAGAAGCCGAGATTTAACTTTGATCGCACTTTTTTGAATTAAAAATCTTTTGCACTCATATTAACGTGTAATAATTACATGCCGAGCACTATTATTAAAGTACCTTAGAAAGCTGAACTATCTTTAACACTGCATTTAAGAATAAACGCGATTCTTACGAAGCCCGCCGTGTCTGCTCCATACAAAAGCGCGCGAATTTGTATGGAACTGTCATGTTTGTTATGACTCCAACGTGTTGTTGTTGGATTCAGTTACTCGGCCTTCTACTATAGAAGGCATTGCTATCTGTCATTTTGATTATTTTACCAAACCTTAATGACATTTCACCTAGAATCGTCACTTTTCACTACTCACACCAAACAATTAAAGGTTTGTGTCCCACTCACATCAAATAACAAATTCGTTGTGTCCACACAACGAAAGGTTTGTGTCCCACTCACACCAAACAACTAAAGGTTTGTGTCCCACTCACATCAAATAACAAAAAGTTTGTGTCCAACAACGAAAGGTTTGTGTCCCACTCACACCAAACAACTAAAGGTTTGTGTCCCACTCACATCAAATAACAAAAAGTTTGTGTCCAACAACGAAAGGTTTGTGTCCCACTCACACCAAATAACATTCTTATTCCATCAAATAATCTGGCAACTGTCATCCGGTAGTAAATTTTCGCCAGACGAAAATTTAATTTCAATTTAATTTTTTTTGGACGTTTATATTTGGAATATAGAACAGGAGAATCAAATCGGCAAATTGCATCTCGCCAACTCCAGGGATGAGGGATCTGGAAGAGTCGTTTATGATAAGCAGCCCGCTGTGACGTATTTTTCCGTTTCTAGAAGAAAATTTCACTCACTAAAGTGAAAAAAGTAAATTAGTTGAAACACATTTCTATAAAATTATTAAATCAATCTTTTTCAGAACCGAACTATGGAAGTTCTCAATTATCAGGTGCCCATTAATACAAAATATGAACATTTCATATCTGAAAATCTTGTCATCTATACACAAATATTTGTACAAATTTTACCACGCTTTGAACGGCTTGATTTTACTTCATTCCGGAATGCTGTTATGCTACATCGTTTAATTAAGGTTTGCATGCTTTTTTCCAATACCATCTATGTTTTAACTAATCGTTTCGTTTAAGGTTTTCAGTTAAACTTCTTTGCCAGCAATGTTGCTTTCTTGCGAAGAAAAATCATCGCTAAATATTTCGGTAACTGTTGCATCTCCGCGACAATCATCCAAAATGGGAATCATTTCGGAGCAATAATTATTTTCACGATGAAAGCTGATATAAAATAAATTAAATACGGTGAAATGGTTAAAAGCAAAATTCAGCATTTTATTAAGAAAATTTACATAACAAAAATGTATTGGAAGAAATGGACAGCATTCAGTCATCAATTAATAAAGAAAGTCGTGGTTTTTTTAAGTACATAATCCGTGCATTATCAGCTCTATTCTCTGTCCGAAGAAGCATTGAAATTACAAGAGATTTGTAACATTCCAGACGTTCTAGACTTGGCTATTCAGTCGTTGTCGTATATATTTCATGTAGGCGATTTTTTTTGGGTAAGTTTAAAGTTTTCTGTTTCATTTATATTCTTGAATTTTAGGTCAATTTTAGTCCATCGCAGTATCTTCAATAGGTAAGAAATTCAATTCATTCATCAGTTCGATCGATTATTTATTTCTACTTTATTTCTTGTGAAAAGTCCAAAAACAAAAGGTTCACTTAGGTTTCTTTTATTGCAAGAACATATGCGTATATTGTTATAATTTCTTAAATTCTTGATATATTTTCGTTCATGTTTTTTCCGCTAATTTCTTTTTTTTTTCCTTTTCCGGCTTCTCATTTATTAACGACATTCATTTTGTAATCTTTCATAATTTAATTACTCTTCATTTCATTAACATTGTCCTGAACCATAAAGCAATTGAGTTAATTCGTTTTCGATCTACAGATTTTGACAACAGTTCTGATTCCGTGCTTCGCAGTCAGTTTTGAAAAAGGCGAAGGGAATAAATTAATCGGAGCTGCTCCAGCACCATATCACGAAGACGATAATAATGTAGTGTCGGTATTTATTAGTAAGGTAATAATTTTGCAGAGCCTAAAAGTATTATCATAATATTTAATATATTTATTTAATATGTTAGGGGAGCTTGGAATTGAACTGGCCCGTAAGCCAGTTCGGCTGGTGAGCAGTTTAGGTCGACCTTGAATGCTGCTCTAATACCAAGCAAAACGATTGGAAGGTCGTCGGACCAATTGGCTTTGGATTCGCGACATTTTAAAGCTGTCTTGAGTTGACGATGAAATCGTTCGACTAGGCCGTTTGCTTGCGGGTGGTAGGCGGTCGCTCGAATTCTTTGTGCACCTATTATGCTACTCAGCTCTGCAAATAATTTTGACTCGAATTGCGTGCCTCTATCTGTGGTAATTCTCAAAGGAACTCCGAATCGGCTGATATATTCATTGACGAACGTTCTAGTGATCGTTGCTGCCGAAATATCCATAATCGGATACGCTTCCGGCCATCGTGTGAAGCGGGCTACTAAAGTTAAGATATAAGAGAAACTGTTAGAAATGGGTAAAGGACCGACAATATCCCGGGAGAAATGTCATTGAGAAACGTCAGAGAATTGTCAGTGAAGTAAACAGTCCGACTGTTTAGAGCATTTTCAAGTATTATTAAGTCTTCTACACGAAAATAAAGAAGTGCAACATTTCCGAGTGACCCGGGAGGTAGTTGCGACACTCGTTTTTTTTAATGGGGTTTCGCCGGTAGCCCTAATCCCCGAAAAATGATTGAATTGCGGGCGCAATCATTTGTGCTCGGAAAGAACCGCGCAAGAAATGATTCGGATTTAGACCGACACGATTGTTAAGCTCGAAGCAGAATTGCAAGCGTTGATCAAGGCCAAGTAGGTGGATAAAACTAAGCCGAGTCAACATCGAAGAGTGGCGGGCAGTACGCGAATTCGCAAAGCTTCAAAACGGTCGACTACAGCAATAACGATCTGCAGTTATTTGCGATTTCATTGTTTTACTTTTCACCGAAGGCTTACGCTTATCTTGGGTCAGTTTTCATATTTTAATCGCTCAATGCAATTACTTGCTTATGAATTTATTTATATTTCAGACCAATTTTTCCGTATTAACCACCAAAATCGATGTTTGTCGATTAGGTTAAAACTGAAAACGCTACAAAAAGGTCAAGGAAAAATTCAATCTGGATTAAACGAAACATAGAGGACTGGCAAGTGCGATATTCTTCTCTGAATGAAACCCCTTTCGTGTAGAGCATTTAAAAGGGTGAAGTGAAAACGTGTATTTTTATTCCTATGTAAAGCTGAGTAGTTTTCATTAAATGTTAAACGAGAAGAAAATTTGAAGAAGCATCGCTGCATTCATTAAAAATTTGATTTTATCGTTGACATTGATTTTAATAAATATACATATACTGTAGAAGTCATAAGCCATTTTTTAATTATTTATTTTTGTTTCGGTGAAGAAACCTTATAGACATAATCCAATGTTCTCTTACACATGACACGATACTGAACATAAGGACCTTTAGTTATCGAGAGGATTTTGTTATTTCTCGGGCCTACTTCCCAGAAGCCAGTCATAGTCCGTTTTCGATAGCCAGAAGTCATTACCGTAGAATCTTTTATTGACAAAAACACATGAAAATTTCACTTTTCCTACTTACGTTCGAGAAGTTCCACTCCAAATTAGTTCGCACACGGTTCTTTACGACCTGTCATGTCCAGCGGAGTCAAAGCCCTCTAAAGTTGAAAGCCATGTAATTCAAACCAACAACAACAAGTTGGAGTCATAAGAAAAATGAAAGTTCCATACAAAGCCGTTCACTTTTGTATGGAGCAGACACGGCGGGCTTCGTAAGAATCGCGTTTATTCTTAAATGCAGTGTTAAAGATAGTTCAGCTTTCCAAGGTACTTTATTAATAGTGCTCGGCATGTAATTATTACACGTTGATATCAGCGCAATAGATTTTTATTTGAAAAAAGTGCGATCAAAGTTAAATCTCGGTTTCTCACACCGAAGAAAATCTGTCATTCATATTGTGCAGAGTTCTTCGATTAATTTTTACACAGAAGACTGTAGAATTTTAGTTTTTACGAAAAATATGCACTCGCGTAATATTTCCGTGCTTAATTTGACTTAATTATGCTTTTGTGTTGTTTTCGGTAAAACATGTTTTTACGACAAGATTGTACACATGGTCTTTTGAAATGGAAAAAATCCATGACGGTTTCGTGAATGTTTTCACAGTGCATTTCATATTGAAAGAAAAAGATTTCCGGATTCTACACTGTTGCGCTATATTATTCGTGACGTTTCGGGCTCTGCTGAGACCTTTATCAAACTGGAGTTTGAGACCTTTATCAAACGTCACGAATAATAAAGCGTAACAGTGTAGAATCCGGAAATCTTTTTCTTTCAAAATCCATGAGACTTCACACCACTGGAGTCATTCAAGATGGCCGCTACATCAGTTCTGCCTATCTTGGGCTATGAAAAGCTTTGATGGTAGACGTCAAGCGACAACCGTTTTTCTTGCAATACATCGATCTCAAATGGTTCTGACTTAATTTCTGAAATAGCTCCGAACATAGAAACATCAACCCTCTCATTCTTTTTTCATTCCGATTTTTTATTTTTATTTTTTTTTTTATTTCATTTAATTTTGTAGACATATCTTAACTTTCCCCTTTTTTTCGATGATAAGCTACCTTCCGAATTCTTTCGGAATTATCTGCATTATCTTGGAGCTAGCGCTGAAAGCTCATTTGTATAAACAATCGCGGCGAAATTCGCGCGGGAAGCTCATGTCTTTGACACGCGTCAGCATTTCAGTGATATATCACAGAAATAGTCGAAGATTTCGTAGCCCCTCTCAAAATAATTATTTATATGGATTATGCATATAATAATCGCGACCGCTGATTTTTTCGAGATAATAACCGAGGTATTAAAAAGAGTTGCTAAAAAGAAATTAGAGTTAAAGTTGGGAAAATATAAGTTTGGGTTTAACGAAAAAATGATTTAGGGCCGCTGGTATTCGTCCAAATGACGAACACATCGAAGCAATAAAAGGGTATCTGCTTCCCAAAACCGCCAATAAGATGAAGTCGTGCCTCGGGTTACTTCCAGAAATTTCCTTTCTATACTCACATAACTAGACCAGTGCATAGATTGACACAAGAGGGCGCAGTTTTCGAGATGACCTGACTGAATCATTCAATGAATCCCGAACGGCCGGCTCTTATTATTAAACTCTCTTTTTCGTTTTGAAAAAACTGTGAAGTCGCCGAGAGAAATTTTAAACCTCTGGAAAAAAATCATTTGTACGGTTTAAGGCAAAAGTCCGGCGTAGGAAAAGCAAAAGCTCTAAAAGTCCGGCGTAGGAAAAGCAAAAGCTCTAAAAGTCCGGCCTAGAAAAAGCAAAAGCTCTCTGGCATCAACATTTGTACGGTTTAAGGCAAAAGTCCGGCCGAGAAAAAGCAAAAGCTCTCATGACATTTCTCGGCCGGATTTCACTCAAACTCAAATGTCATCGTGAATTCGAGGAGGATCGTACAGAAAACGTGGAAAAAACGTGAATAATTAATTTCTTCGATAGAAGAAAGATAGAACAGCCGGCATAAATTTAACTTCAAATATTTAAGTTCGAAATTGCAAGTTGTTGGTTTCTCGTTGAGTGGAAGAATCGATTTTATATTTCCAGATCATTCTCGATCATTCGGATCGTAAAAAAAAAGTGGAAAAGACGGGAACTCTAGAAGAAAGATAGAACAAACAGCCGGCATAAATTGTACTTGAAAGTTATATTCGAAGTTCGTGTTGTTCGAGACAGTTATTCGTTTCTCGCTTCTCTTGAATTTTACGAGAAATTGAAATTTTTTTTCGTTCAGCAAAATCGAAAGTGAGGTTATGCAGTGATCACAAGAAATTCTTGCAATATTCGCAGAAAGAGTGGAAGAATCGATTTTATATTTGCAGATCATTCTCGATCATTCGGATCGTACAAAAACGTGGAAAAGAAGAAAGATACTAGAATTTTGGATTTCGGCGTGAAACTGCGTTACTCCGAGTTGGATTCATCATCATCGCGGAAAATCCCGGAAGAATCGATTTATATTGCTTTTGAAGGTACATTGTCGTCGGTTTTGTGGTTTTTTGTTTTGCTAACCTAAATTTAATCCACAGACGCGTGAGATTTGCACTGTTTACTACATTACATTATTACTACATTGCTACAACATGCATAATAGCGTATACAACGTTAATTTGTTTATGGATGGAAAAATAGAAAAAAAAATAGGCGTCGGCGCCAGTCCTTGCAATATACTGCCCCAATAAAGAAACCGAGCTGCACGGTGATGTCAGCTTTGTAGTGTACGGTGCCGTGATATTACAGCATCAGGAGGATGGAAAACTGCACCTAGTCTACAAAGCGACGCCAGCCGCTGAATCACGATATCATAGTTTTGAACTTAACCATAGTCTGAGAGCGTTGACGATTTGAAATTTATCTGACAGGCATACCCTTGAAAATAGCTTTTGATTGCAATGCTTTGGGAATAACCTTAGAGCGAAAGAAGATGAATGCCCGGATCGCGCGATGGGCAATCGAGCTGCAGAGCTTTGATTTTAAGATAGAGATGTGGGTGCACTGAGGCGATGTCATAGAGCGGAAGATGTAAAACCGACAGAGAAGAAACATGACAGAAAACCGAAGACCCAGACGATGGCATTTGTTAAAGCCACAGACGTGGATTTTTAGATACAAATCTCCCAAATCTCGTTACTCTTATAGGTTGCAACTAGAATTGATAGCCGATTTCAAGCTGCAGGAGATCATACATCCTTTGAAATTTAGGAAAGGGTTAATGAAAATAAACATTATGAAGTGCTTAAGAGTAATAGAAAATATCACGATTCCTCGTAGCAGTAACCCTCAATGACAGTTCAATAAGCAACGGTGAAGTAACGATACCGGTAGCGTTTTTATAGTGTATACTGGTCAATACGTATCTGATAAAGGGATAGAAGAACAATTTCGGCCAAACGATTAGCATAAGAAACATGCGATAGAATAGTGATCGAGTGAGTTTCCGTTGGGCAGACTCAATAAGCTCAATATCACACTGGTAATGGGGATTCCAAATGGGAGAACAGTTCTCTAAAATAGGACGAACTAACGTTTAGAACAGTAAAACAGCAACGGTTATACTCGAAAAGGATTTAGTGGAGTGGAATATAGAACCAGAGAAGCGATATGCTTTAGCTAAGATTTCAGCATAGTAATGCGTAAACTTTAGCTTACTATCAAATAGAACTCCAAGGTCCTTATAAGTTCTAACCTAAGAAAGACGAGTCGCGTTAAGTATGTGGGTAATTGATTCAACGGCAACAACCACGCAAACGAAAAATGAACTATTCCTTTGGATCTTGAAACGTGCAATCTCTGAACAGAGCAGGAGCAGTGAGAGCGCTTCTGGAACAGACAACAAAATACAATATGAATATCACTGCACTCCAAGAAACTAAATTGTTAGGTAGCGAGATTGCTGACATTGGATCTCACACAATTTTCAAAAGTGGGAAAAAAATCGGGAAGCCAGGAGTTTGGAGTTGTGTTTATCGTCAACAAGAAATTTAAACAACAAGTTACTAACTTCAAATCCGTCGATGAACGATTGTGGGACATCCACATCAAAAAAAAATTCTTGAATGTTTGGCTTATAAATGTCTACGTCCCAACGGGAGACAAAGACGACGAAGTTAAATACGATTTCTACAGCACCCTAGAATCATCATTCGACTCCCTTCCGTCGAACGATATTACGCGATATAACGCGAAAGTGGGCAAAGAAGAATCTTATACAGGGGCAATTGGAAGGCACAGTCTCCATGATTTTAGTAACAACAACAGCCAGAGGCTGACTGAATTCGCCAGAAGCAATTGTAAGCTCGACATGCTTCCCGCACCGTGGCATTCATAAGAGAACGGGGGCATCGCCCGACGGAAGAAATTCAACCCAATAGATCACGGACGGCCTCCTGCATTCTCGACGCGCGTAGAGTGGCTAATTGCGACATAGATCACTATTGTGTGCAATCCGCATTAAAACAAAATTCTTAAATGTTTGGCTTATTAATGTTCATGATCCAACGGAAGACAAAGACGACGAAGGTAAAGACGATTTCTACAGCACCGTAGATTCAACATTCGACTCCCTTCCGTCGAACGATATTAAAATAGTATTAGGTGACTTTAACGCGAAAGTGGGCAAAGAAGAAACTTACTTAGGGACAATTGGAAGGCACAGTCTGCATGATATTAGTAATGACAACGGCCAGAGACTGACGGATTTTGCCAGCAGCAAAAATCTTATTTTAAGATGTCGAGCTTAAAATAAGATTCCCGCATCGTGACATTCGTAATAGAAGGTGGGCATCACGCGACGGAAGAACATTCAATCAAATAGACCACGTTCTAATAGAGAAAATGACGGTCTTGACGTGCATACATTTCGAGATGCTAAGGGCGATACAATCACCGCTTGATACAACCACCGTTTGACACATCCACCGCTTGATACAATCACCGCTTGATACAACCACCGTTTGATACATCCACCGCTTGATACAACCACCGTTTGATACATCCACCGCTTGATACAATCACCGTTTGACACATCCACCGCTTGATACAATCACCGCTTGATACAAACACCGTTTGATACATCCACCGCTTGATACAATCACCGCTTGACACATCCACCGCTTGATACAAACACAAGAAGATTTGAAATTATTTATAAGTAAATAAACAAATATTTCTAAAAGGTGAAATTAATTTTACTTATTAATTTTTTGACTTATTCAGCAGTAACAATAACGTGGGCCTTATAAAATGTTCCTCCTTTAAATACGCGTGCAAAACACGGTTGCATGTGCTTGTTTATAATAATAGAAATTTCAAATGCTCCCTATTCACTATCCATAGTTTCAAATGAGATGGAGCAACAGTTACGGTGAATGGGCGCTATCGAGAGATGATTAATGATTTTTTATGGCCGGAATTGGATGATATTGATCTGGACAACGTTTACTTTCAACAAGACGGACCTGCAAGCAGTGCTGCTTTGTCCAAAATCAAATGTTTCGAGCGCTTATTTCAAAACAAAATTAGCTGTTCATAATTTTACTATTTACGGACTATGTTCCATGGATGGTATTGCTTCCTCTGGAATGAAATCGAAGGAGGGTTAACAGCTAATGATTTTTCAACGATTATATGTACTTTTATAACGAATTTACTCCCACTACAAGAACCAGAAAATACAATTGTTTTATATTCTGATGGATGTACATCTCAAAATCGTAATGCTACATTATCCAATGCATTATTAAATGGAGCGGTTTTAAATAATATCACTATTATACAGAAATATTTGGAGAAGGGTCATACCCAAATGCAGGCTGATTCTATGCTTTCATGCATTGAAAGGAAGCTTATGAATCGAATGATAAATATCCCTGCGGATTACATTGAAGTTTGTAAAGAAGCAAGACAAAATCCGAGACCATATAATGTTCAGTATTTGCACCATGAATATTTTAAGAACTTCAAGGGAATTAAATATTATAATAATATCCGTCCAGGGAGAAAACCAGGGGATCAGTAACAGATATTCGTGCCCTTAAGTATACTCCAGAAGGAAACATTATGTACAAATCAAGATTTTTCGACAATTGGAAAGACATTGCGAACAGCAATAAGTTTTTTCTGTCTCCTGTAAAGTTCTACTTTTGTGAATTATGAGGTTTTAGCATTAGGCCGACGATATGTATTGGGTGAGTTCAAAACTTCGTGCGGAGGTGCAATAGATGGCGTTAGAAGCGGCGTAAAGTGTTGTCATTAATACTGCCATCTACGTAAGACAGATCGTTGGAACGGTGACGTGTGCAGCTTTCATTTGAAACAAAATAATTTGTGTAGATACAAACTGCTTCGAGAAAGATTACTTTCAAAATGAGTGTCGATAAGGTGCATTTACGGCATGTTATGCTTTACGAGTTTCGGAAAGGAATAAACGTTGCAGCAGCCGAGATCGAGATCAAGCACCAGCTAAACGAACTGTGGAAAAATAGTTTGCGAAATTTCGCCGCGGAGAGTTTAACCTTGAAGACGAGCCACGCTCAGGTCGACCTTTACACATAGATGACGATGTTGTGCGTACTTTAGTTCATAATACTCCGCGAATTTCAACAGAGGAAGTTGCTACAGCACTTAACGTTGACCAATCAACCGCTTTTCGACGTTTAAAAAACGTGAGATTCGATTTGAAGCTCGATATATGGGTGCCCCATTTTGCTGACCGAGAGGAACAAAATCGAGAGAATTTCTGCTGCCATTTCTTTACTCGGGCGGCTAAAAAACGAGCCGTTTTTGGATCGATTAGTAACGGGCGATGAGAAATGGGTCCTGTACAACAATGTTCAGCGTAAACGCACATGGAAACAGGCAGGTGAGCATGGTGAAGCAATGGCAAAGGCCAGTTTGCACCCGATGAAGGTGATGCTTTGTGTTTGGTGGGATTGCAAGGGCATAATTTATTTTGAGTTTCTCCCAGCTGCCCAAACGATTGATTCAGGCAAGTACTGCCGCCAATTAACCAATCTGAATCGAGAAATCAAACAGAAACGTCCGATTTTGTCAAATCGCAAGGGCGTAGTCTTTCATCACGACAACGCCAGATCACACGTTTCGAGACTGATGCTGCGCAAACTGAACAGCCTGAAATGGGATGTCCAAACTCATCCACCGTATTCTCCTGATATCGCTCCATCTGATTATCACTTGTTCCGTTCATTGCAAAATCATTTAAATGGAAAAAAAACTTGACTCTTTGGATGCCTTAAGAAACGTCGTGTCTTCGTTCTTCGAATCTAAACCGCGCAGTTTTTATAATCGGGGCATCCGTATGCTGCCAGAACGTTGGAAACAGATTATAGAAAACGATGGAGAACATATCACTGATTAAATAAAGAACTTTGTTTGCCTATCACTGTGTGACTTTTACTCTCAAACTCCGCATGAACTTTTGCACTCACCCGATACATAATATCACTCAAGATCAATCTCAAAACCGGAAACCTTTCTTTTAAATTAATATTTTGATTCTGAAATATCGAACAGAAGACATCAACTCAGTACATAAGTATCATAAGTAAGAATTCGAACAGCGAACGCGAATAATAACTCAGTTATTAAACTCGAATAACATAATTTGGGCCGATCAATATACTCGTATTTAAACATATTTATAATTACCTTCCCATACGTTAATATTATCGCATATTATTCTAATGCTATTTTCAACTGTGAAATCAATTTTTAATAACATTTTTTATTTAGCTTATCATTTTTAATAACCAACATAATTTTCTCATTACTTCCATTGCAGGATGAAATTATTTTGTATCGATGATTGAAAAAGAACATTTTCCGTTTTAGTTGATATTCTTCAGTTACTGATAACTTGGTTTAATTATAATATCCGAAAAGCCGTTGCGCTTATTGTGCTGTTATAATAATTTGTGTGGTTGTGATAATGATGATACATTGATTATACATTTTACGAGTACGAAACGTTCGATTTATTGATTTTTAATTCTATTCAGTTCGGGTTAAGTACTATTATTTAGAGAAAAAGAGAGTTAATTATTTTAGTTTAAAAAAAAGTTTTAAAAATGTTTTTCTTTGAATCTAAAGGTACGTGAAATTTGTGTTTTAAGTGTGTCACCATTGTTATTTAGTTTATGCGAAATTTATTGGTTGAGTTGAAAAATTTATGAATATTTAATAAAAACCTGTGCACAAATACCCTTCTCACTATTTGGGAAAGATCAAGTTCCGATGTCGAATCGCAAACCGAGAACATCCAAAAACACAACCGGTTCCTAAATTCGACATAGGAAAACTCAAGGATGAGAAAGTAGTTGCGAAGTACGTAACAGCTTTAGAGAGGCACTTCGGGGTAATACTGAACAACTACGCCAGCATGCCAATAAAAGAAATGTGGCAAAATATCAAAGATGGCATTACATCTGTCGCACAGGAGGTGATAGGACAACAACCCCGGCGCAAAAGAAATGACTGGTTCGACAACGAATTCCAAGATGCTTTAGAGCGAAAAAATCAAGCTTACAAAATATTAACAGAACGGCCGACACGAGCCAAACGGGACAAATATAATGATCTTAGACGATTTGCAAACTAAATATGCAGACAAAAAAAACGGAAGTACAATAATGACGAAATTTAAAACATGAATGAACATTTTAAATTACACAACACAAGAGCCGCGTATTCCCTTGTTAAAAGAATGAAAGGGGAATACCAACCGAAAACGACCCTCTGCAAGTGTGCAGAAGGGAACATTCTAAGTAATGCGGAAGATATAAAACTAAGATAGGCGCAATACTTTGAACACTCTCTTAATCTCAGTCCATCACAGCACGAACAGCAGTAGCAGACACAAAAGCAGGTATAACTGATGTAATAGCTGATGAAGGATCCGCTTTGAGTCCCCCCACACTCGAAGAAGTAAAAACAGCCCTGAGGAACCACCCAAACAACAAAGCGCCGGGCACTGATCAAATTCCAGCTGAGCTTCAGAAAGCCGGCGACACGTGCATAGCGGATCTCATACATAGACTAGTCACGAACATATGGACGCAGGAAACACTTCCTGAAGAGCATCATATGTTCAATTTATAAAAAAGGGACAAACTCTGCTGCGAAAACTACCGAGGAATATCTCTGTTGTGTAAGTCTTATAAGATCTTGACAAAAATTCTAGAAAAGAGAATTAAGCCTTATGCTGACAAAGTAATTGGTGAATACCAAGGCGGATTTAGAGCTCGACGATCGACCACGGACCAGATATTCTCAGTTAAACAAGTGCTGGAAAATTGCTGGGAATATAATATTGATGTGCACCAAATATTTGTTGACTTCGAGCAAGCATATGACAGTATCGACAGGCGCGTACTGTATAAAATCATGTTGAAAATTTGGAGTCCCACCGAAACTGGTTCGGCTTGCAAGAATGACAATTACCCAGTCTTTGTCACAAGTCAGAGTAGAAAATGATCTAAATTCCAGTTTTAAAACAGACAACGACCTTAAGCAAGGTGACGGGCTCGTCCCAATGCTTTTCAACTTCACATTCGAATATATTATTCGGAAACTTCCCACTTCCCGCTATGCTTGAAATCTACACAACTAGTAGCATATGCCGACGATATAGATATCCTTGTAAGATCTCTGGAGAGTGCTAAGGAATTATTTGCTAACCTTGACTCGGTAGCAAGGGAAGTTGGACTACGTATTAATGAAAACAAAACAAAAATTATAACGCAAACTGGGAAAAAGACGCCAATCAGACAAAATATTACGGTAGGAGATTATAACCTAGAAAACGTAGACAACTTTATACACCATTCTTCGCTTCGAAGACTGGAAGCGAACCCATCGAAATCAAAAGAAGGATAATGATGGCAAACAAGACGTATTATTCGGTACTTCCAATAATTAAAAACAAGAACGTACACAGGAAAAAAACTTGAGCTATATAAAACGATCATAAGACCTGTGCTATGCTATGGCAGCGAAACATGGAAATTAACTCAGGCGTCTGAAAAACTACTTAACGCCTTTGAAAGAAAGGTCATTAGAAAAATCCTCGGACCTGTGAGGGAAGACTCAATCTGGAGAATACGATACTCTTCGACAATCTAGAAATGTCAACTCTCATAAAATTTAAGAAGTTACAATAGGCTGATCATGTAGAGAGGATGAATGACAGAAGAATTCTCAAACGCACACTAAAAGGGAAATTCAATGGACAAAGACCGGTCGGAAAACCGCGGAAGCGCTGGGAGGATTCGATTGACGCAGACAGCAAATCACTGCTAAGATTTTCTAACTGGAGGACGCGGTCACTGAACCGAGATGGATGGAGGCAAAGCATTCAGGAGGCCAAGACCCGATTTGGGTTGTAGCGGCATCGTATAATATAATATTTTAAGGGATAAAAGAAAGTCAGAAGATAAAAAAGATAGTAGGTCATTTATGAAAACAGGAAATAAGAGAGAACCGAGAATGGAACCCTGAGGAACTCCAGAATTCGCCGAAAAACTGGGAGATGATTTGCCAAGAAAGGTCAACGTCATACTTCGATCAGATAAAAGAAGAAATCCAATTGAGAAGCGAACCACAAAAACCGTATTTCTTTAATTTTGAGATAAGTATCTTAGGATTCACAGAGTCAAATGCTTTGGCAAAGTCGGTATACGGGGTGTGTACGAATCTATAGCTTTCAAAGGATTCCACAACAATATTAGTAAGTTCGACGAGATTTGAAGTCGTGGACTTGCCTTTAAGGAACTCATGTTGCTTTTTAGAAATAAGATGCGAAAGATGTTCGGAAATGGAGTTATTGTTATTGTTCAAATATTTTTCTAAAGGAGTTCAGTGTTGGGATTGGGCGATAGTTTTTAACGTTATTCTTGTCTCCTTTTTTAAAAATTGGAATCACAGTAGCTAGCTTACATGCTCTTGGATAGCAACCTTCCCTTGTTGAAAACCATCGCCAGTGGAGAAGATAATTCATCACCAAGTGATTTTGTGAACCCGTAGGGAATACCATTCTGACCGCCATTGGCGTTTGGATCCAGCAGACTAATGCGATTTGCGACATCGACCGAAGAAATAGGAATGAAGTCCACAGGTTCATGTCTTTCAACAAAGAAATCGTAGTTTAGATCCTTGTCGATGGAGGAGAAAACAAAGCTGAGGTATAAAGCGAAAAGATTACATATACCTTGAGGATCCAAAGCAGTGATCTTATCATAACGCGCAATAGAGGGAAGCGGAGACGTCTTTCTATTCTTCTTAATGTAGGACCAGAAGAGATTAGTCATATTACGAGCTAAACCTAACGACGTAATAAAAAATTATTTCCTAAGACGTACTTACATAACAAAAAACATGGACAAGTTCAGTGATCCTAAACCCATTAACATTGGAATTTCACAGGGTTCAATTTTTGGCCCTACTCTTTACCTACTCTACATCCATAACATCCAGTACATAGGTCTAAGTGCGAAATATATAGTTTATGCGGATGACACACTATTGCTCTACAAAGCAAGAAATCAGCCTGAAATGGAATACCTTATCAACAAAGACCTCAAGCTCTTTAAGAAATGGCTGTTGGGCAATAGGTTAACCCGAAATGCATCAAAGACCAATTACATGATATTTAATCAATTAAAGAAAACTGATATTGATCTAAAACTCAACATAGATGGAATTGAATTATCTAGAACAAAACAAGCCAAGTATTTAGGTTTAACGATCGATGAAAAACTAACATGGACTCCTCATATTAATAACGTTCGCAAGAAAATAGCACCCATAACTGCAGTCCTACAGCGTAACAATTTTCTACCAACACCAATAAAAGAAATTTTGTATAATTCATTTATTGTATCAAATATAACCTATGGAATTGTAATATGGACCCAAACATCTATACATAACATGGAAAGAATATCGAGGATTATGAACAAAAGCATTAAGACAGTGTATAATTTACCACATCTGACACCATCAGCAGATCTTTACGTAACCTACAACAAGCTAAACCTGCAGCAAACATTAAACCTGGAGAGTACAAAATTAATATACAATGTAATAAACCAAGGACTAAAATCTTCAATAGTCATAACATACAACGCAGATATCCACAATTTCAATACACGAAATACAACTCCTTGCCAATAAATATTCGACAGGCGAAGAACATCAAGTGTCTCAAGATTGCAGCAAAGAAGTTCACACAGCAATCGTAAAGATACTAAATTACTATGTATTACCCGGTATTGCTTATATACATACGATTCCATGATACTACGTAAATTTCCCTAATACCAGTTCGTAGCTGTCTGGAAAACTATCCTTATAATGTGGACAAATCCATTAATACTACTTATTAGATAATGTGATGTTAATTGCAATGTACAGATGAACACCCGTAACACGGACTCGGGTGAACTTCATCGTCCATTGCAAATAACCCACCCAACCTGTTATCTCATATACCTAGTCGTGCCATAAGTTCTGTCACACGTATATGGGCAATTTTTGTATAAATGAAAAAGAGTTTTTGACAAAGGAAAATATATTTTATTTTGGCATACTAATGGAAGTAAAATAAGCAACAAATTATTCAAAGTGGCCGCCTTTAGCCTTAACACAGCTCTTTAATCTGTTGGGCCAGTCATCGATAGCAGTACGCACTGTTTCTAGCGGAAAATTAGCTACTGCTTCTGTCAAAGATCGCTTAAGGCTCTCGATATTTGGGTGTCGTCTCGTGCACACCATGGACTCTAACTCCGCCCACAGTTTGTAGTCCAGGGGATTCAAATCTGGGCTCCCAGAAGGCCATTCCGTCGCCCTTATAAACTGTGGAATATTGGTTTCCAACCACGCTTGTGTGGTTCGAGCTTTGTGGGCTGGCGCAGAATCTTGCTGGAAAACCCAATGTCGATTGTTGAATAGCGTAGAGTTCAGCGGCTTCACACATCTCTCCAGGATGTCCGTTTGATAATTTTTCGCTGCAGTTTTTACGCCTTTTTCGCAAAAATGATGCTCGGTGACCCCTTCGTAGCTGACACCCCACCATACCATGACTGATGCTGGATGATGTCCTCGCTGTACCCTAGTGGCAACTTCTCGGGCTTCTGCGGAGCTGTGGGCATACACCTTATCATTTTGGCGGTTGAAATGTTCCTCCACCGTAAAAATTTTTTCATCGGTAAATAAAATTTCTCGATGTTTGTTGTTGCCGTACCGCCGAAGGAGCTCTTTCGATCTGGTGTTCCTAATTTGCTTCAACTGCTCAGTCAGCAAATGTCCCGTTGATCGTCGAAAGGCACTCATCCCGAGGTCAGATTTTATGATGCGAGACATACTTCGGGTGGAGATGTTCATCTCTCGAGCCATGATTCGTTGTTTACGAAGCGGATTTCGACGAATTCGACTCTCGACCGCTTTGATGGCACCAGAAGAACGTACATCACGCGGACGTCCAGAACGAGGTCGATCTTCAATAGTCTGGATCGCGTTATATCTCTGGATCGCACGATACACAAATCTTTGCGTTATTTTTAACGGGCACAACAACTTGAAAATTTCACTCGCGGATTTTCCACACTTATGTAGTGCAATCACTGCAGTTCGGTTTTCTATTACACCCCATTCCATCTTCACACGTTAACGAACACACTTTAAATGACCATCAACTGTCAACAACATTATGACGTTTATAAAACTGGCCGATATTGAAATGTCACTCATAAAATAAAGTTGTTGCCAATGTGAGAAATTATGTGACAGAACTTATGGCAGGACTAGGTATATACCTATACAGTAGAAACCGCTTATAACGTACCTCCAGGGGACCACCAAAAGTAGAACGTTATAACCGATAGTACGTAATAACTCACACGTAAAAAAAATGTGTTTTCCATCCATATAAGAATATTTTTTTTATTACAGAATATAGTAGAGTTTATAAATTCATAATACAAAAGTGTGAGTGCTAATTCAGATAGAAAAAATAAAAATTTTCCGATAACGAGCATTTTTCGTTTTTCATTACCAGATAAATTTGCACACACCAAGACAGTAATTCTTTCCTTAGATTGTTTCCCACCTACACACTTTTCACCACGAAATTTAAAAGTCTTATTGGGCAAGACTTTGAAGGAAACTCCAGTCTCATCTGCGTTAAATATGTTATCATTTAAATAAACTCTTCTAATATGCAGCCACTCATTTTGAATCCAATCCGCAGCGGCGATTGAATTCGCACCAGCTGCTTCTCCATGCATTTTTCCAAATGCAATGTTATGGCGTTTTCTGAATCTTCGAATCCAACCGTTTGAACATTTGAATACGATGTCATTGTTAAGCCGGGCAAATTGTTCGGCTTTTTGTCGTAAAGTATCTCCTGAAATCGGATTACCCAAGCTTCTTTGACGACTAAGCCACTTTAATAAATTTTTATCCACAATTTGTTGTATCGGGTTTCGAATTTTTTTTTTCCGCGGAATAATGGCCACTCACAACCTTAATTTTATCCCGGTTTTTCCAAATGGTTTAAACTGTAGTTTTTTTCAAACATTTCGAATCACATATTACTGTTTTTTACCACTTTCGATTTGTCGAATAATATCTAACTTTTCTTTAATTGTTAGCGCTTTACGATTTTTCTTTTCCATTTTGACGTTTTAACTTTTATCACGATCCCGCAATGATCTCAACACTTCAAAAACTGACAACGTGAAGAAAAAAGATTCGCTTGAGTGTTGCCAATGCGTTGTTCATCGCAGACAACTTATTTGTAGGTTTATGCTTTGTATACATTTACGAACTACAATTTTCGAGGAATCTTATTATGTATAAAAGGCGAGAGTAATTATTTTGTACGTTATAAACAACTCAAGTGTCATGAGAAACGGTACGTTATAACCAATATGTACGTTATAAAAGTGAACGCTATAACCGTACCAAATAATACGAGATCTTTTCATTTGTGCATGGGGATTGAGAAAACGAACGTTATAACCGAAAGTTCGTCGTATCAGTGCACGTTATAAGCGGTTTCTACTGTATATATTTTTTTTTATTTTTTATCTATTATTTTTCTCCTGTAATTTATCTTGAAAAAAAAATTGATTTTTTATTATTTTATATTGTATTGATATATTGTATTGATATTATAGTATTGATATTATAGTACTGTTTTGCTTCATTCTTCGTTTATATTGTTTTAAGTAAGGATTAGTTTATCTAATGGTGGATTGAATTTAACTTATGATTTTATATCTAGAATTGTTATTGAATTTTTTATTGAATAAAATTATTATTATAACTAACTTTTATAAAACAGCACCAAGCCGACAAAGCGCAGTTTACCTCCGAGGTACAGATATTTGGTCTCGAATTTTAATCATATGACAACAGCCGTACGTTTGGCCTTTCTCTCAACGCCTCAACTGCATTTTAAAATGTGATTTCCCAAAATTCACATTTCTTTAGTTGCGACACATCTATAAACAATAATAATTTGGACTAGAACTATGGTAACACCCATGATACGAAAGCAGCATTAGAAGTGTTAGCGCTCCTCCGGCGGTCTTGTTTTTTTCTTGCACACGAGCTCGATTTAAATTCAAGATTGGAAAGATTCAAGAGGTGTTTGTTTGTTTCCAACATCGTTTCATCCTGCCCGAAGTTAGTGCTAAATCTTTCTTAATTCAATCGAAGCTTCCAATGCTGGCGTAAATTTACAATGCTGGTGGCACTGTATGATTTCTAATTTCTAAATAATTTCCTTATTCACCATGTTCAACATCTCCACACATAGATGTCTCTACGTGCCGAGCCAATTCCAACTTTTCGTACTTTCCACCAGTCACCGCTTTCGTCGCATCAAGCATCCGGAAGACATGAATGATGGCGACTGACGGACTATAAAAATTTTCGCTTTTTTTTTCTTCAACCGAATAGAAAAAAACTTAAAATCTAATCTATTGAAAATTTGTAAAATCGCGTGTGTTTTAAATCCAAACGAAAACCGGGTTAAATAACGAAGACAGTTCCGTAATTCCGTATCATCGCGGTAATGTCGAGAAAATCTTAACAAATACACACGAAAACCGAAAACGACAAGTCCAACGTTCGGGGATGTTTCTTTAGAGCGACGAAGAAAAAAGAAAAGTGCTTTAGAGATCGCAACAGAAGGCAATCGAGAGGAATTAGTGTTCGAGTTCAGTGCGGAAAGCGATCCCAATTTTTTATTTTGAATTTTTCTTTTTTCGTCGTCGAGAAAGAAGTAAAATAGGGAAAAAAAAGTTAATAAGCGAAGAAAAAAAAATGAATAATGAAGAATGTGATAAAAAAACGGATGTAAAAGTGTGCGTGAAACCGATTTCCAATACAGTGGCGGCCGCAGCAACAACAACAACGAGTGCGGCGACAACGGCGAGCACGACGGCAAAGAATAATTCAAAGAATAAGAATTTGCATAGTGTTAGTGTGGGTAGTAGTAGTGTTGGTAGCTGTTTAGGTAGTAGTGGTAGTAGTTGTGCAAGTGTGCGCGGTGGCAGTAATGCAAACGGCAAAAATATGCCCTCGACGACGAAATCAACGGCGACGACGATGGCTGCTGCCCAACACCCGAATTCATCAACAAAAAACTTGAATTCGCAAAAATCATCCACCGCCTCGTCATCAGCTACGACTGCCGCCTCGGCTTCGACATCGGGCCCGCCGTTGCAGTGCCCAACATTCGCCACGACCCCGGGCGGAGCACAACCTTCATCATCGTCGGCAGCAACCGCATCGACAACATCGACCGCGGCCCCAACAACGCTCCATCATCAGCGCCAGCAGCAGATCCAATTTACATTGGAGGCCGCCGAAGCAGTGGCAGCCGCAGCTGCGGCCGCCAAAATCCATTCGGTCGCCGCTGCAGCCGCAGCCACCTCATCGAGCGCTCCGCTCAGCAACTACCACTGGTCGTATCCGGCCGGGCTGGAGAACTTGGTGCGGAATTGTAAGTTTCCACCGGACGGCGGAAGTGCCTCGGGAGGCTCCGCCACCAGCCCGAAGTCATCGTCAACCACCGACACCATTCCGGACTCATTCTCCGCAGCGGTAGCCGCTTCCACGGAACATCTGCAGGCCCGTGTTACGGATTTGTCCGAGTCCGATGAGGAATCAGTTTCTGAGGTATGCGGTCACAAACTAATTTGCAAATTTCTTTTTTCTTCATTTTCTTTTAAACTTTTTAGTTTTACCAATTAAGTCGACGATAGATACTTCTCGAACGTTTCGTAAGATTGCATCGCGCGCTTCGCTCTCTAGCCCCTCCCGGGGGCGGCGGAGACAATACGATCGAAAAATTCCTTTCGAACGGGACGAGAAAAAGTTTTTCGGGAACGAAGACCGATGACGATGACGGGTCGTCACAAAAACGAGCAAAATTCAAAGAAAAAGATATTTTTTTCTTCTCTCGGCTTGTTCGTGTCCGTGCAGTGCACACCAGAGAAATTCAACGCTGTAATTACACGGAACGAAATGAAATGCGCACTTGTAGTGGACGGTTTTGTGTGACTCAACTGTGTGGAGTTGTCTACCTCTAGAATTTCTAAAGTTTGCGACTCGATTGGATCTGCCTGCCTGCCAGGCTGGGTCCGTATGTGGTTGTCGTTCGTTTTGTGACTTTTTTCCCGTTTCGTTCAGAGTTTCACGCAATTCGAAAGAAACAGAGCAAGCAACCCCCTCGGGGGACAAATATGCGCTTTGCAGTGTCAGGCCATGAAACGATAGCCCCAAAGATGGGTGGCAGGATGTATTTGTCACAAGTCACTTCGGATTTTGATTCGGACCAACGGGTTAGGGCAGTCTTGATAATCCTTGTTGCATTCCGAAGAGCTTTCTAACGGGCTAAGTTTCCGTCCCGAGACCTTCGCAACATCGACTTCAGTTATTTTTCCTTTGTCTTTTTAGAGAGCGCAATGGTTTTTAAATGAGGCTTTCGAAAAGGAATCCCCTATTTTTTTTTCTCTATATAGTCGTCCTACTGACAAAAAAGTCTCGCTTTTCGTTCTAACGTCGCTAGTCACCGACATTTATACGAACCTCTTCCATTCGGCATTGAATGTTTCCGAATCGATCGTTCCTCGATGTAGTAGTTGTGGGCAAAATATTTCTCGTTTTACGACGTCGGTGCCACAGCAGAGCACTACACCACACCGCACCGCATCGCATACACGACGGCGACTCGGCTTTCGTACACATCTCGTGGGCTCCGGTTCTGCGTTTCACAGTTGCCTGCACGACTATTTCGTGTGAGAAAATATCATGACTGTGGAAAGCAAGTCGGCAGAGGTACAGCATACCACACAACGTCGTTTGACTCGAGAGTGTGGTAGTTTTGAGCTAAGCCGAAAAGCATTTAATTTAATGGCGAACTTTAAAATACACAATAAAAAAAACTGTAAGCAATAGAAAAAGTTGTTCCACTGCACTCGAGATGCGATGACGTTTTTTCATGCGCTTTATCCCTCAACGCTGATGGTGGAAAACACTTTTCGTTACCCTAATTTCTCGTGCAAGCAGTTAATTTCACGGGGTAACACCCAAAATACCGACAATGTCATGCTGGCACAAAAGTTCTTAGTTTTTCAATGCGCCACCCCGAGACCTTCATACCCTCAAACGCTCCTTCCCTAGGTGGCTACTAAAATTTCTGATACGCACTTGTCTAGCAATTAGATATGTTAAAAAAAGAAACTACATTAAATTGTTGTTTTTCTGTTTTCGTACCAACAGTGCGACTCTGTCCGCTACGTATCTTCTCTGTTATCTGTACGGTCCGATAGAGGAAAAGGCAATTAAGGTCACGTGTGTTTCGCTGGGCAAATTAGAGTTTTTTTTTTAGATGCATTGCCCCGCAGTTATCTTGAGCAAATATCACGAAATAAAATCTCTCTGGTAATCGCTAAGCAGCTTTTTTCGGCATTAATCTTGTCGAAGCTTTACGATGAGAAATTTTCGGGCGAAAAATTTGGAGCGTCGAGATTTCAGTGATGCACCAAAATAATCGAATTTCAAGATTGTTATCTGTTGGAATTTCATTTTAATTGGTTTCGAGCGCGTATTTATAAGTGCGAAATAACTTAATAGTTATGGTGTAGCCTAGTGAATAGTGAGTTACTTTACAATGCGAATGTCATTAGTTCAAATCCTGGTCGAGGTATAATTCCAGCACACTGCCTGTTTGGATATTCCTTGCCTGCCTCGGTATACGAAAATGAAAAAAATCGTAACTAGAAAGTTGTGCAAAGGGCTAACAACCCGTCCACAATAAACAATGAACATGTTAAGGAACCTGAAGGTCAGGAATCCAAGGCCCGATTTGGGCTGTAGTGCCATTGTAGAAGAAATAAGTTAGCTCATAGTGAGCGTTCTTTTTCATTTATTTCACTCTGCACATCTGGATCAAGTTAGCAATAAGACTATCTGAGCCTCTAATCATGATTAGTGTTTGTTGTTTATGAATCCTCGACTTTGTGTTTTCGGTAACACGTACACTTTTGAACTTTAAACATAGGGTGTATCAACAAGAGGTGTAGGATTTGTTTCCAATACTCAATCAAAGAACGGTGGTTCACCGGCTGCAGTCCTTGAGTCGATTGGACCTTGTACGCATGCAGAGCCAGATCTTTCGTTAATATTCGCTGCAGTGTGTACGTGAAGCTGTCGAGCTCTTGAACACGCTGACAAATGGAGGTGTTTGGGTCGTTGGGTCGCGAAGAATTTAATTACAAAACCTTAAAAATGAATGCAAATGCATCTCTAGGCAGATATGCGAATTTCAGCTTTAAAATTGTAATAATCAGGTAAAACACTACAGAAGAAAATTCAAATGCGTGGAGCTCTGTAGAAGGCCCATCGTTACGTTTTAATTCAAATCTGCAACGATAAAAGTAGCATAACGATTAGTTCTTGCACTCAAGCAACATTTGGACAGCTAGGGTGTAGCCTAGTGGGTAGCGTAATGGTTTACAATGCGAAGGTTGTGAGCCCAAATCTCGATCGACGTACAGTTTCAGCACACTACTTGGCCACCTCAATCTGCGAAAATGAAAATTTATAGGTAGGGGTTGTGAGAAGGCCTAACAACCCTTCCACAATAAGTAACCTGAAGGTTAGGAGGCCAAAGTCCGATTTCGGCTTTAAAAAAAGCAACATTTAGTTTAGATAACTGGCGACTCTGACAAAACTCGCGTCCATGTCCAATTATGAACAGGATCGATTCCCTGTTTTGAGTTAGCTACGAAAAATGTTCACAATGCCCTGTGCCTGGCTAAAGAAGGATGCTTGTAGAGCATCATAGGAATCTCGCAGGTTGGCTGTATGAGCTAGATCGGTCAATGACAGCTAAACCCTGCATTCCCACTGGCCTTGTTAAGATTAATAATATCGCGTTGTCTATTGCCAGAAAGTGCGAATAGGCTCCAATGACATGCAAATTATTTTCTGGAATTAACTGATAACTTTTAAACCAAGAGAATAATGCCCTTGGGTGAACCACCTAAGAAGGTCTGTTCATTTCGGCAACTGCTCCACGAGCTTAGAAGATGTGATAGCATAATCTAAGGTTCACTATCTGTAACGTTGCCAAAGTTTCATTTGAATGTGAGATACCTTAGCAAAGCACGTCATCTGAAATACTGCGTTAAGCTCCGGAAATATCACTTTACCGGTCTTCCACTTTATTAGAATATTCCGAAATCTAAATTCCGTTCAACACGGAGTTGATGCACAAGTCAATAACAACCTACGATATGAGGGGGTCTCATTTAACATTCTCTAATGTGAAAATATACCGACGAACTGGCGAATGATCAGTAATGTTAGTAATTCAACAAAAAGGTCACACGTGTACGATTGATCTTTTGTTCTCCGTTATGTAAAATGCATCATTATGGGCTTATTCCAAACGACGGCATCAAAAAAGAAGTTTTTCTTCGTCTGGTCGTTGCTGAAATACCGCTGTTTCAGTTAAGTCAAGTTCACAGTTAACGAAGAATTAAGTTTCAAATATTTAGATCAGTCACAAGAGTCACAAGGAATCAAAATTACTCGAAAAATAGTTACCTATTAAACTTCAGTGATAACCGTACAAAATCCGTAAATCCACAATTGCAAGCAATATGTAATGATGATGCAATGGCGCTACAGACCATATCGAGCCTTGGCCTCCCGGATGCACCTCCTCCAACGACCGCGTCCTACAGTTTGAAAAATTGAGAAGCGATCTGCAGTCTGCGTCGACTGAGTCCTCCAATCGCTTTCGTGGCTTCCCCTGCGGTCGGTTACCTTGAGCTTTGCCCTTGAGCACTCGTTTTGGGATTCGTTCCTCGTGCATTCGTTCCACGTGGCCAGCCCATTGCAGCTTGCGCAGTTTGATCACTATAGATGCTGGTGGATCGTCAAATAGTTGATACTGCTCATGGTTGTATCGAATTCGCCAATCATCTTCTTCCTTAACTGCTCCGTATATCTCCGAAGAATTTTTCGCTCAAAAGTGTCGATTAACTTCTCCGAAAACCGTGTCAAGGTCCACGTTTCGCATCCATATAGCAGCACAGGACGAATTAATATCTTGTAGATGCGTAGTTTATTGTTTCGATGGACCTTCCTTGATTTAATTATGTGGAGGACCGCATAAAATGCCTTGTTAGCTGCCGTGATTCTTCTTTGAATTTCACGTCGCTCATTGCCGTCCTTTGTGAGAAGGGCTGCCAGGTATACGAATTCATCTACCTGCTCGAAGTTGTATTCACCTATCGCAATGTTCTGCCTCTCTGGGACAGTCCTTCGTGTCTGGGTCATGTATTTAGTTTTCGCTTTATTGACCCTGAGCCCTACTTCCCCCGCTGCCGAGTCCAACTCCTGGAATACCTCTTTAACGCCAAGTATTGATCGGGCCAGAATATCCACGTCGTCTGCATACGCCACCAACTGTGCGGATCTTACGAGTAGCGTACCTCTGGTGTCCACTGAGGTTACTGAAGTTGCTTTCCTGACGACATACTCGAGCACCAAGTTAAAGAGCGTGGGGGCGAGACCATCTCCTTGTTTAAGACCTGACTACATTGGAAAGCTGTGAGTCAACTCGTTTTGGATTTTTATTTGGCACTCATTGTTTTCCGTCGTGGCTTGTATTAACCGAACTAGTTTCGGTGGGACACCTAATTCAATCGTTATTCTGTACAAAGCATTACGGTCGACACTATCGTATGCTTGGCGAAAATCGACGAACAGTTGGTGCACATTAATATCATATTCCCAGCATTTTACTAGCACCTGTTTTACTGAGAATAGCTGGTCCGTTGTCGATCGTCCAGATCTGAAGCCACCTTGATATTCTCCGATGATGTTGTTAGCGTATTCACTGAGTCTTCGTTCGATAATTTTAGTCAAGATTTTGTAACACGTACATAGCAATGAAATTCCTCTTCAATTTTCGCAACGCAAACGGTTACCCTTTTTGTATACCGGACATATAATGCTTTTCCGCCAGTCGTCGGGTAATTTTTCAGTTCTCCAGATTTTAGCAATTAATCTAAATATTCGACTGGTAAGCTCTGTTCCACCTTCTTTCAAGAGCTCTGCAGGGATTCCGTCTATTCCGGGCGCCTTGTTCGATCTTAAGCAATATGTAATCCTTTCACCATAAATGCCATCAAAACTTTATGATCGAACCGCTCATTTAGTACTGTAGGAAAAATTTTCGAGCAGGTCAAGTTCATGCTACAAATAAGTAAATCGTCTTATACCTAGTCCTGCCATAAGTTCTGTCACATAATTTCTCACATTGGCAACAACTTTATTTTATGAGTGACATTTCAATATCGGCCAGTTTTAGAAACGTCATAATGTTGTTGACAGTTGATGGTCATTTAAAGTGTGTTCGTTAACGTGTGAAGATGGAATGGGGTGTAATAGAAAACCGAACTGCAGTGATTGCACTACATAAGTGTGGAAAATCCGCGAGTGAAATTTTCAAGTTGTTGTGCCCGTTAAAAATAACGCAAAGATTTGTGTATCGTGCGATCCAGAGATATAACGCGATCCAGACTATTGAAGATCGACCTCGTTCTGGACGTCCGCGTGATGTACGTTCTTCTGCTGCCATCAAAGCGGTCGAGAGTCAAATTCGTCGAAATCCGCTTCGTAAACAACGAATCATGGCTCGAGAGATGAACATCTCCACCCGAAGTATGTCTCGCATCATAAAATCTGACCTCGGGATGAGTGCCTTTCGACGATCAACGGGACATTTGCTGACTGAGCAGTTGAAGCAAATTAGGAGCACCAGATCGAAAGAGCTCCTTCGGCGGTACGGCAACAACAAACATCGAGAAATTTTGTTTACCGATGAAAAAATTTTTACGGTGGAGGAACATTTCAACCGCCAAAATGATAAGGTGTATGCCCACAGCACCATAGAAGCCCGACAAGTTGCCACTAGGGTACAGCGAGGACATCATCCAGCATCAGTCATGGTATGGTGGGGTGTCAGCTACGAAGGGGTCACCGAGCTTCATTTTTGCGAAAAAGGCGTAAAAACTGCAGCGAAAAATTATCAAACGGACATCCTGGAGGGATGTGTGAAGCCGCTGAACTCTACGCTATTCAACAATCGACATTGGGTTTTCCAGCAAGATTCTGCGCCAGCCCACAAAGCTCGAACCACACAAGCGTGGTTGGAAACCAATATTCCACAGTTTATAAGGGCGACGGAATGGCCTTCTGGGAGCCCAGATTTGAATCCCCTGGACTACAAACTGTGGGCGGAGTTAGAGTCCATGGTGTGCACCAGACGACACCCAAATATCGAGAGCCTTAAGCGATCTTTGACAGAAGCAGTAGCTAATTTTCCGCTAGAAACAGTGCGTACTGCTATCGATGACTGGTCCAACAGATTAAAGAGCTGTGTAAAGGCTAAAGGCGGCCACTTTGAATAATTTGTTGCTTATTTTACTTCCATTAGTATGCCAAAATAAAATATATTTTCCTTTGTCAAAAACTCTTTTTCATTTATACAAAAATTGCCCATATACGTGTGACAGAACTTATGGCACGACTAGGTATAATTAGCTTGTAAAAATTTTTTCCATAGGCTTGTGATATCTTATATTATTCATCGTCTTTGCTAAGAGGTAATTTAATCTAAATAATTATTATTTCTCAATTCTCGCATTCTTTTGGTTAATCTAAAAGACTGCGTTTACTGAATCATTCTCTATACAATCGGTGTGAAATTTTCAGTTATATAAACTACACCAGCTGTGCCTGAAGGGAAAAAGCAAGGTTTAGAATGATGCGAAACAACGTTTCTCATAACGAAAGATCGCGTTATAACTAAATGCATTCCATGTCCAAGTCGCAAGGCCCGAATGCGAATTTGAAAATTTTAGTAAAACTATTCGCTGTTCTTTTTTCTTATGAATTTATTAAAAGTGCCATAAGCTGAATGCGACGCCGACCTACCGCATCCTACGTAACTTTATCCCTCACAATTTAGCTTGTGGAGTTTTTTCCGGTATTATGACAGTTTAACAGGATTAACAGCATTTATCAAAAATGCTTGAATTTTGAGTGCTTGTGATAAAGGAAACATTGTTTCTTCTTTTCATTCATAGCAAGACTTAATATTTCTATCTGCAGAGTGCTTTTCACGAATTTCAAAAGTTGCGAACGTTAAGTCTGTAAAGGAAGCAAAGCAGTACTCTCAAAAGTAGCGAAAATAGATGTTGATGAAGCTATATCTTCTTGCTTCACGATCGATTCCGGCGACCCCCAGGGCTCATTCTTATCTACCTCTTTAATTCTTATTTTCATATCAACGAACTTCTGTCGTTAAATCTCAATCCGATGCAAACTTTTGCAGATGTCAGTACTTTTGATAACGCCGACGAATTCTTGTGGATTCACGCAGCCGTTCTGTAGCTTCCAAACGTAGCGAGTTATTTGGTTTGCTAAACTCTGACCTCAATTTAAGCCTGGAATGGGACAATAAAAATAGTATAGTTCAACACCACCAAAACATAGTCTTATCATCAATCCTTCAAGCCTGATGTTCCAGCGTATTCTTCCAGTGTTTCCTTTGGCGGCGTACAACTTTGATCTTCGAATGATTTTACTCTTAGCTTGAAGATTAACAACCACCTAAATTGAAGTCAACATATTGTTTTTTTTTTTTACAGAATGATTTGTGTTATAGGCAATTTCGGCCTTTATGTGCAATGCACAAACACAGTCATGGGGGAAGGAATGGGTTGGGGAAGGGGAGTCAGAACGACCGTAGCGAGTGGAGAAGCTCAGTTGTACTGGCTGCTTACTGACAATTATTTGCAGATTTATGGGGGACTGAATGATAGAAAGCGAACAGAAACCATCTACTGAGTATCTAGGCCTTCTTGAAGTGGAACTGTTTCACTTTTACACCCCATTTTATTGCGAATAATTTTTTATCACTAGTAGCAACTGAAAAATTTGCGCTTAAAAAATCCCGTCTGGAGTGGGAATCGAACCCACGACCTATTGACTGAGAAGCAAGCACGCTGCCAACTACGCCACGAAAGCCTCAAACAAAGTTGACCTTGAAACATCTACAAAACTAAAAAATATTTACGCCCTCCGATTTTGCAAACAATTCCCATATTTGCACACGTCGCGTAGCTCGATCGTACCCATCAATATTTTATGTCTAGAATACCGAGCTTATTTGTTCAGGTTATTGCTTATTTGTTTAGCTTTAGCTTCCTCAGAGTGTGACCGATCCACTGCCCCTTCCGCCTATGAGTCTCAACGCCTATCTGCTTCGTGCAAATGGCGAACACGCTTCACTTTCTCAAAGGGAAAATATTATTCATGCAGCAAGTGTTAACCCTGAATTTTAAAGAAGAATGGAACATTTAAGTTATTGAGCTTTTCCGTTTAGGGCTGGTAAAATGATGAGGTCAAATTGATGATTCTTATAGATGATTCTTGTATTATATAATAGATCAGTAATTTCACATTTCTGTTTATATTTACTTCGTGGGTGATTCGGATGTTCGCAAAAAAAAAAAAAAAAAACCGAAAAACACCCATGACTATATTCGTTTCTCATTAAATTCAATTTTAATCGTATTTTTACACAATAACAATATAAAACTCATAGTCTGTTGATTCCACGAAAATATTTTTTTTCGTTGCTAATTACGATGACTATGGCTACAACGTAGCCTCTTGTGTATACCTGTAAATTTGTATGTGATATTTTGCAGTGGAAGTGCTAGTTACTTACTGTCAGGCAGGCTTCCCACCACCAAAATGTACCTTCACCAAAACATCTCACAGCATAAACACAGTTCGAATTTCGCGTACTTAATCGTTACGACCTTGTTAAAGTCCGAAATTCTGATCGTGTCAACAACCTCTTCTCTCGCTCACTCTCTTGTTGCAACGTAACAAGCTTAATTCTGAATGCGACTTTCAATAATTATTGTTTTCCTTTTGGTTGTTTAGTGATTTGCTAGTAGTGCTTTTTTCTTGTAAATTTATTACCTGCGAGAGTGGTTGATGAAGTAAATATGCAATCTATTTTGCCAGTGTATGGAGTTCCTGTTTTGTCAAGTTTCTTTTTTTTTTAAGTTGATATTCAGCTTATATTCTTATTAAATTTATAAAATATGACAGCTGATCGGTCGTCTCAAGTTGAATGGTATTCATTCCAATCGTAATGCGCCACACTTGAAAGCTTTCATTTCCTGAGGGCAGAAATAACTTAACAGTTATTTATAAGACTCTACAGCACAGACACGTTTATAGATTGAAGCGGTGGTTACAAAAGATTGAATTCGAAGAGCGACTTGCAAAGATTCGAAATTTACATCATTGCAAATTTTCGAGTAATCTTGAGAGATCAGTACGTTAAAATAAAATTAGGTATAAAAGATTCAAGCCGTTTATGCATGATAATGGACCAATCTTGAAACTGGATAGGCTCCCAAGTTTAGAGAACTTGCGATTAAACGATTTGATCATCAAGTAAATGTTGCTTTGTGTTATTGGCAAAATTTGCCAATATCTTGAACAATGCTATGAAATAAGGCAAAGAATCACTAAAAAATTGCAAAACGGGATATCCTATTCGTTCATCTGTACGCTCTCTAGCTTGAGAGCGCGTTGGACTAGAAAGTTGAAATTGTACACGTCGTTTTTGACGATAAAGTAAGGCCAAGTTCGTCAAGTGTCTAAAGCGCTCAACTCCGTCTACTTTCTCTCATAAAAAATGATTCATTTTTAATAATTTACAATAATCAAATTTACTTGGATACTATAGAAGCTCATAATTTGAAATTTCGAACATGTAATTTTTGTAATTAATGTTATGGTAAAAGAATTATTCGAATCCTTCACTCCTTTCACCACCTCCCATACAAACTGCACTTTTTCATGAAATAATGAAATGAAAATGAAATTTTTGTGTGTCACTCTTAGCAAAAAATTAACTTTAAGTTCGTGAATGGGCTACATCCCCCACTCCTTCTACCCGCTCCCATACAAATTTCATAATATAAATTGATTTCCCTTTGAAACCGTTTAAGCTGTCGATTTGAAATTTAGGTCAAAGTATTGCGATATAGATATCATTAATATCACGGAATATTGATCCGATCTTCTCACTCCTTCTACCTCCTCCCATACAAATAGACAATTATGAAAAATACATACCTATACTCGATTTTCATTGAAACGAGTAAAGCTCAAAAGATGAAATTTTGTCAGAATTCATTTTACTATAATTGCAATTAGTTTTAAAAAAAATTATCAACTTCACCTCACTCCTTCTTCCCATACAAATTTCACGAAATTCTGAAATTTAAATTAAATTACTTTTCTTCCAAACTGTTAAAGCTATCAACTTGATAATTTGTATAGAGTATAAAAATAGAAAAATCAATAACGTAAAAAAAATTTGCTTTGATCCGTACACTCCTTCTACACCCTCCCATACAAATGTTTTAATTTTTGTTAAATGCATTATATCGATTTCCATTAAAATTAAAATAAGTACGAACTTAAAATTTCGTCTGAATTTGTTTTTTAATAATTGCAATAAATGCTAGAAAAAATTATCAGCTCCGCTTCACTCCTTCTGCCCCCTCCCATATAAATATCTGTATTATAAATTCAAGAAAAGCATTTCTCCTTCGAATATAATGAAAGCTATCGACTTTGAAATTGAATCAAAGCATGGTGATAAGGATGATGATAAGCAGTCTCAAAATCATCTTAAACGCTCCACCTTCTCTGCCACCTCTCATACAAATGACCCAATTTCAGGAAAACTATGTCCAATTTTTTTAAAAATAATGAAAACTAAAAACTTTAAATTCAGCAAAAAACATTTTGCATGCCATGTTCGGTGTCATATACGACAAATACAAACCTCCCCCTCTACTTCTACCACCTCCCATGCAAAAATCTCTATTCACTATTCGAAAGAATTTGAGATGACATATTTTCCGGTATATTAAAGTCATTTCCATTTCATCTAGAGTATCATATGATTGGGATTTACGCCCAATCATAATTTTGTTATGTTTTTAGTTCAGAATTCGCAATGTTTATCAAAACGTTTTACCTAATTTGCTATTTCGCTTGTTATCTGTTGTGTAGATATTGTATACACTTCGAAGTTCTTACGTCAGCAATATGCACAAATAATATGAAACATTATGAAGCCAAGGTGAATTTACTATTATATGTATTTTGTTCAGTAATTTTTGATTCCTTAAATTACACGATCATGCATTGGCTTTGCTCATGGAATTCTGAAAGAATTAATATCGTAATCACAGTTGTTCATTTCGAAAATATCATAATCTCTAGGAAATCAATCGTCTATTCACGGTCAATATGCCTTTCGCAAAAAATCTATGTCAAGCACTTATATAAAAATAACTTTACATTCCAGTATGTATTGAATTTTATCAAATATTTCTCTATACAACTACTAATTTGTATTCTCTTCCTACAGGAAACAATAGTTGGAATTAGCAATCAATCGAAAGTTCACAATTCAGCACTTAAATTATCTATAAATAAAATGATCAGATCAAAACAGTGGTCAACAGCTCGAAAATTGGCAATTCAGATAGCAAACTTCTGAGATTGATTTTATTAATTCGCATTCATGTTGGATTGGAGAACGTGTTTGTTCTGTACCCTAAAAGATTTCGATCCCAAAAAATGGGCATAATGTATCTCTTCAAGCGAATTATAAAAACTTTTGCGAGTATAGGAACACACAATCAAATCGAGAAATGAACTTTGGTGGTTCTAGGTATAAGCATGTTTACTGTCGGAAAATCCTCAATTTATAATTACGTTTACGTATTATAGGTCGGACATATATACCATAGTAAATATAGGCATATGAAATTGATAAAAAAAAATTGTATGTTACACCTGGTTGGATTGTAAAAAAAAAAAACTGAGAATACGTCTCCGCAGTTATAATTCCGTCTAGTAGCATATTTTGCGATTTAAAATTTGCTATGCAGCGCTATCTTGCGCAATACACATTCTTCTGTCGTGTTGTATTTGAATAAACTAGTATTTCACCAGAAGCGTGAAGGAAGTTTTTAAATCGTATTTGATACGAAGTAGAAGAAGAAGAAGCAACAAAATATACACCATAAATTGAAATTCATCAACTGACTCAGCTGAACTAAAAGTTCTTCGCTACGGCTTCGGATATAATTTCCACACAAAATACTTGAGTGAACACTATACTCTACTAGCTCAACCAACTCTCACACTCGAAAGTCCAAGCAAATAATATTCATGACCTATGAGCTGCTGTTAAGCTACGAACAACAACAACACCAATAATAGTGTGTAGAGCCAACAGCCAACTAAGCCTCCCTCTTATTCGCATAATTGAAGCAAAACTGTGAGAGTCAAGAAAGAATTTGAGCCAAGTGAGTGTAGTGCCCATCATTATCGGTCCGAGAAGGGGGTAGTAAGGTTTCCACTAGTTCGAATACCGAACGTAAAGAAATCCCAAGAAAGCGTGTCTAGACACAGCGTAGCATACAACTGCGTTTATATCAATAAAATACAATCAAGGTGTCTCACTCTACCATATATATATTTTTTTTCGCATTGCCTACCTGTAAAAATTATTTTTATACTGTGCCGCATACACGTACGATTTATGTTGGCAATCGCGAAAAGAAATACCGCTGCGAAAAAATCTCAAATTCAACCTCATGTCTTCGACTGCTACACACTTTTTGAGGTTTCACTCTCGCAAAGCTCTAATCCAAAAACGAGGTTTGTTGGCCTACTGGCTAAAATTTGAATTTGATTTCATTCCGCAGTACCTTCTGAAAATTATGAACGGCCAATTATCACCAATGCCTTTCTTTTAAAAACACAATTGCATGCTAAGAGTATTTTCATTCAATCTGCTATCATATGACCCGCTAAATAGAGAGTTTCATTCAATCAGTGGTTTCGGGGCGAAAATATGTCATAACGGCCCGAACCGACAACAGGCGACGACGATGACAATCTTTCTACGTTAAGTATGTGGCTTGCCACCATTGAGCCAAGTATACGTCGGTAACAATAGATATGAGAAACAATATTTTTTTTTTTTTTTCAGTTCAAAAAAATAACTAATTTCTCCAATATTGTTGAGCTCTAATATAATAATAATGTGGTCCACAGCGACGTTAAATTCCCGCAATCGTTTAGAGTACTATAAGCCAAGATTGCTAGAAAGCTAATCGGACCGATATGCGCACTGCTTTTCCTATACAATTTTAAATTATATTCGGTTTCTATGTGTGCAATCGAAAATATGCTTAGGCTTTTAATCTAGTCGTATACAATTTGCGTCGAATGTAAATATGCTAGAAATTTAAAGATTAATATTCAATTTGGTTTTCTACTATCTCTTGGTTTTTGATTGGAGTTTGTTTATGTAATTTTTATAACGCTACCACGAAATTAGGACCAGTAATGTAATATTTCTTAGTTATCTATGTATCAATCCTTTTTTATACTTATATATATTTTAAATAAATTTTAATCTATATATGTATATACAAATATTTAAACATTTAGTACAGCTATAAATATTAGAATTTTTGATGATAGTTGATCACGTCATCATAATGTTCCACGCTCAATCTGTTTGAACATTGAATTGTTTTTATTTATTTTTAGCGATTTTCGAATTGTCCGTTCTGGGACTATAAACGATTTTAATTTGAACTAAATGCAAAGAAATTTAAAACTTTGCTGTTTGCTGATTAATAAAAGAATGTTTCGGTCACTTCTTGTGAAAAAATACACATTACCGTTTTTAAAATATTTGAACAAAACTACTAACGAAAAACAAGGCACTGTCGAAGAACCCTAAGAATTTGGAGTTGTTTTTTATCCACTTGAATTTTTTATACATATCTACGTTCCAATCAGTCATATAATTTATTATTGGATTCAAGAGAGAGAATAATGCAAAAGGATTTATTTCTATATTACTTGATCATTGTTGAAGATTTTTAAAATTGATTGATCTGAAATGACAACAAGCATTTAATTTGTAAAATGTAAACGAGAACAGAAACATCCCAGTTATCTTTTATTTTATAGAATAATCGTACCTCATCAGTATTTCTTACTGTACGTCACATCTCACGGTGAATTCGAAAACATTTTGACTTCGATAGATGTGAGTTGTTTTGATCAAAATAAAAAAAAAATTGCAGGAACATTTTTATCTAATCTAAATTTGAGTAAATTTTCAAGACTGTATATAGCAATAAAAGGGAGGCGTTTTAAAATATCAAACCGTTGAAATTCCAGGTCAAGGATGTTCATAATTATGCTTTGCATGTATTTTGTTATATCGCTGGGGACCACTACGAGTGGGGTAAATCTTCAAGGTAGAAGGAACAGAAAACAACGAGAGCTGTCCTAGTTCCTAGCTTAAGTTATGGATTTACATTGCATCGATTCGAAACAAAAAATGAAATAGGTGATGAAATTCTTGAATACTATGTATAATGTGCAGTATTTCTCAGTGCCAGTATATTTTTAGAAAATACTCATCTAGATAATCTCTTCCGTATTTTAGCTCTTCAATTTTCATTCAGTTTTTATGTGTAATTCGCTCCAATAATTTGTGTTATGAACCTGAATTTCCAAAAATATTTAGTATATTCATCATCATCATCAATGGCGCGACAGCCCAAATTGGGCCCTGGCCTACTGAAGTCGTCGCCTCCAATCGTCTCGATCCAAAGACCGCGTCTTCCAGCTGCTAATTTTTAAAATGGCTTTGCTGTCTTCATCAACCGAGTCTTCCCATCGCTTGCGTGGTTTGCCTACTGGCCGATTACCACTCGCTTTGCCTTTAAGAGCACGTTTGGGGATTCTTCTGTCTTCCATTCGCTCTACATGGCCAGCCTACTGCAGTTTACGTAGCTTGATGAACGTTGAAGCTTCTGTCTCGTCGTAGAGTTGATACAACTCATTGTTGTATCTTATTCGCCATTCCGTTCCTTCCTTCACAGGTCCCAAAATTCTTCGGAGGACCTTTCTTTCGAATGCGTTAACTGCTTTTTCGGAAGTTCGCGTTAATGTCCACGTCTCGCTGCCATAACAGAGCACAGGTCGTATAATAGTTTTTTCCTGTGCACTTTCTTGGATTTTATTATTGGAAGTACCGAATAATACGTCTTATTTGCAAGTATTATCCGTCGTTTGATTTCGTCTGTTTCATTACCGTCCTTTGTTAGATTAGCCCCAAGATATATGAAGTTGTCCACACTCTCCAAATTATATTCCGCAATTATTATGTTTTGTCTGATTGGCGTTCTCCTTCTTGTTTGCGTCATTACTTTTATTTTGCTTTCATTAATGCGCAACCCGACTTCTTTTGCGGCGGAGTCAAGATTGACAAATACCTCCTTAGCACTAGGGAAGGATCTTGCTAGAATGTTAATGTCGTCAGCGTATGCTACTAGTTGGGTGGACTTGAATAGTAGTGTCCCGTTGGTGTCGACTGGGATTTTTCGGACGACATACTCTAGTGCCAAGTTGAAAAGCATAGGGGCTACACCATCTCCCTGCTTTAAACCACATTCCGTTCGAAAGCTGGTTGTGGAATCGGTTTGTATTCTCACTTGGGAATCAGTGTTCGTCATTGTGAGTCTTGTTAGTCGGAATAGTTTTGGAGGAATTCCAAAGTCAAGCATGATTTGGTACAGTACGCTCCTGTCGATACTGTCGTATGCTTGTTTAAAATCTACGAATATTTGGTGCACGTCTGTGTTATATTCCCAGCATTTCTCAAGCACCTGTTTCACCGAGAATATCTGGTCTGTTGTAGATCGTCCGGTTCTGAATCCGCCTTGGTATTCGCCAATTATTTGATTAGTATAGGGCTTAAGACGACGTTCAATAATTTTTGTCAGTATTTTATAGGACGTACACAACAATGATATACCTCTGTAGTTTTCACAGCAGAGTTTGTCTCCTTTTTTGTAAATTGGACATATAATGCTTTTTCGCCAGTCGTCGGGTATAATTTCCTCTGTCCAAATTTTGCATATCATGTTGTGCAGTATTTCAGCGACACAGTTTCCACCGTTTTTCAGAAGTTCAACTGGTGTTTCGTTAATTCCCGGCGCTTTGTTTCGTTTTTGGTCACATAGGGCTGCTTTCATTTCAGCAAGCGTGGGTGGTATCGATGATGGTTCATCTTTGTCAGTTGAGGCTTCAATTGAAATGTTGTCTGTCGTTATCGGTGCTACTGGGATGGGATTCAAAAGATGTTCAAAGTAGGAAGCCCATCTCCTTTTGATTTCTTGTGCGTCGCTGATGATGTTGCCCTCCACGTCTTTGCAGAGACTGGTTTTTGGCTTATATCCCTTTTTTAAGTCTTTTACTATTGCGTATGCGTCCCGCGTTTTATTTTTTCTCATGTCGTCCATTTTTTGTATTTTGTCATTATGGTACTTCCTTTGTTTTCGTCTGCAGGTCTTTTTCGCATATCGCCTAAGCTCGTCATATCTTTCTTTTTTGGCTCGTGTTGGTCGTTCAGTAAAAATTTTGTAAGCTTCGTTCTTTCTATCTATTGCGTCGCGACATTCTTGGTCGAACCAATCATTATTTTTTCGCCGTGCTTGATACCCTAATACCCCTTCCGCGGCGGATTTGATGCCGTCTCGTATTTTCATCCACGCATTCTCCACTGGCATATTTTGGATATCTTCATATATTGGTGTCAAGTGTTTATTACATGCTAACATGTAAGCCTGCACCACCGTTTCGTCGTTAAGCTTGTCGACATTGAATTTGCGAGCTCTACTCGTTTTCGAATATCCACGACAAGCTATTTTGCATCGATACTTAGCTCTGACTAGATAGTGATCAGAGTCACAATTCGCACCGCAGAGAGTTCGTACATCAAGTATGCTGGAAGCAGCCCTTTTCTCAATTAGAACGTGGTCTATTTGGTTAAAAGTGTGACCATCTGGTGATGCCCACGTTCGTTTGTGAATATCGCGATGTGGGAAGCACGTAGAGCTTACTATGATATTTTTGCTGCTTGCGAAATCAATAAGACGTTGTCCATTGTCGTTGGTTATGTCATGGAGACTGTGCCCTCCTGTTGTTCCTCTATGAGCCTCCTCTTTTCCGACTTTTGCATTAAGATCCCCTAAGACAATTTTTAGGTCATTCGAGGGCAGTGAATCATAGGTTGTCTCTAGGGTGGCATAAAATTTGTCTTTAGTTATATCGTCCTTGTCTTCTGTTGGTGCGTTCTGATCAACCAAGTGTTGAAAAATTTCTTTATTCGGATTGCACACAATCTTTCACTTATTGGTTTGAAGCTCGTGACCTGCTGTTTAAATTTTTTGTCAACGACAAAAGCGACTCCAAACTCTCTGCTTCCCGACAATTTTCCACTTGGATAGATTGTGTGTGATCTCATGTCCATGATTTCACTACCGAGCCATTTCGTTTCTTGGATGGCAGTTATGTTGATGTTGTGTTTTGCCACTTCTTCGAGAAACTCTTTCAGAGCCCCTGTCCTAAATAAGGATCGAACATTCCAAGATCCAATAGAGTAGTCCATTTTCCGTTTGCGGGGTCGTTGCCGTTGAGTCCATCCTTTCCGAGGCTGTTCTTCAGGTTTCGGGATAGTGTTATTTTTCCGGTGATGTGTTGTCGGCGCCTCGCCCAACCCCCGACCTGGAGGACCGGTCCTACTTATTTATTACACCCTAGTAGAAAAAGGGTGGGAGTTTTGAGCTAAATATGACATGCTGGAGTTCTCATAGCTATGCTGCAAGTCCAACTATGTCATACTTTTTGCCTACTTCCTGGTGTTACTGGCCATTCAGGTTAACTCCATGTTCCCTCCTCCTTTCTCAAACCGGGCTTGGGACCGTCTATGGCGGAGTTATTTAGTATATTCACGTACTTATTATTTTCGAAGGAGACATTATAACATAACATTTAGTTTAAAAGTTATAAAGAGATAATTCTGCGCCCACAAATAAATCTGTTGTCAGGAGATGAAATTTTATATTATAATATTTTCATTTTCCGTCTGATCCTTGTTTACTATATATCAAGGGTACTCCAGCATTGGAGACAAATATTTATATTATTCTACAATATTATGAATTATAAAATCGACAATATCTAACATTTGAATCATTCTGAAAATGTATTAACGATCTTGTACAAGGATTTTATTTAATCTTCTACGCAAAATGAAATTTATGTCTAGCATATTATTTTTATTTTTGTTTATACTCTAGATGAAATCTGAGAGTATATTCCGTTTGCCTTAATGTTTGTAACGCTAAGAAATAAAGCTCGCACAGAGTCACCAAGGGTACACAAATAATTGCGTCCGCTCAAAAACCTCGATTCCGAGTGACCGTGTTATATTGTATGGAAAAAAACACGCGGTACTTAACAAACAAACGTCTGCAGTTTTTCGTGGTTAACGCAAGAAGAAGGATTTATTCACGACAAGTACATGGTTGGTTACAATACAAAATAAAGAGTATTGCCAATAAAAATATAAATATCAAGTCTTAAATACAACACCCGCACTACAATTTGGATTTAATAATTCATACAAATAAAAATACTTTAATCAAAGATTCATCAGCAATTTGGTTCAAGAAAGATTAATTCATTTAGTTTTAACTTTTCTATTCAGATAACCCTAAGGCTTTGGAAAACATCAATTGTTTATTAGCGATAATCGGCATAGTCATCACGTCCGCAATCTTGTCATCAGTTCTTATGTAATCCAGCTTAATCAATCCTTCAGTCAATTTTTCACGAACAAAATTATGATGCACTTTGTTGAATCCTTAAGCAGCTCGTTTTCAAGTCGCTTAAACCAAACTGCTTCCTGTGTGGCCCCAACGATGGACATGAACTCGGCTTCAGTAGTAGATAGAGCGGTTGTTGGTTGTTTTCTGGAGTTTAAAAAAACTGCTCAACCTTGCATTAGGAAAGCATAGTCTGTAGTTGATCTTCTATCATCATATTCAGCTCTCCAGTCGGCATCGCAGTATCCAGTTAATTCACATGAATTTCTGGAATAAGTTAATTTCTTATTTATTGCAAGTACCTCATAACTCGCTTAACCGCTGTCCAATGCGGTTTGCCGGGAGTATTGTTAAATCGACTTAAACTGCTAACAGCAAAACTGATATCCGGTCTTGTTGCTTGAGCCAAATATATTAAGCTGCTAATGGCCTCTTGATAAGGAATCTGGATCATTTCCTTCATTTCAATATCCGTTTTTGAACTCATACTTGAAGATAGTTTCTGATGTAGCTCCAAAGGTATTAAAACTGCATTCGAATCATGCATCCCAAAGCGTTTTAATAACTCCGAAATACAATAGCTTTGGTTTATAGCAATTGTTCCTTTGCACCGATTTCTGTTGATCTTCATACCAAATATGGACGAAGCTTCTCCCATATCATTCATTTTAAACTTTGCTTTTAATTGTTGTTTAATCTCATTAACCTCTTGTTGATTGTTAGAGAAAATAAGAATGTCGTCGACATAGATTGCTAAGATTATCATACTGTTTTCATTGTTTTTAAAATAAACGCATTGGTCGACGTTTGAACGTATTAGGCCTGCCTTTAGTAATGCAGAATTCAGTGTCTTGTTCCACACTCTGCTAGACTGCTTCAATCTGTACAAAGTTTTTTTTTAAGTTTACAAACCTTATGTGAGTTGTCTGCGAATCCTTCTCGCTGAAGCATATACATATATGTCTTCGTTAAGATCACCTTGCAAGAAGGCTGTCATCGCATCCATCTGTTGAATATCCAGGTCACACTTCGCCGCTATTGCAATCAGGAAACGCATTGAAGAATATATACCGGTGCAAAAGTTTCCTAATAGTCAATACCCTTGTGTTCTGCGCAGCCTTTCACTACTACACGAGCTTTGTAGCGCTTTATTATGCCTTTACTATCACGTTTGATTTTGTAAACCCATTTACAATCGATTGGTAAATCTGTAAGCTCCCATGTATTATTTTCCATCAGAGAATTGTACTCGTCTTGCATTGCAGCTCGCCATTGATCTGCGTCGGCTCTTGTCAGAGCTTTTTCCACTGTTGTCGGATCGGAAACTTCTCTTAACTCTGCAACGTACGTTGGCGCACTGCTAGGATTTCTTTGTTGAGATGCAATCCTTTTGGAACGTCAAGTTCAGGTTCTTCGACAGATCTGTCACTGTCTTCTTCTGTATCTACGTTGATCACGTTTAAATCGGCTTCATTTGGCATTTCCAATTCATTTCTTACCATAGTTTCATTCATTGTTCCATGGGCTAGTCATATTCGCTGTCAGATTCATTTAAATCATCATTTACTCTGTCGTTTTGTCCGCTGTTGTTTGTTGGTTGAACTGGTGGTGCGATAAGATGATTATCATTGCTTGGTTGTTCAAATAACTTAGATCCTCCTTTTCGTTTTCCAGAAAAATTACATCTCGGTTTATTATGACTGTTTTTCTCGATGGATCGTAAAGTCTATATCCCTTTGATGATGAACTGTATCCCAGCATTATGCACTCCTTGGACTTCGCATCCAACTTACCACGTTTTTGTTTAGGAAACTGTGCCATTGCCTTGCATCCGAACACGCGTAGCATTTCGAGATTCGGCTTTCTCTTCGTCCAAGCTTCTTCGGGAGTTTTATCTTCTAGTCCTTTACATGGTGATCGGTTGATGATATATACTGCAGTGGAGACAGCTTCACCCCAAAAATGTTTTTCGAGATCAGCATCGATTAACGTACAGCGTACCTTTTCTATGATCGACCGGTTCATACACTCGGCCAATCCATTTTGTTCCGGCGTATATACAGTTGTTGTCTGATGTTGAATTTCAAGTTTTCTCAAAAACATTTCAAACGACCGATTGCAGTATTCGGTACCGTTGTCTGTGCGTAGTATTTTTATTTTTTTATCCGTTTCGTTTTCAACTAAATTTTTGAACTGCACGAATTTGTCCATAGCCTGCGATTTCGATTCTATTATGTAAACGAACACTTTTCGCGTGAAATCGTCTATGAACGTCAAAAAATACCGAGATCCGCCTAGAGTTTTTACAGACATTGGATTACCTATATCGGAGTGTACTACCTCCAATGATTCCTTAGCTCTGGTGTCCGAGTCCCTAAAAGGTAATCTGGATTGTTTACCTTTGACACAAATAATACACGGATCAAGTTTATTTCCGAAAAATTCAACACCATCAACTGAATGTTCTTGGGTTTTTTAAATGCCAAATTTTCCCAATAAAATAAAAAACCGGCGAAATTTAAAAATATTAATTTAAAAAAAACCAAGAAAATGCGAAGAAAGCAAATAATAAATAACCAATATAATTATAACTTAGAGAGCCCTCAGAGGCCATTAGGTTTTTTTTGTAAATATAATAAAATAATCTTAGCTTTATTAGATTACTGTTAAAATGAGATGTTTTTGGCAAAAAATAAAGCGCTTTCAAACTTGAAAACAAACTTGAAATTATCGTACCCGATATGGCCTAACCGACGGTGCCATATGTCTTGACTTATCCTCGAAGTAAAAACTTGTTCATTATCGTTCGCTCACTTTGATTTCGACTCGTCGTTACTCAGTTTCTTGATCGCGTACATATTATTTATCATAGGTGCTGTGTACAGCAACTTGCCTGTAGCATTGTAAATGCGACAGTTGTCACTGTCAAACACTAGCTTGTTCCCGCGTTTCGCCATCTGACTGATAGCAGATTAGTGCACAAATTTGGCACACACAGCACGTCTTTTACGATGATGAATTGTTTGTTTTTGAATTATTACGTAATGTCAGAGGGTCATCACCTACACATTCCGATAAACGCGTATTATTAGCCACTATCACTTCACCGTTTTTTGATTGGGAATTGTTTACTTGTACTGTACTGTTCATTGTCATATGCGCCGAAGCACCCGAATCTATGTACCACTTGTTGGTATCCATTTCTGAAATCGCAAATGAGGTATAGAGCAAATTTTCGGATTTACGTTTAGCTGAACGACGATTCCGACAGTCCTTAGCGAAGTGGCCGTGCTTGTTGCACTCGAAACACCGCAGTTGATTTTTCTTTTTCGTAGGTTGTTTACTTTGGCCCGTTTTACCATATAAAGCAACTGTTTCTTCTGAAGAATTTGATTTGATGTCTTGAAGAAGTTTGGTCTTAATCGAGTCCGCCGTGATGGACACTCCTGAGCTTTCTATGCCCATTATCATGGGCTTGTATTCACTTGGGAGACCTGCTAATAGTAGTGTTCCTATCCACTCATCGCTGATGTCCATTTGTATGCCCTTTAACTTATGTGCTGTCGTTATTATGTCATTGACGTAATTTTCACCAGAACTGCAGCTTGTAAGCTGTGTAGAAATGAGCGTTCTTAAAAGGCCGACCTTTCTGGTAAGACCAGAATCTTCAAATGCTCTGCTGAGCTTCTCCTATGCTTCTTTTGGCGTTTTTGAGTCTTAGATGTGCGAATAATTTAAAGGATCGACCAACAGTATAATTTTCGACTTTGCCTTTATATTTTTATCCGCATCATCATCGACATTTTTAGGTTTTTAATTCTTATTTAAAGTGTATATTTCTTATTTAAGTTCACAGCACTCTTTAAAATATTATTTTACTTGCCTCGGCCCATAACCTGTTATATTGTATGGAAAAAACACGCGGTACTTAACAAACAAACGTCTGCAGTGTTTCGTGGTTAACGCAAGAAGAAAGATTTATTTACGACAAGTACATGAAGCTGGTTACAATACAAAATAAAGAGTGTTGCCAATAAAAATATAAATATCAAGTCTTAAATACAACAGACCGTCTGTTCGTCTGTCTACAACATAACTTTCGAACGTTTTGAGCTATCTTGCTCAAATTTTGTGTATGTAATTTTTAGTAGTAAAAAAGAAACTTTAAGTTCGTGAACGGGCCTCCTCCTATACCAATTTCTTGAAATTTCAAGATTTTAAGAAATTGATTTCTCTCCGAGAAGCTATCAGCTGGAAAATTAAATCAATTAAGTCACATTAATGTTAATAACATTAACGTGAAAAAATATTAATCCAATCTCCTCACTGCTTCTACTCCTCCCATATAAATGCACAATTTTGAAAAATGCATTTATTCGATTTTCATTAAAACTAGCAAAGCTAATAAGACTAATTTTTGCCAGAATTATTTTTATTATAATTGCAATCAAGTTTGAAAAAAATTATCAAATTTATTTCACTCCTACTCCCTCCAATACAAATTTCAGTTAAATTATTTTTCTTCGAAACTGTAAGACTATTGACTTAACATTTTGAGCAAAGCATAATAATACAAAATAAACTGCCAACAAGTCGGGCGAAACTTTATTATTTTTGGGACAAAATGCGCATGCGTAGAAAGTCTATATGCAGGTTAGAGTGGTTAGGGAAGACTAAGTGAAGGAGCTTTTTGGGCAGGGCAGTTCTCAATTTAACACTTTCCGGAAAAGTTCAAAAGCTCAATATTTCATTGGTTTATTTATGCAAGTTTGAGTTTTCATGAAGGGAGGGGGGAGGGTGATAGTAAGGGTGGGTGGATGTTAATAGTTTCTTAATTGATTGCTTGAACCAAATCCAATATTCTTTGTATAGAATGTCAGTTTCATAGACGAAATTGCATAGAATTTTCATTGGATTCGGTGAATTTTAAATTCACGAAACCAAACATTTGTATGGGAGGGGGTAGAGGAGGTAGGGGAATCGTAAAATTTGTGATGCAGTTTTATTTCTTTTTTTTTGTGAGGTGCTTGTACAAAATTTCAAGTTTGTAGCTTTTAATTTGTTAGTTATTAGTTGATTTAATGAAATTGGTCGAAATCATACTTTTGTGTGGGAGGGGGTAAAAGGGCAAGTGCATTCTCAAAACTTTTAACGTAATTTTATTTCAACTATTTTTGAAGGTTTTTGTGCAAAATTTCAAATTGATATCATTTAATAGTTAAGTGATAATTGATTTCTTAGAATTGGTCGAAAAAAAATTTTTGTATGGGAGGGGGTAGAAGTTTTAAAGATATTCGACCAGTTAATATTTTAAACTCTTGGAGATTTTTTTTAAATGCATTTCGCAAATTTTCAAATTTCTACCTAAAAATTTCATTCAAAAATTTTGAGTTTATGTGTTTTTTTCATTGCACATGAAACACTTTGTGCACGTTAGACCCCCACTTCGGTGCATAACAATTTTGGAACAAATTATTATTTTTTTTCCATGTACATTAAATAGATGTGTCGACGTGCAAAATTCAAACTTTGTATCTTTCACCAGAGCCATAAAAAAATCACTCAAAATTTTCAACATTTTCGCTTCCCACCTCCCTCCCCTTACACCCCCCAACTTAAATTTTTTAACAAAATTAAAGACTATACAGCTCTACAATCTGACAAATTTTCAATTTGATATGTGTACTCAATTTTGAGATTTGGTGATTTGTAGTTTTGGAAAGTGCACCATTTTTTAAATGCTCCCCATTTCCCCCCACTACTATTATGTCCATATATTATATTTTTTTCATATGTCACTAGTAAAGCTTAGTATTCGTTTCAAGTTTCAATTACATAGCTTAAGAGACAGTCGAGATATTAATTTTTAAGTGTTTTTCCTTGCACCCCCCCTGACCCTCCCCCTTACAAGAATTAGCTTCTATCTAAACTGATTCTAGTAGATCTTGATGCCATCTTAATTGTCTCAAAATATCAATTTTTTATGGGTAGTAATATCGAAGATATAATCATTTGAAAAAAAAATTCGGCCGCCAATTGGCTCTTAGCCCCCCCTTTTCGCACCCCAATGGATAAAAAAATTAAATTATTTTTAAAAGTTGTCCCACAAACTCTTCTATATGTGTGTTGATTTTTAGCTTCCTAGCTGTAACCATGGTTGAAATATTTGAATTCGTATTTTTCGGTTTAAGCGCTCCCCCTGCCTCCCCCTGAACCCGTACACCCCCCAAATTGGGTATCCGCCTGAGATCCGCAACTACCTACAATCCCTCCAAAAATGAACTTTCTATCTTGAAGGGTTTGGGAGTTAATGTGCGCTGAGCGTACACGTCGGCGTACGGCGGACGGCGTACAGCGTACAGACAGACGGATTTTTTTTTTTTGCATTTTTAGGCTATTTTAGTCATGAAACGCGAAAAAAAAAATTTCAGGGTAGCAAATTTTTTTTTTTTCCCAAGTCGATCACAATACTTTATTATTAAAATAATAAAGTAAAAGTTGAAAATTTCGATTTGATTCGTATACTCCTTTTACTCGCTCCCATACAAATTCATAATTTTGGTAAAAGCATTATATCGGTTCCCATCATAATTCTGTTATGTTTTTTGGTTGAATCTGAGGCTTGAAGTCGATCAAAGTTCCTAACAGGAAATTGATTTTTTTTTATCTAACCTACTCTTTACATAAAATCAAAAGACATATTTTCAATATTCTAAAATAATCAATTTAGCTTTCGACCAACCTTCACATCTTCTCCCTCCATTGAACCATGTTTGGACTTTCCATAATTGAAACGTTACCACCATACATTCGGTTTGCTTTTAACTATTACCGATCACTTTTTGATAAATATTAGTCATGAAAAGCTGCTGTAAAACGTAGAAAATCAAGTAATAAATTAATTATCGATATAATATAATGATAGCATGTCTGAATAAAATATCAAACAAGTTTAATTTCCTAAGCCGTGTCTTGTAAATAAAATTAAATGTCGGTTATCAAATGAAAAAACAAATGATAAACGTTTTTATTTTTAAATTAAACAAAATTATATTTATTTTAGAAACAGATCTGATCCCAATAAAATCATAAAGCATTCGAAGTTAAAAGAAATATTGAAAATATACAATTGAAGAAAAGGGAAAATATGCTTAGTCTTGCAGATCTCGGGAGCCATTAGCTAGCACAAATACTAATCGACAATGAAAATCAAACAACCGACCACTAATGAATCCAATCGGGTTGCCCAGCATGATAAATTAATGCTGATTAGAAGGTCATTTGGATGGATTGATTTACTGGATTGATGTACGGTACTACGTGTTGTTCACTTTTTAAAATATCACAGAAATAATAGCAAACACAAGAGAAACGCATATAGATTTTTTTTTAAATATCGCGAAATGGCAATAATTTAGTTAACATATCGTCGCTTGAGAAATGATATCGCCTAAGCGACTCTTCAATACTAGATGAAAAAAGCGTTTAAATTCGACCATCTGTAAGTATGGCTGACGTTCTTAGATGTGAACTTTTTTCACCACGAATTGGTCAATTTTTATGCTGAATGATTTTTTTAAACGATATTGAATTTTATTCTACATAGTTGTATTGTGAAAAATCAATCTCATCAAAAATGGAAATTATGGGGATTATTATAATTAACGACCTTTTGTCTTCTACTCAATCCAATTCATAGTTTTCCAGATGACAGTACCTTAGATAACAGCTTTGAATTTAACTCCGCTGCGGATTCTCACAAGCAATCTGTTGCTTCCAAACACAGGGAATTATTCGGTTCGCTGAACTCTGACCTCGAATTAATCCTGGAATTGGGCAGGAAAAATAACAGAGTTCAACTCTGCTAAATCACAGTTCTGTGATCTTTCCCTTAAACGTGATGTTCCAGCGTCGTAATTTAGCCTGTAGCCAATTTGCTCTTTAGATGAGTTTATCCTATTAGGCGTAAAGTTAAATAACCACCTTTATTGTAGCAAACATATAGACATTGATACCTCCAAACGCCTAGGTATATTTCGCAAATATAAAAAATATTTTACGCATCATGCTCATTAACTACCATCTACAAGGTTTACATTCGACCTCGTTTAGAGTACAATTCGCATTTATGGGCTGGGGCAACCTAAACACACCTTGCATTGCTTGATCGATTCCAAAAACATGCGTTCCGACTAATTGGAGATGACACCATTACGGATTCTATTGATTCCCTTGGGCATCCTAGGAACGTCGGAGTACTCAGCATTTACTATCGCTGCTTTCATGCTAAATATAGTGCGGAACTAAGGTCACTCATTCCTTCATTTTACATTTTTCCCCAAAATACTCGTCAAGATAAACGCGTGCTCGAGTTTACCGTCAACCTTATTCCTACTCATACATAGAAATATAGACAGTTATTTATCGCCCGAACGTCCAGACTTTGGAGCGCATTGCCTGCTAGTATATTTCCATATTTCAGCTCTTCCAAAATAATTTCCATCGCCATTTCCGTCTCTCTCCTCAAAAATTCCAATAACACTACCAAATTTCATCCTCTTTCTATACCGACATAATTGTGCAATGCATTAAAGGGTGACCCCTAAGTTATATTCGGTGCCTTAAAAATAAAAAAAATGCGGTATTACTTCTGAAGCGACGATATGCGCAATTTCGCGATATTAAAAAAAGTTGATACGCGTTTCTATTGTGTTTGCTATTATTAAATTACAAAGGTTTCATAGAGAAATATTGAAGTAGGAATGCTAATTATTAAATATTTGTTTATGTACTTATGGTCGATACATGTGGATCTAATTGATCTGACTTTTTATTTTCTATCTAAACTATCAACCAGTCCAAAATTTATTTTGAATTAATACTTGTTTTATTCTTTTACAAGCTATTTTACTTCTGATACAAAAAGCTCGGTAATTCGTGTTAAAATTGAGATTTTTGAACGGCTTTCATGGTTGCTAAACATGGAATAATTCATTTTATATGCGCTTAACTCCCATCAGCATGATTTAAAAAAAATATTTTTAAATATTTAACAATTGTTAAAGGTGAATCTGTCTGAATATGCAACGCAGAAACTCTTTCTTGGAGAGAAGGATTTTTCGGAATTACCTTTTTAACGAGCTTAAGGTGTGAATTGTGACTGTAGTAAATTAGATCGAATATACCGAATCAAACCAATCTCAAACTTAACAGGGACTAATTGGATATTATCGAAAATATTGACTATTAATTTATTAAATAATAGTCTATACGATTTTTAGTAATGTTCCGCTAATCCGTAATTCTAGCCCGTATTTCCAGTAATTCGAATGGTAGAAAATCGCAATTGTTGCAATGCATTTATTCCTTTGACCTTTTCAGCTGCTCGTTTCGAAAACCCGAAATTTTCCTTGTGGGTTATAGCCCAGAGCTTGTTTCGAGATTTTTGGCTCTCGATTACTTATGGTATGGTCGAAGCACTGCCATTTTTACAGTGCAGACCTAGTGTCTACAATTGACTTTTGGTCAGAATATTTCCAAAATACGTCTGTTGGTTAAAAAAGACGATTTAGGTTTCTTGAAACGTTTATCAGTCATGATCCATGTACTATTATTATTATAAATACCAACTCGGCAATACTAAGCATGCGGCAAACACACGCATCTTCATGCTAAGGGAAATATCTTTTAACCTATAGGACGAGGAAAGGAAATCACAGGTTTGGGGACCTTCATTTATAAGTGCCTCAGCATGCCTCCACCATTCATGATAATGCTTGCAAGTTAACAAAAGTTCAGCATGTCGTTCACATTTTCAATCTGCCTTAGCAGTAATGCATCTCCTGTGCAAAGCGCTTCGAATGTGATCCTGCCTAACGCTATCGAAACCCCTTTTTTGAAGTCTACATACTTTAAACATAACCGAGAAGTTAATGAATTGTCTATACATTTCATTAGACAAGACGAATAATTTTTTTTTTTTACTTAGCTGAATTTGGGTTTTTTTTGTAGTTACTTACACATGGTATTGTTCGAGTTATTTCCGATAATCTTTACAATCGAATAAATGGTTGTAGTAGCGATAAATTGGCTGTAAAAGAGCCATCCGATTAACTGGATGACCAGGAACTAACGGAAAAAATGTACTTTGTAAATTCAATGTACGTTTCAACATCTATGAAATCTAATCGATTGCGAATTTCGGCAATCATTATACCAATAGAGCCGCAAAATACCATTTATATGCAAAGAATTTAAAATCAAAATCAAGCTTTTTACTGGAAAAAAAGAACTATTTCAGAATATATATTATTAATAAAAATTTCAAAATTTGGAAAACTTTCTGACTGGTTCCTTCCATGGAAAGGTTCGTTTTTCGGTTATAGGAAAAAAATTAACACCTCACAAAATAAAAAAAATATTGTTTATAAAATTTGCATTTTTATATATTTTTACAAACTTCCTTCACGAAAGTGTTAATAACTTCAATACTAATCAACCAATTAATCATACTACTATTAACGCGTTCCCTCACCAAGGTTTTGATTTAAGGATTTTTGAAGAAAAGTTCGAATTTTCACCGGCATCGGCAAAATTTTTTTGTCTACACGCCGCAGTATTTTGATTAAATGTTTTGACCTGCAAAGCCAAATCTTTCATCAATATTCGCTGCAGTGGAGCTATCGAGTTCTTGAGCCCGGTGACGAATGGGTCGTTTTCAACACTGTCCTTAACTTCGGTAATATTTTTGGTCTGACGTCCGGGCCGAAGTCGTTTCGGTGTCTTCACATCTTGCACTGAACCAGCCGCTTGGAATTTTTTGAGTAGGCTGCGCACTCACGTCTCAGAAAGCACATTCTCCTTCTACAGTAGCACTGCAGCCCAAATCGGGTCTTGGCCTCCAGATCTTCAGGTTCCTTAACATTTTTCATTGTTTATTGTGGAAGGGTTGGTAGACCTTCGCACAACCCTCTATCTTCGAATTTTTGATTTTTCGTAGATTGAGGTGACCAAGCTATACACAAGCAGGCAGTGTGCTAGAATTATGCGTCGAGCGGGATTTGAACTCACGACCTTCGCATCGTAGACAAACACGCTACCCACTAGGCTACACCCTAGCTCAGAAAGCACATGATTACGATAAAAGTTTGCTCGACTTTTGCGCAAATTATGGATACAATATTAGCGATTTTTTATTTCAACCTTCAGTTAATTTTTGACTATTACATGCAACATCAATTGCAACGATTATCGATTGGTCATTTATCAGCAGATAAAGTTTTATTTCGCTCCTTAATATTTCTCGAAACTATTATTTGGGATTTATCTCTATTTAATCAGAAAGTGTGATATCTGTTTATAGTTTATTACTGCCAGTCAATGAGGACATTTAACATGTCATAATTTTACTGAAACATTTCAAACTTATATTTTGCATAAATTTGATTATTCATAAAATTTGAATAAAAATCAGTCACAAATAATTGGTAAATGATTCAATTGTTTTAAGGCAGAGAAAAAGCCCTTCTGGCTTTTATTATTCTGTAATTATTTTTTAGTATTATTTGTATTTCAGTTAGCCTTCTGTTCTAAGATGTTAATTTACTTTGACCTTTTTGCATTTCGAAGAAAGATATAACGGTTATTTATATTAGGCTGATTTTTTTCTTAACATTGTAGTTAAATGTCTTATTAATTATATTGGATTTAAAGGTATAAAGTTAATTGTAGTTTTTAGGCATCACCGGAACTAGAAAGCTTACTATGTTCTTCATAAGCACAGTAATGGTTAATTGAAAGAATTAAGAAGATTAGGTCGATAGCGGCCTTGAAGTTTTGGTCCTTGAACTCGCCTGGAAATATATCAGATGGTCGAACGGCTTAAAAATGAATGTCACGAAGGGATACTGACTATTAAGCTTAAGGGACGAAAAAGGGTAAATTTCTAGTAGCATTTTCTGCTACTGTAGGGCTGACGAACTAAAACATATCCATTTACTAAGTGCTCTAATCTTCAGAAGTATAACTTCTTTCCAGTATTTGAAATTCACAAAACAACTGAAAAATGCTCACTTAAATAAATGCTGTTGATCAGAGTTAGAATCGAAGCCAAGACCTAAGGTCTGTAAGTATAGCATTGATATGGGTTACGGCGGTTTTTTATTCGATTGTTTCCTTAAGCCCTGTTCGATGAATTTTCATATTTTGTAGGTTATCTCATAAAGCTCTAACTCTGTTCTGCGAGAAATGTGGGTTTATTCGGAGAATGACTCATGACTTCATCGAAGTTACTCACTTAAGGGGGTTATACCAGTGACACATAGTGGTCGTAATTATAATTTAACTAATTCGTAATTGAGCTCGTCTTCAACGTTAATAGAGCAGTGACTAATAGCACTTTACTAATTAGAAGAGCCACTCACTCATCTGTCATATTTTAAAAGTTGAATTGCATAGCCAATGGGCAACAAAATTTTGCAAGGAAGGCCACAACAGGAGAAAACCCATCCTTATTCCTGTTTTCGTATCGTTTGCAAGTCATCTTTCATAGCTGGGCGCTTAAATAACACTTCAAAGATTTCATTTAAGTCAGAGCTCATTGAATTGAATAGTATGATTTTGGATTGCTAATTATGAGTTGAAGTCTTTCAGAAAATCCTAAGCTGTTGAATGCTCTTGACCTATTGATGCATTCCAAAGCTGTGTTGCCTAACTTAAGCTTAAATGATTTTAAACTTTGGTCTATTTATGCGACTGCTATCTAGGATTGAGTTGAACCATATAAATCGTGGCAAATTCTCAGAAATACCATTAGCAAATTCTCTGAAAATAGTCAAATTGAAGATATTATCCTTACTTTTATCAACTACGCTACAAATTACATTGAGCGTTGTTAACAAGGAAAGTTACTAATAAAAATTAAGATGGTTGTGAGTATAAATCAAAGCCTTGAGAAACTCGAAAGACAATCAGAAAAGGTCAGAGTCACAAATCTTTTAATAATATTTTGTTTGGATCGTTCGAAAAATAACACACAATTTAATTGACGAGAGTAGCTTTAAGTTTTATCAGAAACACTTGTAATTTCATTTTATTGAAATTGTGATACTCATTCTTCAGTGGAGCGTCTGAAATGGAATCCATGTCGATGATCTTCGATAAGCTGTATATCCTCAAGGTAGGTAACTAATATTGGCGTTAAATTGAATTGGTTGGTTCTACTAGTTTCAATTACGGAAAGTCGTCACGAACTACCTGCAAAGCTGATCTTCCGAACTAAGGTTATTAAGTTTGATTCGTTGAAATCCACATCGTGTGACAGTTTAATTCAAATGTTCATTCTGAAAGTTTTAAGATGTTAATGTGCCCCTTTAATTTGCAGCTTGCAAAGTATACAGTAAAACCTCTAATTGCAATACTGATGGGACCCAGCATATTGCATCCCAATCAAAAGATGTCTCCATTAGCATTTTTACCGAAATTACAAGCTTCAGGTATTAAATATAGCTGACTTCAAGGCTATAAACAGATGGCTTGAAAAATTTAGAGTTCGCCACAATATCGTTTTTAATATTCTTAGCGGTGAAGGTGCAGAAGTTAGTAAGGTGGTTGCGAGTTCCAACCATAACGCAACTTTGCGAAGTTGCGATGCATCAGCCAACTTTCGTATACTCAATTTATTTTCTTAATGGTCCTTCAGAATTTCCAGCTTACTTGCTACATCCACCTCTTTGTACATTTTTTTTAACCTATTTTTTTGTTGTCCTCATTTTACTAATAAAATGCAATAAATTTTTAAACACGAACATAAATTTTAAAACACAGCTGTTACAAGAACAATAAAAACAACGTGGAGGTGAAAATAAACGTCTACAATTCTAGAGATCTGCATCAGATTTAAAAAATAAAACAACTGGCTATTGCCTTTTTTGTTTTTATATTGTCAAAAAATTAAGAATCGCAGCGTAATTGCTTTTACCGATAAAGAAATATAAGCTCACCCATATGACCTGTGAAAAGCTTTAAGTTTATGTCCCAATTCCGAGTATCGAAAGTTCAATGTTAAGCCAAACTGTCCCAATTAAGAGGGTTTTGTCCCATTTGCGAGGGTAAGCGGGCTTCATTTACGCCCAAAACACAAATTCGAGTTTCGAACGAAAATACGTCCCATTTGGGAGGGTGTCCCGATTACCGATTGTCCCAAATAAGGCTTTTACTGATAATGCTTTTTAAACACATATGTATAAATAATACCAACGTTGGTTCTTATTCTATTTATTAGCTTTAAAGTAGAAAATAATTCTGCGGGAAACATAATATGTATACCGTGTACTTATGTATAACGAGATTATTTTATGGAGGAGCTAGTAACTGAATGATAAAGATATTTGTCGCAGTGTTTGGAAAATAAATTTAATTTGATCAATTGGGGCCTCGACAGGCTACTTTAGAAACATGTTTTCGCTTTTAAATATGCACCTACAAGTTGATAACGACATAAGTGGTGTGAAAATCGCATGAAAATTCATTTGAAAAAAATATTCGTCGCTTGAAAACTATTGATAAGTCATTTCTAACCACAAGGGAATATTATTTTGACATTTGACTTTTGCATTCGATAACCATACACGTTCGAATAAAGTCAGTGAGCAGATCCTTATGACGTCATATTTTGTAGATACTCACAGGTGTGTGGTGCAAAGTTAAGTTACTCTATGAAGAAGACGTAAGCAAATTTGATTGCAATCTGTTCATCAGGACGTGAAAGCTACCAAATTAATTTATAAGTCAAATAAACTGCCAACAAACCGGGCGCAACTTTATTATTCTTGGGACAAGTTGAAAATGCGTGGAAAGTCAATATGGTTAGAGTGGTTAGGGAAGACTAAGTGAAAGGGGGTTCTTGGGCAGAGCTCTTGTCAATTTAACACTTAATTGCGGATACGATCAATAGCTCCAGTATATTTAATAAACATTTCATTCTTTATTTATGGAAGTTTGGGTTTTAATGAGGGTAGGGGAAGGCGTGATAGTAAGAGTGGGTGAATGTTAATAACTTTTTAATTGATTGCTTGAATCACGTCCATTATTCTCTGTATAGAATGTCAGTTTCATAGAGGAAGTTGCATAGAATTTTCATTAAATTCGGTATATTTTACATTCACGAAACCAAACATATGCATGGGAGGGGGTAGGAATCGTTAGTGATGCGGTTTTATTTCGTTTCTCTTGTAAGGTGCTCGCATCAAATTTCAAGTTCGTAGCTTTTAATTTGTTGATTTATTGAAATCATACTTTTGTATGGGAGGGGGTAGAAGGGCAAACGCCCTCTCAAAACTTTTGATGCAATTTCGTTTCAACTATTTTTGAAAGATTTTTTTTTGCAAAATTTCAAATTGAAAGCTTTTAATAGTTAGGTGATTATTGATTTCTTAAAAATGGTCGGAAAAAATATTTTGTATAGGAGGAGTAGAAGTTTTAAAGGTATTCGACCAGTTAATATTTCAAGCTTTTAGAGATTTTTTTTTAAATGCATTTCGCAAATTTTCAAGTTTCTACAATCGGAAACTCCGCCATAGACGGTCCCAAACCCGGTTTGAAAAAGGAGGAGGGAACATTGAGTTAACCTGAATGGCCAGTAACACCAGTGCGTTTCAGGAAGTAGGCAAAAAGTATGACATAGTTGGAATTGCGAGGCGCCGACAACGTATCACCGGAAAAAGAACACTGTCCAGAAACTTGAGGAACAGCCTCGGAAAGAATAGACCCAACTGCAACGACCCATACAAACTCCACTTTTTCATGAAATGCTCTAAGCAAACTTATTCAGTGCATATAAAATTTATCGAGCTAAAATTGTACTCGAAATATATATTTGGAATTATTAGTAAGGCAAAAAAAATCAGATGATTAGCTTCACTCGTTCTACTCCCTCCTATACAATATGACACAATTCTCAACTTTACAAAAAGTTGATTTTCCTGAAAAGTATGAATGGTACTGATATGCAATTTAAAACGTATCAGAAATATGTTTATAGTTATTTCTGAAAAAGTCATTAAGAATTCGACCCTCCCCCTGCCATCTCCCATACAAATTGCACAATTTCACTAAATCCTACAGACTAATTTTCTCAGTGTCTATTAATTTTCGGAAGCTTAAATTTTTTATAAAACATTTAGATAGCAACTCTAGCGTGATGTGAAAAAATAGTTCAATGTCGTTATCCCCTCTACCACTTCCCCTACAAAATTTCTTACAATCAAAAAATTTCTCTTTCATCTAGAGTATCGCACGATTGGACTTTACGCCCAATAGTAGTCCTATTATGTTAGATATGTGCCACTGGATGGAGGAAAGTGATACTTGTGTTTGTTAGTATTCTGGTTGGGAATATTTTGTTGATGAGCTTTGACATAAATGAGACTGCGCTTATGGGAAAGTGATATATCCGGACTAATGAACATGCCAAACGTTTTTTCTACACACAATGGTTTTTGGGTCGAATAGAAAAATACCAGGATACGTATGCGTGCTCTTCGAGCCCCGAGCATTTCAATGAAAATGATCGAAGTTAATTACTCGTGTGCATTATTGGAATGTCTATGGCCAGATTTCCACTTGCAAGAACACTTGCCACTTATTAAACTTACCAATTTCAGTTTTTATAACAATTTCATTTTTTCATATCATTTGTGATTTTTTTTATAATATCGATTTAAATTAGATACACTCGATTGTATTGTAACTGATTTGCCTTAAGTGAAATGCCATGCAAAATTAAGAACGTAATACAAAAACATAATATAACTGAGAAATGCAGTCATTTACCAATTCGACGATAAGGAATTGATGACGTTCATGGTATCGGTATGAATTTCCATAAAATTCTTGATTTGATGAATGAACTTTTTTTTTAATTATTGTTTTAATAAGCTGGAGTGATCGTTAAGAATTTTTTCACATTATAGTGATAAGGAAATTGAAATTAAAAAAAAAATCGAAATAATACCATAAAAATAAGAAACCGTGTGACATAAAATTTACCATATGAAAAGTTCATTGGTTCTAATTGATTTGGATTTTTTTCATTTATAGATTCTTCTGGCATGCTTGTGTCTAAGGCCAGATCTTTTGGTAAGTTCGCGTTCGGATAACACAATAAAACAAAACAAGAAATATCAAATACAAAAACTATCAAAAAAGCCAAAAATAAAGACAAATCCCATTTGTCTCATGTCGTTTTCTTTTTAAACTCGATTTTTATATTTATACTTTTGTGAATTTAATTTTTTTTCTTCCAATTAACAATTGAAATTGAAAGTTTTCCAATTGTGATTTTATTCAATTTAATATGTTTAATTGCGTAACAGAAAACTTAAACTTGCTTCGTGTTTTTATTTTATTTAACAAAAAAATAAGATCGTTTACTATTAATTTTGACCTAATCGATATTTAAACTTCGCTTGAATAACTGTTGGGTTAATGTGCAGGATTAATTTATTCAGTTTCTTTGCAGTATAAATCTCGGTCACAAACCCAGCACACAAGTGCATACAATATCAAAAATAATATGCTATTGGCGAAATGCCTATTTTGCAAATATTGCTTAACGCAATAAAATGAATCAAATTGGCTATAATAACTATATATAACAAAAAAGATATAAAAGAATGCAATTGAAAATGTGTAAGGCCAGGCTTTCAGGCCTTAGACAAATATGACTGATTTTTCTTTCCTAATCTTTGTGTCTTTTGATGTTAAACTCATAAAATAAGCATTGTGTTTTATACTAAACCTTATTGTGTCTTATGTGTGTTTGGGTTCATTTCTGTTTAGTTTGATATATTTGACTGTGGTGAAAACATTTTATTCTGGTACACATAATTTACATGGAACTCGTACGAAATTCTGGTATGACGTCAATATAATTTCTGTTTATCACAAACATGTAATAATTACTATGATCTTGCATAGTAGTAAGTATTTGCTTTAGAATCAAATTTTTTAATATTTATTCCAGTCGGAACTTCAAAAATTCAGACTTTAATATTTAAAGTGCAAATTATTATTGGTATTATTTATTATAGAAATGATGGTCATGTGCTCAAAATTTCTGGGATGATGCTTAACAATTCTATCAAATCGCTACTGTTCGCATTTTGGTTGAAAAATTACACTAATATCTAGCGAGTTTTAACCTAAATTCGTATCTAGCTAGTTTTAACCTAAATTCGGGATTTTGATAAACATATGAGATATTTAATCCCGTTGAAGTCAATACACATAGAAATTAAATAAATATCGTGATAACAAATCATGAACATGCTTTCTTTTTTTTTCTATAGCTAGAACGTTGTTTTTCTAAAAAAAAAAAATTTTCATACTATCCCAGAAGAAATTAATTTTCAGGCGCACACTATTTTGTTAGTTAATTATTTTTTAGGCCCGGGAGTACCAACCAAAACGGAGAGTATGCGAAGGTTGGAGAAAATTGTTTGTAAAATACTTTGAAAAGGTTTTTCTTTGTAACACTAAGGCACACTTCCATTGCGTCAAGCCAATGAAGCTTTTTCGAAACTAAATTATTTCTGTCTCATCTCTGAATCACAACTTTTGCCCTGTAAACATAATCGAAAGCTCATATTTGTTCTTTCTTCTTTTTATGTTACGCATTTAAAAAAATAAATTAGATCTCTTTTTACTAGTATTCTTATATATATTCTTAATTTACGGCAAAAGAAAAGGGTTTTGGTTCTTTAATTGGATTTAAATTAAAGCTACTCACTCTTAATATTTGAAACTTCATCGTCGCAGTCCTGCGTGTTCACACTTTTAAAGTCTAAAATTAAACATAATTTACCAAAAGGAAGGCATTATCAAAAAGCCTCGAGGTTTATAATTTCATGTTTTTGTTTACCAATTTTGTTTAAATTGCAGAATTTAAAAATATGTATGTATGTATGCATGTCTTACTGCGCATTAAACCAAAGAACTTTTCAGTCTAAAATTAAATTATTAATATTACCACTGTTTATGGCTAAGCTAATTTGAGTACGTCTTTTTATTTTAACTTCAATACATGTTGATAGTATAGCAACATACATAGCTTCAAAAACGAACTGACTATTACCTAAACTTAATGCGTTGATAACATTAAGTTATTTCATATGCCCACTACCCATTTGATGTAAAACGTTCTAGTGTATATGATAGCCTTCTTTCTATTAGACGAGAATGATGTCCAAGTAGTAAATACGAGCTGCTTAATTGGTATTAAAATCTCAAACAATAGACGGCTTCCTTCATACACACAAAAAAAGCATTTTGAAAAAGCTTATATTACATCATTAATAAACCGACATATTTCTAATTGGGTATTTTACGATCAGTCTTTCAATTTATTAAAAGTGAACTAGAAATGGGACAGGAACCGGAATATAGTTGGACAACGGCAGTCTCTTATTGGACTATTAATGTTATTTCATTTCAAAAACAATAAGTCGTAAGACACAAATTATAACGTTTATATTTATTTGTTTTAAACAGGTTTTGTAACTGAAGAGTATAATTTTCAAAATGTGTTTCATTTTAGGTAATAAATAGAGTTGAAACTTTATTAAATCTGTTATAATTACATATATGAAAAACAGTTGCTGTTACATTTTTAAAATGGACACATCAAAACATTCAATATGTTAGTCCATTCTATTATATTCTATTCTACAATGGCACTAGAACCCAAACCGGACCTTGGTCTCGTAACCTTCAGGTTCCTAAACATCTTTCTTTACTTATTGTGGCAGGGTGGTTAGCCCTTTGCACAACCCTCTATCTATAAATATTAATTTTCGTAGATTGAGGTAACTAAGGTATATCCAAGCAGGTAGTGTGCTAGAATTATGCGTCGGCCGGGATTTGAACTCACGTCCTTCGCATTTGTAGACCAACGCGCTACCCACTAGGCTACACCTTTGCTTATTATAAGTCCATATCGTATTATTAATATCAATTATACATTGCTTCTTTCAATTGGGTATTTTCGAAATGCCATTCTGATTTTATATTTGATCGAATTAAACCTTAATTCAAAAATTCAAAACTGGAAAAAATTTATCGTTTTCATTGTGTTATCAACGTTGGAGTTTTTAGTGGATAAGAATAACCATTGAAATCAAGTCTTAATGTTTGCAAACTACGAAAAAAAATGTTTTTGGTACACGAAAACAAGGTAATCGGATCACTGACTAATGTTGACAACAATTTTTTTGCGGTCTTTTATTATAAATGCGTATCAACTACGCTACTATACAAACTCCATTATTCAAATAATCTTCTAGTAAATTGCTGAAATATCCAGATTCATAGAAAAAACATAAAAGAATTATGATTGGGCTAGGGTGTAGCTTAGTGAATAGCGTGTTGGTCTATAAATCGAAGGTCGTGAGTTCAAATCCCGATCGACGTATAATTTCAACACACTACTTGCGCGGGTATATCGCGGTCACCTCAATCTACAAAAATTAAAATTCGTAGATAGTTCCACAATAAGTAATAAAAAAAAGTTGAGGAACCTGAAAGATAGGAGGCCAAGGCCTAATTTGTTCTGTAATGCCATTATAGAAATTTAAAGCCCAATCATACTCTAGATGAAATGGGGAGTTTAATATACTGGAAAATATATCATCTTAAGTTTTTTGGAGTAGTGACTACTGTATGGGAGGCGATAGAAGCAGAATGGGCGACTTGTAATTTTTGTCTATGATATCGATCGTGGTGTGCAAAATTTTTCGTACTGAATTTAAAGTTTGCAGCTTTCATAGTTTACAAAGAAATTAGACATTGTTTTCCTTAATTTAGAGCATTTGTATGGTGGCAGAGAAAGTGGAAGGTTCTGGATGATTTTGAAACTATTCATTACCATCCTTATCACCAAGATTTGTTCCAATTTAAAAATCGATAGTTTTCATATGTTTGAAGGAGGAATGCTTTTCATGAATTTCTAGCATAGAAATTTGTATGGGAGGGAGTAGAAGGTTGCGAAGCGAAATTGATTTTTTTTTAACCATTTATTGCAATTATTAAGCGACAAATTCTGACAAAATTTTAAGTTTCTGTTTTATCTAATTTAAATGGAAATTGATGTAATGCTTTTACCAAAAATATGCATTTGTATTGGAGAGGTTACAAGGAGTATACGGAACAAAACAATTTTTTTTTGCGTTACTGATATTTACATTATGATACGTTGCTGAAAATTTTAAAGTCGATAGGTTTGGCAGTTTCAAATAAAAATAATATTGAAATTTAAAAAATTCGTGAAATTTGTATTTGTATTTGTCTTTTTCAAAACTGATTGCAATTATCATAAAACATATTTTAGCGAAAATTCGTCCTTTTAGCATTGCTAGTTTCAATCAAAATTAAAAATCCATTTTCAAAACTGTGCACTTGTATGGGAGGTGGTAGAAATTCGGATCAATATTTTTTGACGTTAATGATGTTTACAGGTAATTAAAATTACTCTGGGAAATGATATTTCAAAAAAAATATTTTTTTTTGTTAAACAGGTAGGACTGTCCTTAATTATTATCCCAAAAATTAGGACGGTCTGTTAATCAGTTTTTTTTACAGCAGCTGGTTGAATCGGTAAACGTCAGTGGGATAAAAATGTGGAACAAAGAGTTTGTCTCAAATTTTGTGTTTCCAACCAAATTTCGTGCGCAGAATCATTGCGAATGTTGGAAAAGGCTTACGATGATTCAGTAATATTAAAACCACGAGCGTACGAGTGGTACAATGCCTTTAAGAATGGTAGAGAGATTTTTGAAGACATGCCTCGTTCTGGATGACCTCCGACCTCATTAAATGACGAAAACATTCAAAAAGTGCTCAACATATCTTGCGAGTGCATTCGTTCAATTTTGGTGGATACTTTGGGCATGAAATGCGTTCTCTCTGGGTTCATCAAAGGTCTCGACGACCTCCGACCTCTTCAACTGACGAAAACATTCAAAACGTGAAAGAAATCGTGCTCGAAAATCGTCATGCCAGTGTTAGGGAAATAGCAGGAGAGCTCGACATCTTTCACGAGTCCGTTCGTTCCATTTTGGTGGATACTTTGGTCATAAAATGCGTCCTTGTCCGATAAAACTGAATTTTCTTCAATTGTCTGCGAATTCTGATCCCACATTCATGGACCGCATCATAACTGTTGATGAGACCAGTCAACAATCAGCGGAATGGAGGAAAAAAAGGACATATAACAAAAATCGCCGGAGGAGCTGAAGGCCATACCGAAAAGTCCTTATGAAAAGTGTTTCGAGGACTTAAAAAAACGCGGCCATAAGTGTGTTGCATCTAATGGGGATTGCTTTGAAGACCACAAAATAAATATTGACAATTAATTCAATATTTTGCGTTTTATTTACAAATTATCGGTACTTTTTTGTCACAATGTACATATATACTTTGACCTAATTTTCAAAACGAATATTTTCAAAGAAATATCCATTTCATAAAATTTCATGAAATTTGTATGGGAGGGGTTACTATAGCTCAAAGCATTCGAGAGTTATATTGTAAACAGACGATCACTCGGAATCTAGGTTTTTGAGTTTTGCACATCAAATATTTTTCTACCCTTGGCGGCTCTGTGTGAGAATTATTTCTTAGCGTTACAAACGGTAAGGCAAACACTTTTCATCTAGAGTAAAAATATCTTTATGCCAGAGGCACAAAAGTACCATTTTTTCACTTTTGCACTAATGTGATTTTCTTTTACAAATTGGCTCAAAGAGCTATTTCAGAGGTATCTCATGTGGATAACAGTTTAATTTTATGCCATAAAAAGAAAAGTTAATTTTTTTATGTTTCCATTTTTCAAGAGCCGTGTAATTTATCAGTTGAAAAGTGTTAAGTATACAGCAATAATCAGGAGAGATTGGATGCGCCTAAAGAATAATTTTTAAGAACAGTTTGAACTTTATCATAGTTTTGAGTTATAGCGGTTTGTATAATAATTCAAAATTACTTTCGTGCCTCTAGTATAAGGGTTAAGATGTAGAAGACACACTTGTCAAATGATCAAATCTCTTGTCAAACTTGTCTTTTACAAATGCCATGACCGTAAATGTGATGAATTTTTTTTCTTCCTAGTTCTTTTGAAGAAAATATACTTGTATGAAATTTCCTTTAAACTGGGGACACGCATATGCTTATACCAAGTCAACTATACCTGTTATAATAACGTAGTAAAGTAAACCAAATTACTGTGACACACTACTTTTTTATTTATTGACTAGCAAACGCCCGCGACTTCGGCCGCGTAAAAGCTAAGCTCGATGAAATTTATATGTACTGAGAAAATTGGTTTAGAGTATTTCATGAAAAAGCGCGGTTTGTATGGGAGATGGTAGAAGGAGACGGGGGGTTTTAGTGATTTTTTGAGAAACAACTATAATCATCATGCAATTGATACATTATAAATTTCAGATCAGTAACAATCACACTTTTCAAGAAAATCGAATTCTTGTAATGTCGTGGAACTGTGTCACATTGTATGGAAGGGGGTAGAAGGAGTGAAGCTAATCGGTTAATTTTTTCCCGGTATTAATAATAATGCTAATTAAGGATTGATTACAACATTTTAGCTCGATGAAATTTCCACGTACTGAGAAAATTGGAGTAAAGTGTTTCATGAAAAAGTGTAGTTTGTATAGGAGGTGGTGGAAGGAGTGGGGAGCTCAAATAATTTGTATGCCAAAAGACTGCATTTGTAATAGAAATAATATATTTCAAATTAATCGCTTTTATAGTTTCCAAGAAAATTTGATTAATATCTATTTTTGAAAATGAGTCGCTTTGTATGGGAGAGGGTAGGAGGCGTGAGGGGAGTGAAATAAAATCAAAAGCAGATTGTATCTCGGAGGACACCTAACGAACTGTGCAAGTTTCATTACAATGGGTTGAGCCGTTTGTGCGTGAAAACCGGTCGGACAGACAGACAGACAAAAATGTCAAAAACGTGTTTTCATGCTTAGTTATTGTTAAAATAAAGCAAAAAACTAACTTATAGCCATTTCTAAGCAAATAACAGACAATTATATTAATATGTATAGATTTGCAAAATCTGGAACGTTTCGCCTTTTTTTATTTTTGTCAGTTTCACCTATTTTTCTTATTTAGTGCAATAAAATAAAAACATTTGTATTTAGAATTTGAGTGCGATGTTAACTTTTGTTTGACCTGTATCCATATCAGGGTCTCTATCTCGAAACTTGATAGCTAGTATATTGATGTTAATTAACTTTTTCTATAATTCTTTTCGATATCTGGTATGGATACGTACTAGAATAATACAATACATATTCAAGATATCCTTATTCAATATGGTAAATATGGAATTCCTCCTAGCTAGCTCTCATAATTTTACTCACAAGAAAAAATAAAAAAACACGACCTGATTTTTCTATCTATATTTTAACTTGATGAATTTAAAAAAAAAATATGTAAAATAAATAAAATACATAAACACACATTAGTGATGAATGACTATTAACATTTTTTAAATCGTTCAACTGTGCTCCAGTTTCACATGTGCGTTCGAAAAAAAAACAATAACTTGTTATAAATGTGAGTATATACCGCAATACGATTTCATCATAACTTATCAGTTGCCATATAAAGGCTATGTAATGTAGCAACATATCATTTAGTTGATAGGAAATCATGAACTACACCACGTGTTATTTATTTAGCTTCGAGCAAATGATATTATAAGAAAACAGTACAGACTCGTGAAGCTTTAAAATTCATATGAAACTAAAATTTAAAAATGTCTGCCAAAAAATCGGGAGCAATTTTGTTATTCTTGGTGCAAGTTGGAGTTGCGTGGAAATTTAGTATACTGGTCGAATGCACAATCTAATGCGCAAGTGAAATGAAACCTTTCGTTCACCAACTATGATTTTTCATACAATAATTTCATTTCACTTTAGCAGTGTACTAGGAGTATATGGAGTAAAAGTGGAGGAGGTGATACTAGATGTTGCAAGATATTGTAAATTATTTAACACCTACCTGTAATCAATAGTTTCAGTACCTAGAACCAATATTTCATCCGTTTATTTATGCAAGTTTAATTTACATGAGGATCACGGTTAAAAAGCTTAATACAGAATATTAGTTTCGCAGTAGTAGTAAATTCCAAGAATTGTGATTATACCATATATGTGGTATGGAGTGGAGGTAGAAGAGATAGAAGAATTGCAAAATTTGTAATGGTTTTTATTATATAGAAATGTCAGATTCAGGTCATTCCACTGAATTATATGCTGGCTATAATTGATTTATTAAAATTTATCGACATTTTTGATATTTGATTATAATTTTTAACTTATTTAAACATTTTTAAAAGTGCAAAGCTTCCTCCTTTTATTTTTCTCGTACACCGCCTGTATAGCATAATAAACGTTGTAAATTTTGTTATTATTTTTTCTGTTTTTCTTACATCCTCCCCACTTCTTGCAAATATTTGTCTCCTTCACCTTGAAACATGAACTTTTAGTATTAAGTAATTCCGAATATGTATGTAATCATTTGTAAATTTCGGCTCTATCCTCCCTTAAGGAGTAACCCCCTATATGGTTATATGAAAAAAAAAACAATTTTTTTGTGCTGATTGTTATTCTTCATTCAATCAACAGAAAATAAACAAACCGCAGATTTTTCCGATGAGTAAAAGTGCTCGAAAAATTAATTCAAAGTGAGGAAGGTCGGTGTGAATCGTACTAACACTTTGTAAGTTTTTTGTGCTCTCCTGAATTTTTTTTTCACATTTTTTTTTACATCGGTACATTTTTCTTGAAAATTATAACAGATATTGAGATGTTTTTTTTTTGTCGATAGGTGGTAGTACTTTGCTAGGGTATAGCCTAGTGGGTAGCGTGTTTGTTTACAATGCGAAGGTCGTGAGTTCAAATCCCGGTCGAGGCATGATTCCAGCACGCTGCCTGCTTAGGTATACCTTGGTCACCTCAGTCTACGAAAACGAAAAATTCGTAGATAGATGGTTGTGTGAAGGTCTAACAACCCTTCTACAACAAATAATGAAAAAATGTTAAGGATCCTGAAGGTCAGAAGGCCAAGTCCCGATTTAATATGTAGTGCCATTGTAGAAGAAGGTGACAGTACTAGCTAACCACAGATCAGGGAATTTATATATATATATTTTTTTTTGTTGTAAAAAAAAAACATGAAAAAAAAAATTGAAAATTTTCTCAGCTTATCAATGAATTAGTTTTGAATATTTTTGAAATTCCTCTGATTATTAGCACTGGTTTTACTAAAATAATAAGTACACAAAAATATTAAAATCGGTCGAGAAAATGGTACCGCATTTTCTATGGAAAACGGTCAAGCCGGGGGTTTTTGGGTCAGGATTCGTTTTTTTTTACATTTGAATCGTTTGTGTTTGTTCAAAATTGCCAGCAGCTGTTCTTCTAAAAGTGTTTTTTTCAGTTTTTCCATATAACTTCTAACGCATTATTTATTCAGTATCTTTATCGATCAATTGATCCGCAATAAGTTACTGAAAAAATATTGAAATCCATCGAGTAGTTTCAAAAAAAAATTTTCCGAAGCAACTGAAAATGGAGAAAATAAAGATTTTACAGGAAAGGTGATGTAAAACCGACATCAGCTGGCGTGTAGTGATGTCAAAAAAGTAACTATTCGTTACATGAGTACTCGTTACAATCCGAAATCCGAAGTAACGAATACCAACGCAGACGTATATTCGTTACTTAAGTAACGCAATGAATCGCAAGCAAAGTATAACACACGCGAAAAAATACCTGAACTGTCAAAACGCTTCTTCTTCTTCAATGGCGCTACAGCCCAAATCAAGCCTTGGCCTCCTGACATTCAGCCTCCTAGCCAAGCTAAAGGCCTTTGGTTTTAACACTTTATTTCTTCAATGGGTTGAGAGTTTCCTCTTTGAGCGCTCTATTCGAGTCGTACTAGACGGAGTAACTTCTGCACCCTTTTCTATTGACTCCGGCGTCCCTCAGGGCTCAGTTTTATCTCCCACTCTCTTTTTAGTCTTCATAAATGACTTTCTGTCATATACTCTCAATCCTATTCACTGTTTCGCAGATGACAGCACTTTAGATAACACCTACCAATTCGACTCTCCCGCGGACGCTCGTCCGATATCGGTGGCCTCTTGTCGTAATGAGTCGATACAGTCATTGAACTTTGACCTCAGTTTAATCCTGGAATAGGGCAGGAACAACAGAGTAGACTTTAATGCCTTAAAAACGCAGTCCTGTCATCTATATCTTAAGCATAACGTTCCGACGTCGGTTACTAATATTTCCTGGAATGGCGTACAGATTCCACCTTCTGCAGATTTTACATTACTAGGTGTAAAACTTAACAATCGCCTAGATTGGAGCCAACACATTTACGAAGTCGCTCTTGATGCTTCGAAACGCCTAGGTATTCTGCGGAAGTGTAAGAAATACTTCTCTGCCACCGAACTAGCTACCATCTATAAGGCTTATATCCGACCAACGTCTGGAGTACAACTCGCATGTTTGGGCTGGGGCCCCAAAATCACATCTGGCCCTTCTTGACCGTATCCAGAAATATGCATTCCGATTAATTGGAGATGAAGCTATATCGGCCTCAATTGACTCCCTCGAGCATCGTCGAAATATCGGTGCACTCTGCATTTGCTATAGATACTTCCATGGTAAATGCCGCAAGGAACCAAAAGCCCTTATACCACCTACATTCAATGCCCCCCGAAATACTCGCCAAGCTGCACGCTCACACGAGTAAACCGTGAAGCCCTTGCCGTGGAGAACAGTGAAGTTTAGGCAGTCCTTCATCCCTCGGACGACAGTGTTGTGGAACTCATTACCAGGCAATCTCTTTCCGACAGGATACAACCTCCAGCAATTTAAGAACAACGTTCACCGCCACTTCAAAATCCCCCCTCCTGTGTTTCCCTACTAATTTTCCTCTATCCATTTGTTTCCCCGTACCCGTGTCGACTTAACTGTGCATCGCGCATTAAAGGGTGACCCCCTAAGTTATTTTCGACGGCCGTAAAAAAAAAAAGGTTTTGTTAACATTTTTTCATTATTTATTGTGGAAGGGTTGTTAGATCTTCGCACAACCCTCTATCTACGAATTTTTCATTTTCGCAGATTGAGGTGACCAAGGTATATCCAAGCAGCCAGTGTGCTGGAATTATGTGTCGACCGGGATTTGAACTCACGACTTTCGCATTGTAGACCACCACGCTACCCACTAGCCTACACCCTAGTTCAAAACGTTTCGTTACTCGAGTATTCGTACCTAACCAACATCACATGCATAAAAAGTGCCTATACCGAAAGTAATGTTTGTTAGCTATGATTTCCATACATATCACGAGTGCTCGAATAACCTATAGTTGTGCATAACACCGTACCATGCCATTTCAAAGCAAGAACGAGAATCTTTCGGCAAAGGTCTTACTGATGAGTTTTTCTTTCCCCGTTACTTTCAACACCAAGAATGTTGCCAGGCAGAGCTGGGACGCTAGGTGGGTGGCAGGGGCAGGCATTCGTTACTAGTGTGAGGGCTGTGTAACGCGCTAGACCAACGTTATCGATAGCGAGTAACTAGTAACGAAAATAAGAAACAACTATTTTTCTAAAAGTAACGAATAGTTCCTGGTACCGAAAAGTAACGAAATTTGGCAACACTACTGGCGGGCACTAGTTGAAAAACATTCCTAACGCCGAAAAAAAATGGTAAAGATATAATTTTTTTACGCATATTGTTCCTAAAATATTACTTATTGAAATTCAAACAATAAAAAATAAACGGATTTTTTTGGAAATTTCTTCGTTTTTAACCCAAACACCGCCCTAAATCCAGGTAATGAAACTTCCCAACCCAATTCACAAAAAAAAGGGATTCCTATCTAGATATGGGGCGCTGAAATTTTAAAAGCATAAAGAGCTTTCTTATTTTTTAGACTAAAAATTCCCATAAATTTGTCAATTTATCGACCGACCATTGACAGACTTATTTAGTTAACGCATGGCTCAGTACTTTCTAGAAAATGATAAAAAGCATGATTTTCCATCCTTAAATAATTATGGAAGTCCAATGGATTCATCATCAATGGCGCGACAGCCCAAATCGGGCCCTGGCCTGAAGTCGTCGCCTCCAATCGTCTCGATCCAAAGACCGCGTCCTCCAGCTGCTAATTTTTAAGATGGCTTTGCTATCTTCATCAACCGAGTCTTCCCATCGCTTGCGTGGCTTGCCTACTGGCCGGTTACCACTCGCTTTGCCTTTCAGAGCACGTTTGGAGATTCTTCTGTCTTCCATTCGCTCTACATGGCCAGCCCACTGCAGTTTACGTAGCTTGATGAACGTTGAAGCTTCTGGCTCGTCGTAGAGTTGATACAACTCATGGTTGTATCTTATTCGCCATTCCGTTCCTTCCTTCACAGGTCCCAAAATTCTTCGGAGGACCTTTCTTTCAAATGCGTTAACTGCTTTTTCGGAAGTTAGCGTTAATGTCCACGTCTCGCTGCCATAACAGAGCACAGGTCATATAATAGTTTTATATATCCGCAGTTTATTGTACCTATGCACTTTCTTGGATTTCATTATTATATACCGAATAATACGTCTTATTTGCTAGAATTATCCGTCGTTTGATTTCGTCTGTTTCATTACCGTCCTTTGTTAGATTAGCCCCAAGATATATGAAATTGTCCACACTCTCCAAATTATATTCCGCAATTGTTATGTTTTGTCTGATAGGCGCTCTCCTTCTTGTTTGCGTCATTACTTTTGTTTTTTAATGCGCAACCCGACTTTTTTTGCGGCGGAGTCAAGATTGACAAATACCTCCTTAGCACTAGGGAAGGATCTTGCTAGGATCTTAATGTCCTCAGCGTATGCTACTAGTTGGGTGGACTGGAGTAGTAGTGTCCCGTTGGTGTCGACTGGGATTTTTCCGACGACATACTCTAGTGCCAAGTTGAAAAGCATGGGCGCTAGACCATCTGCCTGCCTTAAACCACATTCCGTTCGAAAGCTTGTTGTGGAATCGGTTTGTATTCTCACTTGGAATTCAGTGTTCGTCATTGTGAGTCTTGTTAGTCGGACTAGTGTTGGAGGAATTCCAAATTCAAGCATGATTTGGTATGCTTGTTTGAAATCTACGAAGATTTGGTGCACGTCTGTGTTATATTCCCAGCATTTCTCAAGCACCTGTTTCACCGAGAATATCTGGTCTGTTGTAGATCGTCCGGTTCTGAATCCGCCTTGGTATTCGCCAATTATTTGATTAGTATAGGGCTTAAGACGACGTTCAATTATTTCCAATGGATTATTTACTTCAAATTCCCACGGTAAACCAAATTTTCGCTCATTTTCTTTCCTTGGTTTTGATCCTGGTTTTCTTATTGAATAGTAAATATGCACTAATTGCTTCTAGATAGTAAACAAAATTATAATTTCACGAAATTCACTTTCTTAATATTTTTTCATATCGAGATTACTGTAAACTGTTGACAAGATTTAACTGTTATGTGTGGTGAACATAAAACCATCTATCAACTCGACTGTCGATATGTCTTGGAAAAAAAAATCTGCGTCAATCACAATACTTTATTATTACAACCATAAAGTAAAAGCACATACATTTTTGAACTCAGCTCAAAATAATCAACCCAATTCATTTCTCTCCCATTCATTTCTTGCAAGCTTGGTGCAATCATCACGTACGTCGACAATTGCAAATATAGCTGTGTGTCCTACGATTAATCATGTCAGGGCCATATTTCATGTAAGAATTAAACCGTATAAATATCATAAAGTAAGATTTCTTTCTGAATAAGCGCTTAATTGCTCAGATCATAAGAACAAAAACATCCAAACATATGACTGCATTCCAATTGATTGCAAAAGGTTTTTTTTTTCAATTATTTTTCTCGGTATTGTGATAGCATTTCGATATCAACTTACGCTCGTATTCGGTCTGCCAAATAATGCACGATTGTATTTATGTTGGAAAATACTTGCAAGAGTTTGATATTAGGGCAATGAGCAACTAAAATTAAAAAGAAAAAATACTTCTCCGCTATGGCTTATTTAGAAGAATTCAATTTTTTTAGTTTAATTAATATTGTAATAAATTGTTAGGTTAGAGATAAGATATTGATTTTATTTTTCTAAATAATAATCCATAAGATAATTTTGTGTGTAAGCATATAGAATCTAAAAATACAATTAAACAGATTAAAATACATATAGTACGCAGTAAAATTTTTGTTTGACGCATATACAGATTTTTTTTTCTTCACAGTCAATGAATAATTACCATATATGAGTTTTATAAGATGGATAAAAAATACTCTTTGACCTTCATCGGCCAATTAAATATTTTCCTAGAAATACCCATCCAGAACTACATGTATACGTATTTTCTTGTTATTGTAATTGATTTTGGTTTGAATATTTATTTTTCCTCCAGTAGAGTGGTCAAATAATTGTACAAAAGGAATTTTCTATAGTCACGTTAAATATGTATGTTCATACATTATTTACCAATGTTTTGTAATTTACAACCAATGCTAAATTAACTGCGCCGCGATTTGAAATTTAGAAAACGGAATTTCAAATTGATTCGGAGACATTTTTGCTTTCGCAATAATTCAACCCGGTATCTAATGTAAAAACGCGTAAGGCTAGCCGAAAGTACAAATTTAAATACTAGAAGTGTAATATTTACCAAAAAACACTAAAGAATGAAAAAAGACAGATGTAGAAGAGCCATAAAATGAGCACTTTTTTCTAATAAGGCACAGTCTTTTAATTTAATACTATAAGCTCTAATCACACTCATAAGCCCCCGCACCTCCCTCCCCATACATCTCCCAACTTAAAATTTTCAAGTTATAAATAGAATTATTAAATCAAGGTCTGCATGCTACTGTTGCATGCAAATATCTTTCATCATCCAGGATATTCGAGATATTAATTTGAATCTCTTTCCTATTATACCCTTCCCACTCATTCTCCTTACAAAGTATTGCCCCCTTTCAAGGTCCATATGATGGAATATAACCCTAGAATATGAGCTCCTGTGTTAAGTAGTTTCGTAGAATGTCTTTTACCTCGGCCCCTTTTTTGAACTGCACTGGAAACTATCTTATATCAATATTAATATGTATGCTGATTTTTAGCATTCTATCTGCATCTATAGTTGAGATGTTGGCAAGTTCATTTTTTGGTGCTAGACCACTCAACTCGTCAAAATTAGGTATTGAAAATTCTCCACGCAATTTACAATCCACTCAAAACGAGCTTACTATCTCTAAGGGCTTCTCCGGAGACATGAGTTGTTGAACTTTAAAAGACGTATACGTACCTCGTGCAGGCAGACGTATTCTTTTCTTGCACTTTTAGACTTAATTGGTCATGAAAGGTGAGAAAATTAATTTTGAGGTTAAATCATAATACTTTATAATTAGAATAATAAAGTAAAATATTTGATATACATATATTGTATTTTCAGAGTCAGTTCGCAATCGTGGCTGTATTTTGCCTTCAGACACCATTTTGCCCTAGCATCTTCTGAATTATTCGCCTCATTCGAAAAAAGGTTCAATAGGTTGCAGATTCAGTCCTATTAAATAATAGTGGAGATCCTATCTCATTCGTACTTTTCTATTAGAAATATGGAATTTTTTCATATTGGAATTGAAAGTGCTAGTAAAATTAGCCATGTCTGCACTATATATTTGAAAACGAATTCTACAAAGTTTCGGAAGGCTGCGTATTGAGACAAGTTCATACATCCACAGCTGTAAGTAAGCAAAAGTCTGTAAGCTCAGTTATTTATTAGCAGTGATAGTTGGAAGTTCTTCCAATGGCATCCTAGTCACGAAGTGAGATACGGGTAGTTTTTTCGATATAACTTCGTACTTGGTTTAAACTTAAAAGAAATGACCTTTCCACTTGGTGATTATTGTTCACATCGTATGACTATATACTGGTGGTACAGAGATTTCCAAAGGGGAATTTTCTCCCAGGAGGAAGCTAGACGAAAACAGATAAATGACAGACCAGCAGATATAAGGTACCTTAGGACTAAATGCACCTGCGATTCACTCGATTCTGCATGATCATTTTCCTATGAAGAAACTGTGTTGTCTCTGGGTGCCGCATAGATTGACTGAAGAGCAGATGACACGACGTGTAACTTGGAGCCGGGAGATGCTGATGTTTGATAAGGGACAATCTCGATATGCGAACACCATCGTGACAAGTGATGAAACTTGGCTATACTATTATGATAGGCCGACTAAGTCTCAAAACAAAGTTTGGGTATTTGATGATGAGGACATACCCGAGGCTGCCAGAAATTCTCGATCAGTTAAAAAGAAAATGATAACTGTATTTTTCAAATCGAGTTCAGCGTGCTGTTTTGGACTCACATAAGACATTCACAGCTAAAGAGTGACTGCCTAATGGCATCGAATGTTTGAAGAACCTGCAGCTTAAGTCAAGAATGAACACGTGGTTCCTCCATTATGACAACGCTCCAGCCCCCCGCGCCAAAGTCTGCACCGAATGTTTGGCCTCTGCCACCGCATGTGAAAATAAAGCGGAATGGATTCGTTTTTGGGTCAACGACCGTACTCCCTGGCGTAACTTGCCAGACCAGATTTAAGGATTGGTTTTGTAAGTTCATGTTCCTTAGGTTAAATTCGTTTTTCAAGAAGAACATAATCGGGTATATTGTCTACAATTCTACTATCTTTCATTAGGATAAGTGATATAATTGCTTATTTACTTGCGATGGCGCTACAGCCCAAATGGGTCCTTAGCCTCCTGCCCTGTCATAATTTTTGTTTTGTTTTCGTTAATTCGTAGTCCAATTTCCCTTGCTACCGAGTCAAGGTTTACAAATACTTCCTTAGCACTCTCCGGAGATCTTGCAAGGATATCTATGTCGTCGGCATTAGAGATACTCGATACACACTAACACTTCTGTCCCAATAGAGTTTGAACGCGGGAAATTTCGCGCGAAATTTGAATTTTCTCAATTCTTTTTCTTTTATGAAGTAAACACAATCAAATTGAATTGTTATTTATGAAAGTCATATTTATTTTCGGTTTTATTCAAAAACTTGTAGTTTAACGCAAGTTTTCGCTCGTGCCCGTACATTTGAAATCGGTCAAACTCAAGTTTGGCTGATTTTCGTATTTCTTATGTTGCCTTCTTGTGCTTCTAAACGCAGTCTTAACTATTGGTACTAGAGCATTGTCCAAACTCTATTAGGACAGAAGTGTTAGTTTGTATCGAGTATCTCTAGTCGGCATATGCTACGAGTTGTCTGGATTTGAAGCATAGTGTTCCCTTTGTGTCAAAGGGAAGTTTCCGAACGACATATTCGAGTGTCAAGTTGAAAAGCATTGGTGCGAGGTCGTCACCTTGCTTAAGGCCGTTGTCTGTTTTAAAACTGAAAGAAAGATCTTTTTCTACTCTAACTCGTGAAAAAGACTCTGTCATTGTCATTCTTGTAAGCCAAAACAGTTTCGGTGGGAATCGCAACTCCAACATGTTTTCCTACAGTACGCGCCTGTTGATACTGTCGTATACTCGTTTGAAGTCATCAAATATCTGGTGCACATCAATATTATATTCCCAGCACTTTTCCAGCACCTGTTTAACTGAGAATATACGGTCCTTTGTCGGTCGTTCAGCTCTAAATCCGCCTTGGTATTCACCAATTGCTTTGTCAGCATAGAGCTTAATTCTCTTTGCTAGAATAGAATAAGTGATATAATTCTTTGAAATTTTTCTGATCAGTGTTCAATAAATTGTGTTTATTTCTAATTGCAGTGAATATCCGATTACGTTGTTTCCGCTACCAATATTACCTGTTCTCAAGTTTGATCTTGTTCGCAAATTATGAGAATACCAATTATACCCTTGTTTATACTGCGAAAAAACACATTCTTAGAATATGATTTTGAAATGATTCGTAACAAAGACGTCATTTTACATTCAAGGCTATAAACTTCTAAGCATTCATCATATGATTTTGTGAAACTATGAGATTGCGCATGTTTTGATTAGTTATCAATTTATAGTTGCAAAAATGAATTTCGAAGAATTGTTATTGTTGTGAAATATCATTAACGGATATTCTGCCTTGAAAGTCTTAGGAAATGAGCTCATCATTATGATCAATAAATGATCAATGCAAATATCTGAAGGGAAAGTCACATAATAGTAATTCGTCTTTGAATGTTAACAAAAACGAATGAAGAGAAGCGCAAGACGTAGTTACCCGTTCGAAAACATCTCTTTGCTATATTTGCGCCTGTATAGCTAGCTATCGTAAGCACATCTCCACCTGTATTTTTTCTTCTTACATTGTATGATCTTTTGATTCCTGCGGCTTTGAAATCTTAACGATCCGCTTGCCCTATTGTGCGATATACGTTTCATTTTCTATTTTCATTTGGCGCGTTGAATGCAGATTTCTTTTCTAGTTAGATCTTTTCAAAAACTTCCATTATTTCAAATTTAGATCAGCTTTTGAAAAAAAATGCATATAGCTTTTGTTGCTGTGATAAATAGAAACAAATCTTTTCGGTCATTATAAGATTATATCTTTTTTTAGCTAGTTGTAAAAAAAGAGTTAATAAGGTTACCGACCAAAACCGAAACAATTTTAATTTATTTTTGTAAATCTAAGAATATACAAAAATTTTAGTATATTTTGCAATCTATTTATAGCGAGTGGAAACGAAATTCTCCTTTAGTAATCGCGTTTTCATCATCATGATCAACATCATCGTGAAATGTATAAAGTGCAATACAACGTAAAATACTTACACTCATAGCGCATATACTCGCAGTATGCTGACTTATTTTATTCGGTCGATCTTCACTAATAATTCAAAATAAATTAGTTTTTTTTTAGCTATAAATAAGCAAAAACTATTGATTAATGGTTGCATGTAAGGTCTAGATGTAAATCATTGTTGTGTTTTTGGCTACAATTTTGGACAAATTTCAATTAATATTTAATATTTAAAATACTATAATTGTTACTCAGATTGGACGTTGGTAACACTGACCTGACGACGTAGTTCTAGATATTTTGAGTTAGTTATGATGTTATGACACTGGCTTTTGTGTGACAAGGCGATTGTGATTGCGTGAAAGAGATAGTGGAGCTGTAACGTTGTCTGATCAATATTTTAAAATTTACATATTTTCCGGAGTATTAACTTATTTGCAGCCAAAGGTAGAATGAGTAAAATAAATTATCAATCTCTTCGGTTAAATTAGTGCTCTTCGAATTTGCTTATATGTAATGTCTATGTAAGTTGAGAAAATTTTTTCAGAAAGTACAAAAAACTGTTTAGAATAAATTTAGTTAAATTGTTCTTGTCAAATTATTTAAACCTTATACATAAGAGGTTTCATAAAAAGAACGGGCTGATAACATAGAATTTCTTGATATCATATTGTTGCGAGCTAGGGGTTCGCCGGGATTTCAAGTAAAACACAATTCGTTTAAAAATAAGTGATTATTTATTTATTCGCACTATATGGCACCACCGATATTGTTCTATCGCGTTCTTGCACCGGTTCGCGTTCTTCCACAAATGCCGCTGAACAACTGCCTCCCGTCCGACAGCTTCGTGCTTTTATACCATTTTATCCTAATTCTCGAAGCTTCCGTCAGGTGTCGTTGGGTGTGTGTCTAGACTATTCGGGAATGTTCTAGATCTTTAATTGCATACATCTTGGAGTATACCGTTCCGTCGGTGTATGTCTAGACTATACTGGAAGGTTCTAGATCTTTGATTATGGCTTTTTACATATTAGGGGACTGTTCTGGTATATTCGGGAAATATCAATAGTGCGTGGTTGCTAGATCTATAACTACTACTACAATGGCGCTACAGCCCAAATCGGACCTAGGCCTCCTGATATTCAGGTTCCTTAACATTTTTTCATTATTTATTGTGGAAGGGTTGTTAGCCCTTCGCACAGCCCTCTTTCTACGAATTTTTTCATTTCCTTAGATGAAGGTGACCAAGGTATACCCAAGCAGGCAATGTGCCGGAATTATATGTTGCGCCGGCCGGGATTTGAACTCACGACCTTCGCATTACAAGACCAACACACTACCTACTAGGCTATACCCAGATCTATAACAATATTCTACAATATTTTGAAAAAGAAAAAATACACGTAGTAGGTTTCATCAAAACACCGTCAATATAAGCAAAACAATTTCCTTTTTTTTTTGCCAATTTGACTGATGCGAAAACGCAACGATGGCCTGATATAATTTTAAAAATGAATCGTGAATTTCATTAGGTTTGAAGAACGAGATTCTATGAAGTCGTTATTTTTGTTTTACTGCAGAAAGAAAATGGAGATGAAATCCATTTAAAAACCTATTTTGTTTATTTTTTTTGTATCATAATATATTTAAGAACATATTTGCAAGAATTGACCAAGCATTGTTAAAACTATGACCTAAAAAAATTTGTTTAATTCAATGTTACCTTTCCGCAACATTGCTCGTTCATGTTTTAAACAAAACGTCAATATGAAAACAGCCGCTAGAAACACGAATGGGGAATGCGGAAAAAAAGTTGCGAAACGCTGCGCGAAAGCAAAGAGTATCTCTCTCAGTCTATCATAGTAAATTGTATGCAAAATTCGTTGTCTTGTTCTTTTCGTCTTTTTTAAACACTTTTCAGCCTGTAAAACAGCCAGTGCCATAAAAGCATTAGCAATTTTGAGTAGCGCCTTACTTCTTTAAATCGCTTTATGTCATTTGCACAGTAATCTTGACTTTTACGCGTATTAAACAAAATTCTTTGTTAGCTATAGAAAACGTCCTATAGCGTCTGCTAGACTTTACGCTTTTCCTAATAATATTAACTGCGTTTTGAACTTTAATTTCGAAATCAAGAGTTTCCACATTTTAGAAATCTAATAACTCAGTCTATGACTTTCAATTAAAGAACAATTAACAATTCTGTTTTCGGATTGAATTTACAAAAACGTCGGTTCGCAATACATACAATGTTTCCTCACTAAAAAAAAATTAAACAAAATCTTGACACTATCATTGAACCTCAACAAATTCATTCTCCTTTCTGCAGTCGTAATTTGTAAATCATTGCCGCATTATAGTGCCACGGGAAGGTATGCTTTTAAGATCTTTGAGTAGAGAGAGTATACCACCATGTCATTCGAAATTTTTTCCCATGTCTTGAATCCTCTCTAATAGCTCACTGACACCTTTCGGAGGTAGTTTACCAATTTTCATTTGATATGGCTTCAAAAATTTTCTATGGAATTCATGACAATTTTCGCAGTATGTTTTGGGCTATCATCTTGCTTACTTCCTTTTTCAGGAGAATGACCGGTTTTTTTAATTGTAGCTGGTAATTTTTTTTCCCTAAAATAGCTAAATATTTCTTCTTTTTTATAATTCCATCGATTCTGACCAAAGGACTCACTTTATTCCTGGTTATACACTCCCAAACCATTATAGAACCACTATCGTGTTCATTGTTTGAGAAACGTAATTTGGAGTCGAAACGTTTGGATCTCTGGCCCAGTATCATGAACGGACAAGGGTTAATTTTGGTTTCATCAGACCAAACAAACTGATAAAATTACATTAGTTTAAATTTATAGGGAAAAAAGTGCTAAAATACACTTTTTTACCTGTTCTAAATCGTCCTCAGTCCAATAGTTTTATACATTCGTAGGTTACTGTTCCTGTGCACTTCCTTGGTTTTCATTATTGGAAGTACCGAATAATACCTCTTATTTTCTAGTATTATCCGTCGTTTGATTTCGTCTGTTTCGTCCTTTGCTGGATTCGCCCCAAGATATGTGAAGTTGTTCACACTATTCAAATTATATTCCGCAATTGTTATGTTTTGTTTGATTGGCGTTCTCCTTCTTGTTTGCGTCATTACTTTTATTTTGCTTTCATTAATGCGCAACCCGACTTCTTTTGCGGCAGAGTCAAGATTGGCAAATACCTCCTTAGCACTTAGCACTAGGGAAGGATCTTGCTAGAATGTTAATGTCGTCAGCGTATGCTACTAGTAGGGTGGACTTGAATAGTAGTGTCCCGTTGGTGTCGACTGGAATTTTTCGGACGACATACTCTAGTGCAAAGTTGAAAAGCATGGGGGCTAGAACATCTCCCTGCTTTAAACCACATTCCGTTCGAAAGCTGATTGTGGAATCGGTTTTTATTCTCAATTGGGATTCAGTGTTCGTCATTCTGAGTCTTGGTAGTCGGTAGTTTTTGGGGGGAATTCCAAAGTCAAGTATGATTTGGTACAGTACGCTCCTGTCGATACTGTCGTATGCTTGTTTAAGATCTACGAAAATTTGGTGCACGTCGGTGTTATATTCCCATCATTTCTCAAGCACCTGTTTCCCCGAGAATATATGGTCTGTTGTAGATCGTCCGGTTCTGAATCCACCTTGATATTCGCCAATTATTTCATTAGTATAGGGCTTAAGACGACGTTCAATTATTTTTGTCAGTATTTTATAGGACGTACACAACAATGATATTCCTCTGTAATTCTCACAGCAAAGTTTGTCTCCTTTCTTGTAAATTGTACATATGATGCTTTTTCGTCAATCGTCGGGTAGGATTCCCTCTGTCCAAATTTTGCATTCATGTTGTGCAGTATTTTAACGACACAGTTTCCACCGTTTTTCAGAAGTTCGACTGGTATTTTGTCAATTAGCGGCGCATTGTTTAGTTTTTCGTCACATAGGGCTGCTTTGATTTCAGCAAGCGTGGATAGTGTCGATGATGGTTCTTCTTGAGGCCTCAATTGAAATGTCTGTCGTTATCGGTCCTAGTGGGGTCGGATTGAGATGATGTTAAAAGTAGGAAGCCCATGTTCTTTTGATTTCTTGCGTGTCGCTGTTGCCCTCTTCATCTTTGCAAAAACTGGTTTTTGGCTTATATCCCTTTTTTAGGTCTTTTACTATTGCGTATGCGTCCCGCGTTTTATTTTGTCTCATATCGTCGTCCATTTTTTCTATATTGTCATTATGGTACTTCCTTTGTTTTCGCCTGCAGGTCTTTTTTGCATATCGCCTAAGTTCATCATATCTTTCCTTTTTGGCTTGTGTTGTTCGTTCTGTTAACATTTTGCAAGCCTCGTTCTTTCTATCTATTGCATCGCGACATTCTTGGTAGAATCAGTCATTTTTTTTTCGCCGCGCTTGGTATCCTAATATCTCTTCTGCAGATGATTTGATGCCATCTCGTATTTTCGTCCACATATTCTCCACTGGCATATTATGGACCTGTTCCCAATCCTCAGTTCAATTTTCATACTCGCTCGTAAATTTCTTTCGCGCGTTCTTATTTTTTTTCGATAAAATTGGCTTCTTTTTTTCTGTCCAGTCTTCAAGCCTAATCGTTTGAAACTTCGACGCGCCAACGTTGATCTTAAGTACTTTAACCGCTTTTGATGGAGTAACATGAGGTCAATCTTGTTTGTTGTGGTGCATGACTCACGTTGTGGAATTGCCACACAGTTGTCTTTAGCAACGCGGATTGTTTCTGACGACAATCATTAACGCCCCCAAAGGTAGCAGTTTTAACTATTAGCAGGGTCAGTATTTCTTACTGCTAGAAGCGAGACCTATCTAAATCTCTGCCAATCTTTCGTTCATGGCAACAGGTTGTTGATCTAAACTAGATCACGCAACCTTACGCCGAGCTTTGATTGCTATGCCCGCGATGTGGGCACCACAGCCACCACGTGTATGTCCGAGGACATCCTCAACCATAGCCGGGGGTGGAAGCAACCTTCCATGGGCTCCCCGGCTCCCGTGGTACCATTGAACCACTGGTAAGGCTCTTCGACTGAAGCATAGCTCCCTGCACTATGATCAGTCTGTCCATCGGGTACGTGAGGTTGGTAAGCCCCAAAAGTAGTTACTGGAATCGCCGAAGCTTTCTGGACCAGCACTTTCTTCCCTGCGTTGTAGCTTTCCGAGCCGATGATCTAGTATGATTAAATTGATTACTCAATTTAATATACAACATCGACTTAATCCCCCCTACTTGAGTATGATAGTCGGAGTTGACGAACCGTTCAACTTTATCCCCCCCCACCTAAATGGGTTGCGGAGCTGACGGTCCCCCAACTTAATCCTCCCATCATTGCAGGATCGGAACCGATGCCACTAGTATGATTTACAAGACATCGACCCGTCCCACAGTTGTCGGGTTTCGGAGCCAACGAATATACCTAGTCCTGCCATAAGTTCTGTCACATAATTTCTCACATTGGCAACAACTTTATTTTATGAGTGACATTTCAATATCGGCCAGTTTTATAAACGTCATAATGTTGTTGACAGTTGATGGTCATTTAAAGTGTGTTCGTTAACGTGTGAAGATGGAATGGGGTGTAATAGAAAACCGAACTGCAGTGATTGCACTACATAAGTGTGGAAAATCCGCGAGTGAAATTTTCAAGTTGTTGTGCCCGTTAAAAATAACGCAAAGATTTGTGTATCGTGCGATCCAGAGATATAACGCGATCCAGACTATTGAAGATCGACCTCGTTCTGGACGTCCGCGTGATGTACGTTCTTCTGCTGCCATCAAAGCGGTCGAGAGTCGAATTCGTCGAAATCCGCTTCGTAAACAACGAATCATGGCTCGAGAGATGAACATCTCCACCCGAAGTATGTCTCGCATCATAAAATCTGACCTCGGGATGAGTGCCTTTCGACGATCAACGGGACATTTGCTGACTGAGCAGTTGAAGCAAATTAGGAGCACCAGATCGAAAGAGCTCCTTCGGCGGTACGGCAACAACAAACATCGAGAAATTTTATTTACCGATGTAAAAATTTTTACGGTGGAGGAACATTTCAACCGCCAAAATGATAAGGTGTATGCCCACAGCTCCGCAGAAGCCCGAGAAGTTGCCACTAGGGTACAGCGAGGACATCATCCAGCATCAGTCATGGTATGGTGGGGTGTCAGCTACGAAGGGGTCACCGAGCTTCATTTTTGCGAAAAAGGCGTAAAAACTGCAGCGAAAAATTATCAAACGGACATCCTGGAGGGATGTGTGAAGCCGCTGAACTCTACGCTATTCAACAATCGACATTGGGTTTTCCAGCAAGATTCTGCGCCAGCCCACAAAGCTCGAACCACACAAGCGTGGTTGGAAACCAATATTCCACAGTTTATAAGGGCGACGGAATGGCCTTCTGGGAGCCCAGATTTGAATCCCCTGGACTACAAACTGTGGGCGGAGTTAGAGTCCATGGTGTGCACGAGACGACACCCAAATATTGAGAGCCTTAAGCGATCTTTGACAGAAGCAGTAGCTAATTTTCCGCTAGAAACAGTGCGTACTGCTATCGATGACTGGCCCAACAGATTAAAGAGCTGTGTTAAGGCTAAAGGCGGCCACTTTGAATAATTTGTTGCTTATTTTACTTCCATTAGTATGCCAAAATAAAATATATTTTCCTTTGTCAAAAACTCTTTTTCATTTATACAAAAATTGCCCATATACGTGTGACAGAACTTATGGCACGACTAGGTAGTGTAATAAGTCTTCTTAGAAAGAAGGCTCAATACACCAAGCGCTGACTTGCTCCCCCCCTGTTGGAAGGTTTCGGAGCCGACAGCAAGCTGCCGACTTGCTCCCCCCTATCCATTGCACATTTAATAGCATCAGTATGGCGGCTTATTCAACTTCGGATGTTTTTATCAGTTGTACGGGCTCATACTATTTTCAACTTTGCCAGTCCTCAGTAACCTTGCTACTTTTCCTCGGCGTTTCGCAACTAGTTATCTTTGGCTGCCTCAATTTACGACTATTTGTGCTCGTGATTTTACAACATTTAACTTCGAATATCGTGGCTTTAAGCACACTTGTTCTTCAGTTTGCCATTTGGTACCTCGTTTCGGCTCACATTTGCACATAGTTATCTGTGCTGGGATTCAAGGAAGATACAATACGTGCAGGCTCACGCCAGTATCGACCTTGTCCCCCTCACAGATCTCAACTTCGACAATATTTCTTCGATTGCTTCCGTCTCTGCATCGGTTTTGGCACCAGTAATTGCAGAACTTCAGCCAATATAGCAGCCCGGCCCTAATAGGGTGCCGCTTCGGACCTTCCAGTCGTTACTTTCCTCGCATCATGCACACTATTTTTACACATATTGAAGCCGCCGATTTTCATTCACACTCATTTATCCTTCCATTCACTGCCCATTCGCTTTACATCATACTGATATGCTCGGATTTTACTTCCTTGGGACCTCAGCGACACCTCGCAGGGCCAAGTCTACCAACTGGCATCCGTTCTGCAAGTGATGGGCTGCGGAGCCGGTGTAATATATTGCAATGAGTCCTGGGGCGTGAAGAACTCAAGGCAACTACCACCGACGGATTCCCCCCCATGGATAGGTTTCGGAGCCGACAGCAAGCTCCCGACTTGGTCCCCCCTATCCATTGTGGCTCGTCCGTACCTCCAAGGTTTGCTACCGAGCAATGCCGGCTATACCGGACATCTACTCTTCGCGCCCCCTGTCAGTCGTATCGAGCCAATTACATATTTCGGGCATTCAGACGTTGTCTTCCCCTATCCAAGATGGGTTGCGGAGCCGGCGTAATATATTGCAATAAGCTCACGGCGTGCTGTGAACTCAAGGCAACTACCACCGACGGATTCCCCCCCCCATCTGTAGACCTCTTAGCGTTACCCAGCTTGCACCGCGGGGAGGTGGGTCTACTTCGCAAGCCTGATGGAGTAACAATATCGTTAGTTACTAAATTTGCAATATGGCGGTTATTCGGTAATTTATTTTTCTTTGACGCCCTCCTATATATTTCTTGTGTTCGCCAAATTGATTTTTTTTTAATTTCTGCACCGTTCTATGGATAATATTAAAATCTCTTGCGATATTTCCGACTAATTAATTCATTTGCTTCCAATAATTTTAAAATTTCTTCGCGTTCGAGCTTTTCATTTTCGAATTTTTTTTACTTTTAAGTTAACACTAACTACAATAATGACAAAAAACAAAGCTTACGCCGATTTACTTTGATTTGAGAGAATGCAAAACTGTAATATTTTACAAAGCTGTCGATTATGCCCGTCATGCAAGAAATTATACAAAAACAATTTTGATTGCGTAAGGAGTAAGGAAATATACTACCAAAGTTAATACAAAAAGAGTGTTTGCTTACATACATAAAATATTTAAATAAACCGGAATAATATTGTTCATAATGGATGGTCACTATATACATATTTTGTAGTTAATTTAAAAAAAAATGAATTTGTGTGATATTACCCACCGAGAAACTAGTATGATCGTGATGCGCTTACTCAGTAGACGATCTGTTAATTCGTGAAAATAAAAATACGTGTGTGTACCATATATATGGTCGGCGACCCTTTATTGTGTTCAATTTGCTTATATTAATGTCTATGAGCCTCACGTTAAAATAATCAGCGATTTTGCAAAAAAAAAAATCATTTTCCTATTTTTCAAGTCTATATTTATATACAATATATCAATCGTTCAAACCTAAGTGATACGAGTTTAATTTGAATAGGTAAATAGTAGGAATCAAAAAATATAGCTCAATGCTTTTATTTGAATTTAATTTTACAAATATACGCAGCAGTTTATTTTCATTTTTTTTTGTTAAAAATGCAAATTAAACAAATCAATGGGAAATTCTATGTAATATGGAAGAAGGTTGTTTAATGACTTTGGCCCTTTAGACTTCCTAAATTGTTTTACATGTTGTGCTTTTTTTCTTCCTTCAAAATTTTTTGGGCATTTGGACATATTAGGGGCTTGGTCACAATTCAATAGTTATCTATTAAAATAATTTATTTATATCATGGAAATAATTGTTCTTTCTGGTCTTCAATGGCACTATAGCTCAAATCGAGCTTTGGCCTCCTGACCTTCAGTTTCCTTAACATTTTATTGGTTATTGTGAAAGGGTTATTAGCCCTTTATCTACGTTTCGCAGATTAAGGTAGCCAAGATACGCTCTCGTACGCAGTGTGCTGAAATTATGCGTCGACCGGGATTTGAACTCCCGACTTTCGCATTGTCGACCAACATGGTACCAACTAGGCTACACCCTAGCTAACTGTTCTTTTCTATATTCAAAATATTCATGTTTTCGATTTGACAAATTTCAACTATTACGGTGAATTAAATAAACTTTATTTCCAGAAATTTCTTGTATTCTATCAAATATCACGAAACCTGATTGTAAGAAGTAAGGGAACTGAAATTTGAGTTATCGGAAATGGTCTTTTTGGAAATTCGGTCGTTCTTGCGTAATATCTGCGACACCTATAAACTAATATAATATATTGTATATATGTACATACATAACATTTATTTATTAATTGGTTTCGCTACTGAGTTAGTGCATCGGATTAGCAGGATACTAAAGATGTAATTGGCAAATGAAAACGATGTATTGCAAATTTTCCTAAATAGATTTGCCATCTGCATATTTTATTGTCTACGATGTAGCTAGTTTTAAAACAACTTCGTGTTCTTTCATAAGCGATTTGAATGTTTTTAGAATCAATATTTCGAAACATTGTCGAATCATTGATAAAATATTTCAACTTTGCAATTCCCGCTTGAAGTTTTTCTTATTATTAGGTTGTTGCAGATGAAGTGGCGACTTTCGCGAGGAAGTGAAGTTAATTGCGATTTTCATGTCTCTAACTGCCGCCAGGTAGCTCTGATAGTAATAAATATTGAAGTATTAATACTTTTACATTTGGTCATGGAATCATTTCAGTTTTGGACTTCATTGAGATCGGAAAGAAACAAATAAAAATAACATGGAATCGAGTCAAAAAAGGTTACTTTTTCTTGACGAGTTCAAACTTGGCCACGAAGCTAGGGAGGCAACCAAAAACATCAACAGGGCAATTGGAGCTGACACAGTAAGCGAACGAACCATACAGCGATAGTTCGAAAAAATCCGATCAGGAGATATGACCCTTCAAAGTGAGCCATGTGGTCATCCAGAATCATCGATAGATAACGACGGGCTGCGTTTACTAGTGGAGTCGTGACTCACGCCAAACTGTAAGGGGCATTGCAGACAAACTTGACGTACACTATTCGACAGGTTCCCGGCACTTGCAACAGCTTGGAAAAGTCAAAAAGCTTGATAAGTGAGTTCCGCATGACCTTACTGAGCAAAACATGACGCATCAAATGGAAATTTGCAGTTCTTTGCTCTCCCGGAACAGAATCAATCCGTTTCTGAACAGAATAGTGACATGTGATGAAAATTGGATATTGTACGATAATCGTCGACGATCGGCACAATGGCTAGTTACTGATGAGGCCCCGAAACACATGCCGAAACAAAGTCTTCATCCGAGGAAGATAATGGTGACTGTTTGGTGGTCTGCAGGTGGCGTTACTCACTATTCCTTTTTGCAACGTAGTGAAACCATTAATACAGAGAAGTATTACACCCAACTTGATGAAATGCACCAGAAATTGTGCGTTCAACAGCCTAGATTGATCAACAGAGATGGAGCTATACTGCTTCATGACAACGCACGGCCTCATGTATCAAGAATAACGGTCAAAAAATTAAACGAGTTGCAGTATGAGACTCTTCCTCATTCACCAGACTTCTCGCCAACCGATTACCACTTTTTTAAACATTTGAATCATTTTTTATCGGAGAAACAATTTAACAATAAGCAGCCATCAAAAATGCCTTCGAGGAATTTCTTCAGTCTAGAAAGTCGAACTTCTACGAAACTGGCATAAATGCACTTGTATCTCGTTGGGAGAAGTGTACTGTTTTATAAGAGTTAAAGTTGTTTGAAATTTCACTAGCAAAGTCGCCATTTCATCTGCAACAACCTAATATTTAATTTTATTATTTGAGAAAAGAGTAGACATTCATAATATTCAAATCCAAAGCTCACTATATCTTAAAAAGTATAGTATGTATTTAAAGAATATAAACCAAAAACCAGTCTCTGCAAAGACGCAGAAGGCAACATTATCAGCGACGCACAAGAAATCAAAAGGAGATCGGCTTCCTACTTTGAACATCTTCTCAATCCCAACCCATTAGCATCTATCACGACAGACAACATTTCACTTGAGGTCTCAACTGACGAAGAAGAACCATCATCGACACCACCCACGCTTGCTGAAATCAAAGCAGCCCTAGGTGACCAAAAACGAAACAAATCGCCGGGAATTGAACTTCTGACAAACGGTGGAAACTGTGTTGCTGAAATACTGCACAATATGATATGCAAAATTTCGACAGAGGAAATCATACCCGACGACTGGCGAAAAAGCATTATATGTCCAATTTACAAGAAAGGAGACAAACTCTGCTGTGAGAATTACAGAGGTATATCATTGTTGTGTACGTCCTATAAAATACTAACAAAAATAATTAAACGTCGTCTTAAGCTCTATACTAATGAAATAATTTGCGAATATCAAGGTGGATTCAGAACCGGACGATCTACAACAGACCAGATATTCTCGGTGTAACAGGTGCTTGAGAAATGCTGGGAACATAACACAGACGTGTACCAAATCTTCGTGGATTTTAAACAAGCATACGACTGTATCGGCAGGAGCGTTCTGTACCAAATCATGCCTGACTTTGGAATGCCCCCAAAAACTAGTCCGACTAACAAGACTCACAATGACGAACACTGAATCCCAAGTGAGAATACAAACCGATTCCACAACCAGCTTTTGAACGGAATGTGGTTTAAAGCAGAGAGATGGTCTAGCCCCCATGCTTTTCAACTTGGCACTAGAGTATGTCGTCCGAAAAATCCCAGTTGACACCAACGGGACACTACTATTCAAGTCCACCCAACTAGTAGCATATGCTGACGACATTAACATCCTAGCAAGATCCTTCCCTAGTGCTAAGGAGGTATTTGTCAATCTTGACTCCGCCGCAAAAGAAGTCGAGTTGCACATTAATGAAAGCAAAACAAAAGCAATGACGCAAACAAGAAGGAGAACGCCAATCAGACAAAACATAACAATTGCCGAATATAAAATGGAGAGTGTGGACAACTTCATATAACTTGGGGCTAATCTAACAAAGGACGGTAATGATACAGGCGAAATCAAACGACGGATAGTACTTGCAAATAAGACGTATTATTCGGTACTTCCAATAATGAAATCCAAGAAAGTGCACAGGAACAATAAGCTGCGGATTTACAAAACTATTATACGACCTGTGCTCTGTTATAGCAGCGAGACGTGGACATTAACGCGAACTTCCGAAAAAGCAGTTAACGCATTCGAAAGAAAGGTCCTCCGAAGAATTTTGGGACCTGTGAAGGAAGGAATGGAATGGCGAATAAGATACAACCATGAGTTGTATCAACTATGCGATGAGCCAGAAGCTTCAACGTTCATCAAGCTACGTAAACTGCAGTGGGCTGGCCATGTAGAGCGAAAGGAAGGCAGAAGAATTTTGAAACGTGCTCTTAAAGGCAAAGCGAGTGGTAACCGGCCAGTAGGCAAGCCACGCAAGCGATGGGAAGATTCGGTTAATGAAGACAGCAAAGCCATTTTAAAAATTAGCAGCTGGCGGACGCGGTCTTTGGATCGAGACAATTGGAGGCGATGACTTCATTAGACCAGAGCCCGATTTGGGCTGTCGCGCCATTGATAATGATGTATTTTGTTTTTACAAAAATGATTCTACGATTGATTATCAAAGTCATTTATATAAATTTGGGCTCATTCAATTTTATAGCTAGGGTGTAGGCTAGTGAGTAGCGTGTTGGTCTACAATGCGAAGAAAAGTCGGAAGTTCAAATCCCGGTCCACGTATAATTTTAGCGCATTACTTTCGTGGGTATATCTTGGTCACCTCAATCTGCGAAAATAAAAATTAATAAATAGAGGGCTAACAACCCTTTCACAATAACAATTAAAATGTAAAGGAACCTGAAAGTCAGGATGCCAAAGCCCGATTTGGGCTGTAGTGCTATTGAAAAAGTGAAGAATTTTAATAAAATATATCTAATTTTTTATGAAAATTTTATATGATTGGTAAATGTGCATGAGTTATGTACATATATCAGACACTCAATTGGTTTCTTTTGAAAATGTTGATAATTTATATAGGAGATGTTAGAACGACTGAAGGGTTATTTAGTCAGTTAATGAACTTGGCTATACGTTTTCGACAAAAATAATTAGTATGTTCAAATTCAAATTATCAAGCTTGAAGACAGAAAACAGATCACACGTATAGGCTTCCGCCTTTAAGCTTATGCCAATTAAAACATATTTTTCTGCGGCAATTACATTACTAAGCCAACGGTATATATACATATTTTCTTAAATGTTTTAAATTATAAAACTCTAAAAAATAATTTACAATAGCTTCAAAATAAAAATGTGACAGTTTACTTTTCAAAATCTATTCAACGAAACTACTCTGTTAAATTTCTACTACATCGTTAATAAAATTCACTTTATTTTGTGTTACATTTTTTGCCTTAATAAATCTGTGTCATCACAGATATAAAATTATGTCAATCTCAACAAAAAAAAAATTGATTAGTTTATTTTGATATTTGTATCTTGTTTGATTTTGCGAATTACTAAATCGCAAACTTATCAATAATTAAATATCAAAATACAAATATAATAAATAAAAACACATTCGTTCGTATCTGTACTAAATAAAACAAACATTTTGTATTGTATTTCATCTTTTTATATCATAAAATTGTGATTTAATAATTCCATAATTAATCTACCATACTATATGTTCTTCCAAGCGCTACTAAAAGTGGTCTATAGTTTTTTCTCTGTAAGTTTAAGGATACAGCCAGTCAAAAAAATAGCCATCGAGTTGTCCAAGTAAAACTTTTGTGTGCAAAAATGTTTTTTGGCTAATTAATTCCTAAAGAAAGAATTTTTTATTCTTGTTTCTGTGTTGTTTGAACTTTGCCAATTTGTTGTTATAACCGATTTTAAACTCAAATTTATACACTTTTAATAATTTAATTCAATGAGCAATTATTAAAATAATTTGTTTTTGTTGTTTTTTTAATTTCAGGATGAAATTCCTGATTCTGGTTCGGAGAGTTGCGGAAATGACGTTGAGGGAAACGATGATGAGGATGACGGTGATGACGAAGATGAAGACGAAGATGATGAGGTTCGAGAAGCCAATGAAGGCAATTTCTTGCTTCATAATACAGCTGATCATAGTAGAAAATTAACCGAACTCTTTGAAGCAGCAGGTACTGAATTTCTACACTATGTTAACTCTATTTTTCTTTCTATGTTATCGAATTGGACAAACTCCATTAAATTATATTAAATATTATTTATTTAGCTTTCAATCAATTACTTCCATTTTATTGATGAGGAGATGTGAAGAAGAACTGTCATGGTCATTTTCTTTTTCTACTATAAATAATAGGCTTTTCAATTGGTTCTCTCTCCTTAAAATTGAGGTTTTGTTAAAAGTGCGACAACGTTATAATATGCATTACCTTTTGCGTGTTTTTATCAGGATAGATTCTCATTTTAGGTATCGCGTGGCATATTTCCAATTGGTATATTGTTAAATTTAGATCTTTCCATTCCATATCTTGATAAAACGTATCAGCATCGGTATGAAAATGGAATTTTCTTTTAATTTTCGAGTCTGATTCACTCCTTTTTTTTGTGGGATCTATTAAATTATCTGGTGGAATATATTTATATTTATAATCGGACATGTAGATAGTGCGTAGCATTACAATAGATTTTTTCTTCAATTTAACTGAATTTGAATAAATTTTAAGAAAAATTTAAAATTTAAGAAAAATGGAATCATGTGACTTGGCTTACTATCGTTGATTTTCGCTGACATGAAACAGGTTAATTTAATAGAAATGTGACTGCGGTACTAGACAAAGATGTTTCCAGGTGACAGTGAACTTTAAATAACTGAAGCTAAATGCGATATATCACTTTTGTATAGCTTCTTGTAGTCATTCTGTGGCTTAATGGGCGACCTAACCATTTCCTTCACTTCAAAAATGAGATTTGGATTTCTGTTATGCTATGGATTACAGTTTCTGGAAACACTAAGAGTGCAATACAAATAAATGTTAATTACGATGTCGCTACAGCCCAAATCAGGCCGCCTCCATCCTTCTCGGTTCAGTGACCGCCTCCTCCAGTTTAAAAATTTTGACGGTGAATCTCTGCGGCAACTGGTCTTTGTCCATTGACTTTCTCCTTTAGTATGTATGTTTTCCTGTGTGCGTTTTTGTTTTTACTTATTGAAAGTACCGAATAATACGTTTTATTTGCTGTCATTATTCTTTTAATTTCGATGGGTTCGCTTCTATCCTTCTATAAGTTAAGATATACAAATGTGTCTACGCTTTCTAGCATATAACCTCTTATTTTGTCTGATTGCCGACTTTTTTCGCAGTTTATGTCATTACTTTGTTTTTGTACGTAGTTATACGTAGTCCAACTTCCTTCGACTCAAGGTCTCAAGTTGTGTGGATTTGGAGCATAGTGCCCTCGGTGTCAACTGGAAGTCTCCGAGTGTTCTTTGTCAATTGACGAGCTTTGGTGCCAGGCTATCACTTTGCTTAAAACCGTTGTCAGTTCTAAAGCTGGAAGTCAAATCATCTTCTACTCTGACTTGTGACAAAGACATGGTCATTGTCAATCTTGTAAGCCGTACCAGTGTCAGTGGGACTCCAAACTCTAACATAATTTTATATAGTACGCGTCGGTCGAACGTATATAAAGTTAGCAGTCCACTTGTAGCAGCCTGCAAAAAATCACTAGATATTTTTGACTTATTTGTTGCTATTTTGTTACTTCAAATAAGCATCTTCAAGCATTTCCGAGAAATTGGCGATCTAAAGTTAGCAACTACCGTCGACATGGCTTAGCAAAAATTTTACGTCCTTTGGTCACAATAAATATAATAATCCATAGGACCTTTTAAGTTTTCATTAGCCTGGAAGAGTTTTTCAACTCTTGAATCAATTACTGGCAGATTCGCAGCTGCCAAGCTGACGATGGTCATAACGTGTTGTTATGCAAATTTTCGTCAGAGGATTAATAACAGATTTGCGTTTAATGTCGACGATAAGACCAAAATGGTTCAAAAAATCTGCTCCGATTATCAGCTTCTTCTCTACATCAGCAACGATAAATTTCCACTCTAAAATTGTAGCTGAAGAGACTTGCAACATTTTTGAACTATTAGCTTTAATTTTTGTTGCATTTGCGGCTGATAAAATTAATGTAAAATACTGGATAGGAGAACTGACAGTTCGACTCCGGCGTCTATCAAAAAACTTAATTTGGATACACGAAATCAAATTTATGTCAGTTATCGCCGGGACTGACAATCGATTCACTTTCTTGACCCATAAGTGCAGTGCTTATGACACTTAATCGCTCGCTTTACCTATCGTGGTAAAATCATAAACCATTTTTGTTACGTGATGACGAACGCGACAATTTACGCGAGTTATTCTGTGAACGGGATCGATTTCGATTGCTACTATGTATGTTGCATAACCATCGAAAGCTTCGCATCTTGGATCAACTAATAACAAGATTTGTCTTTGCAAATTCTCTTAGCGAACTTGTTCATGTATTTTACCATTACCATCGTTTGAATCAAACGATGCAGCTCTAGATGCAGTCAGAAAGAGTTTAATGCATTAGCAAATGTGTTATCTTAAATTCTTCTTTTTCTGAAAAGTTGCATTTGTATGAGACGTTGTATATAGAAGGAGCGGGGTAAATTCGCTGATTTTAAATCTACTAATCACAATTGCTATTAGCCATGTATCGAAATTCGAGTTGATAGCTTCCATAATTTCGAAGGGGATCACTCCACTCAAAAATAAATAAATAGATTTTTTTTTACTTAATAATAATTTTATTATACACAGAATAACTGCTAAGAATTTTATAAATTTCTGATCATTCTAAAAGGTACAAATTTAGCTTTGAATTTGGACAACTTAAAAAGCACCGGGCACCGCGCGGTCGAGTTTGAATTGACTTGCCTTCACAGAAACTGCTCTCGTGAAAAGTTACGTTTTTACGTTCTTCGGAACACGAATGTCCGGATCCGTTCACTCTATTTCAATAATTTTTTTTAAATAAGATTCGTGTTGCAATACTCTAAAGCTTTGCGGAAAAATATTTTACGATTTGTATATAAGCAAAAGAACAGCTGATACTGAAATCGGTAAAAAAATGTGGTTGAGATCATGCAATCACAATATCTAATTGCAACATACCAAAAATCTAATTCCGCAAGTCTTTAATTTAGAAAGTACATAAGAAACAAAATGCCACACATCTGACTCCGCTATCACAAAGGGTGTTTGAGAAATATACCGAAAGGTATAAAAACTAGTTTTTTGATAGATACATTTTATTTCACTTTCGTTCTTTTTTTTTTATGGCACCGAGTATAACTTTAATGCGATGCACAGTTATGTCGGTATAGGAAGTGGAGGTACTAAGGTGGAGAGATACAAAAATGACGGTGGACATTGATCTTGAAGCACTGCAGGTTGTACTTGTTGAGAAACAAACTAGCTGATAAATCGTTCCAAAGCCTATTGCAACTAACTCTGTCCCGCATTAAATTGTCTGAAACAATCGTTAAATTTTCGAAAGAATTGTTTCGCTATCCTTTTCTGGCATACTTAAGCCCAGTTCAACTATCTCTGTCCCGCGTTAAATTATACGTTGCTAAAGTGATTAGCTTAGCCACGATCCAAAAACTAATAAAAATTTAAAAACTCAAGATTTCTGAAATAAAACAACAAACTCCATTGCACTGAAAATTACTCTATTGTTGACTGAATATTAGTAACCAAGAGAGAATACAAATTATGGTATTTTTTTTTGTAAAAGCTTGAAGCCAAGTTAAGCCTGAACACAATTTTCGAAAATATCCGAATCAAAAGCTATTCCCACATGAGACAGCATATCAGGCACTACATTTCATATATCCTCCTTGGAGTGAACTTTGAGTTTCAATCAATGTTTATACGATGTTTTACTTCGCTATTGAAGTTTCACTCGTGAAGTTTGGTGTCCGTATAAACATATTAATAAAGAAAGGGAATTATTTTATTTTAAGAAATTTTGTAGGGGAAGTGGTAGAGGGGGTGACGACATTTAATTAATTTTTTCACATAGTAACCAAGGGAGAATACAAATTATGGTATTTTTTTCTTTCATATATTATCAAACACAATTACTAAACATACAGGACTACGACTGGGCGTAAAGCCCAATCGTGCGATACTCTAGATGAAAGAGAATTATTTTATTTTAAGAAATGTTGTAGGGGAAGTGGTAGAGGGGGTGACGACATTCAACTAATTTTTTCAAATCACGCTAAGGATCAAAATGTTTTATACAAAATTTAGGATTCAAAAATTTAATAGGTAGTGAGAAAATTAGTGTATTGGATTTAGAGAAATTGTGCAGTTTGTATGGGAGGTGGTAGAAGGAATGTGAATTTACTAATGAAGTTCTTAGAAATAACTGTAAACATCATTTAATTAACATATTTTAAATTGCAGATCAGTAGCATTCATATTTTTCAGGAAAAGCGACTTTTTATAAAATTGTGGAATTGTGTCAGGTTGTATGGGAGGGGGTAGAAGGAGTGAATATAATCACCTAATTTTTTTCGGTCTTGCTAATAATTTTAAATAAATATATCGTGCACAATTTCAGCTCGATCAATTTTATACGCACTGAGTAAATTGGCTTAGAGCATTTCATGAAAAAGTGCAGTTTGTATGGGAGATGGTGGAAGGAAGGGGAGGACTCAGCTAATTTTTATACAGCAGATTGAAATTATTATAAAAGTAATATATTACAAATTTCAGATCAATAGCTTTTATGCTTTTTGAAAAAATCCGTTTATTGTCGAATTGCGAAATTGTGTCATTTTGTATGAGACGGGGTAGAAGGGGTGCAACTAAATGTCTAATTTTTTTTGATCTTACTAATAATTCCAAATAAATATTTAGTGCACAATTTCAGCTCGTCAAATATTATACGCACTGAGTACAGTTTGTATGGGAGGTGGTTTTTATATGGTATATTGATATGATCATAAAATTAGTATCTTCCAAATTTGAGACCAATAGCTTTTATACTTTTCAAGCAAATCCGTTTATTGTCAAATTGCGCAATTATGTCATTTTGTATATTTTAAATTTCAGATCAGTACCTTTTATACTTTTCGAGGAAATCCGTTTATTGTCAAATTATGTCATTTTGTATGGAAGGGGGTAGAAGGGGTGGGGTGATTTGGCCCGTTCACGAACTTGACCTTACTTTTTCGTCAAAAACTACTTACGAGCTCAACGCATTCTCGAGCTAAAGAGGACACGGACAGCCGAACATCCGGTTTTGAAATTTTTGAGTGATAATATGAACTTCTGTATCATTCATTTTTTCTCCGAGCCTTATTTCTTAGGGTTACAAACTTTGTGGCAAACTTATAATACTTTGTTTTTTTTTCTAGTCCTGTATGTGCATAGTATCAATGAAAGAAAGCCACAGGATGTGACATGCATGAGGATTTCATTTAGACGTCCTCATGTTTATACACGTGATTTATTCCTAGATTCGTCACTCAGTTATAAGTTATGTAATTTTTTCATATTGAAAACACGTAATTGATGATGGAGGTGAGCCCTTGTACGAATAATTTTTTTGTTTTCTATTCATTATTCCGCATTATTGATTTTATTCGCTCATGTGAATTATAATTATTATTTTTAGTGTACTATGGTTATGATAAAGCCTGCTTCTAATTAACATTAGAAAATATGTGGTCTTAAAAGTGCTATTTCTCCGTAAGGCTCGATGCTATTAGTTGCTACAGGACTTCACTGTTGTTTTAAACGATGTTTTCCATGTATGTATGTAGAAAACTTCAGTAGTGCTAGTATAATTTCTCCCTGAGTACTTGAAGGATTTTTCAAATGACAATTCTGGCTACAAATGAACCAGATGGTTGAAAATAATTTTTCCACATTAAACACTGAGCTACAGTTATAATATAAGGCGGATCTAGTATTTTGATGAAAGTAGTCTAAAGTTTTGCTCTAAGAACCACTCTTCTTCTAGCGCATCAAACATAATAGCAGTGGAAAAATAATAAAAAAAAAACTTGACAATTGTTTCGAGTGGTATCCTGTCACATGGAAATTCTTGCCCAGGAAGTGTTTGCCATGATGTGCGTGTATAAATGAGAATTATGTTAAAGTATGTTATATAGCATTTAAAGATATGCCGGGTTTAAGAAGATTAAATTTAAAACGGAATATGTATGAAATGAGATTCGATAGAAGAATACTTTTGAAAATAATTCAATCCCTCTCTTAAAACCCCTCCCATCCAAAATACACTCACGAAATACAATAACTTAATTTTCTCAGTTATGGATCTCAAATTGGGTACAAAATATTTTAATAGCATTATTAGCAAGAACATAAATTAATCCAACAACTTCACTTCTTCCATACAAAATGACACTCTCAACTTTCTTGAAGTCAAAAATGTTAACCGTTTCATATAATTTTTATGATTATAGTTGATTCTGTTCAAATCAATAAAATAACTCTACTCCATCCTTCAATAACTTCACATAAAAACTTCATTAATTGCACGAATTACTATTCACGAAAAATGTTCTCAGAATCTATAAAATTCATAAAGCACAAATTGAGTACTTCATATTTTGGTAGCAACCATAGTGAGCCGATGGCATTGTATTCCCATAGCCCTGTTGATACCCCTGCTAATGCCTAAATTTAAATTCGGCCGATACTTATCAAATGTTTAAACAACAAATAACAACTTACGGCATTACAACCTATAGAACTTGTGCGCAAAATGAGTGCCTTTATAATTAAAGGCACTCAAATTATTTCAAAAAAAATGATGCAAACGAAGATTTGCGCAGAAATTAGAAAAAAAACCGTGATGTGAAAAATTAGTTCAATACCGTTATCCGTTCTACCACTCTCCATCCAAATTTTTCAAAATCAAAAAAATTTCTCTTTCCTCTCTGTACGAGTCACGCTTTCTATCAAATTAAGTTGTCAATATTATTTTGTTTAAATTTAAATATCCTTTTGCAGTCGACCCGAAACTTTTCTGATGATAAATCGATCATCTCTAAGTTACACTTCTGCTGTAAGTCAATTTAAGCCTCTATTGTATAATTCCAGTACATGGAATTCATACACGCCATTGCCTCTGAATCTAAAAGTTCTTTATGTTGCACCGATAAAGCCTTTTACCGGCCACCTTGAAATTGTGGTATACGTTTCAACCAACAAGGACCTAATGATTTAAAGAAAGACAACATTTGGAATTTTCATTTATCTGGCATTGAATCGTCTCGGCTGGCCAATATTTTATTGACCACCCAATATGCTTTAGAGTCGTCGTTGTATCCAAAGAAAATGCAATCTATAAATTTGCGAACGCCATATACCCAAAAACTTTCATTCTAAAAAAGTCAGGTGTCTGTTTTTGTTCAAATTCGATCGGGGTCTTGCTGTTCAGATAACGTAATTACATTCACAACATATGAACATTTTAAGGTGTACTGCCCAAAACATTTATGCAGGACTTAACGTGTGGTCAAATTCTTTCAAACGCAAATATCAATTATCTAGCTATCACCAACGGCGCGTTACCCACTTCTGTTTTATATCTGGCTTTGATCCATTTTAGCTGTCCAAATCTTTTTTTTTTCATTTATGGCAAAAACTCTCGATTGAACCGTCTATTTCTGAGAAAGAGTGAAACGATTGAGGTAATTATTTATCCCAGAAGCAATCGACGGGCTATAATTTTGAGATCCTGTTTGTGTGACAACAGCAAAACATTGATTCAATTGTTGTTCAAATCTAAATCACTGAGCAAGAGCCCTAGAACAAAAAATAACAACAAAAAGCGACAAGGATATAAAATGCATATATTGATAGAACGCAGTGAAACTAAGGCGAAAGGCAAAAAATTAATTTCCAACACCGGTGCCAAACTGGTCCTGCGTAGTGAGACGAAGAAATAATTTTAAGGTACAGAAACAACTTCGGTGTCAGTCGAAAGTTCTCGCTGAGCACTTTACGAAAATATAATTTGTTGTTGTGATAATTCGTTCCTTTCTACATAAAAAGACGGTAAATTAATGTTATAAATTTAATAAAATATTGTGTAAAATTGTTACGAAACAGTTTGTAACTGCGAGAAAAAATTAGATATTCGTGAAGAGCTTCTCAAGGGCTCTCCAATGACACCAAGTTTATATTGGTATCTTCGAATTATTTTTTGGTTCCACTAGAACCCGTTTGGCACCGGATTTGGAAATTAATTTTTCGTCCTTCTAAATTACACAATGTACTATAATTATATGAGCTAAATGACTTCTTCAATGCCTCTAATTGGAAATTGTGCTTTGATTCCAATGATTGCAACGAAGCTTGTAGACTTGTCACCGAGATTATCCTAAAAGGTATGCTGCTCTACTTACCTTCCAGTCATAAGAGAGTCAGGCAGTCGAAGGACTCTTGGTTCAATAAAGAATGTCTCGATGCAATTCAGACCAAGAAACAAGCATTTCAAACCTTTAAAAGCAATAAAACACCTGCCAACACAGAACTCTTTAATGCGTCAAGAAATGCCTTCAAATTTATACTCAATCGCGTTTAATTTAAGCATGACCAAAAACATAGACGGAAGATACTTCAGTGTCTTAAAGGCTCGAGATCTTACTGGTCATTTGTCAAAACGGTCAGCAACAATTTCATTTCTTTAATACCTCATCTTGTTGATAGCGAAATTAGAAACTCACGCCTTCCACATTCAAACCACCCGCCTCTCGCTCTAAATGATTCTGTTTTCTCATTGCTTAAGCTACATTTTCGCACGAGACTTATTTCTAGGATGCTTCAAGATCTCAATATCCACAAATCTGCTGGTCCTGACGGTATTCCCCATTACTCTTAAAATGTGCGCCTCTTCTTTAGCTAAACCTCTTCGCAATCTTTTCTATCTTTCCTACTCTTCGCGTTGTTTTCTACGTCTGTTGAAAGTTGGGAATGTTCAGCGAATTCCCAAGAAAGGAAGCAAAGCGAACCCCGCCAATTACCGGCCGAAAGCCATTACTTCAGTGCTCTCGAAAGTAATGAAAAATACTGTCAATCGCAAAATCGTTGAATATCTCGAGGATAACCAGCTGATCCATGATCGTCAATATGGGTTCCGTTCTGGCAAGTCGGCGGGAGATCTTTCGGTCTACTTGACAGAACGTTGGAACTCATGCATACATAAACACGGCGAAGGTTAAGTTACCAATAGATTCCGGCGTCCCTCAAGGCTCTGTTTTATCTCCAACTCTTTTCTTAGTTTTCATCAACGACCTTCTGTCGTCCACTCTTAATTCAATCCATAGTTTTGCGGACGACAGTACTTTAGATGACACCTATGAATTTAACTGCTGCAGACTCACACAAGCATTATATTGCTTCCAAAACAATCGCATGGAGTTATTCCATTCGCTGAACTCGGATCTCAACTTAATCCTGGAATGGGACAGGGAAAATAGAGTAGAGTTCAACGTCTCCAGAACATAGGCCTGTCATCTATCCCTCAAACGTGATGCTCCTGTGTTATCTCTAAATATGGCTTTTTATGGCGCACAACTTTACACATTGAATAACTTCACACTTCTTGGCATTAAAATCAATGGCCACCTGAATTGGGCCCAGTACATCTTTGATGTTGCCCTCGACGCCTCTAAACGTCTTGGTGTTCTCCGAAATTGCAAAAAGTATTTCACGCCGAACGACCTCGCAGTACAATTCGCATGTTTGGGCTGGGGCACCCAAATCACACCTCGCGTTGCTCGACCGTATTCAAAAACATGCGTTCCGACTGATTGGAGACGAGACCATCACGTCTTCTACCGATTCTCTCGAGCATCGCAGAAATGTTGGAGTACTCAGCATTTACTATCGCTACATCCATGGTAAATGCTCATTCCTACAGTCTATAATTTACCCCAAGATATTCGTCAAGCTGAACGCGCACATTGTTACACCGCTAAACCCTTGCCTTCTCGTAAATTTAGGCAGATATTCATTTCCTGAACATCAAGACTTTGGAACACATTACCAGCCAAAGTGTTTCCCAATGAGTACAACCTCCAGTGCTTCAAAAGCAATGTACACCGTCACTTTCTCTTTCTCCACCCAAATTAAATTAACTCAACTTTAGTTTTTTTTTTCTGCAATTCCTATACCGACACAGCTGTGCATTGCATTATAGGGTGACCCTTTAAGTTGTGTTCGGTTCCTTAAAAAAAGACCTCCAAATCAATTGAGTCCAAACGATCTTTTTGTGTTTTCATTACTTAAACGTTAATTCATATTATTAATTGAAGCTGGACAAGGAAGAATACAGTGTTCCATTTTATCTTAGATCATTCCGGTGTAATACATTACATTTTTTTACATTTTCAGCTAATGACAAAGCTCCTGTTTTACGTCATGCTACACTCGCTATCGATGAAGCTACACAGGCACTAACAAAAATGCGAGGTGCGAACAGCCCCAAAGAAAAAACGTAAGCGACTCAGTATAACATTAATATCACCGTTATTTTAATTCCATTTGAATTTTGTTTTAGTATTTTCTCCCGAACACTGATAGCCGCATGTAACGAGAACGATGTTACTACGGTTAGACAATTACTAGGGAAAAATAGTAATATTCCAATTAACGAATCAACGGAAGATGGGGAATCTCTTCTCTCGATGGCTTGTTCTGCTGGCTACTATGAACTAGCACAGGTAATATAATTTTCAAAGTTATTGTGAAAGCATTTTACATCTTTTCTCTCTTAATTTTCGAAAAGGTTTTGTTAGCCATGTCGGCAGCACAAGTCGAAGATAAAGGACAAAAGGAGTGTACACCATTAATGGAGGCTGCATCAGCGGGTCATGTTGATATAATCAGACTTCTGATAAGTCACAAGGCCGATGTGAATGCACAGTGTTCAACTGGAAATACGCCATTAATGTTTGCCTGTTGTGGAGGTCATGTCGATGCTGTCCGAGAACTATTGAGGAATGGTGCCAACGTAGAAGATCAAAACGAGAACGGTCACACACCTCTAATGGAAGCAGCATCTGCAGGACACGTTGAAGTTGCAAAGGTATGTATGAGGCCATAGAAAGTAAACTAAATATTATTTATGCTTTGCAAATGATTAGAATCCGAGATAAGAAGCTTGGAGTCATGGTGTTGAGTTTTTATAAAATATTATTCCGCTTTCGATTCGGTTAGTGACTTTGTTTGATCTTATCTGATGCCCGTGTTCTCGTTAAAAAAATATTTCTATTATTTTAAAATTTAATTTTATGAATTGTTTTACAGGTACTGTTGGAACATGGCGCCGGTATTAATACGCATTCGAATGAATTCAAAGAAAGCGCTTTGACACTCGCTTGCTACAAAGGACACCTGAACATGGTTCGATTTTTGTTGCAAGCTGGTGCCGACCAAGAACATAAAACCGACGAAATGCATACTGCTCTGATGGAAGCTTCAATGGACGGTCATGTTGAAGTAGCGCGACTCTTACTTGATTCAGGCGCACAAGTTAATATGCCGACCGATTCCTTCGAGTCGCCATTAACACTTGCCGCCTGCGGTGGTCATGTTGAACTCGCTACTTTATTGATTGAACGTGGTGCGAATATTGAAGAAGTGAACGATGAAGGCTATACACCATTAATGGAGGCAGCCCGAGAAGGTCACGAAGATATGGTTGCATTGTTGTTGGCTAAGGGCGCTAATATAAATGCCACTACAGAAGAAACACAAGAAACTGCATTGACATTAGCCTGTTGTGGTGGTTTCATGGAAGTGGCAGAGTTTCTAATAAAACAAGGAGCAGATTTGGAGTTAGGTGCTTCCACACCTCTAATGGAAGCCGCTCAAGAAGGCCACACAGAACTGGTACGATTTCTTCTTGAAAATGGGGCGAATGTTCATGCTCAAACCCAAACTGGTGATACGGCTTTAACGCATGCTTGTGAAAATGGTCATACAGATGCTGCGGAGGTGCTGTTGTATTACGGCGCTGAATTAGAACACGAATCAGAGGGTGGTCGCACGCCACTTATGAAAGCATGCCGAGCCGGTCATATCTGTACCGTTAAGTTTCTAATAAGTAAGGGAGCTGATGTTAATAAGCAAACAACCAGCAATGATCAAACAGCTTTATCGTTGGCTTGTGCCGGTGGACATCAACCAGTTGTTGAGCTTCTATTGAAAAGTGGAGCCGATCCGTGTCATAAGTTAAAAGATAGCAGTACTATGTTAATTGAGGCATCGAAAGGCGGACATATACGTGTAGTTGAAACGCTATTCAAGTATGAACACTTTACTCTTAATCATCAAGTCGATACTGCTTCTACAACCCTTAATAATGATGGTCATCAATTGCACACATTCAAACAATTGCAATTAAATGCACCGCCAGGTCTTCATGACGTACCCGAAGCCGTGCGTGTTTCGAATCAACAAAAATTATTCCAACAACAATTTCAATCACTCGAGTATCTTGACGATCCGCTGATCACGAGCACTCCCGACGAATATGTTATCGGACCGAATTTACGAAATTCGCAACAGCAACAACAACAGCAACAATCGAACGACCCGATTTTCAATAAAATGCGTCTGTATACGGCCGGGTTAGAGCACGGATTGGCACATGGCTCATCATCACCTGGTATTGTTAATCAGATTTTGAGTCAAACAAAACAACAGCACAGTGGCAACAATCCGAACACCGCCAATATTCAGACCAATATTAACACTTCATCGACGAATAATAACGTGAATAATACTAACAACCAAAATAACAATACGACGAATCTAACCAAGCAAAAGAGCTTGCTACGAAAAAATCGACAAGCACCTGCTCCGTTCGAATTGAATTTAACTAGTTCCGAAGCTCAGCAAGTTCGATCCCAGCCATTGGGTGAAGATGATGACGCTAATTTAAGTCCGGTAATAACATTTTCGAATATGACACCTCTAGAGGAACAGCAGGAGCAGCAACAACAACGAAAAATAATTGAAGAATTTCAAAAGGTATTGTTGTCGATGACTATTAAAAAAAAATACATTCTCTAAATAAAATCGTATTTTCCTCTATTGAATCTATAGCTGGATAGTTCATTTCAAAAGGCTAATATTCAACTGGTATGTGATGCGAACGGGCCACCGTCAACTCTCTTACCGTCAGCTTATGTTGATCTAACCACAGCACCAGGACAAGGTAATGTTTAGTGAATTAATTTTTCCTTATCGACTACACTACTTGTAGTAATTAGAAACTTTATACATACCATCTTCCAAAAAACATTGTTATGTGTGCACAGGAATTTTGAATAGTGCAGACGGCATGAATTTTGCTGCTTCTAATGGGACACCCATGATGGGTGCTAATCCTACAGGAGCTACTACCATGCAGTCAGCAACACTTGCTTCTCTTGTTTCAGGCAAGTGAAATTTTGTAATCATATTGACTTTTTATTATAATTTTTTTCAAATAATTTAAAAAAAAAAACGTATGTATTCTTTTACCATTTGAAATGCATACTTATTAAAATTATGTAGTTCTTTATTTACAATTGATAATAGTGCCCAACAATGATTGTAAGCCATAATTTTTCGAATTGATTATCTGGTGTTTGAAAAAAGCCCGCTTCGCTAGTCATTTTTATTTTATGTATTAATGAATTAATTATTCTTGCTGTAGAAAATCTTTGATTGTGCTGTCCAACAGGAATTATAAATGAGTGAAATTGAGAAATATGTTAGTTAATCTTAAGGGGTCTAAGTTTAATCTAACTATTTTTAAATTTTTCTATTGAAATTAAAGCATTATGCAATAGGATTCCCAACATATTATTTAATTCAAATGTCAAGAGGACATTTTTGCTCCAAGAGAGATATTTATTACGTCAACATATAATATTTGGATTTTGAATAATATTCAATATTTGTATTTTGGATCTAACGCCTGATACTGATCCTTTTTTGGTTCTGAGAATATAAAAGTTTACAATTGTACCTAGTCGTGCCATAAGTTCTGTCACACGTATATGGGCAATTTTTGTATAAATGAAAAAGAGTTTTTGACAAAGGAAAATATATTTTATTTTGGCATACTAATGGAAGTAAAATAAGCAACAAATTATTCAAAGTGGCCGCCTTTAGCCTTAACACAGCTCTTTAATCTGTTGGGCCAGTCATCGATAGCAGTACGCACTGTTTCTAGCGGAAAATTAGCTACTGCTTCTGTCAAAGATCGCTTAAGGCTCTCGATATTTGGGTGTCGTCTCGTGCACACCATGGACTCTAACTCCGCCCACAGTTTGTAGTCCAGGGGATTCAAATCTGGGCTCCCAGAAGGCCATTCCGTCGCCCTTATAAACTGTGGAATATTGGTTTCCAACCACGCTTGTGTGGTTCGAGCTTTGTGGGCTGGCGCAGAATCTTGCTGGAAAACCCAATGTCGATTGTTGAATAGCGTAGAGTTCAGCGGCTTCACACATCCCTCCAGGATGTCCGTTTGATAATTTTTCGCTGCAGTTTTTACGCCTTTTTAGCAAAAATGAAGCTCGGTGACCCCTTCGTAGCTGACACCCCACCATACCATGACTGATGCTGGATGATGTCCTCGCTGTACCCTAGTGGCAACTTCTCGGGCTTCTATGGAGCTGTGGGTATACACCTTATCATTTTGGCGGTTGAAATGTTCCTCCACCGTAAAAATTTTTTCATCGGTAAATAAAATTTCTCGATGTTTGTTGTTGCCGTACCGCCGAAGGAGCTCTTTCGATCTGGTGCTCCTAATTTGCTTCAACTGCTCAGTCAGCAAATGTCCCGTTGATCGTCGAAAGGCACTCATCCCGAGGTCAGATTTTATGATGCGAGACATACTTCGGGTGGAGATGTTCATCTCTCGAGCCATGATTCGTTGTTTACGAAGCGGATTTCGACGAATTCGACTCTCGACCGCTTTGATGGCAGCAGAAGAACGTACATCACGCGGACGTCCAGAACGAGGTCGATCTTCAATAGTCTGGATCGCGTTATATCTCTGGATCGCACGATACACAAATCTTTGCGTTATTTTTAACGGGCACAACAACTTGAAAATTTCACTCGCGGATTTTCCACACTTATGTAGTGCAATCACTGCAGTTCGGTTTTCTATTACAGCCCATTCCATCTTCACACGTTAACGAACACACTTTAAATGACCATCAACTGTCAACAACATTATGACGTTTATAAAACTGGCCGATATTGAAATGTCACTCATAAAATAAAGTTGTTGCCAATGTGAGAAATTATGTGGCAGAACTTATGGCAGGACTAGGTATAAATAGCTCTTTTTATATCCGATTTATGAGAATAATCTTTTTTTTAAGCTTTTTAATTAGAAAATTATGTTTATTAATTTCAAAAATAAAAGTTTCTAATCTCCTATCCAATATCTATTAGCCTAGGTTTAATTTTTCATTCTTATAATCTATTTAAGATCCTAATTTGATTAAATATTAATCACAAATTGATGAAATATGAATCATCCTTTTAATGGATTAGTTCGGGTTTTTTTTTCACATTAGATACATTTTCATTATTTTTTGGTGCAAAATATTAAATTGCCTCTAGATCCTGATGCTATTGAAACATTTTTTTTTTGATTAACAGGATACGGTTATCTCATATGATGCAAAAAAAAATGTTCACTAGTTTTCTGCTAATGAATATTTTTTCGGGAATGCTGGTCTAGCTGATTTAAAAAAAAAATCATTCCACTTTTTCGATAAGATCATTTTACATCCAAACCTTCTTCCATACATAATGGAAATAGCTCATAAACAATTAACAACGCATTCAAATAACGAGCCACATCTTTTGCAGAGGTTGTAGTTAAGGCGCCATACAATATCTCTAATAAATCAGTGAAATTCGAATTTATTGCTTGGAGATCTAAACGAAGCAAAAGAATGAAGATTAAAAAAATTTCCTTTTACAACGACGTACATATATGAATATTCTCCTGTTCCGAAAATGACAATGTATATGGAAAAGCCAATAATATAACAAGGTTAACTGAATAAATAAAAATCAAGTCATTTAGTTGGTTTGCACTAACTAATTGGCTTTTACCACCAACGATTTTGTGACACTGATTTAGAATTTTGGCTTTCCACAAATAAATAGAATAAAGTTTATCTTAAAACAAACAACCCCAGTCACGTTTAATTCACTGCAAAGTTGAATTAAACAAGTTAAACCCTTTCGCGATATGCAATGTAAAGTTTTTTTTTTTATTTTATCATAATACAAATACGAAATATTAACACTAATCTGTAGTAAATTAGGGGTCTTTTTACTATTTCAAATTAAAAAGAAATCATTTTGAATAAAGTAAAAAATAATGATGAAAGTTATTCTAAGATTCAAATCGAAGAAGAGTTGGTAACTTTATTTAATTTCATAAGAGTACCATTTTATTCATCGAAATCCTAAAGTCTTGACAAAAATATTTCATAAAAATACTACGTTTACTACACATACAATATGTAAATGTTTTAATTGGTCAAAGCTCATTTTTGTATATAATTAACTCTGTTAAAGCAAAAATAATATAAATGTCACCCTTTACTCTATGCATTGTATGTAAATGTTTACAAAATTAATCGAAAACATTTCGTAAACTTATACAGGAGCTAATAAGGCGGGAGATCCAAATAATTCCTTTTTGCTTGCTACCGCAACTTTGCCAACTATACAAACATCAGTCACACCATCAACAGCATCAGGAGTTGGTTCGATTCATCCACATCAGCTTTTTACAACAGTTCAACCAAATGCTGCTACTGCCAGCACTGTATCAGCTGCTTCGTCAACCACTCAAGCAACACCCACTCAAATTACGACACCATCCGAAGTATCCCAAAGTACAGCTATAAGTGATCGGCCGAAAGTTAAACCTGTTTCGAAGAAGGATGGAAAGAACTTAAGAAAAGCCGCAACTGTTCTCCAGCAAAACCAAATGGTGTCCATCTATAACAATTTAGTAATAAACATTTCATTTCGAAGTGTTGGCCAAGATTTTACTAAATAAAAAAATCTCTATACGCAGCCATTGCTTCTAACTACTGAGCCGAGTTATCAATCGCATCACCAACCCACAAGTAATGCTCCAACCGTTCTAGCTACCGTTGCCGGTGGTATAATGGCAAATGCCCATCATATTCTTAATCCGCCATCTCAATCGAATGTTACTAGCGAACAGACCATAACTACTTCGATATTGCACCCGAGACAAATACAATCATCTTACGATATTAAACAGCATGAAGATATCTACGGGAATATCATTAGCGAAATGATGGCTTCTTCGGCAACTACATCTTCGTCGTCTAGCTCGGATTCTGCAGCATCTTCTACGACTGACCACGAAGATCAGCTGAACAAACTGGCAATAAATTGCCAGTGGAATCGCAAAGTTTTACAAATGGTTGCTCAGATGCCAAATTATCCACTGCAAATAGCTCAACGCTTGATCGATCAACCTAAATCACCATCGGAAACTCCGCCCTTAGGCGATGATGATAACGAAATCGAAAACGAAAACAAAACTCCTGATTCACCTACTAAAACGACTAGTAAGTGTGCGCATAAAAAAGTATATTTTTATAAACCAAAAAAAATATATGCATATAATTCTGATGTGATATTCAAAAAAAAAAATTTCCTTTATTTGTATTTTTATTTCTGTGCGTGCTTGCCGTTCTATAGCAAATTTTATTCTCGAAGATTCTGACTATGTCGATCTACCGCGCGTTTTTCACGAAGCTGCCGTTCATGAATTTCGAACTGATTTAAATGCATCGGAAATCGTTCAAGTTCTTCAGCCCATTTCGAATTTGATTCCTCATAAATCAGGACCTCTTAATAATGTTCAGCGACAGCTTAGTATTCAACAACCAGACAAATCACAACTTGGCCAGGGTACTATTAGAATTTTTGGATAATTGTAGCGTTTGCATTTTATCATGGTTTCTTTTCAGGCACTTACATAACCCAGGACGAACATTTCCATATGTTTCCTGTCGAAGATTCCGATGGCGAAGCGATGGGTGATTGCGGAATTTATCCGGCCCTAGGTGAATCACTCGAATCCTTTAGTGCTGAAGACGAAGTGAATCGAGAGCAAATCTGTAGCTACGAGCTAGGTTTAAGCGATTGTATGGAAGAAATATTGAATGTTTTCCAAGGCGATCCAACACTTCAGGTAAATATTTTATAAAAATTAATTCATTTCTTATTCATTACGTAGAGCTTGTGTTTTGTGTGAATTTTGATGATTTACAATTAGAATTTAATTTTAAAGGAAATTGCGACGAATCTTAACTGCCCGGAGTTCGCGGAGTACGGCATGCAAGCGCTTTGCAAAAATCGATGGACCGGTACATGGATTCCGCCACCACAACAATCTCAAGAAGCAGACATTTTGCGAGGAAACTTCTGCTTAAGCGATGATCCAAACGATCAGCGACAAGCAAATGAGATAATTTTGAACGAGAAACTCATGCAACAAATGCAAAATCGTTTTTCGGTTGAAGAAATGCAAATTATTAATCAATATCAAAATCAGCAACCAACATTATCGTTAATACCGACATCAGAGCTGGAACAACAATCGCCCAACATTGGAATCCAGTCACTGCCAGCCCAAACGGGCATAATTCAAACACACAACACATCTCAATCGAATGCCACAAATAATCCATCAAACATCTCATCATCGTTAGTTCAAGCAGCCTCTACTGGTATTCAACAATCCCAGCAAATTTTACAGCAACAACAACAAGCACAAGCTTTATCTGGTGACGCCCAACAGCAGACAAAATTTGTGTTCAATGTTGACACAGACAAACCATCTCAATCACTTCAATTGTTATTCCAATTACCACCAGTACAAGGACAAACACAATCGCCTCAGCAAGCAGCCGCTGCTATTTCAGCCCAGCAACAGCAGCACCAGCAGCAACAGCAACAGATTGGTGGTGCATCAGCAAATCTCCCTCAAGTCGCTAATGCTGTTCGTCATCATGTTCAAACTCAACTATCCCAGCAGCAACAAATTCAGCAACTTCAACACTGTGCACAACATTCACAGGCAAGAAAATATTTTGTTGAAAATGTTGGCAATTACTAGATTTTTTTTTTAACTACAATATAGCAAGTTCAAGTTGCTACACAAACACAGCAACAGCCAGCACCAGGGTATGGTCCCGGAGTCACATCTCAATTTTGCGCTTCGAATACAACATCAATAGCTGATGGAAATTTTGTTTCCGAGCAAGGTGCAACTCTGGTCAAACCGACAGGCGCCGCTGCAACTGGAGCAGCCAAAAAAACTGCTGAAAAAATCTCCCGAAAAGACCGAAATAAATATACTGTGATGCGTCAAGCGCCAGCTGGCAGCCAAGGTAAAACATTGTGAAACGTTGTAATTGATTTTAACTATATTTATTTATATGTAATGTTTAGCTAACACCACTCAGCAATATACACCCCAAGGAACAACACCGGGCGCTGATAAAACAATAGACGTTGATTCGGAAACTGATTCGAATCATGACACAGCTCTAACATTAGCTTGTGCCGGAGGGCATGAAGAATTAGTTGATTTGCTAATTAACCGGGGAGCCAATATTGAACATCGTGATAAAAAAGGTTTCACTCCTTTGATCCTCGCTGCAACTGCCGGCCACGAGAAAGTGGTAGACATTCTATTGAAGCATAACGCTGATTTGGAAGCACAATCAGAACGTACTAAAGATACGCCGTTATCGTTGGCATGTTCAGGTGGACGATATGAAGTCGTGGAGCTTCTACTTAACGTAGGTTCGAATAAGGAACATAGGAACGTATCCGACTATACACCACTCAGTTTGGCTGCAAGCGGTGGTTATGTTAATATTATTAAACTGCTTTTAAGTCATGGAGCTGAAATCAATTCACGTACCGGTAGCAAACTGGGAATATCGCCTCTAATGTTAGCGGCTATGAACGGTCATACAGCTGCTGTGAAATTACTACTTGATATGGGATCCGATATTAACGCCCAAATCGAGACAAACCGAAATACTGCTTTGACCCTTGCTTGCTTTCAAGGTCGTCATGAAGTGGTAAGTCTTTTATTGGATCGAAAAGCCAACGTTGAACATCGTGCGAAAACTGGACTTACTCCTTTGATGGAAGCTGCTTCGGGTGGTTATATTGAGGTAAATTCACGAAAACTTTACAATTTATACGAAATTTGTACATGTTTTTTCATTTTAAATAGGTTGGACGAGTTTTGCTTGATAAGGGTGCCGATGTTAACGCTGCCCCTGTACCAACGTCTCGTGATACAGCTCTGACAATTGCTGCTGACAAAGGTCACTTAAAGTTTGTAGAATTGTTACTATCGCGCGGTGCGGCCGTAGAAGTTAAAAATCGAAAAGGCAATTCACCGTTGTGGTTGGCTGCACATGGAGGTCATTTAGCTGTGGTTGAAGTACTAAATACACATGGTGCGGACATTGACTCGCAGGATAATCGTCGCGTTTCTTGCTTAATGGCAGCGTTTCGCAAGGGTCACACTAAAGTTGTCAAGTGGATGGTTCAACATGTTACGCAATTCCCGTCCGATCAGGAAATGACTAGATACATTAACACTGTCGCTGTTTCTGATAAGGAACTGTTAGAAAAATGTTACGACTGTGTTAAGATTATCCGAGCAGCGAAAGAGGCTCAAGCCGTTAAGGCCAATAAGAACGCATCTATATTACTCGAAGAGTTAGATATGGAACGTACTCGCGAAGAAAGTAGACGAGCTGCAGCTGCTAGGCGTAGAGAACGAAAGAAGAAGAAGAAGTTGGAAAAGAAAGAGGAGAAACGTAAGATGATGGAAGGTAACAACACCGAACCTAGTATTGATAAAGAGTCGGAGAAGGATGAAGACAGTGATAAAGAAGAGGAAGACGAAACCGCCGAATCGAATCAAAATCATGATCGAGAAGAAGGAGACTCTGGAATTGATCAGGGTTCATGTTCGAGTACTGATATGAAAGCCGCTAATGCGCAGGTCGATAAGAATAACAAATCAAAAAATAAAAAGAAACCGAAAAATCAAAATAATCAATCAGCTCCTGCTGCTGCGGCTGCCGTTGCTGCTACTACAACTGCTTCAGTTCCTGTGGCTGGCAGTAGTAATCGAGGTTCCAGCAGCCCTGTATTAGTTCAAGCCGAAGAACGAGTACTACCACCGCCAGCCAAGAAAAAAGAAGAAGTAAATAATAATAAAAGTAAGAAAGAGCAACTACCTGCCAATGCCAAAAACGATGTTAAGAAACCCATTGAAAAACCATCCGAAAGCGTGGTCAAGAAGGAAGAACCCAAAAAGAGAGAAGCATCTAGTAAAGATGTAGCTATTAAAAATAAAGAGAAGGAAAAGGAGAATGTGGCACCAAAGGAGGAAGTTGTTAGCAGACCACCCAAATCTGTCGAAAAGAAGCCAGAAAATGTTGCTGCACCAGCCCACATACAGAAACAAATCCTAAATCAAGATGCTCCTACAGTTATCGTGCCTGCATCTGCAGCAGCTCCAACTACCAACCGAAAGTCATTAATATTTTCAGCGAGACACCCCGTCGACAACTCTGGAAAACAAGTTCCAGTTGGCACAAAACGCGGAGAAGATGGCTGGAAAGAAGTTGTACGGAAGAGTTCAATTCAACAGCAAACCGTTACAACGCCTTCAACCCTTCCCGAAATGACTTGCAAGAAAGTTCAAGTTCCTGTACATGCCATTTCTCGCGTGATTGGTCGTGCTGGAAGCAATATTAACGCAATCCGTGCATCGACTGGTGCCCACATTGAAGTTGAGAAACAAGGCAAGGCTCAAAACGATAGATGCATCACAATTAAGGGCTTGTCAGATGCAACTAAACAGGCACATATGCTCATTACTGCGTTAATTAAAGATCCAGACGTTGATATTTTGCAAATGTTACCACGACCGAATATCACTTCGAAACCATCACCAGTTGTGGTTAACTCATGGGACAAAAATAGTAATCCACTCCTGGTCGTGTTCACTTCAGATAGTTCTACTTCAGTTTCAAGCTCCTCGTCACAGAAAAGTGGAAAATCTATTCAATCTTCTTCGTCTGCCGGTGGAAAAGTGACAACAACGCTAACTTCAATTGGTAGTGGTAAATCAGTTTCAACTTCTTCATCTCGTACTCCAGGTTCAAAGCAGGGCTTTATTCCGCCTACTCAAAGCTCGCGAGCAGCAACTACAACATCGTCGTCGACAGGAGGTTCACGGCCAATGGGTGGTGACAAATCTTCTAGCCAAAGTCGGGTATCAAATTCATCGACCAGCGTTTTCCAGTCTTTGGACTCATTGAATAGTGGCACCAAAACGACGATGTCCTATACCAATGCAATCATGTCATTGAAGAATGCTGGCCCGAAGCCCACGCCAACTTCGACGAGTCAGCATGTTCCACAACCAGCCGGAACATTTGCCTCGAAACTTAGTACGAGTGGAGAGAAGAAACCAATTCAACCACCAAACCAAACATCCACTGCACAAGGGTCTTCTTCGCATACCAACAAGACATCCTCGTTCACATCGTCAGATGATTATATGTTCTATAGTAATATTCCACCAGTTGGAAGTCGAAAATCTAACTTTATGTCAAAAAGTTTTTCAATGAAACCAAATCTTTCATCCACGTTTACATCGTCAACCGATACAACTACAAATACTTCAACCAGTACAGCTCGTTCCATCACTCCAATCGGGCCTCCTCCTGCAAACCGAAATATATCTTCACCGTCCCTTCAACAAATCCCTCACAGCACTAACAGTAACTGTAATATGTCGGAAGCAGCTACCACATCATCAACCGCAACATTGTCTGCCACTTCTACAGCAATGCCTATCCAACCTCCTGGAATACCTCAATTACAAAATAAAATCAGTCATGAGTATTCGTTATTTAACAGCTCGTATAACAATCAATGGGATTCGAAGCAGATGTACGATCCAGGAGCAAATGACTCACTACCAAAAGCTGATGCATCTAAAGCTCCTGGCTACAATCGCGGCAATGTCATGAGCTCACCAGTTAGCTCAAAAACTTCTAGTAACTCGACTACACCACCAGGAAGTTCTGCTCAAACTCCGGGTCAACCGCAGCACTTGAACATTCTACCAGTATCGGCAGTTTCAGCTACATCACCAGGCTCCTCCCATTCTGTTGCATCTCAACCTGGAACATCATCGCAGGTCGCTCCCGAAGTGTATACAACTGCTGCGAACGATTTGAATTCCGTTTTGAAAACCGCAAGTCAGCCACCGATTCCACCGCCCCCAGCAAGTGGCCTGGCTATACAACGACCAATAATGAACAGTTCGATTCAAAATCGTAACGTAACATCACAGATTGACAACTACGGTCCTATTGGATCGAGTTCTATGCGTGATCAAAATCAACCAACATCTAGAAATTATTTCGAGCAAATTACTAACCAAAATTTGAATCAACAGCATTCAATGTCCTATCCAGATCCCATGCCTCAGCAATACCATCAACACATGGGTGTTAATCAAAATAATCCGCTACAGTTGTCGCGGCTGAATCCCCGGGCATCGGTATTCTCACAGCAGAATAAATCCTCGCAACAGCAGCTCGGAGGCATGTTCCATCAAAGTGCAACTAACATCGGTTTAAATAGTTACCAAAAAATGCCTATCGGTTCTCAAAATAATATACAGCCGTATAATCAGCCACCGGGTCGACCGCAATCTCAGCCTCAAGCTGGCTCGAACGCACGTTGGTTCGCGAACGAGTACGGTTACGGCATGCCATCGTCGCGCGATATGTTAAATCTTGAAAACGGCTTGCCTTTGGGCTCCGGCTCACCGGCCATGTCGCCAAACAATCCTCAACAGCAGCCACAAGTCAATGGTATTCTAGCGCAGCAGCAAAATCAACCACCACCGTTAAACGACGATAGTCGAAAAATGCCGCGCCCCATTGGCACCGAGCGTGCTAGTTGGAAATACAATAACTATCCGAATATGAATCAAATTGAACCGGATCCAAGCACCGGTACAGGCCCAATTCCACCATGGATGATGGACAAATCTCAAACTCAACCGATGCAACAGACCTGGCCGAAATCACATCAGCGATTTTATGTTGGCGACATGCATCAACAAGATCATTTTCATGTAAGTACATAATATAATTTAATCAGCAAATCAATTTTGTAAATTCTTGTAATAGAATTTAATCATAGTATTCGTGTAAAGATCGATTTTTATTATTCCCGTATTGTATGTATGATAGAGACAAATGTGAACGTATAGGCAAATTATAAGAATATTTGATATATAGATTTGATACCAGTACCTCAAGTCGAAGAGATCTTACCAAGATAAGGATCTCTATCTTGGTAAGATCTCTTCGATTTGAACTCTTCCATGTGTGAACAATTGCGAAAAAGATTTTTTTATATTATTCAAAGAACATTGTGACCAAAAAGTATTCAGAGTTTGTAAATAAAACGCAAAATATTTAAGTAATTGTCAATATTTATTTTGTCGCCTCCAAATTAATCTACATTAGATGCAACACACATATACCAGCGTTTTTTCCAGTCCTCGAAACACTTTTCATAAGCACTTTTTTGGTATGGCCTCCAGCTCCTTCGGCGAACTTTGTTTTATATCCGCGATTGACTAAATATGGGTTCCACGGAGCGGTAATTTCACTTTTGGGAATAGGAAAAAGTCACTATACGGTGGTTGATTGATGAAACTTGTTGCCTTAAATTCGGTCACAATTGAGGGTCAATGCGATGGCATCATGGAAAATCCATGAATTTTCCTTCCATAATTCCTGCCGATTTTTCGGATTTGCTCATGCAAACGCCTCAATACAGTCAAATAGTGCTGTTGTGTTGACTGCATAAATAGTTTTTTAGCAGTTTGATCGACCGAGAAAATAAAAACGAAAAATTTAGATTTTTTTTGAGATAATAGTTTATTACTGTCCGACGGCAATGGCGGTTGATAAGCAAGTGAGCGAGTCAGAGAGGCAGAGCAGGTACGAAACCTCTTCTAATTCTGTATTGAGGGAGTCCGTTCAGGTTCTACGACTCTGACACTAGCCAAACATTTACGTAAAGCTAAGAACATACCGGCCCCCTTGAAAGGCAACGGTCTTTCGAAAGTGAACAATTCAATAATAAATTCAATCTGATATAGTTAACTTTAGAAAATTAACAGGAAACAAAATGTCAATAAAATATAAAATGAAAAAGTAATCGAAAGTATAATGAAAATTTAGGCATTAAATTAATTTTAATCCTTTGGTGCAGCGGACGAAAAATTATCTTTGTCTATTGGTAGCACCGCTATTTTGGCGACCGGCCGCTTGATGATTCCATTTTTAGTTTCTGCTGATATAACTCGAACTAGTTTGTCTGCGCCCTCGTGCAGTTCAATGATCCTCGCCATAATCCACTTGAAGGTCGGAGCACCATCTTCCTTTATGAGTACGAGATCACCAATTTGAACGTTTGGTTCAGCGCGTAACCATTTGTTCCTGCATTGCATAGTATGTAGGTAGTCTCACTGCCACCTATCCCAAAAACGCTGAAGCATATGCTGAATTCTTTGGTAATGCGATAAACGGTTAAAGTTGTTATTGAACTTGACTTCCGGAAGAGACGTTAGTGGTCCTCCAGTTAAAAAATGACCTGGCGTTAACGGTTGCAAGTCATTCGGATCATTCGACATCGGTGATATAGGACGGGAGTTCATCATAGCCTCTATTTGGCAGATCAGGGTGTTCATTTCATCATAAGTAAATGAAAAATTTGACATGCTAGCGGTAACCGTTTGAATGTGTTGTTTGGCAATTTTGACGGCAGCCTCCCACAGACCTCCAAAATGTGGCGGTGTGAAGTGCCATGAGATTCCTTCTGACAAAGCGAACTCCTGTAAGGCCTTGCTATGGCACGAGGAGAGGAGATTCCGACGAATATCTTCGAGTTCATTTTTGGAGCCGACGAAGTCGGTCGCGTTGTCAGAATAGATTTTTAAACATTTTCCTCGACGTGAAATAAAACGGCGTAGCGCACTTAAAAAGGCATTCGTAGTCAAGTCTGGTACGAGCTCCATATGAACGGCCTTGGTAGTGAAGCAGACAAAAACTGCAACATACCCTTTAGTGGGAGGACGTCCACGAATTCGTTGCGTGATGTAGATTGGTCCACAATAGTCGACGCCAGTTATCGAAAATGGGGGAGCTGGTCGTGCACGATCAGCAATCTGATCAGCCATCATCTGGGAAGCGAGAGTTGGGCGTGACCGGAAACAAATAATGCAACGTCTCAATACTTTGCTAACTGCTCTGGTGCCGTCTATGAGCCAAAATCGATGTCTGATTGCGCTGAGAGTAGATTGACAGCCAGCGTGATGATTCTTCACGTGATAATGTTGTATGAGTGATTCAGTGAAAGGATGGGCCTGAGGCAGAAGTATTTGGTGCTCGGCATCAAACTGTAGCGACGAATGACGCAAGCGGCCTCCTACACGAATGATGTTCTCCGCGTCCATGAATGGATTTAGTCGTAAAATGCGACTGGAGGAAGTTACTTTCTTTCCCGATTTGAGCACTTTATAGTCTTCAGCGAAGTAAACGATTTGAATGTTACGTACAATGGATAGAGCAGCATCGAATTCCATCGGGGATATTGAATCAGCTTGTGTAGGACGCTTCAGGTTGATAAATCGACGGACATAACAGAATACCAGCACCGTTCGGAAGTAGTTATTTACGTATCTGCAACTCTGCGTTAGGTCTGTGTAATTTGAAGCTGTATTCGAACAAACGAAGGAAAAATGTACAGCCTTTCTTTCGGGAGTCTCTGCCTTTTCTGTTATTTTGAGCTGCGGCCAAAATTCTGGCTCAGTGATCAAGAAGTCCGGACCATTAAACCAAAGTTTGTTATTGATCAGATCCTTTGGAAGGCAGCCGCGAGAGATGATGTCAGCTGGGTTGAGTCTGGTTGGAACGTGATTCCATGCAGATGAGTCTGTTAAGGATTGAATTTTCGAGATCCTATTTGTAACGAATATAGGCCACCACCGGCGTCCCCTTGATTTGATCCAAGATAATGCAATTGTAGAATCGCTCCAGTAAAATGTGGTATCGATGTCAATGTTCATTGTTGCCTTTACTTTCTGTATTAGTTCCGCCAATAAAAGAGAAGCACACAGCTCCAGCCGTGCGAGCGACTGGGAGCGTAATGGTGATACCCTGGATTTTGCACAAAGGAGTTGAACTCTAATATTATCAATGCAACCGCTCCGTAAATAGACGCAAGCCCCATATGCCTTTAAACTGGCATCACAAAAGCCATGAATTTGGGTACTCGAACTTGATGTTGTTGCTATGCGAGGGATGCGAATTTCGTTGAGTTAATGCATTTGTTCTTGAAACTTCATCCATTGGCAATGTAGCGCCTGCGGAAGACTCTCGTCCCAATCCAATTTTGTGGTCCAAAGAAACTGGAGAAAGATCTTGGGCACTGACTATGGCGGGGTTTATGAATCCGAGCGGATCAAAAAGTCTAGCGATTTGCGAGAGAACGATTCGTTTTGTCATTCTATCTTTGGAGCCGCTCTGCAAGTCCTTGGTATGAAACATGAATTCGTCAGCTATCGGGCTCCACAGGAGGCCGAGCGCCTTTATGACAGTGTTATCGTTGATACAAATGCAGCTTTCTTTATCTTCCTTCGGTATGTCGGCCAGTACTTCACCGTTATTCGAACACCATTTTCTAAGTGAAAATAAGCCTGATGTTAAGAGTTGTGTTACCTCGCTTTTTATAATAGCGAGTGCAAAAAGAGAATTGGCCCCACACATCAAGTTGTCCACATAAAAGCTGTTGAGGACATGATGGGAGCCGATTGGGAAATTTGCTGCTTCTTCTCTCGCTAGCTGGTTCATACTGCGAATGGCAAGAAACGCTGCGGAGGCTGTTCCGTAAGTCACTGTTGATAATCTGTATACCTTGATGGGTGAATCTGCGTTGTCACGCCAAAGGATGCACTGCATGTTACTGTCTGGAGGATCAATTCGAATTTGACGGTACATCTTAACTATGTCAGCGGTCAAGGCATAGGCGAATAAACGAAAACGAATAATTATTGAAAATAAATCATCTTGTACGGTCGGTCCTACCATAAGTATACTGTTAAGGGATTTTCCGGTCGTCGTTTTGCAAGAACCGTCAAAAACGACGCGCAACTTAGTCGTAGAGCTATCTGCCTTAATTACAGGGTGATGTGGCAGGAAATACGTTGGTGATTCTGTGTGGTTATCTATTTCTTCCATGTGCTTGAGTTCTAATAACTCCTTTATGAACTGGACGTACTCTCGCTTAAGATCAGGGGAACCTGCCAACTTCCTTTCCATGTTATAGAATCGCCGACTTGGCGTTTGATGTCAAATCAATATTTGCTTTGGTCAAGTTGTTATGCGCACTTTTCACCCGATCGAGGAATACTACGAGGCGTCGAGGCTATCGCGATTTTGCTCGGTTGGCTGCGATTCAGGCGACGACATAAAGTCCTCCGCAGCCTTACATATTTTCGTTACCTGGCCGCGATAAACCGATCTTAGAGAACTCATTATGACATACAAGAACCGAAATGTTGTAAATTATTCTGATAGTGTGGTGGTAAATGTCATTCGAAAAGGAGACGACGATGCACGCGTGGTGAACTGTATATTTTCGATAGAATACGACGGCACACGCGTTATGAACTGTGTAACTATTCTCGAGAGTCCGAAAATGCGAGCTGACGAGGCGATGCGAAAGGAAGACTACGGAACACGCGTTATGAGCTGTGTATGTATTCTCGAGAGCCCGAAAATGCAAGGTAACGAGACGATTCGACGAGAGGGCGGCAGTACACGCGTTGTATGTGTTTTCGCTAGCCCGAAAAATGCGAACTAACGAAGCGATGCGAAAAGAAGACTACGGCACACGCGTTGCTAACTGTAGCTCGAATGTTGTATGCCGGTATGTAAAGAAGTGCGAAAAACGAAACTCACTGGCTATCTAAAGGTCCCGGGTTTCGGCACCATGTTGTGTTGACTGCATAAATAGTTTTTTAGCAGTTTGATCGACCGAGAAAATAAAAACGAAAAATTTAGTTTTTTTTTTGAGATTATAGTTTATTACTGTCCGACGGCATTGGCGGTTGATAAGCAAGTGAGCGAGTCAGAGAGGCAGAGCAGGTACGAAACCTCTTCTAATTCTGTATTGAGGGAGTCCGTTCAGGTTCTGCGACTCTTGAAACTAGTCAAACATTTACGTAAAGCTAAGAACAAGTGCTCCTTATTAACCGTCTGTCCGTCCGGAACGAATTCATGAAGGATTAAATCTCGAATATAGAAGAAAACCATCAAACAGCATCGTCTCGATTTTTGAGCGGCTTTGGCGTAGTTTTTTGGTTTCGGCTCATTTTTTTTTCCTTCATTCCGATGATTGTTGACTTGTTTGCATGTCAAACGATTTCATTGCCGCCTTTAGAGATAATGGCTTAATAAATGAAATACCTATATATATATTAGTCCCCGTTTCTATGTCATCTTATATCCTTATTTGTTTAATTTAAAATGGTATTACATATACTCATAAAAAATATTCCAGCTCCACTTTTTCATCGAAATACCTTTTATTTTTTGCTTGTTAACTGAAAATGTGCTTCTTGTTTCGTATAGTTACCCATGGACTATCACAATGCAGTTCCACCCCCAGCAGTTAACCCAGCATTAAATTTAATGCCAACTCTACAGTATCATCATTTCATCGGTCATGCTGGTGATATGCCGCCAATGCCAGAAAAAATTGAGCTCTGGGAGCACGATAAGCATGTAAGTCAAGTCAATATATTTTACAAAGAGTAATCTGCGTTATTTTTTCGTGTTGTTTTCAACAAATGCAAATAAATCAAATCTACATTTGTGTAGTTTCTTTTTATTTTAACTATACACTGTGAAAATATTCACCAAACAAACAACACACATTAAATTATTAATTTTCTTGAACTATACATTTTCTTCTCTTCCTTTGTTATTTGCAGGGATGGTCAACAAACTGGACTAACTAAATAAACAAATTCAGATCGCAGCAAAAACAAAAATCATGTCTAGATCCATAGATACCCCACAAAATGCAACCATATTATTGTAGTCACAACTTACTACTTTTGTGTATGTGTGTGTGTTTAGTAAAAAAAAATCAATAATTCAGAAAAAAAAAACTATCTCTCCCATCCTTATAGATATTTCTTATTTTCACTGTTTTCAATTTATAATTTTTTTTTTTCATTATCTAATTGAAATATTGATATTATTTACTTACTATTTATTTCTTTTCTTTTTTGCGTTTATATAAAATTTTCGCGGATTTCAGAAGTATAATGAAAAGAAAGAAGAATATTTTTGTTCTATAAGAAAACAAATTATGTACACATAAAAACAATATTACATAAATATAAACAAGTTAAAGGAAAAAAGTTTATGTCCAGAATCTGAATTCTTAATTTACAACACGGAAAACAAAACATGATTTATGTAACAAAATTTAAGTAAAATTTTTTTTTTAGTTTTTCCATTGGTCTATTTTTACATTTTCGTTTATTATAAATTTTTTTTATTGTGTATATGTCGTATTTTTTAGCCTGGGATGATGACATGAATTAGCTAACAACCTGAAATTCGTTGTGTTAACAAAATGAAATAATCGCAGATATAAATGAAAACAAAATTATGGAATACACAGTATGCATTACGGAATCAGTTTTTACATACCGGGTACGGTTGGTTGTGCGATACTCCTTAAACTATTTACATGTTGAAAAATTTAAAAAAAAAATTCATAAAATAGATTCATGATCGACTTTTTAACGGACTGTAGTTATCTCATTGTATTAATTTCCTTTAAAAAACAGCTTTGCGAATTTCGTAGTAGTAAAAATGAAACAATAATTATTAAAAAAAAAAAAACATTAACTTATCCACCTCCCACTTTTGATTGAAAAATTATTAAAACAAACATTAAAATAAATAATTAAAAGTAGTAGACATAATATAAAGATGCTATTCAATGGGTTGAAATATAAATAAAAACGCGTATATACAAATTAATTAAACATTAAAAAACTAAAAATATGAAACATAGATTTAAATAAGAAAAATAAATAACGTAAAGCACACACACATTATAAAAGATGAAAAAAAAATGTTTAGATTCAAATTGATAGTTGCTAAAAAATAACACGAATAAGAAAACAAAACGAAATTATTTAAATCATAATTTACTACAAAGAACGAAAATAACTGCTTGATGTTGATAAATTTAAAAAAAATGCAATCTGCTGATTTTTATCATGTCATTATTTTCTCCAATAGGTTTTTTTTAATGTTTTGAAACTGTAGGCTGCTGTTTTATGCTTTAATACAAATATTTATCTCAAGTATTGTTCAGACTAGATTTTTTTTTTAAATAGTAAGAGAAAAAGGGTATTTCTGGTTTGTTTTCTTTTTACATTTTATCATTTCATTCACAAAAATTGAAAACACTATAAATATACATAATTGAAAATTGTCCGAAGTTAGATATGCGGTTTAATTATAAAAAAAGAAATCGATGTAGATGATAGTTTTTTGGGCAATTCCGCTCATGTACAGATTTTTTTTTGTTAGTTATCTTGCTTCAAGGATTCATGGCGAGTAAAAAAAATATATATAGGTATATAAACGGTAGATAAAATTAAAAAGATAATATTGGAACAGTGTGGTGTTCTCTATTTAATTTTATTGCATGCGTACGTTTCATTCACGTGTGATCGCTTAAAATCGATGACTTATCGTAGATTCTGTTATCTTACATCTACGACAATAAAAAGAAAATTTGTTGTGGATTATTCCATTTTAAGATTAAACATATATAATTGGTTATTGGTTCAATTTTCGATACAATAACGTATTTCAAATGTATTGGTAATATTTTGGGCTATATAGTTACATTTACAATTTGAAGTAGTTTTTCGAAAAATTTCATTTATCTTGTCGTTTTTCGTCATTATATATTCTATTTAATTTTTTAACATAAATTTTATATATTACAGCTTGTAAATTTTCGAATTTTTGAAATGTATTTTAGTTTGGGCGCTAAGATATATTTCTTTTATTTCTAGAATTTAAGCAGTGATTGAAAAGGCAAACCTCCTCCCAATGTTTTTTTTTGCGTATCTAGGAGTTCTATTCAAATTATATGCATTACGCTTAAAACTATTTTTGCTATCTAAACAAAAAAGAATTTCAATTCAAAATGCGTCCGTATTCAAAATGATTTCAATATACATATATACATACAAAATGCGAATGTTGTTTTGATTAATTTTTAAATAAAAAAAAACTGAAAAAAAAAAATTTTAAGGATGTTTAAAAATAAAATACCATCAGAACACACATTCATAATTTCAAATTATTGAACACGTTAAACAAAACTAAGAAAAAAAGAAAACAGCATAATAAACTGCTATTATTGTTGTTTTGTAAAACAAAAGTTTTTTTTTATGATTTCATGCGGAAGAAATATTAAAAAAAAAATTAAAATAAAAATAGAAGAAAAAAATTTTTTTTTATTATATTATTATATTATATTATTAAATATATTGAAATGATATGCGATATAAAGCAGAAACAAACAAAAAATTAAAAATTAAAATTACATACTTGAATTACTATTATATTACTATATTATTATATTATATATATTATTATTGCATACAACAAACAAAATAAAGAAAAATACATGTTATTGGAAGTAATGGATATAGAAAATATATATATACTTAAATATATATATTATAAAATAAATAAATAAAAAAAAAATATACAGAAAAATAAAATAAATATTAATAAAAATAAAAATGATTTAAAAAACCATCAACTCTATGATAATTTTATTTTCTTCGTTCGGCTGCGTCATCTATTACTTACAATGGCGCTACGCCTCCATTCTTTTCGGTTCAGTGACCGCGTTCAAAACTTTGAAATTCCTAGCCGTGATGTGCTGTCTGCGTCAATAAAATCCCCCCAACGCTTTCGTGGTTTTCGAACTGGCCTTTGTCCATTGGCTTTCCCCTTTAGTGTGCGTTTGGGAACTCTTCCGTTTTCCATCCGCTTCATGTGACCAGCCCATTGTCACTTCTTAAATTTTCTGAGGGTTCACACTTATGGCGAATACATCCGCACCATTAAAAATCCGATAATCTATTCCAATCGCTAATTCTTAAAATAATGCAAATCATCACAAATCAATTTCTTGAAATTCAGAAATTTCATGAGATCTGTATGGGAAGAGAGGGTAGAAGGAGTGGAGGAAGTGACCCATTCACGAATTTAAAATTACTTTTTTGCTAAAAATTTCAGCAAAGCGTTCGAGAGTTGTGTTGTAGACAGACATATTATACTTTCAGATTCCATCTAAAGTATAAAAATTAACGTTAACGTAGGGTCGGTTTAAGACTTCGTTATTCAAAAGTTAATTGGATATTAACCTTTATATCCCACCCGTGTGTAGTAAACTACACAAATACGACTCTTTTTTTTCATTTTTTTTCAAGAACCGGTAAATGCAAGCTAACGCGATTTCGTGACTTTATTTCCGCCATTATTCTAAACAAAAACAACAACAAAAAACAATAATTTAGCTAAATTAGCGTATGACACACAGCCGCTTAATGAGAATTTAGGCCTTAATTATAATTTAGCTGCGCTATGTGTCAATGGTATTAGTCAAATTATAATTAGGTCCGCTATGTGTCAATGGTATTAGACTTTGTCGCCCTCAAGGCTACTAATTTCGCCAGTTTTTACTTGCGAGCCTGCCAGTCAACCGCTCCGCTTCAGCCTCCAACTGCGCCTCCATTTCATTTTTCCATTAGACACAAAATTGCATTCGGATTGTGTAGAATTCTCGAAGAATTTCGTCCGCTAAGTTAAATTTACGGAGCACGTTGATATTATCGAAGGAACAAATTTCACGATTCCGAATGCAGCTGGATAGTTTGTGGACACGTTGCAAGCAACATTCCTCGTTCCGTAGGCATTTCAACACACCGGACAAGAAGGTGATGATGAAATCGATATGTCGATATTCCATGAAATTGCGAATTACCGAGTCAACCATAAGTTGCTGTATGGCACTCCGCTTGTACGTTTGGGTCAATCAGAATCGGTAGTTCTGGTATTCTTATTGTATTTTCGATTCATGATTTTTCGTTCAAGGTTTGTAACCATCAACCATCGATATATTCATCTGGACGGTCTCACCAAGCACAAACGTTACCAGTTCCAGGTCTCGAGCAAATTGCTTGACTCGCGCTCCTTGAACTCTTTCATAGGGATGGAAAAAGCCTGCTCTTTTCCAATCGCAGTGGTCAACTGCGATTACTCTTTTTCAATATCTATGGAAAAGAATAGCTCTTGTAATAGTGATTTTTTCACCTCTCAGGGATGGCAAAATCTGCTATTACAGTGATAAATATCTTCGAAAAGAGCTGCTCTTTCATTTTTTTTATGTAAATCATTGCTAAGATTCAAATTGAAATATTAGGTTGTTGCAGATAAAATGGCGACTTTTCTAGTGAAACAACAACTTTAACTCCTACAAAACTTAATTTTATTAATCAAAATAGGTACCAGCAGATGCAATAGACTTCTTCTAGCGAGACACAAGTGCATTTATGCCAGTTTCGTAGAAGTCCGACTTTCTAGACTGAAGAAATTCCTCGAAGGCATTTTTGATGGCTGCTTCATTGTTAAATTGCTTCTTCGCCAAAGATGAAACAAATGTTTAGAAAAGTGGTAAAAGGTTGGCGAGACGTCTGATGAATATGGTGGGTGAGGAAGAGTCTCATATTGCAACTCGTTTAATTTTTTGACCGTTATTCCGCGTTATGTTTTGCTAAGTAAGCTCATGCGGAACCCACTTATTAAGCTTTTGACTTTTTCAAGCTGTTGCAAGTCCGGGAAACTGTCGAATAGTGTACGCCCAGTTCCTCTGCAATATCCCTTACAGTTTGGCGTGAGTCAGACTCCACTAGTAATCGCAGCTAGTCGTTGTCTGTTACTGGTCCTGGGTAAAAACATGGCTCACTTTGAAGGGTCATATCTCCTGATCGAAATTTTTCGAAACATCGCTGTGTGTTTCGTTCGCTTACTGTGTCAGCTCCAAATGCCCTGTTGATAGTTTTGGTTGCCTTCTTTCCGTTGTGGCCAAGTTTGAACTCGTAAAGAAAAAGTAACCGTTTTTGACTCGATTCCATGTTTTTTTTTTTTTTTTTGCGTTAGTTTGAGATATGAAAATCGAAACTAACTTCACTTCTTCGCGAAAGTCGCCTTTTCATCTGGAACAACGTAATGGAAAAACGAAATGAATTTAACGAAAGAAATGAAATCAAATTCGAAAAAATCAAAGTATTTATTTATATGTTGGTGAAATAAACACAACTAAATAATGAAGCAGACAAAACTGCAATTTTCTGCGAAATCGTGAATCCAACAATCAGGCAGACCCCTTCTCATGCTTAGTACCAGAGTACAACAAAGAGTAAGAACACTTTGTATAGTGCCTGGGTTAACATGTTTGTGACGTAATACTTCTGAAAAATCCGGTTTTTACCTCTGAAAATAAAGAGAGAAACGTGTCCCGCCGAGTCCACGACACTTCTTATCTCTCATTCTAGTACATGGCGTTCTTACAGATTTTGCTCGCGTCGTATTCAACTTGGTCGGCGGGTGCGCGGGTCATGGTCGGCGGGTGATCGACGATTCTCCTTCCGCTCAATGTTTTCGATATTTTTCGCTTGCTCTTGTCTAATAAAAAAAAATCTTTGCGAGAATGAAATGGAAAGATCAGATTAAATGTTCACTATAAGCGTGAGAGAGAGGAAGCACACGTATCGGCGATTAAACACGAGTGTGTTTTCGGCAAATTTTCGGAGCCGGGTCGCATTTTTAGCTGAATGTTCCTACTCTTTGTTGTACTCTGCTTAGTACCACCACTGTTCACTGCACGTGCTCAGTGATATCGATATCTGGTCACTGCTCAGTGATATCACTGCTTATGCACGGCGCCACTTGCTCAGTGTATAAAGCTATAGCTGTATAGTAATATACAATAGTAAGAGAAATAAACAAGTCCTGGCAACAGCTTAAAGCCGATGCTCAGGATCGCGCCTTGTGGAAGAGAGTTGTTTCTGTCCTACGCCCCTATAGGGGATCTTAACAGGAATTTGATTGATTGATTGATTGAGTATAGTAATTAATGAACTAATGAGCAGATAAGCGGAGCCAAGGTGTCGCGTTTAGCAGAAGAGGGTGCGTTCCTATACAGTAACTCTAGTGACTACTATAGTTTACTCCATGGGACACTAGAGGCGCTTTTTCATAGTTTGGCAAAGCTGAAGCCCTATTTTTGGAGCGAAATTTAAAAAAAAAAGTGTCGATTTTTTTTTGGTACGTTCTGAACATGAAGAACTGTGCGCAGTTTGTAACACTTGACTAAAAAATCACAAAAAAAAATGTTTGAAGCAACAATTTATTGGCAAAAGAATATCACTAAATTCCAAGAATGGTGAAGGTGAATTCACAGGTGTCGGTTGTGACATTTCTGCCAGCTCTTGCATGCAGGTACTCTAGTCACTACTATACTGCAAAGCAAAACTATAAACGCAGTCAAATTATGCTGATTTTTGCAATTTATTTAGAGTAATACCGTTATTTTTTAATTGATTATGAGAGATTAGAGAGAAAGAGTAGCAAACAAAAACAATAAGCAACAACTGATCGTTGTAATTACCGTTAGTTTAACTTTGCTCAAATTTAGACGGAGCATAACTATAAACGCAGATTGTCGTTAGTTTTTGCTATCAACTGTTGATAACAAGTCAATTTTATAAATATTTATAAATTATTAAGATCGTTGGTGTTGTTGTTTGTTATTAAAATGCCGCGCGAATCAATGTATGCAGATTTGGAAATAGGCCAAATTCTTGCATTTTTTAAGAAGGCTTGAGTAAGCGTGGTGTAATTGCTGAAAAGCTCAATCGGCCTGACGATGCCATCCGAAATGAGCTTCAAAATCTTGAACATTGTGTTGCGCATGAATTTTTTGCCATTTATGAGAACCAGAGGGGCTGAGTATTGAGTTTCTCAACTGAACAACGCCAGAATACATGAAACTAAATTAACTAATCTTAACAAAACTTATCAATTGTTTTCTAGACCATTCGACAAAAATCAACGGCAACGCGGATTTGGAGAGAAAAAATTTTACTGAGATTCTGAAATTTCGTGGAATTTGCAGGGGGGGGGGCGTGGAGGGATCCAGGCATAGAAAAAAGTATATATTGTAGAAGTCTATCTCCCTTTAAATCGAGACTAGCGCCACTTGAATCCAGATTTTGGACCCCTTGGTGGTGTTAGTGAGTTTTATTCACGTACACTTCTTCTTATTATTTTACCAAACCTTAATGACATTTCACCTAAAATCGTCACTTTTCACTACTCACACCAAACAATTAAAGGTTTGTGTCCCACTCACATCAAATAACAAATTCGTTGTGTCCACACAACGAAAGGTTTGTGTCCCACTCACACCAAACAACTAAAGGTTTGTGTCCCACTCACATCAAATAACAAAAAGTTTGTGTCCAACAACGAAAGGTTTGTGTCCCACTCACACCAAACAACTAAAGGTTTGTGTCCCACTCACATCAAATAACAAAAAGTTTGTGTCCAACAACGAAAGGTTTGTGTCCCACTCACACCAAATAACATTCTTATTCCATCAAATAATCTGGCAACTGTCATCCGGTAGTAAATTTTCGCCAGACGAAAATTTAATTTCAATTTAATTTTTTTTGGACGTTTATATTTGGAATATAGAACAGGAGAATCAAATCGGCAAATTGCATCTCGCCAACTCCAGGGATGAGGGATCTGGAAGAGTCGTTTATGGTAAGCAGCCCGCTGTGACGTATTTTTCCGTTTCTAGAAGAAAATTTCACTCACTAAAGTGAAAAAAGTAAATTAGTTGAAACACATTTCTATAAAATTATTAAATCAATCTTTTTCAGAACCGAACTATGGAAGTTCTCAATTATCAGGTGCCCATTAATACAAAATATGAACATTTCATATCTGAAAATCTTGTCATCTATACACAAATATTTGTACAAATTTTACCACGCTTTGAACGGCTTGATTTTACTTCATTCCGGAATGCTGTTATGCTACATCGTTTAATTAAGGTTTGCATGCTTTTTTCCAATACCATCTATGTTTTAACTAATCGTTTCGTTTAAGGTTTTCAGTTAAACTTCTTTGCCAGCAATGTTGCTTTCTTGCGAAGAAAAATCATCGCTAAATATTTCCGTAACTGTTGCATCTCCGCGACAATCATCCAAAATGGGAATCATTTGGAACAATAATTATTTTCACGATGAAAGCTGATATAAAATAAATTAAATACGGTGAAATGGTTAAAAGCACAATTCAGCATTTTATTAAGAAAATTTACATAACAAAAATGTATTGGAAGAAATGGACAGCATTCAGTCATCAATTAATAAAGAAAGTCGTGGTTTTTTTAAGTACATAATCCGTGCATTATCAGCTCTATTCTCTGTCCGAAGAAGCATTGAAATTACAAGAGATTTGTAACATTCCAGACGTTCTAGACTTGGCTATTCAGTCGTTGTCGTATATATTTCATGTAGGCGATTTTTTTTGGATAAGTTTAAAGTTTTCTGTTTCATTTATATTCTTGAATTTTAGGTAAATTTTAGTCCATCGCAGTATCTTCAATAGGTAAGAAATTCAATTCATTCATCAGTTCGATCGATTATTTATTTCTACTTTATTTCTTGTGAAAAGTCCAAAAACAAAAGGTTCACTTAGGTTTCTTTTATTGCAAGAACATATGCGTATATTGTTATAATTTCTTAAATTCTTGATATATTTTCGTTCATGTTTTTTCCGCTAATTTCTTTTTTTTTTCCTTTTCCGGCTTCTCATTTATTAACGACATTCATTTTGCAATCTTTCATAATTTAATTACTCTTCATTTCATTAACATTGTCCTGAACCATAAAGCAATTGAGTTAATTCGTTTTCGATCTACAGATTTTGACAACAGTTCTGATTCCGTGCTTCGCAGTCAGTTTTGAAAAAGGCGAAGGGAATAAATTAATCGGAGCTGCTCCAGCACCATATCACGAAGACGATAATAATGTAGTGTCGGTATTTATTAGTGTCGGTATTTATTAGTAAGGTAATAATTTTGCAGAGCCTAAAAGTATTATCATAATATTTAATATATTTATTTAATATGTTAGGGGAGCTTGGAATTGAACTGGCCCGTAAGCCAGTTCGGCTGGTGAGCAGTTTAGGTCGACCTTGAATGCTGCTCTAATACCAAGCAAAACGATTGGAAGGTCGTCGGACCAATTGGCTTTGGATTCGCGACATTTTAAAGCTGTCTTGAGTTGACGATGAAATCGTTCGACTAGGCCGTTTGCTTGCGGGTGGTAGGCGGTCGCTCGAATTCTTTGTGCACCTATTATGCTACTCAGCTCTGCAAATAATTTTGACTCGAATTGCGTGCCTCTATCTGTGGTAATTCTCAAAGGAACTCCGAATCGGCTGATATATTCATTGACGAACGTTCTAGTGATCGTTGCTGCCGAAATATCCATAATCGGATACGCTTCCGGCCATCGTGTGAAGCGGGCTACTAAAGTTAAGATATAAGAGAAACTGTTAGAAATGGGTAAAGGACCGACAATATCCCGGGAGAAATGTAATTGGGAGACGTCAGAGAATTGTCAGTGAAGTAAACAGTCCGACTGTTTACAGCATTTTCAAGTATTATTAAGTCTTCTACACGAAAATAAAGAAGTGCAACATTTCCGAGTGACCCGGGAGGTAGTTGCGACACTCGTTTTTTTTAATGGGGTTTCGCCGGTAGCCCTAATCCCCGAAAAATGATTGAATTGCGGGCGCAATCATTTGTGCTCGGAAAGAACCGCGCAAGAAATGATTCGGATTTAGACCGACACGATTGTTAAGCTCGAAGCAGAATTGCAAGCGTTGATCAAGGCCAAGTAGGTGGATAAAACTAAGCCGAGTCAACATCGAAGAGTGGCGGGCAGTACGCGAATTCGCAAAGCTTCAAAACGGTCGACTACAGCAATAACGATCTGCAGTTATTTGCGATTTCATTGTTTTACTTTTCACCGAAGGCTTACGCTTATCTTGGGTCAGTTTTCATATTTTAATCGCTCAATGCAATTACTTGCTTATGAATTTATTTATATTTCAGACCAATTTTTCCGTATTAACCACCAAAATCGATGTTTGTCGATTAGGTTAAAACTGAAAACGCTACAAAAAGGTCAAGGAAAAATTCAATCTGGATTAAACGAAACATAGAGGACTGGCAAGTGCGATATTCTTCTCTGAATGAAACCCCTTTCGTGTAGAGCATTTAAAAGGGTGAAGTGAAAACGTGTATTTTTATTCCTATGTAAAGCTGAGTAGTTTTCATTAAATGTTAAACGAGAAGAAAATTTGAAGAAGCATCGCTGCATTCATTAAAAATTTGATTTTATCGTTGACATTGATTTTAATAAATATACATATACTGTAGAAGTCATAAGCCATTTTTTAATTATTTATTTTTGTTTCGGTGAAGAAACCTTATAGACATAATCCAATGTTCTCTTACACATGACACGATACTGAACATAAGGACCTTTAGTTATCGAGAGGATTTTGTTATTTCTCGGGCCTACTTCCCAGAAGCCAGTCATAGTCCGTTTTCGATAGCCAGAAGTCATTACCGTAGAATCTTTTATTGACAAAAACACATGAAAATTTCACTTTTCCTACTTACGTTCGAGAAGTTCCACTCCAAATTAGTTCGCACACGGTTCTTTACGACCTGTCATGTCCAGCGGAGTCAAAGCCCTCTATAGTAGAAAGCCGAGTAACTGAATGCAACAACAACACGTTGGAGTCATAACAAACATGACAGTTCCATACAAATTCGCGCGCTTTTGTATGGAGCAGACACGGCGGGCTTCGTAAGAATCGCGTTTATTCTGAAATGCAGTGTTAAAGATAGTTCAGCTTTCTAAGGTACTTTAATAATAGTGCTCGGCATGTAATTATTACACGTTGATATGAGTGCAATAGATTTTTAATTGAAAAAAATGCGATCAAAGTTAAATTTCGGCTTCTCACACCGAAGAAAATCTGTCACTCATATTGTGCAGAGTTCTCCGGTTAATTTTCACACAGAAAATTGGAAAATTTTAGTTATTGCGAAAAAGTGTGCACTCGCGTAATATTTCCGTGCCTAATTTGATTTAATTATGCTTTTGTATTGTTTTCGGTAAAACGTGTTTTTACGACAAGTTCGTCAAAAATAATACAGGTGGTCCTTTGGAAGGGAAAAATCCATGACGTCACACCCGCTGGAGTCATTAAAAATGGCCGCTACGTCAGTTCTGCCCAGCTTGAGATGTAGAAAGTTTTGTATTTTCCAGAACTGACGTAGCGGCCATCTTGAATGACTCCAGCGGGTGTGACGTCATGGATTTTTCCATTCCAAAGGACCACCTGTATTATTTTTGACGAACTTGTCGTAAAAACACGTTTTACCGAAAACAACACAAAAGCATAATTAAATCAAATTAAGCACGGACAAAAAATATAAGAATTAGAAAAGCGTATGCCCCCAAAACACAGCACTTTACCAGACCTTCCCAATAAAAACCCCGAAGATATGCAAATTCAATCGACTCTCTCACCAAATCTTTCAGCCACAATGTCCCATAGTATCATATCTCTCTCTAACCTCGTCATCATCCAATGGAACATTCAGGGGTTTATCAATAACAAACACGCCCTTGAACAACTTATTTGCCTCCACAATCCTGACATCATTGCCCTACAAGAAACCAAAATCAAAAACGCCTCTATCCATCTCTTGAAACTTCCTCATTATAAATCCTTCCATCATAATCACCCCTACTCCAATGCCAGAGGTGGCATTGCCTTTTTAGTGAAGAACAATACACCAATTATTCCTGCTAGTATCCCATCCACTTCAGAACTCCTCCATTTAACAATCACTATCCCCACGCAACCACCTATCCTCATATACAATATATATAATGAAACCACCTTGTCTCTCACTCCAACGATGCTTGATGAAATACCTAGCCATGCAGAAGCACATCAGTTAGTACTGGGTGATGTGAATGCGGCCAACCCACTGTGGGGTTCTGCATACATTTCATCTCGTGGCAGAATCTATGAGGACTTCATCGAAGATCGGAACCTAGTTGTGTTTAATGATGGGTCTCCAACTCATTTCAGCACTAGAAACACTATGACGGCAATAGACATATCTCTCACCACTCCTGACCTTGCTCCTCTGCTTGATTGGATGGTCTATCCCACCCCTCAGAGCAGTGACCATCTTCCTATCCTTATTCGCATCTCTCCAAACGCTACTCGTCCGCAACAAAAAAACACATAACTCGATTCAAAGAAAACCTGGCCAACTGGGAACGCTTTAAATCAATTACTCAATTCCTCTCCAACGAATACCAACAATCCGATAATCCCAATCAAGAAGCAGCAAAATTGAAAAGGATTCTTCGTTCCGCCGCATCGCAGTGTATTCCTGTATCTCATCCTACCCAAAGTTCGCGCAACCAACCTCACTGGTTCACACCCCGCATTCACAAACTAGTTCAATCTAAGAACGCATGCTGGAGAGAATTTAAGCGTTCTCCTTCTCTATTCAACTGTATTGCTTATCGTAAGTCCCAAGCTCTACTCCGCCGAGAGTCCAAAGTTGCCAAACGCGTTTCTTGGACTACTTTTGTCAACTCCCTTGACCCAACTCTGGACTCGCGCGTCATCTGGAACAAGGTCAAATATCTCAGAGCTAACAAACCCAGTCTCACATTCCCCTACATAATTTCAGGCTCAACTATCATAGACGATCCACAACAAATATCCAACCTTCTCGCAAATAAATGGACCAATTACAGTTCCAACTCCTCATTCCCCTCCCAACTCATCCATGAAAAATCCAATTTCAATCCTGATTCCCTACCTCCTCAACCTCTGGTTTACGAATGCCTCCAGGCTCCTTTCACAATGATCGAGTTGAGCTACCAGCTTAAAATTGCCAAAAACACTGCGCCTGGAGAAGATAAAGTGTCTTACGCCATGCTGAAGCATTCTTCCCTCGAATTCAAACACCGTCTCCGTAGTCTATATAATAATATTCTGCATACTGGCATTTTCCCCCAAACTTGGAAAACCGCTATCCTTAAGCCTATTCCAAAAAATGGGAAGGATGCACATGTGCTGGACAGCTATCGCCCAATTTCACTCCTGCCAGTCCTGTCCAAAGTATTGGAAAAGATTTTATCTAAAAGGATCACGAGAGTGTCAGAGCTACATTTGGAGAATGAACAGCACGGTTTCCGTCCGGGCCGCGGAGTGCACACATTGCTACATCTACTTGAGTACCACATGGCTCAAAATCTCAAAGCAAGCAAGCATAGTGTTCTTCTATCAATCGATAAAGAAAAAGCATTCGAGCGTGTACTTTTGACGCCTACCCTAATTCAACTACACTCTTGGGGCTTACCAAAAAAATGTCTTGTGCTACTCCACTCCTTTCTCTCTTCAAGACAAATTAAAGTTCAAGTGGATGGCCACTACTCTTCTCTCCTCCCTATCGACAATGGAGTTCCACAAGGTTCTTCCTTGTCGGTTGTTCTATATGGCACCTATGCTAACCTACTTCTTCGCCACCTTGCCAGTTCACATACTAATGTAGACTTTGTTGGTGCCTACGCCGACAATTTTTACATCCTCTCATCAGGCAATCACGCTTCGGTCCAGAGCAAACTCCAGGCCACCTATCGCTCTCTGGATATCTGGGCTCAGCAAATAGGTGCAATCATTCCCTCCTCCAAAATTGATGCGCTCCATATTTGCCGGAAAAATTCCTGCACTTGTCATACTATCGAAATTTCAGACTCCTTAATCCCCCTCCAACACGAACTTCGTATCCTTGGTGTTATATTTACATCCAAACTATCATGGACTCTACATGTAAACTCACTTTCCGATCGCCTCAAAACTATTAATAACCTGCTGAAAATGCTGTGCTCCAAAAAGGAAGGCCCTCACTTGGAAGTCGTACTTCATATCGCCAAAATCCTCACCGGTGGCATTCTACAGCACGTCATCACATCCTACTCCTGGACTTCCCAACAAAATAAAAATAAGATAGATGTGGCAACTAATCAGTGCATCCGGACGGCAACGGGAGCGCTTCGCGCCACCCCCCTCCCATCTCTCCGTATCGAGGCACAATTCAGCAACTTCGAAAATACCTCCCTTGCTAGATCTCTCATGTTGGCCAGCAAGGCACTATCATCCCCTTCACACCCACTCCATATTACTCTCCTTAATGAATACAACTCTCTTTTACCGCCTTCTCTCCATCCCAGACCACGTCAACTTGCTTCCTCCCTAGCCCGAATTGCATCCTATCTTCACGAAAATCACTACCATATTCCACAATTTACACAAATCTCACCACCTGACCTTTCCATAACCTCACCCCGAACTCTTCCCTATCAGCAACAAACTGACTTACAAACTGCTTCGCTTTTAAATCCTTCATCCTCATCCACATGCGACATATCGCTCTCTACTTACAGTAAAGAAACCACTCCAGCCTGTACATACCTTTCCCTACACAAAAACTCCCTGGAATCCTCCGCTCATACTCTACACCGACGGGTCCTTCTCCGACAGCATTCCATCATACGCAGTGGTGAAACACTGCGGCGTTAATCCTCCCATCATTCTTCACCAAGGCATGCTTCCCGAGCACTCAGGTAGCTACGTAGCTGAGCTGGCGGCACTCTATACCGCTATTAATATTTCAAGTCTCCAAAATTTGCCCGCATTTATCTATAGTGATAACCTTAGTATCATTCGAGCCCTATCAAACCCCTTTAACAAATGTCCCTCTATCACCATAGTACGAGAGGCCCTTTCCTTATACCCCTCCATCTCAATCGGATGGATTCCCGGACACGTTGGTATTCTTGGTAATGAAGCAGCTGATGCTGCTGCCAGAGAGACCCTAACTCGACCCTTGATTACTGAGTCCCCGAACTTTCATCTCATCATTACAGCCATTCACAAACACCTTTCCCGCACTCGTCTCGAGAACTCCTGGTGTGAGGACACTTCTTTCTTTCACTCACATAACCCTTCTATTACGCGCCCAAAAAATCACTCTTCTTATTCTCGGCAAGATTGTATACGTCTATTACGCACACGACTAGGACGTACCATATTTAGCTGCGAACACTATTACGCACACCCTCCTAAGCTCTGCTCTCACTGCAATGGACGCACACTGTCGGTTAGACACATCATACAATACTGCCCTCTTTCATACACCACTACTAACGCAAACCAGAATCGTGACTTACAAACTGCTTCGCTTTTAAATCCTTCATCCTCATCCACAATCCAGAACGTGAAGAAGGCTCTAGTCCCACACGGATTATGGGAGCAAATATGATACTCCTCCAATCCACTAATAGCAAAAGTTCGATCTAAGTTAAAATTAGTCTTAAAATTAAGCAATGCAATAATAAATATAATACACGAAAAATATAAATAAGCAAATAGGTAAAAGCTGATATGTATGAGTATGTAAATTAATGTATTCATAAATTTAAATAAGAAAAAAAAAATTAATAATAATAATAAATTTATCTAATAACCATTAAGACTAGATGTATAAGTTAAAAATTAAGACATTATAACAAAGGCGGCGTCATATGGCCTGTGTTGTTGCCCCGACGCCCTTAAACAAAAATTGTGTGAAGATTTATGTTCATACAATTTAAAAATAAATAAATAAATAAAACGCGATACTTACGAAGCCCGCCGTGTCTGCTCCATACAAAAGCGCGCGAACTGGATTCAGTTACTTCATCTTAAAATAAAAATTCTCCTTTATAATAAAAGAAAACGTGAGATAGCATGTACAAGAACCATTCATCTTAAAATAAAAATTCTCCTTTATAATAAAAGAAAACGTGAGATAGCATGTACAAGAACCATTCTTCTTAAAATAAAAATTCTCCTTTATAATAAAAGAAAACGTGAGATAGCATGTACAAGAACCATTCATCTTAAAATAAAAATAAAACTATACAGGGCTTTGTATTTTCACATCTAGATGGCACTGCAAAGTTACAATTTCATATTAAATCAGTCAGCGAGTCAGCTGTTGAATAGAAGAACATTTCATATCGTGGAGCTAGACCTTACAGTGCTTTATTAATCCCGAGCGGTATTATCCGTCTTTCCACAAACGCGAACGAGCGCAATTACCTCTCGCATGTGCTAAAATCTAGTTTACTCCAAATATGGCCAAGTTTTATATATTTTTACTGGTGAGTTTGTGTATTTATGCGACTTGTAGCGCAAAGAAAGCGAAAAACAAGTACTCAGCCGAAGCAAATCAGCCAGCACCGAAATTGACGACAGAGAGCTATGAACCTGAAATTCGAGACCTGCAGCGCCCATTTCGAATGTCTAAGTTGAACCTGGTTTGGACAAAAGCCCAGCACGTAAGTACGAAAATTTCGCGTTCTCATAGTAATTCTTTGTTATCGGATGAATTAATTCACTTCGCACTTGCATAGCGTCTAACGGAACCGAAACTCAAATCACTTTTTTTGGAGCTAAAAATGCATGACAAAGAGGAAATTCAATGGAAACAGTTAAGTTCGCAACACAAGGATAAAGAGGGGATAAAGGAGGCCGATTTGAGAAAAAAGCTGATTGGCATTATGAGCACGTATGACCTTCTCGAACATTTTGAGGAAACCCAGGATCCGATTAAAACTAAGCCGTACAAGGTAAGCTACAGTTTCTTCTTATTGTCCCCGATATAGATGTTCGTTTCTAGAAATTCCATGATAAATCTGACTCGCATTTGAACAAGAGCATGTTCAAGGATAAGAAATTGAATCAGCTCTGGGAAAAGGCTGAAATCGGCGGCTTTACGCCCGAAGAATTAAAAACATTAAAAGAGGAGTTTCAGCATCACCAAGACAAGGTCGATATTTACTACAATCTTCTAGAAACAGTTGGCAACACCCCTAGCGAATATCATCATAGTGAGTATTGTTGAAACTACCACATTACACATCCCATTTATAATATTGTTTATTTGTGGCGAAATTCTAAAGACGCCGTCAACGAAGAAGAATTGGATCGGTTCAATGAAATTGCCAATGCCGAAGAGACCGAGAACGATATCAATCGCGGTGCCGGCTCGAAACACCAGGATTTCAAGGACAATATCAATCAGCTACGCGATCATCACCGTGGTCTCAAGGACAATTACGAACGCCTCGAACGGATAACATCGAAAGGTCCCAACAGTCAAGACTTCATTGAGCCGAAGGTACAAGGATTATGGCGAGTTGCCCTGAACAGTAATTTCTCTGCGGATGAGCTTTCTTCGTTGAAATCTGAACTGCATCATTACGAATCACGTCTGCTGAAACTACGCAATTTGCATGTCGAGCATGCCCTACATCGCGAGAAGTACAAGGTAAGAGTTTCATACGATCTTATAATTGATTGGCAGCATAATCGAACGAATAATTTTTTAGAATGCAAAAAGCAAGGATAAGCAGGGTCGCTTTGAAGAGATGGAAGAGCACATCAGTAAACAAACAAAGAAGATTGCAAAGCTCCACGACAGCATAGAGGACAGAATCTTCAAACATAATGAACTGTAACAGTCCACTCGCGCGCAGCGTATCTCGTATCCTAGACATTAAGTAGTAGTTTAGCGAAATGAAGAATAATTTTGTAAAATGCCACACGATATTTTGTTTTCTCTCATCTTCTGTTAAGTTTATTTTTGTTTTCATCTAAAGTTAATAAATGTCGCAAAAGAATAATTAATAAAAAAGCGTTATATGTATGTATGTATATCCTTCAAGTTTTGGTTTTTACTTCGGAGAAAAATTGCAAACTCAATTTCCACGATGCCGTCATCATTCTCTTCTCGAAAAAACTTGAGGTGTCGCAGAAGGTGAAATTTGTACGCCATTTAAGGACATATTAGCGGCCGACGTCAGAACGATATGTTTTAGAGATAGATGAGAGTACTGCGTTTTTAAGGCATTAAACTCTACTCTGTTTTTCCCGCCCCATTCCAGGATTAAACTGAGGTCAGAGTTCAATGACTGAATTGACTCATTACGGCATGAGGCCACTGATGTTGCCTCCGCAGGGGAGTGGTGGCAAGGTGTTATCCCAAGTGCTGTCATCTGCGAAACAATGAATAGGATTGAGAGTAGCTGACAGAAGGTCGTTTATGAAGACTAAAAATAGGGTAGGAGATAAAACTGAGCCCTGAGGGACGCAGGAATCAATGGAGAAGGGTGCAGAAGTTACTCCGTCTAGCTCGACTCTAATAGAGCGCACGGAGAGAAAACTCTCAATCCATTTAAGCTGTATTAAAACCATAGGCCTTCAGCTTAGCTAAAAAACATTTGTGCCAAACTCTGTCGAACGCTTTAGCAATGTCAAGAGCAAGTACATGACCTTCTCCGAATTTGTGGATGGAGGAGTTCCAACGCTCGGTTAAATAGGCAAGGAGATCGCCAGTTAAACGTCCTGAGCGAAATCCATATTGGCGGTCATGTATGCGATTTTCATCCACAAGAAATTTGACGAGCCTGCGATTGACAGCAGTTTCCATTACTTTTGAAAACACTGAGGTAATGGCTATGGGGGGATAATTAACGGGGCTCGCTTTGCTTCCTTTCTTTGGGGTTGGCTGAACATTCGCGACCTTCCAGATCTGAGGAAAGCACCCTGAAGAGTAAGAAAGATGCTTTCTTTTAATTATGCGAAGGAAGAAGTTTATATTCCGAACATTTTTCCAAGTCACATAGGGTTGCGTCAATTTTAGGAATGGAATGCACGCTATGTGCCGAACGTGTGGAGAATGTGGAGGAACCGCGAATGCAGATATTAACTTAACTTCATCGCGATCGGCAGTACCACATCGGTTGCCGATTTGAAGAAAAATAGTGTTAATGTAGCAAGAGTGAGAAATTTCTTATTATCTATGAATGAAGAATACATGAAATGACGAAATAAATATTAATGTATTTCCGTCTGGGAAAATATCGCCAATAATCTATGAATGCTAATGAAATATGAAGTCATGTTTTCTAGATCGTTCGATAGCATTTTGGGAAGTACCGTTGAACTGACACTTCATCGTTATCAGGAGAGCTGACGAGGTAGTTCTTGTACGTAATACGCAGAATTGAAGGTAATAAGCAGACCACGAATTGATGGAATGACTCTGAGCTCACAATGTAATCATCAAAAACCGATGCGAGAAACGCAACAGTGAATTAACCTGTCTTAAAAGTAACGTAGCAGAGATTAACCAACTAACGGTCATTGCTGTCAAATGTTCCCGCGACTTAACGTTAATTTGCCGCCATCTTGACGTGCTTTGTCAAACGTCAGAAGCTCCTGCTAGCATCGAAAAGCTCCTGCTAACCAACTGCTGACCTGCCAGGCAATACGTATTCTAAGTTTTTTTATGCCAAAACTTTCGGTTAAAAGAACTCCCGAATATCTGCAATTAAACAGAAATCAGACTAGACTCTTGGTGGGTGTCCTAACTAGCACCTGTCATATAATTGAACTCTCAGAAGAATGTACAATAAGGAGGGGGAAACACCAGAACACATATGCTCCACAAGTTATGCATCTGCTATACTACAATTTTCTTGATTTCTAAAATATTTTATTTACAAAACATCAAAATTAATAAAAAAATTTCAACTAGATTTAGTTTTAATATTATCGAATTCAGCTTCATCAACCTTTCTGAACCCTGAAATGCGAATAATTTTACCTTTTTCAACATTTAATATTTTTGAATAGTGCTCCGCTAGAAAGAAAAAAAATTAATTAATTTAGTTAAATACTTTTCACATTTAACGTGGGGAATACAAAAAATAGGCAATAATTTCAATATGAGCTTTAATTTAATATTTGATTCCGAAGTAAGTGTAAAGGTACGTCCAGACGCGCTTTTTCGTTCAATTTCGCTCATGCGTTAAGCGCATGCAACAACGCAAGAGAATTTTGCCTCAAGTGCATGCTCTTTTTCTTGAAATTTGATGACTCATGCAGTAGCGCAAGGCAATATGACGGATATGGGGATCGCGTTCGCTATTGAAAGCGAGTTGCTTGTATGTGGTATTTACTGTTTGCAATCGAGTAGCTAAAAATAAAATAATAAACAAAGAAAACATTTTCTATTTTATTGAGAATTATAGAACATTTGATATTCTGTGGAAGAGCTGCTTAGGTACGCAGCACGTTACGTCATTTTCGTGCGCTAAACGCATACTTTCTAGAATAAAAGCACAAGCATTAAGATAACGACAGACATGCAAGAACATAGCTCAAACGCGTCATTTACGTGCGCTGAATGCCTTCTAGAATAAAAGCGCAAGCCTTAAGCACAGACAATAAATACCCAGATGGCGAAGTCCCATACAATGTGTGACGCATGTCATGGGATTATCCAGCCATCTCTGAACTTAAATAAATACTAAAAATAAATTCGTATACGCAAACCGCCACCATACGACGGAGAATCCAGAGGTATGCGAGAGCGACGCATGTGTCAAATCCTTGTTGTTTTATGGTTGTACAGAGTGTACAGGCGGAAAACTTTAAATTGAAATAAAACACAGAAAAATGTTTTTAATGTCCATGAAATTGGTTTTTTTTGAAAGATAATTTTAAGGACTGGACACGAAAGTTTTTCACATGTTTTACCTGCTAGTTATAAAATGAAGCAATGTCTGGCAACCCTAACTGTGCACTGAGTTGTTTCAGTGATTCAAGTGGTTTATTGAGGGAATTATGAAATATGGTTCCTTTGACGTATTACTAGTCATGAGTTCGAATAGAGAAGACGTGCGTAAAGAAATTGTGCGAATTTTTTCGGAAAATAAGTGTTTTTCGTATTCCGTGATTGCAAAAAAAGTGAAATGTTCGCGATTTACGGTCAAGCGCACTATAGACAAGTTCAACGAAGGGTTCTCAAAGAAAGACAATCCCAGAAGTGGAAGGCCAAAAGGTGCAAGTGATCCAAATTTGGAAAAAAAGGTAGTTAGCTTCATTGAAAGGAACAGATCGATGCCAATTCGTGATTTGGCAAAAAAGTTCGGTGTGAGTAATTCTTTAATAAATATAATAATATAAAAAAAAGGAATAATATAAAGACATTCAAAAAACAAAAATGTGCAAAACGAACCGTCAAGCAAAAACAAGAGGCTATTAGAAGGTCAAGAAAGTTGTATAAAAAAATTTGCGATGAAGACGCTTGCATTGCAATGGATGACGAATTATATTTTAAATATGATTTCAGTACACTACCCGGACCTCAATACTACAGTGCAAAAGACAAAAGAGAAAAGAGAATGTTTGTGATGTCGATAAACACATCCAGGTTGAGAAATTTGGTAAAGAGGTGCTGGTGTGGCAAGTTATCTGCCAATGTGGGATGAGAAGCAATCCTTTTTTCAGAGAAGGGACCGTTAACACTGATGTTTATGTTGAGGAATGTCTGAAAAAGAGATTAATGCCTTTTATTAAACGTCATGACGGCAATATTATCTTTTGGCCTGATCTAGCAACATCCCACTACGCAAAAAAGACGCAGGATTGGCTTAAGGAAAAGAACATCAATTTTGTGGGAAAAGAGATGAATCCACCCACTCCCTCAGGCCAATAGAAAGATATTGGGCTCTAGTGAAAAGTGTTTTACGGAAAGACGGAAGAAGTGTAACTTCACTGCGGACCCGTTTGTGGTCTATAGCAAGCAAGAAAGTAGTGGAGCGGGTTTTGCAGAATTTAATGTCTTCCATCAAGAAAAAATTGCGAGAATTTATCGACAAGCTATTAATTAAAGTTAACTTGATTTTTTGTAATACATGTTGTGCTTTATTGTAAAAAAAAAAATAAAATGAAAAAAACTTTATTCTACCTTTATTTATCATTGATCAAAAACCGTGCAGAACTTTCGTCTCCAGTCCTTAAAACATTAATGTTTGAATATGATTTCGGGCATGTGGCCGCCGTGGCTGGTGCGTACATGGCGTAATCTGGAAGTTCAATTTTCACGCAATCTTCGCAGTAAATCAGGCTGTATTTCGGCAATAATGCGGTAGATTTTTGGCTTCTAATTGCTCAATAGTTTCTGGCTTATCGGATATGGGACTTTGCATATCCACAGAGAAAAAATCTAGTCGCGTCAAATCGCACGAATGAGGTGGCCAGTTAACAGGTCCATTTCGTGAAATTAATCGATTATCAAATGTTCCTTTCAGCAAATTAATTGTATCGCGCGCCGTCTGGCATGTGGCGCCGTACTGTTGAAACCACATGTCTGCGACATTTATACCTTCCAATTGAGGCTCGAAAAGGTTAGTAATCTTGTCTTTGTACCGCTCACCGTTGACTGTAACGTTCAGACCATCATTTTTGAAGACATATGGACCAATGATTCCACCGTCCCATAAGGCGCACCAAACGGTGACTTTTTCTGGATGAAATGGTATTTTGGAAATAGCTTGTGGACTATCATCGCTCCAAATGCATCAATCTTGCTTATTGACATAGCCATTTAACAAAAAGTGTGCTTCATCACTGAACAAAATGTGTCTGAAAATTGAACTTGCAGATTGTGCCATGCACGCGCCAGCTACATTTCCCAAAACATATTCAAACATCAATGCCATAAAATTATCTTTCAAATAAAGCCAATTTCATGGATATTAAAAACGTTTTTCTGTGTTTATTTCAATTTAAATTTCTCCGCCTCTAAAAAAAACACATGGAAAGGAACCGTTAAACTTGCCAAGAAAGTGTAAACCTTCGTGAGCCAATGCTTCCGATGCATTCTAGGCTAATGCGATCTGCAACGACAAACTTAGTGTACCCCTGGACAGACTAAGTTTCAAAGTCGGAAGTGGGAGCGACTCAATCACACTCTGAGGAAGCCAGAGCAAAACATCAGCAGACAAGCTCTGAATATAACCCTGAAAGCAAGTAGTTGAACAGAAAGCCAAAGGAATAAAGTCATGGCGACAACTATAGGCCGATGCTTAATAGAACTTTTGAACAGAACTTTTTCTATCCTATGTACAGATAGGTTCTCAACAGGAGATTGATTGTTTCATTGAAGTCTACGGGAGACCTTTTGCTTTGCATGACCAATCGTTGGAATTCTTGTGTTCATAAGTATGGCGAGGGTCAAAACCTTGCGCTTCTACACTACAGCCCGGGTCCTGGCCTCCTGACCTTCAAGTTCCTTAATATTTTTTCATTTGTTATTGTGCAAGGGTTGTTAGCCCTTCGCACAACCCCTTTTTCTACGAATATTTTCATTTTCGTTGATTGAAGTGACCAAGCAGGCAGTGTGCTGAAATTATGCGTCGACCGGAATTTCAACTCACGACCTTTGCATTGTAGACCAACACTACTCACTAGGCTACAATCTAGCTCAAGACCTTGCTCTAGTCATCATAAATGCCTTTGACTAAGTTTGGTGTTTCCCATTTAGTTAAGCCATCGGTTTAACACTTCCTTTTGTCCAGTGAATAGAGCTTCTCTCTGAGCGCACTATGCGAGTTGAATTAGATGGCGTTTTTTCCTATTAATGCGATTTCGGCGCCAACAAGGTGCCAATCTCATCTACTCTTTTTATTAAATTCATCAAGGACTTTCCGTAGTGTAATCCAGTTATGTAGATGACGTTACTCTTAATCGCATCTACGAATTGAACTCTCTTGTGGATTCACGCAGGCATTCGTTAGACTCTTAACGCAGTCAGATATTTAGTTCGCTGATCTACGGAAGCTTCAAGTTATTAAGGAAAGATTTGGAAAACAAGACAATTCGTTTATTTTCATTGATATATCGAGCCGGCACATTGAAGAATTGTAAAAGCTCAAAAATCTAAATTACCTGCAGTCATTCTTTCGTCTTCTTCAGTCTTCAGACCGTAGTATTTGGCCCAATCGTTGCGTCCTGAATAAATCATGTAGCAAACAAAGCCGAAGGCGTTCCAGGCGACCAGCATGTACCCCACACTCAAACGGCGCTTCCACATTTCGGCATCGTTCATAGAAATCGGATTCGTGTGCCTCCGAACGAATCGTCGAAGCCATTTCATTTGAAAAAGAGCCATAATCGATGTTTCTTATTTTATTCCCAATTATGTTTGGCGACTTACATAAATTGTAAACATACGAACCCAACCTCACATTTAGACTGACATTTAATTTCTTCGTTTGGTGCTCCTGCGCATCTATTGCCCAACCCTAACCATTGAGAAGTGACATTACCTACCTGCTGAATTTCTGTGTAACTTTGTCTCGTATTAGCTGTCAAAAGAATTCGCAAGTGTTGGACGCCGACCGTCAAACGATTTTGCTGCATTTGAGCGATCCATTTAATTTGTGTTTTCTTTTTCTAGTTTTTCGTATTTTTAAGTTCGTATGAATGTTCCGTCAAAGCGCACGTCAATTTCAAGTAATTCGAGCTATTTAAGTGACCCGGACGAAACTACTGCTCTGATGGACATACATATTGGTGATTCACATCTTCGGCAAACTGAACGAGCGGAAGAAGGCAGCGGAGCAAATAATGATCGGAAAGGAAGATTTCGAGTTGGTCATGATCCAAACTATGGGGTGAGTTGTTTATGTAAAGTTTTTTCATGCTTTGTTGCTTTTGATTGGTTCTGACTGAAAGATTTGCATTTCCGAAAAAGTGATCATACCATTATGCCACGGCCACAGTGGAATAATAGTACGCCTCATCAAGTCGCGATATTTTTGCATCGATCTGCTATTGCCGCGAGCCTCTTCAGTCTCCCTCGCTATGATGGGGAAGGGAGGCCGAAGTCGCTCTGTCGCAGGCCCGGTGAAGATGACCGTCGAAACTAGTGGCGCGGCGAAGCCCATCTTTACATTATTATGAACACAAATATGCCAGACATTTTTCTCACTGTATCTAGCTAGGTGAATGCTAGTTACAAGCAGTATAATAAGTTCTATGTTTGCCACAAAGCTCATAACGCTAAAGAAATAAGGCTAAGGGAAAAAATCGATGACACAGAAGTTCATATTATCGCTAAAAAATCTTAAAATCGGATGTCCGCCCGTAAGTCTGCGCTCTCTAGTACGAGAAATCTTTGAGCTAGAAGGTTCAAATTCATTGCACGTCTTTTTTGCCGAAATAGTGAATTCAACAAGTTCGTGAACGGAACATATCGCTCCACCCTTTCTACACCCTCCCATTCAAAGTAAGACATTTTCATAATTTCGCGTTAAACCGAAACTACAAAGCCTATTGATCCCAAATTTGAAATGTATTGTTTTTATGACTATTTTAGTGTATGGTGTGAAATTTATTACATTACAATAAAATATTTTTCTGTGCTTCTGGAACGTTCGAACATTGAATGGCAAAGAAGGGTTGAGGTCAATCGACCGTGAAATGGAGCGCTATAACATCCAAATCTTGGGCTTGAGCGAGAGCAGGCGGACAGGATCAGGAGAAGAACAAACCCCGATGCAATGTACGTTGGTCCTGAGAGTGAGGCCAAGAATGGCGTGGTGGCCGTCCTTATACCGAGAGCGAGAAACAGTCTCATCAGCTGGGAACCAATCTCGGATAGGATTATCGTCGTCAGGCTCAGGTCCTGTGTCAGAAACGTCACAATTCTGCAACTAATACCGCAACACCTGCTGACAAAGAGAAGTTTTATAACCAACTGAGTGCCACCTTCGAGCGTGTTCCAAGAGCTGATATTATTATCATCTCAGGAGATATGAACGCTCAGAGCCAACACTGGACTAGAACACGTCATGGGGAAGCATTGTGACCCTTGGGTCGACACGTCACGAACTTAGATTAAGAGACCCGGAAACGGCGAATTATTTGTAGATTTTTGTAATACTTGACAAATGGTCATCGAAGGGACCCTTTTTCCACACAAGAGTTACCATAAAATATATTGGGTTTCCAATGATGGTGTTCCTCAGAACCAGATCGAGCATGTGGCTATAAGTCGCCGATGGAGAAGATGTCTCCTCGATGGACGAACGAAGCGTGGAGCTGACGTGGAGAGCGATCACCACTTGATGGTTGTAAGCTTGAGATTGTTCACAGCAGCTATCCGACGACCGTAAATTCTTCAAATGAAACGCAAGTTTAATGTGGATAGACTTAGAGACGCCAACAAAAAGCGCGAGTACCCCACCATTCCACGCGAAAACTCATCCACATTGGGCGGATATGAAATAGGCACACTGGACGCCAATTGGGATGCCACCAGAAACACGTTTCTAGCTAGTGCTGAAGAATCTCAGAACTACCGCTTATACAGCTCAAAAATGCCGTTAACGCGACAAAAGAAAGGCCATTTAAGATCTGGCCAATAAGGCAGAATCTTCCTTGGGGATATGGGTTCACTATTTAAAATTATGAAACAGTTACCGAACAGGAATTTCACCGCCAATCACCTGGTGAGAGATGTCAACAGAACTCTCCTTAATATGATATTTTAAACATCTTGTCAGAGAAAGATATTGCAGATACAGAACAACTACCAAACATCCAACCGCAACAATCCTCTATTAGGTACGATCCCCAAATAAGGAAGAGATATTTCTGCCATTCGGTCAATGGCTCTAAACCAATTTACTCAGTGCGTATAAACTTTATCGAGTTGATATTAGACTATTAGATTTACCCCTTCTACCCCCTCCATACAATCTGACACAATTTCACAACTTTACAAAAAGTGCATTTTCCTGAAAAGTATGAATGCTACAGATCTACAATTTAAAACATATCAAAAGAATGATGATTACAGTTATTTCTGAAATTTTTGTAAGAACTCGCCCCTCCTACCACCTCCCATATAAACTGCACAATTTCACTAAATATAATACACTAATTTTTTCAGTACTTATTAAATTTTTGAATCCTCCTAGCGTGATGAGAAAAAATTAGTTCTATATCATCAACCCCTGTACCATTTCCCTTACAAAATTTCTCCAAATCAAAAAATTTCTATTTCATCTAGAGTATCGCACGATTGGGCGTAAGTCATGTTATGTTTTTTTTATATACAAATTTTCCGGTACTTTATGGTCACAATGTATAGCTGTTGGTCAAGATATTTCCATTGAGTTAGCCAATAATGTTTCTTCCGTCCTTTATCGGGACGTAATTTTATCGATTAATGTACACTATACAAAACCGCTGTTTTGTTACTACACCTTTATTGAACTATCATTCCGGATTTCTAACGATACTAGGAACCGTAATATTTACTACCCTTTCATGGGCTAAATAACGTTTATTTTCATTCGCCCAATCTCTTGATTATTATTTGCTTTACGTTATTTGAACTATTTGTGTTGAAGCTGTAATTCAAATAAATAAATGTGTTAGGAATTTGGATTCTCGTGCACATGAAATCGTCAGAGCTCGATCGATGCACAGTGGTATCATTTTAGAATGTTGTCCGGATCGAGGAAAACAAACTTATCTCAAAATTGTGATATTCATAGTGCCATAGCGGCAAGAAATGTCTTGTATATGTACAAGGATTTTTCAGTTATTTAAAAATCCCGTCATCATGCGTTGAAGAACAAAAAATGTTTTCAAGCGTTTATTGTATTTAGTAGATGTGTCAAGAAAATTTATAAATGTGAATTATGAAGTCATGATATTTGAATGAAACAGGCCCGTGCGAACGAGATGCTTGGGGCTCCAACCTCCCCGCGTTATTAATTAATCTACAGATTCTTACTTAAAAGGATTGAGATTTTTGACATCATAAATATATTGCGCTATGGGAGGAGCTAAAAGTTGGTTATGGTTACAGCCTCGTAGGAAGATAAAATCATAGCTTCGAATCATTAGGAATAAAAGCATTCCTGTGAAAGCATTGTTCTATAGAATCTTTCTTACTCGATGTACAAGCGCATCTACATACATAAGCACTCTATTATTTTTCTCGAAGGCACAAATCAATTTCGAATGGCGAGACATGTGCTATGTATGTACAGGAAATAAGTTGCAAAAATATATCAGAAATGATAGAATTTAAATGGGTTTATAAAACTGAACAAAAGATAAAATTTATATTTTAAATGAAATACATCGTAATTCAGCAACTATTGTTAACGAGTCCATAGACAGATTTAACTCTATAAAGAATTTGGGAGTAATTATTGACCATAGGCTAATATCAGTGTCACATAGCACTGCTCAATTATTTATTAGGACTAAATTATCATTAAACAGCAGTGCGCCATACAATAAGTTAGCCTAATGAACACCTAATGACCAAAATACTGATCATAACAATCTCAGCTAATGATCTCATTTTTCACAATACAATATATGAAATGGTCAGCTCTCATTTCATATAAGTTTTTTCTTCTTTAAGAAGAGGAGTCATTTTCTGGCAGCTCTAAATTATATGGAATTTTTGAAATGTGATTTAATGACCCAGCTATGAAACATGACTTGCTAACGGCTCCAATATAGGATTATGGATTTTTTTCTTTTGCGGCCGTTCTTGCAAAAATGTGTTTCCCATTGGATTTTCAATTTAATTTGAATCTCAATGCCTATTTTAGTCTGTCCAGTTGTACTCCAAAGTTCGTCGTTGGAGATCACTTCTAGCCAGAACATCCCTAAGATACGTCGAAGGCATGGGTTCACGAAAGCTTACTGACGAGCTTAATTTATATTAGCCTCAACATCGTTTTCGGCTCCGCCGTTCATGCTGACATTTCTTCCGGTAACAAAAGTCTTGCACCTCTTCCACATCTTGTCCGTTAAGAACAATCGGTGTGCTTGCATTTGATCCAATATGTATATACTCGGTTCTACTAGAGATAAGTGAAGACATGAAGATGTCTCGCTCAGTACAAGAAAAAAGTCACAAGAAGAAAAAGCTCGCTGCCTTCTCTCGCATCCAAGCGATTCAATACCGATGCCAGCACGAAGGGAAAACAAAGTTCAAAGCGAATGATGACGTAGAGTGGCGGAAATTGATAATGAACTGGTTATAACCAGATCGGATATATGTTATCGTAAGAAAAGGGATTGTTGAGTTATGTGTTTGTCCTGAACGTTTTTGTTTCTTTTAGCAAAGTCGGTACTATGGTTTTGTGTTTGATTTCATGAATTAATGTGAATCTCTAGTAAAGCGTAGGTTTTGTATGAATTATGAATGAATGAAATTGTCTTTTGGCCATTTTGGATTTTAGAATAAAATAGAAAAATAAGATTGTACTCAAAATTGTTTTATACCCTTCGAACTGCAAACTTTTTAATTCGTTCCCATATGACCACTGTCATGCATTTTGGTTTGGGCTTCGTCGGACTCCTATTTACAATATTTCTTTTAAAGGATTAGTATAAAATAATCTAGAGCCTCTAAATGATGTTCATAACACGGATTTTTAACAGAAAACCAAATTGATAAGTTAAGGGTATTTTGTACATTTGGCAGTTTGAAGGCTCCAACGTATTTTTTTTAAGATTTCAAAAATATACCTTAAACAGTTCGAAAAAGTTTTAGAATAAAATCCATCACTCAATTGCTTAAAAAAAATACAACAGAATCCTGTATCTCAAAAGTACAAAATACCCCTAACTTATCATTTTGGTTTTCTTTTGAAAATCATGGTGGAAGAAAATAGAACTAAGATCACCGAAATATCTGCCCAGTATAGCGGTCCAGTGGAAGTGAAGTCATTTGAGAAACTTGGTAATAGCATCTCGGACACAGTTGAATCCGAAAAAAATAGCGAACTACGGTGCGCAAAATACCTGCCCTGAAGGCTTAAGTGAGCTGCGGGAACCGAAATTGGAGTCGCAATAAGAAGACCAGTATGAGCTGCACAGCAAGACAAACATACAGATATGAAGTACGTATAGAAGATAAAAATGAGAGACTGATGCGACATGAGAAATGCAGAACGGCCAAAAGGCGGCAAAGATTTGAATAGGTCTCGCACTAATTAGTGTGAGTGCCGAACTTGGAAATCGGAATAGACCAACACGTTCATGCAAATGGAGGGTTGCTTTTTGTTACAAAATCGGTCCGTGTTCGCAGAGAACCGTAGAACGGTATTCACGTAAATCCAACAATTAGGTCTTCAAACTTTGTCATCACACTTTTAACTTTTAACATACCAACACTTAATAGATACCTATTTGCACCATAACCGGTCAAATGACCCGACTTTGTGTTTCCTGATTGAATTTATGAAATATGGATGTTAGGAAGGAAATAAAAGTAAAAATTAAATTTATTATAATTAAACAAAATAGTATATTGACCATTTCTATTACAAACGCAAAAAATAATAATTTTTAATTCATTGCTCATCGCATTTTTTACATATACATGGTACATTTTCTGCGAACATATTTTTCACATTTCGAACAAATTTTGTTGGTTTTATTTTCATTACAATATCCTATTTGACACGTCTTACGTTGATAAGCATCTGTAATAGACTTAGGCAACGATCGTTTCGTACTTGTTCTTTCTTTTGGTTGCTCACGGGCTTCTCGAAAATCGGCGCCAAGTTCTACTGCTAACTTGAGTAAAAAATCTTGTCTCGAGATATTTTCTACTGTCGTTTGCTTGTACAAAATCCAGGCATTTATGCCGGCTAAATCAAGGATATTGAAAAATACTTGGAGACGCCATTTGCAAGACTTAGATTTTGTAGTAAGCTTTCTCGCCATTTGATCAGTCATGTCTATACCAAATTTGGTTTTACTGTAATATGAAACAGTTTCAGGTAAACGCTTATCATTGTTTTCTACTTTTACAAATTTATGTTAAGAACTAAGTAAAAATACCTTTTTTTGGCTTACTTTTATAGATTGTAAGAGTACAATTATCTGTTGTAAAAATTTTCGATGAAAATCATTTCATATCATCTTTCTTTTGCTTCGCAATTATTGGTAATTCCCTTTTATTTGACTGGATAGTTCCTAACTAACGTAGTTTTTTTTGCTAGCAGCTGTGTTGCTAAGGATTTGCTTGTGAAGAAGTTGTCTGTGGTTAAAGTTCTTCCGCAACCCGTAAATGGCTCTATGAGTTTGAGTACAACATATTCAGAGAGTTGTACTGAAGAGGGCCTATTTTCATCTTTTCCTAGATACGGAAGTGCATTTATGATGTATTTGCTATCGACGTCCGATGCTAACCAAAATTTGATTCCAAATTTATCAGGCTTGTTAGGCATGTATTGCGTAAATCTACATCTTACTTTAGTCGGAAATAGCTGTTCGTCTACAGTAATATTACCACCCGGTTTGTAACAGTTTTGGCGAATAAATTTAAGAATTTCTGTAAAATTATTTTTGCTCATAGTTTCAGAGAAAAATTTAGGCCCCCATATGTTATTCCACAAAAAAAACTTTCAAATTATTTGCTCCATATGCAGCTCGTGCATATAAAATTGCAATAAATGCATCTAATTTCTCTTGAGATAAACTCCAATCGGTTCCTAACACTCTCTCTGCTTCTTCTATTGTGCATTCCTTATATGGTTCATAGCACGGTGGTCAATTATCAACGAAAATGCAGTCCTAACTTTACCTTTCATAATATGACGTTTTGCATATCCTGTTGGGCCTGAAAGTGTTATGAAGTGGTGATCTTCCAGGTGTACCACCTTCTTGTATTTCTTTTCAAACAGATACTTCATTCGCAACATGTTGTTTTTTTTCTATCTCTTCTTCAGAATTTCGGAGTAATCTTATTCTTTTTCGTCCACAACATATATTCACAATATTTTCCTCTTCATCGTCAGTATTGGTACATTCAAACTCATTATCATTTTTAGCCAATATATCTTCCTTTTCAGAAAATTCATCTTCATCAATTTCAGAAAACTCTTCGCCTATATTGTTTATATCTTCTAAGAACTTGTTTGTTTCGACATTTTTCTGGGTAAAAAGTGACCTGTATTACTAAAGCTATCAAAATAAAATATAAGCTACTTACCAAAACTTTCAATTTTTGCTACCTTTTCTTACACCAAAAAGCTACTTTCAATCTAAAATTTTGATACTTTCTTGAAATTTTAATTCACAGTTATTTTGAATGAACTAATTTACGCAACAGTCTTTGAAGAAATGTGTAACTAACCAAATACAATACGATAAGCAATATGATGCGAAAGATTATAAAACATAAAAATGTTCTACCGGTCAGATGACCGGTTGTGGTAAATAACGGTATACGACAAGTATTGCTCAAAATAAACAAAACACAAAAAAAAAATAAAAATATGATATTAACTGTATATTAATTAGTTAGAAAAAGTCATAAGGTCAAATTCGCAAAAACAATAAGATGATACGTGTATTTTCAATGCAAAAGTTCAAAACCGGTCATTTGACCGGTTACGGTATGTTTAGTGTTAACAGCCTATACTATCAAATTATAAAAATTTCAATTTATTTAAAAATTCAACGCCTTAATATTGTTTCTTAATGATTTAAAATCGTAATTAGTTTCATTTTAATTTTCAGGCAATAAGTGATAGACCTGATAATGACATACCTGCAGTTCGTCAGAGTGGTAATGGTGGTCAGGGTGTAAGTAACGGCCCAGCCAGACGGAGAGCTGTACTTTCTGGTGGACAAGGTGGACCACCGGAAGATGACGATGGATGGTTTGAAGGGGAGGAAGAAGTTCTTAAATATGGAGCCCAACATGTCATAAAATTATTTGCACCAGTCTCTCTTTGTATGCTTGTTGTTGTTGCCACAATAAATGCCGTGAGCTTTTATTCAACCAAAGATGTTTATTTGTAAGTAAATTCAAGAATTGTTTGTTTAACAATTTAATCGAATTAATTTTTATTTCAGACTCTACACACCATTCCATGAATTATCATCAGATCCAGGCACAAAAATATGGAATGCTTTGGCCAATTCCATGATTTTGATGGTAGTTATTGTACTTATGACAATTTTATTAATCGTGTTATACAAAAAAAGATGCTACAAAACTATCCATGGCTGGCTGATTATCTCATCATTTATGTTACTTTTTATATTTAGTTATTTATACTTGGAGTAAGTAATATGAAGTATTTTCTGAATGAACTATAATTAAGAAGGCAAATCAATCGTACAGAGAATTGTTACGAGCTTATAACATTCCAATGGATTATCCTACTGCGATATTTTTGATGTGGAACTTTGGTGTAGCTGGAATGATGTCGATTCACTGGCATGGCCCTTTAAGACTTCAACAAGCATATTTGATATTTATTGCAGCACTAATGGCTTTGGTATTTATCAAGTATCTACCCGAATGGACTGCATGGGCTGTGTTGGCAGTTATTTCGATTTGGGGTTAGCATTAATTTATAAAGATATTTAATAAGTTCGAAGTCGAAGAATATTTTTATTACAGATCTTATCGCAGTATTATCGCCGAAAGGACCATTAAGAATTTTAGTAGAAACTGCACAAGAACGTAATGAGCCCATTTTCCCCGCTTTGATATACTCATGTAGGTCTTTGAGATAACTGCGAAATGTTGAGTAATTTAAATCTCTTTTTTAGCTACTGTACTATACTCTTATATGGGGACAAATCATCCAGATGAAGGTTTAAATGCGAACAGCACTCGAGATGTCGGAAACCGTTTGCCGGCTAATGCCAATTCTATAAATGTTTCGGCAAACGCAGAAGGTACGCCTCTTGTGACCTTTAATTCACAGATAAATGGTACTTACCACTTTTTTTTGAAACTATGGCTTGTGGTGGCCGGAACACACGAACATAAAAATAAATAATTTGTTCTTTTTGTAGTATGCCTTAGTATTACCTGTTGCTAGATTGCAATGTCACACATATATGTAATATCCTTTTTGGTGGCTTGATTTCCTCCATTCAATAAGCAATGTATACCGCTCTTCTAATCATATTTAGCACACTTTCGTATTGTTGCCAATAATGCAATATTAGATAATAAAATGTTATCAAGAGCTCACAACAAACAGTAATTAATGAAATACTAGCACCGTGATCTCAATAAATAAATAAATAGGATCTTTTCAAACTAATAACTTGCATACTAAGAGACTTTATATTATCTTTTACGTGATGCTGTGCTGCATTTGTGACGTCTATTTGTAACGTATTTAATAAGAAATAAGATGTTTCGAATTGTATTTCTGTCTACTATGTGATAAATATAGAATTACACTACGATCAGACGACACATTACAAACAGCTTTTGGCATCTTAAATAAATCTTTAAACAATGCACATATTGCCGTCTATTCAACTGAAAACTAATTTGTATGAAAATATTGTAGTTGTGCTTTGGACACGAAGAATTTGTTTCTAATGTAAAATGTTGATATTTGTAACACATCTGTATTATTTGAATATAAACAGAAATTTTACTTTAACCCATTTGCATCATGGCTCTACTTAAGCTGCCGCGTTGAAACATCAGCGACGTTCAACTGACGACTGACTCGTATCACAGCGCGCGATCGATCGTATGTGCAGTAAATGACATGCTCGCGGATTATTCTGCGCTCGGTGATAGCTAACAGTCGCGGCTCGCGGATTATTCCGCGCTTAAATGCAAATGGGTTAAAGGAGAGATTCGAGAATTTCACACTATTCTGATTTATTACGTGACGTTTATCATACTGAGCCCTAAAGATTTCAAAAGAAACTAAAATACCACAAATACTAAATCGGATCTGCGCGAAATCCGAAAATCTTTCCTTTAATTCAGAATGCACTGTGAAAAAATTCACCAAACCATAAATTTTACTGTTATGGTCTCTTAATGAAATATGATTTTGTTTAATGCAATGATATCTGTTTTGCTATGGTTCTTTTGGCTATTTTTGTTAATTGATCAATAATTAAATTTATCATTAGAAGAGGTCGATGCCGGTTTCACGCAAGAATGGTCAGCAGCATCCAATCAAAGAGTTGCACGTAGGCAAATCGAAGTGCAAGCGAGCAATAGTGGTAACAGCAATCGATCAACCGAATATCGAACTATAACTACTAACGATGGACAGAATCCGGGAAATTCAACAGGACAACAGACTCCACAAGCCGGATTAGAAGAAGAAGAAAGTAATTGCATTTCATTTATTAGTAGTGCTTTCTTCAGCTCACTAAGAAACTTTTTTTTCAGAGGGAATCAAATTAGGGCTAGGCGATTTCATATTCTACTCAGTGTTGGTTGGAAAAGCCTCAAGCTATGGCGACTGGAATACGACAATTGCATGTTTTGTTGCAATCTTGATAGGTTTATGCTTAACTCTACTACTTTTGGCGATCTGTCGTAAGGCTCTTCCAGCTTTACCAATATCAATTTTTTTCGGTTTGATATTTTGTTTTGCAACAAGTGCCGTGGTTAAACCGTTTATGGAGAATCTTTCGGCAGAGCAAATTTTTATTTAAAATAAGTAAATACATATTTATTATACTCTATTTCGAAACTCTCTGGATTAAGAAAATATACTGTTCTAAATTAACGAGATAACAAACTGATAGATTTTTGTTTTAACCCGCAAGTATAAAAACGTGGATATGTTTTTTTAACTTAAATTGCATTATAATCAAGTTATAATTTTTCAATTGAAAATAAATTATTTATACTACTAAGATCTGAGTACGTCGTTTTAATTTACTAAATGGTCAATTATAGTTTGATAAATGCCAGCATTAATTATGACATTGATCCTTGCAATACCTAAGTATAAAAGCAATGAAAGCTTGCTATGCCAAGCCATTCCATTTACGTTCAGGAAACTATGAAGTCGATAATTATTTTTGTCTGGTTAGTTAATTGCAACATTGCACGCAGTTCTATACAAAATCCAACCCCACGAAACGTTTCGGAAGTTGCATTAGGTAAGAAGATAATTGCATAGTAGTTCTCATGTTCATCATTTCATCGAATATTTGCAGGACTGTCGGAAATAATCAACGGCCTACGACCTAAATGCTTAGCAATTGTGATATTGAATAATTCCCGGAATGAAGATCTTGATGATTTTATTTACAAAATTCATAAGTTTAATATCAAGACATGCGTATTTTTCGATCTGCAGAAATATTTTAATTTTGTGGAAACAGCAATTAATGGTGCAGTCGAAAGTTCAAGTTTGATTTTTACTGAACCATTTGAAATGGCCGAACAGATTCATGCTAGAAATTTAGCGCACCGATTGAGCTTATTCATATTTTATTGGGGCGCCGTAAACCCACCGAAAAGTTCTACGCTACGTTTTGAAGAACCAATACGTGCGGTCGTTATTACAAGACCACGCCGCATTGCGTGAGTTTATTTTTGCAAAAAATATAGATTTCTTGTTTGATAGCGTTACATTTAGGTTTCGGGTTTATTACAATCAGGCGACACCGATGGGAAAAAGTAATTTGAAATTAGTCAATTGGTACGACGGAGAAAGTTTGGGGCTGTTTAAAACGCCACTACTTCCGAATGCAGCTACAATTTATTCAAATTTCTATGGAAGAGTATTCTATGTTCCTGTATTTCATGTAAGTTTTTAATTTATACAAATTTCGTCGATAGTTAATTTGCAGAACGCGTCATTGAAGTAGGAGTACGTCTTCCCTAAATTAATACTTGATTTAAATAAATAGTCGCCCCCTTGGCATTTTGTTGCATATCCTGGTACTACTGCCTTAAAAGAAGATCTAAACATGACAGAAGACACTAATGCCATGCAATTCAAAGTAATCGGAGGACGAGACCATTATCTTCTGAATTTAATCGCTGGTAAATTGAATTTTAAGTTTGAATATTTAGACCCACAAGAACGGACTCAAGGTTCTGCAGTTGGCACAGATCAAAATTCGTCGTTTACAGGAGGACTAGGAATGGTTCAAAATCGGGTAAATTTCTGCTGTAATATTAAGTGTCCTGTGGTAGTCAAAATAATTCACTTTAGCAAGCGCATTTTCTTTTCGGCGACATTGGTTTGAGTTGGGAACGGAGAAAAGCAGTCGAATTTTCATTTTTCACTCTAGTAGATTCCGGCGCATTCGCTACGCATGCTCCGAAACGATTAAATGAAGCTTTCGCTATTATACGACCATTTAAGATGAATGTTTGGCCATACTTGATCCTTACAGTTCTGCTATCGGGTCCTGTGTTCTACTTCGTAATTATAACTCCTTTCTGTTGGGAGAATACAGAGTCAAATCAAAATGGTAATAAATTTTATCATCATCCTGAGTACGTAAATGAGATTACTTTGGTGAAAAGATCACGATTGAAAAGACACGCGAGTTCGCAGATGCTTATTCAGAGGAGCGAATTGTTCGACAAATGCATGTGGTTTACGTTGCAGCTGTTTTTGAAACAATGTAGCTATTTCACTAAAGCTTCAATATCCAAAACTACTAAATCAATAAATTTTATCTTAATTGTAGCATGCTCTGCACCGTATAGCGGTTCGAGAACTCGTTTTTTAGCTATTGTTTATTGGATCGCTGCAACTTATGTCCTGGCAGATGTATATTCAGCTCAATTAACATCGCAGTTCGCTAGGCCAGCTCGTGAAAGCCCAATCGATACCCTCTCAAAGCTGGAGCAAGCCATGAAATATCGGGGTTATAAATTGTACGTAGAGAAAGATAGCTCTTCATTGGAGATGTTAGAGGTAAATTTTACGTACTAACTAGATTTTGTTTGGATATATAGGGTTTTTCGTTTTATTCCTGCAGAATAGTACGGAAATTTTTCGTCGACTGTATAAATTAATGAAATCTCATAACGAATGTTTCCTCATTAAATCCGTTGAGGAAGGGATTCAAATTATTTCGGATGGATCGGGAAAAGCAATTTTGGGTGGTCGGGAAACGTTGTATTTTAATATTAAACGATATGGTCAGTACACGTATTAAATCAGAAATCAACTTTAATTATTGATTTTATTGTAGGTTTCAATAATTTTCAATTAAGTCGGCAGTTATACACGAGATATTCTGCTGTTGCTGTGCAAATGGGATGTCCGTTTCTTGAAAGTTTTAATAGCGTGTAAGAATACTTTTTTTTTTGCGCGCGCTTAATGTTCGAACCCATATAAGGTCATAAGTAAAAGCAAAACTCTTTAATCTTTGAATTAAACAAGAGTGCCTCCTATTCTTAAGTTCATAAATTGAAGGTGTGGTAGTGTGGAGCTGCACGAAAAACTTGAATAATTTTATAGAGGATGTTCAAATTGAATAAATTAATTTTTATTCATTTCAGTCTTATTCATTTATTCGAGAGCGGCATTATCGAAAAAATAACTAGTAGTGAATATGAAAAAATGTCGGCTGTGAAAGATGCAAAAAACAAAGATGTTAAGCCTTACGAAAAGAATAAATCTAAGACGAGATCAGAAGGCTTTGAGGATGATATACAAGCCATTAATTTAAGAATGTTACAAGGTGCCTTTATTATCCTACTGCTTGGATATTTGTTCGCAGGTAAAATCAGAAGTATGTATTCGTTGTATTCATAAAAATTTCATAAGCTTTTATTTTATAGTTTTAATATTACTACTGGAAACTTTTCTCTATGCGCAAAGTATAAAGCTTTCAGAACTTCTTTTAAAAGTTTTAAATATTATATGCAATTTTTTTCAAAAATATACAAATATGATATGTTATTATATTAGAGAGAACATTTTAAATGTCTAAATTTGAGTTTTATTATTCATCTGCCACTGAAATTTAATTCTATCTATTAGTTACACAAACAAAAGCTTCAAGATTAAGTGCATATTTAATATTTAAAATAACCGTTTCCGGGATATTCTAACCTCTCTTTTGAGCCATCCAACGTTACATGAAGCAACATTGCTACTCATTGAACTAATAAGTTGAATATGAGAAAAATTACAAATGTCATTTTTGATGTGCCACAGTTTGTTTACAATTTAAATTTCATAACAAGGGAAAAGTTCTCAAATAAATGGATTCAATAAATCAGTACTTGAAAGACGTGGTGCTCAATGTGAAAACTCCTCACATAATCAAAAACTTAAAACTACCGTGGACGTGTTTTAATTCGACATTTGAAAACTGGTGTAGTCTTTTCAATAAAGCGCAGCAACCCGGCGAGGTACTACCTGTAGATGGCATTGAATTCGAAACAGGAAGTCGTAAGCACTCGGACTTTCCACAATGGGAAAAGTTTCGCACAAGAAAACAAATGACCGTTGAAGATTTTTTAAAAAATGCAACCGAGGAAGATGAATTTTTTAAGAGTAATTGGGCAGCATACAGCTACCGAAATATTGATGAAATGCCGCCGAGATGTGCCGAAGGCATTGGATTTTCCTATTTCGGTTTCCCGGAAGTCAAAGAAGATATAACGTTTTGGTTGTCGTCCACCGGTGCACACACTCCTTGCCATTATGATACTTACGGATGTAACATTGTTGTACAGGTTTTCGGAAGGTATGCATTTAACAGTTCTTATTGTTATTAAAGATATTTTTTAAAATACATTTATCGAACAGGAAAATGTGGTTACTGTTTCCTCCTGATGCCAAATTGACACCGGTTCGTATACCGTACGAAGAGTCTAGTGTTTACTGTTCAGAAACATTCTATAGTCCGAAAAATTTAACTTGCTATAAAAGTTTATTTATACATTAATGCGTTCAGATAGACATTCTAATGATTTTTCATTTGCAGATTTCGAGAAAAATTGCTACAAGTGTATATTAGAACCCGGTGATGTCCTTATTGTTCCAGCCAAGTGGTGGCACTACGTTGAAAATTTGTCTCCATCCTTAAGTGTTAATGCTTGGATACCGCTGGTAAGTTTTCACTATAAGCCCTCTTCTGTTATTTATTTATTCGTTATGAAAGTTGCTATATCCATAAGTGTAAACGACCAGAGTTTCGATTATCTACAAAGCGAGACACGATACAATTAAATCGTTGGGTTCCGAAGTAGATTAATGCTAAGAGAAACGAAGTAGATAAGCCTTCAATTACATTTGCATGATTTATTTAAGCTATCTGTTCTACCAATGCATCGTTTTTGCAATAAGAAATAAGCCATATATACCATAGGACAGAAACAGTTCTCTTCTACAAAGCACGATCCTGAGCATCGTCCTTAAGTTATCGCCAGAACTGAAATAATAATTCAGTACCTGGTAGACATATATAAAGCATGCATCAGTCTTTGTTACATACCGAAGCTATGGCAAGAGGTTAAGGTAGTTTTCATACCTAAACCAGGTAGAGCCTCCCACAACATTCCGAAGGCTTTTCGACCCATCAGCCTGACTTCGTTCCTTCTTAAAGGCCTAGAAAGACTGGTGGACAGCTACCTGCGGGCAAATCTGAACCTCTCGGTTAGAACCCCCACCAACACGCCTATCTGAAAGGTAGATCCACTGACATCGCCTTGCATGTGACGGTAGCCGCCGTAGAGAAAGCTTTCCATCAAAAAGAGGTTGCACTCGGGGCCTTCCTAGACGTGGAAGGCGCGTTCAACCACGTCAACATAAATGCCATACTTGAGGCCTTGCACAGCCATAGTGTGGAACCTCTACTGACTGCATGGATATCAAAGCTTCTTCGTTCACGGAAAATCGTAGCACGAATGGGTGACGAGACAAGAAAGGGCTCTGTTCACAAAGGAACGCCACAGGGCGGTATAATTTCACCTCTCCTGTGGGTCCTAACAGTGAATGAACCCCTTTCCATCTTAAATCAGAACGGCTACCCCACAATAGCATATGCAGACGATCTTGTCATCATGCTAACTGGTAAGTTTGAGCAAGTTCTAGGAGACCTCATGCAATCCGCTTTACAACTGTTAGATAGCTGGGCACTAGATGAAGGACTTACTATTAACCCACAAATAACAGATCTGGTCCTCTTCTCCAGAAGAAGAAGACCATATGTTTTCAATCCACCAAACATTCGAGGAATCAATATGGTCCTCTCGAATCAAGTTAAATATTTAGGTCTGATTCTTGATAGCAAATTATCCTGGAAGGCCAATATTCAGGAACGAGCAAAAAAGGCTACGGTAGCCTTCTTCGCTTGCAAGAAGACATTCGGTTTGAGATGGGGCCTTAAGCCGCACCTCATCCACTGGATGTATACCAGTATTGTTAGACCAATTATTTGCTATGGTGCGCTGGTGTGGTGGCCGGCGGTGGTACTAAAAACCAACCTGGCACCCTTACAGTTGATCCAACGGATGGCATGTCTGTGCATAACAGGTGCCCTTAGAACCACACCGACTGCAGCTCTGGAGGTGATTCTCTCACTACCTCCACTTGATCTTTTTATAAAGCAAGCAGCGGGTCTGGCAGCCATTAGATTAAATACCACTAAATCGTGGTCAGCGCCACAAATTGGTCATGGAAAAATTCTAAACGTCATTAGAAACGCAAACTCCCTTTTAGACCGCGAGTATGATTGCATGAACCAACCGCAGGTTGAGAAACGGAAGTTTCACATTAAGTTTCCTGAACGAAACGAATGGGCAACAAATACGATACTCAGCACCTGTATAGGTTCTCATCTCTATACGGACGGATCTAAAACTAGCCAGGGGACAGAGGCAGGGATTTATTCCCACGACCTCGACATCCAAACTTCATTTCATCTTCCAGAACACGCGACAGTGTTCCAAGCAGAAGTATTAGCCATTAACGAGTGGACAAAAATTATTCTTGATAAGCAGAACAGTCTCGGAAATTGTTACATTTTCTCGGACAGCAGGGCTGCGCTTCAGGCACTCCAATCCTACAGGACTACATCCAAACTAGTGTCCATTTGTAGACACAATTTAAATCGCCTAGCTGCCATAACGGAAGTTTTTCTAATTTGGATACCGGGTCATAGTGACCTGCTAGGTAACGAGGAGGCAGATACGCTTGCACGGCAAGGATCTGCAAACATCAATTCCACTAGGAATTCAGTCGATGTAGCACCAACAGTGCTGAAGACTAGCTTCAAACAGACTATTTTGGATTCTTTCTTGGCGGGGTGGCGGCAGCTGGAAAGCTGTAAAACGGCCAATCCTTTTGGGAAGAACCGAACAAGAATATTACAGCTCAGCTGTTACAACGTAGTCGCTATAGTATCCGAACTATTGTCGGCCTGACCACAGGCCATTGCTTGCTAAGGCTGCACGCATTTAGAATGAGCATCGCGAGCGACAGCTTGTGTAGAGGTTGCGAGGAAGGCGAAGAATCTATCAAACATTATCTTTGTCACTGTCCGCAAATCTCCAACAGTCGTCTCCTTTGTTGAGGCTCTAGATTCTTCTCAGAACTAGACGACCTCAGAGGCGTCCAACATTCGAGCCTGTTAAGGTTCGCAAACCGAACCAAGTGGTTAGAGCAAGAGGAGTGACTTCCAACTTATAACAATAGGGGGAGTACAATGGGCCCAACTAGATGGCCTCAGTGCTTGTGGTTCCGTGCAACCACCCTCCTACAACCTAAACCTATCGCCAGAACTTGTTTATTCTTTTGACCATAAATGCTGAACTCCTCGCTTTTATGTGCTACATAGTCGACCAACTCAATGTCTTCTTTGAGGATTATAATCCAGAGTTTGTTTGGCGACATTTTGATCTGGTTTGCCCAAACATTGACCGATCCACTACCACTTCCGTCTTTGAATCTTAATGCCTATTTTAGTCTGTCAAGTTCTACTCCAAAGTTCGTCATTGGAGATCACATCTGGCCAGAAAATCCCTGAAATGCACATTGCTTCACGGAAGTTTGCAGGTTCTTTGTAAGCTGTAGTAAAATCACATAAAAACACGAATGTTATGTATACATCACACACTCGCAGCTTCAGACGGGATCTCTATTAACCTCCAGAAAGGAAAATGGATACCGAAGGCCTGTGAGCTTTTTTTATACGAGCTTCAATATCCTTTTCGGCTTCACCGTCCATGCTGACAATGCTTCCGATAAGTGGTTTTCGTAGTCATTTTTTGAATTCAATTTTTCCCCTGTAGGAATTTTTGAAGAGACGGGAATAAATGATAGTCTGAATGTGTAAGGTCGGGGCTATAAGATGGATCAATTAAAACTTCCCAACCAAGCTCATCCACTATTCCTTGGTTTACTGATTGCATGCGCAAATTCGATAGAGTAAATTTTTCGTACTCAATTCATACGGAAACCACTCATCGATCTTCTTAACAAACTCAGTCGTACGCAAATCATTCAAAACAGAGAAATGTTTAGCTCCGCACCGATTTCATAAGTGGTCGCATGTGGATTTTCATTGACGTTTTGAAGACTTTTTCCGTGATTAGACGGCCAGAGCGAGGTGCATCTTTGACATCAAAATTTCCAGAACGCACTCGCTGGTACCATTGTTGTGCTACACGTATCGTAAGAGCATAGTCTTCATATACTGCACAATTTTTTTCATAAGCCTGTGACGCATTATAACTTTTGTGGAAGTAAAACTTCAAAATAGAACGAATTTCTTCGGTAGAGACTTCCATTTTCAAACTTGAATAACTTTCAAGTAGTTGATTAAAATTGCGCATTTTCTGGACAAAAAATTGTTATCTGAAATAGCACCTATAAATTTTCGAAATTCTGGTTGAAATTACCCGAGATAATCGACTTCAAAGACATTTGTCGGTAAAATACCAAAAGAGTTTTTACTTCACCCGATATATGCGCAAACTCCGCCATAGACGGTCCCAAGCCCAGTTTGAGAAAGGAGGAGGGAACATGGAGTTAACCTGAATGGCCAGTAGCACCAGTGCGTCTCAGGAAGTAGGCAAAAAGTATGGCATAGTTGGACTTGCAGCATAGCTGTGAGAACTCCAGCATGTCTCCCACCCTTTTTCTACTAGGGTGTAACAAATAAGTAGCACCGGTCCTCCATGTCAGGGGCTGGGCGAGGCGCCGACAACGCATCACCGGGAAAAAAAATTCACTGTCCAGAAACCTGAAGAATTGCCTCGAAACGGATGGACTCAACGGCAGCAACCCTGCAAACGAAAACTGGACTACTCTATTGGATCTTGGAATGTTCGATCCTTATTTAGGACAGGAGCTCTGAAAGAGTTCCTCGAAGAAGTGGCAAAACACAACATCAACACAACTGCCATCTAACGAAATCATGGACATTAGATTACACACAATCTATCCAAGTGGAAAATTGTTGGGAACCAGAGAGTTTGGAGTCGCTTTTGTCGTTGACAAAAAAATTAGTTAGCAGGTCACGAGTTTCAAACCAGTAAGTGAAAGATTGTGTGCAATCCGAATAAAAACTAAATTTTTCAACACTTGATTGCTCAACGTCCACGCACCAACTGAAGACAAGGACGATATAACTAAAGACGAATTTTATGCCACCCTAGAGACAACCTATGATTCACTGCCCTCGAATGACCTAAAAATTGTCTTAGGGGATTTTAATGCAAAAGTCGGAAAGGAGGAGGCTCATAGAGGAACAAGCAGCAAAAATATGATTGTAACACATACATGCTTCCCACATCGCGATATTCACAAACGAACGTGGGCATCACCAGATGGTCACACCTTCAACCAAACAGACCACGTTTTAATTGAGAAAAGGGCTGCTTCCAGCATAATTGATGTACGAACCCTCCGCGGTGCGAATTGTTACTCTGATCACTATCTAGTCAGAGCTAAGTATCGATGCCGAATAGCTTGTCGTGGATATTCGAAAACGAGCAGAGCTCGCAAATTCAATTTCGTCAAGCTTAAAGACGAAACGGTGGCGGAGGCTTACATGTCAGCATGTAATAAACACCTGACACCAATAGATGAAAACATTCCAAATATGACAGTGGAGAATGTGTGGATGAAAATACGAGACGGCATAAAATCCTCCGCAGAAGAGGTGTTAGGATAACAAGTACGGCGAAAAAATAATGATTGGTTCGACCAAGAATGCCGCGATGCAATAGAACGAGGCTTACAAAATTTTTACTGAACGACCAACACGAGCCAAAAAAGAAAGATATGATGAGCTTAGGCGATATGCGAAAAAGACCTGCAGGCGAAAACAAAGAAAGTACCATAATGACAAAATACAAAAAATGGACGACGATATGAGACAAAATAAAACGTGGGACGCATACGCAATAGTAAAAGAATTAAAAAAAGGATATAAACCAAAATCCAGTCTCTGCAAAGACGCAGAGGGCAACATTATCAGCGACGCACAAGAAATCAAAAGGAGATGGGCTTCCTGCTTTGAACATCTTCTCAATCCCACCCCATTAGCATCTGTCACGACAGACAAAATTTCAATCGGTGCCTCAACTTATGAAGAAGAACCATCATCGACACCACCCACGCTTGCTGAAATCAAAGCAGCCCTATGGGACCAAAAACGAAACAAAGCGGCGGGAATTGACGAAATACCAGTAGAACTTCTGAAAAACGGTGGAAACTGTGTTGCTGAAATACTGCACAGTATGATATGCAAAATTTGGACAGATGAAATCATACCCGAAAAAGCATTATATGTCTAATTTACAAGAAAGGAGACAAACTCTGCTGTGAGAACTACAGAGGTATATCATTGTTATGTATGTCCTTTAAAATACTGACAAAAATAATTGAACTTCGTTTTAAGCCCTATACTAATCAAATAATTGGCGAATACCAAGGTGGATTCAGAACCGGACGATCTACAACAGACCAGATATTCTCGGTGAAACAGGTGCTTGAGAACTGCTGGGAATATAACACAGACGTTCACCAAATCTTCGTAGATTTTAAACAAGCATATGACAGTATCGACAGGAGCGTACTATACCAAATCATGCTTGACTTTGGAATTCCCCCAAAACTAGTCCGACTAACAAGATTCACAATGACGAACACTGAATCCCAAGTGAGAATACAAACCGATTCCACAACCAGTTTTCGACCGGAATGTGGCTTAAACCAGGGAGATGGTCTAGCCCCTATGCTTTTCAACTTGGCACTAGAGTATGTCGTCCGCAAATTCCCAGTCGACACCAACGGGACACTACTATTGAAGTCCACCCAACTAGTAGCATACGCTGACGACATTAACATTCTAGCAAGATCCTTCCCTAGTGCTAAGGAGGTATTTTTCAATCTTGACTTCGCCGCAAAAGAAGTCGGGTTACGCATTAATGAAAGCAAAACAAAAGTAATGACGCAAACTAGAAGGAGAACGCCAATCAGACAAAACATAACAATTGCGGAATATAATTTGGAGAATGTGGACAACTTCATATACCTTGGGGCTAATCTAACAAAGGACGGTAATGAAACAGACGAAATCAAACGACGGATAATACTTGCAAATAAGACGTATTATTCGGTACTTCCAATAATAAAATCCAAGAAAGTGCACAGGAAAACTATTATACGACCTGTGCTCTGTTATGGCAGCGAGACGTGGACATTAACGCGAACTTCCGAAAAAGCAGTTAACGCATTCGAAAGAAAGGTCGTCCGAAGAATTTTGGGATCTGTGAAGGAAGGAACGGAATGGCGAATAAGATACAACCATGAGTTGTACCAACTCAACGTTCATCAAGCTACGTAAACTGCAGTGGGCTGGCAATGTAGAGCGAATGGAAGACAGAAGAATCTCCAAACGTGCTCTTAAAGGCAAAGCGAGTGGTAACCGGCCAGTAGGCAAACCGCGCAAGCGATGGGAAGACTCGGTTGATAAAGACAGCAAAGCTATATTGAAAATTAACAGCTGGAGGACGCGGTCTTTGGATCGAGATGATTAGAGGCGACGACTTCAGGAGGCCAGGGCCCGATTTGGGCTGTCGCGTCATTGATAATGATGATGATATATGCGCAATATACATTGTGACCATAAAGTAAGGGCACTATGTAAATAAAATTACTCTCGGAAATGATATTTCAAATTTTTTTTTTTTGTAAGCAGGTCGTACTGTCCTTAATTATTATCCAAAAAATTAGCGCAGTCTGTTAATCAGTTTGTTTACAGCAGCTGCTTGAATCGGTACATCTCAGTAGTCCACGGCGAAATTGGAAATATCATTCCCCAGAGTAAATTTATTTACAAAGTGCCCTTACTTTATGGTCACAATGTATATAAATATCTTTGATAAGCTAAGTTTAAAAGTAACTTTATAAAAGGTGGGAAAGAACCCTAAGATATGATAAACTGGTCGTTGATGGCAAAGAATATGAATAAGACAGTCAGAATGGTTACTTGAACTATGATTTTAACAATAACCTTTCACGCTAAATAGAATACGACCCAATAAGAATACAAATACCGGAAAAACTAGTTATTCATATTTCATCAAAAGCAAAAGCAATAAACTCACCGTAGCTGAATTCGACAGTTTCAACGTCGAGCAGTTTTTAATTCGAAAATTGAATTCACTTAAACAATGTAGTGAATCCAATGCCAACAAATAACAATCGGGTATAACAGATATTGATAATTTAAGTAACGAACACATACAGCCCCCTGGGAAAACGAAATGATAAACCGAGAAAAACAATCAAAACAAACATGCAAAGGAGAATTAAATGTAGCGACACTTAATACAAAAATATTATGCACCGAAGAACGAAGAAAAGAGTTAACCCACGCACTAAAGAATTTAATAGGATTATCAAAACAAGATTATTAGGAGAACGGATAATAGAATTAAAAAAATTGTTATAAAAGAGAAAACAATTGTTTATACGGAGTTGTTTTCTTAATAAAGGCTGGTTGGAAGCTGAATATTGGAGTGCGCAAGGGGTTGCTGGATTTCAAATTAAAATAAAGCTACTAGTTTAGTGAGCTCACTTTAATTTTATTGAACACAAACTTTAGTTATCGGTTTACATAATCACTTGAAACTTTTCCGATCACAAATTATCGCTTGCCAATCTTGACTCTTTCGCTTTCTAAACATCGACTGCTCTATCGATTTCCATTCTATCGTGTCTTTACCACGCGATGCTCTGATTTCGACTCCTCTATCCGGACTGACTATTCCTCAAAAACGCTCACACTTTTTATATCGTTTTTGTCCAAGGCAGTTTGTATGAATCATTTCCTTCTCGTCCGAATTATTTCTGTCTCGGCCACTCGTTGTTCTTTGCTTCTATAAAGCATTTTCTTGTCATCCGAATCTTTTCCTTCTTGGCCGCTCGCTGTCAGTTGCTTCTATGCTGTTTTCGTTCTCGGTGAAGAACGCACAGGTGTTCTTGTTATTACCACAGTGTTGAAAATTCACACTTTGTTCACACGCGTGCACTTATTTCATATTTTTTTATTTTATGTATTTACTTTCGATAATAGTAAATAAAATTTGAGTCGCTCATCGCATGTTCGCAGCGATGAGCGACTTAAATTTTAAATGACACACGAATAAATAGACTTTTTAATTACGAAAAATAGATATGTTCCTATGAAGATATGCGTCCTAAACCAATTTCTCTTAGATTTTTACCATAGAGTTGTATGAGCTAAAGTCGTACTGCAGCATAAATCTAAACCAGACCACAATCGAGACGTCTTTCAGCATATACAAAAAACTTCCACTGAAGGAGAACTTAACATTAGCATTAGATGAACAGCTGAGTCAATTTGACGTCACAATTGAAAATTTACAAGCTAAATACAATTGTTAAATGTCAACACTAAGCTGCTCATCGAATGTTCGCAATCTTCATATATCTACTATTTTCAATACACACATAGACACACACTGGACTATTCATAGGCTGTCAGCGATCGTCAATTGTTTTTGACCTTGAACAACTCTCGCGCGATGTGTGTGTTCGCGCGAGAGTCTAGGCTAGACTAGACTAGCCATCGATTGTCGGCGATCATCAATTGTTTGGGATCTTGAACAGCTCTCGCACACACATGCAAGTACGCGCGAGTTATAGTTTATCCCACGTAATTGATTCAGATAACAAATCCTCTAATGGTGAATGATTTCACAGTGCATTTTGAATTGAAAGAAAAGATTTCCGGATTCTACACTGTTACGTTTTATTATTCGTGACGTTTCTGTCTCTACTGAGATCTTTATCAAACTGATCGACAATTAAATTAATTAGAAAGCACCGACCGGACATTTAACTTTAAAGTCGGAACGATTATGTGCATGTAAACACAAGTCATCAGCGTAATCAAGGTGACACAAATTTTTCGAAAAAAAAAAGAAAAATGACGGAAGTACATAAGGAACATGGAAATGTCTTTGTATATATTTTTTAAATCGTTTTTTTATCAAATATAATAGTATTTATTTGACAGTATTATTTACATGAATGAGGTTGCTGTAAGTAAAAGAACGTGTCGCGAATGGTTTCAACGCTAAAAAAGTGGCTGATTTCGACGTGAAAGACAAGGAGCGTCCCGGAGAGGTTAAAAAGTTTGAAAACTGGACAAAGATTCATGCCAAACGCAACAACAACTTGCACATTCATTGGTTGTGACTCAACAAGCCAAGTTAAAAAGCTTAGGAATGATGCAGAAGCAAATTGGGTGCCAAATGAAGCCAAGAAACGTCGAACAGCACACAACGGAAGGGGTTTTTGCATCGCATCGGCACTGGCGATAAGAAGCGAATCTATTACGATAATCCAAAGCGAAAAAAAATCGTGGGGATACCGCGGCCATGCATCAACATCGACGGTCAAGCCAACATCCATGGCTCGAAAATCATGCTGTGTATTTGGTGGTACCAACTCGGCGTAGTGTATTATTAGCTGCTGCGACCGGGTGAAACCATCACAAGAGATCGCTACAAAAAACAACTAATACGTTTAAGCCGAACATTGAAGGAGAAACGGCCGCAATACGGAGGAGAGACACGACAAAGTGATTTTGCTGCACGACAACGCTCAGCCACATGTTACTCACGTTGTGAAAACCTACCTGGAAGTACTGAAATCGGACGTTCTACTCCACCCGATCTTATCGATGACGCATGGCATGGCTGAGCAGCACTTCCATTCTTTCGTAAAAATTGGGTCTATTCGTGGATCGGCTCAAAAGAGCAATTTTTTCGACGCTGAATCCGTATCCAAGAAATATGGGAAAAAAAGTTGTGGCTGGCGATGGGAGTTTCTTTGAGTAATAGATATTTCACCATTTTTGCACAATAAAGGCTCGAATTTCATACTCCCAATATCTCAAAATTGAAATTTTGTCAGATTGTAGTGCTATATGATCTATAATTTTGGTAACATTTTTAAGATAGAGAGTGTAAGGAGAGGGAGGTGGTAAGCAAAAATATCGGAAACTTTGAGTCATTTTTTTAGGGCTCTAGTGAAAGATACTTAGTTCAAATTTTGTACGTGCATACATCAATTTAATGTACACCACCGAAGAGGGCCCTAACATGCGCAAGGTGTTTGAAAAATATCAATCAAATTCCTGTTAAGACCACTTATAGGGGCATAGGACAGAAACAACTCTCTTCCACAAGGCTTGATCCTGAGTACGGCCTTTAGCTGTTGATAGGACTTGTTCAACTCCTCGCTACGCGGTCGACCAACCCGACGTCTTCCTTGAGGATTGTAATCCAGAGCCTGTTTGGCGATGATTCGCTCTGGTTCCCTCAAAGTGTGACCGATCCACTGTCACTTCCGCCTTTAAATCTCCAGAAAGGAGAAATATAAAAACTCAAAATTATTGATTGAAATTTTAAGCTGTAAACTTTAAATTTGGAGAATTCATTTTAAAAAACGCGCAAAAGTTTAAGATGTTAACTGGTCGAATACCTTCAAGACTTCTACACATCCCCCACAAATTCTCAACTTGTCCCAAGAATAATATTGTTGCGCCCGACTTGTTGGCATTTTTTTTAAATTTGAATGTTTTATATATTTTTTTTTTCAGAAAAATGATGTCGATACGCAAATTGAAGAATGTATTGTTAAAATATTAATGGAGAACTTCATACAACAAGAAAACGATTCTGAATTTCTTAACATTTTGAATCCTAATGAGGTAATAATTTGTAAATAAGAAGATAATAAATTTAGAATTCATGCAAATTTATAATTTTCAGGTTGATCTCTGGAGCGACCAGTTCAATTTGTTTGACATACTCAAACATTTAGTACAACAAAAATTTGAACCTAAAAATTTAACCAAACATCCATACTGTTACATGCAAGATGACGAATTGGTAAAGTTAATTAGTCAATTCAAAGAAGATATCATACCTGTACCAAATATATCCAACGTTGAGTTTCAAATGATTTTAAGAGAACGCTTTAATCGATTCGATTCAGCAATTTCAAACGATTTCGAATCTATTTCGAACAACTACGTAAAACATTTACTAATTAATACCATTTGCAGCCCAAATATTGTAAGTATTATTAAAGAACAATTTTTACAAAGTTATCACAAATAAAAATAATTGTTGATTTATTATTGGCTAATTTATTATGCGATCAGAAAAACTTGAAAACCTGAATCAAGTTGTTGTTAGAAAATGAATATCTGAATATCACTTTTCTAGCACATAAATCGTTAATTTTAGATTCTTTATCATTTACTTTTGCAAAAATAGCAATTTCCATCAACGAGAAGCTTTTGAATATTCAGATAAAAATTTAATTTTAATCGATTTGATTTTTACACTTGAGTGTTTTTCAAAAGGACAAATATTTCTTGATTTAGCATTATGTTTGTTACTTGGGATTAAATAAAATTCTTATTGGAGTAAGTTTAAACGATATTTACTTTATTATTATTTGAAATTGTTTGGGAAAAATGGGTTTTGTAGCCACACTCGTGTCAAAATAAAAGACGTACTTATTGAAATGAATAGAAATTAACAGGCTGCACTTAATTTGTCTGCCTCCCACGAACAATTCAATAACTGTTGTGCGCCACATAATTATTCAAGCATCAATTTGAATTTTTTAAAATCGTTTTAATTATAAGAATCCTGAATGTTGAATATTTTTTTAGCGTGCTATTTTTTCGATTGAATGAACAATTGCTATTCTCATCCATTGATTTGCATTGAATATAAAAATCTTTGATTATTGAGGATACTATATAAAGGCTTGCGGCAGTCGTTATCTTCACCATTAGCAAAATACTAAACGATCTACTTAGATTCTAAATACTAGAAGTGTCTTTTTAGATTCATAAAGTTCAATTATGATATTAAATTGTTCCACAACTATTGGTCAAAAATTAGTTAAAAATATGTTCATTTATACAATTGTTGTTTTATTTTTTATAAAAGTGAGTGCATCTTCTCATCCTCAATTTGGGTAAGTCCCTTACTATTTCGAATTAACAATACGATAACACCTGTTATATTTTATAGATTATATATGAGGGAGCGCTCATTTCGTGATGTGAATTGCAAGCATATAAATGATGAATCCTTGCCACCATGTAAATACGAGGAAAGCTATCAAAATAGGTGTGGAAGAATATGCGTTCTAGGACCAGGGAAACAATGCGATCTACCGGGAGAACCGCACTACTTTGGTCAGTGCCATTCGAGATTAGCCTGTTTCTGTGGTCGATGTTTTGGATGTCTGATAATTAATGGAGTTGAGAACTGCCATAACGTAACGTTGTGCCCACTCAAGTCGAATTACGAAAAGAAGAAAATGAATTCTATTGGTTCAGATTATTACTACTAAAAACGATTTCTACCTATGTGTTGATAAAAAAAAATGCAGTGAAACTACTAAAATAATATAGGGGGAAAAATATAAAAGAAAAAAATAAGTTTTATTTATTATTTTACTTAATTTGTAATGTGATAAACTTCTATCAATAAATAATTGTGCATCATAAAAATTAAACGTTTTGAAAAACTTGTAATTTCAGTATAAGCCATTATCAAAGCGAAGGAAATGGTTAATCGATAGGTTTATAGATATGACTACCATGAATAATATATTCAAGTGTGATTTTATTTCTGAGATTTTAAGTGAACATCCTCATTTCTTTGATAGCATTTACCTCAATACTTACCACTTACCATTCGAGTCTTATCCTACCAAGAAAATTGAAGAGGCGTTCGCTTGCAAAAGCCACTATATACATTCCAAAAACTGGAAAAACTGTCAATTTTTTCCGCTTTCTTAAACATACTCAAATCCATTGTTTGTGATAGAGACCAAACGACACGCTGAATTGCGTTATTGTAATCATTCGATAGATTCGATCCATATCGGATAAGGGTACCGGAGTATCGGTAACACAGAGAATCTAATATTGGACCACGCTTCAAAATAAAAGATAGGCTAAGCAACACTCACCAAGCTTTTGAGTCAAAATACCCAAAAGCTACTCCACTTGGACAGGAATACGGTATGAATGTTACCAGGTCACCATCAACCGGATGAAACCTTAATACCATTGGTGCCGACAAACAAAGCTGGGCCCTACCAATGAATTCAAGCGGGCCATAATGTTTTTCTTATGATCGAACGTGGTGACTGTGTTTTTGTGTGGGTAGAAGCAGGAGGGACCAATAAAAGATTTGATTTGATCTTGCAGATGAAGTTTGTGTGGTCCAAAAAATGTTTTTTATTGATTTAAATTTTAACTTAGTAGTTAATTTTTTAATGCAATGCACATTTGTAGTTATATCGGTGAAAATTTGGCGAAAGACAGGAGAAAAATTTCGTCGATGAGAAACGAAAGTGACGGAAGACGTTTTGCTTGGAGCATTCAAGATTGTATGTGTGTTGAGAAAACTTTAACTGAAAATTAATTATATAATGATGTAGTTGCAGTTCAAGAAATTGAAGATTTTCACAGTGTTTTGGATGCCAGGAGTTCGAAAAGCGGATTTCTCAGTGATGTCGGTGTGTGTGTTTGAACAATAAATTGAGTAAGCTTCAACAGAAAAGGTCCGTCGCCCGGAGTGACAGAGCCATATGGATTTTGGAAATGACCACCTGGAAACGGAAATTATTAGCAATAAAATAAAATAAACTGCCAACAAGTCGTTGTTTTTTAATTGATTGCTTGAATCACGTCCAATATTCTTTGTGTAGAATGTCAGTTTCATAGACGATTAGAGATTGCATAGAATTTTAATAAAATTCGGTGTATTTTACATTCACGAAACCAAACATTTTTGTATGGGAGGGAGTAGAGGAAGTAAAAAAATCGTAAAGTGTGTGATGAAGTTTTATTTCGTTTCTCTTGTAATGTGCTCGTACAAAATTTCAAGTTTATAGGTTTTAATTTGTTGGTTATTAGATAGATTTATTGAAATTGGCCGAAATCATACTTTTGTATGGGAGGGGTTAGAAGGGCAGGCGCGATCTTAAATCTTTTGACGCAATTTCGTTTCAATTATTTTTAAAAGTTTTTGTGCGAAATTTCAAATTGATAGCTATTAATAGTTAGGTGATAATTGATTTCTTAAAAATGGTCGAAAAGATATTTTGTATAGGAGCGGGTAGAAGTTTTGAAGTTATTCCACCAGTTAATACTTCATACTTTTGGGGATTTTTTTTAAATGCTTTTCGCAATTTTTCAAGTTTTTATCTTAAAATTTCATTAAAAAAATTTCAATTTTTGTATTTTTTGCACATGAAACACCTTGTGCACGTTAGTACCTTTGGTGCTGATTCTGTTGGATCTGTATACCTTAACGGTCCCAAAATATGAATTTTCCATGGTTAGTAATTTCGAAGATAATATCATTTAAAAAAAATCGGCCGACAATTTGTTTTTTGTTTCGGACCCCAATGGATAAAAAATTTAAATTATTGTTAAAGTTTTTTTTCCCACAAACCCCTCTATATACAGGGTGTTTGGTACTCCGTGTGCCACCTTGTAAGGGGTTATTCCTAGATATATTTTTAGAAAACAAATTTTTCTACGGAGATGGTCCATTTTCAATATCCGCGGAGATACAGGGTAATCAAGAAAAGTGTTTCGGACCTGTACTCTCACTCACTCAAAACGCTATATCTTGAAAACTAATAATCGCAATTTAAACTCTTATAGCTTGTTTTTTAGGGAATCAAGTTTCCTTTCATTTGGTGTAATAGTCCGCATTGCAACTGTACCCAATCCTGAGGTATTTACCTCAGAACACAAATTTTTGATACTTTGACCCTCAAAATTCTGGGATCAATGTAGTTTTTCTCAAAAAAACGCATTTTAAAAATGTAATTTTAATGTTGTTTTTTTATGTGCCATATTATTGCCTACAAATGATGCACACATACTTATGACATAGGTTTTCCCGTTTTCCCGGTAATAAGCGAAAATACATATGGCTTAAAAATTAAATGTGCCATAAAGCAACCCTCATTCTAAAAAAACTGCCTGAAATGTTGTTAAACTGAAATATTCTTATTGTCCTTTAATAACTATTTAAATTATCGAGGAATGTCCTTTAATTAGTATTAAATTATCGAGGAATTGAATTAAATTAAAATGAGTTTCAACACGACTAGGTGCAGCACTTTGCCTTTTTTAATGGTGTACCTAACAAAATGAAAAGCGTATAAAAGCAAATCTTACTTCATATTTTTACCAGTTTTAGTTACATTGTTAAAAGTAGAAGGTGTCACTAAAATTTAGAAAATAATTTCGAAATGCCTGAGTACACGAATGAAGAATATGCAGACATCATTTTCATTTATGAAGAGTGTCAGGCAAATACACGAGCGGTGCGATCTTTGTATCATCAGAGATTCCCTAATCGTCGGATACCTGGCAGGAGGGTATTTCAAGACATTTACAGAAGGAATTAGGAAACAAGCAGCGTTAGGACAAGCAGAGTAAATGCAAATCCTGCGCCGATAATCACTTTTCCAACCAATGAAGGAATGCTACATGCAGTTCAAAATGATCCATCAATCAGTATCCGACGCTTGGCATTGCAGTTAAACGCCTCTAAGTGGAAAGTTTGGAGTGTCCTAAAAGCAGAGCGGTTGTATCCCTACCACCACACACCAGTGCAGGAGCTGTTACCCATTGATTTGCCCAAAAAGGATGATTGGTGACGATTTCATTGGTCCTATTAGGCTTCCGCCTACCCTAAATAGTTCCAATTACTTGCATTTTTTGATAAATGATCTACAGGAGTTATTGGATGATGTGCCACTGCAACGATCGGCTTCCATGTTTTACCAACACGATGGTGCTCCAGCTCATTACGGCCGACAAATCAGAGATTGGTTAAATTCCAATTATAGCAATCGCTGGATCGGTAGAAATGGACCAATACACTGGCCTGCAAGATCTCCTGATTTAACTATTATGGATTTCTTTGTATGGGGACGGATGAAGGACCTTGTCTACGCAACGGAATAGTAACGTTGCAGGATCTAAACACCAGAATCGATGCGGCAGCAACAGAAGTAAGGCACTGCTGCCTGAGGAGTATGAACACAAAGAGAACACTGGATAAAAACGAGGTTTAGCGTGCATTCAAAATGAAGGTGGCCATTTGGAACATTTATTGTAATTAAGGAAATTTGAAACAAACCATAAAAACCATTCTTAAGTTTTTTTAGTTCAAGCGGAGAGTGTTGATCAACATATTCTTGTTTTTTAATAAAAGTGCTATACTATTGGAATGATATTTTTTTCTAAACTATGAAATTTATGCAATGCAAGCGTATACATCGTTTGTAGGCAATAATATGGCACATAAAAAAATAACATTAAAATGACATTTTTATAATGCGTTTTTTTGAGAAAAACTACATTGACCCCAGAATTTTGATGGTCAAAGTGTCAAAAATTTGTGTTCTGAAACAAATACCTCAGGATTGGGTACAGTTGCAATGCGGACTATTACACCAGTTGATTTTATTTTTCTTCAGTTCTCCTTCGCTGATTTTCTCGTTCAATAGAAGCACAAAGATTTTCTTTTTCTTTTTATTAGTGTATTTTTTTGCTTTAATTTTTGTTTTATTCACTGAAACCTTTTTTTTTTATTACAATACGAAATTATTTATTTCAGTTCAAAGTTTTATAGTTTTTTTTTTTTTTTAATTTTCTCCTTGTTTAATTTTAATAGTGTTTTAACGCACACCGTTTGTTTTAGACTCCCCGAAAGCTCTTTTTCGCTGTTTTAAACTGGGCCGGCAGACGAGAGGAATCAACGGCTTTCCTTCCAATCTCGTCGATAATTTTGGCGCCAAAGTACTTTACAGCAGTGCTGCCCTGAGAGTTTTTGGTCCATAATTTTTCGTTTAAATATTTGGCGCGAACTGATGTTGTTATTATTATTTTCTTTTAATCTTATTATTTTAGTGTTATTATTAAGGTTTATGAACAAATAAAACAATGTATTCTAATCGTATCTATGAACAGTATATAACAGCAATAAATTGCGATCTAGCTGAGGAAGGAGTAAAATTGAATTCTGATGCAAAAAAAATTTTACAAACAAACTAATTCGCAACAATTTGTCGAACTCCCATTTACAATATTTCTCTAAGAAGGAATTGAAACCAGTAGCCTGATAACTGAATGACGTTTAGTTTTTCTCATCTAAATAAATTTTATAAATTTTTTTGAGTTTTTCATCATATTTCTTCAATTAATTACGGAAAAATTTAGTGCGTGATTCGGTTGTAATAGTTTTGTTTTGTTGTTCATAATTTCGTAGTTTTTGTCTATCAATTTCGAATTTTTTAACAATAATGTCTGAATGTGATCGTGACTTGCGTTCCCGAGTGGCCCCAAAATCTTCGCCGGCGATCTCAGCGGCAGAAGTTGGGCAAAAATCTCTGGCGGACATCTTAAAGATGTTGGAAACTATGAAAAATGATTTTTCTCTTCGTCTCACATCTCTTGACAAGAAGATCGATGGCTCACGAAGTGACCTTGACCTAAGGTTTAGTGATTTCCAGCTGAAAGTTGAGCAGCGGTTGGAGGAACTTGTAAATGGATTCGAGTCACGGCTTGCTGATGCCGTGGAATTATCAGTGAACTTGCAACGAAGGCTTGAAATTATTGAACAACGTGATCCAGTTTCTACTCCTTCACCAGTTTTCATTGATGACGTCGCCTCGGAGATGGAAGATCGCAGAAAAAGGTCAGCAAATGTATTAATTCATGGCATTCCCGAATCTGAACTTAATGACACTGCAGCTGTCATTGAGATCCTCAAAAACATAAATGTGCCTGTGAACTCAATGAATAATTTCAAAACTTTAAGACTTGGTCAACCGAAATCGGACTTGCATCGACCCATAAAATTAATTACAATCAACCCAGAAATCGCTTTTAATATTCTGAAGTTTAAGCGAACAAACTCATCAAGAGATTATCTTAAACAGAATAACATAAATATTGTTCAAGATCTGACTCTTCATCAAAGAAATTATTTAAAGTACCTTCGTAATCAACTTGATGAGTTAAGAAAATCTAAGCCGGAATCTACAATCAGATATATTAATGGAACTCCAAGAATCGTACAACCACGGCATACCAAAAACTAAAAAACAGTATTAGTGTTTATTATCAAAATGTTCGTGGTCTTCGTACTAAGCTTCATCTTTTAAGGGAATCTATAACCTTGCAAACAGCTGATATTATAATTTTCACTGAAACTGGACTCAACAATGATTATTATTCTTCCGAACTAGGATTCGCAAATTATACTGTATATCGCCGTGACCGGAATTTACTTTCATCAGATAAAGAAAGAATGGGAGGTGTACTTATTGCTGTAAAAAATGAGTTATCTTCTAAAGTTATCCCTACTCTAAATGCATGTGTTGAGCAAATATTTGTTCACATCCAAACAAATTCATCAAAATTCGTAATAACAGCTGTTTATATACCACCGAGATCATCTTCCGAAATATATGAAAAACACGCACTTGATGTTACTAATTGTGCTTCCAAGCACATGGATGCTGATTTCATAGTGATTGGTGACTATAATCTACCCGATACCAACTGGGATGTCTCATCATGGTTTGCCCCGAATTCATGTATTTCAAGTAATATTCTAATTGAACATTTCTCGTTTCTTAATTTTAAACAATTTAACTATATTCGTAATTATAAAGGAAAATGTTTAGATTTAGTGTTTTCTACCTTGAATTATATTGCTGTTACTGAAGATACTTTTCCTATGCTTCCTCTAGATGCTTATCATCCTGCTATTAGTTTTGAAATTATATTGAATTCATTTCAAAATTTTTCAACAACATCTTCCCCTTCGTTAATTTATAATTTTAAAATGGCTAATTTTGACTCACTTAATGCCGATATTTATAATTTTAATTGGTTAGCTATACTAAATGGTAAGCCACTAGATGAAGCAGTTGATAATTTTTATTTACATTTAAATGAAATTGTAGCCAATAATGTTCCTACTATACGCTTGAAATCGTCTTTTTACCCTATTTGGTATTCAACGGAATTAAAAAAATTTATTAGTGAGAAAAAAATTGCACATCTTTCCTTCAAACAGTCTGGATCTTTAATTGACTATAATTGTTTCTCTGTGTTAAGAGCAAAGTGCAAAACACGACTTCGAATTGATTTGAAAAATTATACGCAAACGATTGAACAACAAATTCCAGAGAACAGTAAATACTTTTGGAAGTATATTAATACTTTCAGAAAAGAAAACTCGTTACCATCAACTATGTATTTAGATGATGATCATAGTAGTGATTATAGTATTATTGCTAACCTATTCGCCTCAAACTTTTCCAAAATCTATAACAACACAACTACTCAATTTAGTTACTCTTCTTCCTTTAATTCAATATTTCATGCATCTAAATATCATGTTACATGTGCATTACTTCTTAATAAATTGTCTGGTCTAGATACATCTAAAACTGCTGGCCCTGATGGTCTTCCACCAATTCTCTTAAAAAAATGTGCTCAAAGTTTAGCTTTACCATTGCTATTTATTTTTAATAAATCTCTGTCTTCTGGAAAATTTCCTCATGTATGGAAAACAAGTTATGTAATTCCAATTTTCAAGTCTGGCGACAAATCTAATATTTTAAACTATCGTCCTAATTGTATCCAATCAGTTATACCTAAGATTCTCGAGAGTTTGCTTTGTGATTTTATCACTCCTTCTTTTAGTTCATTAATTATTCCCAACCAGCATGGCTTTTGTAAGAATAAATCAACTAGTACTAATCTTATAAGCTACCATAACTTTATCAATAAGTCACTCGATTCTTCACATCAAGTTCATGCCATTTATACCGATTTTGCGAAAGCCTTTGATAAAGTCAATATTGACCTTTTGACAGCGAAACTGAGAGTTATAGGTTTCGATGGGCCGCTTCTGAGCTGGATTGATGACTATACTCACTTCCGTTCGCTTGTAGTTAAATTTAATGGTAAATTTTCTGAACCGTTTTATCCAACGTCCGGTGTTCCACAAGGATCTCACCTTGGACCTATATTGTTTTCGCCCTTTATTAATGATATTGAATGTGTATTTCATGACGTTCAATTTTTACTATTTGCAGATGATTGTAAAATCTTTAAAACTATTACATCAGCAGCTGATATTACTACTTTACAAAATAATTAGATAGTTTTTATAATTACTGTAAAAGTAATTGTATTGAAGTTAATATTGATAAATGCTATTATATCTGCTTCAACCGATCCAAATTCCCTTTAAGTAATATTTATTACATCAACAAAGTTCCAGTGAAGGAAGTGCAAACTGTGCGAGACTTAGGTATTACTTTCGATTCTTCACTTAGTTTCATACCTCACATTAATAATATTATAGCAGTTGCGCGAAGAATGCTTGGTTTCATTATTAGAAATTCAAAATGCTTCAAGATTGGTACCCTAAGAATATTATACTTTTCGCTTGTCAGAAGCAAACTGGAATATGTTTCCACCTTATGGAATCCGTACTATAGATTCTATGTCGATGCCATTGAGACTATACAGCACAAATTCTTAATCTATATTGGTTATAAAATGGGAATAAATTCTGGTAATATTATCTATTCTGAGTTGATGGAGTTTTTGAATATTCCGTCATTAGAATCTAGAAGAATTTTTAACGATGCCGCTTTTCTATATAATATCGTGAATAGTAATTTAAATGCTCCAGATCTCTTATGTGAAATTAATTTACACATTCCTACCAGAGTTGCTAGATCATATGACTTGTTTCATATTGAGTTTTACAGAACAAATTTCAGCTCTAATTCTCCAATAGCAAGACTACATAAACTTGGCAACAATATCTCTGATATTGACTTGTTTAACACAAATATCCATTCTCTGAAGAAATTTATTTATGGTCATTTCAAATAGCGAATAAAAATATAATATAATCAATTAAAGAAATAATAAAAAAATATTTTCTAACTTATCATTTATCATAATGGCAAAAGTTCGTTTTTCAAGCGTATATTACAATATTATATTATAACATCATTATTTATGTCCCGTTTCATTCTTTTTTTCTATCTATTTTCCATTCTTAATCAATTTTTTATTACGTTCATTTTTTATATTAGAATTAATATTTTTCTTGTTTTCTTTTTTCAAACTGTGTTATTGGATTTTAGTCCGTAAATAAATAAATAAATAAATATAGAATAATTTGGAGCCTCTAAATGATGTTTATAACACGGATTTTAAACAGAAAACCAAAATGACAAGTTAGGGGTATTTTGTACATTTTAGATACAGGATTCTGTTATATTTTGTTTTAAGCAATTGAGATGGATTTTCTTCTAAAACTTTTTCGAACTGTTTAAGGCATATTATCTTAACGATGCGTCGTGAATTAAAATTTCTTCAGTAACATACTGTAAGTAATTTTGCTATATGTCTGTATATTCTTCTTCTAATAAATAAACTGATATGTTCGGATTATCTTGAGTGTCAAAATTTCTTTCATTGACATTAGTTTCTGCAAAATTTGTATATTGAACCAAATAACTTTCATCGTCGTCTTGGCAATTAAAAATATGGTCAGATTTTGTTTTTTAGAAATTTAATGTTGTTTATTTTGAATTGTTGGGATGAATGTGTGGGGTGTGAAATGTGAGGTGCGATTCCAGCAAACGAAAGGATTATAATTTTAAATATAAATTTCCCGATCGAGAGAAAAAGGCGGCACAATTCGAAAAGTAGCCGAAAGCCTGCGGGTGGATAAGCCCACCAACACGTGCAAATGCATATGTTTGTGGGAAACATTTCGAACATAACCAAGTAGGAAAAAAATATTTAAAAAAGAGTGCAAAATTTATTATAATCTTTCGTTTGCTGGAATCGCACGAAAAAACCTCACATTTCACTTAAGTTATACATATATATATATATATATTTAAAAGGGTTACTGACTTGAATATAATTCAAAGTTAGGAAGGTCGGTGTAAATGGTACTACCACTCTGTTAGTTTTTCGCTCTCCTGAAAAGTTTTTATTTTTACATTTTTATCCACATCGGTACATTTTTTTCGAAAATGATAACAGTAATCAACATGTTTTTTTTGTCGATAGGTAACGGTACTAGCTAACGACACTACAGAGGAAATTTCAAGTAGTTGGAATAAATATATTTTTACATGAAAAAATTTGAAACTTTCACAGCTTATAAATGACTTAGTTTGGAATATTTTTGAAATTCCTCTGCTACATAGCATTAGTTTCCTCAAAGTAATAAGTGTACAAAAAATTGTTAAAATCGGTTATACCGTTTCCGAGAAAATGGTACCGAATTTTGTAAGGAAAATAGTCAAGTCAGTAACCCCCTTAAAGATGAGGGAGGTGATAAGCAAAAATGTCGAAAACTTTGATTAATTTTTTTAGGGCTCTGGTAAAAGATACGAAATTCAAACTTGGCATGTGCATACGTCAATTGACGTATATAAAGAAAAATATTAATTTGAACCAGAACTGCTCTACACCGAAGGGAAGCCCTAACTTGCACAATTTGTTTCATGTATGTACCTATATTTAAAAAGCACACTAACTAAAAAAAATCATTGATATTTAAAAATTAAAAGCTACGAACTTGAAATTTTATATGAACATGTTTCAAGAGAAACGAAATAAAACTGCATTACCTCATCTATCCCCTCCCACAGTTAATTAAAAATATTTGATGTGCAGTGGCTCACAGTTTATTTCATGCAGTGTCATTTTTAAACTATAGAACATTGTATCTTAAAAACTAATTAGAAAATCATGAAATTTTGAATGTAGATATAGAAAAACATGCTTACTGATTACAATAAATAAAAAAAAGCTTACAAAGATAAATTCTGACACTCTTCAGGCTGAAAAGACCGATGGTGCAGCAGAAACGCAGGCGACAGCTTATTTCATGCAGATAATTGACTCCATTTCTATCCGATCGTGTCGCGCTGTATAACGGGACTTTCTTTTTCTTTACTTTTGTTGAAGAATTGGCAACTAGCTGCAGTCAATATTTAGTGTGATATTTTACTTGTAAAGAACAAGAAATGCTTTTTGAAAAAAAATGGGTCGTCGCACGACAATTGAGCAGCGAGAATTAGTGATAAGTCATTTCAAAAACGGGCTATCCCAGCGAAAAATTGCTCAATTTGTTAATTTGAGTCCCACCACAGTGCAGAGTCTCAATGAACGCTTTATTCATGAAAATCGTATTCAAGATAAGGGCAGAAGCGCGCCAAACAAAATTTTCAACTCATACGACGAACAATTTATTGTACGTAAAATCAAGGCGAACCCAAAGTCAACGGCTCCAAAACTAGTCGCGGAGATACAGCAAGGACTAGGTAAGTCATGCAGTGCAGAAACTGTCCGCCGCGTGCTCCGAGATCACAACTTCAATGGTCGAGTAACTAGAAAAAAGCCATTCATGAGCAGAAAAAACCAGTTGAGTTGCCTTGCCTTTGCTAGAGAGCACGCCAACAAAAATTCGGACTTCTGGAACAGCGTCATATTCTCAGACGAGTCTAAATTTAATATCTTTGGCTCTAATGGCATACGTAAGGCGGAAACCTAGTACTGAGCTGGGCCTGTATGTCGGTAACCGGGATTGGAAATTTGGAGTTCATTGAAGGTAACATGGACAAAACCATGTATCTCAACATTATGAAAAAAAAATTTGCTCCAGAGTTCTGCGAATCTTGAAATTCTAAATATGTTCCGTTTCTACCAAGACAACGACCCTAAGCATAAGTCTGGTATTGTGCAATCTTGGCTGAGTTGGAACTGCCCGCATGTTATGTCCCCGCCGGTACAGAGTCCAGATATGAATGTAATACAAAATTTATGGGCAATTTTGGAAAATAATATTCAGAAACATAGTATTTCCAACAAGGAACAATTGAAAAAAAAACTACTTTGGAGGAGTGGACGAAAATTACCCTAGAAACTACCCAAAAACTTGTGGATTCTATGCCAAAGAAACTTAAAGATCTAATAAATGCAAATGGCGAAATACTAAATTTTGTATAAAATTTAACTTTTTCTGTAAATCAAGGCCTAAGTTTAAGTGCATGAAATAAGCTGTGACATAGAATTAAGCAGTATTTTCATAATTTTTGTTAATTAAGTATTACAAACAACAATTGTGTTATTTTTGAAGTTCCTAACTTAAACAATAAATATTTGTTTAAAACATGGCATTTAAATCTTGTCAATATTTTAATTTTCAAATTTGTAGCTGCACGAAATAAGCTGTGAACCACTGTATGTAAGATGGCAGATTATTTGACGTAAGTGCCTCTTGCTACCCCCAGTCGTATTTTTATGAATTCGCGATTTGTCCTTGAAAGGACTCAGCATTTTGAGAATCTCGACCTGCGAGTTGTATGGGAGGTCCTTGAAAGAATATAGCGGCTACCTTGATATTACTGAACTCTGAGAGCGCATAAATCATACACCGATCGTGCACAATTAATTCGTATGATTTTGAATTTTTCGAGTAGGCATTTCTGTTTTACTGTTTCGGAGTTTTCGAAAGGACTTAGCGCGAATATCGCGTATACCGGATTCTAAGAGCGCATAAATAATAGTTATTTGATGTGTTTTGTTTATTTTGAGAGGTTTGACTAAGGAGGATATATAAAATGGAATGTCTCATAAGAGAATACCTTTTTGATTCGGAAATTTTCGAAAATTGTGTCCAAGCTTAACTTGGCTTCAAACTTTTCCAAAAAAATACTATAATTTGTATTCTCTCTTGGTTGCTAATATTCAGTCAGCAATAAAATAATTTTCAGTAGAATAGAGTTTGCTGTTTTATTACAGAAATCTTTATTTTTTCAATTTTAATTAGTTTTTGGTTCATGTCTAAGCTAAGCACTTTAGCAACGGAAAATTTAGCGCGGGACAGAGATAGTGACTTTGGGTTTAAGTATGCCAAACAAGGATAGCGATACAATTCTTTCGAAAATTTGACAACTGTTTCGAACAATTTAACGTGGGAAAGAGTTAGTTGCAATATTTTTAAGTGTGCCAGACAAAATTAGCGAAACGATTTTTTTCGAAAAATTTCGAGCATTTCGCCAGTAAAGGGAAATACTTTCATTCCCCATTTCTTACATGGCAAAACATGCTCATAGTCACTCCTTATTATATATCCTCCTTGGGTTTGACCTTACGAGTTGTATGGGAGGTCCTTGAAAGGATATAGCGTAAAAATCGAATGTGTCGGATTCTGAGATCGCATAAATAGCGCATAATTCCTACGTATTTAGTTTTTCAATTGTATCATATTTTAGAGTGGGGGCTGGCTTGCCGCCTATTAAGGCCCCACCTTAAAATAATTAATTCCTACTAAACGAAAGGAGCGCAAATATAATAATAGTGCATAATTCTGTAGTTTTTTCGTTAATTTTAAATGAAGTCGGAGGGGGGAATGTGATGAACCAAATTATGATTGACCTCGGATGTAAAATCAGGAGGAGTTTGAAGTTTAGGGGATTTGTTTAGAACGGCTCCATATTCGCCTTCAATAGGAGAAAGTCCGTCTGTGCGCTCTCCAGCTTGAAAACGCATTGTGCTAAAAAATTCAAATTTTGCATACGCCGTTTTTGGATTTTTAGTTGATTTATGGGAATTGTTCGTCAAAATCATACTTTTGTATGGGCGGGGAAGAAGGACAAGAGGTTTGGTGTTTGGTGATAACGTGGTGATAATGTGGAGCGCACTGTAGTGTAGTGGATTTTAAAATCCGCCTGTTATATGAATGTTCGCCTGGCATATCGTAGTGTAGGGTAGTGGAATTGAAATTAGCATTTGAAGGATAACTGACCATAATTAATATATAATTAAATCTTGCAACCCAAAGTGACGTTATCATTTAAAATAGTTTCCATAAAATCACAGCAAATTTCTTTTGAAATTAAAAATCCTAAAAACGGAAAATCTTAAGAAATTATTCGACTATAAGAAAACTCATCAAACTTACGATACATTACATTGAAATGTTCAGATGGTGGATTTTAAAATACAGTACACTATGCTACGCTCCACGTGAATGTATAAGTCTCCTCTATCCACCTCAAACGTACGAGGGCGGATCGATAATGACGTGTAAAAATGAAGAAGGAGGGGGTAGGTAAGGAATTTGGTATTTTTTTTACCTGCTTCATCCTTAAATAGATTACCTGCAAAGGCTTAGCCTGATACCTTTTTTAGTTTTTGTGAAACTGCTGTCTAAGCAAGTCAACTTTTAATAAATTTCAAAAATGGATAAAAACGAATTTCGTGTGTTGATTAAACATAACTTTTTAAAAGGGAAAACAGCTAAAGTAACCAAAGAAATATTAGATAAACATTATGGGGACTCTGCACCATCGATTGCAAAGATTTACAAGTGGTTTCAAAATTCAAGCGTGGTGGTACAAGCAGAGACCATACAAGGTCCAAGTCGTCCAAATGAGGTCACCATGCCAGAAATGATCGACAAAATCCATGATCTCGTGCTAGGAGATCGTCGAGTGAAAGTGCGTGAGATAGCTAAGGCAGTAAGCATCTCATATGAATGTGTTTGGAATATTTTGAAAAATCATTTGGACATGCGGAAGCTATCGGCAAGATGGCTGCCGCGTTTGCTCACAATCAACCAAAAACGCAATCGTGTGACAACTTCACAGCACAATTTGCAACTGTTTCAGCTTGATCGAAATGAATTTCTTCGTCGATTCATAACTGTTGATGAAACATGGATCCACCACTACACTCCAGAAACCAAACCACAGTCAAAATAATGGATGGAAGCCGGCTCAAGCGCACCGAAGAAGGCAAAAACCGTTCCATCCGCTGTAAAGGTTATGGAGACAGTATTTTGGGATTCAAAAGGAATAATTTTCACCGACTACTTGGAGAAAGGAAAACCAATAACGGGAGCATATAATACTAGTTATTGGATCGACTGAATGGTGCAATCAAGGAAAAACGGCCGCATTTGGCGAAGAAAAGTGCTGTTTCATCACGATAATGCTCCAGCTCACACGTCTGCTGTTGCAGTGGCAAAATTATTGGAATTATGCTACGAATTGCTTCCTTACCCACCGCATTCTCCAGATTTGGCCCAGTGTGACTTTTTCTTGTTTCCAGACTTGAAAAAATGGCTTGCTGGACAGAGATTCACCACGAATAGTGACGTCATCAATGAAACCAACGCATATTTTGAAGGGTTAGAGAAATCTTATTATTTGGAAGGGATCTAAAAATTGGAATAACGCTGGACTAAATGTATCGAGCTAAAAGGGGACTGTTGAAAAATAAAATAAATTTTTGCTGAAGAAATTTTGTTTTCTTCATTTTTACACGTCATTATCGATCCGCCCTCGTACACCCAAATTTACTATTCACGCAAATTTTCAAAACTTCAACTTGAAAAAGAACTCATTTTCTTTAATAACAAACTACCAATTCAGAAATACGGCAGCATTGTAATTGCTCAGCAGCTTCACGTCATTGGATTCCGAAATTCCCACACGGCAACGATTCTCTGACGCCAATACACAAGGCGATTGACGTCATATCACATCAGCTGTTAAAGGAGTTTGCGTCTCGTGTGCGAAAGAAGATGAGAAAACTGGTTTCGGATTGACGTAGGTTACACTTTCATTGATTGCCTGCTTTTGCTATATCTGGCTGCAACACATACACTGAGCCTGTTCTTGCGTGAAAATTTTTCAGACCGAGTGTCATGCATTTTCAACCAACGGAAAAGGTTGTTATGTACGAAAATTAGTTTCCATCCAGCGTTGCCACTTTAATACAATTAAATGAAAAACTATACTTTTCATTAACATCAAAATAAATTGATTGAAAGCTACATAATTACTGAAAATGATACATTTTTTCTTTAATTCTCTTATATTATATGATAATCTATACAAGTTAGAACATGAGTGCAGCGTCACATCCAAATATCATAAAATTTTAAAATTATGAACTAATCTACATATGTATACATATAAATATAATATGTATACATATAAATATAATATGTATACATATAAATATAATTGTAGTGTTTGTCTGTTATTTGCTCATAAATAGCTATAACTATGTTTTTTACTTTATTTCAACAATAACTAAGCATAAAAACACGTTTTTGAAATTGTTGTCTGTCTGTCCGGCCGTCTTTCACGCACAAACAACTGAACCGATTGTAATGAAACTTGCACAGTTTGTTAGGTATGGTCCAAGATGTAATCCGCTTAAGGTTTATTTCACTCTCCTCACGCCTTCTAGCTCCACCCATACAAAGTAACTCATTTTCAAAAATATATAATAATCAAATTTTCTGGGAAACTATAAAAGCTATTAATTTAAAATTTAGAATATATTATTTCTTTTACAAATGAGACCTTTTAGTATACAAATTATTTGAATCCCACACTCCTTCCACCACCTCCCATACAAACTAAGCTTTTTCATAGAATACTATACACCAATTTTCTCAGTAAGTATAACTTTCATCGAGCTAAAATTTTGTATTAAATCCTTAATTAGCATTATTATTAATGTTGGAAAAAAATCAGCTTCACTCCTTCTATCCCTTCCCATGCAATGTGACACAATTCCAAGACTTCACAAAAATTCGATTTTCTTGAAAAGTGTGAATGTTACTAATCTGAAATTTAATACATATCAATTTCATGATGATTATAGTTGTTTCTTGAAAAATCACCAAGAACCCCCCCCCCCCCTCCCCTCCTTCTATCACTTCCCACTAAAATTGTACAATTTCACTAAATTCTATGCACTAAGTTTCTCAGTACCTATTCAATTTTCGAAGCTTAAATTTGGTACAAAACATTTTTAAAGCATGATGTGAAACAAATTAGTTCAATGCTGCCACCCCTTCTACCTTTCCCCATACAAATTTTCATAAGATCACAAAAATTGCAATTTCTTCTATGGGATCGTATGATTCGGCTTTACGCACAATCGTAGTCCTGTTATATTTTTAAGCTTAATTACTTTATTATTCTAAGTAAATATTGTGATCGGGGGCTAAAAACAAATTGTCGGCCGAATTTTTTTTCAAATGATTATATCTTCGAAATTACTTATCGTAAAAAATTCATATTTTGGGACCATTAAGGTAGTATATAGCTCCACTGGAATCAGCTTAGAGCGTAGCTAATTATTGTAAGGGGGGGGGGGGGGTCAGGGAGGGTGCAAAGAAAAACACTTAAAAATTAATATCTCAACTATCTCTTCAGCTATGTAATAGAAACTTGAGACGTATATTAAACTATACTAGGAAAATACGAAAAAATATAATATGTTGAAATAATAGTAGTGGGGAGAAATGGGGAGCATTCCAAAAATGGCGCATTTTTCAAAATTGCAAATCCTTATATCTTAAAAAAGAGTACAGATATCAAATCCCAAATTTGTCAGATTCTAGAACTACATAGTCGTTAATTTTAGTAAAAATTTGAATTTGGGAGGTGTAAGGGGTGGTAAGTAAAAATGTTGAAAATTTTGACTGATTTTTTTAGGGCTCTGGTGAAAGATTCAAAGTTTAAATTTTGCATCGTTTACATCTATTTGATATACATAGAATAAAAAATAATAATTTGTTCCACAATTGTTATAAACCGACCCCCCGGTCTAACGTGCACAAGGTGTTTCATGTGCATTGAAAAAAAAAAACACATAAACTGAAAATTTTTGAGGGAAATTTTATGGTAGAAACTTGAAAATTTGCGAAATGCATTTGGAAAAAGTATCTAATTATATGAAATATTAACTGGTTGAAAACCTTTAAAACTTCTACCCCCTCCCATACAAAATTATTTTTTCGACCATTTTTAAGAAATCAATTATCACCTAACTATTAAAAGCTATCAATTTAAAACTTTGCACAAAAACTTTTAAAAATAGTCAAAACAAAATTGCGTCAAAAGTTTTGTGATTGCGCCAGCCCTCTACCCCCTTCCTTTACAAAAGTATGATTTCGACCAATTTCAACAAATCAACTACTAACCAACAAATTAAAAGCTAAGAACTTGAAATTTTGTACGAGTGCCTTACAAGAGATTTGGAATAAAATTGCATCACAAATTTTACCCCCTCCTACACAAAGCTTCGTGAATGTAAAATACACCCAATTTTACGAAAATTCTATGCAACTTCGTCTATGAAACTGAAATTCTATACAGAGAATATTGGACGTGATTCAATCAATCAATTGGAAAACTATTAACATCCATCCACCTTTATTATTAACCCTCCCCCTCTCCTCATAAAATCCAAAACTTGCAGAAAAGAATGAAATATTGTTAAATTGACAACAGCCCTGCCCAAGAACCCCCTTTCACTTAGTCTTCCCTAACCACTCTAACCTGCATATCGACTTTCCACTCATCTGCAACTTGTCCCAAGAATAATAAAGTTTCGCCCGACTTGTTGGCAGTTTATTTTATTTTACTTGGGCTTTTTTTTACTTAACACAAGCTACAACTATTTACATGTCCTTAACGCTCTTCAATGCTTTTCACGGAATTGATTTGATCACGAGCCTCTCCCATACAAATGCGAGTATTATGGTTTCATTCTTAATAATTTATGGTTCTGATTTCAATAAAATACAAAGCATTGTGTTCAAAGAGCCATTAAACTAAGCAGATTATATATCCGATATAAATGTATTACTAACTACATTCTCAAAAATAACTTATTTTGCGATTCTTACGCGGACAAAGTCGCGGGCGATCGCTAGTATATAAAATATTCTTTGCATGGAAGCTTAAAGTTATTTCATTACCAAAAACGAAATTTCTTCTTCTACTTCTACAATGGCGCTACAGCCCAAATCGGACCTCGGCCTCCTGACATGCAGGTTCCTTAACATTTTCATTATGTATTGTTGAAAGGTTGTTAGCCCTTCGCACAACCCTCTTTCTACGAATTTTTCATTTTCGTAGAATGAGGTGACCAAGGTATATCCAAGCAGGCAATGTGTTGGAATTATATATTGCGCCGACCGGGATTTGAACTCACGACCTTCGCATTACAAGACCAACACGCTACCCACTAGGCTACACCCTAGCTTAAAAACGAAATTTAATTTTGTTAAATCCCCCGCGGGGGGGGGGGGGGGGGGATATTTGTAAGATGAGGTTTTACTAATTCATGCAACTATCTTTGGAGAATAGTGACTCCACAGACCAGAGCGAACCATCACCCTGAGGGATGGGGGCAGTAGAATTCACTCACAGCCAGTCCTGCATGCTCTAAAATGCCATGGCAAATGGACACTCACCGGATCATGGGCTTACCCCCCGTAATCTTAAGACCTAACTGATACGAGTAACAGATACAGCGCCTCGGATACAGACGGATTCTACGGTAACGACTTTTGGCATTCGAAAACGGACTATGATTGGCTTCTGGAATGTTCGAACATTGAATGACGGGGGAAGGGCTGTGGTGCCTTGCACCGCCAATCAGTGATCGACCGTGAAATGGAGCACTATAACATCCCAATCTTGGGCTTGAACGAGGTCAGGTGGACAGGATCAGGAGAAGGATGAACCCCGAGCGAAAACACCATTCTGTACGTGGGTCCTGAGAGTGAAGCCATGGCGTGGCGGTCATTCTTACACTGAGAGCGAGAAACAGTCTCATCAGCTGGGAACCAATCTCCGATAGGATTATCGTCGTCAATCTCAGGATCAGTGTCAGAAACGTCACAATTCTGCAGTGCTACGCACCAACTAATACCGCTACACCTGGTGAAAAAGAGGAGTTTTATAGGCAACTGAGTGCCACCTTCAATCGTGTTCCAAGAGGTGATATGAACGCTTAGGTTGGCTCGGACAACACTGGACTAGAATACGTCACGGGGAAGCAAATTGACCCTTGGGTCGCCACGTCACGACCTTGGATTAAGAGACCCGAAAACGGTGAATTATTTGTGGAGTTTTGTAGTACTCGACAAATGGTTATCTCCTTTTTTGTGACAAGAATCACCGTAAAACATGTGGGTTTCCCTTGATGGTGTTACTCAGAACCGGATCGACCATTTGGCTATAAGTCGCCGATGGAGAAGATGTCTCCTCGATGTGCGAACGAAGCGTGGAGCTGACGTCGGGAGCGATCACCACTTGATGGTTGCCTGCTTGAGATTGTGCACAGCAGCTATTCGACGACCAACAAATTCCTCAAATGAAGCCCAAGCTTAATGTGGATATACCGCTGACCATAGTTCTGCGTGTCTGCTATTAGATTCGTTTCGGAATGGAAAAAAATAAGGATTTTTCGGCCGGCTGCGAGCGCATGCACAGTTTGTATACTGAATATATTATTTGCTCACTACTCCATTGAGATTATGGGCTCCTATTGGAGAGATAGACTCGCGGTAATACATTGTGACAATGAAGTACCGGGAATGTGTAATCAAAATTCTTCTGGAAAATGATATTTCAAAATTTTTATTTTTGTAAGCAAGTACGACTGTCCTTAAATATCATCCCAAAAATTAGCGCGGTCTGTTAATCAGTTTGCTTACAGCAGCTGGTTGAATCGGTACACCTCATTAGTTCACGGCGATTTTTACAATGGATATAAATCTGGAACAAAGATTTTGTCTCAAATTTTGTGTTTCCAACCAAATTTCGTATTCGGAATCGTTACGAATGTTGGAAAAGGTTTACAGTGATTCAATGATACAATGCCTTTAAGGTCGGTCGAGAGATCGTTGAAGACATGCCTTGTTTTGGACGATCTCCGACCAATTCCACTGACGAAAACATTCAAAAAGTGAAAAAAATGATGCTCAAAAATCGCCATGCCAGTGTTAAGGAGATAGCAGGAGAGTTCGATATCTCTAGCGAGTCTGTTCGTTCGATATTGATGGGCACTTTGGTCATGAAACGGGACGTTGCTCGACTCTTTCCAATAAAGCTGGATTTTCTAAAAAAAGAAGTACCGTGAACAGGTCACTTTGGACATGCTTGACCCTACGAATTCAGATCCCACATTCATGGAGCGCATCATAATTGGTGATAAGACATGGTTCTATGAGTTTGACATGCAAATCAGTCAACAATCATCGGGATGGAGGAAAAAAAAAGAGCCGAAACCGAAAAAACCACGCCAAAGCCGCTCAAAAATCAAGATGATGCTTATTGTTGTTTTTTTCAATATTCGATTTGATATATCATAAATTCTTTCCAGAGGGACAGACGATCAATAACGAGTACTATTTGACCAGATTGACGCGTTTGTGTGAGCAAATTTGTATAAAACGGCCGGAATTATGGAAGGAGAATTCATGCATAGAGCTTCAATTGTAACTGAATTTAAGGTTTTGCATCAATCAACAACCGTATTCTCCAGATTTGACCCCGTGTAACTTTCTCCTATTCCTGAAACTGAAATCACCGCTCCGTGGAACCCGTTTTCAGTCAATCGAGGACATAAAATGAAAATCGCCGAAAGAGCTGAAGGCCATACCAAAAAGCGCTTATGAAAAGTGTTTCAGGACTGGAAAAAACGCTGGCATATGTTCATATGTGTGTTGCATCTAATGGGGATTACTTTGAAGGCGACAAAATAAATATTGACATTTGATTAAACATTTTGCGTTTTATTCACATCATATATTCGATGCACACAATTTCTGGTTGAGTTGAGCCATTAGACATATCCATAAAAAACGGAGTGAACGGCTGTTATCTACTGCTCTAATCACTCTAACTAACATTATTTTACAAAGCTAATTCATTTATTTTCAACGCTCAAAAACAGTTATAACCAAGAATAACACCTAAGATATGATCAAGAATTAAAATTTTATGCATTCCAGCCATCCATTACCTTATTTACCTCACCGAGCTGTATACATGGTCACATGACTTGTGGGCCGTCTTTGCCACATTCATGGGGTAGTAAATATTTTTATGCGTCGTCGGCTTTCTTATGGTTCTGGCTCTCTTTAAACTTTGTTTAAGTATGGGTAATATGAAAAAAACTGTACAATAACAATTAATCGTGAATTTATAGAAAAGAGGTTGTCAAATTTCACTTGTATGAGATGATTTTTTTTATTTGTCCGTTATACGTGAAGCTCAGTCAGCCAATCCAATTATATATATTAGAGAGCGAGCTGCATAATGGGATCACGATCACTAAACGGAAATATAGTTGGTACGTATAAATACGCTGGCCTACGTACGTAAGGCAGTGGCGGAATTTCCTAAGCAGACGCATACTTATATGTACACGTTTTTATTAATGGACTTTTGAGTCACACACGCCATAATATATACATAAATACGTATTATGTACGCATATATGCCCATAAGATAAGAGAAGAAAACCCGTACCTTCAACTCTGACTGGGATTCCATTCGCCACATTTCGATTTCTGGTTTTTAAAAGCCAGAAACGTTTAATAGAGATATAACTGTGCGCATTAACTCATTGACGCAAAGATTTTTTTTGGGTCGACCTCAAAAATATACTTTTTTGATGTTGTCTTGCTTCTACTAGAAAGACTTTCAAAGGTTCTTCAGCATAGTTTTTTATTATGTACGATATGTACATACTTGAAAAAAAAACTCGTCCCTTTCTTTTTTAATTATAATACTTTCCAAGAGAGGTTTTCCTTAATATTAAAAATTTAATTTATCTTAAGGAAGTGAAACCAAGTTCATATCAAAAATTATCGGCCATAATTTGCAGGTTTGCATCAAGAAGTGTGCACGCACAGTAAACATATTGTAGATTTATAGAACTCCACGAACAAAGAATCCATAATGAGACCCATTAAAAAGAGAAACTGAAGTAACATTAGTCATACCATCGGAAAGAACCTTATAATATTACTTCGATTAGAATTACTGTGCAAAAACGCACCCACTATTATTAGAGTTTGGACCAGCACCAGGACAAGTATTTTACCTTATTTTCTGCGATTTATTTTATTTATTTATTTCTTTTTCGTTGAAGCCAAGCACAATTTTAAAATCACGAGAATTATACAGTAGAATCTCGAAAAAGTTAACCGAAATGTCCCAAGGGTAATTAACTTTTTCGAACTATTAACTTTTCTAAGTGGTTTTCAAAATTGAAAAAAAAAATACAATAATAAACATAGATTTTTCGTAAATAACACGCTAAATTTATTTCAGCCTTAGTTTTCATCATTATAAAAAAGAAACTTAGATTTAATTTGTACCGGCTAGTTTAAGGTTCTCAGTCACTCTTGATCATTTTCGTGCGATATATTAATTAATTTGTGTGGAGTGGTTTGAAGAAGCAGTCGAGACTTGTTTTTTTTTTTTTCTTTTATGTAATAGCTCTTCATCATTTTCGTACGCATATGGACAATGTCTGCCACCTGATTTGCATCGTTGTTTTCAAAACATTTTATCAAGATATTGATGCTTTCAACCGCTTTCGAGAAGCTCACTTTTGGTTGTTGAATATCTTCCTCGATAATTGACCCGTCGTTATCATTATCGGAAACTTCGAAATCATCGTTATCTTCCGCAATTTGATCCTTGTTCCAATTTTCAATGTCATCAATGCTGATGTCAACATTATCACCCAACTTCGACATCAACAATTGAACTTCACGAAGTGTATCGTCGTAAGCACTATTTGATTTAATCAATTTAGACAACGGAATGTCGTCTTCACTATCGTATTGATCATCATCCCACTTTTTTATCTTATTCCACGCTTTTATAAGAACAGCTTGCGGCAATTCATCCCACACTGATTTAAGTAGCAAAATAGAATCACGAATTGAATGTGTCTTCAAAATTTTTTCAACCGGAACGTTTTCTTGTGCGACAATGTTGCATAACAATTTAGTTCGATATCCTAACTTGACCAATTTTATTGGATTTTGATCCATGGGCTGCAAAACCGCTGTTACGTTAGGTGGTAGAAGCATTGCTACAATGTTTCCATCATCAGACTGTAGCATGTCAATTGGCTTATGTGCAATGCAGTTATCAATCAGCAACAACGCCTTTGGTGGTAAATTATTTTCAGCAGAAAATTTGCGAACCTGCAAAATGTTTATGTCATAAGCGAAAATTTAAAAATGAAACCCAAAAAATAAGTTTACCTGTTTTATAAATGAATGATGAAACCAGTTGAAAAATAACTGTGAATTCATCCACGACTTCTTCGAATTGGCGTATTCCAATGGGTTTTCAAATCCCTTAAAGCAACGTGGATTTGCGGATTTACCAATTACCAACGGCTTCAACTTGTGCGAACCATCTGCGTTAGCACACAACAAAAATGTGATTCTTTCCTTTGCAATTTTTCGGCCCGGTGCGGTCTTTTCGTTTGCTGTAACAAATGTTTTATGCGGTAAAAAGCGATAAAATAGTCCAGATTCATCTGCGTTATATAGTTGCGAGTCGGAGATGTCCATTTCGTCAATTTTCGTTCGTAAATTATGAATGAAAGGTGTTACGTCCGACGTATCGCTTGAAAGGATTTCCCCACAAATTTTGAGATGACGAATACCATGTCTTTTCTTAAAATTTGCCAGCCATCCATCACTGGCATCAAATTTTTTTCCAGGGTGCAGTATGGCGAATTCGTGCTTAGCTCTTGATTTTAAAATTGGACCAGTCATTGCACAATTACGCTGTCGGTTCAAGAACCATTTATACAAGCTTGCCTCAAGATCAGCGTATTCCGGTTTATGTAGTGTTTTCTTCTGTGCTTTTTCATATGTGTTCGCCACAGCCTCGAAAATTACATGACGTTTTTTCTTTATTTTGGATATGGCTACTTTAGATATACCATAATACAATGCCAATCGTTTTCCGTGAATACCTTGATCAAGTTTTTTTAAAATCTCCACTTTCTGATGTAAATCTAATCTGATTTTGCGATGATTTCTTCTGCTTTTTTGGCATTTTTTAAATGAACAATATAGAACTCACAAATTAAAACGCTCACGACTGACTAAATCAATGTTGTTTGACGATGACAGCTCAAAACAGAAAAGAAATTTGGGGAATACCCCAATAAACAAAATTAGAGCTCAGCGTTGCCATTCAATCAAATCAATTGCCACTTTAGTGACCGAAAAAAGCGGTTGGTTTGAAAAATTCATACGCTCAGAAAAGTTAACTTTTTAGAGCGGCACGTGGAAGCTGAAATTCGGTTAACTTAACCGAGCGATTAACTTTTACGCGAGTTAACTTTTTCGAGATTCTACTGTATCTCATTTTTAGCGAGATTCTACTGTATCTCATTTTTAGTGAAAACGCATTCTTCCATCATCTTTACAGTACGAGCTGTCACTTGAATATCGACGAGTGACAGCTCGATTAATGGCTCAGAGGCCAAACTCAACACTAGTTGAGGAGAGCGCGTTTCTATACAGTAACTCTAACTGTAATAATCTCGGAGTGAATCCCAAAAGCAATAGACAACTTGACCGCCGAATAACATCAACACATACCCCAAGAACTAGATCAATGCAAATTCAGTTTGGAAAGTTCAAATAAGATATAATAATAAAAATGCCAAATGTAAGCTCTACGCTCCCAGAAGAGTATTTCTAGAAATATATTTATTAAGAAATTCGTTTTTTCATATTATTGAATAACATAACAAGTATATGTAAAGTTAGTTTACTCAGCAAACTTAACTCAATCACTTAGTAATGAAAAGAAAATATTATCCAAGGTCTTTTTGCTCATAAGCCGAAATCTTTTTTGAAAAAGTCAGTAATGCTTCTTTGTTTCATAATTTTATCATTACTCTTAAGTTGTTTCTCCAAAGTTTTTATTATTTCCAGGTCTAAATAGTTTGCCGTAAAATACGATCGAAGAATTGTTGCAGCATGTAAAGCTTCACTTCGAGAAGGTGTAGGTAAATCATTTCGGGAAGCATTTAAGACTTCACTTCGAGTAGGTGGGGGTACATCATTTTGAAAAGTAACATCATCTTCTTCGCTGTCATTAGCCGGAGAATTGCGTTTTTGTTCCACTATTTCGTGTTCTGTCAGTGCTCCATAGCATTGTACATTTCTATCGCATTTGACGTACTCGTCGTACTCTTCCGTCAGACTTAAATAGTCAGGTTTTTCAATATCATGAGTTCTTATGCAACTTTTTTTAATAAAACCAGCTTTTTCAAAACTATTTTGGATAGTTTGCGGACTCACCAACCACCAGGAACGTTTGACAAATTTCAAAGCCTCCAGAATAGTTATAGATTCAGCATATTCACTTAATGAAATTCCTTGTTTTAACGCAAAAAGTTGCTTCTTGATTATTATTTGTCTATAGTGAGCCTTGAAGCAATGTGTAATCCCCCGATCAAATGGCTGAATTAGACTTGAGATATTTGCCGGGAGAAATTGAATTTCAATATTCGCGAGCTTTTCTTCGCTCTTATATTTATGACAAGCGGCATTATCAACGAATAATATGATTTTTCGTTTTAGCTCTCCGAATTCCTCATCGAGTTGACTTAATATATTTGTCCATATAAAAGAGTCCATCCATGATTTCGGTTGGTTGTAGTATTGAACCGGTGCTACCTTCCCTTTAAAGCAGTTTGGATGTTTTTCTCGACCGACAGCATATACTCTCTTGTACGAACCATCCATATTGCATAGAAATAATATTGTCATTTGATCTTGCGGTGGCTTGTCTCCAGTAAAAGATTCATCTGTTTTAGTCGTTGTATGCAACGCTTTGTAATACAAGCCACTCTCGTCAGCACTAAATACATTTTTTGGAGTATAACTATTTAGTAGCCTCGGTAAGACATTATTGATCCACTCAGAAGCGGAAATTCTTTCAGCCTGATTTTCTTCGCCTTGTATTCTTTGAAAAGAAATATTTTCCTTTTTTTTCCAACGCCATAACCACCCATTCGATGGTTCGAAGTTTTCCATTTTGAACATTATCGCAAATTTCTTTGCTTGTTCAATTACCAATGGTCCGCTAACAGTGTTACCTTTTAAACGCATCTCGTTAAACCATACCGTAATCGCTTCATTTATTTTTTCATAGTGACCTTTTCTATTTCTTTTTCTTTTCAGATTACGATTTTCTAAAGCCGTTTTCTCAAATATTTCTTTTTTTTGCAATATTCGGGATATCGTGGATAAATCGCATTTAAATTGAATTGCTATTTCCTTACGAGAAAGTTTTCCGTCCGTCAGCAATTCCAAAATTTGCAATTTTTGCTCAATTGTGAGTCCTGTTCGCTTCCGCGGTGACATTTCTACAATTTATTATGTTGAAACTATCTTCGCAGGATAATATTCAAATGCTTGGTCTTACCCGGCCACTTGAATGGGGCTACTTGTTCAATAACAAATGCTTACGCTCTGCAGCAGAACTTGCAATACGTACGCAGATCCAAAAACACTTTAACACTGAAATAAAATAAAAACTGCAACTCAACTTACGATAGCCTGCGAACAAACCAAACAACATCACCACCACTAATGTACAACTTCAGGTTAAAAGAGACTCGAAAATTTCCAAACGTCTGGTACCACGTTGCCACATTATCATGAAAACGTTCATAAAACTAAAACCGGGTTTAGAATTGGTTGGCATTCCCGTCTCTAAATAACACGCCAGACTGAGAAAAATTCTTGACGTCATGGAGACTAGGGTTCGTTGTTTACGTTCAAGATGAAATTAGTCGGTGTGCCGTTTTCGCGATTGCTTTAAAAAATATAAATAATTTTTTTTTGCTGTGTCGATCACAATACTTTATTAATAGAATAATAAAGTAAAAACTTTATTAATCTAATAATAAAGTATTGTGATCGACACCGAAAAAAAATTGCTACCCTGAAATCTCGTTTTTTGGAGTTTCATTTCCGTACGCCCAGGGCTGTCGTCCTAATTCCAATTGCTATTTTGTATTACATTTATTTATTCATGGTATTACAGTTTTTCTATTTTCACTATACTGAGAAACCCTGGATGTCGCAAGACACATGGGACAAGGTTGGCAATCGGAAAAAAGCCAAATTGGCAATCATCTCTCAACCCGATGTCAACCAACGAACGCCCGACCTGAGGGAGAACTACCGCGATGCTCATATACAGCTTAAAAAGGCTGTTAGATGCGACAAGAGAAATACCATTGAAGATCTGGCAAACAAGGCAGAATCTGCGGCTTACCTTAGGGATATGGGTTCACTATTCAAAATCATGAAACAGTTGACGAACAGGAATTTCACCGCCAACCACCTAGTGAGAGATATCAACGGAACTCTCCTTAATATGAGTGAACACCAGTTGCGGCTTTGGAAGGAATACTTCTCTGATATTTTAAACATCTTGTCGGAGGAAGATATTCCAGAAACAGAACCACTACTAAACATCCAACCGCAACAATCCTCTATTAGGGACGACTCCCCAGATAAGGAAGAGATAGTTTCCGCCATCCGGTCAATGGCGGGAAGGAAAGCTCCAGGTATAGACGGACTACCAACCGAACTCCTCAAAGCGGACCCGGAAATAACAGCCGATATACTGCTCCCACTCTTCACTAAGGTGTGGAATGAAGGAAGATATCCAACTGAATGAAAGGAGGGCGTCATTGTGAAAATTCCGAAGAAGGGCGACCTTTGGGATTGTGGCAATTGGCGTCGTATATGTCTACTTACTGCCATATCAAAAATCATGACTAAGGTAATTCTCAATAGGATTAGTGATGTCGTCGAGAGCACTCTCGAAGTTTATCAGGCTGGATTCCGTAAAGGGTCGTCTTGTACCGACCACACAAATACACTACGGATAATATTAGAGCAGTCAGCCGAAATGGGTTCGCCACTACATCTCATGTTTGTGGACTTCGAGAAGGCTTTCGACAGCGTTAAGCGAGATTACATATGGAATGCTTTGCGTAGGAGAGATATTCCAGATAAAGTCATAGCTATGATTAAAAAATCCTACGAAGATGCAAGATGTCGCGTCCTGCATAGAGGAGAGCTGTCCGAGAGCTTCCCTGTGCGAACGGGTGTCAGACAAGGCTGCATATTATCACCAGCCCTGTTTCTGGTGGTAATAAATGACATCTTGAAAGTTGCACTGAAAGGTGGGGAAGGTAAAGGTCTTCAATGGAGACTATTTAACATCTTAAGTCACCTTGATTATGCTGATGACGTGTGTTTGCTTGCACATAACCGTTCGGACTTAGAGGCAAATGTTCGTTCTTTGCATTCTAAATGCAAAGAGGCGGGACTGAAAATAAATGTGTGTAAAACCAAGTACATGCGCATGGGTTCGAACGCAAGCACACCGATTGTTCTTAACGGACAGGATGTGGAAGAGGTGCAAGATTTTTGTCAGCATGGACGGCGGAGCCGAAAAGGATGTTGAGGCTCGGCTAAATAAAGCTCGTCAGACCTTCGGTATCCTTTCCCCTTTCTGGAAGTTAAGAGAGATCTCCCTTCGCACGAAGATGCGAGTTTTTGACGCATGCGTCAAATCCGTGTTGTTATATGGTTGTACTACGTGGAAAGTGACCGTTCGACTTACAAAGAAACTACAGACTTTCGTAAACCAATGCCTCCGGCGCATTTTAGGAATATTCTGGCGAGAAGTAATCTTCAACGACGAACTTTGGAGTACAACTGGCCAGACTAAAATAGGTACTGAGATTCAAAGGGGAAGTGGCAGTGGATCGGTCATACTTTGAGGAAACCAGAGCGAAACATCGCAAAACAGGCTCTGGATTATAATCCTCACGGAAGACGTCGGGTTGGTCGACCATGACACATGGAAGCGAGCAGTTGAGCAGGAGGCCAGAGGAATAAATAAGTCATGGCAACAGCTTAAGGCCGATGCTCAGGATCGCGTCTTGTGGAAGAGAGTTGTTTCTGTCTTATGGCCCTATAGGGGGTCTTAACAGGAATGTGATTGATTGATTATCCATGCTAGTGCGCAATTAAAAAAGCTTCAGTGTCGAATAAATCTTTCGCCTTTTTTAGCATGGATAATAGATGTGGAAAAATCACTGCTATTGGAAGAGCTGCTCTTTTTCACAGATATTGAAAAAGAGTAATCGCAGTGGATCACTGCGATTGGAAAAGAGCAGATTTTGCCATCCCTAGAGGTAAGTAAAATGTAAAATTTGTGATACAGTTTTATTTCATTTCTCTTGTAAGGTGTTCGTACAAAATTTTAAGTTCGTAGCTTTTAATTTGTTGGTTATTGAAATTGGTGGAAATCATACTTTTGTATGGGAGGGGGTAGAACGGCAAGTGCGATCTCAAAAATGACGCAGTTCCGTTTCAACTATTTTCAAAAGATTTTGCGCAAAATTTCAAATTGAAAGCTTTTACTAGTTAGGTGATAATTAATTTCTTAAAAATGGTCGAAAAAATAATTTTGTGTGGGAGGGGGTAGAAGTTTTCAAGGTATTCGACCAGTTAATATTTCATTCTTTTAAATATTTTTTTTAAATGCATTACGCAAATTTTCAAGTTTCTACCTTAAAATTTCATTCAAAAATTTTCTGTTTATGTGTTTTTTCATTGCACATGAAACATCTTGTGCACGTTAGACCAGGGGGGTCGGTGCATAACAATTGTGGAATTTTTATTATTTTTTCTGTATATACAAAAAATAGATGTATCCACGTGGAAAATTTAAACTTTGTATCTTTCACCAGAGCCCTTAAAAAATCACTCAAAATTTTCGACATTTTTGTTATCACCTCCCTCCCCTTACACCTCCCGACGTAAAATTTTTTATCAAATTTAAGAAGTACGTAGTTCTAAAATTTGACAAAATTTGAATTTGATATCTGCACTAAGTTTTGAAATATAACGGTTTTAAATTTTGGAAAGTGCACCATTTTTTGAAATGCTCTCCATTTTCCCCCACTACTATTTTGTCCAAATGTTATATTTTTCTCGAATTTTTCTAGTATAGCGTAATATAGATTCTAAGATTCATTTACATAGCTTAATAAATAGCCGAAATATTGATTTTTAAGTGTTTTAAGTACAATAACTAGCTCCTATCTAAACTGATTCTAGTGGATCTTAATGGTCTGAAAATATCAATTTTTTATGGTAAGTAATTTGTTGTAATAACGTATTACATAGTAGATGGTATCCTTCCTTAGTCGATTCGTCCTAAAATATCGGTTTCTTATCGAGGTTGCATTCCGTGTATTGAAATTATGAATATCTGCGTTGTACGCTATGATTATTGAAGATTTTAGTCCTTGGTTTATTGTATTATATATTAATTAAGTCCTCTCAAGGTTTAGTGTTTGGTGTACACTCAGAGAAAAAAATTATTATATTAACGAAAAACTACAGTAAAATCAATGAAAATTTACATTCCATGCGAGCCTATGCGAACTTTTATTCTTTGTAAGAAATTATTTTCTTTAAAATAATAAAAACTTTTTTAATTCAAAAAAAGTACATTTTCATTGAAGTAAGAAAATATTTTATTGTTAAAAAAAAATAAAACTGGATTGTGATTGGGAAGGTAGGGGGAAGGAGAGGAGTGAGAACGGATCGTAACGAGTGGTGAAGAAGCTGGTATGTTTTTCCAGTTGTACTGGCTGCTACTGCCAAATAATTGAAGATGTTATGGGGGAGACTGGATGATAGAAAGAGAACAGAAACCAATGTTTCACTTTTACGTTTGCCTATTTTTTGTTTCGAATAATTTTTCTTTGTCAGTAGCTACTGAAAAATTCGTACTTAAAATTTACTGCACGGAGTGAGAATCGAACCTACGACATATTTGACTTTGAAGCGAGCACGCTGCCCACTACACCACGGAGCATTTTTTTAAAGTGGCATGTTTCGCACTTCTTTCACACACAAAAAGGGCGAACTTACATGATATCAGAGATAAGTGAAGACATAAAGATGTCTCACTCAGTACAAGAAAAATGTCATATGAAGAAAACGCTCACCGCAATGTCTCGCATACAAAAAAAACACACATCTCAAGAATTCCTTTTCACGATCCCATATTTTCGACCAGCTCATAACCAGTTCATCATCAATTTCTGTCACAATACGTCATCATTCGCCTTGAACTTTGTTTCCCCTTCGTGCTGGCACCGGTATTGAATTCGCCTGGATGCGAGACATTGCGGCGAGCTTTTTCTTCGTATGACATTTTTCTTGTACTGAGTGAGACATCTTTATGTCTTCACTTATTTCTGATGATATTTAATGAAATTCTTGTTGTTAAAATAATGTAGTCTACATTGCATTTACAACACTTATTTTCGTTGCAGTTAAGACTTTTTTCATAAATTGTATGAAATTATTATTCAATTCAAGAAAAATTTGTTTCTTTCTATGAAAAATGCAGTATTGCCAAATTAAAGACGGTTTTTCATTAATTCTAACTAATTAATTTTTCTGAGTGTAGGTTTAGCTTGTTGTAGGTTACGTCAAGATCCGCTGAAGGTGTCAGATGTGGTATACATAGAGGTTTGGCTCCATATTAAAATTCCATAGGTTACATTTGATAAAATCAACGCATAATACAAAATTTTTTTTATTGGTGTTGGTAGAAAATTGTTACGTCGTAGAACCCCAGTGATGGGTGCTATTTTCTTGCGAATGTTATTAATGTGCGGAGTTCATGTTAGTTTTTCATCAATCGTTAATCCTAAATAGTTGGTTTGTTTTGTTCTAGATAATTTGATTCCATTATGTTAAGTTTTAGGTCAATAGATTAGGTTGACAATGATGGAACTGGTCTTCGATACATTGAAGGGTAACTTATTGCCCAACGGCCATTTCTTAAAGAGCTGGAGGTCAGTAATGATAAGATATTCAAATTCTGGCTGATTTATTACTTTGTACAGCAATACTATATATTTCGCTCTTAGGCCTATGTGCTGTAGAGTGGGGCCAAGAATTGAACCCTGTGGAATTCCAATGTTGATGGGTTTAGAATCACTAAATTTCTCTAGGTTTTCTGTTATTTAAGTACGTCATAGGAGATAATTTTTAATTACATCGTTAGCTTTGTTGTTTTCATGTTTTCCAAAACCCAATCAGAGAACGTACAGCGCTGCTGGTGGTCCGCCGGCTGCAATTCTTGAGTCAATTGGACCTTGTACGCATGCAGAGTCAAATCTTTCGTCAATATTCGCTGCAGTGTGGAGTCCTTGAGCACGGTGACGAATTAGGTATTTGGGTCGTATTCAACACTTTCCTCTCCTATAATTTTGGTCGAACGTCCGGCCCGAAATCGTTTCGTTGTCTTCATATCTTGCATTGAGCTAGTTTTCTAGAATTTGTTGATTAGGTTTTGCATAAGCGTTTCAGGAGGCACACGACTACGATCAAAATTTGCTCGAATTTTGCGCATCGTAACTGCGATTGAACGCGAATTTCCGTAATAAAATTCAACGACTTCTAATTTGTCTTTCACTGTGTATCGTTCCACGGTAAATTTCCCGCGTTTATAGATAAAAAATGTCAACATTTGGCAACTATCAAGCGACCAGATGCATAATAATAAGCCTTTCTAACCCAACACCTCTTGTTTGTACACCCTATAGATAGCCCATTTAGTGATAGATCGCCAAATCTGGCAACTGTGTGTACAAATCGTTTTGTAACAAAACTTAACATCTGTACGTTGCTGTAATATACCAGACAAACCTGCTGTATTTTGTCATTGCCGTAAATTTTTTTCTTCGTTTTATTTTTCTATGCTCATTTTTTTGCTACCTGTATTTTCATGGAAGTCAAAATATTTCGCAGAGTCCACAAATTTTCTATCTTGCCCACGACTCAAAAAATGTTCGCAAAAAAATTTCTACCTCAAATGAACGATTTTGATTGGCTCACTCCATTTTTATACAGAGTGTAACTTGTGTGAAGCGTCAAACGAAAATGGGAGATAGAGAAACTTGTTCTGAGTGGAAAATCGTTCCACACATACTCCCGTTTTTGCACCGTTAAGGAGATAGCGCGATTGTAAGGACGAAGGATTTTCATCGTACCTGTGATCACTGTTTGAGCTATAACTTCTGCCGTACTTAGCGTAACGCAATAATTTTGGGCTCGTTGGAAAGGACACAAATTGTTCTTTCCATATTGCTACCAACTGTGTCCGTCAGTGCTATACTTTTTGAGAAAAAGTCATTTCAATGACACAAAAATAGTAAAAAATTGAAAAAAATACAAAAAGGAAAAGGGAAAGCCCATAAAATTTCTCCATAAGTTTGCAACCAGAATTTCTTCATAGGTTGAATTGTAAAGGAGCAGGGCTAACAGTTATCAAGCAAGTTCCCTTCAAGTAAATCTGGCTTGACACCCGTCATTCGCCGAAGGAGTATGATTAATAATAGTGAGGACGAACTAAACGAGTTGAAGTATAGTTCAGTACGTTTATTTAGTCAATAAATAATTATCAACATGTCCGCCGTTGTGGAGCAAGCACAATTGGTATCGCCGACGAATGGCATTGGTGGGGTTCACACGCAGTAGTTCGGCTCGTAACTGATCGCATGCTTCGGTGATACGGGAAATGAGCCGTTCTCGTGTATGAATTTCCTCTGCGTAGACGATGCTTTTCAAATACCCCCAGACATAAAAGTCCATGGGAGTTAAGTCGCCAGATTGTGGAGGCCATGCAATGGGACCGCCACGACCAATCCATCGATCCTGAAAATTCGCGTCGAGCCACCGACGGACATTAGCACCGCAATGCGCTGGCGCTCCATCGTGCTGGTACCAAAACCTGACCAGTACACAGAGTAGTATATCCTCTATGAGGTCTGGTAAAGTTTCCTTCAAAAATTCGGCATAATTGGTGGAATTGAGAAATGGGGGAAGAAATACCGGACCGATGATGCCAGCCCAAACATTCACACTGAAACGATGTTGATAGGACGTATTTCGGCTGGTATGGCGAGTTTCACGTGCCCACACATGCATATTGTGGAAATTTTGTATGCCATCGCGGGTGAATTGGGATTCGTCGGTCCAGAGAATTCTTCCGAAAAACGCTGAATATTCTTCTGCTCGCAGTAACATGGTACGACAAAAGTCTCGCCGATGTTCATGCTCACCGGGCAACAGTTGTTGCACCGGTGTATTGTGATAGGGATACAGTCCTTCTCCTTGCAGAATTCGGAATACTTGCATGTTGCTGATGCCTAATCGATGGCCGATTGCTTATTGTGGGGTCCCTAGCCGCGATGCGCAGTATGCGCTTCTCCGTGGTCACAGGTACCGAGTGTCGCCGTATTCGATGTTATGTTTCCCGCCGCGGCTCGTTAACGAAGGTTCCGATGAATGCTGATGAACATCTGATAATGGGGGTGCCGAGATCTGTCCGTATACCGTTCTCGGTAAACTCTTTCGGCTCGCCTAGCATTCCCGTCGCACAACCCATACACGAAGTGCATGTCTGCCATTTCTTCCGTTGTAAAAGGCCTCCTATTGCTTGCCATGTTGCCCGTAATGATGTCTATGACATTCTGTTTGCTACTGCTTCCTCCCGATGCTTTTATCGCAGAAAAATCTACGTAAGACGAAGTCATTCCTGTTCCTAAAGGGAGCAGGTAAACTCCTCGCTCTACTTAAATGAAGATTACTTAATTAACTTAAATGGATGTTAGTTAATTTACTTAAAAGGACGCTATCTAATTAGTTGTCATATTTTTACTTACCTGTAACATAATTTCCACACATAAGATCATGTGTTGTTAACATGGTTGCTCTCATTATTGCATCTGTTTTGCGGTAAATTCTATATTTAGCAGTATTTCAAACATGTGCAGGTACTTGTTGTTGCAAATATGAAGAAATTCTGTTTGCAAACTTTTAGTGAAATTTTATGGGCTTTCCGAAAATGTAATAAAATTTGGTGGTTAATCAGGTCCTTCTTGAAGAAAAAAGGACCTTTTTGTATTTTTTTCAAATTTTTTATTATTTTTGTGTCATTGACTGACACAGTTGATAGCAATATGGAAAGAAGAATTTGTGTCCTTTCCAACGAGCCCAAAATTGTTGCGTTACGCTAAGTACGGCAGAAGTTATAGATCAAACAGTGATCACAGGTACGATGTATACCTTCTAAAAATTTAAACAGCTGATGACAAGACATATTTTACACGTAAATTGTTCGCATGTAGGGTGTAGATTGCACGCATATTGGTGTGATTATTTAGAGAAATTCTTTTCAGGCTGTTAACTCTATGTGTATATTTAAACTCTGATTTTCATCACCGCATCCTTTGCTGAACCATCTTGTGCAGAACATTTTATATCGTCACGAATTTTTGGCTACAAATCCTTCCTTCACATGAACCTTAATAGCTAGTATTGCTATATTATACCCACATAAGGAAGTAGAGGCAGACCTTCAATTTTATTTATTGAATTCACAAAAAGTAGAAGAATTCTACAGTTGGAATTTGGAGGGCAACATTAGCCATTCTATACTGGTGATTCATCGACAATTTGCATATCATGACGTAATTCGCAGCAATGCATCAAGTCTCACATACTGACTGCAAAAGTTTTCTTTTTCATATTAATGCTAAACAACCGTATCATCGAAATTAATTACTATATCAGAAAGAAAAACACATCATTGTGTCCGAATGAACTGATTATAACATCTTTCGCTAAAATGAACCTATTTGTGTGTGTGTGTTTGTGTCAAGAGAAAAAATTATGGAAATGCGACACACCCTACCTCAATTTTTCCATTAATATTGCAGTTTATTGTTATTCAATTTGTGTATAAGCACTAGCATCGAAATAACAAAGTTTTGCGAAAATATAACTTTAATAAAACAGTAAATTTATCAAACAAAAGATGTATAGAAAGCTGGGTCATGAGAAAAACAAGAAAAGCCATCTTGAAATTTATAAACCACATCGCGATAGTGCACACACTACTCAAATTCATGCCAATTATCGATTTCACGAAATGGTTCAGTTGAAGGGTAGATTTATCCTTATATACTGAAATTTTGGTACATAATCGTTTTGCAAGGGTGGTAGAAAAAAGGCATCCAGGTAGATTCACGAAAAAGCCTTGACAACGTAAAAATATCGAGCTCTACTTTCTTGAGGGTCGCGTATGAGTACACTGTTAGAGTGGGGATGATGCTATAAAAGTATGCGAAACGGTGTCTCACCAGCCAGTCGTGAGAGAAGAGTCATTCAGTTTGTTTCGATTTTGGTAGTGCGGTTGCAGTTAGAGCTAGTGGAAAAATTTAAGAAAAAAAATGTGCTGTGTATTTAGAAAAAAGAAAAATTGAAAATTTGACCGCTGCTGCAGAAGGCGATAATTGCAATAGCAGGTGTGTGTTGCAGAATATTCTCGAAACAAAAATTATCTGTTATACAAAAAGGAGCAGTTAGTTAAAACAAAAATTCCAGTTATATAATATCGTTATCAGTACAATATATCTATATTATATATATACAAAGTCTACAATGACTTCAGCTTTGGAACAAAATTTAGATAAGCCCAAATCTCTTTGTGAATGGGTCCGAAATTTCCGTGTTAAGAAAATTTCAATGAAACGTCGGAGGGGGAGTGATTTACGTGTAACGGCCATTTTGACGACGGCCTTGATTCGAGCCGAAACGGAATTGCGTCGCAAGCAAAGTGAACGTGCTCTGAAGTGGTCCGAGTTGCAATCAAAGTTTCTGTGCAAAGACTCGACTACTATTACTCATCAAAATTCGTTAACCACGTCCACGTACGACACGCAAAACAATTTCATGTATAACGATGACGAAGAAAGCGAAAAGCGACGCGCGCAAGTTGAAAATTTTTGGAAATGTGAACTAAGCGGACTAGACGACTTTTTTAATAATTTAAGTCAAACGAAGAGAAAAGATCAGGATGATTCGTAGTCTCAGATTATTGTAGATAGTTTATATTTCTAAATGTTTTTTTTGTATGTGATCGAAAATATTGTAATATTTTTAATAGGGTTAGGGCCTAGAAATTCTATTTTTTAATATCTATTTTTGTTTTTCTAAAAAAAAAAAAAACAAAAAAATTTCTCTGTGATATTGTTATTATGAAAGTTTTTCATTTACAGTACCAAAAATGTGAAGAAGAATGATGCTACTTTCTCGACCGGACCGGGCTTGAGCTTGGCAGTGTCGTCAGTCAGAATGTTCGTTTCCCATTTTTTTTATTTACGAAAAGAAAACAATAAGTAAAAAAAGCTAGACAATTTGGTTTGTAGAAAATATTTTTGACAAAAAAGAAAATTAAACGTAAATTAACTAATATGGCATTTATAGTAGAATCCTTTCATCATAGTAAATTCGATTTCCTTCAGCTTGGATCGAATTGATTTGAACGAAAATCTATGAATTTAGTCGATTTTAGAAACACCAAAATGTTTTCAAAAAAATCCGATGGTCTCATAATATTGCGTTCTGTATCAATTCTACTCGACCTGAATTCATTTCCCTAAGTCAATATCAATGTTCTGATTGCTACTATGAATGCTTATTGGTTACAGAGAATTTTTAATTTATTTTTGGTACATAGAGTGCAAATTTCCGTAATATAACCTATTGGTTCATATTGAATCGTTTATGTAAATTTTAATTGATAACTTGAAAAGTAAATCTAATAAAAATAGAATTTTTTGAAAAAAAATTAAAAAGAAAATTTATTCTGTCTTATTATTTACTTTTTGAAAAAAAAAGAAGAAAATGTGTAAAAAGAGATTGTTCCCCCTCCTGACAATTTGCACTTTTATTTACTGAATTTGCTTTGATTATCGTTAATCTAGTATTTCATTTTAGTTTATAAGCTTGATAAATCTTTGTTCCAGATTAAACAGAATTGCAATGATTGAAACACATTCGATTTAGGTAGCGTACTGTTTACGTATGACGATGATGAAACATGCCCACGTTGCTAGAAAATTTGGTTTTTGTCGAAAACAACTGGCACTCCACAAGCAATTTGATTGATGTGATTCGTAAAAACGAGTGAGTTATTTTTTGCGAAAACTAAAGACATATTTGTTGAGCTGTTTAGCGTACATTATATGATTACATTAAACCGATGTACTTTAAATTTCTAGGGCTAAAACTAGAACAAAAATTTGATATACAATGAATTTTTAACTATTCACAAATAATGTTTATGACTACGAAATACGTTAAATTGAGTAAGGTTATGAATCTAAAACGAGACATAATTTTTATAAGTGGCCTTTCAGTTGGTATTTTATGCTTCGATCTTATACATATCAAATAATCTATTTATAAATATGTATGATCAGTGTTTTTATCATTTACAACTCGCAACAAATCTAGCGTGTGATATTGTAGGTAAATGAAATCTTAAAAAAAAACTTTTTAATTAATATTACGGTTATTCGATCTATATTCAATTTTAAGATTTATTTTCATCAAAATCTTAAAACATTGGACTATTTATAGTAAACACTACTAAAACTTTTCATTTGGACATTGCGTCCAAATTAATTCACTCTCATCCTATTTTACAAGCTGGCAGAGCAAATCTTGTAGATGATTTTCAACGAATAATGCCTACCTACGCGAATATGTTTCACAATCAGAACCAATAACAAAAATCTAGAACAAAGATCTTGATAATTTCGAGCTATAGTGAAATTTCGAAATCATTTAGAACTTTTGTAAGCCGTCAAATAAAATTAAAAAAAGAAAGAAGAATTTCTAGACGGTGTTAAACTAATAACTAATTAACTTCAATACAAAGCATCTTCAATATAGAAAAAAAAAAAAAAAAAGAATCAAAACCCAAACCAATCAAATTGTCTGTACTTGAAATTTAAAATTTTTAGTTCGATTTTCTTCTTTTTTTTTGTTACAACATAAAACCCTTTATTTTTTCAGTGCACATAATTGAAATCCTTACATTTCGTGTTGATAGAAATTTGAAAATTTTGTGGAAAAAAACAGCGAAAGCGAGAGAGCTACGCAGTACAAATCGATGAATTCGTCAACCATGAACAAGAAATTCCACAGCTTCGCAAAGCAGCAACAACAGCAGCAGCATGATCATATTCAGCAACAATTTAATAAATGGCAATTGGGTTATAGAATCTCGGAAATAACATGACGGTGCATACCTTAATGATGAACACTAGGCTTTTATACCTAAGTAATCTAGAACAGTAGGTCGTTCTTTGTGAGCATGGAAAACATCAGGGATATGTAGTAGGAATCGATCCAATTTTAAATAATTAATTTTTATAGAAAACCATTCTGTATTTTTGCACCCCGTGAAAAGGGAGCAAAAACTGCTAATCGATAAATTATCTTTTTAAGTAACAATTTTAGCGAAACCGAATTTTTTACAGAGCACGATAAACAAATCGAAAAATGAATTATTACAAACAAAAAAAAATTATCACCAATCATCTGATAATGGGAAATATCTACTTAATCTGCTTTATAATAAATAGGGGTGTCGAAATCGAACTAAAACCGGAGACGTATTATCGTTATTGCATGTAGGCTGATATACGTACTTAAAAGAAATGAAAATGAACAGCAACATTGTTAGCTATTTTTGTGTGGCTAAGGTATGTGGTTTGCTTAGAAAAATTAACTTGAATGTTTCTTTTTTTTTTACATATTATGAAATTTTAAACGCTTAATGATCGAGGGTTGATTTTGTTTAAAAAAAATGGATCACTCTCGATCGCACTTTACTTAACTATGAATATTTTGTTCTATCTTGAAGGTCGGGTACCGTAACTACTCTTATCGTTGTTTTTATTATTCATTAGACATGTGGTGGAATTTTCTTTGTATAGATCTTATCAATATTTTGTTTTTATGCTAATGAAAATTGATCTCATCAGTCATGAATTGTGTGTGTATAGTCCTTGGTACTGCGTAAGTTTTTTTTTCTTATCTATTTACCTTAAATAATGAATATTTTTTTACTGGTTTATTCGAAATAATTTCGAACACTCGATTTTTTCCGCTAACAATGTTTTCGTTTAGAATTTGGCTGATTGTAGAGCAACCCATCACATAAAAAACAATAATACCCACAGAAAGAAAATGTCGAATTGCTTTTAATACTAGATAGACTGTAATAGGTCATTGCGATCGAGCGAGACTTTATGTAAGTTTTTTTTAAGAATTTTCCATAATCACTTTTTTCTCTTAACATTTTGTAGTACTATTGTCCCAATTTTGGTGAAAAAAACAACAAATTTTTGGTTTAAAGCAATTATTGCTATTTGCTTTTCATAATAAATCTTTGTATAGAGTTTAGCGCGATCGCATATGATTGGGAAAGAGATCTCGAATTTAACACACGAGAGAAAAAATCATGCACAAATACGATAAGTACAAATGCCTTTTTTGCAAAAAATTACCACATTATACTTTACAGTAACTTGCCTGTGAGAACAGCCATCGAAAAACCAAAATCATGTAACGAATGAATGTTGTGTAGGAGAGTACAAACGAGTTTTTTTTTTTTAACATTACTTAAAAAGATGTCTCTAGTTTTTTTTTGCTTTTTACCTTGTGGAGATATTTGGACGAATTTTTCATACATGTATTTTATTTACTATCTTTGTATTTATCTGAGAATCATTTTCTTAACACTAATCGATATTTTTTTTATAGATTTCTATTTGAATTTGAAAAAATAATGCATAATTTTTTTGTTTATGTTATCTGCATAGGGAGCAGCTATATTTCTTTTCTAAGCATTTTGTTTTCCTATTCTGTTTAATTAATTTTAAAAAATGTGCAAAAATTGATTTAACATTTATATATGTATATGAAAATTTTATATTGGAGCTACTAATAACGTTTATAAAACATATTTCATTCAAACCTTAAGTTTGGTGATGTGTCAATCTCATGACATGATGGACGACCAGTTTACAATTTTTATATAGATGTTTGCACAATTTTATTTTACAGTATTGTGTAAGGAGCATATAATTGTATTTCAATTTTTTTTTATAGATGTATACATCCATAGCATTAAACAACAACAAAAATAGCACAATTTAATGTCTTAACTCGATAAACGAAACACCGTTGTCATTTATAAATCATATTTTTCGGGGTTCATTGCTGTATTTGGTTATTGCATAATGTTTTCTAATTGTATAATGCTTAAAAAATATTATATACATAAATAATCATTGTATATTTGAGTTATATACGTAAATGTATTTTTTGCGTGGCTATTGCCCGCCCACTGATAAACGAGTGTGAAAGTAATGCATATGCAATTAAAAAAAGTCGGAGAAAATAATTATTGGAGAGCATGCTGTAAAACTCCGTATCATTACACATATTTTTATATATTTATAACGGCTTTTTGCTGATTTAATAATTATGACTAATGTTATTTTTCTGAATACTACAGCGCACTATCGTCACAAAACGAAAATTAATACTGCTTTATACATAGGGTTTCGAGAGAAAAAAAAATTTATGTACATTTGCACATCTTTGTAACTATAATACTTTTTTTTTTGTCTTCCGCCTAATTTAATATATCTAGTCAACTAGAATTGATTGTATATACGAGGACGTATCGGGTATTTGTTTTGTTATATTTAGCTAGAGTTTATAATTATACAGCAACATATATTTGTTTTATTTTATCTTATGTACTGAAATAGCTGCTTCCAATTATTGCAGATAAATCAAAATAACCTCATTATGTATTCTCTTAATATTTGGACTAATTATGTAATACTACTTAGAATATGTTCCACTTCCAAAATATCTAATTGTAATATCAAAAAAAAAAAATTGCTGAATGTTATACATAACACGATATTGTCATGCTCTGTATTAAGGTATTTAAATTTTAAACTACTTGTTAGAATTGTTTTTACCTAAGCTTGATACTAAACAAAACAATTGAATCTAGTCGAAATAAGACTAATTGTAATCAGCGGCCAAAAATTGTAATATTTGTAAAACGGCCCAAAAAAATATTCTGTCATATTATCAAAACTAATGTAGGTCCCGAGCTTATGAAAAAAGTATTATGAGGCGTGAAATAGGTGAACTCTTCAGTCTGATCCGCACATACACAATCGAGAAAACAACCTGATAATCCGGATTACAAGCAACTGTTCCGTTCATGCTCCGGCTATAATTCGAATTCAAGGATGTGAAGTGATCTTCCCATAATGAAGTTTGTGCGTGTGATGATGCGACATAATATTTCACAAGATGAAATTCGGTAAAATTTCTTAGTTTTTCCGACCGTAGCGATTTGTTTTTCTATCTTCTAGTTCGAATCTACGTCCGATTAAAAAATATTCGAAATGAATGTGAAGTTCTGTGCCGAAATAATCGAGCAACTCGTTTCGAGTGTTGCGCCCTTATCGATTGGAATGCGTGTTCCCGGATTGGAAAAGTTGTCTCGCCGCTTTTAAGTCGATGGCTTTACGAATGAATCCGAAGTGTATCCGTTTTCGAGTAGTATTCGATTAATCAACTGCGCTTTGTTTGTGCAAAAGTTGTGGTAAAATTTAAAATTTCTTCGTAGTAGCGAATCGTTTTATATTTTCCAGTCTTGCCGCCTGAATAGAATATTCTTGAGTGTCCTGTGCGTGAAGTGCGTGCGCAGAAATCATTCAGTTTATCGTTAAAAATATATAAAAGTGCCAAAGTGCAATTTAATATTTCAACACATCACAGAGGCAGAATCCTCCTTATCCTGTTCATTTCGATCCATACTGCTGCCGGCGGAGACCGAATGCTAAGCTGTTTCGGTAAAATTTCAGAGTTTCTACGCCGTAGCGATTTGTTTTATATATTTCAGTCGATATACTCAAATTCGTTTGAATAAGCGGCTTGAATGGATTGATAGCGGTTAAAACATTTAAATTAAACAACGGGCCACACTTAGATTCAGCTTTTCCCCTATGAGGACGTTAGAGCTATGTTTAAATGAAGACAATATCCACCCACTTTATGCATCCGGGAATCTTCGTAGTTCATGCAGAAACAACCATCAATTTATCTTTAATCGGTAAACTTTGTACTTGCTCGACGTTTGCGACCATATTTTTTATTTCAGTCGAATGGTTTTTTATATTCGCACCTGAATCGAACGTTCTTCAGGTGATCATCACAATGAGCACAGAGATAGGCAGAGCTACTATGCACGCATACACTCCTTATATTTCTCCATATGATTCCAACCATGAACTGGTAAAATTTAAACTTTCCGAAGCTTGCAAAATTGTTTTAAATATTCCAGTACCGGATGATGATAACCACCGGAGAAGGCAGCGAGAACTTCTCTCGGGTAATCCAAACGCTCAACAATCGCGGTATTTTGCTGTTATCTCGAAAGAAAATCGAACGATCAGTTAGATAAGAGAGCGGTAAAATTTTGAACATCTTCAACGTTAGACGAAATATTTTATTTTTCAGTAGTCTCGAAAATAAGCTCAATTAGATCCCCCAAAAGACGGTACGTGCGTTAGGAATAGACAGAAGACACGATGGAGCATTATCGTGGTGCTCGATATCACATAGAAAACTATATTGTTCGGGTAAAGTTGAAATTGTTTTAGGTAGCAAACTTGTTTTGTATATTTCAGTCGAAACTAAACGGTTGTATTGAGCCGTGTTATTTTATGAAAAGCGATCGGGGTCTTCAATAGGTGTCCAATAAATTTTGGATGAAACCTTGGACTGAGGTATTATAGTAAATGCGAGTTCAGAGTGGAATGCGTAGGCGGCGACACGACATCCTAAAATCCACAATCGAGTGTACCGAATCTTATAATAAAATCGCGGTAGGAGATGAATACATTTCTTCCAATTAACATTTCCTTTCAGGCCTAATTTCACCTAAAATAAATATTGATAAGATTTAAGGACACCATGTAGGGAATTATTATATATACTCGCTGGGTCGGCAGATTGAACCTTAAATGCGGCAAATCAACATGTAACCTGAAAAATTAAAGGGAATCAAAACCACCACATCACATCATTTTGCGAACCAACACGAATCCAAATATCCACTACATTAGGCTTGCGCGCAAATTTGTTGCAATTATTTTATTCTGAAACTGGTAAACATGTCAATTTCGAGCAACGAAGAATTTTGTTTTGTTTCAGAAGTTCATCAATCACCATCGGTTCTCTCTTGTGTGCTTTCTTTGTGATACTATGGGCTATCCTTACTCTTCAGCAGGAATTTGACGGGCAATTCTCCATGGTCTAATCTGGTTATCTTGGTCGGGAAGCTGGCTGACTGACTAACTGGCTGTCCGTTCTGAAGAAGGATGTCTGGTTTAGTTTGTCCACTTCCATTTGCCATTGTCGACAAATAAATTCGTTTGCTGGCTTTGTATGCGGCACGAAAGACTGGGGAAACGCCTTTTCATCACATTCTCGACCAGATCACGAATTCTGTTTGGAGTTCGTAGCATCATCGTTTGGGTAGCAGTTCGGTCGAAGTTACTATTTCGGGCTAGACCGGAGAAGAAACACATCAACAACTCGTAGATAGTTTGCTGCCTTATTGAAGCGGTCGTATCCAGCATTCTTGTAAATGTGCTTGCGATATGCAGATCTTATGATGTCTTTACGCTGATAGAGAAAACTGTTTTCAACTCTGTTCAACCTGTGGCTAGAGACACCTTGCATTTGAGGGATTCGCCTATCTACCAGTTGGGAGAGCTTTATACTTTAATTGCTAGAGATAATGTTGGCAAAATTCGGAAACAGCGTGGGAAGTTTACATCATCGATCCAAGTTCTACAGTCAACATGTTCATCAGGGAAAATTAGCATAACTAGGCTCTCATATATCGTTACGGCTCGATGCGTTACGAGATCTTGGTCATCCCTTTTCAAGGACATAGTGTTCTTATTCCTGGGTGTCAGAACCAGTCACCCCAAGATCAATAGAAGAGCCAGGGGAGTTATAGTCATTATTTTGCGGGCTATTGTCTCACTGCAATTTACCTTTCAAAAGGCATGCAGCTTGGGTGATTTCCTAATTGTAATGACTGCGGCGAGGGAACACGATATAACATAGCAATGCGGAAATACATCGTAGATGATTGCAGCGTGGGATCATTCAATCATAAATTCCTGGGAATAAGTTCTACTATTGGCGGCAGCGTGGGAGCTTGTGTTAAAATTGACGGCGGCGTGGGATTTTTCCTTTAGTATTGACGGCGGCGTGGGATTTTTCCTTTAGTATTGACGGCGGCGTGGGATTTTTCCTTTAGTATTGACGGCGGCGTGGGATTTTTCCTTTAGTATTGACGGCGGCGTGGGATCTTTCCTTTTGTATTGACGGCGGCGTGGGATTTTTCGTTTAGTATTGACGGCTGCGTGGGATCTTTCCTTTAGTATTGACGGCTGCGTGGGATCTTTCCTTTAGTATTGACGACACCGTGGGATCTTGCCTTTACTACTGATGACGGCGTGGGATACCTTAGTATTGACGGCAGCGTGGGATTTTTTTTCATTAGTATTAACGGCGGCGTGGGATTTTTCCGTTAGTGGCGGCGGCGTAGGATCTTGTATTAGTATTGACGGCAGCGTGGGATCTTGTATTAGTATTGACGGCAGCGTGGGATCTTGTATTAGTATTGACGGCAGCGTGGGATCTTGTATTAGTATTGACGGCAGCGTGGGATCTTGTATTAGTATTGGCGGCAGCGTGGGATCTTGTATTAGTATTGACGGCAGCGTGGGATCTTGTATTAATATTGACGGCGGCGAGGGACCTTATCTTTAATATTGACGGCGGCGCGGGACTCTTCCAGTAGTATTGACGGCGGCGTGGGATCTTTTCTTTTAGTATCGACGGCAGCGTGGGATCTTTTCTTCGGTTGACGGCGAGAGATTATTTCAAATATGTAATTGACGACGTGCATTTTACGATAAGCGACTTTCATCTATAATGTAATCAAATTATGAATCGAGTCTACAAAAATCGATCAACAAATAGCTGCGTGCAGTTAGTTACTGCGATGCCATTGCTATGATTTACCATCTACGAAATTCTTTTTTTTTTAAAATACTGAAATAACCAGATAGATGCAGGAATATTGAGTGAAAAAAAAGTTTCACAAAGGAAGCGTGCATAACTTCGAAAGCTGCTCGTAAACTCATTTCATTAAACGATTTTTTCGTAGTGACAACATCACTACACAAATCAGCCAGGAAAAACTGGATGCCTGAATAATTTCTCCACCGGATGAAGTAATTTCGTCCATTTTAATACGGTCTACAGTACGAACAACATATTTATCAATACTTAATAGTTTTGAACTTGAGGCAATCGCTTTACACGTTTTTTTGGATGATTGTAAAATCAAGCACCACATTCACCTCACGACATCACTTTTGGATCTGCACCATTTGCATCATTTAGTGACGTTTCACCAACATTATTTGTCTACCACGTTTCTATTGGATCTTCTCATGCTGATAAACTTTATTGATAACTGTGAGTCGTAAGATTTAATATTTTTGGAATAATTTAAAATAACGTAAGATATTTGCTAATTTTCAGACTTGCTATGATTTTTTGAAAGCGTTCTTTCATTGGAAGAAATTGCAGCAATGTTAAGATTTTTGTTTATGATTTCATATTTGATATCGCTTTTATGATTTGAATGCAGACAAATATTAGGATATTAGAGATGTTCTTAGATTCTTGAAGATTAAAAAAAAAAAAAAAATTAAGCTAGGATTGATAGAAATTGAACTCAATTATTTTTTTTTGGGGTGCATCAAGTTGATAGAATAGCAAAAATATGAGAATTGCCTGCTGGAAATATTGTTCATGGAATTACGAATTTGTTCAATAAATCTACAAAGTTTTCTTTTTGAATGAAAATAAAAAGCATTTTAAATTGAAATAAATTGTGTTGTTATTTAATTTAGATTCTTTAAATTTCAGATAATATATTTTTCTAGATCGTTGATTTTAAGGTTCAGCACTCGGCTGAAAGCGTGTAAGAAATTTTGTGTGTGAAGTGGTGGAAGGGGTGGTAGCATTGAACTAATTTATTCATATACTATCAATATGTCATACAAAATTTAATACGAATTAAAAAAAATAGTGAAATTGCGCAGTTCGTATGGAAGTTGGGGAAAAAGTGGAGAGTTCTTAAAGATTTTTTAAGAAATAACTATAAACATGCAATTGACATTTTTTAAATTGCAGATCACTAGCATTTATACTTTTCAAGAAAATCTACTTTTAGTAAAGTTGTGATATTATTTTTCAACGAGATCTAACGACTAATTGCGGCGGGGCTATTTTTTGCGCTCCAAAAATTATTCGGCACCGACGACGAGAACGAATTTCGTAGGCCTTGATTTTTTTTTCTTTTTCAATCCCTCTCTTCTTTGCTCGCACCCATTAAAAAAAAGTATACTATAGGAATTTATCCCCCTTTAATTCGAGACTAGCGTCACTTGACTCCAGATTTTGGACTCCTTGGTGGTGTTAGTAGGTTTCATTCACGCACACTCCTTCCTCTTATTTTACCTATCCTAATGAAATTTCACCTAGAATCGACCAAGTCGCTGCCAACAGGAAAAATGTCAATGAGAAATGTAAACAAAGAAAATAAACTGAATATTTTATTTCAGATGTCTGTCTAAATACAGAAAAACTATGAAAAGCAACGTTTCCCAGCGACCCGGGAGGTAGTTGCGACACTCGTTTTTTTAATGGGGTTTGACCGGTAGCCCTAATCCGCGACAAATGATTGGACTGTGGGCGCAATAATTGTTGCTGCGAAAGGATCGCGCTACGTTATTTCAATCGCTCAATGCAATTTATTGTTTATGGTTATGCGACGGCAAAATGGTCCGAAAGCAAACTGCGATTAGTGCCTTTAATGATTCGGATCATTTTTAGTAGGCGGAAAAATTTTACTGGGCTTTGGCAACTTTGTTGGGGTGCTGCTGCGACCGAGAATAGCACCACGGGGTTAGCCCCCATTTTCGCACCACATTTTAGACAAAAAAACATGAAGTTTTCATTTTTCCTACTTACGTTCGAGTAGAGTCACTGTATAACTGAGCTACTCGGTCCAGGAGTCTGGTATATGCATACCTGGGTTGAAACCGTTAAGTTTGAATTTTTTGGTGTATATATATATTCGGTTGGATATTTATCAAGATGCAATTGAAATTCGATTATGTGCCCTGAAACGAAAGATTATTAATAGAAAACATTAATGTCATATTCCGTTTGCTTTCTAATATTCCCGTAAAATTTTACAAGTTGTTCGTTGCAAGAAAAAAATCTTAAGTTACACCGTACTTTTCCAGCAACAAAATTAGTTAAATTATAGCAACAGAATTTAAAATACTGAATTCATATCAAAAGCAGGATCCAATTTCATCACATTTTTCATTATTAATTCAAAATGAATCGCGCCCTCAATATTAGAATACCTTCTCAAAGATTAATTTGCTTTCTATTCTTTTGCAACCATTCCATCGTAGATTCTATCGCGATCATTATATTGACGATTTTTTTCCAATCATTACATTATTCATTCGTTTCCCTAGATTCCAATGTCGATTCTGTGTAATGCAGAAAGTAGCAAAAACGAATGCTTGCCTATGACATTGCAATGTTAAAGTAATCTACGTTTTACGACAGGAAGTAGCTGTAATAGCTTCATGGTAAGAACCATCGGCGCGGCAATGATTTCACTCCCTATTGGGATATGTCAGAATGACTACACAGTCTACACTTATTTTCACCAACACTTTGATCTTTAGACCGGGCGATTTTTGTACTAAATTTTTTAGAACGCTCGATTTTTGTACTAAAATAGCAATGTGCCGGACTCCTATACCGAGTAGAGTCACTGTATAACTGAGCTACTCGGTCCAGGAGTCTGGCAGATGCGTATCAGAGTTGAAACCGTTAAGTTTGAATTTTTTGGTGTATATACATATTCGGTTAGATATTTATCAAAATGCAATTGGAATTCGATTATGTGCCCTGAAAAATTAATATCATTGTGCCATTCCATTAGAAACAGCCAAAAATTCAATTTTATTTTGCAATTTTCTGCACCCACACATCTTTACCAAACAGGTTTTTAGTCTAGTTTATGATTCTGTTTGTTGACACATGGCGGAAAAACATCCCAACAGGGATTTTTGCAATCCATTCCCTTTTATTGAAAATCATTCAAATCGAGAAATCATTCAAATCGACGTAAGGAATTTGCAATGCATTCTAAAGTAATGTGAAGGCATTGCATAAAGTAGCAGTTTATTTAGGGAATTTGATATGCATTGCAAGGTAATGTGTGGAGATTGCATAAAATAAATGACCATCGTCAAAACGTGCCGCGCACAAAACGAAAGATTATTAATAGAAAACATTAATGTCATATTCCGTTTGCTTTCTAATATTCCCGTAAAATTTTACAAGTTGTTCGTTGCAAGAAAAAAATCTTAAGTTACACCGTACTTTTCCAGCAACAAAATTAGTTAAATTATAGCAACAGAATTTAAAATACTGAATTCATATTAAAAGCAGGATCCAATTTCATCACATTTTTCAATATTAATTCAAAATGAATCGCTCCCTCAATGTTAGAATACCTTCTCAAAGATTAATTTGCTTTCTATTCTTTTGTAACCATTCCATCGTAGATTCTATTGCGACCATTACATTGTCGATTTTTTTTCCAATCATTACATTATTCATTCGTTTCCCTAGATTCCAATGTCGATTTTTGTACTGCAGAAAGTAGAGAAAACGAATGCTTGCCTATGACATTGCAATGTTAAAATAATCTATGTTTTACGACAGGAATTAGCTGTTATAGCTTCATGGTAAGAATCATCGGCGCGGTAATGATTCCACTCCCAACTGGGATATGTCAGAATGACTACACAGTCTACACCTATTTTCACCAACACTTTGATCTTTCGAACGTTCGATTTTTAGTACCAAATTTTTTAGCACGTTCGATTTTTGTACTAAAATAGCTATCTGCCAGACTCCTGGACCGAGTAGCTCAGTTATACAGTGACTCTAATACCGAGTAGCTCAGTTATACAGTGACTCTACGTTCGAGAAGTTCTACTCCAAATAAATGTCATGTCCAGCGGAGCATTTAACCTGTCCAACTGGCGCACACCGCTAGAAATATCTTCGTGCGAAACTCCAAAGGACGAATTTTCGCACTGTAAAACTGCACCGCGACCTCACATAAGACCCAAAGGAGGACGGAAAATTCGAAAGAAATATAAATAGCTACCGAAAAAACAAAAGAAGAAAAATACTGGAATTCCAGTACTACACAAAAACGAACTGCTGGATCGTTATTGCTTTTCTCAATTTCCTACTGCCCGGAAAATTCGCGTGCATTTTCTTTTTTCGATTTTTGAAAAACACTGCACCCGTTTCTCACGTTCCGTTTATTATTATTATTTGTATGTTCCCGTCTTCGTCGTGTGTTTTTCATAAAAGGAAAGGAAAAATTCTAGTCCGAATAACCACCATATTTGAAAGTAAAAATTTCTAAGAACCGAGTTGACAATGCCCTTCTAAAAATTCAAAAGCACCATCTCTTGATGCTTGGCGGAATCTTCAAAAACTAAATAAAATTGCTTTGCGCCATCTGGTGACAAAGGTAAGATAGAGAAAAGTGACAGCTTCTCGCTCACGCATTTTGGTCCACGTAAAAGTGTTGGTAGACAACATTTACCATATGGCACATAAAACAACAATATTAAAATGACATTTGAATAATGCGTTTTTTTGAGAAAAACTACATTGATCCCAGAATTTTGAGGGCCAAAGTATCAACAATTTGTGTTCGGAAGCAAATACCTCAGGATTGGGTGCAGTTACAATGCGGACTATTACACCAAATGAAAGGTAATTCGATTCCCTAAAAAACAAGCTAAAACACTTTGAATTGTGATTATTAGTTTTCAAGATATAGCGTTTTGAGTGAGTGAGGGTACAGGTCCGAAACACTTTTCTTGATCACCCTGTATCTCCGCGGATATTGAAAATTGACCATCTCCGTAGAACAATTTTTTTCTCAAAATATATCTAGGAATAACCCCTTACAAGGTGGCGCACGGAGTACCAAACACCCTGTATAAACAAACCAAAAAACTTCTGGGATAAAGTTATTTTCTCAGATGAAAGTAAGTTTTGTTTGTATCGCTCAGATGGAAGAATCTGCGTATGGAGACGAGCAGGATCTGAATTCGACGAAAAGAACATTCAAGCCACCGTAAAGCATGGTGGCGATTCGGTGATGGTATGGGGGTGTATGACAGCTTCTGGAGTGGGAGAACTTGCGTTTGTGGTTGGCATTATGAAAAAAGAAGATTATTTAAACATTTTAAAGGAAAATTTAAAAAAAAGTGCCGAAAAATTTAAAATTGTAAACGATTATGACTTTCAGCAGGACAACGATCCTAAGCACACTGCTGAAATGGTACGCTTGTGGATACTTTATAATACACCACACACCCTGAAAACTCCTCCCCAGTCACCAGACCTAAATCCCATAGAGCATTTATGAGATGCTCTGGATAAGGCAATAAGAAAACACCATATTTCTTCAATGAGCCAGCTGAAATCCGTAGTAAAAGAGGAATGGGAAAAGATCAGTGAAACAACAACAAGAAAACTTGTCTATTATATGGAAAATCGTTTAAGGGAAACTATTCAGCAGAACGGAAAAGCCACTAAATATTAAACTCTAAAAATGTGAATTAATATTAAGTTTTTTAATATTTATTAGTAGATGGCGAATACTTTTGTCCAGGTGAAATTTGAACTTACGCAAGCTATTATTATTTTTTTTTCATATCTGTGAATGTAATCTGAGTTTTTTTGAGTAAATTACTTTCGAGAATATACGATGTTTCTTTTTCAATAATAATTTTACTATTACTAGTTTTTTTAACCTTTATAAACATATACAGGGTGTTTGGTACTCCGTACATAACCTTGTAAGGGGTTATTCCTGGATATATTTTGAACAAAAAATTGTTCTACGGAGATGGTCAATTTTCAATATCCACGGAGATACAGGGTGATCAAGAAAAGTCCTTCGGACCTGTACCCTCACTCACTCAAAACGCTATATCTTGAAAACTAATAATCACAATTCAAAGTGTTATAGCTTGTTGTTTAGGGAATCAAATTACCTTTCATTTGATGTAATAATCCGCATTGTAACTGTACCCAATCCTGAGGTATTTGCTTCAGAACACAAATTTTTGACACTTTGACCCTCAAAATTCTGGGATCAATGTAGTTTTTCTCTAAAAAACCCATTATAAAAATGTCATTTTAATATTGTTTTTTTATGTGCCATATTATTGCCTACAAAAGACGCATACACTTGCATTGCATAAGTTTTATAGTTTAGAAGAAATTATCATTCCAATAATGTAGCACTTTTGTCAAAAAAGCAAGAATAGGTTGATCAACACTCTCCGCTTGAACTAAAAGAACTTAAGAATGGTTTTTATAGTTTATTTCAAATTTCCTTAATTACAATAAATGTTCAAAATGGCTCCCTTCATTTTGAATGCACGCTAAAGCTCGTTTTGCCAGTGTTCTCTTTGTGTTCATACTCCTCAACTGCTGCCTTACTTCTGTTGCTGCCGCATCGATTCTGGTGTTTAGATCCTGCAGCGTTACTACTTCCGTTGCGTGGACAAGGTCCTTCATCCGTGCCCATATAAAGAAATCCATAATAGTTAAATCAGGAGATCTTGCAGGCCAGTGTATCGGTCCATTTCTACCGATCCAGCGATTGCTATAATTGGAATGTAATCAATCTCTGATTTGTCGGCCGTAATGAGCTGGAGCACCATCGTGTTGGTAAAACATGGAAGCCAATCGTTGCAGTGGCACATCATCCAATTACTCTTGTAGATCATTTGTCAAAAACTGCAAGTAATTGGAACTATTTAGGGTAGGCGGAAGCCTAATAGGACCAATAAAATCGTTGCCAATCACACCTGCCCATAAATTGACACTCAATCTGTGCTGAAATGATGCCTCTCTTCTTGTATGTGGATTGCTCTCAGCCCATGTGTGTAAGTTGTGGAAGTTTGTGATACCGTCCCTGGTGAATTGGGACTCATCAGTCCAAAGAATGTTGTTCAAAAAATTCTCGTCACTTAGTTGTCGTTCAAGGAGCCAATTGCAAAACTCCATCCTTTTGGGCAAATCAATGGGTACCAGCTCCTGCACTGGTGTGTGGTGGTAGGGATGCAACCGCTCTGCTTTTAGGACACTCCAAACTTTCCACGTAGAGACGTTTAACTGCAATGCCAAGCGTCGGACAGCGTCGTTGTGTTGAAACTCATTTTAATTTAATTCATTTCCTCGATAATTTAAATACTACTTAAAGGACATTCATCGATAATTTAAATAGTAATTAAAGGACACAAAGAATATTTCAGTTTAACAACATTTCAGGTAGTTTTTTTAGAACGAGGGTTGGTTTATGGCATATTTTATTTTTAAGCCATATGTATTTTTGCTTATTACCTGGAAAACGGGAAAACCTAAGTCATAAGTGTGTATGCATCTTTTGTAGGCAATAATATGGCACATAAAACAACAACATTAAAATGACATTTTTATAATGCGTTTTTTTGAGAAAAACTACATTGATCCCAGAATTTTGAGGGTCAAAGTGTCAAAAATTTGTGTTCTGAAGCAAATACCTCAGGATTGGGTACAGTTACAATGCGGATTATTACATCAAATGAAAGGTAATTTGATTCCCTAAAAAACAAGCTATAACACTTTGAATTGTGATTATTAGTTTTCAAGATATAGCGTTTTGAATGAGTGAGGGTACAGGTCCGAAGGACTTTTCTTGATCACCCTGTATCTCCGTGGATATTGAAAATTGACCATCTCTGTAGAACAATTTTTTGCTCAAAATGTATCCAGAAATAACCCCTTACAAGGTTATGCACGGAGTACCAAACACCCTGTATAATTCTAGCAGACAGCTAGTGGCGAATACTTTTGTCCGTCTGTGTATGTTGTAAAGCTCAAAAATCTAAGGAACACGTAATTTTTTTATCGGCAGTGATGAGCATTTAAACGATGAAACGCCCCCACAGTTTGGCGAATAATCGACTGAACTTTCGATTTTCGTAGAACTCGATGAATTTCAATGATATATACATGGTAAGAATATATTTTGTGTGAGCACGATCCAAAAGCAATATAGGCTGATAAAAAGCACCCACATAAAGTTGTAAACTACTCTGAATTATTTAGTTTTATTTTTTTTTGTAATCGAACAGTCCGATTTTGACAATTTTCATATATGTATGTTGTAGAACCCGAAAATCTAAGGGACACGTGTTTCTTTTTATCGGCAGTGAAGACTATTTAAAGGGCAAAACACCCACATTTTTCCAATATGCTTGGTATAAAAGCGAATATGTAAATGGATGATTAGAAAATTTCCCGAATCCGGTTTACTTTGCCTTCGAAAGATGTTAAGCTATGAAATGTTCAATTTGCGATGCAGTTCCAATGATACGATGCTCTTGGTGTAAAAAAGCATTGTGCCGCAATCACTTCTTCCAACACCACCATTATTGTAATAAACATGATGCATGTTTGCAAGAAAACTATTCTAAATTATTTAATAGGTTAAAAATAGTCCCTCACAACTACATTTTTTCAGTTTGCGTGAAACAATATATTTCAAACGTTCAAATGTTGAAACTGTCGTCGGACTTACATGAGCTATAGAGAATCGCAGAGTATTATACAGATGTATAGATCAGTTTGAATGAAGAAATTTTATCTTGTTTTTCACGGAAAATATTAATAGACGAAGAAAACAGAAATTTAACGTCGCCACCTTTGGTGTTACAAGTTTTATGGATATTTAGAAAACGTAAATTTATATGATAGAAAACAACAAACGATGAAACAGATGTTTACAAGATTTCCGTTTAAATATAATAGTCACGGCGTGATCTGATCGGGAAACTCAAGTCCACATATTACGTCTTTTAAACACCTATAACAGTACTTAACAAAAAAAAAAACATTCAAACTCTATTTTTATGTAAGCATTAACGACAGCTTGTTTTTATTGAAATCGGACCATTCACTTATAAAAAAAATAAGGGTGACTTGCCCCAGCACTCTTATCCCACTATTTTGCTTTTGGATCGTGCTCGCAATACATATATTCTTGCCAAGCATCATTGAAATTCATTGAATGCTAAGTGGGATTAGGTGTTATTCCCAAGGTAAAATGAAAGAAGGATATACACCCTAAAAAATCCTCTGAAAGGAAGTAGAGGACAACATTAACATATAAGTACTGCACGAGTTATAAAACTGAAATGAGTGCAAAACTTTGAAGCAGCAGGTACAACTGATGTAGCAGCTAACGAATGATTTTTTTTGAGTCCATCCACCATCGAAAAGGTAAAAACGGTCGTGAAGAAGCACTCAAACTACAAAATGCCGCGCCGGGCAGTGATCAAATCCCAGCTCAGCATCTGAAAACCCTCTGTATTTAATCAGGGGAATCTTGAACGCGATTCAAACAATCAATTAAAAAATTATTAACATCAACTTCAACTTCTTCTATCGCCTCCGTTAAATTAATGAAAACTCGTTCCAATGCGATGGAGGTAGAAAAGCTCACTTCATGCATTCTTTTGTTATTTGAGGCTTAAGAACCGTGAATGATCTTTTAACCGAAGTTATTGAGTTAAACAAATCAATTTATTGTATTATTATTGCTAAAATTAAAATTAAAAACATTGTTTATAAAAAGTGATCAGGCTATTTAGGTTTAGTTTCTTGTTCATTAACATATCTTACGTATATGGTGGGATCGTGTGCCGACTCAGGGGGTTGTTCCAATTCGTCCAAGTACGAACAGGCTATTGCGAGTGTACTTCCATCGCCGCTAAACGATAGCGACGCAATAGACGTGTCATAATGATGGAATTGGCACAGTCGTTTCTTATTGAATCCGTCCCAGATATTTACATAGCCGTCCGATCCACCTGTCGCAAAGGTATTGTAAATATTGTGAAAGCTGATTGCATTTACCGGGTAGATCAGCTCCATGTCGTTCTCCTTGTTGCGATGGCACTTGAAGGCGAACTTCTTCTTTTGCACTTCCGCATCCTGATCGAAGTATTCGACAGCAACACGGCCTTCGATCGAGCTCATAACGTACCCTTCCTTATTCGGAAAGATCCGAATCGCACGCGTTTGATACTTGAGAGAGGATTCGCGGCGCATCATGTACTGGCCCATGTTTCGTAAGTCCCAAACCAGGACCTTTCGGTCCGATGTAGCAACGACTATTTTTTCGTCGTTCACACTCATCGAGTAGACTTTGCCGTTGCTCTGCTCGTACGAGCCGACGCACTGGCGGTCGCGCGTATCCCAAAGTTTTATTGTCTTGTCCCAGCTGCCCGATAGGATCCCGTTCACTTTTGACGCGTATTCTATGCATTTCACGGGTTCGTCGTGTGAACCTAGAGTATTTTCGGCGTTTGTGTTGAGGTCATACAGCTTGAGTTGATTGTCTAGTCCACCGCTTACAGTGTGCACAGGATCCTAAGAGAATAGATTTCAAAAATCGAAGTCCCACCATTAATGTCGAAAACAATGTACCTGGAAGGCAACATCCAATATTGGAGCGTCGTGCATGTATTTCTGCCGCATAGAGTTGTTTACGACATCGTAAAGACGCACCGTACAATCCCAAGAAGCAGCAATCAGAAATTGACTCGAATTCGGGCCGAATTTCACGGAAGAAATTGCGTCGGACGGAGGGTTTTGTAGCTGGATTTCTGTTTTTCGATCCATAGCTATTTCGGCACAACTGAATTCCTAAATAAATCCGAAAAGGAGAATTAATGCGCGTACCCGTATCGGTTGATTAATTAGGTTATGTTAAGTTTATTTTTTGAATTTTCTAGTGACAGTTCGAGTATTGTGGAGCCATCTCTATCTTCGCGCTTACAACAAATATGACTTTTCAAAAATTTTCGCAATAGGTTTTTTTTTGTACAGAAACAAACGTCTTTTCCAAAAATCAAAATTTGAATTTTCTTCGTGTGCAAATATTGAAATTCTCAAAAGCATTTTTGTTTCGAGATTAAAATTAATAAATTCAATTCAGAATGGATTCGGAGGGTTCTTCGGGAAAGGGTTATTCTGAAGAAAACTCCTACAGTAAGTTAAAAATTGAATAAAGTTTTTACATTAGTTTATTTATAAAAGAATCTGGTATGAGCGTTTGTAAAAATTACCTCGGCAATACAGATTTATTTTCCTGTCCGTTTAATGCACTTTATTTCTTTATTTTAAGTTAAGAGGCATCCACACCGATCTTTTCTTCTGATGATCTTTAAAAAAAATCCACTTTTAAAGTTAAAATGTCTTTAAGCGAGTCAGTTGGATTCTTGTAATAATTAGTTAACATTTTGAAATTATATATATTCATATCTTGGAATTGAATCTATTGATTTTCTAGGCTTCAATTAAAGCTTTGATTGTTTGTGCTTTTGTATTGAATTCAACTTCAAGTCAATTACCATTGCACCTGATTAGCTAAAAGTGAAAACTTTAACTTTAAAAGTTAATCTTTAATAAAAATACAACAAAATAAATGTAGTAAAAAAAAGATATGTGTTACCTATCATTCTAGTGGAGGCTGAAGCGAAAAAAGTTCATCTCTACATCGGTGAACTTCGTAGACGTATAGCTCATCTACAAACCGAAGGCGATGAAATCGAAAAAACAACTGAAAATATGTTCGGTGAAGAAGGTGTTGATCCGTCGTATAATGAAGTCAAAGAAGATAACGTTGAAAATTCTCAAATAGACGGACCATCGTCGTATTCAATTGAAGCTATAATTTCAGAAGCAACTGGATTTACGTCGCTTCTTCGCAAGTTCGAAAATATGAAATACGAAAGTGACCGACCGGAAAAATCCCGAGAAAACTCTGAAATTCGACAGCTTCGTGAACAGAATGGCAACATTCGAGATAAAATTAAACAAATCCAATCGCGTATCGAAAGAGCACAAATTATGAATTCCAGAATTAGTCGCAATCCTTCGAAGGAGACATTTGCTGAGCGCGAAATTTGTACACAATTATATGAAGCGACTGCCAATACTTTACGCAAGGTGGACATAATCGAGGAGGAAATAAGAAGTGTTGAGTCGTTTTTCATGGGACGAACATTAACTGACATTAGTAAGGATTTGTCGATTGAAACCGCAAAGTGAAGAATCTATTTTCTATTATGACTTAACTTGGAGATGGATTTTGAGTAACCATAAATATTATTGAAAGTCCAACTGATTCATTATAATAAAATTATTTTGTTTAATTACTCGATTTCATTTTATTTAGGATCCAAATTACATTGTGACCGAAAAGTACCGGGAATTTGTACATAAAACGCGAAATATGTAATCAATTATCAATATTTTTTTTGTTGCCTTCCCCATTAGGCACTTTTTGGTATGGACCTCAGCTCCTTCAGCGAATTTTGTTTTATGTCCTCGATCGACTGAAAATGGGTTGAGCGGTAAATTTAGTTTCCGGAATAAGAAAAAATGACACGGAACCAAATCTGGTAAATACGGTGGTTGATTGATGAAATTTATTGCTTTTTGGCCTTAAATTCGGTCAAAATTTAGTCTCTATTACTTACTTACCAAAGCGATGGCGCTACAGCCCAAATCGGACTTTGGCCTCCTGAATACTTTGCCTCCATCCATCTCGGTTCAGTGACGGCGTCCTACAGTTAGAAAATCTAAGCAGTGATTTTTTGTCTGCGTCAATCGAATCCTCCCAGCGTTTCCGACCGGTCTTTGTCCGTTGACTTTCTCTTTTAGTGTGTGTTTGGGAATTCTTCCGTCATCCATACGCTCCACATGACCAGCCCATTGTAACTTCTTAAATTTTATGAGGGTTGACACTTCTGGATTGTCGAAGATGTCATACAATCTTCTCTTCCGTGGCGTAGTGGGCAGCGTGCTTGCTTCTCAGTCAATAGGACGTGGGTTCGATTCCCACTCGAGACGGGATTTTTTTAAGCACGAATTTTTCAGTTGCTACTGCCAACGAAAAATTATTCGAAATAAAATGGACAAACGGTGTAAAAGTGAAACAGTTCCACTTCAAGAGGGCCTAGATACTCAGTAGATGGTTTCTGTTCGCTTTCTATCATTCAGTCCTCCATACATCTGCAAATATTTGTCAAATAGCGCCAGCACAACTGAAAAATATACCAGCTTCTCCCCTCGTTAGGGTCGTTCTCACTCCCCTTCCTCAAACTTCCTAATCTCATTCCTTCCCTCCATGACTGTGTTTGTGCATTGCACATAAAGGCCGAAATTGCCTATAACACAGGTCATTCCGTAAAAAAAAAAACAATTCTCCAGATCGAGTCTTCCCTCACAGGTCCGAGGATTCTTCTGAGGACCTATTACACCAATCGTTTATTTATATAAAAATCACGGAGTATATTTACATTAATTTTTATTTATAATTATTGTTTATAACTTATTTATTATTTAAAATAACATTTCAACTATTTATTATTATATTATTATTTAAACAATGTGAAATTATTTTTTATAATAATTTTCAATTATATCATTATCTATTTTTTATTTTTATATCTATTATTTTCAACGCGTCGCTTACTACTGATAATTACCAGTGCAAAAAGTATTTTTAATATAAACGATAGAAATTTTAAGTAGTAGTCCGATTTAATACTGAATAAACTAAGTGTCGATATCGCTACATCACTCCCCCTCCAGCATAGCGTCACTTTATTTTAAATGAAACCACTCTTGGTTTGTTATAATCAGAAGACACGGTATCATTACTGCTATATGCTGGTTTTAATCTGTCAATACTAATTGATTTATTTTTTCCATTTACATCCACAATGAAAAATTTTTTAATTTTCTTATTATTTTATAAGGACCTTCATAAGGTTGAGCTAATGCTGTTTTGACTTTGTCTGTGCGAACAAAAACAGATTCTGTGTTCTCAAGAGAACTAGGGAGATAAACATTAGTTTTAATTGTACTCCTTGGTTGTGTTGGTTGAATATTTTGCATTTGAGTTTTTAACTGCTTTGCAAAATCGCTTGAAAGTGGTTCATCTGAATGTGTACTTGGTAATGCGAAATCTCCGGGAACGCGTAATGTTTCTCCGTAGACTAATTCTGCAGGACTACACTTCAAATCATCTTTAGATGTGGTACGAAGTCCTAGTAGAATTAATGGTAACTCATCACTCCAATTTATGGTGTTGTTGCGAGCCATTAATGACGCTTTTAAAGTACGATGAAATCGCTCTACCATACCATTTGCTTGTGGGTGGTATGCAGTCGTGCGAATACGGGTACAACCAAGAATTTTGTTTACTTCTGCAAAGAGCTTTGATTCGAATTGGCTGCCACGATCAGTGGTAATCAATTTAGGGATTCCAAATCGTGAAATATATTGATGAACGAATGTCTTAGCGACTGAAATTGTGCTCATATCTTTGAGAGGATATGCCTCCGGCCATCGGGTAAACCTGTCTATCACTGTGAGAATGTAGTTATTATTATTAGATGACGGAAGTGGTCCTACTAAATCAATATGAATGTGGTCAAATCTTTTAGTAGGCGTATTGAACTGTCCAAGTTCAGATTTGATATGCCTATGTACTTTTGATTTTTGACATGAAATACATGATCTTGACCACTGATTTACTTGTTTGTTGAGATTGGGCCAGAAGTACTGAGAACTTATTAATTTTCTAGTAGCACGAATACCTGGATGAGACAGATTGTGAATTGAATCGAAGATTTGTCGTCTCAATTCTTCTGGAATGTACAACCTAGTCTTATTTGTACTAATTTCGCACCATAGTTTATTATTCAATAATGGGTATTCTAGTAATTTCAATTTAAATTTCGAACTAGTATTCTCGGATTTAGTTAACAGAGTTTTAAGTTCTTCATCTTTTTCTTGTAATCGCATTACCTGATCGATATCTGAAGAAATCGATAGAGTGTCTACGTCTTTAAAAGACCGTGAAAGGGTATCTGCAACTACATTATTCTTTCCAGATATATGAATAATTTTATTTGTAAATTGGGAAATGAATTCCAATTGACGCGTCTGACGAGGACTACGTTCAGTTTTTGATGATAACGCTCTTGTGAGGGGTTTTTGATCCGTGTAAACACTAAAATCTCTGCCCTCCAAGAAATATCGAAAATGTTTAATTGACAAAAATATTGCTAATAATTCTCGGTCAAACGCTGAATATTTTTGTTCGGCCGAAGTTAACTTTTTGGAAAAGAAAGCTAATGGTTCTAATACTCCATTATTTATTTGTTGAAGTACCGCTCCTACAGCTATGTTTGAAGCATCTGTTGTAAGAGTAAGTTGTGAGTTGTCTATCGGATGAGATAGCAAAGTTGCTTCACAAAGTGCTTTTTTAATTTTCGAAAAAGATTCCGTACATATATCTGGCCACTCAACTATCTTTTTACTTTTAGATTGCAGTAATTTTGTCAAGTGTGCATGGATAGGTGCTAACATTTCTGCTAATTTTGGTAGAAATCGATGGTAATAATTCACCATGCCAATAAATTTTTGTATTTGTTTAATAGATGTCGGAATTGCTAAGTTGTTAATAGCTTCTACCCGATCTTTGGACGGTGAAATTCCGTCTTTTGTGATATTATGACTTAAAAAGTCCAAAGAAGTGGAACCTAAAACACATTTGCTCGTCTTTATTCGTAAACCATAGTGTTTAAGACGTTGAAATACCATGTGTAGATGTTCACAATGTTCTTCTTTGGTTTTACTTGCAATAAGAATATCATCAATATAAACAAATACGAAATCGAGGCCTTTAACAATTTCATTCATAAAACGTTGAAATGATTGAGCTGCGTTTCGTAAACCGAACGGCATACGAACGAACTCGTACAATCCAAAAGGGGTTGTTATGGCTGTTTTGTATACATCTTCTGGCGCGACTGGAATGTGATGATACGCACGCACAAGGTCGATTTTCGAAAAAATTTTACAATTATGTAGTTGAAATGAAAAATTTTGTATGTGAGGTATTGGATACCTGTCTGGTATCGTTGTAAAATCCAAAATTGACTCTACTATCTCTTGCGGCAATGAAGCAATAATATGATAATATTTAGTAGAATCACTTGTAATTCTACTCAATTTAAATTGTGCTTCCGCTTGCACAAACCAAGAGTTGGGAGAATTTACCCAAAACAATGGTAACCGCATTGTTGATACCGACTCTAATCTCTGATTTACTGGAAATGTAGCGCTATCGGAATGATTTCCAGTTTCAATTTCGATATTTTGATTTATTTCAGTCATTTTGCACTCGAATATTGATTTTTATTTTTCTTTGACAAATTTATTATGAGGATAATAAATTTCGCGTAAATTGTTTCAATAAGCCCAGTCAAAATAGATAATGATTAACAATACAATACTAACAATATATGTAGAAGAAATAACAGTAATAATAATAATCTAATTTACCAATACTTCGGAAAAATGTGCAAATCCATATTCAAGTTCTAGCTTGCTGTTGATGATTTTTTTTTTAAAGTTGATAATTATGTTGAAAAATTGCTTGTTGTAGTTGTTGATCCTCTGCCTAAATCGGTTGTTTCAGTTAAATGTGGGCCATCTGGTGGTACGAGCGTTTGCAATTGTAATGCATCGCTTCGATTCTTGAAATTGTTGAATGTTTTCTCAAATTTTCTTAAAGATGATCGAAATTCGAAATTCTTGAAATTGTTGAAAATTCCTTGAGATTCTTGAAATTGTTGAAAATTCTTTTTTGAATTACTCTGGCTTAAAGCCAGGTCGGGGTCACCAATTATTACACCAATCGTTTATTTATATAAAAATCACGGAGTAATATTTACATTAATTTTTATTTATAATTATTGTTTATAACTTATTTATTATTTAAAATAACATTTCAACTATTTATTATTATATTATTATTTAAACAATGTGGAATTATTTTTTATAATAATTTTCAATTATATCATTATCTATTTTTTATTTTTATATCTATTATTTTCAACGCGTCGCTTACTACTGATAATTACTAGTGCAAAAAGTATTTTTAATATAAACGATAGAAATTTTAAGTAGTAGTCCGATTTAATACTGAATAAACTAAGTGTCGATATCGCTACAGACCTTTCTTTCAAAGGCGTTAAGTAGTTTTTCGGACGCCTGAGTTAAAGTCCACGTTTCGCTGCCATATCCTAGCACAGGTCTTATGATGGTTTTGTATAGCTTAAGTTTTGTTTTTCTGTGCACGTTCTGTTTTTGATTATTGGAAGTACCGAATAATAAGTCTTGTTAGCCATCATTATCCTTCTTTTGATTTCGATGGGTTCGCTTCCATCCTTCGATAGGTTCGCCCCTAGGTGTGTGAAGTTGTCTACGTTTTCTAGGTTATAGTCTCCTACAGTAATATTTTGTCTGATTGGCGTCTTTTTCCTAGTTTGCGTCATAATTTTTGTTTTGTTTTCATTAATGCGTAGTCCAACTTCCCTTGCTACCGAGGCAAGGTTTACAAATACCTCCTTGGCATTCTCCAGAGATCTTGCAAGGATATCTATATCGTCGGCATATGCTACGAGTTGTGTGGATTTGAAGCATAGTGTTTCCTTGGTGTCAACGGGAAGTACAACATATTCGAGTGTTGAACAGCATTAGTGCAAGGCCGTCACCTTGCTTAAGGCCGTTGTCTGTTTTAAAACTGGAAGTCAAATCGTTTCCTACTCCGACTCGTGACAAAGACTCGGTCATTGTCATTCTTGTAAGCTGAACCAGTTTCGGTGGGACTCAAGACTCTAACATGATTTTATACAGTACGCGCCTGTCGATACTGTCGTATGCTTGTTTGAAGTCAACAAATATCTGGTGCACATCAATATTATATTCCCAGCACTTTTCCAGCACCTGTTTAACTGAGAATATCTGGTCCGTGGTCGATCGTCGAGCTCTAAATCCGCCTTGGTATTCACCAATTACTTTGTCAACATAGGGCTTAATTCTCTTTTCCAGAATTTTCGTCAAGATTTTATAAGACGTACACAGCAGAGATATTCCTCGGTAGTTTTCGCATCAGAGTTTGTCACCTTTTTTATAAATTGGACATATGATGCTCTTGCGCCAATCTTCAGGAAGTGTTTCCTGCGTCCGTGACAAATCTATGTGGGAGGTGCGCTATGCAGGTGTCGCCGGTCTTCAGCTGGAATTTGATCAGTGTTCGAAGCTTTATTGTTTGGGTGGTTCCTCAGGGCTGTTTTTACTTCTTCGAGTGTGGAAGGACTCAAAGCGGATCCTTCATCAGCTGTTACATCAGTTATACCTGCAATTGTGTCTGCTGCTGCTGTTCGTGCGGGTGATAGGCTCGAATTAAGAAGATGTTAAAAGTATTACGCCCACCTTACTTTTATATCTTCCGCATTACTTAGAATGTTCCCTTCTGCATCTTTGCAGAGGGTCGTCTTCGGTTGGTATCCCCCTTTCATTTTTTGGCAAGGGAATGCGCGGCTCTTGTGTTGGGTAATTTAAAGTGTTCGTCCATGTTTAAATTTAGTCTCTGTGCGATAGCGTATTATCATCGTGGAAAATCCATGAATTCTCCTTCCGTAATTCTGGCCGTTTTTTACGGATTTTCTCACGCAAACGCTTCAATACGGTCAAATAGTACTCCTTGTTGACTGTCTATCCCTCCGGAATGAATTCATGATAGATCAAAGCTCGAATATCGAAAAACATAATGAGTATCGTTTTGATTTTTGAGCGGCTTTGGCTTTTTTTTCAGTTTCGGCTCATTTTTTCTTCCATTCCGATGATTGTTGACTGGTTTGCATGTCAATCTCATAGACCTATGTCTCATCACCAGTTATGATGCACTCCATCAATGTGGGATCAGAATTCGCACGATCAAGCATGTCCAAAGTGACATATTCAGGGTACTTCTTTTTAAGAAAATTCAGCTTTATTGGAAAGAGTCGAGCAAGGACGCGTTTCATAGCCAAATTATCCACTAAAATCAAACGAACGAGATGTCGAGCTCTCCTACTATCTCCCTTACACTGGCATGATGATTTTGAGCGCCATTTCCTTCACTTTTTAAATGTTTTCGTCAATTGAAGAGATCGAAGATCGTCCAGAACGAGGTATGTCTTCAAGGATCACTCGACCTGTTTCAAAGACATTGCACCACTCGTAGGGTCGTGTTTTTGATATTACTGAATCACCGTAAGGCTTTTCCAACATTTGCAACGATTCCGCACACGAAATTTGGTTGGAAACAGAAATTTTGAGACAAACTCTTTGTTTCATATTTTTATCCATTTTAAAAATCGAGTTAGACTACTGCGGTGTACTGATTCAACCAGCTGCTGTTAACAAACTGAATAACAGACCGTGCAAATTTTTGGGATAATAATTAAGAACAGTCGTACCTGCTTACTCAAAAAAACGCATTATAAAAATGTCATTTTAATGTTGTTTTTTTATGTGCTATATTATTGCCTACAAAAGATGTATACACTTGCTTTGTATAAGTTTCATAGTTTAGAAAAAATTATCATTCTAATAATACAGCACTTTTATCAAAAAAACAAGAATATGTTGATCAACACTCTCCGCTTGAACTAAAAGAACTTAAGAATGGTTTTTATGGTTTATTTCAAATTTCCTTAATCACAATAAAAGTTCAAAATGGCCACCTTCATTTTAAATGCACGCTAAAGCTCGTTTTGCCAGTGTTGTCTTTGTGTTCATACTTCTCAACTGCTGCCTTACTTCTGTTGCTGCCGCATCGATTCTGGTGTTTACATAGATCCTGCAACGTTACTACTTCCGTTACGTAGACAAGTTCCTTCATCCGTCCCGATACGAAGAAATCCATAATAGTTAAATCAGGAGATCGTGCCATTGAGATCTTGCCATTGCCAGATCTTGTCAATTTCTACCGATCCAGCGATTGCTATAATTGGAATTTAACCAATCTGTGATTTGTCTGCCGTAATGAGATGGAGCACCATCGTTTTGGTAAAACATGGAAGCCAATCGTTTCAGTAGTATATCATCCAATAACTCCTGCAGATCATTTGTCAAAAATGCAAGTAATTAGAACTATATTTAGGTAGGCGGAAGCTTAATAGGACCAATGAAATCGTCTCCAATCACACCTGCCCATAAATTGACACTGAATCTGTGCTGAAATAATGTATCTCTTCTTGTATGTGTACCTCAGCCCAGGTGTGTAAGTTGTGGAAGTTTGTGATACCGTCCCTGGTGAATTGGGACTCATCCGTCCAAAGAATGTTGTTCATAAATTCTCGTCACTTAGTTGTCGTTCAAGGGGCCAATTGTAAACCTCCATCCTTTTGGGCAAATCAATGGGTAACAGCTCCTGCACTGGTGTGTGGTGGTAGGGATGCAAACGCTCTGCTTTTAGGACACTCCAAACTTTTCACGTAGATACGTTTAACTGCAATGCCAAGCGTCGGATACTGATTGATGGATCATTTTGAACTGCATGTAGTATTCCTTCATCGATTGGAACAGCGATTATCGGCACAGGATTTGCATTTACTCTTTTCTTGTCCTAACGCTGCCTATTTCCCGAATCCTCCTGTAAACGTCTTGGAATACTCTCCTGTTAGGTATCCGATGATTAGGAAATCTCTGATGATACAAAGATCAAGCCGCTCGTGTATTTCCCTGACACTCTCCATAAATGAAAATGATGTCTGCATATTCTTCATTCGTGTACTCAGTCATTTCGAAACTATTTTCTAAATTTTAGTGATACCTTGTACTTTTAACAATGTAACTAAGACTGATAAAAATATTTTTTTTTTTGCTTTTATACACTTTTCATTTTGTTAAAAAAGTCAAAGTGCTGCACCTAGTTGTGTTGAAACTCATTTTAATCTAATTCATTTCCTTGATAATTTAAATACTAATTAAAGGACATTCCTCGATAATTTAAATAGTAATTAAAGGATAATAAGAATATTTCAGTTTAACAACATTTCAGGCAATTTTTTTAGAACGAGGGTTGCTTATGGCATATTTCATTTTTAAGCCATATGTATTTTCGCTTATTACCTGGAAAACGGGAAAACCTAAGTGATAAGTGATTGTGCATCTTTTGTAGGCAATAATATGGGTCATAAGTAAACAACATTGATGACATTTTTATAATGCGTTTTTTTGAGAAAAACCACATTGATCCCAGAATTGTGAGGGTCAAAGTGTCAAAAATTTTTGTTCAGAAGCAAATACCTCAGGATTGGAAACAGTTACAATGCGGACTATTACACCAAATGAAATGTAATTCGATTCCCTAAAAAACAAGCTATAACACTTTGAATTGTGATTATTAGTTGAGGGTTCAGGTCCGAAACACTTTTCTTGATCACCCTGTATCTCCGCGGATATTGATAATTGACCATCTCCGTAGAACAATTTTTTTCTCAGAATATATCTAGGAATAACCCCTTACAAGGTGGCGCACGGAATACCAAACACCCTGTATGTTGCATAAAGTACCAAAACGATTTAAAAAAAAAAAATTAAAGACTTGGGTATGTTAGTTTATTATAGCACAATTTATCAATATCCGGTATTGGCATTAGTTCGAGACGGAAATCATTTTCTGGGAATTTCCGGATACTTCTCCAAAATTTTTATCCAAAATGGGGCAAGGCGAATCTGTCCAAATGTAGATTTTAGTGTGGTGTCCGTATACATATAAAGTTTTTCTCTTTCGTTTATTGGCAGTGTATCGCTCGTACGAAGCCCTTCGCCTGTTCACTGGTTTGTTGGAACGCGTGTTTTCCACATATCCATATTGCCGCTAGCTTTGTTTTGTCACAGATCCAGATATTTCTGTCGAGATTTTTGTACGGTTTGCTAATCAAAACGATATCCGCTCCCTCGTCCTTAGCAATAGTCAGGATATCCTGCGCTATCCTACAGTGGTTCAGATTAATCTGTATTATCTTCATGATTTTTTACTTGTGATGGCTCTCCTAAAAATCGGGCATTTGCTGCTGCCGGCTACATGCTTCGCATTTTCTGGATGATCCTTCCTACAGAACATGCATGATGGCTCCTTGTCACAACTTTTCGCAATGTGGCCTTCCGTTCCACATTTCCTACAAAGCTTGGAGCGGTCTTCTCCGTTTTTACACTGCCTGGCTAGGTGACCAAACTCTAGACATTTAAAACATTTTATAAGTTCCGTTCGTTCGCGAATGCGGCAGCTGACCCAGCCGATCTCTTCCAGCTTCTAACAACTTTCTAGCGTTTTCTGCAGGAAGACTGACTGTTGCTGTTTGCGTTTCGCCGTACGCTTTTCGTAGAGATAATATGTCTGCTTGCGAAACTTCTTCGACTCCAAACTGGGTTTTGATTGCTTCGCTTATGTCATCTTTTGGGGTGGCTTCATCAACATCTTTAATTTCGATGATAGAACGGTGCGTGAGGGACCTTACACTCGCTTGCTCTGCTAAGGCTTCGCTAATAGCGCTTTTGAGTTCGGCAGTAATGTCTCCCGTCTCCTTAAGTTGAATTAGGAGTTCTCCCTTTTGCGTCCTTCTGATTTTTGATACCGCCTTTCCTACTGCTTCCAATTAAGGGTCTGCCTTTACCTTGCGTAGTATCTGCGCATACGAAAGTTCACCCTTCGCTTCGATTACAATAGCGTCAGGTCTAGTTTTTTTGGTCCTGACGATCTTCTTCCTGTCGGCTTTTGCCGCACCATTCTCTCTTGTCATCTGCTTCTCTCGCTGCTTTTTGGCAGTCTTCTTGCGAAGCGCTACATTTTTTCGGAAGGTGGTACAAGGAGTGGGGACTTCTTAGTGATTTGTTCAGAAATAACTATAAATATCGTTAAATTTACATGTTTTAAATTCCAGATCATCATCATCAATGGCGCGACAGCCCAGTCCTGGCCTCCTGAAGTCGTCGCCTCCAATCGTCTCGATCCAAAGACCGTGTCCTCCAGCTGATAATTTTTAAAATGACTTTGCTGTCTTCATCAATCGAGTCATCCCATTGCTTGCGTGGTTTGCCTACAGGCCGGTAACCACTCGCTTGCCTTTAAGAGCACGTTTGGGGATTCGTTTGCCTTCCATTTGCTCTACATGGCCAGGCCACTGCAGTTTACGTAGCTTGATGAACGTTGAAGCTTCTGGGTTGTTGTAAAGTTGATACAACTCATGGTTTTATCTTATTAAGTCACATTCGATCATAAAAAGAACGAATGTCGAACACCTACAAATGAGGCAATTGTCTTGCGAGATTGTGCAAGTCACAGCTAATTGCCTATATATGTATGTAAGTCTAAAATGTCATATCACACTTCTCAATTAAGAAATTACTGCATCTATCTAAAATATCAATTATAAAATTACTGTATCATTTAAGAAAGATCCATTAAGAAATTAATGCATCGATCTTAAATATCAAATCACACTTCTCAATTAAGAAGTTATTGCTTATACTAAAATGTGAGATAGCACTTCGCGATCTAAGTAACCCATTAATATATCAAATCACACCTAGCAATTAAAGAATTAATAATTTAGATTAAAAATCAATATATAAAGGACAGAATCTTAAATTAAGTCAGATATTGTTTTAACTTCGACCAGCATTGTAATAAATGATTAAAAACCTTTACGCGTTTTTCATTTCATCAAAATAACCTTTCCGCGTTATTTTGACCGGCTATCATTAAGATTGCAAGTAGGGATGACAAAATCTGCTCTTTTCCAATCGCAGTGATCCACTGCGATTGCTCTTTTTCAATATCTGTGAAAAAGAGCAGCTCTTCCAATAGCAGTGATTTTTCCACCTCTATTATCTATGCTAGTGCGCAATTAAAAAAAAAAGAGACAAAATAGTAATTTTCTGCGAAATCCTGCATTTAACAATCAGGCAGACCCAATCTCTCAGTACCACCAGCTCAGTGCGGATAGTAAACACTTCCCCCATTTCCCCCTGGGAATGAAAAGGTTTTCTTTTACTATCCAATGTACGAAAAAACGATCGAGCGCAATGGAGTCAGGATGGCAAAAATGTCAATCTCATTTCATATACACAAGCCAAAAAAAAAAAGTTAAGGAACCTGAATATCAGGAGTCCAAGGTCCGATTTGGGCTGTAGTGCCATTGTAGAAGTAGAAGAAAAATGAAGAAGGAAGGAGTAGGTAAGGAATTTGGTATTTTTTTACCTGCTTCATCCTTAAATAGATTAGTTTTTGTGAAACTGCTGTCTAAGCAAGTCAACTTTTAATAAATTTTAAAAATGAAGAAAAACGAATTTCGTGTGTTGATTAAACCTAACTTTTTAAAAGGGGAAACAGCTAAAATAACCAAAGAAAAATTAGATAAACATTATGGGGACTCTGCACCATCGATTGCAATGATTCCAAGTGGTTTTTAGAATACAAGCGTGGTCATACGAGCACAGAGACCATACAAACTCCAGGTCGTTCAAATGAGGTCACCATGCCAGAAATGATCGACAAAATCCATGATCTCGTGCTAGGAGATCTTCGAGTGAAAGTGCGTGAAATAGCTAAGGCAGTAAGCGTCTCATATGAATATGTTTAGAATATTTTGAAAAATCATTTGGACATGCGGAAGCTATCCGCAAGATGGCTGCCGCGTTCGCTCACAATCGACCAAAAACGCAATCGCGTGACAACTTCACAGCACAATTTTCAACTGTTTCAACTTGGTCCAAATGAATTTCTTCGTCAATTCATAACTGTTGATGAAATATGGATCCACCACTACACTCCAGAATCCAAACAACAGTCAAAACAATGGATGGAAGCCGGTTCAAGCGCACCGAAGAAGGCGAAAACCGTTCCATCGGCTGGAAGGTTATGGCGACAGTTTTTGGGATTCCAAAAGAATAATTTTCACCGACTACTTGGCGAAAGGAAAACCAATAACGAGAGCATATTGTACTCAGTTATTGGATCGACTGAATGCTGCAATCAAGGAAAAACGGCCGCATTTGGCCAAGAAAAAAGGGTTGTTTCATCACGTCAACGCTCCAGCTCACACGTCTGCTGTTGCAGTGGCAAAATTGTTGGAATTACGCTCCCAATTGCTTCCTCACCCACCGTATTCTCCAGATTTGGCCCCGTGTGACTTTTCCTTGTTTTCAGACTTGAAAAAATTGCTTGTTGGACAGAGATTCACCACGAATAGTGACGTCATCAATGAAACCAACGCATATTTTGAAGGGTTAGAGAAATCTTATTATTTGGAAGGGATCCAAAAATTGGAATAACGCTAGACTAAGAGTATCGAGCTAAAAGGAGACTATGTTGAAAAATAAAATAAATTTTTGCCGAAGAAATTTTGTTTTCTTCATTTTTACACGTCATTATCGATCCGCCCTCGTACTATTGCATATTTTACTATTTTTTATTTGAAAACTAGTCTTTGTTGTTTTCTTTATACATATAACATAATTAAATGGTGTATGCAGACTTTTGTGATCGTGTGTATATAAATTGCACTTCTGCGCATTAACTAAAGCTCCAACATGTGTTTAAATGGGAGAAATTTTCAGTAAGGATATCATTGAATCGCTCTAGCTCCTAGAAGTTAAACGAAAATATTAATAAACTAAAAAACAAGGAAGACCAAAAACAACCAAGTTTACTTTATCTCCAGGATCGAGGTAAGCCAATTAGTTATTTGTATAAATTTTGTTTTATATTTTTCCTAAGGGGATAAAATTCTTCTCACGAAAAAACATTGTCACGATATTTAGTACAGTTTCCGAGGAAAAGTGTGTCAAGTGTGCTTTAAGTAATATACCTGTAATTTCTGATACGCAGTATTGAAATTGCATTTGAAACGGAGTATTAAATTTAATAGTTTTTTTGTTTTGTAAGACAAAGTATCCGTGATGGCATGTCCTTTCATACGTCGACCTGACTCATTACCGCGACAAGCATCCGTCGCTGAGACAACTTCTTGGGCTTTGGAGGACGACTTGACCGAACTACCTGATGATGCCCTAACATTGACACATTTGCAAATGGCCATACAGTTACTAACTGCTCCTTCGGTATGATAAATTAAAGTCCTACCCTAATTATCGATTAACTTTGTATTTACTTCTAACAGAATGATGATATTAGCACTGCTGTAGTTTCGCTTGTTAAAAAATACAGCAGTCGATGGCCTAATATCGTAAATTTGTGAGTGTTTCGCTCAAAACAAAATCGATGAATTATGTTGATAACGTTTTACCCTTATTTTTCTAGAAAAGTTGGGTCTGAAACGCTGAAAATATATCCAAACTACGACTATCTGTCCGATATCCAAGACATTTTGTTGGATATGGATGAAGTCAGCGCGAGCGAGATATTAATCTTACTGGGAGAAGAATTGATGACATCTTGCTGTACCGGCATAATCGAAAGAGCTTTTCGATGTCTTGGAACTGATTTTCAAGAATTTCTGGGATCTTTAGATGGAGTTTATGACGTTCTGAAATTACAAGAGGTAAGAAAAATAATAATAGTCACCGGTTGCTGAAATATCGAATAGTTTTTAAAGGTATTAATTTGTTTGGTGAATGTTTTCACAGTACATTTTGAATTAAAGTAAAGATTTCCGGATTTGATAATTAATAAATCAAATTTATCGAGATGTTTCGGTTTTTGCTGAGACATTTATCAAACAGATCGACAATCTTAAAAAAATTAAAAGAAAGGTTGAATTGGAAATGGGAAGTATTGATTATAGGTTAATAAAGCATATTTTCTTAGTGCGACAAAATTCATTTTAATTGTATTACATTGATCAGTTATTTTAATTAAATTTATTTACTTTATTTACACACTGGGCATAGGACAGAAACAACTCTCTTGGAAAAAGCGCGATTCTGAGCATCGGCCTTTAGCTGTTGCCAGGATTTGTTTATTCTTCTGGCCTCCTGCTCAACTGCTCGCTTCCATGTGCTACATGGTCGATCAACCCGACGTCTTCCTGACGCTTCCAAAGCTCGTCGTTGGAGACCACTTCTGGCCAGAATATTCTTAAAATGTGTCGGAGGCATTGGTTCACGAAAATTTTCAGTTTCTTGGAAAGTCGAACGGTCAACCATATAACAACACGGATTTGACGCATGCATCAAAAACTTGCAGCTTCGTGCGAAGGGATCTCTCTTAACCTCCAGAAAGGTTAAAGGACACCGAAAGCCTGATGAGCTTTATTAAAGACGAGCCTCAATATCATTTTCGGCTGCACCGTCCATGCTGACAATGCTTCCGAGATAACAAAAATCTTGCACCTCTTCCACATCTTGTGTGCTTGTGTTCGAACCCATGTGCATGTACTTGGTTTTACGCACATTTATTTTCAATCCCGTCTCTTTGCAAGACTTTTAGTCAATTGACCGTGTTTATTTTTCAAGTTTCAAAATATTTCTCTTCTTTATAAATATGAATAAAGTTTTTAGGTCATCGATCAGTTTGATAAAGAACATAGCAGAGACCGAAACGTCACGGTTAATATTTTAGAGCATTTGGAAATTCGGAAATCGTTTCTTAATAATTTGCTAAAATAGACAGTTGCTCCAAATAGTTGTATGTATAACATTACAGGAAGATGTTACTGATACAGGATTTGTTTGTGCTGGCGAAGGAGAACTAATTTTTATTTCGGAACGACCAGTAATTGCTTGGCTCTTACTTGGATCCTTGAAAGCCCTGACTCGAATTCTTTACGATGTCAACGTTAATATTAAAATCGAACCGGTAGAAGGTGATTCCAGACGATACCGTTACTTATTCAATCTTCCCGACGAAACTATTGCCAAAGTGAATGAAGAAGCGAAGCTACAGGAGACATTACAAAGGAACATCTCGGGTGGTGTGGCTGACTTGAAAATGAACTCTGTTACTTTCTGCAAAGCTTTTCCATGGCACTTTATCATGAATGAAGGCTTGGAGCTTGTACAATTAGGTAAGAAAAGTATCCTCTAGAAACTAAATGTACGTAAAATTTTATTTTTATTTTTTATTTTACCGGCAAGGTCGGGGTTTTAGCAAATTGTACAAGCCATTTTTAAACACGCATGGACGATTGGCTACAACATACTTCAATTTTAAGCGTCCGAAGGGACTATCACTGAAATTTCGAGAGTTTGTTCGAAGGACTAATACACCATTTTTGATCGCTTTAAAAAACCCGCCAGGAAAAGAAGACTTTTCTGCGGAGGTATACATATTCTCATGTATACTTTAGAGCTAAAACTATTTTCCTTATATATTGATATTACTTTCAGGGTCTGGAAATTAAAGGACAAATGGTATTTTGTCCGGAATCAAATTCACTTCTCTTTATTGGGTCACCATTTTTGGACGGACTCGATGGTTTAACATGCAATGGACTTTTCATATCTGATATTCCATTGCATGATGCAACCCGGGAAGTAATCCTTGTTGGCGAGCAGGCCCGCGCTCAAGATGGCCTACGCCGCCGCATGGACAAGCTGAAAAGTTCCATTGAGGAAGCTAATTCGGCCGTTATTAAGGAGCGTAAGAAAAACGTTAGCTTGCTTCATATGATTTTCCCAGCTGAAATTGCCGAACGTCTTTGGCTTGGTGCAAGCATAGATGCTAAGACTTATCCGGACGTAACCATTCTTTTCAGCGATATTGTTGGCTTCACCAGCATTTGTTCGCGAGCAACACCTTTCATGGTGATCACTATGTTGGAAACATTGTACAAGGATTTTGACGAATTTTGCGGCTTCTTCGATGTTTATAAAGTAGAGACAATCGGGGATGCTTATTGTGTGGCTAGTGGATTGCATCGAGCCAGCATCTATGATGCACACAAGGTTGCATGGATGGCTTTACGAATGATTGAGGTCTGTTCCAAGCACATAACTCACGATGGAGAACATATAAAAATGCGAATTGGACTGCACACTGGAACTGTCCTTGCTGGAGTGGTTGGTCGAAAGATGCCAAGATATTGTTTGTTTGGGCACAATGTCACGATTGCCAATAAGTTTGAGTCGGGAAGTGCGGCATGTAAGATTAACGTTAGTCCTACCACTAAAGAGTAAGTTCCCATTTTTTTATATATTGTGATTTTTTTCTTATGGTTCGCTTTTGTTCCTTTCAAGATGGCTGACCAAACATTCAGGATTTGAATTCGATCTAAGGCCTCGTGATCCGGAAAATCTACCTAAAGAATTTCCCAATACTTCAGGTGAAAGCACATGTTACTTTTTGGAGAGTTACAGACATCCATCATTGGACATATCGGTACCATTGCAAGAGCATATCGAAGAAGCAATGAAAACCCTTTCAAGCGATATATAAACGTTTCACTAGCCTAATTTGGATCACTGTCAAATATGTGGCAAAAAATATAAACTAAAATGCTCAACTAGATTTCTTGGAGATTTTGAATATTTATTGTTCTCCGTAGTATTTTCTAGATCCCTGACTTCAGATCTGTCCTATCAATAAGTAGTACAGTAAGTGAAAATTGTTTGATGACGAATTTGTTATGCGCAAACTCTTCAGTATCATCTTAATCAACAGACGTCTATATCCAGTTTAATTGTTACTCAAGCTTTAGTCTCGTATGCCAGTAATCTGTACAATATTATTCTATACCCAAGTTTCTGATAAAATTAAATAGATTGTATTGATTGAAGTGCTTTAGATTGATTAAATAGAAGAGAATGTATATTGTCAATAAAGGTCTCGCAGTGTTTGAATTATAAAAGTTTGTTTACATGTATGGATTCAAATGATAGATATTAATAAAATTTAAAAAATAAACTTATTGGTGGAAGACAGAATTTAAAAATACCACAACAATGTTCTTTTTTTTTATTTATTATTATTTATGTAAATTATGAATGTACCACCGGGCTCAAGTTCCTGCCGCGAATCTGTAAATAATAAAAAGCAAGGGTGAGCAATTTGGTGAACTAGTACTGCAGTCTTTAAACTATTACTACACACAAATTATATCGGAGTCGTTTATTCCTTACGAGGACGAGCGTGCAATGGACGACAAGGGAAATTACCGCACATAACGCACAATGCCCCGTTCTTGATGGTCATGGGGATTTTCATAGTGTTACTAAAAATCTCTAAAATGGCATCAAGGGAAATAATGCACGAGATAACCTGCCCCGTATCCGTGAATATCAAGCCGAGCGTTCAATGACACAAGAGGAAATCGCACGCAATGTGTCTGTCCCGTTCTTGATATCCTTATGATTTGTCAAGCGTGCAATGGCGTTAGGGGAATACACGCACACACAAAACGCTTCGTACAATTCGAAAAATCTCTATACAGGAAAGTACATTTTACACCACATTGTTGAGGGGAAATAACGAAACCTCAACACAAATACAAATCAATGATATGAAGCAATAACCGTATCACTAATCAACATTTATTGAATACGCGCTGTATTCACGATCACGCAATTATTATTACGAATCATTAGGCGCATGATTTGCGCTTAATATAAAAACTCAATTGTAAAATAGAAAGGAAAAGCAAGACAATATGCAATAATTAGCTAACCAAATAAAACTCAGTGAATACTCACGAACATGTTATGTCGCATTATTTAATTAATATAACATATATATATATATAACATGCATTATCTAGCTACCAAATAAACTCAGTGAATACTCACTATTCAATATGAAAATTTAAATAAACTACTAGACTACTAGAAACCAAATTAAATGCTCAGAGAATACTCAACCCAATACTTGTTTCACGATAATTCTTGCACTACAGAAAAACTCACAACACTAATGGCGCTGATCGACTGAAGCTCTGATGTACATGCTAACATCGCCATCAGCAAAATAGCCATGGTCCACAAAAACATTCAAAACATCACCCTCATTTAAGGGTCTCCGGAGAGAGCCCAACAACACACTGCTTTAACCAAGCAAAGGGTCACACGATGTACATGCTAATGAAACAGAAAAATTCTAGCACTATAATAAAATGGCCCTCCAAGTTGGAGGTTGGGCGATGTGTTAACAACTACCCTCGGAAAAACCACAACCTTTTCGAAATAGCTGATAAAGGATCCGAATTGAGTCCTCCCACACTCGAAGAAGTAAAAACAGCCCTGAGGAACCACCCAAACAAGAAAGCGCCGGGCACTGATCAAATTCCAACTGATCTTCTGACAACCGGCGACACCTGCATAGCGCATCTCCTACATAAATTAGTCACGGACATATGGACGCAGGAAACACTTCCTGAAGATTGGCGCAAGAGCATCATATGTCCAATTTATAAAAAAGGTGACAAACTCTGCTGCGAAAACTACCGAGGAATATCTCTGCTGTGTACGTCTTATAAAATCTTGACGAAAATTCTGGAAAAGAGAATTAAGCCCTATGCTGACAAAGTAATTGGTGAATACCAAGGCGGATTTAGAGCTGGACGATCGACCACGGACCAGATATTCTCAGTTAAACATGTGCTGGAAAAGTGCTGGGAATATAATATTGATGTGCACCAGATATTTGTTGACTTCAAACAAGCATACGATAGTATCGACAGTATCCCTCGAACATCGTAGGAACGTTGGAGCACTTTGCATCTACTATTGCTACTTTCATGGTAAATGTACTGCGGAACTTAAATCACTCATTCCTTCACTTTTCATTTTTCCCCGAAATACTCGTCAAGCTAAACGCGCACACGATTTTACCGTCAACCCTATTTCTACTCGTACAGTGAAATATAGACAGTCATTCATCTCCCGAACGTCCAGACTTTGGAACGCATTGCCTTCTAGCATATTTCCAAGCAGGTATATTTTTCAGCGCTTCAAAAGTAATGTCCATCGCCATATCCGTGTCTCTCCCCCAAAATTTCCATAACACTACCAAATTTCATCCTCTACCTATGCCGATATTACTGTGCAATGCATTAAAGGGTGACCTCCTAAGTTATAATCGGTGCCATAAGAAAAAACTTCCGCATTTGAATCTCAATACCTATTTTAGTCTGGCCAGTTGTACTCCAAAGCTCGTCGTTGGAGATCACTTCTGGCCAGAATATTCCTAAACTGCGTCGGAGGCATTGGTTCACGAAAGGCTGTAGTTTCTTGGTAAGTGGAACGGTCACTTTCCACGTAGTATAGCCATATAACAACACGGATTTAACGCATGCGCCAAAAACTCGCTGCTTCGTGTAAAGGGAGAACAATCGGTGTGCTTGCGTTCGAACCCATGTGCATGTACTTGGTTTTACGCATAGTAAGGGTGGGTGGAGGTTAATAATTTTTAATTGATTGCTTAAATCACGTCCTATATTCTCTGTGTAGAATGTCAGATTCATAGACGAAGTAGCATGAAATTTTAATAAAATTCGGTGTATTTTACATTCACGAAATCAAACATTTATATGGGAGGAGGTAGAGAAGGTAAGGGAAATGTAAAATTGTGTGATGCAGTTTTATCGCGTTTCTCTTGTAAGTTGCTTGTACAAAATTTCAAGTTCGCAGATTTTAATTTGTTGCTTAGTAATTGATTCATTGAAATTGGTTTAAATAATACTTTTGTATGGGTGAAGGTAGATGGGCAAGCGTGATCTCAAAACTTTTGACGCAGTTTTGTTTCAATTGTTATACTCTAGATGAAATCTGAGAGTATATTGTGTTTGCCTTACCGTTTGTAACGCTAAGAAATAACGCTCGCACAGAGCCGCCAAGGGTACAGAAATATTTGTTGTTGCTCAAAAACCTCGATTCCGAGTGACCGTCTGTCCGTCTGTCTGTCCGTCTGTGCGTCTGTCTACAGCATAACTCTCGAAAGCTTTGAGCTATAGTGCTAAAAATTTGTGTGTGTCATTTTTAGCAAAAAAGTAACTTTAAGTTCGTGAACGGGCCAAATCGCTCCACCCCTTCTACCCCCTCCCATACAAAATGACACAAATGCGCAATTTGACAATAAACGGATTTGCTCGAAAAGTATAAAACCTATTGGTCTGAAATTTAGAACATATTATTTTTATGATAATATCAATCTACGGTATAAAAATTATGCGTGTCCTCTCCCTCCTTCTACCACCTCCCATACAAACTGCACTTGTCATGAATTACTCTAAGCCAATTTACTCAGTGCGTATAAAATTTAGCGAGCTGAAATTGTGCACTAAATATTTATTTAAAATTGTTAGTAAGGCTAAAAAAAATTAGACGATTAGCTTCACCTCTTCTACCCCCTCCCATACAAAATGGCACAATTTCGGAATTCGACTATAAATGGATTTACTCGAAAAGTATAAAAGCTATTAGTCTGAATTTCGGGATATATTACTTTCATAATGATTTCAATATACAGTATAAAAATTATTTGCGTCCTCCCTCTCCTTCCACCCCCTCCCATACAAACTACACTTTTTCATGAAATGCTCTAAGCCGATTTTCTCAGAACATATGTATAACATTTATCGAGCTCACATTTTGTGATAAATACTTATTTAGCATTATCACTAAGATCAGAAAAAAATATTTGACTAGCTTTACTGCTTCTACCCCCTCCCATACAATATGACACAGTTTCACAACTTCACATAAAATCTATTTTCTTGAAAAGTATGAATGTTACTGGTCTAAAATTTAAGAGATGTCAATTTTATGATATTCTTAGTTAATTCTGAAAAAAATCACTAAAATCACTCCACTCTTTCTACCACCTCCCATACAAACTGCACATTTTCACTAAATCTAACACACTAATTTTTTCAGCTCCTATTCAATTTTTGGAGTAAGCATTTTGTATAAAACATTTTTATAGCTACTTTAGCATGATGGGGAAAAAATTAGTTCAATGCTATCACCCCTTCTAACACTCCCCATATAAAATTTCTTGGGATCACAAAAAATTCTATTTCATCTAGAGTATCGTAAGATTGCGGTTTACGCGCAATCGTAGCACTGTTATGTTTTTTAAAAGTTTTTGTGCAAAATTTCAAATTGATAGCTTTTAATAGTTAGGTGATAATTGATTTCTTAAAAATGGTCGAACAAATAATTTTGTATGGGAGGGGGTAGAAGTCTTAAAAAGTATTTGACCAGTTAATATTTCATTCTCTTAGGCTTTTTTTTTAAATGCATTTCGCAAATTTTCAAGTTTCTACCTTAAAACATCACTCAAAAATTTTCAGTTTATGTGTTTATACTCTATAGATGAAATCTGAGAGTATATTGTGTTTGCCTTACCGTTTGTAACGCTAAGAAATAACGCTCGCACAGAGCCGCCAAGGGTACAGAAATATTTGTTGTCGCTCAAAAATCTCGATTCCGAGTGACTGTCTGTCCGTCTGTGCGTCTGTCTACAGCATAACTCTCGAAAGCTTTGAGCTATAGTCCTAAAAATGTTTGTGTGTCATTTTTAGCAAAAAAGTAACTTTAAGCTAGTGAATGGGGTACATCCCCCCACTCCTTCTACCCCCTCCCATACAAATTTCATGAAATTTCGAAATATTAAGAAATTGATTTATTTTTGAAACTGTTTAAGCTATAGACTTGAAATTTAGTTTAAAGTATTACGATATGGATGTCATTAATATCACGGAATATTGACCTGATCCCCTTACTCCTTCTACCCCCTCCCATAAAAATAGACAATTTTGAAAAATACATATTTTCAGTGAAACTAGTAAAGCCGAAAAAACCAAATTTTGTTTGAATTGATTTTACTATAATTGCAATTTATTTTAAAAATAATTATCAACTTCACCTCACTCCTTCTACCTCCTCCCATACAAATTTCACGAAATTTTGAAATTTAAAATAAATTATTTTACTTCGAAACTGTTAAAGCTATCAACTTGATATTTTGTATAAAGCATACAAATAAAAATATCAATATTGCGAAAAAAATTGTTTTGATCCGTACACTCTTTCTACCCCCTCCCATACAAATGCATAATTTTTGTTAAGTGCATTTTAGCGATTTCCATTCAAACTAGAAAAAGTACAAACTTCAAATTTTGCCAGAATTTCTTTCTTAATAATTGAAATAAGTGCTGGAAAAAAATATCAGCTCCGCTTCACTCCTTCTACCCCCTCCTGTAAAAATATCTGTATTATAAATTCAAGAAAAGCATTTCTCCTTCGAATATTTGAGAGCTATCGACTTTGAAATTGAATCAAAGCACGGTGATAAGGGTGATAATAAGCAGTTTCAAAATTATCTAAAACGTTCCCCTTCCTCTCCCACCTCCCATACAGATGTCCCAATTTCAGGAAAACTATTACCAATTTCATTAAAAATAATGAAAACTAAAAACTTTAAATTCAGCAATAAACATTTTGCATGCCATGTCCGGTGTCATATAAAAAAAATGCAAACTTCCCCCTCTACTCCTACCACCTCCCATGCAAAAGTCTCTATTCACTATTCGAAAGAATGTGAGATGACATCTTTTCCGGTATATTAAAGTCATTTCCATCTCATCTCGAGTATCATATGATTGGGCTTTAAGCCCAATCATAATTCTGTTATGTTTTTTCATTGCACATGATAAACCTTGTGCTCGTTAGACCAGGGGTTCGGTGCAGAATAATAATTTTTTCTCTATTTGTATCCACATGGAAAATGTAAACTTTGTATCTGTCACCAGAGCCCTAAAAAATCAATCAAAATTTTCGGCATTTTTGCTTACCACCTCTCTCCTCGCATCTTAAAATTTTAACAAAATTAAAAGCTATGTAATTTTATAATCTGACAAAATTTCAATTTTAGAATAATATTAGAACAGTCAGCCGAAATGGGTTCGCCACTACATCTCATGTCTGTGGACTTAGAGAAGGCTTTCGACAGCGTTAAGCGAGATTACATATGGAATGCTTTGCGTAGGAGAGGTATTCCAGATAAGGACATAGCTATGATTAAAGAATCCTACGAAGATGCAAGGTGTCGCGTCTTGCATAGAAGAGAGCTGTCCGAGAGCTTCTCTGTGCGAACGGGTGTCAGACAAGGCTGCATATTATCACCAGCCCTGTTTCTGGTGGTAATAAATGACATCTTGAAAGCAGCACTGGAGGGTGGGGAAGGTAAAGGTCTTCAATGGAGACTATTTAACATCTTAAGTCACCTTGATTATGCTAATGACGTGTGTTTGCTTGCACATAACCGTTCGGACTTAGAGTCAAATGTTCGCTCGTTGCATTCTAAATGCAAAGAGGCGGGAATAAAAATAAATGTGCGTAAAACCAAGTACATGCAAATGGGTTTGAACGCAAGCACACCGATTGTTCTGAACGGACAGGATTTGGAAGAGGTGCAAGATTTTTGCTATCTCGGAAGCATTGTCAGCATGGACGGCGGAGCCGAAAAGGATGTTGAGGCTCGGCTAAATAAAGCTCGTCATACCTTCGGTATCCTTTCCCTTTACTGGAGGTTAAGAGAGATCTCCCTTCGCACGAAGCTGCGAGTTTTTGACGCATGCGTCAAATCCGCGTTGTTATATGGTTGTACTACGTGAAAAGTTACCATTCCACTTACCAAGAAACTACAGACTTTCGTAAGCTAATGCCTCCGGCGCATTTTAGGAATATTCTGGCCAGAAGTGATCTACAACGACGAACTTTCGAGTACAACTGGCCAGACTAAAATAGGTATTGAGATTCAAAGGCGGAAGTGTCAGTGGATCGGTCACACTTTGAGGAAACCAGAGCGAAACATCGTAAAACAGGCTCTGGATTATAATCCTCAAGGAAGACGTCGGGTTGGTCGATCATGTAACACGTGGAAGCGAGCAGTTGAGCAGGAGGCCAGAGAAATAAACAAGTCCTGGCAACAGCTTAAGGCCGATGCTCAGGATCGCGCCTTGTGGAAGAGAGTTGTTTCTGTCCTATGCCCCTATAGGGGGTCTTAACAAGAATTTGATTTGATTGATTGACTTAATTCGGATATATAACGGTTTGAAATTTTGGGAAGTGCATCATTTTTGAAATGCTCTAGATTTTCCGCCACTACTATTATGTCCAAATGTTATATTTTTCTATACCCACCATAATGGGTATCGGCCTCAGATTCGCAACCATCCGAAAGAAGAGGTGTGAAGAAGATCAGTGAGGTGCGAAGTGGTCAATGAGGTTCGCTTTGGGTAAGCGGCGATTTGTTTGGCGGGTTTTGTTTTGAGTTTCGATCTCGTCGGGGTGAGGTGGGACATGTGAATTGCGGCTATTGCAAGTTCCGCCGATTTATGTTGCAGTCCACTGTGTCGATAAGGTATGGAATGGAGCTCGTTAAATTTGTTGGTTGCTACAAATGTTAGAGGTATACAACGGTAATGTTGAATTTTTTCGAATTTAGTTTGCCAATAAAATGGTTACAAAGCAAACAATGAAAATTTAAAAAATACATTGATAGCTACTGCATTTTTCAAAAAAAGAATGCATTGAAAAGATGACCTTGAACGACACCCTTTATACTGAAAACCGAATATTGTGTATGAGTCAAATGAATAAGATATTGAATCTATGCATTCGAGCTATTGAGAATCGCAGCTAATTGTTAAATGATTGACAATATCCCGCCCCTAAGACCCTATCCCCTTCGTCTCACCTGTCTGAAGAATAACCAAGTTGCGCTCGGCAAGACATTATTTGCGAGCTACATATTTGTGTGGCCTTATTTGCAAAGACACATAATTTGTGCTTTGCGTGATAATATGGGACGCAATCCAAACTTAATCAACAATCGAACAAAACCAAACAACAGATAATATTATCAACAACAAAAGAAATTCCAAAATAAAACAATTTTTCCCACTTCTTTCAGAAGATCAACCATAAATCTTCCGTTAAATGTTTGCGGAAATTGTTTTATTTTATTTTTCATTGCCTTATTCTTTGTGTCAGATTGCTGTGCAGCATAACTTTGTTATAGTCAGGATCCACTTCTGCAACACAACCCCTAGGAAGAATATACCAAAACAAGACTACTTTCAAGATTAATTCTTCCATTCTAGCAAGTTATCGTATCGAAACTATGAAACTGACTGCACAAATTAGTGTAGCGTTATCGCGAAATACTCCGTCATTACGGAATTAAACTCAAAACGTTACACTTTCGTTTCGGAGCCAATGAACGACTAACGTGTTCGCCATGCGAGCAACTCTAATCGGATTACTGCCCTTAGTATGGCTGTACAGTGGATATGGGGTAAGAACATAATTATAATAACTGCATGCAGTGCTTACTGTTTCATTTAGTTGCAGTATCCGTTCACACCCGAAGATGCGTCCTTTGCATTCGGAAAGTGCCAAAATATCTCGACTGCAGGAAACAACCTCAAACTAAAGTGGGCGTCTTGGCGATTCCCGAACAACAAGCAAACTCATTGCTACGTGAAGTGTTTTCTTGAGAAACTCGGCCTGATCGACTTAATTACTCGCGGCATCGATGTAAGTATCAATATTTAATAAATTTGTGTATATTATGTAGATACGAGTACTCTCTTCCTATTCTTTGCGATGGTTTTAATATTTGGACCGCTTTTTGCAAGAATACTCAACTATATACTTACATACATTTCCAGCCGACCAAACTAATGATTCAAAACGATCTCCAAAGTGAAGATGGCCTATGGAATGAACTAGGCAACGAACTGAGTGGCACATGCAACTCCTACTACACAGCATGGACATCACTTCTTGAGAATTACTCAAAGGTCTTGGCTAAAGCATTTTACGCCTATCCTGAGGATACTGAATCGTTCTATGAGAATGATGTAAGTACTTCTGCCATTCTATAAATTGTCTTCATGCTATTAATCCTGCAAACTGTTAGCCTCACGGTGCCAAACGGAAAGGGTTGACTGCAGTCGAATTTTGCAATCGTTTATATGACAAAGAATCTGCCAATCCACCAGAGCCAAATAGAGAGACATGTTATATGCAGTGCATTTTTCAACATTTTCGTTACTTCGATGCTTATGGAAGACTTGATGTAAGACAATTTCAAGGCATGTTTGTTTATTTATTAAAAAGATTTTCTGTTTTCAAAATGATAGAGAAACGAGATAATCCTTGGTATTAAAGCAAATAATGAAAATAATCAAAGTGATTTGGAAGCTTGCGTTCATCGAGGCAATCAGTTGTATTCGTATGGCTTGTGCAGAGTTGCCGAGGAGTTGTATAAATGTCTTGCAAGTAAAGTCAAGAAGTTGAATGATTTTTTTAAAATTCGCAACAGTTTAACAGCGTTTTATTGAAAACATCAACGTGCATCTAAAATTTTATAAAAATAATTACATTTTTCTAAATGGATTTTAAATTGTTCTTTTATTTAAGCAGCCGCTTGAATTTTTTTACCTTGGCTGATATAACAAGTGGCCTATATTTATCATAAGAATATGGCATTAAGTGGTTTTGCTGTAGTTGAACACATATCACAAGAATTTGAAATCCAGATAAGCGTTTTCACAATGTGATCAAACAATGACTATTTACTACACTTGCATTTTTCGCTAGTGCACTAACATTTACTTTATTATTCCAATAATCTACTGTGTAAATGGAATAGAATTAGAAAACAAAACTACCCCTAGTTTTACATTGTTATTTTAATGATAAAGAGTGGCGATTACCTTAGTGGAGGTAAGGAGGGAGGAGGAGAATTGCTACTCTGATAATTTCATGACTAAATGTGACCAAAAAAGCAAAAAACTGCAATACCATTGAAAATGAAAAGATAATTTTTAGGTGAGCTATAGATGTGATGTGATAATAACTGGTCCGAAATGTTTTGGGTTGTTGCAAGGCGTGGAGGAGTATGCGGGTTTTCGAAGTTGGAGCAGAACCGAAAACTAAAGATGCGAAAATATACTATACAGTGGTTTGTGGGACGAACTTAAAAAAAATTCTGGCTTTCTCCGAGGTCCAATCGATACAGGAGCTCGAAACGCCATACCCCTTCCCCCTTCCTTGGCTAAAAATAAAATGACGGCCATTTTACTTTATTTTTTCAAGTGATTATACCGTGGGAATTGGTCTTATGATTTCGGATGGAAATAAATTGGCGGCGTACTCCACCACAACTGACCTTGCAAACATTTCCAAAAGGTGGGGGGGACATCCTATAAATGCTTACTATTCTTCATTAATGTCAATAAGCTTAGATGGGTTTTGGTGGGATTGGGATTTACGCGCAACCGCACTTTTTTATGTTTGCATGTATTTTTATCAAAAAAAAAAAAAAAACAAAGTCAAAAGTTTCGCAATTTTCAGTACGTACATATATCTCTATTTAATTATTTTATTTGGTATTTCAATTTATACAATCAATCAATCAAATTCCTGTTAAGACCCCCTATAGGGGCATAGGACAGAAACAACTCTCTTCCACAAGGCGCGATCCTGAGCATCGGCCTTAAGCTGTTTCCAGGACTTGTTTATTCCTCTGGCCTCATGCTCAACTGCTCGCTTCCATGTGTTACATGGTCGCAAGCCTGACGTCTTCCTTGAGGATTATAATCCAGAGCCTGTTTTGCGATGTTTCGCTATGGTTTCCTCAAAGTATGACCCATCCACTGCCACTTCCGCCTTTGAATATCAATACCTATTTTAGTCTGGCCAGTTGTACTCCAAAGTTCGTCGTTTTAGATCACTTCTGGCCAGAATATTCCTAAAATGCGCCGGAGGCATTGGTTTACGAAAGTCTGTAGTTTCTCGGTAAGTCGAACGGTCACTTTCCACGTAGTACAACCATATAACAACACGGATTTGACGTATGCGTCAAAGACTCGCAGCTTCGTGCGAAGGAAGATCTCTCTTAACCTCCAGAAAGGAGAAAGGATACCGAAGGTATGACGAGCTTTATTTAGCCGAGCCTCAACATCCTTTTCGGCTCTGCCGTCCATGCTGACAATGCTTCCAAGATAGCAAAAATCTTGCACTTCTTCCACTTCCTGTCCGTTAAGAACAATCGGTGTGCTTGCTTTCGAACCCATGTGCATGTACTTGGTTTTACGCACATTTATTTTCAGTCCCGCCTCTTTGCATTTAGAATACAACGAGCGAACATTTGACTCTAAGTCCGAACGGTTATGTGCAAGCAAACACACGTCATCAGCATAATCCAGGTGACTTAAGATATTAAATAGTCTCCATTGAAGACCTTTACCTTCCCCACCTTCCAGTGCAGCTTTCAGGATGTCATTTATTGTTCTTGTTGCAATCGATCTTGCCGATTCGGGGTTTTCGATCGACTCCGGCGTCTTTTATCAAAACCGTGGGTAAGATTTGAACTCTGACGACTAGTTCTTGACCAAGATCTACCTTCACGATCTCTACCTTCGTGTTGTTTAGCAGCGCAGGCGGAACAATAGTTGGTCACTTTTCTGGGTTTACGGCAGTCGAGTCTCAAGTGTCCTGCCTGTCCACAATTCCAGCATCGGGGGACACCAGATCTTTCGCTCCGCTTGGTGTACTCTGCTTTCTGGCACACACACTCTTTTGCTATTTCTCGGACTCGATAGTTACTCCACGAGCTTTGCTTGGCAGCTTCGAACGTCAGCCCATATACTAAGGCTTCGCCAATCTTTTTCTTACCTTCCAATTTTAACGCCTGTTGCAGCTCTCTGTCCTTGTTAAATGCGAAAACAGCTGTATCGTTGCGCTGCTCTGTTTGCGCATTGGGAAGCGATAATAGTGTGAGTCGTTCAGTATCACGTGCCAGCTCTTGAAGTGTTTCACCATTCTTTTGGGTTCGGTTGTACAGTTATGTTTTGTGGATCTCTCGCATGTGGTCACTGCCGTAATGAAGATCCAATGTCTGGACTAACGTTGAAAAATCTTGTCGTTGCTCCTGCGGAATCGTTTGGAGAACCTCTGTTGGAGGACCTCTTACCGCCAATATGAGAGCCGTTCCTCGTTCCAGATCATTCCAATGATTGTTTCTTGCGGCAGCCTCAAATTGGGTCTTATAAATAGCCCACGGTGTTTGTCCATCGAATATTGGAGCTTTGAGACTCTTGTGCGTAACGTGCTCTGCTTTGATGACTCCAGTCGCTTTCACGTTATCAAAGTCCCTTTTTAGGCGTTCGACTTCTTCTACAATCCCGGATATCCTTTCCGTAATTTGTTCTTCGAAGATTCGAAGTTTCTTTTCTACTTTTTCTTCTATTGCCTTACACATGGTGTCTATTTTATTATTTTGCAGCTCCAATTTTTGGTTGATGTCCTTTGAGGTCTAGTCTAATTTTTCAAGTCCGCTGACAGCTGACTTTGTTGGTCTGATCTTATTTCAGATTAATGTCCGCAGGTTGTTGCTCCAATTTCTGATTCATGTCCGTTGTCACAGCTGATTGTTGTTTAATGTCCACTGATTGTTGTTTAATGTCCACTGATTGTTGTTTAATGTCCACTGATTGTTGATCTAATTTGTTCATCATTTGTTGCATTAAATGTGTTAGAGCATTCGATGTACCAGAACACTCCTCTCCACGAGCTTCTTTGATTTGGAACTCAAAACTATCTGCATCCTCACCCTCAGCCTCAAGTGTCTCGATCATACGGCTGACATGTTCAGACTTGCTCCCTGTCGTAGATAACTCGCGTCTACTAGGCTCTTCCTTCAGCTCCGTTAATTTTAAGTCCTTTAGATAACACGGCATTTTCACTACCGATTATTTCAAGTTTTTCCCGCGATCGAATTCCCTTAAATTTACTTCACTAATTAAAGTCACTGCTCACTAAAGCACTCGAGAATATTCGATTTCACAAAATTCTCACTGTCCGTTCGAGAATTTTAGTTTCACTTTTTCGCTCTCACAAAATTATCCGTTCGAGAATTTTAATTTCACTCGCGATTTTTAACCCAAATTTATCCTTGAAATCCCACTTCTGACACCAATTGTTGCGAGCTAGGGGTTCGCCGGGATTTCAAGTAAAACACAATTCGTTTAAAAATAAGTGATAATTTATTTATTCGCACTTTTACTTAATTCGAACTTTAACTTAATTCACACTATTTGGCACTACCACCGATATTGTTCTATCGCGTTCTTGCACCGGTTCGCGTCTACCGATAGATGTCGCTGAATGACTGACTGCCGTCTGACAGCTTCGTGCTTTTCTACAATTTTCCCAATTCTCGAACCTTCCTGGAGTGTGTCGTTGGTTGTGTGTCCCGACTATACTGGCTAGGTATAGATCTGTAATTATGGCTTTTTACATATTGGGGAACTGTCCTACAAAATTCTGGCATATTCCGGAAAGATCAATATTGCGTGGTTGCCAGATCTAAAACAATATAGATATTTGTATGGGAGAATGTAGAAGGCTCGCTTCACGCTTTCTACATATCCCAGTTGATAATTTTTTTATTAGGAGTACAAATAAGTTTCCGCCGTTTTCTATTAAAAGTTAGTAATGTACTGTAAAAGAACGGTACATTACCTTTTATTCAAAGTATTGTCCCACTATTTTTCCCCATATTTCTGGCAGCATTCGGATACCACGTCGAAAGAACTCTTCATCTTTTGTGGCTATCAACGAATCGACCCAATTTTTAGTATCTGCATATGATGTAAAGCTCTGCTTACACAGGTCATGTGCTATCGGCCGGACCAAGTGATAATCGGAATTAGGCAATGTCTGGTGAATACGGCGCGTGGGGTAGGACTTCAATCAAGTGTTTCCAAATATATTTTGACCGGCGCCGCAACATGCGGACGAGCATTATCATGTAGGAGAATAATTTTGTCGTGTCGGGAGTAGTAATGGGCTCGTTTTTTTTGAGTGCTCGGCTTAATGTCATTAATTTTACAAAGAGGCGCATCTCAACTGCAGATTTCTTCAATTTAAAAAAGTCAATCAAAAGTTCCGTAAATGACGCTTATTCGGCACAAAACTTTACATTTCCGCACGAACAATGTGATGCAGATACGGAGTCAGTAATACTTTAAGGTTATGTTGTTACCAGATATCCAAACTTACGTTATTACGTTTTACATCTGACAATTTCAACATATCCTTCTGGTGGGGCCATTTTTTGTCAAACGGCGGGAACTTATTTTTACTCCTAATAGCATTTATTACAATTATCAAGGGAGAAATTCTGGCAAAATTTTAATTTTGTACCTTTTCTAGTTTGAATGGAATCGATATAATGCATTTACCAAAATTATGCATTTGTATGGGAGATAAGAAATATATGGATAAATACAAAAGTTTCGGTCTTCAATGATATCTCTAGTATTATGCTTTCCACAAAACTTCAAAGCGATTGCTTCGACAGCTTTGAAGAAAAATAATTTAATTTAAATTTCATAATTTCGTACAATTTGTATGGGAGGGGATAGTTTATAATTTTTTTCAAAACTGATTGTAATTGTAATAAAATAAACTGTCAACAAGTCGGGCGAAACTTTATTATTCTTGGAACAAAGTGTGGATGCGTGGAAAGTCAATATGCAGGTTAGAGTGGTTAGGGAAGACTAAGTGGAAGGGGGTTCTTGGGCAGGGCAGTTATCAATTTAAAACTTTGTGGAAACGTTCAAAAGCTCCAGTATATATAATCAATATTTCGTTCGTTTATTTATGCAAGTTTGAGTTTTGTGAGGGGAGGGTGATAGTAAGGGTCGGTGGATGTTAATAGTTTTTTAATTGATTGCTTGAATCACGTCCAATATTCCTTGTATAGAATGTCAGTTTCATAGACGAAGTTGCATTTTCATAAGATTCTATGTATTTTACATTCACGAAATCAAACATTTGTATGGGAGGGGGTAGAGGAGGTAGGGGAATCGTAAAAATTGTGACGCAATTCTATTTCTTTTCTCATGTAGCGTGCTCGTACAAAATTTCAAATTCGTAGCTTTTAATTTGTTGGTTATTAGTCGATTTAATGAAATAGGTCAAAATGATACTTTTGTATGGGAGGGGGTAGAAGGGCAAGCGCGATTGCAAAAATTTTAAAGGAATTTCATTTTAATTATTTTTGTAAGTTTTCGTGCAAAATTTGAAATGGATAGCTTTTAAGAATAAGCTGATAACTGATTTCTTAAAAATGCTCGAAAAAATAATTTTGTATGGGAGGGGTTAGAAGAGGTAGGGCAATGGCAAAATTTGTGAAGCAATTTTCTTTTTCTTCTCGTTTTAGGTACTCGTAAAAAATTTCAAGTTCGTAGCTTGTAATTTGTTGGTTATTAGTTGATTTAATGAAATTGGTCGAAATCATACTTTTGTATGGGAGGGGGTAGAAGGGCAAGTGCGATTTCAAAACTTTTACAATAATTTCATTTCAAATATTTTTATAAGTTCTTATGCAAAATTTCAAATTGATAGCTTTTAATAGTTAGTTGATAATTAATTTCTTAAAAATGGTCGAAAAAATAATTTTGTATGGGAGGGGGTAGAAGTTTTGAAAGTATTCGATCAGTTAATATTTTATACTTTGAGGGATTTTTTTTTAATGTATTTCCCAAATTTTCAAGTTTCTACCTTAAAATGACATCCAAAAATTTTCAGTTTTCGTGTTTTTTTCGCTGCACATGAAACACCTTGTGCCCGTTGGACCGGGGTGGGCGGTTCGCAACAATTGTGGATCAAATTATTATTTGTTTTCTATGTATATCAAATAGATGTATCTACATGCCAAATTTAAAGTTTGTATCTTTAACCAGAGTCCTAAAAAAATCACTCAAAGTTTTCGACATTTTTGCTTACCACCTCCCTCCCTTTACACCCCCTAGTTTAAAATTTTTATCGAAATTAACTAATATGTAGCTCTGCAATCTGACATCTGTGTATGATATCTGTACTATTTTTTGAGATATCAGGATTTGTAATTTTGAAAAGTGCGCCATTTTTGAAATGCTCCCCATTTCCCCCCACTACTATTATTTCAACATATTATATTTTTTTTGTATTTTCCTAATATAGTTTAATATACATTTTAAGTTTCAATTACATAGCTTAAGAGATAGTTGAGATATTCATTTTTAAGTGTTTTTCTTTGCACCCCCCGTGACCCTCCCCCTTACAATAATTAGCCATTTTATAAGCTGATTCCAATGGAACTATATGCCACTTTGATGATCTCAAAATATGAATTTTTTACGATAAGTAATTTCGAAGATATAATCATTTGAAAAAACAATTCGGCCGACAATTTGTTTTTAGCCCCCCCTTTTCGGACGCCAATGGATAAAAAAATTAAATTATTTTTGGAGTTTGTCCCACAACCCTCTCTATATGTCTACTGATTTTCAACTTTCTATTTGTATTCGTGAGGGAGATATTAGCAAGTGTAGTTTTCGACTTTTTCCCTCCCCCCGCCTCCCCTTTCCTTCTAACTTCCCCCAAAAATTTAGAAAATAGAGTTCACTTACTTAACCAACAATCCACCCAAAAACGAACATTCCACCTTTAACGGTCTCGGAGATATGAGTCCATATGTACGGCGTACGGCGTCTTAAAGAAAAATCAATTTCTTGAAATTTGTATGAGAGGGGGTAGAAGGAGTGGGGGATGTAGTCCGTTCACGAACTTAAGTAACTTTTTTGCCAAAAATTACTCACAGCACGATATCTCAAAGCGTTCAAGGGTTATGTTGTAGACAGACGGACAGACAGGCGAACAGGGTTTTTTGGCCGACAACAAACATTTCTGTACATTTGTCGGCTTTGTGCGAGCATTATATATTAGCGTTACAAACGGTAAGGCAGATACAATATATTTTCAGATTTCATTTGAAAAGTATTAGAAAATATAACAGGACTATGATTGCCCGCAAAGCCCAATCATATGATACTCTAGATGAAATAGAATTTTTGTGATTTTCAGAAATTTTGTATAAGGAGTGCTAGAGGAGGTAAAGGCATTGCACTAATTTTTTTCACATCATACTAAATAAGCTATACAAACTTACGAAGTTCAAGCTTCAAAAATGTAAAGGTAATTAGAATTAGATTTAGTGAAATTGTGCAGTTTGTATGGGAGGTGGTACAAGGAGTATTTTCGAAATTTGAGAGAAAATGAGAAAATCGATTTTTCTTAAAGTTGCGAAATTGAGTCACATTGTATGGGAAGGGGTAGAAAGAGTGAAGCTAATCGGTTAATTTTTTCCAATCTTGAGAATAATGCTAATTACATATCTTCAAGTCTTCAATGGCGCTATAGCCCAAATCGGGCCTTGGCTTCCTGACCTTCAGGTTTCTTAACATTCTCATTATTTATTGCGGAAGAGTTGTTAGCTCTTCGCACAACCCTCTATCTACGAGTTTTTCATTTTCGTAGATTGAGGTAACCAAGGTATAATCATGTAAGCAGTAGGCCTGAATTATGCGTTGACCGGGAGTTGAACCACGACCTTCGCATTGTATACCAACACGCTACCCACTAGGCTACGCCCTAGCTAATTACGTACATAGTTTCAAATTTTAGCTCGATAAATGTTATACGCTCTGAGAAAATTATCGGGAGCTCAAATTGAAACCCGCCATTTCTCAATAGATGGCGCCAGCAGTAAAAGCTGATCAACATCACGGATCAGAAACGTCACATGGTAAACTTGGGCACCTATTAACATCATCAGATTTGTGAAGTTTTATCGGTGTCATATATTTTTTTGGGCGCGAATATGTCGAACTTGGAGCCGAATAAGCATCATTCGGGAAATTTTCTTTTTGCCTTAAATTTAAAAAAATCTACCGCTGAGGTGCGCCGAATGATTGTTGGAACTTATGGCGAAGGTGCTAATGCTTCAAGAGCGGTGGAACAGATACAATTTTTGTGGTATATCATGAGCTATTGGAACCAAATGAAACCATCACGGGAGATCACTATCGACTAAAATTGATGCGTTTGAGCTGAGCATTCAAGGGGGTAGTTGTAGGATGAGGTTTTACCAATTCCTGCAACTAATTTTGGAGACTAGCGACTCCACGGACCTGAGCTAACTATCCCCCTGTGGGATGGGGGCTGTAAAATTCACCCACAGCCAGTCCTGCTTGCCCTAAAAATGACAAATGGACACTCACTGGGATCATGGCCTTATCACCCGTAATCTTAAGACCTAACTGATACGAGAAACGGATACAGTGCCTCTGATATGGACTGATTCTACGGTAACGACTTTTGACATTCGAAAACGGCCTATGATTGGCTTCTGGAACGTTCGAACATTGAATGACGGGGGAAGAGCTGGAGTTACTAGGTCCTTGCACCGCCAATCAGTGATCGACCGTGAAATGGAGCACTATAACATCCAAATCTTGGGCTTGAGCGAGGTCAGGTGGACAGGATCAGGAGAAGAACGAACCCCTAGTGGAAACACTAATCTGTACATTGGCCCTGAAAGTGAAGCCAAAAATGGCGTGGCGTTCGTCCTTACACCGAGAGCGAGAAACAGTCTCATTAGCTGGAAACCAATTTCGGATAAGATTATCGTCGTCAGGCTCAGAACCAGTGTCAGAAACGTCACAATTCTGCAGTGATACGCACCAACTAATACCTCAACATCTGGTGACAAAGAGGAGTTTTATAACCAACTGAGTGCCACCTTCGAACGTGTTCCAAGAGGTGATATTATTATCATCTCAGGAGATATGAATGCCCAGGTTGCATCAGACAACACTGGACTAGAACACGTCATGGGGAGGCATGGTGACCCTTGGGTCGACGCATCACGACCTTGGATTAAGAGACCCGAAAACGGCGAATTATACAAATGGTCATCGGATGATGGTTGCCTGCTTGAGATTGTGTACAGCAGCTATCCGACAACCACAAATTCTTCAAATGAAGCGCAAGCTTAATGTGGATAAACTCAGAGATCCCAACAAAAAACGCGAATACACCACTATTCTACGCGAAAAGTCATCCACATTGGGTGAATATGAAATGAGCACACTAGACGCCATTTGGGAGGCAACCAGAAACACTTTTCTAACTAGTGCTGAAGAATCTGTGGGATATGTGCAAAGCGGTGAGAAACCCTGGATGTCGCAAGACACATGGGACAAAGTTGGCAATCGGAAAAAAGTCAAATTAGCAATCATCTCTCAACCCGATGTCAACCAACGAACGCCCGACCTGAGGCAGAACTACCGCGATGCTCATATACAGCTTAAAAAGGCTGTTAGACGCGACAAGAGAAAGGCCATTGAAGATATGGCAAACAAGAAAGAATCTGCAGCTTACCTTGGGGATATGGGTTCACTATTCAAAATCATGAAACAGTTGACGAACAAGAATTTCACCGCCAACCACCTGGTGAGAGATGTCTACGGAACTCTCCTTAATATGAGTGAACACCAGTTGCGGCGATGGAAGGAATACTTCTCTGATATTTTAAACATCTTGTCAGAGAAAGATATTCCAGAAACAGAACAACTACCAAACATCCAACCTCAACAATCCTCCATTAGGGACGATCCTCCAGATAAGGAAGAGATAGTTTCCGCCATTCGGTCAATGACGGGAAGGAAAGCTGCAGGTATAGACGGACTACCAACCGAACTCCTCAAAGCGGACCCGGAAATAACAGCCGATATACTCCTCCCACTCTTTACTGAGGTGTGGAATGAGGGAAGATATCCGACTGAATGGAAGGAGGGCGTCATTGTGAAAATTCCGAAGAAGGGCGACCTTCGGGATTGTGGCAATTAGCGTGGTATGGCTAAGGTAATTCTCAATAGGATTAGTGATGTCGTCGAGAGCACTCTCGAAGTTTATCACGCTAGATTCCGTAAAGGGTCGTCTTGTACCGACCACACAAAAACCCTACGGATAATATTGGAGCAGTCAGCCGAAATGGGTTCGGCACTACATCTCATGTTTGTGGACTTCGAGAAGGCTTTTGACAGCGTTAAGCGAGATTATTTATGGAATGCTTTGCGTAGGAGAGGTATTCCAGATAAGGTCATAGCTATGATTAAAGAATCCTACGAAGATGCAAGGTGTCGTGTCCTGCATAGAGGAGGGCTGTCCGAGAGCTTCCCTATGCGAACGGGTGTCAGACAAGGCTGCATATTATCACCAGCCCTGGTGGTAATAAATGATATCTTGAAAGCTGCACTGGAAGGTGGGGAAGGTAAAGGTCTTCAATGGAGACTATTTATCATCTTAAGTCACCTTGATTATGCTGATGACGTATGTTTGCTTGTACATAACCGTTCGGACTTAGAGTCAAATGTTCGCTCGTTGCATTCTAAATGCAAAGAGGCGGGATTGAAAAGAAATGTGCGTAAAACCAAGTACATGCGCATGGGTTCGAACGCAAGCACACCGATTGTTCTTAACGGACAGGATGTGGAAGAGGTGCAAGACTTTTGCTATCTCGGAAGCATTGTCAGCATGGACGGCGGAGCCAAAAAGGATGTTGAGGCTCGACTAGATAAAGCTCGTCAGGCCTTCGGTATCCTTTCCCCTTTCTGGAGGTTAAGAGAGATCTCCCTTCGCACGAAGCTGCGAGTTTTTGACGCATGCGTCAAATCCGTGTTTTTGTATGGTTGTACTACGTGGAAAGTGACCGTTCGACTTACCAAGAAACTACAGACTTTCGTGAGCCAATGCCTCCGACGCATTTTAGGAATATTCTGCCCAGAAGTGATCTCCAACGACGAACTTTGGAGAACAACTGGCCAGACTAAAATAGGTATTAAGATTCAAAGGCGGAAGTGGCAGTGGATTGGTCATACTTTGAGGAAACCAGAGCGAAACATCGCCAAACAGGCTCTGGATTATAATCCTGAAGGAAGACATCGTGTTGGTCGACCATGTAACACATGAAAGCGAGCAGTTGAGCAGGAGGCCAGAGGAATAAACAAGTCCTGGCAACAGCTTAAGGCCGATGCTCAGGATCGCGTCTTGTGGAAGAGAGTTGTTTCTGTCCTATGCCCCTATAGGTGGTCTTAACAGGAATTTGATTGATTTGATTAATTCAAGGAGAAATAGCATCAGTACCAAGAGAGCTACAAAGTGATTTCGCTGCATGACAGCGCTTGGCCACATGTTGTTTAGGTTATGAAAGCCTACCTGGACGTCCCACCCGCCGTATTCTCCAGTCATCGCTCCTTCCGTCTACCACCTATTCCGATCTATGACGTATGGCCTGGTTGAGCAGCACTTCCATTCTTCTAAAAATAATGTGCTGTAAATTTCAAAGCTCTTATAGTTTCCTAGAAAATTGTATTACTGTAAATTTTTGAAAATGAACCATTTTGTATGGGAGGATGTAGAAGGGGTGGAGCGATTTGGCTCGTTCACGAACTTACTTTTTCGACAAAAACGACGTTTACAAAACGCGTTCTCAAGCTAGAGAGTGCACGAACGGACAGACGGACAACCGGTTTTTCAGTGATAATATTAACTTCTGTATCATTATTTTTTTTCTCCGAGCCTTATTTCTTACAAATTTTAGAGCAAACTTATAATACTCTCAGATTCCATCTAGAGTATAAAAATGTGTGATAAGGTGAAGAAATGTGGACCATTTGAAGTTATGAGCCACAAACATTTAAAAAACTTGTTGGAAACATTTCAATTTTAATAATATAATTTGAAACGAATACAGAGTATAGCGGTTTATTTCACTATCTGCTTGAATTGCTTAATGCTCAACACTACGCTGAACTAATGGCAAATGGCTAGAAGCAAAACATGTGAATCCTCTGAATGCCCAAGTACAGCTATCTGATTTCTGGTCATTGCTGTCCGCGCACTTTGTTACGTCTGTACGAACTTCAGTCTTGTCCTTGTTTTGGCCAAGCTGCTCAACAAGATTATCGACGTGGAAGCCATGTTCGGTATCGAATAAGTCCATTTTTTCCAGAACACATTCAATATAGCACCTAGTAATTGCATCATCTTGGAACTCCCACTTCTTGAATTTTACGATGTAATCAGCAGGAACATCGTGCTTTTTGACGCACTCACCACGGAAAGTGATTAGATCGTCATGGGTCTTAATTGTGAAGGTAGCATACGCCTAGAAAGACACAAAAGTATTAGCAAAAGTAATTACAATAAAAAAAACTATCCACTAGCCTTACGAAATACTTACCACACTAATTACGGACAACAATACGAGGACTTTCATTTTTGCAATATGCTTAGATTTCTTCAATGGTTTGAATAAAACTAAGGAGCTGAGATACTGTTGCCACCAATTTATACACATCGTCAGCTATCAATTCAAAGATTCAAATTACTTTCCAAGAGGTCGTTAATTAGGCATGTTAATTTGACTTGAGCAGCCGATATAAAAAACGCAGAAGAAATTATGAAAAATACCAAAACTCAGCCCGCGATAAGGTTAATTATATTTACCAGTACACTTTCGATTTGTTTATGGAAAAAAATATTTTGAACGTACCGGACAAGACACAATAAGGTTTCAATTCTCTGTTATTTTTACATGATAATGTCGAATGTAAATATAAGTATATTCATGTTTTACTGCACTTAATTTATTACTTATCGCTATCACTTAGTTGGCATAGGTCAAATTAATATATTTCTATTAAAATATTCTTTTTGCTTGATTAATTATGCTTTTAGATTACAATTGTATTATAGTTGACGAGCAACTGAGATTTTCCAATCTATTATATTAAAACATTTTGGATGATTTTGAATCTGCTTATCCTAATCCTAATCACATTGCTTTAATACAATTTTAAAGTCGATAACTCTCATATGTTAGAAGGAGAAAAACTTTTCTTGAATTTCCAATAACAAAGATTTGTATGGGAGGTGGTAGAAGGAGTGAGGTGTAGGCGATATTTTTTTAGCACTTATATGCAATTTTTAAGGGACAAATTCTGGCAAATTTCAAGTTTCTACTTCTTCTAGTTTCTATGAAATTCGATTAAATGCATTTACCAAAAGAGAGGGAGAGGGTAGAAGGAGTATTGGAATCAAAATCAAATTTTTTGACATCAGTCATATTTGTAATAGTATACTTTTCTCAAATTTTAAAGTTGATAGTATTGACGGTTTTGGAGAAAACTAATTTAATTGAAATTTCGAAATTTCGTGAAATTTGTATGGGAGGTAGTAGAAGGAGTGATAGTGACGAAATTGATAGTTTTTTCCAAAATTAGTTTCAATTGGTTCTTTTAACTTTGATAGTTGTAATGCAAACCGAATAAATGCGTTTTTGAAAATTGTGCATTTGTAGGGGAGGTGGTAGGACAAGTAAGGGGATCAGATCAATATTTTTTGATTTTAATGATATTTATATTAATATACTATGACCTACTTTTCAAGTCAATAGCTGAAATGGTATCGGAGAAAATTTCATGAAATTTGTATGGGAAGGGGTAGATGGAGTGGGGGGATGTGACCCGTTCACGAACTTAAAGTTATTTTTTTGCTGAAATTGACATATGAAAAATTTCAGTGTGATTGACCTATCAGCGTTCGAAAGTTATGTTGTAGACAGACGGACAGACAGACAGACGGTCACTCGGAATCGAGTATATCGAGTATATTGTGTTTGCCTTACCGTTTGTAACGCTAAGAAATAATGCTCGCACAGAGCCGCCAAGGGTACAGAAATATTTGTTGTCGTTCAAAAACTTCGATTCCGAGTTGCTGTCTGTCCGTCTGTCTACAGCATAACTCTCGAACGCTGTGAGCTATAGTGCTTAAATTTGTTGTGTATCATTTTTAGCAAAAAAGAAACTTTAAGTTCGTGAATGGGCCACATCCCCCCACTCCTTCTACCCCCTCCCATACAAATTTCACGAAATTCCGAAATTTTAAGAAATTGATTTTTCTTTGAAACTATTTAAGCTATCGATTTGAAATTTAGGTCAAAGTATTATGATATAGATGTCATTAATATGACAGAATATTGATCCGAACCCGTAACTCCTTCTACCCCCTCCCATACAAATGCATAATTTTGAAAAATGCAGTTTTTCGATTTTCATTGAAACTAGCTAAGTTATAAAAACGAATTTAGTATGGAACATACTTTTACGGGGGCTACTTTAAAAAAATCGTTATGAAAAACCGTCATCAAAATGAGTTATCGAAAATCTCGAAGCTAATTTGTATGTATAGTAGGAGTGAGAGAATATGGGAAAAAAAAATAAAATAAAAACATAACAGGGCTACGATTGCGCGTAAACCGCAATCTTACGATACTCTAGATGAAATAGAATTTTTTGTGATCCCAAGAAATTTTGTATGGGGAGTGTTAGAAGGGGTGATAGCATTGTACTAATTTTTTCCCCCATCATGCTAAAGTAGCTATAAAAATGTTTTATACAAAATGCTTACACCAAAAATTGAATAGGAGAAAAATTTGAGAAAATTAGTGTGTTAGATTTAGTGAAAATGTGCAGTTTGTATGGGTAGAAAGAGTGGAGGGATTTTAGTGATTTTTTCAAAAATAACTAAGAATATCATAAAATTGACATCTCTTAAATTTTAGACCAGTAACATTCATACTTTTCAAGAAAATAGATTTTTTGTGAAGTTGTGAAACTGTGTCATATTGTATGGGAGGGGGTAGAAGCAGTAAAGCTAATCAAATAATTTTTTCTGATCTTAGTGATAATGCTAAATAAGTATTTATCACAAAATGTGAGCTCGATAAATGTTATATGTTCTGAGAAAATCGGCTTAGAGCATTTCATGAAAAAGTGTAGTTTGTATGGGAGGGGGTGGAAGGAGAGGGAGGACGCAAATAATTTTTATACTGTATATTGAAATCATTATGAAAGTAATATATCCCGAAATTCAGACTAATAGCCTTTATACTTTTCGAGCAAATCCATTTATAGTCGAATTGCGAAATTGTGCCATTTTGTATGGGAGGGGGTAGAATGAGTGAAGCTGATCGTCTAATTTTTTTTACCCTTACTAATATTTTTAAACAAATATTTAGTGCACAATTTTAGCTCGCTAAACTTTATACGCACTGAGTAAATTGGCTTAGAGTAATTCATGACAAGTACTGTTTGTATGGGAGGTGGTAGAAGGAAGGGGAGGACACGCATAATTTTTATACCGTAGATTGATATTATCATAAAAGTAATATATTTCAAATTTCAGGCCAATAGGTCTTATACTTTTTGAGCAAATCCGTTTATTGTCAAATTGCGGATTTGTGTCATTTTGTATGGGAGGGGGTAGAAGGGGTGGAGCGATTCGGCCCGTTCACGAACTTAAAGTTGCTTTTTTGCTAAAAATGACACACACAAATTTTTAGCACTATAGCTCAAAGCTTTCGAGAGTTATGCTGTAGACAGACGCACAGACAGACAGACAGACAGACAGACAGACAGACAGACGGACAGACGGACAGACGGTCACTCGGAATCGAGGTTTTTGAGCGACAACAAATATTTCTGTACCCTTGGCGGCTCTGTGCGAGCGTTATTTCTTAGCGTTACAAACGGTAAGGCAAACACAATATACTCTCAGATTTCATCTAGAGTATAAAAAGAAAACAAAAGGAAAGGCGTTGTCAGTTATAATTTGACTAGTGTTAAAGCGAGCTCCTACAAGCGGGTTACTCGGGTGTACCGGCTAGAGCAACGCTGCATTCACATAATTACCTATGATACTCATGACATTTTCAATGAAATGTCGTGTAAGTATGTTCCATATTTTGCGTGTTTTAGCCCGATAAAAACGATACAACGAACTATGTCCCGCGAACAATACAATAACCCGGAAAGTGCGACAATGCGAATACCCGAAAGTGCGACCGAAAAGTAAGAAAATACGAACATCACGTTCAGCTTGTACTCTAGATCACCATGTACGCCCTCGAACGAAGTGAGGGGGGAGGCCCAGCCGTCCGCAGGACCGAGGTGCGCAGCGCCGGGTTTTTTTGCCAAAATTAATTTTATTATAATTGCAATCAGAATTGAAAAAATTATCAACTTCACCTCACTCCTTCTACCCCCTCCCATACAAATTTCACGAAATTTTGAAATTTAAATTAAATTATTTTTCTTCGAAACTGTTAAAGCTATCAACTTGATATTTTGCATAAAGTATAAAAATAGAAATATCAATAACGAGAAAAAAATATGTTTTGATCCGTACACTCCTTCTACTCCCTCCCATATAAATGTATAATTTTTGTTAAGTGCATTATATCGATTTCCATTAAAACTAGAAAAAGTATGAACTTAAAATTTTCCCAGAATTTGTTTTTAATAATTGCAATAAATGCTAAAAAAAATTATCAGATCCTCTTCACTCCTTCTACCCCCTCCCATACAAATAGCTGTATTATAAATTCAAGAAAAGCATTTCTCCTTCGAATATATTAGAACTATCGAATTGGAAATTGAATCAAAGCGTGGTGATAAGGATGATGATAAGCAGTTTCAAAATCATCTTAAACGCTCCACTTCCTCTGCCACCTCCCATACAAATGCCTCAATTTTAGGAAAACTATGTCCAATTGAAAATAATGAAAGCTACAAACCTTAAATTCAGCACGAAATATTTTGCATACTACATTAGGTGTCATATCCAAAAATTACAAACCTTCCTCCTCTCCTTCTACCACCTCCCATACAAAAGTCACTATTAATTATTTAAAAGAATTGGAGGTGACATATTTTCCGGTACATTGAACTCTTTCTCATCTCATCTAGAGTATCATATGATTTTGCTTTACGCCCAATCATAATTTTTTTTATGTTTTTTTTCTAGTTATATTAATATATATTTTTTGAATCAAACAAAAAGAAGTGTTTAAAGGAAAAAGCTAAGAAAAAAAACCTATTTAATTAATTTTAACTATAACTAAAACTTAATCTAATTACAAACTATACTATGTATACATAAGTTCAAAATGAAAAGAAATACAAGCTTAAAACAATAAGTTATTGATCAGTCTATCAGTCTATTATCAGCTAGTTCAATTCTATTTCTGATTTTATTTATTAGTGTAAGCGCTTTAGCTTGAATAAATTCGGTGTTGGCTTTAGAGTGTAACCTTTTGGTAGAAAAATATTTTGGAAGATTATGGATCAACTTTAAGATTTTGTTCTGAGCTATCTGGAGTTTATTCATATGACTTTTTGCACAGTTTATCCATAAGGGAGCACCATTCTGTAATACTGGTTGAAAAATTGACTTAAATATGAGCATTTTATTGTTGATGTTTAAGTGTGATTTTCTGTTAATAAAAGGATAAAGGATTCTTATAAGAGCATTAGTTTTATTTAACGTTTCTGTGATGTGGTCTTTAAACGTAAGCTTTTTGTCGAAATGAAAACCTAGGTATTTTAAATTATTACTCCAATGTATTTCTTCTCCTTAATGTTGAGATTGTGGGTTGGTGTGTATGGATGTGTTCTTCGTTTTGTAAAATATATAGCCTTTTTATTTTCCATTTTTTTTAGATATTCAATTACCACTTTTAAGCCGTTTTCGACAGAGGTACAGACATTTGAGCAAACTTTGTCCGACGAGTTGATGGCCGTGTCATCAGGAAATAGGGCTGTGTGACAGTTTTCTAAATGGGGAAGTCATGTGTATCGTATGAATTAAATACAACAGCGGTCCTACTTTTGTATGAGAGTGGGTGAAAGGGCAAGAGTGGTTTCAAAACTTTTGATGCAACTTTGTTTTAAATATTTTTGAAAGTATTTGTACGAAATATTAACTTTACAGCTTTTAACGTTTTGGTGATAATTGGTTTCTAAAAAATGGTTGAAAAAATACTTTTGTGTGGGTGGGGGAAGAAATTTTGAAAGTGTTCAACCAGTAAATATCTTAAATTTTTATGCTTTTTTTTAACTAGCAACTTGCATTTTCAAGTTTCTAGCTTCAAATTTCAATCAAAACTTTTGGTGTTTTATGTGTTCTTTCCAATACAACTTGTGCAGGTCAGTACCCCCTTCGGTGGATAACAATTCTGGTTTAAATTCCTATTTTTCTTTTTGTACAGTGGCGTGGCGTCCATTGATGCAAGGGAAGCAATGCTTTCCTTACGTTTTGCCCTTTATTCAGTTTAGAAAATCTAAACTAAAATTAGCACGGATATGCCAATTTATTTAAAAATTTGTTTAAAAGAAAGCGCGAATTATTTTCGTCTACTACTGTTTACAGCATTTACGTGATCAGGACAGCGTTTTTTCTCACGCTTTTTCTGACCAACGAAAGTTAAAAGCTTTCTACAGGGAAAAAGATGCGATTTTAAAAACGCATTTTCAAGACCGCCGGCCAATACGAACGAAATTTTCAGCAAGTTCGACAATACGAAGGGGAGATGCGTCGCATTAAACTGCTTCCACCCTTCCTCTCATAGCTTTCTGTCGCATATACCAGAGAACGTTTTCGACAGAGGCCAATACCGCTCGCAGCGAGCGCAAGTTCGACTTCTATACCAAGGAGAGATGCGTTAAAGCAATTGCTTCCATCCGGTGCTTTCAATCGCAAGCCCTGGCTCTCGATCAAAGTATTGCCAGTGTTGAAATTTTTGTACTAGCCGAAAAATGATCAGGAAGTAAATTGTGAAGAGGAAGATCTGGCAATATTGCCCATATTTGTTGTGGTTTGAGTGAAAAGAATCGGTTTCAGGGGAGTACTACCTAAAAAATTGAAAAATATCGATTCTTATACTCTAGATGAAATCTGAGAGTATTATAAGTTTGCCACAAAGTTTGTAACGCTAAGAAATAAGGCTCGGAGAAAAAAATGAATGATACAGAAGTTGACATAATCACTCAAAAATCTCAAAAGCGGATGTTCGTTCGTTCGTCCGTCCGTGTCCTCTTTAGCTTGAGGACGCGTTGATCTAGAAAGTTCAAAAGTTCAAATTTTTACACGTCATTTTTGACAAAAAATTAAGGACAAGTTCGTGAACGGGGCAAATCGCTCCACCCCTTCTACCCCCTCCCATACAGAAGGATTATTAGTAAGACCAAAAAAAATTATACGATTGTATAAACATTTTGATAGCAACCTTATCGTGATGGGTTCAATGTCGCCACCACCTCTACCACTTCCCCTTCAAAATCTCTTAAGATAAAAAAAATCCTCTTTCATCTAGAGTATCACACGATTGGGCTTTACGCCTAATCGTAGTTCTGCTATGTTTTTTTATTTCCGATTAATAATGTAGACTGGATTTTAAATCGATTGCTGAGAACCGCACCCCCCTCGAATGAGTAAACGTGTTTCAAATAATGATGTAAACTTGTGGAGTCATGCATATTGACGCAGCGCTTGTAGCATGGCGCAAAACAATTGCTTCCCCTTGCTATAAAGTTACGCCACTCCACTGTTTTTATGTATATCGAATAAATGTATGCACATGAAAAATTTGAACATTGAGACTTTTGCAAGAGACCTAAGACAATTACTCAAAGTTTTCAACATTTTGGCACACCACCTCCTTCCCTTTACACCCCCAACATAAAAATAACCAAAATTACAGATCATTTAGCTTTACAATATTACAAAATTTCAACTTAATATCTGCATTGGATTTTGAGCTATAACGGTTCGAAATGCAAATAGAAAGCAGGAACGTCGAGATTCGAAAATATTTTGGTTAATGTGAAAAAAGGCAAAAATAAATTAATTTTTGTATCCAGTGAGGTCCGAACAGGGGGTGGGGACCAAAACAAATAGTCGGCCAATTTGTTTTTCTAATGATTATACCTTCGGAATTACTAACGCAAAAAGTTCATATTTGGGACCATTTAGGTTGTGTATAGCTCCACTATTATTTACTTTATTATATCATATTTATATCTTGTTTTTTAGGGAATCAAATTACCTTTCATATGGTGTAATAGTCCGCATTGTAACTGTACCCAATTCTGAGGTATTTGCTTCAGAACACAAATTTTTGACACTTTGACCCTCAAAATTCTGGGATCAATGTAGTTTTTCTCAAAAAAACGCATTATAAAAATGTCATTTTAATGTTGTTTTTTTATGTGCTATATTATTGCCTACAAAAGATGTATACACTTGCTTTGTATAAGTTTCATAGTTTAGAAAAAATTATTATTCTAATAATACAGCACTTATCAAAAAAACAAGAATATGTTGATCAACACTCTCCGCTTGAACTAAAAGAACTTAAGAATGGTTTTTATGGTTTATTTCAAATTTCCTTAATCACAATAAAAGTTCAAAATGGCCACCTTCATTTTAAATGTACGCTAAAGCTCGTTTTGCCAGTGTTGTCTTTGTGTTCATACTTCTCAACTGCTGCCTTACTTCTGTTGCTGCCGCATCGATTCTGGTGTTTACATAGATCCTGCAACGTTACTACTTCCGTTACGTAGACAAGTTCCTTCATCCGTCCCGATACAAAGAAATCCATAATAGTTAAATCAGGAGATCGTGCCATTGAGATCTTGCCATTGCCAGATCTTGTCAATTTCTACCGATCCAGCGATTGCTATAATTGGAATTTAACCAATCTGGGATTTGTCGGCCGTAATGAGCTGGAGCACCATCGTGTTGCTAAAACATGAAAGCCAATCGTTGCAGTGGCACATCATCTAATAACTCCTGTAGATCATTTGTCAAAAAATGCAAGTAATTGGAACTATTTAGGGTAGGCGGAAGCTTAATAAGACAAATGAAACCATCACCAATCACACCTGCCCATAAATTGACACTGAATCTGTGCTGAAATGATGCCTCTCTTCTTGTATGTGGATTGTTCTCAGCCCAGGTGTGTAAGTTGTGGAAGTTTGTGATACCGTCCCTGGTGAATTGGGACTCATCCGTCCAAAGAATGTTGTTCATAAAATTTTCGTCACTTAGTTGTCGTTCAAGGAGCCAACTGCAAAACTCCATCCTTTTGGGCAAATCAATGGGTAACAGCTCCTGCACTGGTGTGTGGTGGTAGGGATGCAACCGCTCTGCTTTTAGGACACTCCAAACTTTCCACGTAGAGACGTTTAACTGCAATGCCATGCGTCGGATACTGATTGATGGATCATTTTGAACTGCATGTAGTATTCCTTCATCGATTGGAACAGCGATGCAGGATTTGCATTTACTCTGCTTGTCCTAACGCTGCCTGTTTCCCAAACTCTTCTGTAAACGTCTTGTAATACTCTCCTGTCAGGTATCCGACGATTAGGAAATCTCTGATGATACAAAGATCGCGCCGCTCGTGAATTTCCCTGACACTCTCCATAAATGAAAATGATGCCTGCATATTCTTCATTCGAGTACTCAGGCATTTCGAAATTATTTTCTAAATTTTAGTGACACCTTCTACTTTTAACAATGTAACTAAGACTGGTAACAATATGAAGTAAGATTTGCTTTTATACGCTTTTCATTTTGTTAGGTACACCATTAAAAAAGGCAAAGTGCTGCACCTAGTTGTGTTGAAACTCATTTTAATTTAATTCAATTCCTCGATAATTTAATACTAATTCAAGGACATTCCTCGATAATTTAAATAGTAATTAAAGGACACGTAGAATATTTCAGTTTAACAACATTTCAGGTAGTTTTTTTAGAACGAGGGTTGCTTTATAGCATATTTTATTTTTAAGCCATATGTATTTTCGCTTATTACCTGGAAAACGGGAAAACCTAAGTCATAAGTACTTGTGTATCTTTTATAGGCAATAATATGGGTCATAAGAAAACAACATTAAAATGACATTTTTATTATGCGTTTTTTTGAGAAAAACTACATTGATCCCAGAATTTTGAGGGTCGAAGTATCAAAAATTTGTGTTCTGAAGCAAATACCTCAGGATACAGGTACAGTGTGGACTATTACACCAAATGAAAGGTAATTTGATTCCCTAAAAAACAAGTTATAACACTTTGAATTGCCATTATTAGTTCTCAAGATATAGCGTTTTGAGTGAGTGAGGGTACAGGTCCGAAACAATTTTCTTGATAACCCTGTATCTTCGCGGATATTGAAAATTGACCATCTCCGTAGAACAATTTTTTTCTCAAAATATATCTAGGAATAACCCCTTACAAGGTGGTGCACGGAGTACCAAACACCCTGTATAGATCCACTAGAATCAGCTTAAAGGGAGGCTAATTAGTGTGTAGTTGAAGAAAAACTTAAAAATTAATATCTCGACTATCTCTTAAGCTATGTAATTGAAAGTTTGAATTTTGCTTGTTGATATATCTATTTGATGTACATAGAAAAAAAAATAATAAATCGTTCCACAATTGTTATGTACCGACGAGAAACGGTGATCGAATTGCTTGCTACGTTCGTGGCTTTCGCATTGACAACTCAGACAAAACTGTTGTTGTTGCTTGTTGTTGATGGATGACAGTCAAACGTTGCGCGGCATTGCCAGGTTATTTGTTGCTTCTTAAGAATGGAGCTTTTTAACATTCACAAGGTGTTTCATGTGCAATGAAAAAAACACAAAAGCTTTCAATGAAATTTTAAGGTAGAAACTTGAAAATTTGCGAAATGTACCTAAAAAAAATCCCTTAAAGTATGAAATATTAATTGGTCTAATACCTTCAAAACTTCTACCCCCTCCCATACACAATTATTTTTTCGACCATTTCTAAGAAATCAATTATCACCTAAATATTTAAAGTAATCAATTTAAAATTTTGCACAAGAACTTTTACAAATAGTTGAAACGAAATTGCATCAAAAGTTTTGAGATCACACTTGCCCTTCTACCCACTTTCCCATACAAAAGTATGATTTCGACCAATTTCAATAAATCAACTTATAACCAACAATTAAAAGCTACGAACTTGACATTTTGAACGATCACCTTACAAAAGAAACGAAATAAAAATGCATCACAAACTTTACGGTTCCCTTACCTCCTCTACCATACAAATTTTTGGTTTCGTGAATGTAAAATACACAGAATTTTATGAAAATTCTATGCAACTTCGTCTATGAAACTGACATCCTAATACAGAGAATATTGCACGTGATCCAAGCAATGAATTAAGAAATTATTAACATCCACCCACCCTTATTATCAATCCTCACCGCTTTCCTCATGAAACACTGATTTATATGTCCTCGAGCTTACTGATCGTATCCGCGATTAAGCGTTAAATTAACAACAGCCACGCCCAAGAACACTCTTTCAATTAGTCTTCCCTAACCACTCTAACCTGCATATTGACTTTCCACGCATCCTCAGCTTGTCCCATGAATAATAAAGTTGCGCCCGACTTTTTGGCAGTTTATTTTCATCTTACACGGTTTTTCAATTCTGGAACACATTTTCGATTTTACTGTCTTTTTTTACACGGTTTTCATTGAAACGCATCTATCGTGTAAAGAGTTGGGTGTATTTACGACAGTTTCTGACTTCGCAGGTTCTTTTTTACCGAAATAACCATACACGCTCGTCTTGTACCAGACTGTTTCAACACTACACTTGCTGCACACCTCAGGATGCCCGGAAGACCAACACTGCAATTCAAGGAAAGTACTCATAGCCACATCTCTATCTTCGTAATTTCTAAAAACCAAAATCCTTCTCACCTCACAGTACAAAAGAACAACCACTCTAGCTCGTGTCACAAAAAAAAAGGCCAAGAATACTTTTTAATCAAAAACGAGATTTATTCAAAGTTTAAATGAATTTCTAAACTTTTAAGGAAACTAAATGGAAACTCAGTACTGAAACGTATTTATAGGCTTCCACTTTACGTACTTATTATAATACCATAAATTAATGAATTCAAGGAACGTTTTTCGCGCGGCAAAACATACAAAAAAAAAAAAAATACACAATTCATAAATATGTGTCGTCAATGTACGAGAATACGAAATTAAAAAAAATAATTGTTATAATACGTGGCTAATAATTTCATCCCACCCGACCCACTATTTCTAAAGTTGTGATCTAATCAAATTTTATATGTTTTGCACCGCCGCCAGCACTATTGTTATATGAGCTGAATCCATTTTGTTGTCCGCCTCCGCTTCCTCCTTTTGAACCGAAATCTCGTCGGAAACCACCACCGCCGCCGCCACCACCTCCTCCGATAGCTCCTTTCTTGAAAGTACCGCCAAATCGATTTCCACCACCTCCATTTCCGTATCTTCTGAAACCTCCATCATTTCCACCTCGAACTGATCTCGCTAATTCTTCAAGAAGGGGATTGATTTCCTGTAAAAATCAATTGCATAAAACAAATTCTCAAGATCACATTTAAATATATCTTACCTGATTTGCTTCTTTTAAGACTTGTAATAATCCCCTAGATTGTTTGGCATTATTTTTGGTGAAGAAAGCGTACGATGTACCGGTTGATTCTGACCGCCCTGTACGTCCAATACGATGAATGTAATCCTCCGATGATTGCGGATAATCAAAGTTTATCACGTACTTGATACCATCAACATCTATTTTTATTTTTATAGTTGAATTGAAGTTTAGTTTTTTTTTTTTTAAAAGAAAATTGTTGATTGGTCGATAAATTTCGTCTTCATAATTCAAAGGCGAAACTTTGTTCAACCGTTTTGGAAAAACATTTCTACGTTGGATTTCCTGGATCCTCAAGCAGCAATAGTAGCATTTTTTTTATGTATTTTTACCTCTGAATTACGTAATCCAAAACGTGTGTTTCATCATCATCATGTGTGGAAGTTTGAAAAGCGCTTTACGAGATACAATATTTTCTAATAAAATATAGCGACCATGACACCATTTTTTTTCAAAATTGCGTATTTTTGAAATTTGGAAGATACGATTTTGTAGAAAATCAACCACTAGGTTAAAATTTCTGTTTTTAGCAAAATGTCTTTAAAAAAAAACAAAAACCAGACGCGTTGTAAATGATGTCATGTAGGGAGAGCTAAAGCTTACAGATTTTGTTAAACGTAGTTTAAAATAGTTGCAAATGCGTCATCTGAAAACCAGAAATCAATGCTGCAATTGTTGTGCACTTAGTTCCAATAATCTTCCGAGGTTATGCGTTGATTGATGGACACACGCTTTTTAAAATAAAAAATACAGAGGTTTTGTACAAATCCTAAATGTATGACCCCTTTGTTTACAATGTATTTTTCTTACTTACTTTTTTTAAGCAAAAAAAAAAATTGAACAAAAACACATCTCTCGCCGAATAACGTCATCGTTCTCGTTTCATATTTTTAATAATCCTTGTAAATTAGAGCACCATCAGCATGGCCCCAAACGAAATATTTAGCATCAGTTGTAGAGTGCATTTTTTTTTTCTTTTTAATTAAAAAACGACAACGCAATTTCGACGGCTCGACATCAGAGGCCACTTTGATGATAGGGATATTTCGATTTCTTCTCAATGCAAATATAGGTATTCTTGTTTGTTACCAAGAAACAAATGTGTGTGCCCGCATGCATGTTGTGCCTGAGAGAGTCACATAGTAGTTGTAGTACGCCGACGTCCTCAAGCACTGGCATTGCGCGCTGGAATCTCTTCACTACCAAGAATTCTAATTGTTTTTCATTCTTGTGCTTACATGCACATTGAAAATTTTAATCTCTTTATGAATCCTTGAGTTCACACATTTTCTTCCATTTAAATCCTACGTTATTTTCTTCGTTTATCCCCACCAAATCCAAATCGGCCTCTGAAACAAAGGGGAAACAAGAACAAAAGATTCCAGACTGATTAATTAGTTTCACTATAAAAAACATTAAGGAAATTAATATTTACGTAACTTAAAATAAAAATGTAATTAGAAAGCGATCTCTATCCGAAAAATTTTCGTTTTTTTTTGTTAAATTACCGAAATGAGGCTATCATATACAAATTGTAATTTTTGTTAACGAGATCTAAATCTGGATATGTTCCAGAGCAAAAAACTCTACGCGCCCGAACGTCTGAATTTAGTCTCAAGATTTTTGTTAAAAAAAAAAAAGTATACATAAATTCTAGTCAGTCTGGATAATCTTGCCGTAAACACTTTGGCTGCTACTACGCCGCTTCTGAGCAAACATTTTTCATCTGAGCATGAAAAACTCCGATGGCAAATATCGAAAAAAAAATTTAACTGAATAACCACTGTCAGTTTTTTTCTCTCGAATTTTAAAATATTTGGCTTTAAAAATGAGATCATTAGATTTCCATAATATTGTACTGAAACTTACCTAATCCCCGAGCAGCAACATCAGTTGCTACTAAAATGTTTGATTTACCAGAACGGAATTCTCTCAAAACAAAATCACGCTCTGATTGCGACTTATCACCATGGATGGCTCCACATCGCACTCCAAAGCTACGAATGAAACGAGTAATTTGATCCACACGCCTTTTTGTTTCGATGAAAATAATGATTTTGCCTGGATCTGCAGATGTGTCGTAAATCTTGGAGAGGAGTTCTTTCAATCTAAAAAAAATAAAATAAAGAATAAATACAAACACATAAAAAAATCGAACATTTTACTTACTTGTCTTCCTTTTCAGGCTCACGACAAACGTCTATAATTTGTTGAATGTTATGATTTGCCGATAATTCCAATGATCCAATATTGATTTGAATATTATTTCCAAGGAAATCATCTGCTAATTTTTGTACTTCTCTTGGCCAAGTTGCGCTCCACATTAATGTTTGACGGTCGGGACGAATTTGTCCTAGAATTTTTCGAATCTGGGGCTCAAATCCCATGTCTAACATGCGATCAGCTTCGTCCAATACTAAATAAGTACATCGCTGTAAATTTGTATTTCCAGAGGCCAAGAAATCAATAAGTCGACCGGGAGTTGCAATAACAATTTCGCAACCACGCTGTAAGTCGCGGGCTTGTCCACCCTTAGGTGCGCCACCAAAAACGCATGTATTCCGAACGTATGACGATGAACCGAAGTCGGTTGCAACTTGTTGAATTTGTTGTGCTAATTCTCGGGTGGGAGCAAGCACAAGAGCAATTGGACCATCTCCACGTTGAAGAGGTGGTTGATTGTTAATGTGTACGATGGCGGGTAGAATATAACCCAATGTCTTTCCCGATCCGGTCTTAGCAATTCCAACCATATTATGTCCGCTCATTGCAATCGGCCATCCCTGTGCTTGGATTGGAGTTGGTCGTTCGTACGCCTGACGCTTGATTTCATTCATGCAATAATCAGGAAAATGAGCTTCATCGAAATTTTGTATGGGATTCGGGGCCGGTCCTTTGACAGTGATTTGGTGTTGTTCGCGAAACTTTTCTACTTCGTACGATGATCGAGCCTCAACTTTTGCATGTGCTTTGTAGAAATCTTTTTTGAATGATTCCAAACGAATTGTACTCCAATCGACATCGAACATATTTGTGCCATTCGTATCTCCACCACGGCCACCTCCTCGTCCACCACCTCCAAAACCGCCGCTACCTCCACCATTTTCGTATCGTTTCTGAATGCCACCATTCCTTACGCCACTCCGATCACCTCCACGACTAGCACCACCGCCGCTACGGCTGTGATCACGTGCGAATTTATCATGAGGAGCCCTGAAATGTTAAAAAGAAAATTGCTTAAAATACTTGAGGCTTATGACTGAATACATCATAACAAATTTTTTCAAACAGATTCCACCCATGCACTTAATATTAAGATGCTCAATCTAGTAGTGCTATCCGAATTTTAGTTATATTTTTCAAGTCGAGCCACACACTACAACTGATTTGTGAGTGTAGGAAATACGTACGAAATGTCGTCTCGTGCTGCAACTGCTTGCTCCTATGTGTGCTCATGGTCATTGAGGATTGTAATCCAGAGGTGGTTCGGAAATGCTTTGCTTTGGTTTTCTCAAAATGTGGCAGATCCGCTGATACTTCCGCCTTTGAATACCAATACCTATTATATTCTGTCCAGTTGTGCTCTAATGTTCGTCATTGGAGATACATATGTCCAGATTATCAAAAAATTGAGTCAGAGGCATTGACACACGAAATTGTGCATATTCTTAGTATTAAAACCGTATAACACTAACACTTGCAGCTTCGTGCGAAGGGCTATGTCTCTTAACCTCCAGAAATGATATTTGAGGCCTGACGGAGGTGGGCGGGCTTTATTTATACGATTTAAACGGCCTTCGATATTTTTGCAAATGTTTTTTCAAGAAAATCAAGTTTAAAGTTTTAAATCGTATGCCATTGTCCGGTAATTGAAATATTTACCACATGGAAACTATTAACACTATACTCAAAAATTTATTGGCTGAAACTGAAATTTCGAGTTGATGGAACTAAAAAAAAGTTGATGTTTTTTTTTCTTCTGCTTCTACAATGGCTTCGGCTTCTTCTTCTTCAATGGCACTACGGCCTAGATCGGACTTTAGCCTCCTTATATTCAGGTTCATTAGCATTTATTGAGAAAGAGTTGTTTGCCCCTCGCACAACCGTCTATGCACGAATTTCCATTTTCACAGATTGAGGTGGCCAAGATATACCCTCGCAGTATTGTGCTAAAATTATGCTTCGACCGGGATTTGAGCTCCCGACCTTTGTATTGTAGATCAACACGCTACCCACTAAGCGACACCTCAATGGCACTAGAGCTCAAATCGGGCCTTGCCGTCCTGACCACAGTTTTACAGACTGGAAAGAACTTCTCGAAATAATCACACCAATATGCGTACAATCTATGTGCAAAATATTTTTCAGTTTTAGCTGCTTAAATTTTTAGAAGGTACATATGTATAAACAAAATCGTTAATTTGAGAGGTAAAAATTTTTTATGCGAAAAATTTTGAAGTCTCTGGGCAAGATAGAAAGCTTGTGGACTCTGTGAAATATTTTGGCTCTGGTCCTGACCTTTGATGGAGAACAGTTCGGGTTCAAATTATTTTATTTTCCTTATGTACAGTCATAAGCGATAAAATAGCAGTGCGCTTGAATTCTTAACATTATTAAAAACAAGCACATGCACCCGCGTATTTTGCACGAAAAGGAAGGACATTTTATAAATTCCACCTTATCGTTATTGCTGAATAAGTCAAAATTGGTAAACAGATGACTACAAGTGCAGCCGCCCACCTTAAAGAAACTTGCCAGTGGACCTGCATACAATCTGGTCACTCCTTAGTTATGGAGGATTTCGAAACTTGAACCGAAAATAAAGACTACTCTCTACCAAGTTTTGATTTCGATAATAATTACCATGGTACCATGGCATAGGATCATTCTGGAAAACTGCAGGGCCGAAGAACTAGCCCAGCATGGAATTAAGTGGCAGTTTCAATCTGAGAAAGAGACTTATAAGCTGCAACTTAAGTTGGATGCGATTAACAAAGCCAACGACATATCGCCAAATGATGTTGCATGTTATACCACCAGACAAATTTGACCTGTGCTGAATCTTAAACGCTCTAGTAGACTATCTCGCAAGCCGGGCAGACGATGAGCTCCGTAGTAGGAGTCGTTACAGGACACTAGCCTGACAGGGATACATACTCGGCGGCTCGGCCTCCAGTCTAATGATTCTTGCAGGAGCTGCAAGGAAGAGGAAGGGACGATTCTTCATGTTATGTACTTGGCCTGCTCTCTCTCTCTCTCTCTAGAAAGAGACGCCAGCTAGATGCACACTCTTTCGATAGTTATGGTAATCTAGCAAATGCGGAGGCCAGGAGCTTTCAACGCTTCATAGAAAGCTCCAGTTGGTTCACCGAGTAGAAATCTCTCTAGAGATCCTGTGGCAACACAACGGACCAGCTTATGGTCTACGCGCGCCCGGACTTGTATCTGGGCAGCCACCTCTACCTAGATACCTTGAACTAGAGATACTCAATACACACTAAAACTACCCTCCTAATAGAGTTTGGACAATGCAATAATATCAACAGCTCAGCGTGAGTTTAGAAGTACATGAAGGCAACATACGAATGTGAAAAAGAGGCAAACTTGTAGTTTGCTGAAGTTTGACGGTTTTCAAATGTATGGGGGGCATGAGCACAAACTTGCGTTAAATTACAAGTTTTTGTATAGATTTACATATTACAATCGAAAATAAATATGACTTTCGTAAATAACAATTCATTATGATTGTGTTTACTTCATAAAAGAAAACAATGAGAAAATTTATTTCGGACAAAATTACTCGCGCAATCGCTGCACATAGACGGACCAAATAATTCGCCACTCGCTTTAATTGTTCATAGCATTTTCCAGAAACATGTATGTATATAGGAGAATTCTTACAAAAATACTATAACTGTATTTTCATTATGACATTTTGCAATGTTTCTTATTGCCTTCATTCCACGAAAAAATCTAATTTAGTTATACTACGAGTTTCGGTTGGACAAAAGAATTCGCCACTTCCATTCCTATTTAAAATTCCAGGAATTAACAAACAAAACAAATTTACTACACTATTAGCTTACGAATGGCGATATTTTGCAGTCTACGACAGTTTTGCATAGCTTACTGACCACGATTGCGTTTGTGAGGAATTTTCCGAATTTTAAAAGTAAACATAATAGGACTACGACTGAGCGTAAAGCTCAATCGTGCGATACTCTAGATAAAAGAGATTTTTTTTTTATTTTAAGAAATTTTGTAGGGGAAGTGAAAGAGGGGGACGACATTGAACTAATTTTTTCACATCACGCTAAGGTTGCTATCAAAATGTTTTATACAAAATTTAGGATTCAAAAATTTAATAGGTACTGAGAAAATTAGTGTATTGGATTTAGTGAAATTGTGCAGTTTGTATGGTAGGTGGTAGAAGGAGTGTGAATTTATTAATGACGTTTTTAAAAATAACTGTAAACATCATTTAATTGACATATTTTAAATTGCAGATCAGTAGCATTCATACTTTTCAGGAAAATAGACTTTATGTAAAGTTGTTGAATTGTGTCAAATTGAATGGAAGAGGATAGGAGTTAAGCTAATCGCCTAATTTTGGTTGGTCTTACTAATAATTTGAAATATTTAGTGCATAATTTCAGCTCGACAAATTTCATACGTACTAAGTAAATTTATTTAGAGTATTTCATAAAAAAAGTGCAGTTTGTATGGGAGGTGGTGGTGGAAGGAAGGGAAGGACTCAACTAAGTTTTATACAGCAGATTGAAATTATTATAAAATTAATATATTCCAAATTTCTGATCAATAGCTTTCATGCATTTTGAAGAAATCGTTTATTGTCGAATTGCGAAATTGTGTCATTTTGTATGGGAGGGGGTAGAAGAGGTGAAACTAAATGTCTATTTTTTTCGTCTTACTAATAATTCCAAATAATTATTTAGTGCACAATTTCATCTCGTTGAATTTTATACGCACTGAGTAAATTGGTTTAGAGTATTTCATGAAAAAGTACGGTTTGTATGAGAAGTGGAAGGAGAGAGACACTCATAATTTTTATATTGTAGATTGATATCATAAAAGTAATATGTTCCAAATTTGAGACCAATAGCTTTTGTACTTTTCGAGCAAATCCGTTTATTGTCAAATTGCTCAATTGTGTCATTTTGTACGGGAGGGGGTAGAAGAGGTGGAGCGATTTGACCCGTTCACGAACTTGTCCTTACTTTTTTGTCAAAAACGACGTGTACAAAATTTGAACTTTCTAGATCAACTCGTTCTCAAGCTAGAGAGGACACGGAAGGACAGGCGGACATCCGATTTTGAGATTTTTGAATATGAACTTCTGTATCATTCATTTTTTTTCTCCGAGCCTTATTTGTTAGCGTTACAAACTTATACTCTCAGATTTCATCTTGAGTATAAAAATGGGTCGAAAAGGAAAAGAAACCACTGTGAAGGAACAGAAAATAATCTGAGATTTGTTTATGGACATATCAAAGAGATTTTTCAAATAGTGAAACGAAGTCGGACCGCAGTTCGCTTTATAATAAACCTGTTTTCAGGCAGTAGGGATTTTCGAAATCTTAAGGAGAGCACTACCTAAAAAATTTAAGAAAAAAAACATAACAGAATTATGATTGGGCTTAAAGCCCAATCATATGATACTCTAGATGAGATGGAAATGACTTTAATATACCGGAAAATATGTCATCTCAAATTCTTTCGAATAGTGAATAGAAACTTTTGCATGGGAGGTGGTAGAAATAGAGGGGGAGGTTTGTGTTTTTCATAAATGACACCGAACATTGGAATGCAAAATGTTTTTTGCTGAATTTAAAGTTTTTAGTTTTCATTAGTTTTAAAGAAATTGGTCATAGTTTTCCTTCCACGGTAAATGCAGTACGGAACTAAGCGCACTCATTCCTCCACTGCATACTTTTTCCCGGAATACTCGCCAAGCTGAACGCGCACACGAGTACACGGTCAAACCCTTGCCTTCTCGTACAGTGAAATATAGGCAATCATTCATTTCCCGAACGTCAAGACTTTGGAACGATTTGCCAGCTAGTTTGTTTCCCAACAAGTACAGCCTGCGATGTTTCAAGAATAATGTCCACCGTTATTTTCGTCTCTCTCCACCTTAATACCTCCACTTCCTCTTCTTATAGCGACATAGCTGTGCATTGCATTAAAGGGTGATCCCCTAAGTTATACTCGTTGCTTTACAAAAAAAAGGGAACTCTAAGTACAGTACGAGGGCGTACATCGTTTCCTGTATCTTCCTTAAATGCTGCTGCGATTTTCGGTGGATTGGGTTTTTGTTCCTTTTTAACAATTTTCGAGATTTCTCGCTTCTCCAGCATTAAGCTTGGGCCTAAAGCCCAATCATATGATACTCTAGATGAGATGGAAATGACTTTAATATACCGGAAAATATGTCATCTCAAATTCTTTCGAATAGTGAATAGAGACTTTTGCATGGGAGATGGTAGAAGTAGAGGGGAGGTTTGTGTTTTTCATAAATGACACCGAACATTGGCATGCAAAATGTTTTTTGCTGAATTTAAAGTTTTTAGTTTTCATTAGTTTTAAAGAAATTGGTCATAGTTTTCCTGAAATTGGGACATTTGTATGGGAGGTGGTAGAGGAAGAGGAGCGTTTAAAACGATTTTGAAACTGCATATCATCCTCCTTATCTTCATGCTTTGATTCAATTTCAAAATCGATAGCTCTCATATACTTGAAGGAGAAATGCTTTTCTTGAATTTATAATACAGATATTTGTATGGGAGGTGGTAGAAGAAGTGAAGCGGAGCTGATAATTTTTCCTAAGACTTATTTCAATTATTAAGAAACAAATTCTGGCAAAATTTGAAGTTTGTACTTTTTCTAGTTTGAATGGAAATCGATAAAACGCATTTAACAAAAATTATGCATTTGTATAGGAGGGGCAGAAGGGGGATGTAGCCCATTCACGAACTTAAGTTACTTTTTTGCTAAAAATGACACACAAAATTGTTTGGCACTATAGCTCAAAGCTTTCGAGAGTTATGCTGTAGACAGACGCACAGACGGTCACTCGGAATCGAGGTTTTTGAGCGACAACAAATATGTTCCCTTGGCGGCTCTGTGCGAGCGTTATTTCTTAGCGTTACAAACGGTAAGGCAAACACAATAACTCTCAGATTTCATCTAGAGTATAAAGATAAATTTTTTTTTATTTCCAATTATTAATTAATTATTAATGTAGACCGGATTATAAATCGGTTGCCGAAAACCGCACTCTTCGCGGATGAGTAGAAGTGTTGGAAATAATGATATAGACTAGGAGTCATGCCTCACTCCCCGGCCCACTGACCTAATCACCACCACTAACCCGGCAAATCAGGTTTTTTTTTTTATATTCAATAATTTTACATTACATTATTTATATATTTACATTTGTTAAATAACTAAAAAAAAAAAAAACTTTTATTTGGTTTTTTGCTTCTCCTGCAAAGTAGTGTTTTTATTATTTAGGTGCACTTTTTTAGAAAAAACTACACAACTTCTTCTACAATGGCGTGACAGCTCAAATCGGGCCTTGGCCTCCTGACATTCAAGTTCCTTAACATTTTTCATTACTTATTGTGGAAGGGTTGTTAGCCCTTCGCACAACCCTCTCTCCATGGATTTTTAATTTTCGTAGATTGAGGTGACCAAGATATATCCAAGCAGGCAATGTGCTGGAATTATATATTGCGCCGACCGGGATTTGAACTCACGACCTTCGCATTACAAGACCAACACGCTACCTATTAGGCTACACCCTAGCAACCCTACACAACTTATCGACTTAATTCATATATTTTTGTTTTGTTGGAAAGGTGGCGCCACTGACTGGCAACCGAGCAGGGTTTTTTTTTCAATTTTGGCAATGATTTTTTTTTAAGATTTTTCTTGCACGAGAAAATGTTTAAACTTTGAAGCTTTATAGAAAATTCCATGTAAATTGTTTTTGATCGCCATTTACTCTATTTGCTAAGTTTCGATTAAAATACATGCCTGCAAAATTTGGACCTTATCGGCCAAGTAGTTCCTGAGAAAAGTGTACCTCGATTTTCACTGAAAATGCTCTTGGGAGTTCTCCCCTTAAAAGAAGTGGAATACCTAACAAGCTTAATACTGGAAATAAACGAGAAATCTCGAAAATTGTTAAAAAGGAACCAAAACCCAATCTACCAAAAAACGCAGCAGCATTTAAGGAAGGTACAGGAAACGATGTACGCCCTCGTACTATACGTAGAGTTCTGCGAAGTGATGGATACAACTCCCAATGTTGCAGAAAAAACCCTTCATAAGTAATGTTAACAGAATAAAGAAGTTAAAGTTTGCTAAAGAGTTTATTAACAAGCCAACAAACTTCTAGGATAAAGTCATCTTCTCAAACGAAAGCAAATTTTGCTTGTACCGTTCAGATGGACGGATTCGTATATGGAGGCGAGTAGGGACTGAATTCTACAAAAATAACATTCAAGTAACGGTGAAACATGGTATATGGTGGCATCTGGGGTGAGAGAACTGATATTTGTTGACGTTTTAATGAAAAGAGAAGATTATTTTAATATCTTAAGGGGCACCTCACTTTGAAGCATTTTTTAGGGCACTTCCCGACATCGCAGAAACGGGTTTTTTTGCATCCAGTATAGATTTGAGTCTAGTTTTATAAACTCTAATAAGCAAATCGATTTTTTATAATTTTTTCTCTGAATACGCCCTTAAAGGAAAATTTTAGAAGTGCCGAAAAATTGGATCTTGCAGACGATTATTAATTCCAGCAGGACAATGATCTAAAGCATACCGCTGGAATAGTACATTTATGTATTTTCTGCAGCACACCTGACACTCTAAAAACTCCTCTCCAGTCACCTGACCTCAACCCCATAGAACATTTATGGGATTTCCTCGACAAGTCATTAGGACATTACATTACTTCAAAAAGTCAGCTGAAATCTATTATAAAGGACGAATAGGATAAAATCAGTGCAGAGACAACCAGAAAGTTAGTATATTCAATGGGAAGTCGTTTAAGGGAGGTAATTAAGCGAAGTGGAAAGTCAATCAAATACTAAGTATTGTTAACATTCAAATAATTGTTAACTTCTTTAATGTATATTAGGATATGACGAATACTTTTGTTCAGGCGAAATTTGAATTCTAACCGGTTTATATATTTTTTACGTTATTAAATGTGGACTAAGTTTTGTTTTACATGGATTGTTTTTGTAATTATAGAGTTTCTTTTTCTGTAATAATTTAGTTGCTACTACTTTCTTTGGATCTTTTATAAACGTTTAATTCTAGCAGACAAATAATGGCGAATACTTTTGTCCGGCTGTGTACATGCATTGTCCAAACCCTATTAAGAGAGTAGTGTGTGTGTATCGAGTATCTCTACCTTGAACTATGTCAAAACTGTAAAAATTCAATAGATATCTCGGAATTTATGAAATTATAGTAGAACTCCAAAAGGTGAGCCCTGTGTGATTAATCTGCTGTATCAGCCAATAAAAAGAATTTGCACAAATGGATGATGGTGTAAAAAAGCATCCCACATAAGATAAAACTTTTCTGGTAAATACGTATTAACTGGAGGTCGCAGACACTGGTGGGATGCAACTTTGATGCTTTTATATAAGGTTTGTTAAATATTTAAACCAAAATAGCAAAATATTACATTTGGTATGTGCCTTAATGCTTTTATTTGACTCAATACATTCGCGGAAGTATATTCTATATCATTCATGTTTTCATATATAAAATTTCTTAATATCCGGAAACTTGTTAAAAACAGATGCATTTTCCGAATGAATGCTTAGGTGTCTTTTAGTCAACAATTTTCGAAAATAGCAATCGCTTTAGTTTAACCCAAAACTAGAAATCTACCAATGTATTAATTTCGTAATATGACTAAAGTAAGCGAAATATAATTTTACAACGCTGCTATTTCTCATACGTCTGGTTTCTACACGTGCCGGACAAAGAAAAAAGAACCGGAATAGCTGCTGACGATGCTATCGATTTTAGTCTGACGTCATTCGACACATTTTCTTATTCCGAGTATCTATGCCGAAGCTCACCCACCTTTGATTTGGCCATGAAGGCACACAAACTTCGCACATACCATGGTCGGCACGTGGCATACATGAGCGTCGCAATAAGCGCAAACGATTTCATCTTACTTTTCTCAGAATCACGTGGGTGGCGGACAAGTTGTTTAAAATCCTGCAAAAATATCTTCGATCTAAGGGCGTTTTGAGCATGACACAGCCGGGGTTAACACCACCCCTAATCATACTACCGCAGCACATTTAGTTAGTACTGATTCAACGTTTTTTCCCCGGTATTTCAGCCACAAAATGGCCGCTTCGGCAAAAAAAAAAAAAAAATGAATCAAAATGGCGGCAGTTCATAAGACGCCTCGTGCGTAACGAAAAAAGCAAAGAAAAATCAATCAGTACTTACATTTCGTAATTTCTTTCTGTTCTGCGATCAAATTCGAGTTCCTCGTCAAAAAGACTTCGATTGTTGAGTTGCGATGAGACAAATAAGTTTCGATTTCGCGACGAAAATTCCTTAATTCCTGGCTGAAGATCTGTCGATAAAAGTCCTCCAGAAATTGAGTAGATTTTTCGTATTTGGAACGAGTTAGTGCGGCTTAAGATGTGCGTTGAAGCTGCAGAGCTGAAAACACGAGAACTCGAGCTTAGAGTATTATTTAAAACTAATCTGAACATGATTTTAGAATTCCGTTGAAAACTTTTGAACGAATTGCGTATTCCAGTTTTATTTCTGAACTTTTATAAATTGAAAAGAACAATTTCGATATATATTTTTTTTAAATAGGAAAAAAAATATTAACACGCCACGCTTTGAGGAATTCTAAGACCACACTAAAGTAAAAGTTTGCAGGAAGTCTGGAAAATTCTTTACCTAACACGACCAAAGTGAAACACGGAATGAAATGTCTGACAGAAAAGCCGAAATGACTTGCTTAGATTTCGCGAGAGCGCGCGCCCGATTCTCCACAAAGCTTCACGCCTGATTTACAATGCAACGTAGACCTTACGCAGCGGATGCGGTGGCGCTGTCAGTTGAAGTTGAAATGTATGAAATCATTCGTAATGTAACACTGTTTCCGTAGCAATTCGAAAAATTTAAACTTTTCGCGGCAACGTAACCTAAAATTCCTTTATTACTAGTTCGAATCTTACAAGTTACTGTTCAGAATTACGAAGAAACGAATTACTACAGTTTATTCTAATTAATTTATGCATAGAGGTGTTTCTTAATGTTAAATACAAGCACATGCACCCCTTCGCACGCGTATTTTGTACGAAAAGTAAGGAGATTTTATAATAACAATAAGGTGGTTATTGCTGAATAAACCCAAAAATAAATAAACAAAAATAATTCATTATTTCAGAAATATTTTCTTTTTTATCGGGATTAGAAGTTGAAACCCGCCGTTTCCCAATGGATGGCGCCAGCAGTAAATGCTGATCAACAATGGCGAATCAAGAACGTCACATGGTAAACTCAGAAATCTGTCAACCATCAAATATGCGTCATTTGCGGGAAATTTGTTGTGTATATTTGGGGCCAACGGATTATTTCGATAGCAGACATCGAAATAATCGAAAAGAGAGGAAGGAAAAATCAAGGTTCGGGAAACAATCTGGTCCGAGATCCAGAACATCCATCTCGGTGGCAGTATCGGGCTGGAGCGACGTGCTAGAGGCTGCCTGGCTAGAGTCTGGCAGAGACGCCACAGTCGACTCTTATGACTTTCGAAATCGAATTCGCGTAAGCTTTCGAAAATTGTAATTTGGTAGTATATGTGAGAATGTATGTAACCAGCTGGTAATAGTTAGCCATGGATGCACTGGCGGAGCTTTCGTCGATCTGTGACAATTGGCGCGCTTTTTACGGTTTAGGTTTAAATTATTATTTTAATACAGTGAGTTTTCTTTGAAAAAATGTGTTAAAAATGTCGTGTAGTGCACTGAGATGTACAAGTAGTAGAAAGAAAGGGAATAGGGTCTTTAAATTTCCGCAGAAAGCTACTTTACGTGAGAAATGGGTAAGTCTATTAAACAGACCAAATTGGAGGCCGACCAAAAATTCATGCATTTGCACTCGCCATTTCAATGTGAGTCAAATAACGATAAACAAAAACGGTCGTTTAAAATTAGTAAAGGGAGCTATTCCTACAATATTCTTCACGGACGCTGGGGATAGTGACGACGAAACTATCGTATGCGTATACAGATGACTGACGTTTGAAAGATGACATTTCTCAACTTCGAAAGTCATAAGAAACTGTTTCGAAAATGTTCGACTTGTATATGTATGCGTGGCACTTTCAGACATTTTCTTTTGCAAACTTTGTAAATATTTCACAAAATTGTTCCTTCAAAATTTTTGTTCATGACTTTTTATTCAATGAACTGCGCACAATTCTTGATGTTAATAACGTACCGAAAAAAAATCGACACTTTTTTAAATTTCGCTCCAAAAACTGGGCTTCAGCTCTGCCAAACTATGGAAAAGAGCCTCTAGTGTCCCATGGAGTAACTATAGTAATAGTTAGACATGGATGCACTGGCGGCGCTTTCGTCGAACTGTCACAATTGGTGCGCTTTTTACGGTTTAGGTTCAAATTTTTATTTTAATACGGTGAGTTTTCTTTGAAAAAACTTGCAAAGCTCAACGTAAATGAGCTATAAAAATAATTAAGACTTGAGTATCATCGCCCAGAAGTTAGCAGAAAGTTATGCCCAGGCATTAATTGAGAGGGCCAGTTATTAACTAAAAATCACTAAACGAATCGCTGACGAAAAAAAAGTATTATTAAAACAAATCCCGAAACCCAAGGAGAGGAGGACAGCAGCAAGGAAGATTTAATTAAAACGAACCTCAAAACTCAAGGAGAGGACAGCCGTAAACAAGGAGTATTATTAAGGAAATTAGCTAAATTAAATACAGGAGGACATAAAAAATGGAGGTCAAGTCGAGTTTTATTCGACGGTTAACAGACCGCCCTCGGTATTAACCGGTTGTGCGCTCGGCTTCCTGCCGGAGTCCGGAAACGGTTTCCCCCTTCTGAAATTACCTGACTTCACGTTTTGACGGATCGCCTTCGGCATCAGCCGGTTATGCACTCCGCTGGAAGCCGGAGTCCCGAAATAATCCCACGTACGATCACAGTAACAATCGAAAGATTGCATTCTAATAGCATCAAAGTTATTGTCATTACTTTTAACTTTTTGTCATTACATGTCATTGAGCTAACTATCCCCCTGTGGGATGGGGGCTGTAGAATTCACCCACAGCAAGTCCTGCTTGCCCTAAAAATGGCAAATGGACACTCACTGGATCATGGGCTTATCACCCGTGATCTTAAGACCTAAATGATACGAGAAACGGATACAGCGCCTCGGATACGGACTGATTCTACGGTAACGACTTTTGGCATTAACAAGTCCTGGCAACAGCTTAAAGCCGATGCTCAGGATCGCGCCTTTAGGAAGAGAGTTGTTTCTGTCCTATGCCCCTATAGGGGGTCTTAACAGGAATTTGATTTGATTGATTAGTACTAGGAATCTGGGCAGAGTTAGGGAGACAACAAAATGCCCGTAAATGGTAAAATGGAGAAGCAGAGGCGAATTATTTTAAATGAAATATAGACAAAAGTAAATTATAATTAAATCTCTTTAGTTTAAACAGAAAATGGAACTTTATTCGCCTTAGCTCGCTAGTCACGAAAATAATTAAAAGGTTTGAGAGAGACCGGGTGTAGTTGAATTACATTTCTTTTTTTACTTCTCTGGTTTGAGCATGTCGTTGTCTGCAACCATTTTCTGGAAATAAAATCGAATCAAAGTCGCAAGTATGAAATCCTTACATTAATCCCATTGATATCCTCGGTCCAGTCTTCTTTCGCAATATTCTGAACCGCCTGAATCAAAATGCTTACATTCAGCCTCCTTGGCTAGAACCACTTCCGGTACGACCGTCATATCAATCAAATCTCCACCCCATTCATTGTCGGAACATTAGACTCTCGGCTTTCGAAGAGAAACGCGGTCCTTCGATCATCACAACCGCTCCTTTCGGATGCACATCGTAGCCAAGCTCTTTGGTGTCAGTGTCGATTAAAATTTTACTGGTCTTCCTTCGGGCAGTAGGCCGGATGCATGGGCAAATGCCCGTCGGAGAACTTTCGGCACTATTGTAGAACGTCAACGGGCGTTTTGTAGTACGATCGATAAAACCATCCGGAATAATCCTTGCAAACTCTACAATGGGTTTAATGATCCTACTTAAGCATCGATTCAACCAGCAACGTAATCCTCCCTCCAAATCAAGTTACGATGAAAAACTGAAAGCGGGAAGGACATTTCTACATACTTGCTGCCGTCGAGACGATTACATGAGTGAAACCGATAGTCTTCACCGCCCAAATATTCGTCCGATTATAGTTCACGTTGCTGGGCATCACCGAGTGATTCCTTCCGTGCCGAGCCAGTAATGCACATTTCACACCTTGAATGTCGCCTTCTATAATAACGCCCGAAGGATTCCCAAAAAATCCAGCTCAGTCATCTGACGTTTGAAAGATGACATTTCTCAACTTCGAAAGTCATAAGAAACTGTTTCGAAAATGTCCGACTTGTATATGTATGCGTGGCACTTTCAGAGATTTTCTTTTGCAAACTTTGTAAATATTTCACAAAATTGTTTCTTCAAAATTTTTGCTTATGACTTTTTAGTCAAGTTTTATGAACTGCGCACAATTCTTGATGTTAATAACGTACCAAAAAAAATCGACACTTTTTTTAAATTTCGCTCCAAAAACAGGGCTTCAAACTATGGAAAAGCGCCTCTAGTGTCCCATGGAGTAACTATAGTGCTAGCGTGTTGCCAGGTCTAGCTACGGGAGTCATGGAGGGGGGGTTCGTTGCTCCGATACTGACCATAAAAACCATGGCCTATAACAACAAATCGAGCTTTAAAGCTCGTCACGTCGACTTACCCCAGATTAGGTACTTCAACAGAAATTTGGACTTGCTCTGATCGCGGATGTTGGCCCGATCAAATGCCTCGACGATGGCGATGGCTGTTATGTCGCCTTACCCTGCCCACCCTGCTGGAAGTTGGGGAGGTTAGATAGGCTCTTTAAATGGAAAAGTTAACAATTCATTTTCATTTACACTGCATTTTACTTTAAATATGGAGAATATAATCCTAATTATTTTTTATCTTTGTTTTTTTTTTTTTTTTTAAATTTACACTTATTAAAAAAAAAAAATCTTTTTAAAATAAAATTCATTGTCAATGTTATATCCAGCCGGTTTGTTACAAATCAAAATACGTAAACTTTGATTAAACAAAATTTTCATTCAGAATTATTGAAAAATAAAGAATTAATTGTAGATATAGCTTCATAACTTGCTATGCTATAATTATTCTTTTGTTAGATTTTCTTTTCCAACTTCTTGAAATAATATATATACACTGGTGGTCAAAATAATAAATACACCCCTAAGTTTCTTGTAAAACATCAATTTTTTCAGCTGGCAATGCTTTTCAAGTGACATAATCAACTGCAATGAACCATTAGATTGGGAAGCCATTGTCTTAAGTAACAATCCTGTTCATATGTTTTATGCGGACATGTCAATTTGAATTTGATAGTCAAAGGTCCACTTTCACATTCTTCTGCAATGGCACTACAGCCCAAATCGGACCCTGGCCTCCTGACATTCAGGTTCCTAAACATTTTTTATTACTTATTGTGAAAGGGGTGTTAGCCCTTCGCACAACCCTCTATCTACGAATTTTTTATTTTTCGTTGATTCAGGTGACTAAGGTATATCCAAACAGGCAATGCGCTAGAATTATATATTACGCCGATCGGAATTTGAACTCACGACCTTCGCATTACAAGACCAACACGCTACCTACTAGGCTACACTCTAGCTACTTTCACATTGGACAAAATAATAAATACAGTGTTTTTAAATAAGTACTTTCGGGCTACTGTTTAATTTTTTTTTCCAAATTTATTTTCTTTCGAGTAAGTTACGTGAAAACTTTTCTAACAAGTTTAAGTTATCTGATTTTGTAATAATTCTTTAGTTCAAACATGGGCCGAAATAAACACTGTTCCGCAGAAAAGAATTTAATGAAATTGTGCAATTTGTATGGGAGGTGGTAGATGAAAAGGGGGGTTTTGGGTGATATTTCGAGAAACAACTATAACCATCATGCAATTGATATATTTTAAATTTCAGGTCTGTATCATTCACGCTTTTCAAGAAAATCGAATTTTTGTAAAGTCGTGGAATTATGTCACGTTGTATGGGAGGGGGTAGAAGGAGTGAAGCTACTCGGTTAATTTTTTTCCCGATATTAATAATGATGCTAATTTAGGAAAGAGTACAAAATTTGAGCTATTTCATGAAAAAGTGCAGTTTTTATGGGAGGTGGTGGAAGGAGTGGGGGGTTTTAAGTGACATTTTGAGAAGTAACTATAATTAATTTGCAATTGATATATTTTAAATTTCAGATCAGTAACATTTACAGTTTTCAAGAAAATCGAATTTAAGTAACGTCGTGGAATTGTGTCACATTGTATGGGAGGGGGTAGAAGGAGTGAAGTTAATTGGTTAATTTTTTCCCGATATTAATAATAATGCAAATTAAGGATTAAGTACAACATTTAAGCTCGATGAAAGTTACATGTACTAAGAAAATTGGTGTATAGCATTTCATGAAAAAGTGCAGTTTGTATGGGAGGTGGTGGAAGGAGTATGGGGATTCAAATCATTTGTATACCATAGATCACATTTCTGATAAAAATAGAATGTTCTAAATTTGAAATGATTTGCTCTAATGGTTTTGAAGAAAATTGATTATTATATATTTTTTAAAATGAGTCATTTTGTATGGAGGGGGTGGAAGGCGTGGGGGTATTGAAATGAGACCACACGCAGATTACATCTCGCTGCACATCTAATAAACTGTGAAAGTTTCATTACAATCCGTTTAGCCGTTTTTGCGTGAAAACCGGAAAGACCGACAGACAGAGAAAATTTTCAAAAACGCGTGTTTCTGCTTAGTTATTGCTAAAATAAAGCAAAAGAACTTATTTATAGCCATTTATAAACAAATAACAGACAGACACTACAATTATATTTATATGTATAGATATTAACGTTAACTTTTGAAGTTAAATTAACTTTAGGTTTTTACTTGATGATCAACGTTAACATTTAGTTGCAAAGTAAACGTAAAAACATAAAAGAATTATGATTGGGCGTAAAGCCCAATCATATGATACTCTAGATGAAATGAGAAAGAGTTCAATGTACCGGAAAATATGTCACCTCCAATTCTTTTAAATAATTAATAGTGCCTTTTGTATGGGAGGTGGTAGAAGGAGAGGAGGAAGGTTTGTAATTTTTGGATATGACACCTAATGTGGTATGCAAAATATTTCGTGCTGAATTTAAGGTTTGCAGCTTTCATTATTTTCAATTGGACATAGTTTTCCTGAAATTGAGGCATTTGTATGAGAGGTGGCAGGGGAAGTGGAGCGTCTAAGATGATTTTGAAACTGCTTATCATATCATCCTTATCACCACGCTTTGGTTCAATTTCAAATTTGATAGTTCTAATATATTCGAAGGAGAAATGCTTTTCTTGAATTTAAAATACAGATATTTGTATGGGAGGGGGTAGAAGGAGTGAGGAGGAGCTGATAATTTTTTTTAGAATTTATTGCAATTATTAAAAAACAAACTCTGGCAAAATTTTAAGTTTATACTTTTTCTAGTTTTAATGGAAATCGATATAATGCACTTAACAAAAATTATACATTTGTATGGGAGGGAGTAGAAGGAGTGTACGGATCAAAACACATTTTTTCCCGCTATTGATATTTCTATTTTTATACTTTATGCAAAATATCAAGTTGATAGCTTTAACAGTTTCGAAGAAAAATAATTTAATTTAAATTTCAAAATTTCGTGAAATTTGTATGGGAGGGGGTAGAAGGAGTAAGGTGAAGTACATAATTTTTTTCAATTCTGATTGAAATTATAATAAAATTAATTCTGGCAAAAATTCGTTTTTATAACTTTGCTAGTTTCAATGAAAATCGAAAAATTGCATTTTTCAAAATTATGCATTTGTATGGGAGGGGGTAGAAGGAGTGACAGGATCAGATCAATATTGTGTCATATTAATGATATCTATATGATACTACTTTGACCTAAATTTAAAATTGGTAGCTTAAATAGTTTCAAAGGAAAATCAATTTTTGGAAATTTCGGAATTTCGTGAAATTTGTATGGGAGGGAGTAGAAGGAGTGGGGGGATGTGGCCCGTTCACGAACTTAAAGTTTCTTTTTAGCTAAAAATTACACACAAAAAAATTCAGCACGATAGCTCAAAGCGTTCGAGAGTTATGCTGTAGACAGACGGACAGACGGACAGACAGACAGACGGACAGACGGACAGACGGACAGACGGACAGACGGACAGACGGACAGACAGCAACTCGGAATCGAAGTTTTTGAGCGACAACAAATATTTCTGTACCCTTGGCGGCTCTGTGCGAGCATTATTTCTTAGCGTTACAAACGGTAAGGCAAACACAATATACTCTCAGATTCCATCTAGAGTATAATTATCGTTTATTTTTAGCGAGAAAAACATTTTGCTATCGAATACAACAATTTGCAATTACGTGCATTTGTAGATTTTTGTTAACATCCTTGACAGAAATACAAAAGAAACAGTTTTTCGGAAAAAAATTGAGTTATATCCGATATCACATTGCTTTCTGCACTATAAGCTGGGCTCAACTGACGTAGCGGCCATCGTGTTTGACTGACTACAGTAGTGGGAATAAAGTCATGATGGATTTTATCTATATCATTTTTAAACGATCTAGTCATAAAACCGAGATTTACCGGAAACAAAAAAAAAACATATTTAAATCAAATGTCGCACTGAAACATTACGCGAGTGCATACTTTTCGTAATAGCTAAATTCTACAGTTTTTGTGTGAAAATTAATCGGGCAACTCTGCACAATATGAAGGATACACTTTGATCCGAGATATAACTTTGATTGCGCTTTTTTCAATTAAAAATCTATTGCACCGATATCAACGTATAACAATTAAAACACACCTAGCACTATTAATAAAATATCTTACACATACACTGCATTTAAAATAAACGCGGTTCTTACTAAGAAAAAAACCCCACCGATAGAATACGTGTATGACGCATTTTTTGTTGTTGTCGGGCCTTGTAGTCGGTCATTGTCACTTGGTATCGTTTTTGTTGGTTCGCGATTTTTTGTTTGTGGCAATTTTTACATTATTGTAACTTAAACGTGAAAGAAATCGTATAAATTATTGTTCAATAGTGTAGGGTGTAGCCTAGTAGGTAGTGTGTTGGTCGTGTAATGCGAAGGTCGTGGGTTCAAATCCCAGTCAGCGCAATATATAATTCCAGCACATTGCCTGCTTGGATAAGCCTTAGTCACCTCAATCTACGAGAATGAAAAAAATCGTAGAATGATGGTTGTGCGAAGGGCTAGCAACACTTCCACAATAAGTAAAAAAAAAATGTTAAGAAACCAGAATATTAGGAGGCCAAGGTCCGATTTGGGCTGTAGCGCCATTGTAGTAGTAGTAGTAGTTAAGGACAGAACTTTTTATTACTTACTTACTTACGATGGCGCTACAGCCCAAATCGGACTTTGGCCTCCTGAATACTTTGCCTCCATCCATCTCGGTTCAGTGACCGCGTCCTCCAGTTAGAAAATCTTAGCAGTGGTTTGCTGTCTGCGTCAATCCCTCCCAGCGCTTTCGTGGTTTTCCGACCGGTCTTTGTCCGTTGACTTTCTCTTTTAGTGTGCGTTTGGGAATTATTCCGTCATCCATACGCTCCACTTGACTAGCCCATTGTAACTTCTTAAATTTTATGAGGGTTGATACTTTTGGATTGTCGAAGATGGCATACAATTCTCTATTGTATCGTATTCTCCAGATCGAGTCTTCCCTCACGGGTCCGAGGATTCTTCTGAGGACCTTTCTTTCAAAGGCGTTAAGGAGTTTTTCGGACGCCTGAGTTAATGTCCACGCTTCGTTGCCATAGCATAGAACAGGTCGTATAATCGTTTTATATAACTTAAGTTTTGTTTTCCTGTGCACGTTCTTGTTTTTGATTATTGGAAGTACCGAATAAAAAGTCTTGTTTGCGATCATTATCCTTCTTTTTATTTCGATGGGTTCACTTCCATCCTTCGATAGGTCCGTCCCTAGGTATATGAAGTTGTCTACGTTTTCTATGTTATAGTCTCCTACTGTAATATTTTGTCTGATTGGCGTCTTTTTCCTAGTTTGCGTCATAATTGTTGTTTTGTTTTCATTAATACATAGTCCAACTTCCCTTGCTACCGAGTCAAGGTTTACAAATACCTCCTTGGCACTCTCCAGAGATATGGCAAGGATATCTATATCGTCAGCATATGCTACGAGTTGTTTGGATTTGAAGCATAGTGTTCCCTTGGTGTCAACGGGAAGTTTCCGAACAACATATTCGAGGGTCAAATTGAACAACATTGGTGCGAGGCCGTCACCTTGCCTAAGACCATTGTCTGTTTTAAAACTGGAAGTCAAATCGTTTCCTACTCTGACTCGTGATAAAGACTCGGTCATTGTCATTCTTGTAAGCCGAACCAGTTTCGGTGGGATTCCAAACTCTAACATGATTTTATACAGCACGCACATATTTTGTCTGCATATTTTGTTTGCAAATCGTCTAAGATCATTATATTTGTCCCGTTTGGCTCGTGTCGGCCGTTCTGTTAATATTTTGTAAGCCTGGTTTTTTCGGTCTAAGGCATCTTGGCATTCTTTGTCGAACCAGTCATTTCTTTTGCGCCGGGGTTGTTGTCCTATCACCTCCTCTGCGACAGATGTAACACCATCTTTGATATTTTGCCACATTTGTTCTATTGGCATGCTGGCGATGTTGTTCAGTATTGGTGCGAAGTGCCTCTCTAAGGCTGATACGTACTTCACAATTACTTTCTCATCCTTGAGTTTTCCTATGTCGAATTTAGGAACCGGTTGTGTTTTTGGGTGTTCTCGGTTTGCGATTCGACATCAGAACTTGGTCTTTACCAAATAGTGATCTGTGTCGCAATTAGCACCGTGACCCGTGCGCACGTCGAGAATGCAGGAGGCCGTCCTTTTCTCTATTAGAACGTGGTCTACTTGATTGAATGTTCGTCCGTTGGGTGATGCCCACGTTCTATTCTGAATGTCACGATGCGGGAAGCATGTCGAGCTTACAATAAAATTTTTGCTGCTGGCAAAATCAGTCAGTCTCTGGCCATTGTCGTTACTAATATCATGCAGACTGTGCCTACCAATTGTTCCTATGTACATTTCTTCTTTGCCCACTTTCGCGTTAAAGTCACCTAATACTATTTTAATATCGTTCGACGGAAGGGAGTCGAATGTTGATTCTAGGGTGCTGTAGAAATCGTCCTTAACTTCGTCGGCTTTGTCTTCCGTTGGGGCATGGACATTAATAAGTCAAACATTAAAGAATTTTGTCTTGATGCGGATTGCACACAATCGTTCATTGACGGGTTTGAAGTTGGTGACCTGGTGTTTTGAAAATTCTGTGCCATCTAATGTCAGTAATCTCGCTACCTAACAATTTAGTTTCCTGGAGTGCAATTATGTTTATATTGTATTTGGCTGCCTGTTCCAGAAGCGCTCTTAATGCTCCTGCTCTGTACAGGGATCGCACGTTCCAAGATCCGAAGGAAAAGTCCATTTTTCGTTTGCGTGGTCGTTGCCGTTGAATCAATCCAGTCCGAGGCGTTGCTTCAGGTTTCGAAACGGGTGTGGTTTTTCCGAGGATGAGTTGTTAACACATCGCCCAACCCCCAACTTGGAGGGCCATTTTATTATAGTGCTAGAATTTTTTTTTCCATTAGCTCTCGCGCCTATCAGTTCAGCAAGTCAAGTCCAGATGGACAAGACCAGTACCCGGTGGCTACCACGTGGAGGTATGATGAGCACAATTGATGTGTATATGATAGTTACAACACTGGGTGTCGCCTTATGACGCCGATCAGATGCCTACCCTATCTATACACACCCAGCCACCAACTTGATTCCTTAAAATTAAGGCGTGTTTTAAATTCCATAATTCAAGTGAGGCCGCAATTATATTTGCGTTAGTTTGCAAATGAGATAAATTAATTAGACGTTCGTAATGAAGAGTTTCTTGTTATTCCTGCTCTGTGCCATATGGTCAAACTTATCAGAAATGCTCTAGGAGAGTTGGGATATCGATATCAATACAATTTCTTGGAAGCTTCTAACACGTTTCGTAGAGCTGCAAGCTAAAGAATAATTGCATTTGGGGAATAAATTGCGAAAATTCCGTGTTTATTTTCATAAGCAAACATAACAGGGATACGATTGCGCATAAAGCGCAATCTTACGATACTCTAGATGTCATCACAAGAAATTTTGGATGGGTAGTGTTAGAAGGGGTGATAGCATTGAAATAATTTTTTCCCCATCATGCTAAAGTAGTTATAAAAATGTTTTATACAAAATGCTTACTCCAAAAATTGAATAGGAGCTGAGAAAATTAGTCTGTTAGATTTAGTGAAAATGTGCAGTTTATATGGGAGGTGGTAGAAAGAGTGGGGGAATTCTAGCGATTTTTTCAGAAATAACTAGGAATATTATAAAATTGACATCCCTTAAATTTCAGACTAGTGCCATTCATACTTTTTAAGAAAATCGATTTTTTGTAAAGTTGTGAAACTGTGTCATATTGTATGGGAGGGGGTAGAAGCAGTGAAGCTAATCAAATATTTTTTTTGATCTTAGTGATAATACTAATTAATTATTTATTACAAAATGTGAGCTCTATAAATGTTATATGTTCTGAGAAAATCGTCTTGGAGCATTTTATGAAAAAGTGTAGTTTGTATGGGAGGGGGTGGAAGGAGAAAGAGGACGCATATAATTTTTCTACTTTAGATTTAAATCATTATGAAAGTAATATATCCCAAAACTCAGACTAATAGCTTTTATACTTTTCGAGTAAATTAATTTATTGGTAAATTGCGAATTTGCGTCATTTTGTATGGGAGGGGGTGGAAGGAGTGAAGCTAATTGTCTAATTTTTTTTCTCCTTACTAACAATTTTAAATAAATATTTGGTGCACAATTTCAGCTCGCTAAATTTTATACGCACTGAGTAAATTGGCTTAGAGTAATTCATGGCAAGTACAGTTTGTATGGGAGGTGGTAGAAGGAGGGGAAGAACACAAATAATTTTTATACGGTAAATTGATACTATCATAAAAGTAATATATTCCAAATTTCAGGCCAATAGCTTTTATACTTTTTGAGCAAATCCTTTAATTGTAAAATTGCGCAATTGTGTCATTTTGTATGGGAGGGGGTAGAAGGGGTGGAGCGATTTGGCCTGTTCACGAACTTGACCTTACTTTTTTGTCAAAAACGAAGTGTAAAAAATTTGAACGATCTAGCTCAACGCGTTCTCAAGCTAGAGAGCGAACAGACGGACGGACAGACGGACAGACGGACATACGGACATCCGGTTTTGAGATTTTTGAGTGATAACATTAACTTCTGTATCATTCATTTTTTTCTCCAAGCCTTATTTCTTTGCGTTACAAACCTTAGAGCAAACTTATAATACTCTCAGATTTCATCTAGAGTATAAAAATGAAAATCCGTTTGGCTATTCAAATAATGAGCAAATCTGTTGCTGACGCCCTAGATTTTTTTCATATCGCCTTGCATTTTCCAGAATCTGCAAATAGCCAAGCTACTGCTAAGTTTTTTCGTTTTTACAATGATATTTTCGATTATTAATGCAAAGTGCTTACAACAGTCTTATCCGCTGTAAATTTAAAGAACGGGGAATAGGTAATTGTGTTCCTTTGCAGTCCATGAAAATCCTAAGTATTTCGAGTAGTTAGAACCCAGAATTCGAAATAAATTCTACAATCGATAATATTGCTATGATCGAAAATTTGCAAGAGCAGCAATTTCTGTTAGATCATGATTATATACTCAACTCGATAAGGCTTTCAGATTATACTGGACGTGTAGTTAGCTATATTGCTGGATTTGTTGTTTTTAAGTTGAATAAATCACACCATTATTATTGAAATGCATTATCGAGCGTTATTTTAACACCAGATATTTCTTCATTTCGAAAAGTACATATCTACGGCATTGTAAATGTTTGTCGTTCAATAAGGTCGTCCTCCACTGTCCCATCTTCATGGAAGCTTGCAAGTGTTCAGCCAGTTCCAAAAAAGGAAAACGCACCAATCCCGCTAATTATCGCCCAATAGCAATAACCTCAATTCTGTCCAAGGTCATGGAAACAATCATCAACAATAGAGTAATATAATATCTCAACATCAATGATATTATTGACGACAAACAGTGTGGATTCCGCAAAAAACGCTCCACAGGAGACTTTTTAACCACTCTCACTGAACGTTGGAACAAGAGCATTCACCAGTTTGGTGAATCTTGTATTATAGCTCTTGATATTTCCAAGGCTTTTGACAGAGTATGGCACATTGCCCTTTTAATCAAACTTAAAGCTATTGGTTTGGGCGACTCTTTTATTTCTTGGATTGAAAGTTTTTTAGCCAATCGTTCAATGCGTGTGGTATTGGATGGTGTGGTTTCCTCTTCTTATAAAATTAACGCTGGTGTCCCTCAGGGCTCGGTTCTTTCTCCCACCCTTTTTCTGATATTTATTAATGACTTGCTATCTTCAACTTTCAATCCTATACATAGCTTCGCCGATGACAGCACTTTAGACTTCTCCTATCACTTCAACAGTGCGTCCTTAGCCCGATGTACTAGCTTAGTAGAACAACGTAGGTACATGGTTCAGTCATTGAATGACGACTTGGCTAAAATTCTTAGTTGGGGCAATAAGAATCAAGTTGAGTTTAATGCTTTGAAATCCCAGTGCTGTCTTGTGTCTCACAAACGTGAGTCTAACCTTGACCCAATCACCTTCGAAGGCCAGCCATTAACCTCTTCTTCAAGTGTTAAGATGTTAGGTATCCAAATCACAGATAACTTATCTTAGAACGATCATATATTTAACATCGCCAAGGAAGTATCTAAATGTTTGGGCTACCTAAAACGATGTAAAAACTCCTTCACCCCTTCTGGGTTACTAACAATTTATAAAGCCTATATTAGACCACGTCTTGAATTTAATTCCCACCTATGGGCGGGAGCTGCAAAAACTTCTCTCTCTTATCTGGATAGTATCCAGTCTCGGACTATTAAAATTATAGGAGATTCTGACATAACTTCTTCGCTCGATTCACTCGAGCATAGACGAACTGTAAGCTCCCTAACCCTTTTGTATCGCTACTACAATGGAGATTGTTCGGACGAAATCTCTAACCTCTTGCCCTCACGTATGCCCTTACCCCGTAATACTAGAGCTGCTTCGCGCGCTCATAAGTATTCTCTCAACCCCACCTTCGGACGCACTGTCAAAATTCGTGATTCGTTTTTAAACCGGACTGTTCGAATATGGAACTCGCTGCCCATCTCGGTGTTCCCGCATGACTACAACATTCAGCAATTTAAAGGAAATATTCATAGCCACTTCCGCCTCTATCCCCTTAATTCCCAAAAACCAATATCTTTCCCCCCTCACCGGAGGTGTGCTTCAGTACAAAAGGGCAACCCCGTGTACAATAAATAAGAATAATTGATTACTATTAAGTTTTAGTAATATTTTTAATATTACTTTATTATTCGAACAATGAAGTACTATACTATGATCGACACAGAAAAAAAAAATTGCTACCCTGAAATTTTCTTTTTTCACGTTTCATGACTAAATTAGCATAAAAATGCAAAAATCCGCCTGTCTTTTTTTTTTAGTTACTTTTATTAATAATCGAAATATAGGTATCATATTTATTAAATAAAAATTTCTCAAAACTAATTTCGTTTCATTTCAATATTTTTAGGAATTTTTTTTAACAAATCACATGTGTATTAAATTTAATAAATTTGTATTTAATTACGTATTTATAAACCAGTTTCGTATGATTTTCCTTCTTTTTAATACAAATTTTTATTTTTTACGTCGCCGCGATGCACGAAATTCCGATTCAAGCCGCTCGGCGAGGAGACAATCATCGAGCGGTTACGGTTCATCTGTGCAGAGTAGAGTCACTGTATAACTGAGCAACGGATATTTATCAAAATGCAATTGGAATTCGATTATGTGCCCTGAAAAATTAATATCATTGTGCTATTCCATTAGAAACAGTCAAAAATTCAATTTTATTTTGCAATTTTCTGCACCCACACATCTTTACCAAACAGCTGTTTGGTCTAGTTTATGATTCTGTTTGTTGACACATGGCGGAAAAACATCCCAACAGGGATTTTTGCAATCCATTCCCTTTTACTGAAAATCATTCAAATTGAGAAATCATTCAAATCGACCTAAGAAATTTGCAATGCATTCTAAAGAAATGTGAAGGCATTTCATAAAGTAGCAGTTTATTTAGGGAATTTGATACGCATTGCAAGGTAATGTGTGGAGATTGCATAAAATAAATGATCATCGTCAAAACGTGCCGCGCACAAATCGAAAGATTATTAATAGAAAACATTAATGTCATATTCCGTTTGCTTTCTAATATTCCCGTAAATTTTTACAAGTTGTTCGTTGCAAGAAAAAAATCTTAAGTTACACCGTACTTTTCCAGCAACAAAATTAGTTACATTATAGCAACAGAATTTAAAATGCTGAATTCATATCAAAAGCAGGATCCAATTTCATCACATTTTTCAATATTAATTCAAAATGAATCGCTCCCTCAATATTAGAATACCTTCTCAAAGATGAATTTGCTTTCTATTCTTTTGCAACCATTCCATCGTAGATTCTATTGCGACCATTATATTGTCGATTTTTTTCCAATCATTACATTATTCATTCGTTTCCCTAGATTCCAATGTCGATTCTTTGTAATGCAGAAAGTAGAAAAAACGAATGCTTGCCTATGACATTGCAATGTTAAAATAATCTATGTTTTACGACAGGAAGTAGCTGTAATAGCTTCATGGTAAGAATCATCGGCGCGGTAATGATTCCACTCCCTACTGGGGTATGTCAGAATGACTACACAGTCTACACCTATTTTCACCAACACTTTGATCTTCGAACATGCTGTTTTTTGTACTAATTTTTTTATAACATGCTGTTTTTGTACTAAAATAGCTATCTGCCGGACTCCTTTACCGAGTAGCTCAGTTATACAGTGACTCTAGTGCAGAGGAGAAGGTGAATATTGGCAACGACGATCTGTCGAGATTTCGGGTGGATTTGTGGCGCGCCATTACCACTCTGCAATCGTGTGACCGCTTAAAAAGTGACTGTGCACAGATTCTCGAAGAAGACCTGCTCGAGATTTCGGGAATCATTTCGCAGAAATATTTGGACGAATTTATGGCCGTCTGCCGCTTAGGGAACTACAGTAAGCTCGAGGAATTCGTGCTGGACCTTTCGTTCGAAGCGTATAGTACGGGCAAATGCTATAACAGTTCAATGATTTCGTCCTGCACAGCGCCGATCTTGGCAATGATCAGAAGAGCGCCATATGCGATAAATTAGAGGTAAGTAGCAGCTTTCTGCTCTAAGTCTCATTTATTCTTGTGGCTTAAGTTCTTCTTTTTTTGCAGGAGTGCATGTTCCGATTGCAAGAAGGCGGTTCAGAGTACTTGCAAATCATGGAACTTGGCTGCGTGGCGATAATGGCACTGAAAAAATAAGAGTTCAGTGTTTTTTTGTTTTGTAAAATTTATTTATAAGAAAATGGCAGACTAAAAGTAAAAAATAAAATGAAATCATCCGACAATTTCAAAATCGTTTTCCTCCCGTTCCCGTTTCAGAGTTCCGCCACCGGTCAGTGCCCCATCATCGTCGATTTCCATTTTTACGTCGCTACCGCCCGGAACTTGTTTTGGTTTCGCGGTCACCGTTTTCGTTGTCGAGTTGAACTTAAAGACGGGCTTCGGAATTGTGACCAACGGCGGCTTCGGCGTCGACATTTGATGTCGTTTCACTGTCGGATTCGACTGTGATTTGATTTGGGTCTTAATTGTCGAGCGGGACTCGATTGCCGATTTGATCATTTTCTTCGGTTGTGATGCCGCACGAAGTTTGTAGTTGCAGGTGGAGAGACAGTAACGATCGGGTGGCAGCCGTAAACCACAGTGCGGTTTGATTAGAGGTAGTGGCATAGAGTTACGAACTTCAGCGAGTTTAGCCAAGACCTGAAAATGAAGAAAAGTTGAATGGCTCGCGGTCAGTCGATGCGTGGAGGAGAGACTTTCGTGCCGTGGTGGCGGGTTCGTGAAAGCCTTGTCCAGGACGACCTCCGAAGCGAGCTTGACATCATCCAGATCGATGACTTTATTTTTCTTCTTAAACCTTGCAAGTGGCCGGCAACATTTCCTCCATTTCCTGCACTTCCTTCACTAGGCGATCGCAAATCGAAAAACATAAAAGCCAATTTTTCTCCGACCGAAATTGGCAAACACCCGAGAAATTTACACGAGAATGTCAACTGAGAATTGTCAGTTTGACATTTCGCATTTTTAGTAAGGTTCTTAGTACACTTCCCTTGCATATGTCTGTGTGCGCAAAATGTCGAGCTTAAACTCATTTTTTACCCAGAATTAGTTTTTTTTTCGAAAATAAATTTTATTTTCGTGAAAAGTGAATCTTTCTTAACGTTTCTACATCAAAATATAAAAAATGGCTAAAAAATTTTAATTTCGCGCGCAATTGGTGTACATGCATTGTCCAAACTCTATTAAGACAGAAGTGTTAGTGTGTATCGAGTATCTCTATTATAGACAGGCCTACTCCGGTATCTCTTTGGTTAACACCGTTACAAATTTAGCTTCTTGTCAACGTTAATGGAGAGCTCAACATGGGAAAATTCTCATATGACGAACATTTCTAAAATGCACTAAAATGCATTAATTATGTAGTTAAACCGATAGATGAAGTGGTTTTAGAGCGCGCTCGGCATTATTTTTAACGATTTTCCCCTTGAAAAATGAGGCGAATTGCGTCTTAAAATCTCATTTCTCAGCTCCTAAAATGGCCATTTTATCATTTTTCTTGGCGGAATTTTCATTAGAAACACATTAACTTGAACTAAAAGCAAATAAATGTTAGAAAAAATACATCTATTTTATCAGTCCGAACCTTCCGGAAGGCAAACAAAATAAAATTAGTTATCGCATTTAAATAAACCCGGACGAATTGACGTTTCCGCGTATTCCGAGTTGCATAGAATTACGTTTTTGAAATGAGGGCTTATTATCATCCAAACTCTCCTTTTCCTATCCAAGATTTTCCCTTGGCGGGAAATTACGTAATTTCAATTGAATTTTGTGTAGTACATTACTAAATATTCGAACTGTCACTCGAATTTTTTGCCTTCCGGAAGGATCTGACTGATACACTAGTTGTATTTTTGTAATATTTATTTTCTTTTAGTTCAAGTTATTGTGTTTTTAATGAAAATCACGCCAAGAGAAAAGATGAAATGGCCGTTTTAGAAGTTCAAAAATTATATTTAAAACTCAATTTTCCAGGTGACTGGTTCCTGTATACGCTATTAGAACAACTTAATTTTTGTTGCTTCACTTTTTAGTAGGTTCTGATCCAGGATGAAGTGCCGGCAAAATTTCTGACACGTTCGTTAATCAAAACATTGATATCGATTTTTTAAATTGAACTTTGTCCTGACGTTTGTCAATAGGTTGATTCTTCGATTTCGTGTCTTATTGAGCCCTGCTAAGGTAAATCCATCAACAGATATGGCAGCATTTAGTCCTTTAGTGTATTGGGCGCAGACGGAAAACCAAATTACGCTGAAAATCGACCTGAAAGATGTTAAGGTTCCCTAGAAACAAACTTGACAATCTGAAGAATTTCCATTTAAAACGTCCACTTATTTTTTTAGTCACCTACTGTGGATATGTTGGAAAGATCTTTTCGGTTTGCCGCTTTTGGCTTAGGCGCTGGAGGAAACAACAATTACAATTTTTTACTGGACTTGTACGCTCAAATCGACGATTCGGTAAGGATTTTAGGATATAACCCGTTTCGATTGGTTAATTCTCTATTCACTGCAGCTGTCCGCTTGTAAAGTATCTGATTCCAAGGTGGATGTAACGCTGAAAAAAACCGAAGCAGGGTGGTGGCCAAGACTTACGGCACAACCACAGAAACCTCATTGGTTGAAGGTAGGTTAAATTATTTTTTTGATATGGCACTACAGCACGAATTGGGGTCTATTGGTCTGCAGGTTCCTTAACATTTTGAATTATAGCTGTGGAACGATTAGGAATTCGCAAAATTCTTCCAAATTTTCATTTGTGCTCTAATTTAGGTGGCTAAAATTAGGCGTCGACCGTGATTTGAACTCACCATTTCCATCCACTAGGCTTGATTCCAAGCTAGTTTTTTGGCCCATCTTTCCTGTACCTGTTAAAAATTCTGGAATGATGAGGTGAGATTACCGTTTGATAGGCATTTTATGTATTTGGTAGGTGGAATTACGAGATATTTCAACACTCTTGCGAGTTGAGTAACAATGCTTTAAACGTTTTAAACAAAAAACTAGACACCATCTTTCGAACATTATTGTTGTCACTGTCCGCAAATCTCCAACAGTCGTCTTCTTTGTTTAGGCTCTAGATTCTTCTCAGAACTAGACGACCTCAGAGGCGTCCAACATTCGAGCCTGTTAAGGTTTGCAAACCGAACCAAGTGGTTAGAGCAAGAGGAGTGACTTCCAACTTATAACAATAGGGGGAGTACAATGGGCCCAACTAGATGGCCTCAGTGCTTGTGGTTCCGTGCAACCACCCTCCTACAACCTAAACCTAAACACCATCTTCCAATTACGAATCACGAGTGTAGTTACCTATGGAACAATAGTTTCACTTTATAATAGTTTCGTACAAATACTACGTTTGAAACAAAATTTGAATAATTGATGACCTCTCTTTTGGTATACCACCTTGATCAAAAAGTTCCCGGAATTTATTGAGAAAATTAAAATACGACTTTATTCATCTAAATCTATATTGTCCCCTTCAAAGTAATCCCCATCAACTGCACCACACTTATGCCAGCGCCTGATCTAATCCTCGAAACATTTTTTATATTCGGTTTTCGGTATGACCATCAGTGTTCCCTGCGATTTTTCCATTACTTCCTCTCGGCTGCTGAAACGCGTTCCCCGTAGTGGTTTTTTAGCTCGATTGAACAGAAAGAAGTCACAGGGAGCCAAATCAGGTGAATTCGGTGGCTGTTGGATGGCATTTTTTGCTTTTCTCGTCAAAAAATTGCGAATAATGATGGCATTGTGCGACGGTGCGTTTGGCACCAACTTTGCTGCTACACGACGGAAACCCAAATCATTAACCAAAATGTCTTGGACGGATCCATAGGCAATGTTCAAGTCCTCCACTATCTCTTTGATGGTTAATTTGCGGTTATTGACCAACATTTATTTTACTTCATGAATGTTTTTGTCGGTTTTCGATGTCGATGGTCTGCCACTGCGTTCATCATCTTCGATTGACTCACGACCACTTTTGAACCGCTCGTGCCACTGGTAAACGACCGTTTTCTTTAGAGAATCGTTGCCGAAACACTTTTCCAACATTTCCAACGTTCGCGCACCATTATATCCTTTTTTTACGCAAAATTTAATACAAGTTCGTTGTTGAAAATTTAAATCCATTTCTAAAATTGTAAAAAATCGCCAACACACACAGAGATAGATGTACTCTTGGCTACGTAACTCTTGCAAATGTCAAGGTATGATGCTAAGATTTAGAGGGCATGTGAATAACAGATGTACCAACTTAACAAAAAAAGAAACAGAACTCAAATCGGAACAACAAAAAAACGCCACACGGTGTTTATTCCGGGAACTTTTTGATTAAGCTGGTATACTTTGCCTTGTGCATATTTGCAAAAGGATACCACTTCGCGAATGGTTAAATTCGTTAATGTATCAAAAGTTTAATTCGCAATATGACATTCCAGTCGAATCTACAAATCGTTGTAGTAGAATAATCCTTATCGCAAGTGTCTTTAGCCCGGACTACACGCAACGCAGCAGTTTCGAGTATAACGCCATTAACACACAGCCCAGGTAAATTATTCATTAGGCCTAAATGATCATTAGCCGACCATGTCCCATATACCATTTATACAGGGTGTTTGGTACACCGTGTGCCATCTTGTAAGGGGTTATTCCTAGATATATTTTGAGAAAAAAATTGTTCTACGGAGATGGTCAATTTTCAATATTCGCGGAGATACAGTGTGATCAAGAAAAGGGTTTCGGACCTGTACCCTCACTCACTCAAAACGCTATATCTTGAAAACTAATAATCACAATTCAAAGTGTTATAGCTTGTTTTTTAGGGAATCGAATAACCTTTCATTTGGTGTAATAGTCCGCATTGTAACTTTACCCAATCTTGAGGTGTTTGCTTCAGAACACAAATTTTTGATACTTTGACCTTCAAAATTCTGGGATCAATGTAGTTTTTCTCAAAAAAACGCATTATAAAAATGTCATTTTGATGTTGTTTTTTATGTGCCATATTATTGCCTACAAAAGATGTATACACTTGCATTGCATAAGTTTTATAGTTTAGCAAAAACTATCATTCCAATAATTTAGCACTTTTATCAAAAAAACAAGAATATGTTGATCAATACTCTCCGCTTGAACTAAAAGAACTTAAGATTGTTTTTTTTGGTTTATTTCAAATTTCCTTAATTACAATAAATGTTCAAAATGGCCACCTTCAGTTTGAATGCACGCTAAAGCTCGTTTTGCCAGTGTTCTCTTTGTGTTCATACTCCTCAACTGCTGCCTTAGTTCTGTTGCTGCCGCATCAATTCTGGTGTTTAGATTCTGCAACGTTACTACTTTTGTTGCGACATCCGTCCCCATGCAAAGAAATCCATAATAGTTAAATCAAGAGATCTTGCAGGTCAGTGTATCGGTCCATTTCTACCGATCCAGCGATTGCTATAATTGGAATTTAACCAATCTGTGATTTGTCGGCCGTAATGAGCTGGAGCACCATCGTGTTGGTAAAACATGGAAACCAATCGTTGCAGTGGCATATTATTCAATAACTCCTGTAGATCATTTGTCAAAAAATGCAAGTATGTAATTGGAACTATTTAGGGTAGGCGGAAGCCTAATAGTACCAATGAAATCGTCACCAATCACACCTGCCCATAAATTGACACTGAATCTGTGCTGAAATGATGCCTCTCTTGTATGTGGATTGTTCTCAGCCCAGGTGTGTAAGTTGTGTAAGTTTGTGATACCGTCCCTGGTGAATTGGGACTCATCCGTCCAAAGAATGTTGTTCATAAAATTTTCGTCACTTAGTTCTCGTTCAAGGAGCCAATTGCAAAACTCCATCCTTTTGGGCAAATCAATTGTTAACAGCTTCTGCACTGGTGTGTGGTGGTAGGGATGCAAACGCTCTGCCTTTAGGACACTCCAAACTTTCCACGTAGAGACGTTTAATTACAATGCCAAGCGTCGGATACTGATTGATGGATCATTTTGAACTGCATGTAGTATTCCTTCATCGGTTGGAACAGCGATTATTGGCGCAGGATTTGCATTTACTCTGCTTGTCCTAACGCTGCCTGTTTCCCGAATCCTTCTGTAAACGTCTTGGAATACTCTCCTGGAAGGTATCCGACGATTAGGAAATCTCTGATGATACAAAGATCGCGCCGCTCGTGTATTTGCCTGACACTCTCCATAAATGAAAATGATGTCTGCATATTCTTCATTCGAAATTATTTTCTAAATTTTAGTGACACCTTGTACTTTTAATAATGTAACTAAAGCTGATAAAAATATGAAGTAAGATTTGCTTTTATACGCTTTTCATTTTGTTAGGTACCCCATTAAAAAAGGCAAAGTGATGCACCTCATCATCATCATTGGCGCGACAGCCCAAATTGGGCTTTGGCCTCCTGAAGTCGTCGCCTCCAATCGTCTCGATCCAAAGACCCCGTCCTCCAGCTGCTAATTTTTAAGCTGGCTTTGTTATCTCCATCAACCGAGTCTTCCCATCGCTTGCGTGGCTTGCCTACTGGCCGGTTACCAATCGCTTTGCCTTTCAGAGCACGTTTGGGGATTCTTCTGTCTTCCATTTGCTCTACATGGCCAGCCCACTGCAGTTTACGTAGCTTGATGAACGTTGAAGCTTCTGGCTCGTCGTAGAGTTGATACAACTCATGGTTGTATCTTATTCGCCATTCCGTTCCTTCCTTCACAGGTCCCAAAATTCTTCGGAGGACCTTTCCTTCAAATGCTTTAAATGCTTTTTCGGAAATTCGCGTTAATGTCCACGTCTCGCTGCCATAACAGAGCACAGGTCGTATAATAGTTTTATATATCAACAGCTTATTGTTCCTGTGTACTTTCTTGGATTTCATTATTGGAAGTACCGTATTATTCGGTACTTAATCTTATTTGCTAATATTATCCGTCGTTTGATTTCGTCTGTTTCATTACCGTCTTTGTTAGATTAGCCCCAAGATATATGAAATTGTCCACATTCTCCAAATTATATTCCGCAATTGTTGTGTTTTGTCTGATAGGCGCTCTCCTTCTTGTTTGCGTCATTACTTTTGTTTTGTTTTCGTTAATGCGCAACCCGACTTCTTTTGCGGCGGAGTCAAGATTGACAAATACCTCCTTAGCACTAGGGAAGGATCTTGCTAGGATGTTAATGTCGTCAGCGTATTCTACTAATTGGGTGGACTTGAATAGTAGTATCCCGTTGGTGTCGACTGGGATTTTTCGGACGACATACTCTAGTGCCAAGTTGAAAAGCATGGGGGCTAGACCATCTACCTGCTTTAAACCACATTCCGTTCGAAAGCTGGTTGTGGAATCGGTTTGTATTCTCACTTGGGATTCAGTGTTCGTCATTGTGAGTCTTGTTAGTCGGACTAGTTTTGGAGGAATTTCAAAGTCAGGCATGATTTGGTACAGTACGCTCCTGTCGATACTGTCGTATGCCATCTACGAAGATTTGGTGCACGTCTGTGTTATATTCCCAGCTTTTTCAAGCACCTGTTTCACCGAGAATATCTGGTCTGTTGTAGATCTTCCGGTTCTGAATCCGCCTTGGTATTCGACAAATATTTGGTTAGTATAGGGCTTAAGACGACGTTCAACTATTTTTGGCAGTATTTTATAGGACGTACAGAACAATGATGTTCCTCTGTAATTCTCACAGCAGAGTTTGTCTCCTTTCTTGTAAATTGGATATATAATATATAATATATATAATTAAGGTTACTTTTTCGCCAATCGTCGGGTATGATATCCTCTGTCCAAATTTTGCATATCATGTTGTGCAGTATTTCAGCGACACAATTTCCACCATTTTTCAGAAGTTCAACTGGTATTTCGTCAATTCCCGGCGCTTTGTTTAGTTTTTGGTCACATAGGGCTTTGATTTCGGCAAGCGTGGGTAGTGTCGATGATGGTTCATCTTCGTCAGTTGAGGCTTCGATTGAAATGTTGTCTGTTGTGATCGGTGCTAATGGAATGGGATTCAAAAGATGTTCAAAGTATGAAGCCCATCTCCTTTTGATTTCTTCTGTGTCGCTGATGATATTGCCCTCTGCGTCTTTGCAGAGACTGGTTTTTGGCTTATATCCCTTTTTTAAGTCTTTTACTATTGCGTATGCGTCCCGCGTTTTATTTTTTCTCATGTCGTCGTCCATTTTTTGGATTTTGTCATTATGGTACTTCCTTTGTTTTCGTCTGCAAGTCTTTTTCGCATATCGCCTAAGCTCGTCATATCTTTCTTTTTTGGCTCGTGTTGGTCGTTCAGTAAAAATTTTGTAAGCTTCGTTCTTTCTATCTATTGCGTCGCGACATTCTTGGTCGAACCAATCATTATTTTTTCGCCGTGCTTGATATCCTAATACCTCTTCCGCGGAGGATTTGATGCCGTCTCGTATTTTCATCCACGCATTCTCCACTGGCATATTTTGGATATTTTCATATATTGGTGTCAGGTGTTTATTACATGCTAACATGTAAGCCTGCGTCACCGTTTCGTCGTTAAGCTTGTCGACATTGAATTTGCGAGCTCTACTCGTTTTCGAATATCCACGACAAGCTATTTTGCATCGATACTTAGCTCTGACTAGATAGTGATCAGAGTCACAATTCGCACCGCGGAGAGTTCGTACATCAAGTATTCTGGAAGCAGCCCTTTTCTCAATTAGAACGTGGTCTATTTGGTTGAAGGTGTGACCATCTGGTGAATATCGCGATGTGGGAAGCACGTAGCTTACTATGATATTTTTGCTGTTTGCGAAATCAATAAGACGTTGGCCATTGTCGTTGGTTATGTCATGGAGACTGTGCCCTCCTGATGTTCCTCGATGAGCCCCCTCCTTTCCGACTTTTGCATTAAAATCCCCTAAGACAATTTTTAGGTCATTCGAGGGCAGTGAGTCATAGGTTGTCTCTAGGGTGGCATAAAATTCGTCTTTAGTTATATCGTCCTTGTCTTCTGTTGGTGCGTGAACGTTGATCAACCAAGTGTTAAAAAATTTAGTCTTTATTCGGATTGCACACAATCTTTCACTTACTGGTCTTAAGCTCGTGACCTGCTGTTTAAATTTTTTGTCAACGATAAAAGCGACTCCAAACTCTCTGCTTCCCGACAATTTTCCACTTGGATAGATTGTGTGTGATCTCATGTCCATGATTTCGCTACCGAGCCATTTCGTTTCTTGGATGGCAGTTATGTTGATGTTGTGTTTTGCCACTTCTTCGAGAAACTCTTTCAGAGCTCCTGTCCTAAATAAGGATCGAACGTTCCAAGATCCAATAGAGAAGTCCATTTTTCGTTTGCGGGGTCGTTGCCGTTGAGTCCATCCTTTCCGAGGCTGTTCTTCAGGTTTCTGGACAGTGTTCTTTTTCCGGTGATGCGTTGTCAGCGCCTCGCCCAACCCCCGACCTGGAGGACTGGTCTTATGTATTTATTACACCCTAGTAGAAAAAGGGTGGGAGTTTTGAGCTAAATATGACATGCTGGAGTTCTCACAGCTATGCTGCAAGTCCAACTATGTCATACTTTTTGCCTACTCCCTGAGACGCACTGGTGTTACTGGCCATTCAGGTTAACTCCATGTTCCCTCCTCCTTTCTCAAATCGGGCTTGGGACCGTCTATAGCGGAGTCATAAAAGTATTACATTCCAAATTTCAGATCAATAACATTTATACTTTTCCAGTAAATCCGTTTATTGTCAAATTATGAAATTGTGTAATTTTGTATGGGAGGGGGTAGAAGGGGTGGAGCGATTTGACTCGTTCACGAACTTGAACTTACTTTTTTGTCAAAAACGAAGTGTACAAAATTTGAACTATCTAGCTCAACGCGTTCTCAAGCTAAATAGGACACGGACAGACGGATGGACAGACAGACAGACGGAGACGGACATCCGGTTTTGAGATTTTTGAGTGATTATATGAACTATGAAAAAGCACTCATCGCCTTCAACGTTCGAAAGGAAGTCGAGTATGCAGTAATCGATCTACTGTACTCTTTTGGATTATTTCAAATTAATCCATATAAAAATAGTCTTGGACGAATTTTGGACCTAGTCTTCGTAAATAATGAGTTTAAGTATAATACTTTCTTAGTAAATTTTCCGCTCTTGAATAACTCTATTCATCATACTGCTTTTGGTTTTTTAATAGAATTTTATAATTTTGAGCCAATATCTTGTAATAATTTAGACCATACGCGTTACGATTTCTCTAAAGCCGATTTGTTGCTCTTAATAACCATTTTTGTTCTGTTGACTGGAATTCTAAGTTTTCCAATTTAAGTTTGTCTTGTGCTTATTCAACTTTCATATCTATGTTATGTGATGCATTTAAATTATATGTCCCCTCGCGTATTGAAAAGTCGTGTCCTAAACTGCCGTGGTCCAACAGGAAATTGAGCAACCTAAAAAACGCAAAAAATAAAGCTTTTAAGCGTTTTAGAAAAACTGAGTCTTTGTACGACCGGAACAACTTCCTTCGTCTAAGGAAGGAGTTTGATTGGCTCAATCGCTTTCTTCACAGACAATATATCGACTCAGTTGAATCAAGGATTAAACGTAATAGTAAATCGTTTTGGGTCTTCTTCAACTCCAAACGTAATTCTTCATTACTGCCTAATTCAATGGAGTTTCGGGGAGATGTGTCGAACTCTGCTGTAGAGTCATGTGAACTGTTCGCATCGTTTTTTAAATCCGTTTACAACTCAGCATCAACGGTTGATTCTAATTTTCCAGGAAGGTTCGAAAATTTGGTTTCCATTGTTGATCTTGGCAGTTTAACTCTTACGGAAGATGATGTACTTGTTGCTTTATGTAATTTAGACATTCAAAAAGGATCGGGTTATGATCAAGTTCCTGCTATGTTCTTAAAAGGTTGCGCATCTTCGCTTTATGAGGCGCTAACTATTATTTTCAATAAGTCGCTTGAGTCTGGATCATTTTTGGATACGTGGAAACTGTCTTTCATAACTCCAATATTTAAATCTGGTCGCAGACATATGGTTGAAAATTATAGACCAATATCCAAACTATCCTCTATCCCTAAGTTATTTGAAAGCATAGTTAAGGATAAGATATTTTTCCACATTAAAGAAAGTATTTCAAACTGTCAGCATGGTTTTGTTAGCGGACGTTCTACGTCTACAAACCTAACAATTTTTACTAAATATTGTATAGATGCTATGGAACAAGGTTTTCAAGTTGACGTTTTTTATTCTGATTTTAAAAAGGCATTTGATCGGGTTCATCATAGTCTTTTGATTGAGAAATTGAAGGCACTAGGATTTCATTCTAATCTGTTGAACTGGTTTTCATCTTACTTGTCAAATAGAAGACAAGTGGTGCGAATAAATGGAAACTCTTCGTCGTGTTTTGATGTTAAATCTGGCGTTCCCCAAGGAAGCCATTTAGGGCCTTTACTTTTCGTTTTATTTGTAAACGACATTCCATCAATATTTAAATTTTCTAGCTCTCTTTTGTACGCTGACGATGTGAAACTCTTTTCTAAGATTTCAAGCTTGGATGATTCTCGTGAACTTCAGGCTGATATTGATGAGCTCTGTAATTGGTGTTATGTTAATTTATTAGAACTTAATTTTGATAAGTGCAAAATATTTTCTGCCTACAGAAAATCTTTTCCCATTCTATTTGATTACAGCTTGAAGAACAGATCTCTTCAGAGATCGTCGGAGGTAAAGGATCTTGGCGTATTGTTCGATTCAAATTTCAACTTTAATTCTCATATCGACTACATAATCTCCAAAGCCAATTCAAATTTGGGATTTGTAAGACGTAATGCCAAGGATTTCATTGACCCACACACTGTCAAAGCGCTTTTCGTTTCTCTTGTGAGACCTATTTTGGAATATTGCTGTGTGATCTGGGATCCTATATATCAGATTCATGTGTTGCGAATTGAGCGAATTCAACGTAATTTTTCTAGATATGCTCTTCGTAAGTTTAACTGGAGCGCTGACATTCCTACGTATGAAACCAGATGCCAATTAATTGGCTTGCAATCTTTGGCTCATCGAAGAAAATTATTATGCGTGATGTTCATAAAAGACGTTATCTCCTATCGCATTAAAAGCCCTGAATTGCTCAGTTATCTCCCCATTTTTGCTCCAGAAAGGCCACTGAGGCAAAGGACGATTTTTCATCCCATCGCGCACCGCACAAATTATGGACTTAATGAACCTATCTCTAGATGCATCTCTTACTTTAATATGTTATGCGACAGAATTGACTTTACCGATAGTCGACCGCAGTTTAAGGCTTATGTTATAGAAAATTTATAATTTTTCTTTGTATTTACTTTTATTTTTTATTATTGATTAACTTATTGTTTTCGTTTTTTTTTTTTTTTTTTTTTTATTTTAATTATTAACATGTACATATTTTTAATTATAATTCTTTAGTCTGTTGAGATTCCTCTATAGATGAATAAATAAATAAATAAACTTCTGTATCACTCATTTTTGTCTCCGAGCCTTATTTCTTGGCGTTACAAACTTTGTGGCAAACTTATAATACTCTCAGATTTCATCTAGAGTATAAAAATGCGTAATTAAAACATAAAAGTAATAAAAATACACACCTGTCAAAACATAAGTAACCAAAGCTTTCTACATCTCAAGCTGGGCAGAACTGACGTAGCGGCCATCTTGAATGACTCCAGCGGGTGTGACGTCATGGATTTTTCCATTCCAAAGGACCACCTGTATTATTTTTGACGAACTTGTCGTAAAAACACGTTTTACCGAAAACAACACAAAAGCATAATTAAATCAAATTAAGCACGGAAATATTACGCGAGTGCACACTTTTTCGTAATAACTAAAATTTTACAATTTTCTGTGTGAAAATTAACCGGAGAACTCTGCACAATATGAGTGACAGATTTTCTTCGGTGTGAGAACCCGAGATTTAACTTTGATCGCACTTTTTTCAATTAAAAATCGATTGCACTCATATCAACGTGTAATAATTACATGCCGAGCACTATTATTAAAGTACCTTAGAAACACTTTAACACTGCATTAAAGAATAAACGCGATTCTTACGAAGCCCGCCATGTCTGTTCCATACAAAAGCGCGCGAATTTGTATGGAACTGTCATGTTTGTTATGACTCCAACGTGTTGTTGTTGGATTCAGTTACTCGGCTTTCTACTATAGAGGGCTTTGAAGTAACTTATCAAAATCTTTAGAAAAACTAATCGTTGTTTGGACGAATCGTGTAGCAGTGAGCTCGTTTAGACCGTAGCAACATAGCACTAGTTGTAAGTCGGCTTACGTAGTACTAATCCGGTCGCATTTGGTTTAATTTTTTCTAGTGTTAAAACTGACAGCTGTCACATACTGAAAAAACTCGCAACATAAAAATGCAAAGGTATTTGCTGAACTTGAGCATTTACCTTTTAAATAAAAGAATGACACACAGGAAAAAGTTTTAAACCAAAGTGTAAATATAACACTAGTGACACTAGTGCTAAACAGCACGGTATAAACTAAGTCAGTGTGTTAAATGTCTTCCAAGTGTACCGTCCATTGAAGAAAAAACCATAATGAGCCGAACATCTTCCAACGCGAGCGAAACTCGTAGCTCGCACATAGGACACGCGATGCGTCCAATCATCAAGCGTCTACCGTTGGAGGTTGTTCGTAGCATCGTGTAGCACCGGCTTTAGATTAGTTGGCAACAGGGCAAGGTACATTAAAATCATACGAATAGTAGGATATTAAAAAATTACAGACCTTTCCTCTCCTGTATTCTTTTCGAGTAAACTCTATAAACTTAAGGTTCTCCTAAACCTTCGGACTTAGCAGTGAAATGGCAATATTTATAGTTATTTTCAGCATGACCAAAAAGCGTTTCATCTTAATAATGTTGAAGTACGCAAGGGGTTGCAGGATTTCAACTAAAAAAATACTTCACTTTAATTTAAAATAACTGCAAACTTTATTTGTCGCTTCTTACTAACTATCACAAACACTTCTTCAATTCACCAATTGTCGCTTTAATATTCACATTAATCGCCCTCCGTCGTGAATTCTGACTCTATCGCTTTCTAAACACCAACTGGCTCTTTCGCTGCCCAATCTTCGACTGCCTATCGCGATTTTCCACGCGATCACCTGATCTTGACCTTATCGCTTTCATCGCAATCGCTCGCCTTTTTATATCGTTCTATTCGTCCACTTTTCGACTTTCTATGCTGTTTCTGAGTAGTTATTTATTTTATACGAATATAAAATTTACATAATGCTGTTATAATTCATTTTGAGAAGAAATCAATAATAATAAAAAAAAAAAAAATAGAAGTTCGAAGCGTTAACTAAATTATGTAGTAGTTTAAATAAAAAAACGGGTCTGAGCATTTTTTTCCGATTTCAAGTAATGGTATGTTAAGATAAGACATTGCAAACGATTAATCAGTATTATCAACAAAGGAGAATCTCAGTTTATAGGAAGCATTTCTAAGAAATTTACGTTGAACTTTTATTAAAATTTGGCATTGCGTACTGTAAGAAGGAGACCCAAGGAGGATATATAAAAAGGAGTGACTATGAGCATGCTTTGCCTTGTAAGCAAAATGGGAATGAATGTATTTCCCCTTACTACCGAAATGCTCGAAATTTTTCGAAAAAAATCGTTTCGCTATCTTTGTCTGCCACACTTAAAAATATTGCAACTAACTCTTTCCCACGATAAATTGTTCGAAACAGTTGTCAAATTTTCGAAAAAATTGTTTCGCTATCCTTGTTTGACATACTTAAACCCAAAGTAACTATCTCTGTCCCGCGTTAAATTGTCCGTTGCTAAAGTACTTAGCTTAAAACTAATAAAAATTTAAAAAATAAAAATTTCTGAAATGAAACAGCAAACACCATTGTATTGAAAATTACTTTATTGCTGACTGAATATTAGCAACCAAGAAAGAATACAAATTATTGTATTTTTTTTGTAAAAGTTTGAAGCCAAGTTAAGCTTGGACACAATTTTCGAAAATTTCCGAATCAAAAAATATTCCCACATGAGACAGACTATCAGGTACTCCTTTTATATATCCTCCTTGAGGAGACCATAATATGTTCAAGTCTACTGCGTACGATTAAAAAATATAGAATTTTAACAGTGTTAATATTTGAAATTGTTTAGAGTTATTTATTACGAAGTCAAGCATTCTATTGGATTTATTAGCAATTTTTGAATATGTTCGTTGAAACTAAGGGAACTACCAAAAATTACTCCTAGATCAGTTAAAAATTTAACTTAAGTTAAGGGCAATTATTTATTGTAAAATCACACTGAGAAGGAGATAAGGGACTAAAGTGGTAGCTATTGATTTTAACGACCAATAATCGTCCATTAACGTAATCTTTAAACTAGTTTAGTAAATTTCTACAAAATCCTAATTTTTCTAATTTTAAGACTAGCAGTCTCAAATTCAGTTCATCAAATGCCTTAGATAGGTCAGCATAAATACTTTGAACTGATAATGATTGTTTTAAAGAGCTACTTATATAGTCATGGTACGTAATGAGGGTGGTTAGTGCTGATTTCCTTGCTGGTTCTGAATGATCACTGTTGACAGAAAAGGAATTAGATAAATAAGCTTTCCAATATTTTGGATGCAATTGATTGCATGCAAATAGATCGATAATTACGGATGTTATATTTATCGCTAGTTTTATGAACAGGGACGTTTCCAGATTGTGGGAAAGCACCAGTATTGATAGGAAGATTGAATATTATAGACAATGGTAAGGAAAGATTAGCCGCACATCTTCTTAGCAAGATAGGAGTTGTAATCGCGGATTATCAATGATGTGTGTGTGCAGAATAGTAGACAGCAGAAGATCGCGAATAATCGATGAAAGGCTTAGTGTTGTCATGTTTTAATATTGTTACATGCCAACATGTACGCGCTCATTCGCGTGATTTCTGACATTAAGAACTAGCTTAGAGCTTCTTATATAGAATTAACTGCACAAAAAGAGAAGTAGTTATGATTAAAAGGTGGGTCAAATACAAGTTTCTTTTTAAAAATGTTAAAAAATTAACACTAATCAATATTTTTCAAAGTTCTTTTTTTATTAAAGAGAACAAATATTCTCATTCCCGCGGCTGGCTTCGCAGTAGCGCATCCTGTCTACCCAATTTTTCAAGATGTTGTTGATGGTTTCGGGTTATAGCTGACGGATGGCTCGCTAAATATTCAACTTAAGTGCCTGAATCGTTTGTGGATCATTCCCATAACATCGATCTTGCACTTCACAAAAAGAACGGATTAAAATCGCAACTTGGAGCCGGCCAACAAAAATCGCCAAAATAGCTGATTACACGATTACTGAACTTGGTGCGCAAAAGATAGATTATTTATGGGCTGTATGAAAGTCGCGCCATCCTATTGAAACCAAGGTTGCCCAAGTCCATATCCTCAATTTCTGGTCATAAAAAGTTAGCTATCAGTTATCTGTAGCGTTCCCCTTTTACCAAGAAGTAATATTTTGAAAAAAAAAAAAAAAAAGAAAAAAAATGGGCCCATGATGCCACCACTTTACAATTCGCACCAAACTGTCACTCTCTGAAGGTGGTGCCTTGGCTTCTCGACGGTCACATAAAGCGATGGGAAATCTGACTCTTTCCGGTGAGTAAACTCTTTTTAACTCACTCATTGAATTAAGTCGATCTAAAAACATAACAGGACTACGATTGGGCGTAAAGCCCAATCGTGCGATACTCTAGATGAAATAGATTTTTTTTTATTTTAAGGAATTTTGTAGGGGAAGTGGTAGAGAACTAATTTTTAAGGCTGCTATCAAAATGTTTTATACAAAATTTAGGATTCAAAAATTTAATTGGTACTGAGAAACATCATTTAAAGTAATGTAAAGTAAATTTATTTCAATTAATCCATGAGCTAAGCTCGTAAGGATAGTAATTATATACATTTTTTTTCTTATAATATTATCAAAAAGAATAGTCTATCAAATAAAAAGTAATGGTTTTAATGCAATGAGACAAAAGTGGAGAAAAAAAAGGGTATGAAAGTAAAACAAATAAAATAAAATTCAATGATAGTTATGTGCGGAAAAAAAGAACATAAAACTCAATAACGTTACAAAATAAGAAATTTAAGATGCATTATTTAGCGAAGTGAACTATTTTCAACATGAACATATTATTGTAATAACAAGAATTGCTTTAATTTAGACTTAAACTTGTTTGTAGATTTTTGAAGATCATCCGGTAGCTCGTTGTAGATCGAGATTACCTTGTTTAACATTGAATTGGACCCGTATTTCGAGGTACGGATGGCAGATGGATATAAGTTGTCAGCTCGGCGCGTATTGTATAGATGTATGTCGGAGTAGTAGGTGAATACTATGTCGCTGTTGGTTTTAAGATGCTTAATGTCATGAATTTGAGTAGAAGCCTCTAAGCGATATAGTTGTTCCACAGTTAGGAACTGGAGTGATTCGTGAATCGTTTTAGTCCGCTCCCTCATGTTGATATTGTACAGGTTTTTTATTGCTCGGTTCTGAATTCTTTGGATACATTGCAGCTTGGAATCGAAGGTGGAGCCCCAGATTGCTATGCCATAGTTTAATTGGCTCAAAAATAGAGATGAAAATATGCCTTTTTTTTAATTTTCGGGAACATCAGCTCATACTTTCCTAAATATACCGGCAATGTAAAAGTGAAACAGTTCTACTTCAAGAAGGCCTAGATACTCAGTAGATGGTTTCTGTTCGCTTTCTATCATTCAGTCCCCCATAACATCTGCAAATATTTGTCAGTAAGCAGCCAGTACAACTGAGCAATATACCAGCTTCTCCACTCGCTACGGTCGTTCTCACTCCCCTTCCCCAACCTTCCCAATCCCATTCCTTCCCTCCATGACTGTGTTTGTGCATTGCACATAAAGGCCGAAATTGCCTATAACACAGGTCATTCTGTAAAAAAAAAAAAAAAATGGGGGCCAATTTTCTTCTCACAGCATCTAGTTGTGGGTCCCAAGATAGCTGTTCGTCGAGGTGAACTCCGAGGTACTTAAAGCTGACTACCCTGCTAACAGTTTGTCCATTGAAAACAATGTTTAATTCAGTTTCTGGTGGCTTATTGAAGAAAATGTACTTGGTTTTCTCCGAATTAGAAACCAATTTATGCGCATTGATCCATACAGTGATTTTGTCGAGGTCCTTGGTTATACTATCTTGGAGCGCTGGTATACTAGTTGAAGTGTATATTAGCGCTATGTCGTCTGCGTAGAGTGATATTGCACCATTCAGATCAAGCTTTGCGATTGAGTTCGTGTAAATGTTGTACAGAACAGGACCCAATACACTTCCTTGCGGAATGCCACTAGTGATAGGGAGTGGAGCACTGCTAACATTGTCAACCACGACGTATTGAGATCTGGCAGTAAGGTAGCTTTCAAACCAGCTGTAGGGAGTCCCACGAATTCCAATGGCGAAAAGTTTTTTGAGTAGAATTTGGTGATCTACCGTATCGAACGCCTTAGATAAATCAATAAAAACAGCAGCCGTGTGAAGTTGTTTATCGCAAGAAGACTGAAGTTTAGTCACGACATCGAATACAGCTCCTTTAGTGTTCGATTGGGGTTTACATCCATTAATTTATTTTTTATTTTTTACTATTAGGGGAACGCGTGAGAGCACTGCAACCTTCTTGGCCTATTGTGCATTTATAGCCCCTTCACCCTATTATAACTCAATAGCTTTAGCTAATTTGAAAATCTTTAAGGGAGCCGTATTGGCTAGTTCCTCCGTAGAAAGGAAACCCTTTCCAAGAATGCTGTCTTTTCCTAGCTACTGCTTCACAGTGACATAGGATGTGTACTGTCGTTTCTGAGTCCTCTAGACAAAGGCGACAAATGTCGGTTTCAGCTAAGCCCATATTTTTGAGGTGGTGGTTTACTCCACTGTGCCCCGTCATTAGGCCGATTAGGGTACTAATATCCTTCTTGCTGAATTTTAGAATATCCTCCACTTTGTTTTTTTGTGGTAGGATCAGTTTTTTTGAAATTGACAAGCCTGGAAGTCTATTCCAGTAGATTTTATGTTCGTTTTCTACCCACTTTTTGAGTATGGGGTTGAAGTACCCTTTTGGTTTTCCGCAGAATGGCTCTGGACCAATAAAATTTATTTCTGCGCCGTTTTTTGCAAGGCGATCAGCCTCTTCATTTCCCTCAATTTCCTGGTACCCTGGTACATCATTCTTTTTCCCCAGGGTGATTAGGTTTTGAAGGCATTCCCATACTATCTTCGATCCGTGTTTATTGGATGCTAGAGCTTTGAGAACCGCCTGACTATCCGATAGGACATAAATGGATTTATTGCGATGAGCTCTCCTTATATTTTCTTGGATGCATAGCTCCATTGCAACTAGTTCGGCCTGGAAGATTGTGGCTTCTTTACCGAGTGGTTTTGACACCGAGAAGTTAGGACCTTTGACTCCGGCTCCTGTCCCCTCAGATGTGCGGGAGCCATCTGTATACCAGATGGTTGATCCCTCTACTATATCAGGTAGCATGGATTGCCAGTCCTTGCGTTCTCTGATTATAACTTTGAAGGGAGTTTCAAAGTTGAATTTTGTCGGCATCGCGTCCGATAATGTGTAAGTTATAACCTCTATTTTTGGGTCTTTTAGGATTTTGAGGTGACCTCTAAAATCCCCTGACTTATAATTGTTTTTCTCCTGTATGCGTAACACTCCTTTGATAGATTCCTTTTTTATTTGGATATGTATCGAAGGGATGTTAAGGAACATTTGCATTGCCGCTGTCGGACAGGTTTTCATTGCACCTGTGATACCAAGGCAAGCTAGCCTTTGGATTTTTTGTAGCGTAAGCTGAGCTTTCCTTTGTAATATTTTAGTCCACCATATCGTTGATCCGTATGTGACTATTGGGAGAATGATTGTTCTGTAACACCAGTAAATCTTTTTGGGCTTTAATCCTCATTTTCTGCCAAATAAGCTTTTACAGGCCCAAAATGCCTTTAATGCTTTGGCATGAGTCCATTCTATATGTTTGTTCCAGTTGAGTTTGTTATCCAGTATAACACCTAGATATTTTACCTCATCTGAAAAGGGTATTATTGATCCATTTATTGCAGGAGGTACAATGTGGTTTATCCTTCTATTTGTGAATGGTACTATCTCAGTCTTACTTGGGTTAATGTTCAAATTCTTAGACTGACACCAGTTCATTATCACCTCTAAGGCTGATTGTATTCTTTCCGATATTATTGAATCATATTTGCCTCTATTGATAATGGCAAGGTCATCAGCATATCCTATTGCCTCGTATCCCTGGTCTGTTAGACGGTCCAGGAGCTCATCTACTACAATTGACCAAAGTAGTGGGGACAGTACCCCACCTTGAGGACATCCTCTATAGGTCTGCTTTTTGTTTACATTTCCGGCGGCTGGCGGTGTTGTTGATGAGGTTCTACCTCTTTTTGTCGCCATTTTCTGTGCCGGTTCCAATGTGCTTTGCATTGGCATGCAGGCAAGGTCGTATGCCTCGTTTGGGTTTTTCCCGTGGTTGCGGTGGTACATATACCGTCTTCTAGCGGCCCCGCTTAACCTCAGTCAGACTCAACTGCTACTAGCTCTGCTAGTAGAAGTTGTTCGTCCGATTGTGGTTTTTTTTGCGGTTTTGCTATCCGCTCTTAGTGGTGGTCTTATATGCTTATTATTGACCGAAGGATTACCCTCTACAGTCAAGTCAAGCATATTTTTTGGAGGGGTGCTTGTTCCACTACCCACTTCCGTTGCGTTATTAACCGCTGTTTGTGATGCATTGGGGAAAGCATCAGCCCCTTGTTTGTTTTTGTTAATAAAATTTGTATTCATGTTCCCACGAGTAGCGCGAGAAAGTATATTCACCCCTAGCAGAGCTCCGTATTACTAGGGGAAGGCTAATTAAAACTGGAGGTCACCAGGTATCCAGAGTTCGCATATTAATGGTTAGTTACCCACTAACCATTCATCCATTGGCATATGCTGTTCCACCGTGGATTAGGGGATTTTTATATACGAGGTTTACTCCTCTAGCGTCGTACTTTATAATGGTCACCATATAGGTAGTACGTACACCTGCGAATCACTACAGGGGTAAATCTCCTTGTAACCATAGAGCTTCTTGAGAACTGCCTGAAACATGACCAGTCCAGATTTCAATAGGCTCCATGCTGTGATAGGATACGGAACCGACAGCTAGCTGAACGATTTAAATCCCCCCCATCACATCCGCCAAAGACCATAGATAGGATACGGAGCCGACAGTTATCTGTTCGACTTGTTCCCCCCTATCTTGATAGGATACGGAGCCGATATCAAGCTATTCGACTTATTCCCCCCTATCTGTAGATCTTTTAGCATTACCCAGTCTGTACCACGTGGAGACGATCTACTCAACAAACCAAATCCATGATTCTGAGAAATAATTTGGTGAGTCGTTAAGTGCTCTTGAAGTTGATTCTTCACAATAAATTCTAAAATTTTACCGACATTAATTGCCATATTTTAAATTGCAGATCAGTAGCATTCATACTTTTCAGGAAAATCGATTTTTTGTAAAGTTGTTGAATTGTGTCAAATTGTATGGACGGGGGTAGAAGAAGTGAAGCTAATCGCCTAATTTTTTTTTGGTCTTACTAATAACTCTAAATAATTATTTAGTGCATAATTTTAGGTCGATAATTTATAGAGTATTTAATTTATTTAGAGTATTTCATAAAAAAGTGCAGATTGTATGGGAGGTGGTGGAAGGAATGAGAGGACTCAACTAATTTTTATACAGCAGATTGAAATTATTATAGAAGTAATATATTCCAAATTGCAGATCAATAGCTTTCATGCTTTTTGAAAAAATCCATTTATTGTCAAATTGCGAAATTGTGTCATTTTGTATGGGAGGGAGTAGAAGAGGTGAAGCTAAATGTCTAACTTTTTTTGGTCTTACTAATAATTCCAAATAAATATTTAGTGAACAATTTCAGCAAGCTAAATTTTATATGCACTGAGTAAATTGGCTTAGAGTATTTCATGAGAAAGTACAGTTTGTATGGGAGGTGGTAGAAGGAGGGAGAGGACACGCATAATTTTTATATGGTAGATTGATATCGTCATAAGAGTAATATGTTCCAAATTTGAGACCAATAGCTTTTATACTTTTCGAGCGAATCCGTTTATTGTCAAATTGCGCAGTTGTGTTATTTTGTATGGGAGGGTGTAGAAGGGGTTTGAAGCGATTTGGCCCGTTCACGAACTTGTCGTTACTTTTTTATCAAAAACGACGTGTACAAAATTTGAACTCTCAAGATCAACGCGTTCTCAAGCTAGAGAGGACACGGATGGACAGACAGACAGACAGACAGACGGACGGACGGACATCCGGTTTTGAGATTTTTGAGTGATTATATGAACTTCATTTTTTTCTCCGAGCCTTATTTCTTAGCGTTACAAACTTTGTGGCAAACTTATAATACTCTCAGATTTCATCTAGAGTATAAAAATGCTTAAAAGAGTCATGAGATTTCAGCCACAATGAAAATAAAATGAAAAATGCTCACTTTCCAAACTTTTTGTGATGTCTTGCTTTTTCTTCTCGATAGAATAACTCTAGCTTACTGTGCCTTCTTTGGCTCAGAACATCAACAGCCCAAAACAATCGCTCAATAAAAATAAAATACCAGCAAATTACGTTTGACACTGCAACTGTTTTGTAGTGAGTCGTATCATTTGCCTCAGTGCATTGACTGGCACATTTTGATTGACTCAATAATGAGTTGCCCATCTCTAACCACGTGCGAATTTTCCGAGCTCCAGATGCTACACTCTTGCTTGTTTACATAGCCGCCGAGATGAAAATGTGCCTCATCGGAAAAGTTTGTTTTTCGAGCACTCACTTCGGAAATAAGTTATCAATATTGTCCAACGTTGATCAAGCGTAAAGCGATTCATTTCGTTCGTCGGAGTTATGATACTAACTTTCTGACAATATCTGAAGCAGGAAAAAGCTGCCAGTGAGTTAAAAAGAAACCACTAAAAATTGCCCACCCTTTATAAACAGAAAACAAAGAGAGTATATAACTTTGATAAGTTTGTCATCGTCGGTTGTGGTAGAATACTCGCCTGACATCCGGGCGGCCTGGGTTCGATCCATGATATATACAAGTTGTTTTTACAAATACTCGAGAAAATATCATCATTTCAGCAGAGCACGGCAGGAGATGTTTCCATGCGATTCAAGGCCAACAATTATTAGTAATTAAATGCAGCCTCTATGAGTTTTATACATCCGCCTACGTAGATGTAAGCAAAGGGTGTTGGAGTACGGCTACAAAAAACGTACGTAGACGTAAAAAAAATCCGGCCGACGGCCGGTGTTGGATTACCGCTAGTACAATATATTCTCAGATTTGAAAGAGCATGGGTGCTAATACGACCGTAGTACCTTTAATGGGATGCACAAAATAATAATACTTAATTTGATATATTCTGAAATAATGTGATGTTATACTGCAAACCGTTTATACATATTTTATTTAGCTGTTAGCCATAGAAAAATCGCCATATGATTTTAGCACTGTTACTATGATGTAATCACTTAGTAGATTTCTTATTACAAAACATAATGGTTATTTCAGGTTGATTTTGATCGCTGGACTTCGCCAGATGATATCGATGATGATCAAGCACGCGATGTAATGGAAGATTATCCAGGGATGTATGAAAAACTACAGAAGGAAGAGTATGGCTACATAAAAGAGCAAGGGAAAAAAGTCTATCTTATATTCTACAATTTTGCCCAATTTATTGGCTATCTTTACATTCTTATGGTCTTATCAATTATATATTATCGCGATGGACCCAACGCTTTATCGCTAGCATACGAATCAGTTGGAAATGCTATGAAATTTTGTCAACTTCTTCAATATCTAGAAGTTATGCATCCGCTTTTTGGTTACACGAAAGGTGGACCTGTTGTACCATTTTTCCAAATATCGGGACGAAATTTCATTCTTTTCGCTATGATTGATAGTGAATTGAGAATGCAAACAAAGCCCGTTGTGTTTTACTTGTTTTATGTTTGGTCATTCATTGAAGTTATCAGGTAAGTTATTTTCTATACAATTTCAATTGCCTTCAAGTTCTAAATTTTGATTTTTTTGCAGATATCCGTATTACATTACAACGATTGTAAAAAAAAATCTTCCTATTTTAACATGGCTTCGATATACAATTTGGATTCCGCTGTATCCCATGGGCATTCTCTGTGAAGCAATTGTTATACTACGCAATATTCCATACTTCGAAGAGACTCAGAGCTTTTCAGTTTACCTACCAAACAAATGGAATTTTATATTTTCCATGCCGTCATTTATGAAATTCTATCTTTTGTTGTTGATATTTCCAGGAACTTATTTAGTTATGACACATATGACAAAGATGCGGGCGAAAAAATTATCAAAAGGAAATAAATATCATAATCGATAATTTTTAGGTTAATTATTAGACGAGTTTTTTTTTGTATAATGGAAATAATAAAGAAAGAAATAATTGGGTATCCGTAAAGCATTTTAATTTTTGGTTTTAATATTTTGCAATATGGGTACCAGTCCAAAACCGAGAGCCGACGCCGCTGATTTTACTACTTATGAATTTGAATAATACGCTACGGCTTCGAAATGAAATTGCTCAAAATGAATGCGTCCAATTCAAGTTTCACCCAAAATAAAAAGGTAGGCTTTCAATAATTATATATTACTGTTAGCTAAGATGCATTACGATAGAGAAAAACGTAAAGAAAGGGAAGCCAACAGTTCTATGTGTTCACAATTTATGCCTACCTATTATGCCATCGTCTCTATTTAGTATGTTTTAACGACAAAATCCAGTATATAAGAAGTGATTCAAAACAAGAACCCATTTTCCTGTGTGGTATCATCTTGTCAATGTATGTGTAGAAAATTTTCCGATCGTAAATCAGCTGATTCTACGACTAAAAACCCTACATAAAAAGGTTTTAAGTATCAGCTGACATGGGACCCGATTTTTTATGTTTGAAAGGTTTTTAAATCAGTAAACTGGTTCCTATGTACCTGTAACAACTCATCAAGATGTAACCTGCTGTTGTGATTTTTCGACACTAATACACCTAGGAAAATTTCTATTATAAGACTTTTTCAGGACAAGACAATATCACGAGCAGTTGCAACCCAAAAAAAAAGGTGATGGAAATTTTTTTGTGTATAGCAGATGAAATTATATTGTCCAACTTTTGTAACGTGAAGAAGAACGAAGGCATCATATTTCGCTGTATGGTATCAAGCTGAAATAAATATAAAATTTTGTTTTTATGAAAAGAATAAATTTAAGTTTGTAAACGAACCAAATCTCTTTATTTCTTCTACCGCTCCTCATACAAATTGTACGGAAATTCGAAGTTGTTTTCCTTTGAACCTAACTATACGAGTTTTCGGCAATCAAAAAAATATCTGCCAACAAGTCGGGTGCAACTTTATTATTCTTGGGACAAGTTGGGGATGGTAGGGGCTACCTTCTTCTACTATGGCTAGAAGGATCTCAAAAATTTTGATGCAGGTTTATTTTAAATATTTTACCACCTCCCTCCCCTTTCACCCCCGAACTTAAATTTTTTTACCAAAATTAAATACTATACAGTTCTACAATCTGACCATTTTCGATTTGATACCTGTACTCAATTTTGAGATAAAACGATTCGTAATTTTGGAAAGGGCGCCATTTTTGAAATGTTCCTCTTTTCCCCCCACTACTATTTTGTTCACATGTTATATTTTTTTCGTATTTTGCTAGTATAGCTTAATAAATGTTTTAATTTTCAATTACATAGCTTAAGAAATAGTCGATATATTAATTTTTAAGTGTTTTTTTTGCAGTCCCCCTCTCTCTCCCCTCCCCGCTGGAACTTCCCCCTAACAATAATTACCCTCTACCAGAGCTCATTCTGGTGGATCTGAACACCATCTTAATGGTCCCAAAATATGAATTTTTATGGTAGTTAATTTCAAAGATATAATCATTTGAAAAAAAAAAAATTTGGCCGACAATTTGATTCTAGTCTCTCATTTTCGGACACCAATGGATAAAAAAATTAAATTATTTTTAGAGTTTGTCCCCGATTATTTTGGGGAGTGTGAAGTTGAAGGGGGAGGCGGGAGAGGCGGGGGAGGGAAAGAGTTAAAAATTACACTGGCTAATATCTTCACCACGAATGCAGATAGGAAGTTGTAGTGGAACTACTTTTTAAAATGAAATCTAGTTGCCGGGGAATTAGGAGAAAAGGACTCCAGGCAGAAACTGACAGATAGAAAAAAATAATTGAAATGAGACAATTGATAAAATCAGATTCTTACTATTCTTGCTGTTTTGATTATTTGAAATAATAAATAAATTAAAAAAAATATAAATGAAATAAAATAAAAAAAAAGTATCTCATTACAATATCAGGTGTGGGGTTAAGCCCGGGAAAAAAAAAGTAGTACAAATTAATTGCGTCATTCGAAGTGCTTAGTACAGCCTCTCGTCTCGCGATTTGGAGAAGGATGGCAAGGAAGCTTTCAAAAAAAGAACTGACTGAAGCTTTGAGAAGGGCAGGTGTAAATTTTTCTGACTCAGCTACTATTGCCCAGCTGCGCAAATTATACATCGAAGAGCATGGGAGCCCGACGGTGCTTGCAGCTGACGATGATGGACCGGTGTCGCCCGAAGACCTTGGTAAGAAGAATGTTCATTGTTCAGACGTGGAAAGTGACGATTGCGAGCGTGATGCCGCACTTCTGGTAGCACTTACTCGGAAAAGAGATATTCTACAGTTGCGTCGTCAGATTGCCGAGTTGGAATCTGCGGCCATGCCATTAGCAAGTCCGGGTGGAGGTCATCAGATGGATTTCAAGTATGTCGAGAACGCAGTGCCGGAGTTTACCGGAGACGATCATTATAGCATCGAGAAGTGGATCGATGACCTTGAAAAGGTCATGGATTCGTTGAACGCCAGTTTGGAGTTCCGGTACTTGTGCGCCCGACGACTATTGGGGGGCACAGCTAAGTCATGGCTACGCATTGTGAAAAATGTTAAGACCTGGTTGGAGTTCAGAGTTGCCATCCTTGGGGAATTTGCAAGAAGGCTGTCACGAAATGATGTGTATGAATTACTGCGAAACCGCACCTTAAAGAAGGACGAAAAACTGCACCAATACGTCATTGCAATGCAAGAAATTGCAAGTCAGGCGGATGTATCCGAAGCTGACATAATTGATTTTATAATTATGGGAATACAAGATTCGACGAGCGATGTTATTGTGTTGAGAGGTTCTAAGAATATAATTGAACTCAAAAATCGTCTCGTTGATTATGAGAAACACAAGCGCATGCAAGCTGCGTTGTCAAAACTTACTTCTGGCCAGAAGGGGATCACTTCCGTCCGTTCTGCTTCTGGTTCCACTTTTAACAGTGGACATCGTGAAAGACCCACTTCCGTAGTAATTTCTGGGTCACCAGCGAATAAATTGAAACTTGCGAACAAACCTGAACCAAGATGTTACAATTGCTCACAGTTGGGGCATATCTCCACGTCATGTCCGCGCGTAAAACGTCCACCTGGAGGATGTTTTTATTGCTTTGATACGGGACATTTACATGAAAATTGTCTTGGCCGCTGTCACTCAAGCAATCAGCATAGCTGCTCAAATAAAGAAGATGATCAATTGACTGCCTCTGTGAATCCGGTTGGGGCAGAAAATCCAAGCGATCGAATGTGACAAAAATCTGTTATGACGATGCCAAACAGTCAGCGAATTCCGCAAACGATACCTTCCCAAAATACTACCGTAATAACTTTGGGCCACCAACTTCCGCAAGAACTTCCGCCAACTTTCGCAATAACTTCTGGGCCACCAACTTCCGCAATAACTTCTGGGCCGCCAACTTTCACAAGAACTTCTGGGCCACCAACTTCCGCACTAACTTCTGAGCCGCCTACTTCCGCAATAACTTCTGGGCCGCCAACTTTCACAAGAACTTCTGGGCCACCAACTTCCGCACTAACTTCTGAGCCGCCTACTTCCGCAAAAAAAAAAAAAAACTTCTGGGCTCCCTACTTCCGCAATAACTTCCGGACCGCCTGCAAATAAACCGAAACTCACAAATAATGGATCTGCATAGTCGACATGCTGTTTGGAGTGAATTGATCGGGTCGATCAAATGTCAGGTTGCCCGAACTGTAGTGGAACTACTTTTTAAAATGAAATCTAGTTGCCGGGGAATTAGGAGAAAAGGACTCCAGGCAGAAACTGACAGATAGAAAAAAATAATTGAAATGAGAGAATTGATAAAATCAGATTCTTACTATTCTTGCTGTTTTGATTATTTGAAATAATAAATAAATTAAAAAAAATATAAATGAAATAAAATAAAAAAAAAGTATCTCATTACAAAGTTGAAAATCAGCATTAGTATAGAGTTTAGAGCCGTTTACCGCCATCGTTGGAGGTGACAATTTATTTTCGCGAGGCTAGGCTAAGTAATCGATCCTCGTTTCTGCACTACATCTACATAGCTTATGGAAACATTTAAACATTTTTCTAAGAACGTTGATATTGCTACTAGCAATTGATTATTTATTGTATTTACGAAAAAGTGATCATTTGAGATACAGGGATGGTCGCCTTCAGGTGAAGGTTCATAAGCTACTTTTGATACATTCCTTGTATTGAGCCCGAATAACAATAATTTATATTCATTAGAATAGGATGGCTGGAAACAAGAACCATTTAAACTGACATGAAAACTAGTTAGCCTTAATAAGAACTATCCTACGTTTATTACCACTTACCATAACGACACACTTCAATTCGCTAGTATCCTTAAAACTGTCAACATGAGATCATCATTTTGAAAACTTCCTCACATCAATCTACCACCTCACATACAAGTGCCAATATACAATGGTCTGCAGAAATAGATGTCCATTTAAAACTATTGCGTCTCATTTGGAGGACCGCACTATTGTATTTTACGTGCATTCGTAATTTTAATTGGGTTGTGTATTATGTTCGCTTAAGTTCCTGGGATTGAGTCAGAATAAATATTGAATTATTATTTTTCTTTCATTTTAGTAATTATACTACTTATAAGTTCTAAAACATATTTGCATATAAAGTTTGGATCATGGTCTGGAAATGAACGTGATCTGGTGACAAAAAATTTTTTTAGGATATAAATTTCGTGGCAGTAGAATTTACACTTCACAAAAATAACAAAATGCTTAGCTATGCAATATGTATAACCAATGTATTAAACCCAGATATGTAGTCTTCTTGCGTGCCAAGTTGTAGATATTGTTTTTGCGGTTATGACGCCAAATAGCGATGAATTAATTTCTGATTTTGCAATAAGTCTGTTACTTATTTTATACTTTTTTTTTGAAATTATAAAAACAACATGATATTCTTCGCAATCCAAAGCCACAAGAATAATAGATGTGCATTGATATAAAAAAATCGCAAATTTAAAAATCAATTGTGAAAGATAACTATGTTAACATTGTGCTTAAAGTTGTTATTTTGGTTATTTACAGAGAACATAGCAATTACGTTACTATACTAAATTTACCTTGGATCTATTGTCCTATTGCTGTTATGACGAATTTATCGGCGTTTTAAAAAAAATCGGTTTCACTAATTTTTTGCCATTTACATTTATTACATTTTCAGTACATATCATTTTTTTGAAGTAGCCCGTAATAAGAGTGAATTTCGTGAAAATGTTTAAATGAATTTTGAAGCTGAAATGTGTACCTTTAAGATAAGACGAGAAATGTAATGCATTAATATTTTATTAGTTATAGTGCAATAAGTGGAAAACGGACCCGATACATGACCTTCCCCTACATATAATTAAAAAATTTTCATCATTACTAAAAACTGTAGATTGGTATGACTTCGCGTAAGGCGCTTTTATTAGCAAATATACCGGGGATATCATTTCAGTGTGTATAATAATTGTGCAATATGTTACTAAGATAATTGGCAAATAATTTTATCATATGAGATACCCCCAGTACCCATTAGGCAGGCATTACTACAGTTACCCCATGCGACACTAGAGACGCATGATCATATTGTAGTAAAGATGAAGCCCTATATTTAAATGTAGGGCACCAATTGAAGCGAAATTTGAAAAAGGGTTGGTTTACCTAACAATTTAGCTCCATGTGAATGAAATTTGCAAAATAATATCACTAAAGCTACCACTCAACGAATGGCGAGTTTGTAATGTGGTGAAAAGTGAAACTTTGCATGGAGTAAATCTATGTAGGCATCACGTAGTGAAACGATATTTTTGTACTCTCTTGACGAAATCTGAGAGTATTATAAGTTTGCTCTAAGGTTTGTAGCGCTAAGAAATGAGGCTTGGAGAAAAAAATGAATGATACAAGAGTTCATATAATCACTCAAAAATCTCAAAACCGGATGTCCGTTCGACCGTCCATCCGTCCGTTCGCTCTCTAGCTTGAAAACTCGTTGAGCTAGATAGTTCGAATTTTGTACACGTAATTTTTGACAAAAAAGGAAGGTCAAGTTTATGAACGGGCCAAATCGCTCCACCCTTTCTACTCCCTCCCATACAAAATGACACAATTTCGCAATTTGACAATAAACAAATTTGCTCGAAAAGTATAAAAGCTAGTCTAAGTCTAAGTCTAAAATTTGGAATACAGTACTTGTATAATGATTTCAACATACCGTATGAAAATTATGCGTATCCTCTTCCTACTTCCTGCACCTTTCATACAAACTGTACTTTTTCAAGAAATACTCTAAATCAATTTACTCAGTGCGTATAAAATTAAGAGAGCAGAAATTGTGCAGTAAATATTTATTTTGAATTATTAGTAAGAGTAAAAAAAACTAGACGTTTAGCTTTACCCCTTCTACTCCCTCCCATACAAAATGACAGAATTTCGCAATTCGACAATAAGCGGATTTGCTCGAAAAATATAAAAACTATTGGTCTGAAATTTGGTATATTACTTCTATGATGATTTCAATCTTCTGTATAAACATTATTTGCGTCCTCCCTCTCCTTCCACCCCCTTCCATACAAACTGCACTTTTTCATGAAATGCTCTAAACTAATTTACTTAGCATATATAAATTTTATAGAGCTCAAATTGTGCACTAAATATAACAGGGCTACGATTACGCGTAAAGCCCAATCTTACGATATTCTAGATGAAATAGAAATTTTTTGTGGACCTAAGGAATTTTGTATGGGGAGTGGTATAAGGGATGATAGCATTGATCTAGTTTTATTCTCATCATGCTAGAGTAGCTATAAAAATGTTTTGTATAAAATGTAAGCTTCAAAAATTGAATAGGTACTGAGGAAATTAGTGTGTAAGATTTAGTGAAATTGTGCAGTTTGTATGGGAGGTGGTAGAATGAGTAGGGTGATTTAAGTGATTTTTTCAGAAATAACTACGAATATCATAAAATTGGCATCTCTTAAATTTCAGACTACTAACATTCATATCTTTCAAGGAAATCGATTTTTCGTGAAGTTGGGAAATTGTGCCATATTGTATGGGAGGGGGTAGAAGCAATGAAGCTAAGCAGTTAATTTTTTCTGATCTTAACGATAATACTAATTAAGTGTTAGTACATAATTTGAGCTCGATATATGTTATAAGTACTGAGAATCGGTTTAGTGTGTTTCATGAAAAAGTACAGTTTATATGGGAGGTGCTGGAAGGAGTGGAGGGATTCAAATAATTTTTATACTGTATATCAGATTTATGATAAAATTAATATATTCTAAATTTCATTTCAGCTAGGATGTAGCCTAGTAGGTAGCGTGTTGGTCTTGTAATGCGAAGGTCGTTAGTTCAAATCCCGGTCGACGCAATATATAATTCCAGCACATTGCCTGCTTGGATATACCTTGGTCACCTCAATCTACGAAAATGAAAAATTCGTAGAAAGAGGGTTGTGCGAAGGGCTAACAACCTTTCCACAATAAGTAACATAACATGTTAAGGAACCTGAATATCAGGAGGCCAAGGTCCGATTTGGGCTATAGCGCCATTGTAGTAGAAATTTCAAATTATTAGCTTTGATAGTTTCCAAGAAAACTTGATTATTGTAAATGATTGGAGATGAGTCATTTTGTATGGGAGGTGATAGAAGGGGTGGAGCGATTTGCCCCGTTCACGAGCTTCACCTTATTTTTTCGTAAAAAACGACGTGTACAAAAGTTGAGCTTTCTAGCTCAATGCGTTCTCGAGCTAGAGACGGACGGACAGACGGACATCCGGTTTTGAGATTTTTGAGTAATAATATTAACTTCCGCATCATTTATTCCGAGCCTTATTTCTTAGCGTTACAAACTTTAGAGTAAACTTATAATACTCTCAGATTTCATCTAGAGACGATTAGCGTTACCTCTTATACCCTCTCCCATACAAAATGAAGCAATTTTGCAATTCGACAATTAACGGATTTGCTCAAAAAGTATAGATGATCTGAAATTTGGAATACATTACTTTAATGATAATTTAAGTCCTCCCCTTTCTTCCACCACCTCCCATATAAGCTGCACTTTTCATGAAATACTGTAAAAAAATTGTGCAGTTGATATTTATTTGTAATTATTAGTAAGGCCAAAAAAATTAGACTATTAGCCTTATCTCTTTTACCTCCTCCCATATAATCTGACACAATTTCACAACTTTACAAAAAGTGAGTTTATTATTATTATTATTACAAAAAGTGGATTTTTCCGAAAAGTATGAATGGTACTGATCTATAATTTATAATACATCAAGAGCAACTTTAGCGTGATGAGAAAAAATTAGTTCAAAGTCGTCAACCCCTGTACCACTTCCCCTACAAAATTTCTTGAAATCGAAAGATCTCTCTTTCATCAAGAGTATCGCATGATTGGAAATTACGCTCAATCGGTGTCCTGTTATATCCACTTTTGAAGTTCAGGCACAAATTCGGTGTTATTGAAGAAGTATGAAATTATGAGATTTACATTCGTAATTGCCTAGGAAGACCTTTCCGATGACATCAAAATTCTGCCTGTACCTCCAAATTAGTTTTTTATCCCTCTACATAGTGTCAGTTTTCAGGTCAGTCTTACTCGTGGCCAGCACAAGTGCCAACAAATAACTGTAAGCTTCCTGAATTTACTTCCTGTGAAGGTACACTACGGAAGGTACAGGTACGCAACTACGGTTTAGTCTAGTGGGTAGCGTGTTGTTCTACAATGCGAAGGTCGTGAGTTCAAATCACGGTCGACGCATAATTCTAGCACACTACCTGCTTGGGTATACCTTAGTTATCTCAATCTACGAAAATTAAAATTTTTAGATAGTGGGTTCGACAATAATTAATGAAAAATGTTAAGGAACCTGAAGATCAGGAGGCCAAGGTCCGATTTAGGTTGTAGTACCATTGTAGAATAGAATAGAAGGTACACTATTAGTAACATTATTATCCTTCAGTCCTTGTCGCCTTCCGCCGTTATTATTTGTTCTGGGGCTAAAGTATTTTTCCCAATCTCCTATAATGGCTACAATGATATTTTAAAGAATTTTTGAATAAATTGATTACGTACTGAGATAATCAGCTTAGGATTATTGGAGATGATTAATCAATTTGACCTATTCCAGTTTTCCTAGTTCTAGATATTTCAAAAGTTTGATTCATTTGTTTACATGTAGGTACCTAACATACCATAGTATGAATTAGACTATTTTGAATGTATAGTTACGCGGTTTTCAAACGAGAAGCATTTATTTGATTTTTATAATGTCAAGGAATTTTTGACAAAATTTGTATATTGTACGTGTTACTTGAGTTTCAAAACAATCTATTATTTTACCCACGCTAGAGAGGAGTTTTAAAGTTTATTATTCGTTCAACAGTTTGAAATATATAATACTAAGCGAGTTATTCATAGTGTTAACGAATTTCGATCAATACTAAAAAATATAGATTGTTTTTATGGCATCAAAATAAGATTAAAAAAATGCACTTATATATAATAATATGACTAATTAACCACACTGTGGTTTTTTGTTTAGATGCAGCAGCATCAATCATCGTGGAGGTCATAACAGTTTCTTTGAATGATCAATGACTATGAGATTAATGAATAGCTTTCATTTTTTAAATTGATAAACAGCTATCATCATTACAAAAGGCGCTACAGCCCAAAAATAATGTTTCTTTTATCATATCTTTATTTCGGTCCAGTGACCGCGACCTCAATGTTGGGAGTTTCAAAATCGATTGAATTTCACCAGGGTTTTCTTGGTTTTCCGACTGGTATTTTTCTTTCCGCTTTTCTTTTTTTTCTCGTTTGGGTAATCTTCCGTCCTTCATCGCCTCTACGTGGTAAGCATACTATAGTGTCCTCAAAGGTGGTATTAGAAGGTATGGTTTCGTATACTCGATTCGCCGTTTTTTCTTAGTCCCAAGGATTCTTCGTAAAACTCCACTCTCGAAGGCATTTAACATTTCTTTGTGGCCTGTAATAAGGTCCACGCGTCACTGCCATAGTAGAGTGTAAGTATTATATATTCGCAGCTTCGTCTTTACATTTGCTTATCTGAAGTACCAAATAGTATGTCTTGTTTGCTATTATTATATCGTACGTCTTTTAATGTCATCGATTTGGGAGAATTACTTCCATAAATTTTGTCAACGTTCTCTATGTTAAAATCAGTTAGTATGTCTTGTTTGCTATTATTATATCGTACGTCTTTTAATGTCATCGATTTGGGAGAATTACTTCCATAAATTTTGTCAACGTTCTCTATGTTAAAATCAGCTGTTAGATTTTGCCTGACTAGCGTGAGTTAGCGTGTTTCTCTGCGATTGTGCCATAAGCTTAGTTTTATAGGGTGGTCCAACCAAAACGCACGATATTATTTTCTCGCGCAAAAGAGCCATTGTTTCGTTGGCTGTGTGGCAAGTGGCACCATCCTGTTGGAACCACATATCGTCCAGGTCCATATCCTCAATTTCTGGCCACAAGAAGTCCGTTATCATCTCGATAGCGAACACCATTCACGGTAACTGCTTGGCCGTCCTCATTTTCGAAGAAGTACGGCCCGATGACGCCGCCAGCCCATAAACCGCACCAAACAGTCATTCTTTGTGGATGCATCGGATTTTCAACAATCACTCGTGGATTCTCATTTGCACAAATGCGGCAATTCTGCTTGTTAACGAATCCACTGAGGTGAAAGTGTGCCTCGTCGCTGAAGATGATTTTCTTTGTAAAGTCACCATTCACTTCTGTCTGTTCAACCAACCATTCGGCGTTTTGCTCAATTGTGTACTTCTCCATGGTTGAAATTGCCAAACACTGAAACAAAGAAATGTCAAATTAAGTTGGGCGAAAAATTTGACGTTAAGGTGTGACTCACAATTAACATCGTGCATTATGGTTGGACCACCCTAGTTTCCATATTGCGAAACCCTGCTCCTCGTGCTGCTGGTTAAAGTTAACGAAAACTTCCTTGTTATAATCGCGCCATTATGTTTATGTCTTCTGTATTAGAGTCAGTCAATACGAGACGAAGAAAACACACTGTAAGGAGTCTAGCTGAAATGTAAAAATCGACACTTGCGAACTCACCTTTCATCACCTAGAGAATTCACCATTCGTAGAGTGGTAAGTAAAGTAAGGAAGTAAAAACTGAGAAAAGTGCCAGTTTTCTTTTGTAAATATCATCCACATTTACATTAAGATAAATTGTTTCTGTAATGCTTGTGACTTTTTAAATCTTAAAGTGCGTTTCCACCAAATGCGCAGAGCCGAGCCGAGCAAAACTGATCGAAATGTGCATGCTCGCTTAGTTTGCACTATGTTTCGCGCACGACCGAGCATGCTCAAAATGCTTTAAGTGCCACTAACGGCAAAAGCTGTCACGTGCTTAGCTTATTTAGTTTGAACGCTGCCGTGCAGTGGTTTGAACCGAGCATGGCTGACATGTGGAACAAGCAAAAAAATATTGGAGCTCATCGATTTTTATCGGCGAAAGGAAGCGATTTGGAAACCTAGTCATGAAAACTACCACATCAGAAACAAAAAATTGATGAGTGAAAGGACATTTCAATGTCATTTTAACTGAAGTTTGCAAACTCGAGCATTCAAGATGCTTCAGACAAGTTGGAGCATCGCTGCTTGACTAACAACTTGAAAATCAAAAATTATGGTAATACATTTTTTTAATGTTTAAAGGAGGGAAATGAAACTTTTATGTAGGAATTAAGAATTTGTATATAACTAAATTCCAATTAACTGTGTCAGAAATAAAATAAATTTATTTTACTCACTAATTGGTCGAATTTCGACCATAGGCAATACTAGTAAGTAATATAAACTGAACATACCCTTTAGTGTTAAGAACATCCAACACAAAGGTCAACGCTTTTTCAAATTTCACTCCAATTATAGGACATCATCTTTGTCAAACTATGACAAAGTGGCTCTAGCGTCTCATGAAGTAACTATGTTCTTCATTAGAGTTACTGAATAGTAAAGTTAGTTACTGTGTTTGAGCGGGTCCTGGTCTTCTGTTCATCTTTTCATTACGAGCTGTCACTTGTCGACTTTTTAAATAGCGCCGAGTGACAGCTTGATAACCGGCTAAGAGGCCGAACCCGAGAGAGTCGAAGAGAGCCCGTTCATATACAGTATCTAAACTCTAATGCAGACTATAGTTACTGCATGAGACGCTTTGAAATTGCAAATTTCAGCGTCTGGTAGTCATCCGTATAGTGACAAAATAAAATTTCGTTAAATTTTTTGGGGTGTAAGGGGAGAGAGGCGAGCTAAAATGTCGAAAATTTTCAGTAATTTTTTAGCGCTCTGATGAAAGATACAATGTTCAAATTTTGCGTGTGCATTCATACCTTCGAAACTTCTACTCCTTCCACACAAAGGTATTGTTGCATGTTAGCCCTAGTCATTCATAAAATATCCGCGGTCTTCCACTGTACTCGAAGAAAATGTGAAATATCAGCTATGCTTGCTTATCATCTACCAGTTTACACTGAATCAAATTAATGCGCGCGTATGAGCACTATAATGAACACCTGCACTATAGAACGCACAAGTCTTCGAGTTTTCGGGGATCTTGAGCGTTCCACCAACCAGCAAACTACTCGTATAGACTCGACCGACAGGAAAAAGAATCGAACGAGTACGAAATACTTCTGAACACCTACGAGGTCTTTACTAAGAAAGCAATGACAGCGATCGAGCGACAGAAGAATGATTCGGGCGAGGATGAAATGCTTTGTCTCAACAAACAGTAATGAAAGAACATCCTAACACGCACAATCATCGAAGATCTCCAACAAAATAACACGGGCAGTGTAGAGAAGCGGGTGACTGCGGTCGGGCGACACGGAAAGACTCGGGCGACTATGAAATGCTTTATTATAAAGCGACAACGAGCTCAAGTAGGGCTCGAACGAATAGGAAAAAAATTTGGGCGATAATGAAATGCTTTAAAGAAGCAACTATCAGCGCTCGATCAAGACGGAACAGCGCTCTGTCAAGAGTAAAAAGATCCACACGATAAGGGGAATTATTTGGCTACCTCTTCTACCGTCAATTTGTGTTTAGCCCCTCCCCCCCCCCTTTCGGACCCCACTAGATACTGAAATTAATTTATTTTTGCCTTTTTCCCCATAAATTAAAATATCCGAATGTCGAGTTTCAGCTTTTTTTTCTGTATTCGTAGACGAGATATTACCATCTTACACTCTACAAATTTTGGGCAATGAAACTCTCATGCAATCCACCCAAAAATGAACTTTCTATCTTTAACGATATCGGAGATATGAATTCATATTTTCGGCGTACGACTTACGGACGGCGGATTTTTTCTTTAGTTCTTAGTGATGGAATGCAAAAAAAAACTAAATTTCAGGGTAGCAATTTTTTTTTGTTTCTACGTCAATCACAATACTTTATTATTAGAATAATAAAGTAAAAGTACAAGGCCATCTACTTCCTCAGATAATAATAATTTCAGTGTATTAACGTGAGTATCTGCCACTAGGGATTAGTCCCACGGTTGTCTTTAGCAAAACGGATTGTTATTGCGACGAAAATCATTAACGCCCTAGACAATAGTCCAGAAACTTGCGCATGTCAAACAAGCCTGCAAGAAATATACGTACTAATACCTAGTCGGTACAAGTCTACACCACTTACTTCAGAACGGTGTAGGTGCGAGACCCATCTAAATTTCTTCCTATCTCTGCGTGAAGGAACCAAGTTGTTATGCATCTCCACGCTGAGAATAGGATTACTTCCAAAAGAGGCATCAATTCATTAACCTGAATGCTGCTCACGCTTCAAACAAATAATTTTCTGCCCGCGATGTGGACTACCAACAACCACCACGTGTATCCATGGCCATATTATCCTGCTTCGACCCATACATTAAGTCAATGTCCTGCGCACAAAAGATACTAGCTCATCACAAAAATGCAAAATACGTCTGTAGGACACAAAATCGGCAGAAACAATTCGCTCCCCTGGTACCATATAACCTCAGGCGGGGCTTCGCAGATTGGACACGCACATGTGGTCGCTCCCTGCTTCAGTAATAACTCTGCTTAGCATGATACCAATAGAACAGCTCGGTGGAGCCGGGTGGGGAAATTTTTTTTTCTTTCACATTTCATGGTTAATTTAGCCTAAGAATGAGATAAAAAAAAAAAATTCGTCTGTCTGAACGCTCAGGATATACTAACTCCCAAGCACCTGAAGATTGAAAGCTCATTTTTGGGTGGATTATACAAAGGTGAGGAGAACTCCATTGTTCGAAGGAATGAGGTATAAGGAAGAGACGGGAGAGGTATTGAACCAAAAACTACAATTCAAATATCTCAGTGGGTGCAAAGAAAAAAACACTTACGAATTAATATCTCGATTATCTCTTAATCTATAGTTTAAACATAAAACATGCCAAAGACATACTACCGAAATATGAAAAAAATATAATATTTGAATATACCAGTAGCGCGTAGAAATGGGGGGCATTTCAAAAGTGCAAAAAATTTTGAACCGTTATAAATCGAAATATATAACAGATATTCATTTTGTAAAGCTGTATGGTTTGTAATTTTGGTAAATTTTTTTATCTTGGGAGGGATGGAAGGTCGAGAACCAAAATTTTGAAATTTTTGAGTATTTTTTTATGGCTCTGGATTTTGGCTCTGAATTCGATACAAAGTTAAAATTTTGCTGGTGCCTATCCATTCGATATACAGGAAATCATAATAATAATTTAGACCTAAACTGCACAAAAACGCAAAATTTTTGATTGACATGATGATAATGATGCAATGGAGTTACAGCCCATATCGAGCCTTGGCCTCCGGCCTCATCTCTCCCAGTTGTCTTGGTTCAACGACCGCTTCCTCTAGTTTGAAAAATCGAGAAGCCGTCTGCAATCTGCGTCGACTGAGTCCTCTCATCACTTTCGTGGCTCCTCCTGTGGTCGGTTACCTTGAGCTTTGCCCTTGAGCACTCGATTTGGAAGTCATTCGTCGTGCATCCGCTCCACGTGGTCAACCCGTTGAAGCTACGGAGTTTGATCACGATAGATGCTGGTAGGTCGTCAAATAGTTGATACAGCTCATAGTTGTATCGAATTCGCCAGTCATCACCTTCCTTAACTGCTCCGTACACCTTCCGAAGAATTTTTCGCTGAAACTCGTCCGACACCCGCGTCAAGGTCCACGTTTCGCATCCATATAGTAGCACCGGATGAATTAATATCTTGTAGATGCATAGTTTATTGTTTCGATGGACCTTCCGTGATTTCATTATGGGGAGGACAGTCCTTAGTGTCTGGGTCATGTATTTAGTTTTGGCATCATTGACCCTGAGCCCTACTTCACCTGCTGCAGGTACTAACTCCTGGAATACCTCCTTAGCACAAAGTATTGATCGTGCCAGAATATCCACGTCGTCTGCGTACGCCACTAACTGTGCGGATTTTACGAGTAGCGTACCTCTGGTGTCCACTGATATTACTGAAGTTACCTTCCTGACGACATACTCGAACACAAAGTTGAAGAGCATGGGGGCGAGACCATCTCCTTTTTTGAGATCTGACTCCATTGGGAAGCTTGGAATCAACTCGTATTAGATTTGTACTTGGCACTCATAGTTTTCCATCGTAGTTTATATTAACCGAACTAGTCTTGGTGGGACATCTAGTTCAATTGTTATTCTGTACATAGCATTACGGTCGACAGTATCGTATGCATGATAAAAATCGACGAACACTTGGTGCACATTAATATCATATTCCCAGCACCTGTCTTACTGAGAATAACTGGTGCATTGTCGACCGTTTGGATCTGAAGCCACCTTAGTATTCTCCGATGATGTTGTTAGTTCATTGAGTCTTCGTTCGATAATTTTCGTTAAAATTTTGCAACACGAAAATAAAATTCCAGCTAGGGTGTAGTCTAGTGGGTAGCGTGTTTGGCTTACAATGCGAAGGTCGTGAGTTCAAATCCCGGTCGACGCAGCACACTACCTGCTTGAATATACCTTGGTTACCTCAATCTACGAAAATGAAAAATTCGTAGACAGAGGATTGTGCGAAAAGCTAACAACTCGTCCGCAATAAATAATGAAAATGTTAAGGAACCTGAAGTTCAGGAGGCCAAGGCCCGATTTGGGCTGTAGCGCCATTGAAGAAGAAATAAAATTCCTCTGGAAATTTCTCGCAACGCAGACGGTCCCTCTTTATGTATACAGAACATATGATACTTTTCCGCCAGTCGTCGGGTAATTTTTCAGTTGCCCAGATTTTAACAATTCATTTTAAATATTCGACTGATGAGCTTTGTTCCACCTTCTTTCAAGAGCTCTGCAGGGATTGCGCTAATGCAGGCACTTTCTACAATGACGCTACAGCCCATATCGGACCTTGGCCTCCTGATATTCAGGTTCCTTAACATTTTTCATTACTTATTGTGGAAGGGTTGTTAGCCCTTCGCACAACCCTCTTCCTACGAATTTTTCATTTTCTTAGATTGAGGTGACCAAGGTATATCCAAACAGGCAATGTGCCGGAATTATATATTGCGCCGACCGGGTTTTGAACTCACGACCTCCGCATTACAAGACCAACACACTACCTACTAGGCTATACCCCAGCACTTTGTTCGATCTTAAATTATGTAGGGCTGTCTCTATTTTATTATAGGTTGGAGCAGTTGATTTCCATCTGGATTTTCCGGAATTAGAAGAGGTTCAGTCTGTGATGTCGGTCTATTTAACAATGTTCGGAAGTACTGAACCCATCGTGCTTTGATTTCGGTAGCGTCGCTTATGATCTTCTTCGTCCTTACAGAGCGGAGTTTGCGGTTTGTAACCTTATCTGATTCCTTTCACGGTATTAAATGCTGCGCGCAGGTCATTTTTCTTCAGCTTTTCGTCCAGTGATAAAATTTTGTCATTGTTGACATAACAAGCTAAAAACTTGAAAATTTACGAAATTCGTTTATAAAACTGCATAACATTTTTCAGTTATTAACTGGTCGAATAACTTCACCACTTGGGGCAGTATTATCATTTTTAAGAAATCAATTAAAATTGAAATTTATCACGCACACTTTAAAAAGTATTCAAAACAAAGTTGCATCAAAAGTTTAGAGATACCTCCACTAGTTGTACTCCCTCCCATACAAAAGTAATATTTCGACTAATTTCAATGAACTAGTAACCAGCAAAATAAAAGCTATGATCTGGAAATGTTATAAGAATACTTTTCAAAAAACACATATTTTATGATTTCACCAACTCTTCTTACCCCCTCTCATACAAATGCATGGTTTCCTGAAAAGAAACTACACAGAATTTCACAGAATTTAATTTGCCTATGAAATTATATTTATAAATTGACTTTTAAGTAATTTTGGTATTTGTATGAGAGGTGGTAGAAGAATTATGCAAATTATTAAATAGCATTCTTATCACGATATCCAATCTCCAAATCGTTTTCTCCCATATGATCAAAGAGAAAAGGCTTCCTTTTAATTTCGCTAATATGAGAAATTTGTCTTGAAAAGTTTATGACTCGAATTTGAGATTTTTCGCGACAACAAAATTTGCATTATAAGGTCCGTTTCATATTTATAAGGTCACTCAATATCTTTAAAAATATGAAATGCTTACATGAATTTGAACACTACGGTTTCACTAAAATGTTCCATGCAATGGTGCAAATGGAGTGTACAAATACGTAGTTATTCGCTAACGATATTCCCGTTATCTGAACGAACAAAATTTGCTCTTGTTTCATATTTATAAGGTCAAAAAAACTTTTTTTTTATGAAACATGAACATAAAAAATAAACGCCAAATTACATAAAATCAACAGATAATATTGCCCCCATTCAACAATACTTTATTTACTCTCCCTTCCATACTGCAAACGAGGTTTGTGATAAACCCAGGCTCTATTCTATATCATTCCACTTGTATTTCGCGAATAAGCTCTGCAATTGAGTTGAATTGGTGGTTATTGGCGTAAATCCGTTGTGATAATATGCCCTATAGATTTTCTATTGAGATTCAAGTCAGATGAGCGGACAAGCCACTGCATAAGTTGAACCCTTTGAGCGACAAGCCAACTTTTCGTTTCACGGCTTCCATGAATTCTCTCGTTATCCTGTTGAAAGATCCATTCATCTGAACCATGTCCATTTAAAAATGGTAGTTCTACTTCTTCAATGGCGCTACAGCCCAAATCGGACCTTGGCCTCCTGACATGCAGTTTCCTTAACATTTTCATTACTTATTGTGGAAGGGTTGTTAGTCCTTCGCACAACCCTCTTTCTACGAATTTTTCATTTTCTTAGATTGAGGTGACCAAGGTATATCCAAGCAAGCAATGTGTTGGAATTATATATTGCGCCGACCGGGATTTGAAGACACGACCTTCGCATTACAAGACCAACACGCTACCCACTAGGCTACACCCTAGCCTAAAAATGGTACTAAAGCCTTCTCCAAGACTTCAATGTAGTTTGCACTCTTCATTCGAGAGGAAACGATCTGGATTTCTAAACATCCTTTACCACAAAACGCGGCCCATGTCATCACATTACCGCCAACAAAATTCCTCTTCGCAAAACTGAATGGCTTTTGACGGATATCACGATAATATCCCCGAAAGCCGTCGGACCATCGAGATTCCACTTTTTCACGTCTGAGAATACAATCTTAAAATGATAGATGTATACTGAATTGCAGTTTTTTGCATCGATTTTCATTACTTACCCAATTCCAATTTGTGTCGACGTTATTTCTTGCGAATCGTAGCCTGGCCTCTTTGTGTTTGGCTGTCAATTTTGGCATTACCTTCTTTTTTCGTATCGAATCAAATCCGTACATTTCAAAGTTCTCCAAACGATAGAACTCGATATTTCATTGCCTAGCATGGCTTTGAGCTGATTAAGAGAGGTACATGCATTCTTAGATGCGCGTACAATTCTCCTTTGTGTGGTTTGGTCCAGCTTTCTTTTTCTTCCAGATCGTTTTTGGGTGCCGTAGGAATGTGGAAAACGCAAATAATTTTGCACAACACACAAACTTCTCTTAATTCTACGCGAATCTCTCTCAAACCATAGTTTTTCGCATGAATGGCGTTACTAAACCCTTTTTGTTGTTCGCTCAGCACTTTCCCACGTGGCATTATGAATAAACTTACTGAATTAGAAAAAAAAACACAAATAAAAATCTAGCTCTTCATTACCGTGTTGTTAGTACTTCCGCAGTTTTATCACAACTGACTTATAAATATGAAACAAGAGCAAATTTTGTTCGTTCAGATAATGGGAATATCGTTAGCGAATAACTGCGTATGTGTACACTGTGCCCTTTGCAACATTGCATGGAATATTTTATAGAAACCGTTGTGTACAAATTCATGTAAGCGTTTCATATTTTTAAAAATATTAAGTGACCTTATAAATATGAAACGGACCTTATTACAGTTAATCTCAGATTTCATCTAGCCTAAATGCCCACAAATGCTTGATTTTTCATAATAAGGGTGTTTTTTTTAGAGGCGGAGAGCTTTAAATTGGCAATTTTGAGCGATGACGATCCACAAGCCATTGTCAAAATACCATAACATCCAGAAAAAGTCACCGTTTGGTGCGCTTTATGGGCCGGTGGAAACATTGGTCCATATGTCTTTAAAAATGATGATAGTGAGAACGTTACAGTCAACGGTGAGCGGCACTGAGACATGATTACTAACTTTTTCGTGCCTCAGTTGGAAGGCATTAATATCGCAGACATATGGTTTCAGCAAGACGCGCCATATGCCACAAAGCATGCGATACAATTAATTTACTGAAAGAAACATTTGATGATCGATTAATTTCACGAAATAGACCTGTTAACTGGTCACCTCGTTCGTACAATTTGACGCCATTAGATTTTTTTCTCTGGGGATATGTAAAGTTCCATGTCTACGCCCATAAACCGGAAGCCAACATTCGACGCGTTATTGCCGAAATACAGATTGACTTACTGCGAAAAGTGTGTGAAAATTGGAATTCCAGGTTAAGCCATAAATGCGCCAGCCGCAACGGCCATATGCAGGCAATTGTACTTAAACATTAATGCCATATAGTTATCTTTCAAATAAAGCTAATTTCATGGATATTAAAAATATTTCTTGTGTTTTATTTCAATTTAAAGTTCTCCACCTCTAAAAAAAACACCCGTTATTACTGATACAATTCTTAACATTATATGATTCAGAATGTGGGTCAAATTCCTTATGGAATCATCCATTTCATAAAAGAAATGATGCATCAAAAATAATTCAAACTTTGGTTTCCGCGTCGAATCTTTAAGTGTGTTGTAGGTATTTTCCATAAAGAGTTGTTAAACAAAATCTAATAAAATTTGAAAGGAAAAATACTGTCGTTTGTATGTATGTTAGGGTTTTACATATGCTACAATTGAAACTGCTGAAAATATGATATGTCGATGTGTACACTAGCCTATTGCTTTAAATGCCCACTTAGCATTTCTGTGAACCCTTTACTAACCTGAGAACAATGTGGAAAAAAAAACAAATTTTATGAGCCTTCTTCAATTGAAATTCGCCAAGAAATTAAATAACAATTGTACAGGATAAGTGAGTTATCTCGCTCAAGCCGGTCGTTATAATTTGTTTGGTGTCTTATCAGACAAAAAATTTTTATGTCTTCTCATAGACCATAATATGACTGTCACATAAATTTTTCTTTGGATACATATGACTATGTAGGTAAGTAGCTATGCGTGTGTGTGCTTATGCGGTGTCCATATATAATTTTGGAAAACAGAACCTACACTATGATATCTAATAGGTTCTTTATATATAAGAATAATTACCAAATATTTTGAACATGTAGAATGTCCATTTAATAGCACTGTTGCATTGTTAGTGGACAATTTTTTTTAATATTATCCATGTATACATCCCACTATAAAGTATCTGTTTCCCGACCCGGCCGGTGACTGAGTCGGACTGAGCACACATAAGAATTCACCTATAAAAGTAAGAGGCTCTTCCAGAATCAGCATCAGTTCTTATTCAGACTTAGTACCGATATCTTCGTAAAACCAAAATGAAAATTTTCGTCGCTTTCTGTGCAGTAATTGCTTTGGTAGGTGCTATAGACATCGCTATTAAAATTTTTTAAAAATAACCGTTTTAGATAAAATTGTATTCGATCGTTGACTTTAATTTCAGGTCGGCGCTGCTGATTGGTCGATTCGGAGTGCAGAGGAATTGATTCAATCACGTCTTGATTGCATCAAAGAGTTGAATGTGCCGGAGAACTATGTCGAGCAGATTAAAAAGTTCCAGTATCCTGATGAGGAGATCGTTCGTTGCTACATCAAGTGCACTAGCGAAAAAATTGGCATCTGGAGCGACGAGAGTGGATTCAATGCAGAACGTGTAACCGAACAATTGGCAGGAAGTCGCGACAAGACTGCTATTAAGGCTGATGTTCTTAAGTGTATTGACAATAACGAACTGAAATCCGATAATTGTACCTGGGCATACCGCAATTTCTTGTGCTTCGTTACCAACAACCTGGTCTTGGTTAAGTCTCAGGTCAATGCTTAAGTCCAATCTACGAACTTCGGACTAAAATATTTGTGATTTTTTTCAATAAAGCTGTATTAACTTTTCTGATTGACTAATCAACGTATTTTCATTCGTGCATTTTTTTATCGCCAATTGGTGAATTTTTAGTGTGACTACGAGGGAAGTATGGCTGAAGTCAATCAAGCAGACCTAATCTCATGTTCAGTACTATCAGCTCAGTGCGCATAGTGAACACTTCCTCCATTTTCCATTTCCCCCTAGGAATGAAAAGTTTTCTTTTACTATCCAAAGTACGAAAAAACAATCGAGCACGTATATGTATAGAGTTAGCAGTCCGCTTGTAGCTGCCTGCAAAAAAAATAACTCGAATTTTTGTTACTTATTTGTTGCTATTTTTTTACGCCAAAATAAAATTTTTATCTTCAAGGATTTCCGAGAAAATGGCGGACTGCTATCTTAAATCTAAAGTTAGCAGCCACCGCGATTGCTCATTGCCTAATTATGCTAGAGGGATGATATATGTACCAGAATTTGTTACTTTTAAAGTACTTTTAGAAAACAATAAAAAAAAATTTGCTCCGATTAATTTGACAACAGAAATTGGTACTATTAGCGATGAAAACGAAATTAACGCTAACACGTGAATTAAACGATTTTCGTGACACGAATGCAGGTGTAATATCTTAAGTAGGTACCAAATAAATTTGTATCACAGATATTCGAGTGCGAATGTACACAAAAGAACAAAAATCACCATTTCCGGAAATTCCTCCCACTGATGCGCCTAAAATTATGCCGTAATAAATATCATTTTAAAAAGACATAGAGACAAATGGAATGCAACAAAAGAATGAACTGTATTTTTAATCATCATTTCATTCGAGGATATCTCTATTTTAAGGAATTTAAAAATTTCAAAATTACTACAGATAGCACGATTAAGATTATGCGTTACAGAATGAAATATATAAGAAACCGACAACTGTTTTTCAACTCTAATAAATTTCTCTTTCTTTAAATTGTGCAGCACAACAAGTTCCCTTTTGCTTCTATTTCATAAAAATAAGTATTCTATTTCATTAAGACAAGTGTTCTGAGTCTAAAAATCAACAACATCCTGCAGGCAGCTGGAAGCAACAAATTTTATCCTGATTTTTAGGTCTAAATCCGTGAGTAAAATCGAATTATGCAGTAGTAAATTCCATTTTTCTTCAATTTGTGCAATGTAACAAATTCTTTTTATGTTTTTAATCATGGCAACAAGTATCTTGAGTGCAAAAATTAACGAAATCTTGCAGAGAGCTGGAAGCAACAAATTAAATCTAGGTTTTCAGGACCAAATCCGTGAGAAAAATCGACTTATACCTTTCTGCAGTAGTAAATTCCATTTTTCTTCAATTTGTGCAATGCAACAAATTCTGTTTATGTTTTTTATCATAACAACAAGTGTCTTGAGTGCAAAAATTAACAACATCCTGCAGGCAGGTGGAAGCAACAAATTAAATCTAGGTTTTCAGGACCAAATCCGTGAGAAAAATCGACTTAAACCTTTCTGCAGTATAAATTCCATTTTTCTTCAATTTGTGCAATGCAACAAATTCTATTTATGTTTTTTTATCATAACAATAAGTGTCTTGAGTGCAAAAATTAACAACATCCTGCAGGCAGGTGGAAGCAACAAATTAAATCTAGGTTTTCAGGACCAAATCAGTGAGAAAAATCGACTTAAATCTTTCTGCAGTAGTAAATTCCATTTTTCTTCAATTTGTGCAATGAACCAAATTCTTTTTATGTTTTTAATCATGGCAACAAGTATCTTGAGTGCAAAAATTAACGAAATCTTGCAGAAAGCTGGAAGCAACAAATTAAATCTAGGTTTTCAGGACCAAATCCGTGAGAAAAATCAACTTATACCTTTCTGCAGTAGTAAATTCCATTTTTCTTCAATTTGTGCAATGCAACAAATTCTGTTTATGTTTTTTATCATAACAACAAGTGTCTTGAGTGCAAAAATTAACAACATCCTGCAGGCAGGTGGAAGCAACAAATTAAATCTAGGTTTTCAGGACCAAATCCGTGAGAAAAATCGACTTATACCTGTCTGCAGTATAAATTCCATTTTCCTTCAATTTGTGCAATGCAACAAATTCTATTTATGTTTTTTATCATAACAACAAGTATCTTGAGTGCAAAAATTAACAACATCCTGCAGGCAGGTGGAAGCAACAAATTAAATCTAGGTTTTCAGGACCAAATCAGTGAGAAAAATCGACTTAAATCTTTCTGCAGTAGTAAATTCCAATTTTTCTTCAATTTGTGCAATGTAACAAATTTTTTTTATGTTTCTAATCATGGCAACAAGTGTCTTGAGTGCAAAAATTAACAAAATCTTGCAGAGAGCTGGAAGCAACAAATTAAATCTAGGTTTTCAGGACCAAATCCGTGAGAAAAATCGACTTATACCTTTCTGCAGTAGTAAATTCCATTTTTCTTCAATTTGTGCAATGCAACAAATTCTGTTTATGTTTTTTATCATAACAACAAGTGTCTTGAGTGCAAAAATTAACAACATCCTGCAGGCAGGTGGAAGCAACAAATTAAATCTAGGTTTTCAGGACCAAATCCGTGAGAAAAATCGACTTAAACCTTTCTGCAGTATAAATTCCATTTTTCTTCAATTTGTGCAATGCAACAAATTCTATTTATGTTTTTTTATCATAACAATAAGTGTCTTGAGTGCAAAAATTAACAACATCCTGCAGGCAGGTGGAAGCAACAAATTAAATCTAGGTTTTCAGGACCAAATCAGTGAGAAAAATCGACTTAAATCTTTCTGCAGTAGTAAATTCCATTTTTCTTCAATTTGTGCAATGAACCAAATTCTTTTTATGTTTTTAATCATGGCAACAAGTATCTTGAGTGCAAAAATTAACGAAATCTTGCAGAAAGCTGGAAGCAACAAATTAAATCTAGGTTTTCAGGACCAAATCCGTGAGAAAAATCAACTTATACCTTTCTGCAGTAGTAAATTCCATTTTTCTTCAATTTGTGCAATGCAACAAATTCTGTTTATGTTTTTTATCATAACAACAAGTGTCTTGAGTGCAAAAATTAACAACATCCTGCAGGCAGGTGGAAGCAACAAATTAAATCTAGGTTTTCAGGACCAAATCCGTGAGAAAAATCGACTTATACCTGTCTGCAGTATAAATTCCATTTTCCTTCAATTTGTGCAATGCAACAAATTCTATTTATGTTTTTTATCATAACAACAAGTATCTTGAGTGCAAAAATTAACAACATCCTGCAGGCAGGTGGAAGCAACAAATTAAATCTAGGTTTTCAGGACCAAATCAGTGAGAAAAATCGACTTAAATCTTTCTGCAGTAGTAAATTCCAATTTTTCTTCAATTTGTGCAATGTAACAAATTTTTTTTATGTTTCTAATCATGGCAACAAGTGTCTTGAGTGCAAAAATTAACAAAATCTTGCAGAGAGCTGGAAGCAACAAATTAAATCTAGGTTTTCAGGACCAAATCCGTGAGAAAAATCGACTTATACCTTTCTGCAGTATAAATTCCATTTTTCTTCAATTTGTGCAATGCAACAAATTCTATTTATGTTTTTTATCATAACAACAAGTGTCTTGAGTGCAAAAATTAACAACATCCTGCAGGCAGGTGGAAGCAACAAATTAAATCTAGGTTTTCAGGACCAAATCCGTGAGAAAAATCGACTTATACCTTTCTGCAGTATAAATTCCATTTTTCTTCAATTTGTGCAATGCAACAAATTCTATTTATGTTTTTTATCATAACAACAAGTATCTCGAGTGCAAAAATTAACAACATCCTGCAGGCAGGTGGAAGCAACAAATTAAATCTAGGTTTTCAGGACCAAATCAGTGAGAAAAATCGACTTAAATCTTTCTGCAGTAGTAAATTCCATTTTTCTTCAATTTGTGCAATGTAACAAATTCTTTTCATGTTTTTAATCATGGCAACAAGTGTCCTGAGTGCAAAAATTAACAAAATCTTGCAGAGAGCTGGAAGCAACAAATTAAATCTAGGTTTTCAGGACCAAATCCGTGAGAAAAATCGACTTATACCTTTCTGCAGTATACATTCCATTTTTCTTCAATTTGTGCAATGCAACAAATTCTATTTATGTTTTTTATCATGGCAACAAGTGTCCTGAGTGCAAAAATAATTAAAGATAAATTGAAGAATTTAAGAACTCATCACGGTACGACAGTTGACTCATACGGGTATTGCTCAGACTCACACAAGATAACACGTTGTGAGAGATTTAAATCACTTGCTATTTCTGACCGTCAAAAACACGCGTGCGAAAATCACTTTTGTACGAATTGCCTTTCTAAAGGCCACGTGACAAATGATTGCCGTAGTACCTTCTCGCTCTTTTACTGTAAGCGTCGCCATCATTCACTGATGCATAATCTAGAAAGGGATAAAAGCCGTCAGTCATCTTCGACGACAATGCTTTCTGTCAATCTCACTAAGCCCTCTCTGGAGCCTAATATTACAAGCTCCTCGCCACAACCCTTTAAACCAGATGGCGCGCATTGCCACGCTGCAACCCAAGCATGGGTTTCCAATCCACGGATCTTATTAGCTACTGCCTGGGTAAATTTTGAATCTGACCAAGGTAGGCAAATCCAAGTTCGCGTATTAATTGATCCGGGCTCCGATGCCAGTTTTATCTCTGAAAATATCGCACAGTGTCTGCGACTTTCGCGCAAAAATGCAAATGCATATGTCTCCAGTATAGGAGGTCGCTCCGTTAGCACGATCAAAACCATTGCATCGTTGTTTGTCAGTCCAGTCCACAAGATTGCAAAAATTAAAGTACCCTTCAATGCATTAGTTATACCAAAAATAACAGCTTATATGCCAGCAAAATCTTTCATACTTCATAATAATTGGACTCAGGGCTTGTTATTAGCTGACCCTGAACCAACTTCATCAACTCCTATCGAGCTACTACTAGGCGCGGAAGTCATTCAGGAAGGTGTTAGAAAGGAACCTTCCAATAAACTAATTCTACAGAATACGATTTTTGGTTGGATTATGTCGGGATCCTACTTCCCGGCCACATCCTCAGAACGAACTATCCACGTTCATCATGGTAACCTACAAGAAATCATTACAAATCTAATTAAGTTTTTCGAAGTCGAAGAAGTACCCTCTCGCAAACGCCTAACCCCACAGGAAATTCATTGCGAGGAGCACTTTCAAAAAACCCATTATCGCACATCGGAAGGGCGATATGTAGTACGCCTACCGTTTAAGACTGATCAGCCGATAACTATCGGAGAAACAGAATCTCGAGCACGTGTTTGTCTTCGTCACCTGGAGAAAAGACTTCGTCACAACACGGAATTATATAGTCAATATTCTCAATTCGTGCTCGAATATCAATAATCGCGGCACATGGAACCCGTCCAAGGTGCCAACCTGGAGATGCCATCGGTATATTTACCACATCATCCAGTGGTCAAGGATAGCACAACCACCAAAGTTAGAGTTGTATTCAATGCATCCGCTCATTCAAGTAATGGGTCGTCTCTTAACGATCACTTACTACCGGGACCTAACTTACAGACAGATCTCGTGTCAGTAATTCTTATTTGGCGCTCGTTTAAATACGCACTCACGACGGACATTGCTCAAATATTTCGTCAAATTTGGATTAACCCAAGAGATCGACATTATCAAATGATTCTCTGGAGATCATACCCACAAGAAGAAATTCAATCATACGTATTGAATACTGTGACATATGGCACTGCATGCGCTCCTTTCCTAGCACAGCGAGTACTACTTCAAATCGTTGAAGATGATGGACGAGATTTTCCTCTAGCAGTTTCAATACTAAAACGTCAAAGATATATGGACGACACAATGTTTGGTGATGACTCCAGAGCAGCAGCTGTCCAAAGGCGTAATTAAATAACAGAATGTCTCTCTCGCGCGGGACTGCCTCTGCGAAAATGGGCTAGTAATGACCCAACTTTGTTAGCAGAGATTGACCAGAACAATCATGGGTTGGCCATTGAGTTTCCCGTTGAGGAGGGAACTCAATTGAAGATCTTAGGTCTATATTGGAGGCCAATGACTGATTCATTTCAGGTAGTAACACAGCTTCCTGATTGGACATCGCCAACCAAGCGCCACATTCTCTCTCTAATTGCGAGGTGTTTCGATCCACTAGGCTGGTTAGCGCCGGTGGTAGTTAGCGCAAAAATTCTCGTGCAAGGATTGTGGAGACTCAAAATAGGGTGGGATGATCCAGTACCGGAGCCAATAGCTAATAATTGGGAATTATTCTGTGAACAATTGCCATGTTTGAATCAGATATCCATTCCACGTTGGACGGGGAGCGATAAAACAAGCGTGCTTCACATTCATGGGTTTTGCGACGCCTCAGAGCGGGCTTATGTTGCTGTCATTTATATGGTAGTTCAATCAACAAGCTTAAAGGACAAGGTCAGCCTGATGCTCGCCAAAACTAGAGTTGCTCTTGAATTATGTGCAGCAGTCTTGCTAACTCGATGCATTTCCAATATACTGGACTCAATTGAAGCACCAGTCAAATCTGTAGTCCTAGTGTAGTCCTCTGTTGGCTTCGAAAATCGAACTTGAAAATCTTCACGGCTCATCGAATAGCAGAAATTCAAACTTTATTGCCACAAGCAAAGTGGAAGCATGTACCATCAGAAGATAATCCCGCAGATTGCGCATCTAGAGGACTGAGTCCTTCGTAGGTACCCATTGTGGTGGAGTGGTCCGCAGTGGCTTACTGCAAACCGAATCACTTGGCCCGATCAAACATTTTTGGATCCACGAAAATAGACTCAAAAGTGATACCTAATTCACATTTACAAGTAGTTGAGCAACCCGCGGAAATTCCAAGCCTTTTGCAACTCGCCCGAAAAATCGTGCTATGGCCGCGATTACTACGCATAACGGCGTACGTCCTGCGCTTCGTCTCCCGAAGCCGAAATTCGAAACAAGATCATGTTGATCTTGGCTTACAAACGCAATAAATATATGCAGCGGAAACGGTGTGGCTCCATCATGCACAGGAAGAAAATTTTCCTGCCGAACTAAAGGCCCTCTCTAAAAAGACAGCTATTCCTATCAATAGCAAATTGAAAGGATTAGATCCCTATTTAGATGACGAGGGCTTAATTCGAGTGGGGGGTCGTCTTCAATTGGCCGACCTTCCAACAGGGCAAAAGCACCCGGTTGTACTCGGTAAACATCAAGTTTCACAATTATTGGTAAAACATATTCATCGGGTCGCCTTACATGGTGGGGTGCAACTCATGCTAAGGATTATTCGAGAAAATTATTGGATCCTACAAGCACGAAATTTAACAAAATCAGTTGTACGCAATCGTGTTCATTGCTTCCGCGAGAGATCGGACATCAGGACGCAGTTCATGGCAAGATTACCAGAATCTATAGTCGTCAAGTCTCGGCCTTTCTCCCATAGTGGAGTCGACTATGCCGGACCTTTTCTAGTACGAAACGCATCTGGACGCTGCATTCCAAAGATTCGCTGCACGAAGAGGTCTCCCAAGTACCCTGTATTCAGATAATGGTACAACCTTTCAAGGTGCAGAAAGAGAGCTACGAGAAAAATTCCATAAGATCATTCGCGATGTAGAGGTGCGAAGCATTTTTGCATCTGATGGAATATCCTGGCAATTTCTGCCGCCAATAGCACCTCATTTCGGAGGTTTATGGGAAGCGGGCGTGAAAAGTGTGAAACATCACCTTAAGCGTATCCTACGCGCCTCAACTCTCACAGCAAAAGAGTTCACGACTCTTCTATGCAACATTGAAGCTTGCTTGAACTTTCGTCCCATTGCCCCCCTGAATGACGACTTGTCTTCATATGATGCTTTAACTCCCGGACACTTCCTAATAGGTTCGGCTCTGAAGGCAGTCCCAATGCCAACCACTCTCCACCTCAATGAAACTCGGTTGGATCGATGGCGAATGATGCGTCGAAAATTTGAGCAATTCTGGCGGATCTGGTCCCAAGATTACTTACAGTCGTTACAGCAGAGAAGCAAGTGGCTTACCCGTCAACCTAACATTAAAGTCGGAGATTTAGTACTACTTAAAAATAATACTCTTCCACCTTCTAAGTGGGAGATGAGTCGAGTTCTAGAATGTTTTCCGGATCATGAAAATTTAGTGCGGACGGTTAGAATCAAAACCGCACATTCCGAATACATAAGGTCGATTGTGAAGCTCAGAAAATTGCCCCTCGACTTCGAAGAGCAGGTATCGGGTCATGAGTCAGTTGTAGTCATCGGCACTAATCAGTAAAGTAAAATGGATAAATACTAAATTTAACTTCTTAATTATTCATATCTCAAAATTTCCGTAAAATAGTAGATCCGTACGAAAAGACAGAATCACAAACAAGTTTAAATACATTGTATTCAAAATTGTAAAGTATGTATTAATAAGTATGATCAACAAACCTTTCAAGCATTTGTAATGTCTATAAATATAATATGAATTTCAACAGAATTACCTATAAGCATTGCAAATTAAACACTGTACAATTGAAAGTATTCTTTCAAGGCGGGCGGAATGTTCAAGAAATCAAAGCCTTCACATCTACAAAATGTTCATGTGCAGGCTTTGCTTTCTGTGATGAAGAAGAAGAAGAAGAAAATCTGTCAAAAATTGTATGTTGGCCTTGATGGATGCCGGTGTTTTTATAAAGTAAATAATTGAAGTTATTAGCAAAAATTTGGTGTTCCGTGAATAAAACAAGTTGCCGCTGCCGTCGGAAATTCGAAATCATTATTTAGAACATTGAAGTCCGCAAGGAATCGCTGAATTTCCAATAAAATTCATCGGAGTACATCGCATTTTGCACGTGCCACAAGTGCGAACCACGCACTCCCATTGGGGAGGCATCAGGAAATAATCTCACCCCCTTCCATACAAAAGTATGATTTCGACCAATTTCATTAAATCAACTAATAACCAACAAATTAAAAGCTAAGAACTTGAAATTTCGTACGAGCACCTTACAATAGAAAAGAAAGAAAATTGCATCACAAGTTTTACGATTCCCTTACCTCCTCTACCCTCTCCCATACAAAATTATTTTTTCGAGCATTTTTAAGAAATCAGTTATCACCTAACTCTTAAAAGCTATCAATTTCAAATTTTGCATAAAAACTTATAAAAATAATTCAAATGAAGGCGCTTTAAAAGTTTTAAAATCGCGTTTGTCTTTCTACCCCCTCCCATACAAAACTATGATTTCGACCAATTTCATTAAATCAACTAATAACCAACACACTAAAAGCGAACTTGAAATTTTATACAAGCACCTTACAAGAGAAGCCAAATAAAACTACATATCAAATTTTACGATTCCCCTACCTTATCTACCCCCTCCCATACAAATTTTCGGTTTCGTGAATGTAAAATACATCGAATTTTATGAAAATTCTGTGCAACTTCGTCTATGAAACACATTCTATACAGAGAATATTGGACGTGATTCAAGCAATTAATTAAAAATCTATTAACATCCACCCAGCCTTACTATTACCCCTCCTCCTCCCCTCATAAAAACCCAAAATTGCAGAAACGAATGAAATATTGTTAAATTGACCACAGCCCTGCCCAAGAACTCCCTTTCACTTAGCCTTCCCTAACCACACTAACCTGCATATTGACCTTCCACTCATCCGTAACTTGTCCCAGGAATAATAAAGTTTCGCCCGACTTGTTGGCAGTTTATTTTTCATGTTATCGTACACTACAGGTTAATTGAGTTGCACCACCGAAAAATTCGGGGCAATAAACGTACATTTTACCTAATGCGCAAGCCATTTTCCAGCAGGGCAGAATTTTTATTTACAATAGAACGAAAGAACTGCTAAATGTGAAGAGCAAAAACGTATTAAAATTTTTTCAGAATAAAAATCAGTATAAGTGACTATTTTTTTCTGTTGATTCTGTTATTTCGACCAATTTTTGGTGTGTTGACGTTAGTCTCCTATACCAGAAGTTTTATATTACTTTATTATTTTAATAATAAAGTATTGTGATCGACTTGGAAAAAAAAAAAATTTGCTACCCTGAAATTTTGTTTTTTCGGGTTTCATGACTAAATTAGCCTAAAAATGCAAAAAAAAAATCCGGCTGTCTGTACGACGTCCGCCGTACGCCGTACGCCGACGTGTACGCTCAGCGCAAATTAACTCCCAAACCCTTTCAAGATAGAAAGTTCATTTTTGGAGGGATTGTAGATAGTTGCGGATCTCAGGCGGATACCCATTTTGGGGGGTGTACGGGTTCAGGGGAAGGCGGGGGGAGCGCTTAAACCGAAAAATACGAATTCAAATATCTCAACCATGGTAACAGCTAGGAAGCTAAAACTCAACATACATATAGAGGGGTTTGTGGTACAACTTTTAAAAATAATTTAATTTTTTTATCCATTGGGGTGCGAAAAGGGGGGGCTAAGAACCAATTGTCGGTCGACTTTTTTTTTCAAATGATTATATTTTCGAAATTACTTCCCATAAAAAATTGATATTTTGAGACCGTTAAAACGGTATTAAGATCTACTAGAATCAGTTTAGATAGAAGCTAATTATTGTAAGGGGGAGGGACAGGGGTGGGGATGCAAAGAAAAACACTTAAAAATCAATATCTCGGCTATTTATTAAGCTATGTAATTGAATCTTAGAACCTATATTAAGCTATATTGGAGAAATACGAGAAAAATATAACATTTGGACAAAATAGTAGTGGGGGGAAATGGGATGCATTTCAAAAATGATGCACTTTCCAAAATTTCAAACCGTTATAATTCAAAATTGAGTACAGATATCAAATAAAAATTTTGTCGAATTGTAGAACTAGATAGTTTTTAAACTTGATAAAAATTTTACGTTGGGAGGTGTAAGGGGAGGGAGGTGGTAACCAAAAATGTCGAAAATTTTGAGTGATTTTTTAAGGGCTCTGGTGAAAGATACAAAATTTAAATTTTCCATGTGGATACATCTATTGGTTGTACATACAGAAAAAATAATAAAAATTCCACAATTGTTATGCACCGACCCCCCTGGTCTACCGTGCACAAGGTGTTTCATGTGCAATGAAAAAACCACATAAACTGAAAATTTTTGAATGAAATTTGAAGGTAGAAACTTGAAAACTCGCGAAATGCATTTAAAAAAATCTTTAAAAGAATGAAATATAAACTGGTCGAATACCTTGAAAGCTTCTACTCCCTCCCATACAAAATAATTTTTTCGACCATTTTTAAGAAATTAATTATCACCTAATTAGTAAAAGCTATCAATTTGAAATTTTGCACAAAATCATTTGAAAATAGTTGAAATAGAACTGCGTCAAAATTTTTGAGATCACACTTGCCGTTCTACCCCTCCCATACAAAAGTATGATTTCGACCAATTTCAATAAAACAACTGCTAACCAACAAATTAAAAGCTATGAACTTGAAATTTTATACGAGCACATTAAAAGAGAAAAAAAAGAAAATCGCGTCACAAATTTTGCGATTCCCCTACCTCTTCTACCCCCTCCCATACAAAATTATTTTTTCGACTATTTTTAGGAAATCAGTTATCAGCTAACTCTTAAAGGCTACAAATTTCGAATTTTGCGCAAAAACTTATAAAAATAATTGAAATGATATTACTTTAAAAGTTTTGCAATCGCGCTTGCCCTTCTACCCCCTCCCATACAAAAGTATCATTTCGACCTATTTCATTGAATCAACTAATAACCAACAAATTAAAAGCTACGAACTTGAAATTTTGTACGAGCACACTACAAGAGGAGGGAAATAAAATTGCGTCACAAATTTTACGATTCCCCTACCTCCTCTACCCCCTCCCATACAAATGTTTGGTTTCGTGAATGTAAAATACACCGAATCCTATGAAAATTCTATGCAACTTCGTCTATGAAACTGACATTCTATGCAGAGAGAATATTGGACGTGATTCAAGCACTCTTACTATCACCCCTCACCCCACCCCTCACAAAAACTCAAACTTGGATAAATAAACGAATGAAATATTGATTATATGTACTGGAGCTTTTGAACGTTTCCGCAAAGTGTTAAATTGACAATTGCCGTGCCCAAGAACCCGCTTTCACTTAGTCTTCCCTAACCACTCTAACCTGCATATTGACTTTCCACACATACGCAACTTGTCCCAAGAATAATAAAGTTTCGCCCGACTTGTTGGCAGTTTATTTTATCCTCACCAGGAGCTTTCCAGTTTTGGGCTCTAGCCAGAGCTGTTTTCAGGTTGTCTGATGTTATGTTGTGATTCATCATTGACACCAACGTTGATATAAATATTTATATTTTGATCATATGGATGATCAATATTGTTATAAATCTGGCAACCACGATGTTCCCAGAAACATCCAGAAAAGTCCCTCAACATGTAAACAGCCATAAACAAAGTTCCAGAACATTCTAGACACACACCCACCCGACTAAAGATCTAACATTCTCCCGAATAGTCCCAACGACACCTGACGAAAGCTTCGAGAACTGGGCAAAAATTGTATATAAGCACGGAGCTCTCAGACCAGCAGTTAGTCAGTCAGCGACATCTGAACGCGAACGGTAGTGAAAGCGATACATCGGTAGTGCGATTTAAGGCGAATTAAGTTAACGTGAAAATTAAGTAAAAAGACTGCGAATAAATAAATTATCTATTATTTTTAAACGAATTGTGTTTATCTTGAAATCCCGGCGAACCTCTAGCTCGCAACAATATTCTTCTACGCTTTCCACTAATAGTAAGTCTTGATTTCTGCCTTTTGGTTTTAATTACAGATAATTTTTGTTTGAGAGTGTCCAGAACCCTTCTAGGAATCTGATCATTGCTTTCGAATCTCGAGTGAAGAAGAAGTGAATGCAGTGATTTGTCGCGGCATTTGAAACGAGGATATAGAGCTTCCCGTATGTTTTTATTGTTTCATCAAATAATTCGATCGCTGGCATCGCCAACATGGCATTTCACTCCTAGTACGTCGAGTTTTAGGTTTTTCAATTCATCGACAGCTTTTTTTACGTTAGCATCTTTTCGACTGCTAACCACCACTTTTGCTCCTTCCTCTGCCAGCCGTTTGGCAATGGCAAGGCCAATACTGGGGATTAAGGATTAGCAGGTACTTGTAGATATTACATGCTTATGGCTTACCCATCTATGGAGGCAGTGACTATAGCTACTTTATCGTTTAATCGCTTCATTACTTTTACTGTGGAATATGGCGATGAACAACAGTTTCGAGCTACAGCGGCCAATCTGAGTGGAACCGTCTTAAACATGTCACTTTTAAGATTCGTTAAAGATAAGGAAACGATATTTTTATATTTAAATTTATATAAATAAATTTAATATGGATTTAATTTATTTACTAAATAAAAAATAAATTTTTTATTTTATCATAAACAGAACGTCGGCCTGAATTTTTTTTGAACTGTTTGTTGCCAGTGTGTTGCTCCGCTTGGCACGATGTTGCTCCGCTTGGCACGATTTTGCTCCGCTTGGCACGATGCTGCTCCGCTTGGCACGATGTTTCTTCCTGTGTTTTCGCTTGGTTCGGATATTGGATATATTGGATATATTGCTCGTCAAGGAAAATCACGTAGAAAAAGTTCGCGCCAACAATAAAAACATATAGATATAATTTAATAATTATCGTTTGCTAAACAATTTTAACAATTTTACGTGTTCGTTTTCGTATTGGTTCAGTTATTAAATAATTCCATTTCTCCCAATGAATAGCTCTGCCATCTAACGGACATACGTTCTGACAATTGTCGTATTAGTAGTCAGTACCCGAACCGCTCTCATTGATTTCAATGTCACAGATATTATATTGCAGTCCATCCTGTATAAAAAACGGAAATTCGTAGCAGATTGATTTTCAACTTTTCATTCTTCAATATTTTTGCAGGTCCTGCCGGAATGACAAACTGAATTGCAAACTAAAGAATTTTTAAAACATTTGCATCTCTTCGATTTGCAGTCCTTAATACAAGAACATCTTTTGTAGCCTTGGCCGCTACCAACGGAGCATTGACATACCAAATTTCGTACGGATGATAAATTTTCCATTGAAACTGCTTCTATTGAAAGTTTATTAAATTTAGTTTTTTGTAAACTATTCCTTTCCAAAGAATGTTCCAAGATCCCATACATGGTTCCAATTTTATACTTGCCATCCTTTTCCTCCATAACAACTATTAGATTGGCAGAAACTCCTCGTCCTCTATCCAATTGGCCGAATTGGCTTACTCTAAGCAGAACATTATCGTCTTGTTTTAATACTTCTAGCTTTTCACTTGAACGCTCGAGCATTTTATCTGCTTACTTAGCAAGATTTTTGGACGCCAATTGTATAAACTTCACTGTGGGATAGGTAGAATTTTCATTTAGATGTCCAGCTTCTATATTGTCTTCACTCCCTACGAGATCTTGAGGCTCGACAATAAATTTAGGATCATCTTTTTTATCGATATTAAGACCAATTATAGTATTCGAAATGTTGAAATGAAGGGAACCCGTTTCATCATGGAATAAATGTGGATCTGGACCACCTGCAACACAAAACTGAAGCACTTCTGCATCGGAAATGGCAGCACACAAATTTTTGCTTTCGTATCTCAATCGAAATTATCAAAGTTATCAAAATTTAATCCGCGCACCATATTATGTTTTTTCAATAATTTCATACTGTTCATATTTAAATGGCGTTTATGCCATAAAGTGATACTTCCATCGCCATTTTTGTCCGCGAAATTACAAATATTTCGCTTTTGCATATTATTGTAAATAAACAGTCCGTCGATTTGATCCGCGCGAAGAATTATTTTACATCCGAACTTAAAATTTTACCACATTCACTAGAAAAATTAGTTACAAGCTTTGATTTCGTTGCTTGACTTACCGAAATAAAGTTTCACTTTAATTGTGGCACTTAAAGTACATTTTTTAAATGTATTTGACTGTTGTCAGTTTCTAATTTAACATCACCAATACCACGAGATATAATAAAATGATCGCCGGCTAGCATTATTTTTTCTTCATGGCAAACAAATTCACTAAATAGTTCCTTTTTACAGCACATATGACTCGTTGTACCGCTATCGAGAATCCAATTGTGTGGGTGCAGGAAATCGAAATTTGCCGCATTCAGCATTGAGAAAGAAGTTGTCGGCTTGTGAAATATATTTGTGTTTCTGGAGCGACACGATGCTGCTAGATGTCCCTTTCTATTTGAAATGTAGCACTTACCTCGGAAACCGTTACTGTCTGTTTTCTGGTATTGTTGTTGCTGAGGTAAAAAATCAAATCACACTAAACGATTTGATTTTTTATGTTTAGAGAAAAATGCTGTTTCAGTATTATTGTCTCGCTCACGCTTTGTGCTTCTTTTAGAAGTTTCGCTTTTAAGATATCCGTTTTAGGCAACTCATCCCTGGTTTCTATGGCAATTATAAAAGGTTCGTATGATTGTGGCAAACTTGATAGGAGAATTATGACATGTAATTCATCTGGTAACTTGATGTCTATCTCTTGCAATTTTTCACATAACTCAGAAAATGTATTTAAGTGGCTTACCATTGATGAAGTTTCACTCATTTGTAAATTTATTAATTTTTTGAAATATGAAACTTTTCTACCTGGTCCCTTAGGTTGATGAATATCTTCTAGGGCCTTCCAAGCTTGAGCTGACGTCTTACAGTTCCTTATGTGTATCAACTCGGAAGTCTTTACGCTGAGCAAAATTGTTGCTAAGGCTTTCTCGTTTTTCTTTGTCCAAACGCTGAGCTCCGCAGGTTCCTTTGGCGTAACTGCATCTCCGCTGACGAACCACCACAGCTCACTGTGTAATAATATGGACCGCATTTGAACTTTTCACCCATCGTAATTGTTTCCATCCAACTTGAAGATTTGGTAAAGCGAAGAACTCATCTTCGCGATATTAATGTCTCTAGACTTTTAAAACGTTAAACTTTTTGCTTCAAGAGTTCTGGGCCATAACCTTTGTTGGGATAAAGTAAGAAGAAAACGCGGAACACATCCGATCTCGATGAGTGTTTATTTAGAACCGAACGCAAAACTTATGAATTACAGAAATCCATGAACAATATGTAAGTGTATGTGTAATGCAATTATAAGAGTTGAAATGAATACAAGTGTATAAGATATATAATATAAATTCTATATACACAATAAGTAATTTAGTGTTGCCGATATATAAAAATCCAATATATACTCTAGATGAAATCTGAGAGTATATTGTGTTTGCCTTACCGTTTGTAACGCTAAGAAATAAAGAACGTACAGAGTCGTCAAGGGTACAGAAATTTTTTTTTTCGCTCAAAAACCTCGATACCGTCTTTCCGTCTGTCTGTCCGTCTGCCTACAACATAACTCTCTAAAGCTTTGACCAATCTTGCTGACATTTTTCATGTATCATTTTTAGCAAAAAAGTAACTTTTGATTCGTGAACGGGTCAAATCCCCCACTCCTTCTACCCCCTCCCATACAAATTTCTTGAAATTTCAAAATTTAAAGAAATTGGTTTTTTTCCGAAACCATTTCAGCTATTGGCTTGAAAATTAGTTCATAGTATAACGATGTAAATATTATTGACGTCAAAAAATATTGATCTGATCCTTTTACTCCTTCTACCATCTCCCATACAAATGGTCAATTTTCAAAAATACATTTATTCGGTTTTCATTGCAACTAGTAAAGCTAAAAAAACCAACTTTTGGCATTATTAATGTTATTACAATTGCAACCAATTTTGTGAAAGCTATCAACTTCACCTCACTCTACCCCCTCCCATACAAATTTCACGAAATTTTGGAATTTTAACTAAATTATTTTTCTTCAAAACCGTCAAAGCAATCAACTTTAAATTTTGAGAAAAGTATACTATTATATATATCATTGATGTCGAAAAATTTGGTTTTGATTGAAATACTCCTTCAACCACCTCTTATACAAATGCACAGTTTTTAGCAAATGCATTTAATCGATTTTCATTGAAACTAGGAAAATTACAAACTTCAAACTTTGCCAGACTTTGTCCCTTAATAATTGCAATAAATGCTAAAAAAAATATGAACTTCGCTTCACTCCATCTACCACCTCTCATACAATTTTTTGTATCGAAAATTAAAAAAAATTATTTCTCCTTCAAACATATGAGAAACAAGGCAATGTGATTAGGATGTTGATAATCAATCAAATTCCTTGTAAGACCCCCTATAGAGGCATAGGACAGAAACAACTCTCTTCCACAAGGCGCGATCCTGAGCATCGGCCTTAAGCTGTTGTCAGGACTTGTTTATTCCTCTGGTCTCCTGCTCAACTGCTCGCTTCCACGTGTTACATGGTCGAACAACCTGACATCTTCCTTGAGGATTATAATCCAGAGCTTGTTTCGCGATGTTTCGCTCTGGTTTCCTCAAAGTATGACCGATCCACTGCCACTTCCGCCTTTGAATCTCAATACCTATTTTAGTCTCGCCAGTTGTACTCCAAAGTTCGTCGTTGGAGATGACTTCTGGCCAGAATATTCCTAAAATGCGTCGGAGGCATTGGTTCACGAAAGTCTGTAGTTTCTTAGTAAGTCGAACGGTCACTTTCCACGTAGTACAACCATATAACAACACGGATTTGACGCATGCGTCAAAAACTCGCAGCTTCGTGTGAAGGGAGATCTTTCTTAACCTCCAGAAAGGGTAAAGGATTCCGAAGGCCTGACGAGCTTTATTTAGTCGAGCTTCAACATCCTTTTCGGCTCCGCCGTCCATACTGACAATGCTTCCGAGATAGTACAAATCTTGCACCTCTTCCACATCCTGTCCGTTAAGAACAATGGTGTGCTTGCGTTCGAACCCATGTGCATGTACTTGGTTTTACGCACATTTATTTTCAGTCCCGCCTCTTTGCATTTAGAATGCAACGGCGAACATTTGACACTAAGCCCGAACGGTTATGTGCAAGTAAACACACGTCATCAGCATAATCAAGGTGACTTAAGATGTTAAACAGTCTCTATTGAAGACTTTACCTTCCCCACCTTCCAGTGCAGCTTTCAAGATGTCATTTATTACCACCAGAAACAGGGCTGGTGATAATATGCAGCCTTGTCTGGCACCCGTTCGCACAGGGAAGCTCTCGGACAGCTCTCCTCTATGCAAGACGCGACACCTTGCATCTTCGTAGGATTCTTTAATCATAGCTATAACCTTATCTGGAAAACCTCTCCTACGCAAGGATGTTGATAAGCAGATTCAAAATCATCCAAAACCTCCCACTTTCTATACCACCTCCCATACAAATGCCATAAATTCAGACAAATTTGTTCAAAAATTATGATAGCTACAAACTTTAAATTCAGCATGAAACATTTTGTATACTACGTTCAGTGTTATATACAAAAATGACAAACCTCCTCCCTCTGCTCTTACCCACACAAAAGTCGTTATTCACTATTGGAAAGAAAATTGAGATGACATATTTTCCGGTACAATAAACTATTTCCTATTTCATCTAGAGTACCATATGATTGGGCTTTTTTCACAATTTTTTGTTGTGTTATGTTTATACTCTAGATTAAATCTGAGAGTATTATTAGCTTGCTCTAAAGTTTGTAACACTAAGAAATAATGCTCGTAAAGAGTCGCCAAGGGTACAGAAACATTTGTTGTCGCACAAAAATCTCAAAACCGGATATCCGTCCGTCCGTTCGCTCTCTAGCTCGAGAACGCGTCCAGCTAGAAAGCTCCAATTTTGCATACGTCGTTATTGACCAAAAAGTAAGGTCAAGTTTGTGATCGGGCCAAGTTGCTCTACCCCTTCTACCCCCTCTCCAACAAAACGACTATTTTCAATCATTTACAATAATGAAATTTTCTTGGACACTATCAAAGCTAATGATTTGAAATTTTGAATATATTATTTTTATCATAAATACGATGTATAATATACAAATTATTTAAATCTCTCACTACTTTCACCACCTCCCATACAAACTGCACTTTTTCATGAAACACTAAATACTTAATTAGCATTGTCATTAAGATCAGAAAAAATTAACTGATTAGCTTTACTGCTTCTATCTCCTCCCTTGCAATATGACTAAATTTTCCAACTTCACAAAAAATCGGTTTTCTTGAAAAGTACGTTGCAACTCCATACAAATGTGGCGAATTCACAATTTTTTGTTGTTTTAAAATGAAGCAATTTTGTCCTGATGTGGTACAATACGTTTTGAGATACAACTGTGGTAACACAAATTATTTAAATTTCTCTACCTCTCCTTCCACCTCCAATACAAAATTCTTAAGAAATGCATAATGATTCTTACGTGAACGAAGTCGAGTGTGATCGCTAGTAGTAAATGAATGTTAAGGAACTTGAGTGTTCGGAGGTCTAGGCCTGATTTGGGATTTAGTGTCATTCATGAAGAATAAAAACCATTGATAATATGTATTTGTTAAGCAATACTACAATAATACTTAATGAAAAGAAGTGATACTTTATAAAAATAATCTTATAAGCATTAGACTACATTATACATAAAGTGTATTGTTCATGTTTTATGATGCTATATATTTTGAAATTTGTAATGTTCATTGTTTTAATCGAAGAAAAATCATTTCTTAATGATAAAATAAATAAATTCTTTTAAAAAATGCCAATTAATGCAATAGATCAAATTTATTCCGTTCAATTAATGGTATAAGTACCTACAATTTATCAAATTGTAGTTCAAATAAAATGGCATTTTACCAATTAACCGATTAAAAATAAAAATAAAATCCTTTTATATGCCTCAACATTTTAACATCCTTTTTTGCTTCAGTAGATAATCATATCCTTTTTTTGCATAGAACATTTTTTCAAAATAGAAATATCCGAAGCCTTTTCATTGCTGTCCCTCCAGGAGCCACATATTATTATTACGTTGAATATTTCTCTATACAAACACTTGAGAACAGTTTAATCGAAGGATATCGTTCCAATTTACTGTCGGCTCTCAAGTAGTGAGTTGAATGACGAAGAAAAGGACTAAGAAACCAGTGAAGGCCCCCCCACACATTCACCGGCCGATGCTCAGACATTTTAAATTCGCACAGTATTAAAGCCCTCATCGTTTTCCACTTGACCGATTCATCTTTTATGATTTCATGTCATCGTCGAGTTATCCGTTGTCGAGTGGTTTTTATCTATTCAAGATAGGTAACAACATTTTCTTGTGCGTCTTGGAATCGGTATTTCTTATTATTATTTTTTTTTAATGTTAGTTATGAATTTAGGGCGAAGAATTGCTTTGATTATCGGAAAAAAGTTGTAATTTTAAGAATAAATATTTTCTGATGATCTCTCCAAAAGATTTTTGCAGAAGGTTCAATTATGAGATTAAATCTTCTAAAAAGGAAATAAGTATTTATTTATTTATTTACGGACTAAAGTCCAATAACACAGTTTGAAAAAAGAAAACAAGAAAAATATTAATTCTAATATAAAAAATGAACGTAATAAAAAATTGATTATGAATGGAAAATAGATAGAAAAAAAGAATGAAACGGGACATAAATAATGATGTTATAATATAATATTGTAATATACGCTTGAAAAACGAACTTTTTTATTATTTCTTTAATTGATTATATTATATTTTTATTCGCTATTTGAAATGACCATAAATAAATTTCTTCAGAGAAGGGATATTTGTGTTAAACAAGTCAATATCTGAGATATTGTTGCCAAGTTGATGTAGTCTTGCTATTTGAGAATTAGAGCTGAAATTTGTTCTGTAAAACTCAATATGAAACAAGTCAAATGATCTAGTTACTCTGGTAGGAATGTGTAAATTAATTTTACATAAGAGATCTGGAGCATTTATATTACTATTCACGATATTATATAGAAAAGCGGCATCGTTAAAAATTCTTCTAGATTCTAATGACGAAATATTCAAAAACTTCATCAATTCAGAATATATAATATTACCAGAATTTATTCCCATTTTATAACCAATATAGATTAAGAATTTGTGCTGTATAGTCTCAATGGCATCGACATAGAATCTATAGTACGGATTCCATAAGGTGGAAACACATTCCAGTTTGCTTCTGACAAGCGAAAAGTATAATAATCTTAGGGTACCAATCTTGAAGCATTTTGAATTTCTAATAATGAAACCAAGCATTCTTCGTGCAACTGCTATAATATTATTAATGTGAGGTATGAAACTAAAGTATCGAAAGTAATACCTAAGTCTCGCACAATTTGCACTTCCTTCACTGGAACTTTGTTGATGTAATAAATATTACTTAAAGGTAATTTGGTTCGGTTGAAGCAGATATAATAGCATTTATCAATATTAACTTCAATACAATTACTTTTACAGTATTTATAAAAACTATCTAAATTATTTTGTAAAGTAGTAATGTCAGCTGCTGATGTAATAGTTTTAAAGATTTTACAATCATCTGCAAATAGTAAAAATTGAACGTCATGAAATACACATTCAATATCATTAATAAAGAGCGAAAACAATATAGGTCCAAGGTGAGATCCTTGTGGAACACCGGACGTTGGATAAAACGGTTCAGAAAATTTACCATTAAATTTAACTACAAGCGAACGGAAGTGAGTATAGTCATCAATACAGCTTAGAAGCGGCCCATCGAAACCAATAACTCTCAGTTTGGCTGTCAAAAGGTCAATATTGACTTTATCAAAGGCTTTCGCAAAATCGGTATAAATGGCATGAACTTGATGTGAAGAATCGAGTGACTTATTGATAAAGTTATGGTAGCTTATAAGATTAGTACTAGTTGATTTCTTCTTACAAAAGCCATGCTGGTTGGGAATAATTAATGAACTAAAAGAAGGAGTGATAAAATTACAAAGCAAACTCTCGAGAATCTTAGGTATAACTGATTGGATAAAAATAGGACGATAGTTTAAAATATTAGATTTGTCGCCAGACTTGAAAATTGGAATTACATAACTTGTTTTCCATACATGAGGAAATTTTCCAGAAGACAGAGATTTATTAAAAATAAATAGTAATGGTAAAGCTAAACTTTAAGCACATTTTTTTAAGAGAATTGGTGGAAGACCATCAGGGCCAGCAGTTTTAGATTTATCTAGACCAGTCAATTTATTAAGAAGTAATGCATATGTAACATGATATTTAGATGCATGAAATATTGAATTATAGGAAGAAGAGTAACTAAATTGAGTAGTTGTGTTGTTATAGATTTTGGAAAAGTTTGAGGCGAATAGGTTAGCAATAATACTATAATCACTACTATGATCATCATCTAAATACATAGTTGATGGTAACGAGTTTTCTTTTCTGAAAGTATTAATATACTTCCAAAAGTATTTACTGTTCTCAGGAATTTGTTGTTCAATCGTTTGCGTATAATTTTTCAAATCAATTCGAAGTCGTGTTTTGCACTTCGCTCTTAACACAGAGAAACAATTATAGTCAATTAAAGATTCAGACTGTTTGAAGGAAAGATGTGCAATTTTTTTCTCACTAATAAATTCTTTTATTTCCGTTGAATACCAAATAGGGTATAAAGACGATTTCAAGCGTATAGTAGGAACATTATTGGCTACAATTTCATTTAAATGTAAATAAAAATTATCAACTGCTTCATCTAGTGGCTTACCATTTAGTATAGCTAACCAATTAAAATTATAAATATCGGCATTAAGTGAGTCAAAATTAGCCATTTTAAAATTATAAATTAACGAAGGCGAAGCTGTTGTTGAAAAATTTTGAAATGAATTCAATATAATTTCAAAACTAATAGCAGGATGATAAGCATCTAGAGGAAGCATAGGTAAAGTATCTTCAGTAACAGCAATATAATTCAAGGTAGAAAACACTAAATCTAAACATTTTCCATTATAATTACGAATATAGTTAAATTGTTTAAAATTAAGAAACAAGAAATGTTCAATTAGAATATTACTTGAAATACATGAATTCGGGGCAAACCATGATGAGACATCCCAGTTGGTATCGGGTAGGTTATAGTCACCAATCACTATGAAATCAGTATCCATGTGCTTGGAAGCACAATTAGTTACATCAAGTGCGTGTTTTTCATTTTTTACAGCAATAAGTACACCACCCATTCTTTCTTTATCTGATGAAAGTGAATTCCGGTCACGGCGATATACAGTGTAATTTGCGAATCCTAAATCGGAAGAATAATAGTCATTGTTGAGTCCAGTTTCAGTGAAAATTATAATATCAGCTGTTTGCAAGGTTATAGATTCCCGTAAAAGATGAAGCTTAGTACGAAGACCACGAACATTTTGATAATAAACACTAATACTGTTTTTTAGTTTTTTGTATGCCGTGGTTGTACGATTCTTGGAGTTCCATTAATATATCTGATTGTAGATTCCGGCTTAGATTTTCTTAACTCGTCAAGTTGATTACGAAGGTACTTTAAATAATTTCTTTGATGAAGAGTCAGATCTTGAACAATATTTATGTTATTCTGTTTAAGATAATCTCTTGATGAGTTTGTTCGCTTTAACTTCAGAATATTAAAAGCGGTTTCTGGGTTGATTGTAATCAATTTTATGGGTCGATGCAAGTCCGATTTCGGTTGACCAAGTCTTAAAGTTTTGAAATTATTCATTGAATTCACAGGCACATTTATGTTTTTGAGGATCTCAATGACAGCTGCAGTGTCATTCAGTTCAGATTCGGAAATGCCATAAATTAATACATTTGCTGACCTTTTTCTGCGATCTTCCATCTTCGAGGCGACGTCATCAATAAAAACTGGTGAAGGAGTAGAAACTGGATCACGTTGTTCAATACTTTCAAGCCTTCGTTGCAAGTTCACCGATAATTCCAAGGTATCAGCAAGTCGTGACTCGAATCCATTTACAAGTTCCTCCAACCGCTGCTCAACTTTCAGCTGGAACTCACTGAACCTTAGGTCCAGGTCACTTCGTAAGCCATCGATCTTCTTGTCAAGAGATGTGAGACGAAGAGAAAAATCCTTTTTCATGGTTTCCAGCATCTTTAAGATGTCCGCCAGAGATTTTTGCCCAACTTCTGCCGCTGAGACCGCCTGCGAAGATTTTGGGGCCACTCGGGAACGCAAGTCACGATCACATTCAGACATTATTGCTTAAAATTCGAAATTGATAGACAAAAACTACGAAATTAAGATCAACAAAGCAAAACTATTACAACCGAATCACGCACTAAATTTTTCCGTAATTAATTGAAGAAATATGATGAAAAACACAAAAAAATTTATAAAATTTATTTAGAAGCTACTGAGGAAAAATTAAACTGAAATACTCCATTTCAAAGAGATCAACAAATTTTATAACATTATATAAATAGTTAAAAACATAGTTTGCTTATTGTATGTGCACTACTAGCAACTTGACTGTATTTTGCAGATTAATTCAAAAAATCACTTCACTAGCGGTATAGAAATAAATATTGTAATATTCTTTGTCGTTTCATTCCATTTTCACAAAAATTCATTTTTGAAGTGAAACTTCTATGCGCTCAGTAATTAAAACCACCACAATTTTAAAGCTTGTTTGCGTGGCTGTCTTCACTAATATTACAAAGTCAATTTTATTATTTGTGAGACAAGTTGAGGTTAATAATATTCGGTTAAGGATGTTGGCAGAGAGGGAAGGTTAAGGCAAAAGGGGCTTTAGAGTAGTGCTTTTCTCAATTATCCAACACTTAACTGCCGCGAGACGGGCCAAATTACTCCACCTCTACTACCTTCTTCCATACAAAATGATATAATTTCGGTATTTCAAAATAAACGAATTTCCTCAAGTACATTTAAAATTTATCGAATTGGGTACTAAATATTTTTTTTAATAAATATTTAGTGCGCAATATTAGTAAGATCGAAAAAAAAAAAAAAAACCGATTAGCTGCACTCCCACATGAAGTGACACATTTTCAGTACTTTACATAAAATCGATTTTCTTGAAAAGTTTGAATGTTATTCGCCTGAAATTTGAGGGATGTTAGATTTATAATCTTCATAGTTATTACTGAAAAAAAACACTGAAAACCTCCCGCTCCTTCTACCACCTCCTATATAAACTGCACAGTTTCACTAAATTTAATACACTTATTTTCTGAAAACCTATCAAATTTTGAAGCTTAAATTTTGTTTAAGGGGGTTACTGACTTGACCGATCTCCATACAAAATGCGGTACCATTTTCTCGGAAACGGCTTGACCGATTTTAATGATTTTTTGTACTCTTATTACTTTGAGGAAAGTAATGCTTTGTAGCAGAGGAATTTCAAAAATATTCAAAACTAAGTCATTAAAAAGCTGTGAAAGTTTCAAAATTTTTCATTTTGTTTAAAAAAAAACTCCGCCATAGACGGTCCCAAGCCCGAGTTGAGAAAGGAGGAGGGTACATGGAGTTAACCTGAATGGCCAGTAACACCAGTGCGTCTCAGGAAGTAGGCAAAAAGTATGACATAGTTGGACTTGCAGCATAGCTGTGAGAACTCCAACATGTCATATTTAGCTCAAAACTCCCACCCTTTTTCTACTAGGGTGTAATAAATAAGTAGGACCGGTCCTCCAGGTCGGGGGTTGGGCGAGGCGCCGACAACGCATCACCGGAAAAAGAACACTGTCCAGAAACCTGAAGAACAGCCTCGGAAAGGATGGACTCAACGGCAACGACCCCGCAAACGAAAAATGGACTACTCTATTGGATCTTGGAATGTTCGATCCTTATTTAGGACAGGAGCTCTGAAAGAGTTTCTCGAAGAAGTGGCAAAACACAACATCAACATAACTGCCATCCAAGAAACGAAATGGCTCGGTAGCGAAATCATGGACATGAGATCACACACAATCTATCCAAGTGGAAAATTGTCGGGAAGCAGAGAGTTTGGAGTCGCTTTTGTCGTTGACAAAAAATTTAAACAGCAGGTCACGAGCTTCAAACCAATAAGTGAAAGATTGTGTGCAATCCGAATAAAGACTAAATTTTTCAACACTTGGTTGATCAACGTTCACGCACCAACAGAAGACAAGGACGATGTAACTAAAGACGAATTTTATGCCACCCTAGAGACAACCTATGACTCACTGCCCTCGAATGACCTAAAAATTGTCTTAGGGGATTTTAATGCAAAAGTCGGAAAGGAGGAGGCTCATAGAGGAACAACAGGAGGGCACAGTCTCCATGACATAACCAACGACAATGGCCAACGTCTTATTGATTTCGCAAGCAGCAAAAATATCATAGTAAGCTCTACGTGCTTCCCACATCGCGATATTCACAAACGAACGTGGGCATCACCAGATGGTCACACCTTCAACCAAATAGACCACGTTCTTATTGAGAAAAGGGCTGCTTCCAGCATACTTGATGTACGAACTCTCCGCGGTGCGAATTGTGACTCTGATCACTATCTAGTCAGAGCTAAGTATCGATGCAAAATAGCTTGTCGTGGGTATTCGAAAACGAGTAGAGCTCGCAAATTCAATGTCGACAAGCTTAACGACGAATCGGTGGCGCAGGCTTACACGCTAGCATGTAATAAACACCTGACACCAATATATGAAAATATCCAAAATATGCCAGTGGATAATGCGTGGATGAAAATACGAGACGGCATCAAATCCTCCGCGGAAGAGGTATTAGGATATCAAGCACGGCGAAAAAGTAATGACTGGTTCGACCAAGAATGTCGCGACGCAATAGATAGAAAGAACGAAGCTTACAAAATTTTTACTGAACGACCAACACGAGCCAAAAAAGAAAGATATGACGAGCTTAGGCGATATGCGAAAAAGACCTGCAGACGAAAACAAAGGAAGTACCATAATGACAAGATACAAAAAATGGACGACGACATGAGAAAAAATAATACGCGGGACGCATACGCCATAGTAAAAGACTTGAAAAAGGGATATAAACCAAAAACCAGTCTCTGCAAAGACGCAGAGGGCAATATCATCAGCGACACAGAAGAAATCAAAAGAAGATGGGCTTCATACTTCGAACATCTTTTGAATCCCATCCCAGTAGCACTGATAACGACAGACAACATTTCAATTCCAGCCTCAACTGACGAAGATGAACCATCATCGACACCACCCACGCTTCCTGAAATCAAAGCAGCCCTATGTGACCAAAAACGAAACAAAGCGCCGGGAATTGACGAAATACCAGTTGAACTTCTGAAAAACGGTGGAAACTGTGTCGCTGAAATACTGCACAGCATGATATGCAAAATTTGGACAGAGGAAATCATACCCGACGACTGGCGAAAAAGCATTATATGTCCAATTTACAAGAAAGGAGACAAACTCTGCTGTGAGAACTACAGAGGTATATCATTGTTGTGTACGTCCTATAAAATACTGACAAAAATAATTGAACGTCGTCTTAAGCCTGTAACCACCTCATACAAGGTGGTTAATTTATAAATCCTCCAAAATTTACGAGACAATTGTCCGTGACCACCCAACTCTAGCTAGCTCAGTCGAAGTTGGGTCGTGTCGTCACACCTCGTAAATTTGAAGAAAATTTTCTCCGGATTGGAGATGGAGAGGGGGACGAAGGAGAAAACCAAATTGCCAAGCAATTAGTGTTGCACTATCAAGCAACACGACTCTTAAGAAATATGATCTAAAAATTATTAACATCGCTGCAGGCCTGGCCTAGATTAGTGGCGTAAGTTGACATAACTCCTTGCGTTCTTCCCTGCATGATATAGCTGCTTAAAGCGGCGGCGTTTATGGTAGAAAACTGTTGCTGCGGCAGCCAGGAAACAGCTTGGCCAGCCGCGCTAGGACCGACCCTTCGAATATGCTGCATACTGACGAGATGTGGATGCTAATGTGGGCGTTCATGGAAGCATACTGATACTACGGAAGCCAAGGAAACAGTTTGGCCAGCAACGCTAGAACCCTTCGAATACGTTGCATATTGATGAGGTGTTTATCCTGATGTGCCAAGTCACGTAAGTGTCGGTCGATATAGTTGCATATTGGAAATAGCTTGCATCGACCGCGGCATCTGGATTAATTGCATCGATAGATTCGAATACTGTTGCGGCTGCTGTTGAATCTTCACAGTTGGCATCGTCATTTGTCGCATTGGAGCTAGATATGGCGAAATTGTTGCAAACCAGCCATCATAGATATTCCCATCGACGATATGATATAGTTGCATATTGGAAATAGCTTGCATCGACCGCGGCATCTGGATTAATTGCATCGATAGATTCGAATACTGTTGCGGCTGCTGTTGAATCTTCACAGTTGGCATCGTCATTTGTCGCATTGGAGCTAGATATGGCGAAATTGTTGCAAACCAGCCATCATAGATATTCCCATCGACGATATGGTAACGTATGCTGGTTGATCGTAATTCTGTGCGCAATTGACGTAATCTGCAAAATCTTTCTCTCGCTAACAGTCTTCATTTCCGAGTTTCAGCGATAAAAATTCTCCACTAACGAATTCGAGAAAACGTTCCTCAAAAAGATTTTATGCACGCGTACTCCAAAAATATGTTCGATAATTTTGACTGCATTTTTTATTTCCAGTAAAAAAACCGATATCTAGTTTTGAAAACGATTTTTTTTTTTTAAGTTTATTTAACTTTATAATTTAAGCACATTTATTTTTTATTTACATGAATTTCCTCCAAAATCAAATTCTAAACTGACTCAGAAAAAAAAATAATTTTCTTTTTTTTTCATACATACATCATACTCGATCAAAAAAAAAAAAAAAAAAAAATTCACTACAGTGAATTTTGACACGATCGTTACAAAGCCCCCCACCAAGATTTCAGATACATCTACCAAAAGATGTATATGAAACAACAACAAAAATAAAACGATCGTTTATTAATCAACAGCGCCCAATGTGGGGTTCACCACAAAAAAGAAAAGAGTTAGCCGGGCAATAAAATTTTAAATCTTTAGCTGATGGGGCACCTTTGTCGCGTTTTTGTTCATTTACGTCCTCGACTTTTCTTCCGACTTTCAATTTTATACAAATCTAACTTCCTCTCGTTATTAATTAGTTTATCGCGGTCGCGAGCTACTTTCAATCCGCTCAATTGCATTAAATTAATTTTAACATATGATATACATATTTCACATTTTTTATAAAATGTAAACTCTACAGTTATATACTAGGTAATTCTTGAATTACAAATAATTGGTTGGCCTTGGTCTATCTTCTCCCCTCTCCATGAAAACAAAATAATTTTCAATTTGCTTAAACCACCATTCCATGGTTTAAAATTCTACCATGATAGAGAACCGAATTGTATTCAGCAATGATGAAGTATCTTACATACTCATGACATCAAGGAATCTGAATTAATAAGTTCGAATCCTACCATGATAAAGAGAACCGAATCTTACTCAGCAATGATGAAGTATCTTACATACTCATGTCATCAAAGATCAATGAACAAGTTCGAATTCCCAATAATCTTATCCAGCCTAGATGAAGTATCTTACATACTCATGACATCAAAGAACAATGGATAAGTTCGAATCCTACTATGATAAAAAGAACCGAATCTTATTCAGCTAAGATGAAGTATCTTACATACTCATGTCATCAAAGATCAGTGAATAAGTTCGAATTCCCAATAATCAAGCAGAAACGAATATTTCAATCAACAGTGAAAATTCATTAAATAAACGAATATCAATGATTGAAATAAACGTACAATCATAGCAACCTCTTCATCCCATTCTTACCAAATGTAAGATCTATTTTCCATCTATAAATACAAGTTAAAGAAAGGATGAGAAAAATTTTTGTAAAATTTATGATAAGAGATATCTATCTCTTACTGCTCAGATAAATTCCATTATCAGGCAATCAAAGTAAAAAAAAAAAAAAAAAAATATCATTTGACAATTTTCGTTCATCGTCCTTAGTTGGGCGCCATATAAATGTAACCACCTCATACAAGGTGGTTAATTTATAAATCCTCCAAAATTTACGAGACAATTGTCCGTGACCACCCAACTCTAGCTAGCTCAGTCGAAGTTGGGTCGTGTCGTCACACCTCGTAAATTTGAAGAAAATTTTCTCCGGATTGGAGATGGAGAGGGGGACGAAGGAGAAAACCAAATTGCCAAGCAATTAGTGTTGCACTATCAAGCAACACGACTCTTAAGAAATATGATCTAAAAATTATTAACATCGCTGCAGGCCTGGCCTAGATTAGTGGCGTAAGTTGACATAACTCCTTGCGTTCTTCCCTGCATGATATAGCTGCTTATAGCGGCGGCGTTTATGGTAGAAAACTGTTGCTGCGGCAGCCAGGAAACAGCTTGGCCAGCCGCGCTAGGACCGACCCTTCGAATATGCTGCATACTGACGAGATGTGGATGCTAATGTGGGCGTTCATGGAAGCATACTGATACTACGGAAGCCAAGGAAACAGTTTGGCCAGCAACGCTAGAACCCTTCGAATACGTTGCATATTGATGAGGTGTTTATCCTGATGTGCCAAGTCACGTAAGTGTCGGTCGATATAGTTGCATATTGGAAATAGCTTGCATCGACCGCGGCATCTGGATTAATTGCATCGATAGATTCGAATACTGTTGCGGCTGCTGTTGAATCTTCACAGTTGGCATCGTCATTTGTCGCATTGGAGCTAGATATGGCGAAATTGTTGCAAACCAGCCATCATAGATATTCCCATCGACGATATGATATAGTTGCATATTGGAAATAGCTTCCATCGACCGCGGCATCTGGATTAATTGCATCGATAGATTCGAATACTGTTGCGGCTGCTGTTGAATCTTCACAGTTGGCATCGTCATTTGTCGCATTGGAGCTAGATATGGCGAAATTGTTGCAAACCAGCCATCATAGATATTCCCATCGACGATATGGTAACGTATGCTGGTTGATCGTAATTCTGTGCGCAATTGACGTAATCTGCAAAATCTTTCTCTCGCTAACAGTCTTCATTTCCGAGTTTCAGCGATAAAAATTCTCCACTAACGAATTCGAGAAAACGTTCCTCAAAAAGATTTTATGCACGCGTACTCCAAAAATATGTTCGATAATTTTGACTGCATTTTTTATTTCCAGTAAAAAAACCGATATCTAGTTTCGAAAACGATTTTTTTTTTTTTAAGTTTATTTAACTTTATAATTTAAGCACATTTATTTTTTATTTACATGAATTTCCTCCAAAATCAAATTCTAAACTGACTCAGAAAAAAAAATTATTTTCTTTTTTTTTCATACATACATCATACTCGATCAAAAAAAAAAAAAAAAAAAAATTCACTACAGTGAATTTTGACACGATCGTTACAAGCCCTATACTAATCAAATAATTGGCGAATACCAAGGCGGATTCAGAACCGGACGATCTACAACAGACCAGATATTCTCGGTGAAACAGGTGCTTGAGAAATGCTGGGAGTATAACACAGACGTGCACCAAATATTCGTAGATTTTAAACAAGCATACGACAGTATCGACAGGAGCGTACTGTACCAAATCATGCTTGACTTTGGAATTCCTCCAAAACTAGTCCGACTAACAAGACTCACAATGACGAACACTGAATCCCAGGTGAGAATACAAACCGATTCCACAACCAGCTTTCGAAAGGAATGTGGTTTAAAGCAGGGAGATGGTCTAGCTCCTATGCTTTTCAACTTGGCACTAGAGTATGTCGTCCGAAAAATCCCAGTCGACACCAACGGGACACTACTATTCAAGTCCACCCAACTAGTAGCATATGCTGACGACATTAACATTCTAGCAAGATCCTTCCCTAGTGCTAAGGAGGTATTTGTCAATCTTGACTCCGCCGCAAAAGAAGTCGGGTTGCGCATTAATGAAAACAAAACAAAAGTAATGACGCAAACAAGAAGGAGAACGCCAATCAGACAAAACATAACAATTGCGGAATATAATTTGGAGAGTGTGGACAACTTCATATATCTTGGGGCTAATCTAGCAAAGGACGGTAATGAAACAGACGAAATCAAACGACGGATAATACTAGCAAATAAGACGTATTATTCGGTACTTCCAATAATGAAATCGAAGAAAGTGCACAGGAACAATAAGCTGCGGATTTATAAAACTATTATACGACCTGTGCTCTGTTATGGCAGCGAGACGTGGACATTAACGCGAACTTCCGAAAAAGCAGTTAACGCATTCGAAAGAAAGGTCCTCCGAAGAATTTTGGGACCTGTGAAGGAAGGAACGGAATGGCGAATAAGATACAACCATGAGTTGTATCAACTCTACGACGAGCCAGAAGCTTCAACGTTCATCAAGTTACGTAAACTGCAGTGGGCTGGCCATGTAGAGCGAATGGAAGACAGAAGAATCCCCAAACGTGCTCTTAAAGGCAAAGCGAGTGGTAACCGGCCAGTAGGCAAACCACGCAAGCGATGGGAAGACTCGGTTGATGAAGACAGCAAAGCCATTCTAAAAATTAGCAGCTGGAGGACGCGGTCTTTGGATCGAGACGATTGGAGGCGACGACTTCAGGAGGCCAGGGCCCGATTTGGGCTGTCGCGCCATTGATGATGATGATTAAAAAAAAAAAGTTATTTATAACAAAATATTTGAAATTTCATCTGTACTGCTGTTAGCTAGTACTGCTACCTATCGACCAAAAATAACAAAAAACAATAATACTGATATCTGTTATCATTTTCAAGAAAAATGTACCGATGTGGATAAAAATGTGAAAATAAAAAACTTTTCAGGAGAGTAAAAAAACTAACAGACTGGTAGTACGATTTTCTAACTTTGAGTAAATTTTTTTACCACTTTTACTCATCGGGAAAAATCTGCAGTTTGTTTTATTTTGTGTTAGATTCAATGAAGAATGATAATCAGCCCTAAAAAATTGATTTTTTTTATGTTCAAGTCAGTAACCCGCTCAAAACATTTCGATAGCAACTCTAGCATGATGTGAAAAAAAACATAACAGGGCTACGATTGCGCGTAAAGCGCAATTTTACGATACTCTAGATGAAATAGAGTTTTTTGTCATCCCAAGAAATTTTGGATGGGGAGTGTTAGAAGGGGTGATAGCATTGAACTAATTTTTTCCCCATCATGCTAAAGTAGCTATAAAAATGTTTTATACAAAATGCTTACTCCAAAAACTGAATGGGGACTGAGAAAATTAGTGAGTTAGATTTAGTGAAAATGTGCAGTTTGTATAGGAGGTGGTAGAAAGAGTGGGGAGATTTTAGTGATTTTTTCAAAAATATCTATGAATATTATAAAATTGACAACCCTTAAATTTCAGATTAGTACCATTCATACTTTTCAAGAAAATCTATTTTTTGTGAAGTTGTGAAACTGTGTCATATTGTATGGGAGGGGGTAGAAGCAGTGAAGCTAATCAAATATTTTTTTTTTGATCTAAGTGATAATACTAATTAAGAATTTATTACAAAATGTGAGCTCTATAAATGTTATATGTTCTGAGAAAATCGTCTTAGAGCATTTCATGAAAAAGTGTAGTTTGTATGGGAGGGGGTGGAAGGAGAGGGAGGACGGAAATAATTTTTCTACTGTGAATTTAAATCATTTTGAAAGTAATATATCCCAAAACTCAGACTAATAGCTTTTATACTTTTCAAGTAAATTAATTTATTGTTAAATTGCGAATTTGCGTCATTTTGTATGGGAAGGGGTAGAAGGGGTGAAGCTAATCGTCTAATTTTTTTTCACCTTACTAACAATTTTAAATAAATATTTGGTGCATAATTTCAGCCCGCTAAATTTTATACGCACTGAGTAAATTGACTTAGAGTAATTCATGACAAGTACAGTTTGTGTGGGAGGTGGTAGAAGGAGGGGGAAGACACGCATAATTTTTATACGGTAGATTGATATTATCATAAAAGTAATATATTTCAAATTTCAGGTCAATAGCTTTTATACTTATCGAGCAAATCCTTTAATTGTCAAATTGCGCAATTGTGTCATTTTGTATGGGAGGGGGTAGAAGAGGTGACCTTATTTTTTTGTCAAAAACAACGTGTACAAAATTTGAACAATCTAGCTCAACGCGTTCTCAAGCTAGAGAGCGAACAGACGGACGGACAGACGGACGGACGGACGGACGGACGGACAGACGGACAGACGGACAGACGGACATCTGGTTTCGAGATTTTTGAGTGACATTAACTTCTGTATCATTCATTTTATCAAACTATAAATTGATTCCAAATTAGTAGTTATCGGAACCAGTATTTAAAAAATCAAGTCAATAAATTGAGGAAAACGAAAAGGTTAACTTTCATACTTACATTTGAGCCATTATGTGAAATTTTAGTTTTTAGTTAAAGGCTTTATTGATATTCATTGATTTTATTCATCTAGTTTCCTCCTATTTTACCCCTTAGAATGAAAAAGTTTACAAAGCCACAAAATTTCATGGGCACCCAAGAGGAGCTCATAAAATAAATTTTATATATCTAGGTGATGATTTTACGTTTCAATCCGTAAAGTCATCCAAATATGTATGGGTTTACCAATAAGAGGTGTTATTTTGAAACTTTTCCCGTAAAAGATCAATGGTTTCGGTGCTTGTGTGGCACGTAGCGCCGTCTTGTTGAAAGTAAACGTTGTCCAGATCAATATCATCCAATTCCGGCCATAAAAAATCATTAATCATCTCTCGATAGCGCAATCCATTCACCGTAACTGTTGCTCCAGCCTCATTTTCGAAAGTAAGGTCCAATGACCCCGCCGGACCATAAACCGGACCAAACAGTCACACATTGAGGATGGAGAGGCTTTTCAACAATAAGTCTTGGGTTTCCCGAGCCCCAGATGCGACAGTTTTGTTTGTTGACGTAGCCACCGAGGTGGAAATGGGCCTCATCAGTCAAGAATAGTGAATTTTAATAATGTGAATTTTAAAAATGTGAATTTTAATAATTTCAATGCGTTGTTGAAGCGTGTATCGTTCCATTTTTATTAATGGCGTAGTTTCTACTTGTCAAATGTCAAAAAATGACAGCTTCAAAAGTGACATCTACCGAAATAGCGGGCTATTCAAAATAACACCTTATATAGAATAACCCTATATAAGTGTTTTCGTAAGCTAAGACAATGCGAAGATAAACCAACAGGGGCATTCTCCGATTTAACATATTGGTGACCAAATTTCGAAAAAACAGTAACTACATTTATTTGGAAGATATTAGCAAAATTTCATATTCGTAGATTGAAGTGTTGTAGAAGTATTGAAATTGATCTCCTATTCGCATCGCAGGGAGGTAGGTGTTCGTTGAGGTCTTACCAATTCATGCAACTCTCATTCGAGATAGTAACTCCGCGGATCTGAGGGGCAGTAGAATTCACCCACAGCTAGTCCTGCTTGCTCTAAAAATGACAAATGGACACTCACTGGATCATAGGCTTATCACCCGTAATCTTAACACCTAACTGATACGAGAAACGGATACAGCGCCTTGGATACAGACGGATTCTACGGTAACTACTTTTGACATTCGAAAACGGACTATGATTGGCATCTGGGACGTTCGAACATTGAATAACGGGGAAAGGCTGGGGTCACCAGGTCCATGCACCAACAATCAGTGATTTACCGTGAAACGGAGCACTACAACTTCCAAATCTTGTGCTTGAGCGAGGTTAGATGGACAGGATTCTTACCTGCCAATTTTAACGCCTGTTGCAGCTCTCTGTCCTGTACTGTTAAATGCGAAAACGGCTATATCGTTGCGTTGCTCTGTTTGCGCATTGGGAAGCGATAATAGTGTGAGTCGTTCAATATCGCGTGCCAGCTCTTGAAGTGTTTCACCATTCTTTTGGGTTCGGTTGTACAGCTGTGTTTTGTAGATCTCTCGCATGTGGTCACTGCCGTAATGAAGATCCAATGTCTGGACTAACGTTGAAAAATCTTGTTGTTGCCCCTGCGGAATCGTTTGAAGAACCTCTGCTGGGGGACCTCTTAGCGCCAATATAAGAGCCGTTCCTCGTTCCAGATCATTCCAATGATTGTTTCTTGCGGCAGCCTCAAATTGGGTCTTATAAATAGTCCACGGTGTTTGTCCATCGAAGATTGGAGCTTTGAGACCCTTGTGCGTAACGTATTCTGCCTTGATGACTCCAGTCGCTTTCACGTTATCGAAGTCCCTTTTTAGACGTTCGACTTCTTCTACAATCCCGGATGTCTTTTCCGTAATTTGTTCTTCGAAGATTCGAAGTTTCTTCTCAACGTTTTCTTCTATTGTCTTACCCATGGTGTCTATTTTATTATTTTGCAGTTCCAATTTTTGGTTGAGGTCCTTTGAGGTCTGGTCTAATTTTTGATTAATGTCCGCTGATTGTTGTTTAATGTCCACTGATTGTTGCTCTAATTTGTTCATCATTTGTTGCATTAACTGTGTCAGAGCATCCGATGTACCAGAACACTCCTCTTCACGAGCTTCTTCGATTTGGAACTCAAAACTATCTACATCCTTACCCTCAGCCTCAAGTATCTCGATCATACGGCTGACAAGCTCAGACTTGTTCCCTGTCGTAGATAACTCGCGTCTACCGACCTCTTCCTTCAGCTCCGTTAATTTTAAGTCATTTAGATAACGCGGCATTTTCACTACTGATTATTTCCAGTTTTTCCGCGATTCGAATTCACTTAAATTTACTTCACTAATTAAAGTCACTGCTCACTAAAGCACTCGAGAATATTCGATTTCACAAAATTCTCACTGTCCGTTCGAGAATTTTAGTTTCATTTTTTTTTCGCTGTCACAAAATTATCCGAGAATTTTAATTTCACTCGCGATTTTTAACCCGAACTTATCCTTGAAATCCCACTTCTGACACCAATTGTTGCGAGCTAGGGGTTCGCCGGGATTTGAAGTAAAAAACAATTCGTTTAAAAATAAGTGATAATTTATTTATTCGCACTTTAATTTAATTCGCACTTTAGCTTAATTCGCACTATATGGCATTACCACCGATATTGTTCTATAGCGTTCTTGCACCGGTTCGCGTCCTTCCATAGATGTCGCTGAATGACTTACTCCCGTCTGACAGCTTCGTGCTTTTATTCCATTTTTCCCAATTCTCGAACCTTTCGTGGTGTATGTCTCGACTATACTGGAAAGTTCTAGATCTTTAATTATGGCTTTTTACATATTGGGGGATACTGTTCTTGTATATTCCAGAAAGATCAATTACGTGGTTGCCAGATCTATAACAATATTTTAAATATCAAATTAATAGCGTAGTACTTTACCGGTACTGGCCACAAAAAGTCGCAGAAAATTATATATAGTATGAAAATAGTTACGAAATAATTTTTTTTTTTCAAGTTTATTCAAGGAACAAACCACATACTCGTAATAAATGTTTCTAATTAGTTACAATAAAAACTCCCATCTGCATAAATAAATAAATAAATTCAGTGTTAGTTGTGTTACATTTTTTGTAGCCGTTTTTACACAATTTTTGACCAGAAAAAATTCGGAATTTAGTGCAAAAAGTTGACAACTTAGTGATTGTCGAGTCTGAGTCGGGCTTCGCCAGGAGCGCCTCTTCACCGCTGGATACCTGGTAAAAAATCGGACGTTGTGCGGTCGAATATTTTAGGCCTTTGTGTCGTAGCCTTTCGATTTCTCGCTTAATTCGCTTGTTAACTTGGTTTTTGTTCCTGGTGCGGGGGTTTCGAAGGGTTTACCTGGTCTTCCGCCAGCACGGTACCGATTTCGCATTTTGGTTTTGTTTTGCCGATATTGCATTTTGCTTTTGTTTTTACTTTTTATCAGGTAAACTTTCATAATCAGCAAAATTTTGCAGTGCGCGCCATATATTTTTCTGTTTTTCTTTTTATTTTCTTCTCTATTTCTTATTTTATAAATACATAATGTCGTCTTCGTCACTTTTGCACTCGGCCGTATGTGGTAGTTGTACACAAAATATCGTTGACGATCATCGTATTTACTGCGATGGAATTTGTGATAGATGCTTTCACATTGATTGTGTTAAAGGTTCGCGTATTTTATCCACAGTAAGCAACTTTGCATGTAAGGATTGTGCTGCGATAAAACCTTATCATATTCTGCGTTTGCTAAAAATGACCGCATCGAGAATAGACCAAACCACAAGTGCTATTGACGATCTGAAAGGTGATTGTGCGTTTATTGCAAACAAAGTCAATAAAATGTCGGACACAATATCTGCTTTAAATGACTGCATTGACGAATTTCGTGACTACGGAATGCAGTTTGATAAACTACATGCTTGTTGTAGTCTTATGCAGCACGACATGTCTAAATTTACCAAAAAATGTGCGCAATCCGACAATAAATTGAATGCTCTTCTGAACAACTTAGCTGATAGTGACGCTAAGGCTAGTTACCCAATGTGCTCAAGTGTTGATAAAACTTTCAATGGTAATGCTATCGTAAAAAAGCTTGATTTTATGCACGATGACATTAAAGTTGCAAAATTAATTGCGGAGAGTTCGGATAAAATTCTTTTATCCATATCGCCACGATTAATAGAATCTAAGAGCGTTTGTTCAGGTGTTCATGTTTCATGTTAGATGTCCACTTTGGTTCCGCAAGAGACTGTACCCACAGTCTTAAGAAAGAAGAAAAACAATAATACGGGAAAGATAGACAACAACATAATCAACAGGATAGGAGCGGCAAATCCCAAGCAGTAAAATGAGACTGTTCCCACTGTTTTGAGTAAAAAGAAAAACAATAATAGGGGAAAGGTAGATAACAACACAATCAAGAGGACAAAAGCGGCTAATCCCAGGGAGTATAGTGATAATATTGTTGAACATCGTCGCAGTGCCCTTGCTGTGAACATTAGTTCTACTGCTGATTCTCCGTGGGACCTGCAGTGCACTTTGAAGGCTGTGGAAATGCCGAAGCGCTTTTTGTTTCACGCTTGGACCCGAACACCACGGAAGTAGAGGTTTCAAACAATATCGCGACTATCCTTGAACACAGTCATGTTACTGCCCCACTGTATAACTGTATAACTGAAACTTGGCTTTGTGCCAATTTTAAGGCTGCTGAACTTTTTGACTCCGACTATCAAGTTTTTCGTCGTGATCGTCACCTCGATCTCCTTGACGCACCAGTTTGTGGCGGTGTACTCTGTGCTGTTAATCGGAAATTTTCCGCTACGACCGTCGATGTTCCTGAATCCAGTGGAATTGAGTTTATCTGCGTGGCTCTTACAATTAGAGATAGAAAGCTTAATATCATCACTACCTACATCTCAACATCAAACGATTCTAGCGTTTACGAGTCCGTCTATAATGCCACTGAGAGAATCTGCGATCTTATGCGTCCTTCCGATGAGCTGCTATTTTCGGAGATTTTAATCTACCTTATGTGACATGGTGTCGCTCCGAAGAAGACGATTGCCTGATGCCATCTTTCACTGGAAAGGCTTCTCGGCAAGACCAACATTTTTTGGACTGCATGCTATCGACAAGTTTATTTCAGTCCAATCATATTGCCAACAGTTTTGGAATGTACTTAGACCTAATTTTTTCTTCGAGTTCAAGCAGCATGACTATTAACCATTGTATTGCTCCACTACTGCCAGAATCCGCCCTTCATCCTGCGCTTCAGGCAATTTTTCATTCGGATTCAAGTGCAAAAGTAACGTTGCTAAAGAAGTATCATATCAATTTAATTTTAATAAAGCTGATTTTACTGTTTTGAACCAGGACATACTATCATGCGATTGGTCGCGCGTTCTTAAAGAACAAGATGCTGAGATAGCTACTTCAAATTTTCACAACACGCTTTTTACTTGCTTTACGCGGTGTGTACTGGTCATTACGAGAAGCAGGTAAAACGATTTCCATGGTTCGATGACGATTTGAATCATTTGAAAAATTTAAAAATTAAAGCATGGAAGTCGTACTGTCTCTCAAGAAACGATGCGGTCTACGTTTTTTACTCTGAGCTACGTGATTTGTTCGTTAGTCAGTCTACTGCGGCGTATAATAATTACGTCAGTAAAATTAAGCGATCAATCAAGGATAAGCCTAAGCAATTCTGGAATTTTGTGAATTCCAAAAGGCGCACCGACGTTCATCCCGCTTCTATGTCCTTCGACGGTGTAGTCAGTGATGACCCCTTAGTTATAAGCAACTTTTTTGCTGACCATTTCCGTACTGCTTTCACTACCTCAAATCGTATGATTAGTCCTGAGGATTTCCATTACATATCGAAATTTCCTTCTACCTCGTTAGAGATGAAAGATCTTCATATTGAGGAAGCGACCATCTTAAAGTTTATTTCAAGCATTACTGACAGTTTTCTTAGAGGTCCAGACGGCATCCCTGCTGCCGTATTAAAGCGTTGTAGTACCTTTCTGGTTCTGCCTTTATGCCATATATTTAACGCTTCTCTCAGATTGGGGATATTTCCTAGTTTGTGGAAATACTCCACTATCAGACCATTGCTTTAGAAAGGTAAAAGAAGTGATGTGTGTAACTATCGTCCTATTGCTAATCTTTTTTGCATTCCTAAGTTGTTCGAGGCTGTTGTTTCTGATATACTGAATTTTCATTGTAAATCAATCATTAGTCCAGCCCAACATGGGTTTACCAAAGGTAGGTCGACCACAACAAATCTAATGGAATTTTCCAATTTCACTATTGATTGAAGGCGGTAAGCAGGTTGACTGCATGTATACCGACTTTACCAAAGCTTTTGATAAAGTTGACCATACTATTCTTGCTTACAAGCTATACGCACTTGGATTTCCTTTTACTTTCATATAGTTGATCAGATCTTACCTATCTAATCGTACCCAAAAAGTAATCTTTCGAGGTGTTTATTCCTCTGCTATACCCAACACATCTGGTGTGCCACAGAGAAGCCATCTAGGACCACTGTTATTTATTTTATTTATTAACGACGTGAGTTCGGTTATTTCCCACTTGAAAATTTTGCTCTATGCTGACGACGCGAAATTGTTTTGCAATATTAGGAATCAGAATGTCTGCGCATTGCTTCAAAGTGATTTGCAACGTTTTCTTGACTGGTGTACATTAAACTGTATGCCTTTGAATATTAGTAAATGTGCAAGCGTTTCATTCTTTAGTACCAAATCTCCCATACATTTCGACTATATCCTAGACGGTAGAACAGCCAGATAAGGTACTGGATCTAGGTGTATATTTTATTTCTGCATTTATGTTTGACGATCATATTGACCACATAATCAGCCAACTCCGTTTGGGGTTTCGTTAAAAGATGGTGCAAGGACTTCAATGATACTTATATAACTAAGACTTTAAACTGTGCTTTTGTACGCTCTATTCTGGAGTATGCTTGTCAGGTATGGGCTCCGTATTACGAGGAACATAAAAGTAGGATTGAGTCTGTACAGCGAAGATACTTAAGGTTCGCACTAAGGGACCTTCTCTGGTCTGATACGTTGCATCTTCCTCCTTACGAACAGCGTCTAAGACTCCTTTCTCTAGAGTCGCTTGAGAATAGACGGATTATCCTTAGGGCTGCTGTTGTATTTAAATTAATCTTAGGAGAAATTGATTCCCCATATTTCCTCGAAGCCATAGCTATAAGTATTCCGCGTCGATCGTTGAGAAACTATGTGCCACTCCACATTTCTCATCATCGCACCAACTACGGACAAAACGAACCAATCGCATCTCTTTCGCGTATTTTCAACAATAATTACTACCGAATTGACCATAATTTATCCAGCATGCAGTTAAAGTCAGGTTTATGCGATAAATAATTTGTGATTGTTGATTGTTTTAAATTGGATACTCGTATGATGTATTTTTTACGTACTTTTTTGTAACAATATTTTGTAAGTAATCATTGTTTAAACTGTGAAAGTTTCGTTACAATCAGGTCAGCCGTTTTTGCGTGAAAGCCGGACAGACAGAGAAACAGACAGACAGACAGAGAAGAATTTTAAAAACGCGTGTTTCTGCTGTTATTGCTAAAATAAAGCAAGAAACTAACTTATAGCCATTTATATAAACCATTTTATTTAAACAAATAACAGACAGACACTACAATTATATTTAAATGTATAGATTTTTGAAAATGAATCATTTTATATGGGAGGGGGTAGAAGGCGTGGGGTTATTGAAATAAGACCAAACGCAGATTATATCTCAAATCATACCTAATAAACTGTGAAAGTTTCATTATAATCGGTCCAGCCATTTTTGTGTGAAAGCCGGACACACAGACATGCAAAGAAGAATTTTAAAAACGTGTCTTTCTGCTTAATTATTGTCCAAATAAAGCAAAACACTGACTTATAGTCATTTATAAGCAAATAACAGACAGAAACTACAATAATATTTATATGTATATATTAAAGTCAGTTAGTTAATTAAAATCCCATGATCGATACTTTTAAGATATGATTCGATATTAAAAAGATTCTTTTCTTTTTCCCTAACAGTCGTTCATTTCAAAACTGAAGTACCTACGAATTTCTCGTTGTCCAGGAAGAGGAAATCCCAAAATAATTAACTTGTACAAAATGATAAACGAAATTGCTCCCTAGTCACAAATTTGTTGAGTATTGTTGGTGCTTGAAAAGAAAAGTGTCAAAACAAGACTTCATTGGTAATTATTCGCTGTAGCCACCCAGGAACCGGGACAGAGCAATACAAAAAAAACCCGAATGAAAAGAGTTTTAGGAATCGAATGAAGGGAATTTCCAATCGACTGGTTCTAGTGGGTAGCGTTTGGTGTGTGTATATGTTTCACGACCAGTGATTTTCGCCACTATACTATTCTCGAATCATTTTCTTTTGAGCATTCCGCAATTGGCAAATTCACAAATTGAATTCCGTTGGTGAATCGGCAAGAGATGAAAATGAAAGGACGAACCATTTCAATATGACGAAGGATATGGCCGCGAGACGCAACGGGGGCAGAGAACCATACTCGGTAAAAAAGAAGGAAAATGACATTTTAATTTTCTCGCGCGAATGAAATACCCAAAGAGAGACATAAATCTAATTTAAATTCAAATAACACTTTGTATACAGAGTCGGTACGGTGGGGTGGCAGGGCGACCAACCAGGACGAGGTATATGGTGGGGCGCTGGTTAGTGGGTGGCCTTTTGTATACCAGTTAGGTGCTAGCGAAGTCATGTACATTGTACCAGGATTCGTGCTTTTGACTCGAGAGGTTTCATGTAGAAATGGCGACGTGACGTAACGAAGAAGAATCATTTTTTACGGTATTGCCGTAGGAAATGGAACCGAGATGTAGCTTCCATCCCGGTCTATTGCAGAGTGGGCACTCCCACGGAATAAATAAATGACAATAGTAATAATGTAAAAGGAGAGAAATTGGATCATATCGGGCAAAATATCTGAGTTTGACAAATTAATTGATGCATTCTATTCAAGTCAAAGATACTTCTGTCTGGCTTGGTTTGAGTGTTTCGGAAAGAACGACATTTTGCGGATATTCTACCTATATGTATATACGCTTGGTTTATGTGAAATTATAGAATTGCGGTAATTTAATCTGATCTTGGAATAAAAAGGACTCTGGAAGGATAATTGGTCTCGCCTCATTGGACAAGCATAACATAAAAAGAATATGACCTTTTTTCAATTTATATTTTGTATTTTAAATCAAAGTGTCGATCCAATTACGTGATATATGATACTTTCAGTTTAAAATTTGTTCTCCCTGTTTATTGAATTGAAATTAGAACTTCCGCTTTATCCGTAAAAGATATTAAGATAAGTCAATTATATTTTAAGATGTTCCGGATTTACGCGATAAAATCTTTGGACAAAAAACATTAGCTATTCTCGCGGAATCCTCCCAATTTGGTTTTTATTATTATTAGTATATCCTGTACTATTTTATATACTTTGAAACCAGGATTTACTTTATTCATTGCTGGTACGTTGTAAAATTACGTTATTTTAGTACATTAAAGATAATGAAGTGTAGTTTCTTTGTTTATCTAAATCTACAAATTCGTCATTTAAGGGATATGTCCATTTAAGATAAATGGTTTTTCGTTTGTCCTGAAAGGTCACTCTCTTCTGTGACTTGCTATTTTCGCTTAAGGTTAAACTTTGAGAAGAACATGGTCTAGGCGCTACAATCTGAGTTTCATGGTTAATTCCGAAATTAATCGACTGATTTGATGCGGCTTATACGACTGCATACTCAAATAATTCTTATTTAATAGTTAATTCACTAATAACATTTTTACGATATAAGTCGTATGATTCGAAAATCATAATGTAGAAACATAACAGGACTACGATTGGGCGTAAAGCTAGCCCATGCAGATTGTACGAGAGGGGGTAGAAAGAGGGAGACTAATCGTCTAAATTTTTTTCGCCTTATTAATAATTCTAAATAAATAATTGGTGCATAATTTCAGCTCGATTAATTTTATACGTACTGAGTAAATTTGTTTAAAGTATTTCATGAAAGAGTGCAGTTTGTATGGGAGGTGGTGGAAGGAATGGGAGGACTCAAATAACTTTTATACAGTAGATCGAAATCATCATAAAAGTAATATAGTCCAAATTTCAGATCAATTTTCGAACAAATCCGTTTATTGTCAAATTGCGAAATTGTGTAATTTTATCTGGGAGAGGGTAGAAGGAGCAGATCGATTTGGCCTGTTCACGAACTTGACATTACATTTTTATCAAAAACGACGTGTCCAAAATTTGAGCTCCCTAGCTCAATGCGTTCTCAAGCTGGAGAGGACACGGACGAACGGACGGACGATTTAAGATTTTTGAGTGATTATTTGAACTTCACTTTTTTCTCCGAGCCTTACTTCTTTGCGTTACAAGCTTTGTGCCAAACTTATCTACTCTCAAATTTCATTTAGTATATAAAAAACCCGTAAACGGTGATATCTATTTACATAAGATACTTAGAAAAGGAGATGACAAGGATGTAGGTCAGTATTGAATTCAGATTTTTTCACTAGAGTGTACAAATGAGACTCAAGAGTGTTGAAGTCGTCAAACATTTGTAACTAATGAAAACTAGACCCATGCTATTTTTTTATAAAATCATAACAGGACGACGACTGCGGATAAGCCCCATTTATTCGATACTCTATGGCAGGGATACCCAAACTATTTTGGTCACTATCAGAACTCCTTAATGCAAGGAAATTGCCATAAATCGGTTCCAAATTTAAAAGATGGAAATCGAATTATCCTCTGGCTCATCATTTAGTGAAGGGACGAAACAAACAACAACATCCCTACACCAAGTACATAAATAAAATAACACAAAAAATTAACAAAAAATTTGGATCAACTAGCGTTAAGTCTAAGCTTTAAGCACATCTTATCAATAGAGAAGTCGAATACATCAGCATTCTTATTAACTTCTCTCGCGAGACGCGAAATCGGCTCATTCATACTATAATTTGTCCGGTGAAAACATATCTGTAGAAGTCTAGGCTGCCTTGGTAAAAATTGACCAACAGCAAACTGCATCATGTCATGCACCCGTGATCTTAAGACCTAAATGATACGAGAAACGGATACATCGCCTCGGATACGGACTGATTCTACGGTAACGACTTTTGGCATTCGAAAACGGACTATGATTGGCTTCTGGAACGTTCGAACATTGAATGACGGGGGAAGAGCTGGGGTTACTCGGTCCTTGCACCGCCAATCAGTGATCGACCGTGAAATGGAGCACTATAACATCCAAATCTTGGGCTTGAGCGAGGTCAGGTGGACAGGATCAGGAGAAGAACGAACCCCTAGCGGAAACACTATTCTGTACATTGGCCCTGAAAATGAAGCCAGAAATGGCGTGGCGTTCGTCCTTACGCCGAGAGCGAGAAACAGTCTCATTAGCTGGGAACCAATCTCGGATAGGATTATCGTCGTCAGGCTCAGGACCAGTGTCAGAAACGTCACAATTCTGCAGTGCTACGCACCAACTAATACCGCAACATCTGGTGACAAAGAGGAGTTTTATAGCCAAATGAGTGCCACCTTCGAACGTGTTCCAAGAGGTGATATTATTATCATCTCGGGAGATATGAACGCCCAGGTTGGATCAGACAACACTGGACTAGAACACGTCATGGGGAGGCATGGTGACCCTTGGGTCGACCCTTCACGACCTTGGATTAAGAGACCCGAAAACGGCGAATTATTTGTGGAGTTCTGTAGTACTCGGCAAATGGTCATCGGAGGGACCCTTTTTCCACACAAGAGTCATCATAAAACATCTTGGGTTTCCCCTGACGGTGTTACTCAGAACCAGATCGACCATTTGGCTATAAGTCGCCGATGGAGAAGATGTCTCCTCGATGTGCGAGCGAAACGTGGAGCTGACGTGGGGAGCGATCACCACTTGATGGTTGCCTGCTTGAGATTGTGTACAGCAGCTATCCGACGACCACAAATTCTTCAAATGAAGCGCAAGCTTAATGTGGATAAACTCAGAGATCCCAACAAAAAACTCGAATACACCACCATTCTACGCGAAAAGTCATCCACATTGGGTGAACATGAAATGCGCACACTGGACGCCAATTGGGAGGCAACCAGAAACACTTTTCTAACTAGTGCTGAAGAATCTGTGGGATATGCGCAAAGCGGTGAGAAACCCTGGATGTCACAAGACACATGGGACAAGGTTGACAATCGGAAAAAAGCCAAATTGGCAATCATCTCTCAACCCGATGTCAACCAACGAACGCCCGACTTGAGGCAGAACTACCGCGATGCTCATATACAGCTTAAAAAGGCTGTTAGACGCGACAAGAGAAAGGCCATTGAAGATCTGGCAAACAAGGCAGAATCTGCGGCTTACCTTGGGGATATGGGTTCACTTTTCAAAATCATGAAACAGTTGACGAACAGGAATTTCACCGCCAACCACCTGGTGAGAGATGTCAACGGAACTCTCCTTAATATGAGTGAACACCAGTTGCGACGATGGAAGGAATACTTCTCTGATATTTTAAACATCTTGTCAGATGAAGATATTCCGGAAACAGAACAACTTCCAAACATCCAACCGCAACAATCCTCTATTAGGGAAGATCCCCCAGATAAGGAAGAGATAGTTTCCGCCATTCGGTCAATGGCGGGAAGGAAAGCTCCAGGTATAGACGGACTACCAACCGAACTCCTCAAAGCGGACCCGGAAATAACAGCCGATATACTCCTCCCACTCTTCACTAAGGTGTGGAATGATGGAAGATATCCGACTGAATGGAAGGAGGGCGTCATTGTGAAAATTTCGAAGAAGGGCGACCTTCGGGATTGTGGCAATTGGCGTGGTATATGTCTACTTACTGCCGTATCAAAAATTATGGCTAAGGTAATTCTCAATAGGATTAGTGATGTCGTCGAGAGCACTCTCGAAGTTTATCAGGCTGGATTCCGTAAAGGGTCGTCTTGTACCGACCACACAAATACCCTACGGATAATATTAGAGCAGTCAGCCGAAATGGGTTCGCCACTACATCTCATGTTTGTGGACTTCGAGAAGGCTTTCGACAGCGTTAAGCGAGATTACATATGGAATGCTTTGCGTAGGAGAGGTATTCCAAATAAGGTCATAGCTATGATTAAAGAATCCTACGAAGATGCAAGGTGTCGCGTCTTGCATGGAGGAGAGCTGTCCGAGAGCTTTCCTGTGCGAACGGGTGTCAGACAAGGCTGCATATTATCACGAGCCCTGTTTCTGGTGGTAATAAATGACATCTTGAAAGCTGCACTGGAAGGTGGGGAAGGTAAAGGTCTTCAATGGAGACTATTTAACATCTTAAGTCACCTTGATTATGCTGATGACGTGTGTTTGCTTGCACATACCCGTTCGGACTTAGAGTCAAATGTTCGCTCGTTGCATTCTAAATGCAAAGAGGCGGGACTGAAAATAAATGTGCGTAAAACCAAGTACATGCACATGGGTTCGAACGCAAGCACACCGATTGTTCTTAATGGACAGGATGTGGAAGAGGTGCAAGATTTTTGCTATCTCGGAAGCATTGTCAGCATGGACGGCGGAGCCGAAAAGGATGTTGAGGCTCGGCTAAATAAAGCTCGTCAGACCTTCGGTATCCTTTCTCCTTTCTGGAGGTTAAGAGAGATCTCCCTTCGCACGAAGCTGCGAGTTTTTGACGCATGCGTCAAATCCGTGTTGTTATATGGTTGTACTACGTGGAAAGTGACCGTTCGACTTACCAAGAAACTACAGACTTTCGTAAACCAATGCCTCCGACGCATTTTAGGAATATTCTGGCCAGAAGTGATCTCCAACGACGAACTTTGGAGTACAACTCGCCAGACTAAAATAGGTATTGAGATTCAACGGCGAAAGTGGCAGTGGATCGGTCATACTTTGAGGAAACCAGAGCAAAACATCGCAAAACAGGCTCTGGATTATAACCCTCAAGGAAGACGTCGGGTTGGTCGACCATGTAACACATGGAAGCGAGCAGTTGAGCAGGAGGCCAGAGGAATAAACAAGTCCTGGCAACAGCTTAAAGCCGATGCGCAGGATCGCGCCTTGTGGAAGAGAGTTGTTTCTGTCCTATGCCCCTATAGGGGGTCTTAACAGGAATTTGATTGAAACTGCATCAAACCTAAAAGCGTGGAAGAATCAACTAGCCCTGTAAGAAGTTGATGAGCAAAGACAACATCAGCTACCTCACGTCGTTTCGAAAGTGATGACATATTTAATAGCTTAATTCGATCGATATAAGGAGGAAGACGAACTCTGTCATTCCAATTAAGGTGGCATAAGGCAATTCTCACAAATTTCCGCTGAATTGATTCAATTCTTCCAATGTGCTCATCATAATGAGGAGACCAAACTTGAGAAGCATACTCAAGGTGAGATCCAACGAAGGTATTATAAAGAATCAATTTAGCAAAGGGGTTGTTCAATTCCTTAGATAAGCGTGTGGTGAAACCTAACATAGAATTACCCTTTTGCACAATTTTGTTTATATGCAAGATAAAATCAAGTTTATGGTCAAATGTAACACCTAAGTCAATTATAGAATTGACACGATCCAACATATAGTCAGTAAGACTATATATAATTACAAACGGTGAGACTTTCCTAGTAAAAGACATAACACGACATTTTTCCACATTCAAACGAAGATCATTGTGGCGACACCAATTACAAATAAACTGCCAACAAGTCGGGCGAAACTTTATTATTCTTGGGACAAGTTGCGGATGCGTGGAAAGCCAATATGCAGGTTAGAGTGGTTAGGGAAGACTAAGTGAAAGGGGGTTCTTGGGCAGGGCAGTTATCAATTTAACACTTTGTGCAAACGTTCAAAAGCTCCAGTATATATAATCAATATTTCGTTCGTTTATTTATGCAAGTTTGAGTTTCGTGAGGGGAGGGGTAAGGGGTGATAGTAAGGGTCGGTGGTGTTAATAGTTTTTTAATTGATTGCTTGAATCACGTCCAATAATCCTTGTATAGAATGTAAGTTTCATAGACGAAGTTACATAGAATTTTCATAAGATTCTGTGTATGTTACATTCACGAAACCAAACATTTGTATGGGAGGGGGTAGAGGAGGTAGGGGAATCGTAAAAATTGTGACGCAATTCTTTTTCCTTTCTCATGTAGTGTGCTCGTACAAAATTTCAAATTCGTAGCTTTTAATTTGTTGGTTATTACTTGATTTAATGAAATAGGTCGATATGATACTTTTGAATGGGAGGGGGTAGAAGGGCAAGCGCGATTGCAAAACTATTAAAAAAATTTCATTTCAATTATTTTTTTAAATTTGAAATGGATAGCTTTTAAGAGTTAGCTGATAACTGATTTCTTAAAAATGCTCGAAAACATAACAGAATTATGATTGGGCTTAAAGCCCAATCATATGATACTCTAGATGAGATGGAAATGACTTTAATATACCGGAAAATATGTCTATAATATAAAATATCTCAACTTCTTTCGAATAGTGAATAGAGACTTTTGCATGGGAGGTGGTAGAAGTAAAGTGGGAGGTTTGTATTTTTCGTATATGACACCGGACATGGCATGCAAAATGTTTTTTGCTGAATTTAAAGTTTTTAGTTTTCATTATTTTTAAAGAAATTGGTCATAGTTTTCCTTAAATTGAGGCATTTGTATGGGAGGTGGCAGAGGAAGTGGAGCGCTTAAGATGATTTTGAAACTGCTTATCATCGTCCTTATCACCATGCTTTGATTCAATTTCAATGTCGATAGCTCTCATATACTTGAAGGAGAAATGCTTTTCTTGAATTTATAATAGAGATATTTGTGTGGGAGGTGGTAGAAGGAGTGAAGCGGAGCTGACAATTTTTTCTAACACTTATTTTAATTATTAAAAAACAAATTCTGGCAAAATTTGAAGTTTGTACTTTTTCTAGTTTGAATGGAAATCGATGAAATTCATTTAACAAAAATTCTGCATTTGTATGGGAGGGGGTAGAAGGAGTGTACAGATCAAAACAAATTTTTTTCGCATTATTAACATTTGTATTTATATACTTTATACAAAATATCAAGTTGATTTAATTTAAATTTCAAAATTGCGTGAAATTTGTATGGGAGGGGGTAGAAGGAGTAAGGTGAAGTTGATAATTATTTTTGAAATAAATTGCAATTATAGTAGAATTAATTTTGATAAAATTTTGTTCTTTCAGCTTTACTAGTTTCACTGAAAATCGATAATATGTATTTTTCAAAATTGACCATTTGTATGGGAGGGGGTAGAAGGAGTAAAGGGATCGGGTCAATATTCCGTGGTATTAATGACATCTATATCGTAATACTTTGACTTAAATTTTAAGTCGATAGCTTAATTAGTTTCAAAGAAAATCAATTTCTTAATTTTTCGAAATTTCATGAAATTTGTATGGGAGGGGGTAGAAGGAGTGGGGGATGTGGCCCATTCACGAACTTAAAGTTACTTTTTTGCTAAAAATGATATACAAACATTTTTAGCACTATAGCTCAAAGCTTTCGAGAGTTATGCTGTAGACAGACGCACAGACAGACAGACAGACAGACAGACAGACAGACGGTCACTCGGAATCGAGATTTTTGAGCGACAACAAATATTTCTGTACCCTTGGCGGCTCTGTGCGAGCGTTATTTCTTAGCGTTACAAACGGTAAGGCAAACACAATATACTCTCAGATTTCATCTAGAGTATAAAAATAATTTTGTATGGGAGGGGGTAGAAGAGGTGGGGGAATTGCAAAATTTGTGAAGCAATTTTCTTTTTCTTCTCTTGTAAGGTACTCGTAAAAAATTTCAAGTTCGTAGCTTTTAATTTGTTGGTTATTAGTTGATTTAATGAAATTGGTCGAAATCATACTTTTGTATGGGAGGGGGTAGAAGGGCAAGTGCGATTTCAAAACTTTTAAAGTAATTTCATTTCAAATATTTCTATAAGTTCTTATGCAAAATTTCAAATTGATAGCTTTTAATAGTTAGGTGATAATTAATTTCTTAAAAATGGTCGAAAAAATAAATTTGTAACGGAGGGGGTAGAAGTTTTGAAAAGATTTGACCAGTTAATATTTCATACTTTTAGGGATTTTTTTTAAATGTATTTCCCAAAATTTTCAAGTTTCTACCTTAAAATTACATCCAAAAATTTTCAGTTTTCGTGTTTTTTTCGCTGCACATGAAACACCTTGTGCCCATTAGACCGTGGTGGTCGGTTCGTAACAATTGTGTATCAAATTATTATTTTTTTTCTATGTATATTAAATAGATGTATCCACATGCCAAATTTAAAGTTTCTATCTTTGACCAGAGTCCTAAAAAAATCACTCAAAATTTTCGACATTTTTGCTTACCATCTCCCTCCCTTTACACCCCCTAGCTTAAAATTTTTATCAAAATTAACTATTGCGTAGTTCTACAATCTGACAAATTTTCGATTTGATATCTGTACTATTTTTTGAGATATAAGGATTTGTAATTTTGAAAAGTGCGCCGTTTTTGAAATGCTCCCCATTTTCTCCCACTACTATTATTTCAATATATTATACTTTTTTTATATTTTCTTTGTATAGCTTAATATAAGTTTTAAGTTTCAATTACATAGCTTTAAAGGTAGTTGAGATATTCATTTTTAAGTGTTTTTCTTTGCACCCCCCGTGACCCTCCCCCTTACAATAATTAGCCACTTACTAAGCTGATTCCAATGGAACTATATACCACCTTAATGGTCCTAAAATATCAATTTTTTATGATAAGTAATTTCGAAGATATAATCATTTGAAAAAACAATTCGGCCGACAATTTGTTTTTAGCCCCCCCTTTTCGGATGCCAATGGATAAAAAAATTAAATTATTTTTGGAGTTTGTCCCACAGCTTTTTCTATATGTTTACTGATTTTCAACTTTCTATCTGCATTCGTAAGGGAGATATTAGCAAGTGTAGTTTTCGACTTTTTCCCTCCCTTCGCCTCCCCCCTCCACCTAACACCCCTCAAAATTTAGAAAATAGAGGTCACTTACCCAACCAATAATCCATCCAAGAACCAACATTCTACCCTTAACGGTCTCGGAGATATGAGTCCATATGTACGGCGTACGAATTTTTGTTTTTGCATTTTTAGGCTAATTTAGTCATGAAACGCGAAAAAAAAATATTTCAGGGTAGCAAACTTTTTTTTTTCTTGTGTCGATCACAATACTTTATTATTATAATAATAAAGTAATTGCTTATTATTGCTATTTTTACGCGGACGAAGTCGCGAGCGTTTGTTAGTAAGAAATATGTTAATCGGAGGGTGTAAGACATCAATAATCGAAATTGATGATAAGCTCTCTTCCACGGAACAGGCACAGTAGTCAGAATAAAAAACCATGTCAAGCTGTCTTCCATAGGAATTCCGAACAAGACTAAGTTGGTGGAGACCAAGTGCAAATATCAATCAACCAATCAAATTCCTGTTAAGACCCCCTATAGGGGCATAGGACAGAAACAACTCTCTTCCACAAGGCGCGATCCTGCGCAAAAAAAAGTGCAAATATATTATCTACAAAAAAACATTCAAGCGAGGACGAAGCATCAGAAACTAAGAGAGTAGAATCATCGTCAGAAAATGACCAAGAAAGACCTGGAATATTAAAACTATCCAATAAAATGAGTTCGTCAGACATATTCATACTTCTATGAACAAATGTTATACTGTCAACTATTTTTTCGTATAAGGAACAAGTACTCGAAGGGGGAATATATGTCAAAAAGACAAATATCCTTATTACTAAACACAAGTTTAACACACAGGATCTCCAGACAGTGAGGGTTCGGCACGGCAACTACTACACATTTAATGTAGCTTCGGACTGCTAATAACAATCCACCACCTTTCAATCTTAAATCGGAAACATAACGATACCTACGAAAGACTTGGAAGTATGAACTAAAGATTTCACTGTCAGAAAAGCTACAGTTTAGTCCCGTTTCAGAAAAAGCAATAACATCATAAGAAGAATTTTGGCTTGAAGCAAATATCGCCTGGGTTTTAGTGCGCAGTCCATTTATGTTTTGATAGTAAATGGACACTTGTCTGAGTTTTTTGAACCTGAACCCGGTGAGCTAACACGACGAGAAAAAAATTCTTTGACAAATGCTCCAGGCGGCCAAGAATTATTACCTAATAATCGATTAAAAAGTTCATTATTGCCCATAACAATTTTAAAAGAGGCAATGGAACTAGTATCTTTACTGACTTTTTCACATTTAACTGCTGATCCAGCTAAAACAAATTTTTTTGAAATCAAATAGTTAATGACATCATCGGGAGATGTACGAGGATCAAGCCGAGAACCCTCAGAAGTTTTTCCAAAGATCATGGATACTTTTTTTTAAATATCTCCCCAAAAATTGAATGACACATCAAATGATACTAACATTGTTTTGGTACTTGAAACTTTATTCAATAAAAAAAAAAATTAAAAAAAAATAATAAAATAAATACTAGTGGTAATAAAAACAAAATTATATAGGTAGGTACGTAAATAGAAAAGAAATGAAAATTTTAATGAGAAGGATGTTTCTGGTTACTCAATTCCATGATCCCCATAAAATAAATAAATAAATAATCGATAATTGAATTCACATATCTGGTGCGGCGTCAAGTCCGTTCGGACATTTTGTTTTTGTCGGTACACACTTGGAAAAACCGACTTCACACAAATAAGTTGTTGCAAACAGTAATATAATTCGAAAACCCAGTTTTGGTAAACTTGGAATTCATCGTATACATCTGCCCAGAATATTGTTAACGGAACTGTTCGAAATTTGGCTTCTAATCTTCATAATCCAAGGCCAGAAATCCTGTTGGTATTTCTTCCTTATTGAAAGTATATTGCACCAACCAATTATCTAGGCTCTTTAAGTTCTGAAATTAATCAGTTAGCGATTCTGTTACGGTTCATCCGTAACATAAGTGACGATACTTGAAAGAAAGAAAGAAATTAGTTAAAACCCCATATATAGTATTGAAATTTGAATGCTATCTTACCTCGATTACGATCAGGCCGCATCTCCCGTAACAGCCTTCAGCATTTCTAGCACCGACTAGTTTGCACCTCAATATATAACAAGACAATTTCGGCACCGGAAAGGCAAGAGGACTACAATTCTGGAGTAGGACTATAAAAATGTTTAAAGAAAATCCCCTGAGTGCGCCTAGTTCGATTATAAAAAGAAAACAAATGACGATCACATAAATTATTGCGAGTGCAAAGATTTTACACGGATTTTCGCTTTGCGAACGAAAAACCCGCACAACAAATCCTAAAGGGAAAGTACGCGTAATTTCGATTACAAAACAAACGAAGAACATAAGGTCCATTTCATATTTATGAGGTCACTTCATATACAAGGGTCGTCTTGTACCGACCACACAAATACCCTACGGATAATATTAGAGCAGTCAGCCGAAATGGGTTCGCCACTACATCTCATGTTTGTGGACATCGAGAAGGCTTTCCACAGCGTTAAGCGAGATTACATATGGAATGCTTTGCGTAGGAGAGGTATGGCAGATAAGGTCATAGCTAGGATTAAGGAATCCTACGAAGATGCAAGGTGTCGCGTATTGCATAGAGGAGAGCTGTCCGAGAGCTTTCCTGTGCGAACGGGTGTCAGACAAGGCTGCATATTATCACCAGCCCTGTTTCTGGTGGTAATAAATGACATCTAAAATTTAAAATGTATCAATTGCATAATGATCGCAGTTGTTTTTCGAAAAATCACTAAAAACCCCTCACTCCTTTCACCACCTGCCATACAAATTGCACTTTTTCATGAAATACTCCAAACCAATTTTCTCAATACGTATAGCTTTCATTGAGCTAAAATTTTATATAGAATCCGTAATTAGCATTATTATTAATATCGGGAAGAAATTAACCGATTAGGTTCACTCCTGGTAACCCCTCCCACACAATATGACACAATTTCACAACTTTTCAAAAATTCGATTTTCATGAAAAGTGTGAACGATACTGAACTAAAATTTAAAATATATCAGTTTCGTTTCTCGAAAAATCACCAAAAAATGCTCCCCTCCTTCTACCACCTCCCATAAAAATTGCACAATTTCACTAAATACAATGCACTAAGTTTCTCAGTACCCATTCAATTTTTGAAGCTTAAATTTGGTAGAAAACATTTTTGTAGCTACTCTAGCATGATGTGAAACAAATTAGTTTAGTACTACCCCTTCTACAATTTCCCATTCACAATTCTTAACATCACAAAAATTTCATCTGTGGTATCGTTTGATTGGGTTTTACGCAGCGTCGTAGTCCTGTTATGGTTTTAAGCTTAATGTTATTTTATTTAGGCTTTATTTTTAATTAAAACAACCTATAATTATTCACATGTTCTTAGTGCTTTTCAATACGAATGTGGTTGTCACGAGATTGATTTCATCACGAGCCTGTCACATACAAATGCGAGTATCATGGTTTCATTGTTAATAATTTATGGTTCTGATTCCAATAAAATAGAAAGGGCCATTAAAGTAATTAGTTTATATATCCCGGACAATGTATTACTAACTACATTTTCAAAAAATTGTTTATTTTGCGATTCTTACGCGGACGAATTCGCGGGCGATGGCTAGTTTTTAAACAAAATAACTTCATAGATGTATACCTAGTCGTGCCATAAGTTCTGTCACACGTATATGGGCAATTTTTGTATAAATGAAAAAGAGTTTTTGACAAAGGAAAATATATTTTATTTTGGCATACTAATGGAAGTAAAATAAGCAACAAATTATTCAAAGTGGCCGCCTTTAGCCTTAACACAGCTCTTTAATCTGTTGGGCCAGTCATCGATAGCAGTACGCACTGTTTCTAGCGGAAAATTAGCTACTGCTTCTGTCAAAGATCGCTTAAGGCTCTCGATATTTGGGTGTCGTCTCGTGCACAACATGGACTCTAACTCCGCCCACAGTTTGTAGTCCAGGGGATTCAAATCTGGGCTCCCAGAAGGCCATTCCGTCGCCCTTATAAACTGTGGAATATTGGTTTCCAACCACGCTTGTGTGGTTCGAGCTTTGTGGGCTGGCGCAGAATCTTGCTGGAAAACCCAATGTCGATTGTTGAATAGCGTAGAGTTCAGCGGCTTCACACATCCCTCCAGGATGTCCGTTTGATAATTTTTCGTTGCAGTTTTTACGCCTTTTTCGCAAAAATGAAGCTCGGTGACCCCTTCGTAGCTGACACCCCACCATACCATGACTGATGCTGGATGATGTCCTCGCTGTACCCTAGTGGCAACTTCTCGGGCTTCTATGGAGCTGTGGGCATACACCTTATCATTTTGGCGGTTGAAATGTTCCTCCACCGTAAAAATTTTTTCATCGGTAAATAAAATTTCTCGATGTTTGTTGTTGCCGTACCGCCGAAGGAGCTCTTTCGATTTGGTGCTCCTAATTTGCTTCAACTGCTCAGTCAGCAAATGTCCCGTTGATCGTCGAAAGGCACTCATCCCGAGGTCAGATTTTATGATGCGAGACATACTTCGGGTGGAGATGTTCATCTCTCGAGCCATGATTCGTTGTTTACGAAGCGGATTTCGACGAATTCGACTCTCGACCGCTTTGATGGCAGCAGAAGAACGTACATCACGCGGACGTCCAGAACGAGGTCGATCTTCAATAGTCTGGATCGCGTTATATCTCTGGATCGCACGATACACAAATCTTTGCGTTATTTTTAACGGGCACAACAACTTGAAAATTTCACTCGCGGATTTTCCACACTTATGTAGTGCAATCACTGCAGTTCGGTTTTCTATTACACCCCATTCCATCTTCACACGTTAACGAACACACTTTAAATGACCATCAACTGTCAACAACATTATGACGTTTATAAAACTGGCCGATATTGAAATGTCACTCATAAAATAAAGTTGTTGCCAATGTGAGAAATTATGTGACAGAACTTATGGCAGGACTAGGTATATGAATTAAAGTTTTTCAGTTTGACTGGTACCCAACTACAAATGGTTTTTGGTTCAAGCACATAATAATAAAAAAATAATATATTATTATATAATAATTTGAATGTTTGCAAATAGGAGAAAACGGTTTTTCTGCAATAGCACAAAAACTAGAGCTTATTGAGCAAAATGATGGTTATTTCTGGAATCAGCGTCCCCGAATTACCCTAAAAATTTACTGTGTATACAGCGGCAAAATGATTGACGGCCGTTCGTCTGAGAATACGTGAAAGTAGAAGTATTATATTTTTTACACGGTTTTTATGTCAGGTACAAGGCCTAACTTCTAAACACGCCGAATTCGTCCAAACCCTACCTATTAAAAATAATACTTTTCGCACTTTGATGATAATAAGTTCTTGGAAAGTACAAATAATATTGATCTGATATTTTAAGCATAATATTGTAAAATAATATTATTAAAATTTTTCTCTCCTTCCGCCACTTCCCATAAAATTTTCGCAATTTTACGAAATACAATAAACCCATTTTCTTAGAATGTTTGCAAGGATAAAACCAGCAATTTAGAAATTCTAAGCCTCTAATTCTTATGATTATTATAGTTACGAGTATTTTTGCAAAAATCAGAATTTCTTTCAACCTTTAGACAAAATTCTTATTATTAAACGTAATTGACTTAAAGTAACAAAGAAATTTTTTTCTTAAATCGGGTTGAGCACTTCACATTCAAAGGGGAGAGGGAGAGGGAGGGGCAGTGCTTCCCCTTGGTGGTATCAAGGTGAAATCAATACTGCTTGAAATCGCTGATACCACTAAAATTTCTTTAAGTTAGGGACATGGTAAAACTTATTTAAGAAAATAGGAAATATAAGGATTCTTGATTTGAAATACTATAATAAAAAAATATTAAATTATAATATTAATTAAAAATTTTAATTAACATACTCGTAATTTAGATCGTTATCGGAGATCGGATTTTATCTATAAATTTTTCCAAACAGTGCTGTATTCTAAATAATGCAACGAATATATCATGCAATTAGTTGGAATTGCGAAATAAAAATGTTCACAAACTTTTACTTACTGTAAAATTGCCTTTTTTATCAATCTCAGAGTATCAAATAACTATCAATCGTCACCACTAAGCTTATAAGAATGAAATTTCTTTGTGTTGACTCGTGAAGTTAAATTTTTATACTCTAGATTAAATCTAAGAGTAAATTGTGTTTGACTCACAGTTTGTAACGCTGAGAAATAATTCTCGCACAGAGTCGCCAAAGGTACAGAAATATATTTTGTTGCTCAAAAAGCTTTACTCCGGGTGGCAGTCTAGCCGTCTGTCTATAACATAATTCTTAAATGCTTTGAGATAACGGTCTGAGATTTTTTTAAATATCAGTTTAAGCATTAAAGAAATTATAAGTTCATGAGCGGGCTACATCCCACTTCTCCTTCTACCCCCTTCCATATGAATTCCATGAAATTTCTATAAATTGATTTTTCTTCGAAACACTTTAAACTATCGATTAAAAAATTAAGATAAAGTATCGTAATGCGAAAATCATTATTGCCAAAAAATATTGATACGATTTCCTTACTCCATCTACCACCTCCCATACAATGTACAATTTCGAAAAATGCATTTTTTTGATTTTCGTTGAAACTAGCAAAGCTAAAAGTGTGAATTTTCACCATAATTATTTCATTAAAAATTTCAATGAATTTTTAAAAACATTATTAATTTTCCCTAACTTCTTCTACTCTCTCCCATGCAAATTTCACGAAATTTAGAAATCTACATAAATTAAATTATTTTTTTTTCGAAACTGTCAAAATTATCAACTTGAAATTTTGATCACAGTGTAAAAATGCAAATCACATTAACGTTGAAAAATGTTGTCTTGATCCGTGCACTCACTCCTTCTACCCATCACATACAAATGCATTTTAATAAGTGCACTATATACTATAAAAATATCCACTTAACTCCTTCTAACTCCTCCCATTCAAATATCTAAATTAGAAATTCATGAAAAGCAAAAATTTGGAACGAAGCGTGGTGATAAGGATGTTGGTAAGCAGTTTCAAAATCATCCAAAATCTTCTTCGTCCTCTGTCACCTCCCATACAAATGCCCATATTTCAGAAATTCAGTGATCAGTTTCCATTAAAATTATGTAAACTACAAACTTTAAATTCAGCACGAAACATTTTGGGCTTATTTACAAAAATTATAGTCCCCCTCTGCTTCTAACACCTCCCAGACAAAAGTCATTATTTATTTTTTGAAAGAATTTGAGATGACCTGAAAATATAATATTCCGGTACATTAAACTTTTTCCAATTTCATCTATAGTATCGCATAATTGGGCTTTGCGTCCAATCATAATTCTTTTATGTTTCTAGTTTAACTTACAGGAAATTTCAAATTAAACAACTTCAACTTTGATGTACTATGAGTAATTCGAGGAAGCAGTAACTATGGCGTAAAGATTTCAGATTTTATTTATTTGACTGTAGATATTATTAAGTTATTAATACATCGTACTTATTGTGTTTTGCATATTAATGCCTCATAGGATTACTGACAGGTTTGTGTAATGAAAAACATACGTTATTGTAAATATTAATGACGAAAAAATCCAAGAGGCAAACATCTAAAATGTAAATCAATTTTATTATCCTTATTAAAAGTCATCGCTAGGAATTTTCTTTCCCAAAAAAGATTCTTATTTCTTTCTCTCCAGGCATACATTAAGAAAGGATCGACGTAAGAATCTACCAGAAAAGACTCCTGTCTGTAAACAGTTATTGAAATGCGGTTGAGAAGAAATTTTTTATTGGAAATACCTCCATCGTCGTTAAGTAAAAATTCTTTTCTAGTTGATATCTGTTGGGGCGTTTAGGGCGTGGAAAAGAATACAGGAATTCGACAAAAATCGATGGGAGACGATCAACTCTTGTGCTAAATACTCGCAATGGTTTTTTATACCTTTCATTCTTATAGCGGCAGCATTGACCAACTCTCCACCTCATATTTAATTAGTTCAAACTGAATGAAAACCGACCCTAAAAGAAAGTTTGACCATTAAGTGGTCATTTTCCATTACCGCAAAGCAATTAGCCGCTCTCAACGAGCGTTTCATTAGAAAAAAGCGAGTTACGTGATTCTTAATTTATGGAGAGTTTTGCTATTTTCCACTCGTTTACTGTACTTAAATCCGATTAAAAAAAATTAATACAAAATGAAAAGCTCTAAAGCAAAGCACTTGGCGAGTACTTGGCAGAGTGGACCAGAGAAATAATGGGGAGATCGTTACGAACGGCGCTATAGTTGTTGTGCAATGCTTCATTTTGCTGTAATCACGGAGGGGCCACTCTATAGAAACAATTTTTTCGCCCCCATTCAAAACGGCCGGGAGTTCTATAAACATGCAAGCATAATCCTTTTGTTATTGAACTGGGAGAAAAATATGTTTTTCCAGTAAAATATGAAAACTGTTTGAATTGACCACTTGACAGAGAAAAACACTGACCAGTGAATTGAGCGTTTTTCCGTATGACCGGAAGACATTCGGACGTGGTATGAAAATGGGAACAAAAGCCACCCTGTGTATTCCATTGTTGCATTCTTTGTAGCACAAATTTTACGTTATAGGAGAACTTCGGCCCCTTTTAAAATATCTCGAGCTATTCGACTTTTAAAAAGTTTTTTTTTCATTTCAAATAAAAGAAATTTATATTAAAAACATAACAGAGCTACGATTGCGCGTAAAGCGCAATCTTACAATACTCTAGATGAAATAGAATTTTTTGCGATCCCTAGAAATTTTGTATGGGGAGTGTTAGAAGGGGTGATAGCATTGAACTAATTTTTTCTCCATCATGTTAAAGTAGCTATAAAAATGTTTTATACAAAATGCTTACTCCGAAAATTGGATAGGAACTGACAAAATTAGTGTGTTAGATTCAGTGAAAATGTGTAGTTTGTATGGGAGGTGGTAGAAAGAGTTGGGGGATTTTAGTAATTTTTTCAGAAATAACTAACATCATCTCTTAAATTGTAAACCAGTAACATTCAAACTTTTCAAAAAAATAGATTTTTTGTTAAGTTGTGAAACTGTGTCATATTGTATGGGAGGGGTGAATGCAGTGAAGTTAATCAATTATTTTTTTCTGATGTTAGTGATAAAGCTAATTAAGTATATATTACAAAATGTGAACTCGATAAATGTTATATGTTCTGAGAAAATCGGCTTAGAGCATTTCATGAAAAAGTGTAATTTGTATGGGAGGGGTGGAAGGAGAGGGAGGACGCAAATAGTTTTTATACAGCAGATTGATATCATTATGAAAGTAATGTATCCCAAAATTCAGACTAATGAAATTGGTCGAAATCATAGTTTTGTATGGGAGGGGGTAGAAGGGCAATCGCGATTTCAAAACTTTTAAAGCAACTTCATTTGCAATATTTTTATAAGTTTTTATGCAAAATTTGAAATTGATAGCTTTTAAGAGTTGGCTGACAACTTGTTTCTTAAAAATGCTCGAAAAAATAATTTTGTATGGGAGGGGGTAGAGGAGGTAGGGAAATCGTAAGACTTGTGATGCAATTTTCTTTCTTTTCTGTTGTAAGATGATCGTACAAAATTTCAAGTTCGTAGCTTTTAATTTGTTGATTATTAGTTGATTTAATGAAATTGGTCGTATGGGAGGGGGTAGAAGGGCAAGCGCGATTTCAAAACTTTTAACATAATTTCATTTCAATTACTTTTGTAAGTTTTTATGCAAAATTGCAAATTGATAGCTGTTAATAGTTAGGTGATAATTGATTTTTTAAAAATTGTCGAAAAAAATAATTTTGTATGGGAGTTTTAAAGGTTTTCGACCAGTTAATATTTCGTATACTTAGGGATTTTTTTTAAATGCATTTCGCAAATTTTCAAGTTTCTACCTTAAAATTTCACTCAAAAATGTTCAGTTTATGCGTTTTTTTCAATGCACATGTGCACGTTAGACCGGGTGGGTCGGTTTATAACAATTATGGATCAAGTTATTATTATTTTTCTATGTACATCAAATAGACGTATCCACATGCAAAATTTAAACTTTACATCTTTCACCAGAGCCCTAAAAAAATCTCTCAAAATTTTCAACGTTTTTGCTTATCACCTCCCTCCCCTTACACCTCCCAACTTAAAATTTTTACCAAAATTAACCATTATGTAGTTCTACAATCTGACAGATTTTCGATTTGATATCTGTACTCTTTTTTGAGATATAAGGATTTGTAATTTTGAAAAGTGCGCCATTTTTGAAATGCTCCCCATTTCCCCCACTACTATTATTTCAACATGTTATATATTTTTTGTATTTTCCTAGTATAGCTTAATATAAATTTTAAGTTTCAATTACGTAACTTAAGAGATAGTTGAGGTATTCATTTTTAAGAGTTTTTCTTTGCACCCCCCCTGACCCTCCCCATTACAATAATTAACCACTCTCCTAGCTGATTCCGAAGGAACTATATGCCACACTAACGGTCCCAAAATATGAATTTTTTACGATAAGTAATTTCGAAGATATAATCATTTGAAAAAACAATTCGGCCGACAATTTGTTCTTAGCCCCCCTTTTCGGACGCCAATGGATAAAAAAGCTAAATTATTTTTAAAAGTTGTCCCATAAACCCCTCTGTATGTGGTTTGAGCTTTAGCTTCCTAGCTGTTACTGTGGTTGAGATATTTGAATTCGTATTTTTCGGCTTAAGCGCTTTCCCCGCCTCCCCCTGAACCCATACACCCCCCAAAATGGGTATCCGCCTGTGATCCGCAGCTATCTACAATCCCCCCAAAAATGAACTTTCTATCTTGAAGGGTTTGGGAGTTAATGTGCGCTGAGCGTACACACCAGCGTACGGCGTACAGACAGACGGATTTTTTTTTGCATTTTTAGGCTAATTTAGTCATGAAACGAAAAAAAAAAAAAAATTTCAGATGGCAAATTTTTTTTTTCCAAGTCGATCACAATATTTTATTATTAAAACTAGCAAACGCCCGCGACTTCGTCCGCATAAAAATCGCATTAATAAGCAATTTTTGAGAATGTAGTTAGTAATACATTATGTGGAATATATAATCTGCTTACTTTAATGGATCTTTGTACACACTGTTTTGTATTTTGTTGGAGTCAGAATCATAAATTATTAAAAATGAAACCATGATACTCGCATTTGAATGGGAGAGGCTCGTGATCAAATCAAACCCGTGATTCCAGATCATATGTATACGTGTTAAGGACATGTGAATAGTTGTAGCTTGTGTTAATTGAAAAAAGCCCAAATAAAATGACATTAAGCTTAAAAACATAACAGGACTTCGATTGTGCGTAAAGCCCCATTGTATGATACTACCAATGAAATCGAAATTTTTGTAATCTTAAGAATTTTTGTGTGGGGAGTGATAGAAGGGAAGACAGTACTAAATTAATGTTTTTCACACCATGCTAGAGTAGCTATAAAAATATTTTGCACCAAATTTAAGCTTGAAAAACTAAATAGGTAACTTGAGAAACTTAGTGCATTGGATTTAGTAAAATTGTGCAATTTGTATGGGAGGTGGTAGAAGGAGTGGGGGGTTTTTGGTAATTTTTCTAAATACAACTATCATCACCATGCAATTGATATCTTTTAAATTTCAGATCAGTTAGATTCACACTTTTCAAGAAAATCGAGTTTTTGCAAAGTCATGAAATTGTGTCATATTGTAAGGAAGGGGGTAGAAGAAGTGGAGCTAATCGGTTAATTTTTCCCGATAATAATAATAATACTAATTAGGGATTCATCAGAAAATTTTAGCTCGATCAAAGTTATACGTACTGAGAAAATTGGTTTAGAGTATTTCATTAAAAAGTGCAGTTTGTATGGGAGGTGGTAGAAGGAGTGGAGGGTTTTTGGTAATTTTCTTAGAAACAACTATAATCACCATAATCACCATGCAATTGATGTGTTTTAAATTTTAGATTAGTTAGATTCACACTTTTCAAGAAAATCGAGTTTTTGCAAATTCGTGGAATTGTGCCACATTGTATGGGAAGGGGTAGAAGGAGTAAAGCTAATTGGTTAATTTTTCCCGATAATAATAATTATGCTAATTAAAGAGTTATTACAAAATGTTAGCTCGATCAAAGCTATACGTACTGAGAAAATTGGTTGAGAATATTTCATGGAAAAGTGCAGTTTGTATAGGAGGTGGTGCTAGGAGTGGAGGGTTTTTAGTTATTTTTTGAGAAGCAGCTACAATTGTCATTGAATTGATATATTTTATATTTCAGAACAGTAACATTCACACTTTTCAAGAAAATCGAATTTTCGCAAAGCCGTGGATTTGTGTCAGATTTTATGAGAGGGGGTAGAAGGAGTAAACCTAATTGGTTAGTTTTTTCCCGACATTAATAACAATGCTAATTAAGGACTTAATTCAAAATCTTAGCTCGATCAAAGTTATACGTACTGAGAAAATTGGAGTATAGTATTTCATGAAAAAGTTTAGTTTGTATGGGAGGTGTGTAACGAAAATCCGGCTGCGAAGCCGCATTCTCGTCGCAGATTTTTCTTAATGGGGCTTCTTCGAGTCGGGCAGCACCTCCTGCCGGCTGCTCAGGAGCGTTGGGGGGGTCAAATTTACCCGTCGAAACACCCATCCTTGAATTGTGCTGCTACTGAATATACGAGAGGGGAAGGAAGGTCGGGACGATAGCCCTACGCGATGATGGGCAGCCCCAGGGCACCCATTGGGCGACCCTCTACTCCTCACTCATCGTCTGTAAATTTTCGCGAAATAATTGGAACATGCGAATAACTATCCTAGATAAAAAAAACATGCTGGCGCGATTCCTAAAAAAACGTCACATCAATATTAACATTTAAAAATAATGAAACAGACCGGATAACCGACATGCATTTAATAAGAAAGGTAATGAAATTGCAAAAATTCAAAAATCATATCAACTAACTAAAAGAAATATAATTGAGATAAAAACAAAAAAAAAACCTCGGTGGGGCCCTTGCTGCATCCAGTATTGCTTCGTTTTCTTCGCTGCTTTCGCGTTTATTCCATAATTTTATATACCTAGTCTAGCCATAAATACTGTTACAAACTTTTTGGAGCACTGTTCAATAAAAGAGGTGTTATATGTAAAGAAATCATTGTTTATTTATTAAATGCATTGTCAACAACGGAAATTGCAACAAATTATTCGAAGTGATTGCCTTTTGCCTTTACACAAGCCTTTAATCGAGCTGGCCACTTATCTATGGAAGCACGCACGACTTCAATCGGAAAGTTGGCGACTGCATGTGTAAGAGACTTCTTTAAGGATTCGATATTAGGATGTCTTTTAGAGCACGTCATTTGCTCTAAGACAGACCATAATTCGTAATCCTGCGGATTCAGGTCTGGGCTAGAGGAAGGCCAATCTTCAGCTTTAATAAAATCTGGAACATTTTTTCAAGCCATTTTTGGGTTGACTTCGCCTTATGACCTGGTGCAGAATCTTGCTGGAAACTCCAAGGCTGATTTTTGAATAATGACGTGTTGAGAGGTTTCACTACACTTTCAAGGACACTTTCTTGATAAATTTTGGCAGACGTTTTGACGCCCTTCTCACAAAAATGCAACTTTGTCACCACGTTGTAGCTAACACCCCACCAAACCATTACTGAGGCTGGATGATGACCTCTATGAACCTTTTGGGCAACTTGAGAAGCTTCTCTGGCACTGCGAGCATAAACCCTATCGTTTTGTTTATTAAATGTTTCTTCGACAGTAAAAAATTTTTCGTCCGTAAACAAAATTTTACGGTGTTCTTGGTTTGCGTACCGGCAAAGTAATCGTTTTGATTTTTCCACTCTATTTTTTTTAACGAATCTGTTAGTAAATGCCCGGTAGATCTACGATAAGCACCCAACCCCAAGTCACTTTTGATGATACGTGAAATTGTTCTTTGGGGTATTTTCATCTCACGCGATAACATTTTTTGTTTCCGAAGAGGATTACGGCGAATTCTCTCGCGCACGGCTTTAACCGCTTGAGGTGTTCGAGTAGTTCGCGGACGGCCACTTCTTTCACGGTCACTTACTCCAGACGTATCATTAAATCTTTCAATAGCCCGATATACAAACATTCGGCTTATACCAAGGGTATGCAGAGTCTTAAAAATATCACTTGGTTGCATTCCTACTTTATGAAGTGCAATCACAGCAATTCTATTTTCTTTGTCACCCCAATCCATGTTCACTACACTAAAAATTAAAATCGAATGATGACAAATGCATCAAGCACAAGCGTACTATAGCGATTAGCTCAATTTTTAAGAAATGCAATATAACGGTTCCTTTCTGCAGGGTTGCCAAACCTTGTAACAATATTTATGGCTAGACTAGGTATAAGTGTATGTATATTTTTTTTGTTACGTTCTTTTTTTTTTACGTTTATGATTTTCACTTTTTATTAGTTTTATGTGTATGTTGTGATCGCTTTTTTTTGTTTTTTTAATTTTCACTTTTTATTAGTTTTATGTGTATGTTGTGATCACTTTTTTTTGTTTTTTTAATTTTCACTTTTTATTAGTTTTATGTGTATGTTGTGATCACTTTTTTTTTCTTCCAAAAAAAAAAAAAATCTTTAATTTAATCTCCTTATTATCTTTCGCTAACTACTCGCCAGCAGCTCCCAGCAATCACTCACCACTGCTTTCATTTTTGGCGGGCAGACCAGTAGCAGAAAAAAGAAACCGGTTTTCTTGCATTCTGGTCGATAAATTTTGGCGCCAAAAAGATTTATCGCAGTGCTGCCCTGCTTAAACTTGTCCATGTTTTTATTTATTTTTATTATTTTTTTTTTATTATTATGTATTTTTAAATTTTTATTTTCGTGTTAACTTATTATTATTTAAGTATTATTATATATTTTTTTTTTATTTATATAAGTATATATATATATATTTCTTCGTTTTGTCCGGTGCGGTGACATGAATTCCTAATTTTTTTCGTATTTAGGAACCAGCCAGCAAATAAACATTACATAATAAATGAAATGCGAGTATATGTAAATCCAGGTAATGAGTTTGAGGAGCAAATAGCCATCAACAACATCGCACAGTGATCGTGTGCAGACGCGCTTCGTTTTATTTAGTTTTGTTTTTTTTTTTAGTTCTGTTTTAATTTCTTTTGTAGTTGTTTTTATTTATACATTTTTCGCTTTTAATTTCAAAATTTTAATGCAGTGTGGTTTTCTACTATGTTTTAATTTAATTGATTTTTTTTATTATGTGCGCGTCGGCTTCACTTCTAATCTCGAAGCTAAGTATCAGCTAACGGAGTCTGCAGTGTTTTTGTTGTTGCCCGTGTGAAGGCATAGAACTGCACGGGTAAATAACAGTTTAACGCTGTTGATTCCGATCTAGCTAAATTACTTTGTATTGTTGTATCTCTGTTTGTGTATTGTCTCAGTTTGGTGTTACCAGAGCGTTGTGTTTATTTTAATTTATTTGACTTTTTTATTTATTTATTTTCTTGTTATTCCAATTTTTTTTTTTTTATTGTTGTCGTAGGCAAATTTTAGAGCAAAATTTTTTTTTTTTCCGTGAATAGTCCTAGGAAATTTGTTATATAGTCTTTAGTCTTTTTTATTTTCGTTTTCTTACGTTCCAATTTTGTTTTTTTTTTGTGTTCTAGCTAAATTTATTAGTAAAATTTTTTTTTTTTTTTTCGTACATTTTCGTACATATTTTTTCTCTTCTTATCATATTTATATTATCATATTATATTGATCATGAGTAGCTTTACTATTGATCAAGTCAATGTTCGGGGACTGAACTCTGCCTATCTCTCGCTGTATATCCATACCCAAACTAAAAGACCGGATATACTAGCACTAGGCGAATGCAAGGTGCTACCGGGAAGTGAACAGTTTTATTCTGTTCCCGGATATCACCTTATTCCCGCATTTTTTCGCCAACGGGGTGTCGCACTCTACATCCGCGATGAAGTGTCTTTCCAATTAGTTCCCTATTTGGGGAACTGCTCCAATCCAGAATTTAATTATATCTGGATAAAATTGCTGATCCAAAGACATGTCATGTACTTCTGTTATGTGTATAGAAGCCCAGCAATGACTGCAGCGAACACTTTATTAGAACTGGATGGGTTAACTGAATCTATCCAGTCAATAAACACTGCAAACCCCGACGCTGAAATCGTTATCGCGGGCGATTTCAATGTTCATAACATTGCCTGGCTTAAACACTCCTCGACTACGGACCAGGAGGGGCGTGATACTGAGCTTTTTGCTTCTACAAACGGTTTAACACAGTTGGTAGATGAGCCTACTCGTTTGCCGGATGTTGCAGAGCATTCTTCTAACCTTCTTGACCTTTTTCTCACCAGCCACCCAGAGAAATATTCTGTCTCTGTCATATCACCATCGCCAATTGGGAATACGGATCATTTTTTGATTCGTGCACAATTCCCAGTTGCAGCACTAACACCGCTGACAATCAAGGCACCCCGAAGAAATATTTGGCATTTCAAAAGAGCCAATTGGGAGGCGCTAAATGACTTCTTCAATGCCTTTAATTGGAAATTGTGCTTTGATTCCAATGACTGCGATGAAGCTTGTAGACTTGTCACCGAGATTATCCTGAAAGGTATGAAGCTCTACATACCTTCCAGTTATAAAAGAGTTAGGCCGTCGAAGGACTCTTGGCTCAACAATGAGTGTCTCGATGCAATTAAGACCAAGAAACAAGCATTTCAAACCTTTAAATGTAATAAAACACCTGCCAACAGAGAAATCTTCAATGCGTCAAGAAATGCCTGCAAATCCATACTCAATCGTGTTAAGTTTGAGCATGACCAAAAACTTCGACGGAAGATCCTTCAGTGCCCTAAAGGCTCGAGATCTTACTGGTCATTCGTCAAAACGGTCAATAACAATTTCATTTCTTCTTCAATACCACCTCTTGTTGATGGCAACCGTACCGTTATTGATCCTGTCGAAAAAGCTAACTTACTAGCAGCAAGTTTCGCTAGAAACTCACGTCTTCCACCTTCAAACCAATCGCCTCCCGCTCTAACTGATTCTGGTTTCTCATTGCCTAAACTACATTTTCGCACGAGACTTATTTCTAGGATCCTTCAAGAGCTCAATATCCACAAATCTGCTGGTCCGGACGGTATTCCCCCCATTACCCTTAAAAAGTGCGCCTCTTCTTTAGCTAAACCTCTTCGCAATCTTTTCTATCTTTCCTACTCTTCTGGGTGCTTTCCACGTTTGTGGAAAGTTGCGAATGTTCAGCCAATTCCCAAGAAAGGAAGCAAAGCGAACCCCGCTAACTACCGCCCTATAGCCATTACTTCAGTGCTCTCGAAAGTAATGGAAACTGCTGTCAATCGCAAAATCGTTGAATATCTCGAGGATAACCAGCTAATCCATGATCGGCAGTATGGGTTCCGTTCTGGAAGGTCGACGGGAGACATTCTGGTCTACTTGACAGAACGTTGGAACTCATGCATACATAAACACGGCGAAGGTCAAGTTCTTGCACTTGACATTGCAAAAGCTTTTGACAGAGTTTGGCATGAATGTCTCATAGCAAAGCTTAGAGCCATTGGTCTTAATGCTACCCTTGTTCAATGGATTGAGAGTTTTCTTTCTGAACGCACTATACGAGTAGTACTAGATGGCGTTACTTCTTCCTCTTTCCCAATAGATTCCGGCGTCCCTCAAGGCTCTGTTTTATCTCCAACTCTGTTTTTAATTTTCATCAACGACCTTCTGTCGTCCACTCTCAATCCAATCCATAGTTTCGCGGATGACAGTACTTTAGATAGCACCTATGAATTTAACTCTGCTGCGGAATCACACAAGTATTCTATTGCTTCCAATCGCATGGAGTTATTCCGTTCGCTGAACTCGGACCTCAGCTTAATCCTGGAATGGGGCAGGAAAAATAGAGTAGAGTTCAACGCTTCTAAAACACAGGCCTGTCATCTATCCCTCAAACGTGATGCTCCTGTATTATCTCAAAATGTGACTTTTGGTGGCACACAACTTTGTACCTCGGATAACTTCACACTTCTTGGCGTTAAAATTAATGACCACCTGAATTGGGCCCAGCACATCTTTGATGTTGCCCTCGACGCCTCTAAACTTCTGGGTGTGCTCCGAAAGTGCAAAAAGTATTTCACGCCGAACGACCTAGCAACCATCTATAAGGCTTACATTAGACCACGTTTAGAGTACAATTCGCATGTTTGGGCTGGGGCACCCAAATCACACCTCGCGTTGCTCGACCGTATTCAAAAACATGCATTCCGACTGATTGGAGACGAGACCATTACGTCTTCTATCGATTCTCTCGAGCATCGCAGAAATGTCGGAGTACTCAGCATTTACTATCGCTACTTCCATGGTAAATGCAGTGCGGAACTAAGCACACTAATACCCCCACTCTATAATTTTCCCCGAGATACTCGTCAAGCTGAACGCGCACACGAGTACACTGTTAAACCCTTGCCTTCTCGTACAGTGAAATATAGGCAGTCATTCATTTCCCGAACGTCAAGACTTTGGAACTCATTACCAGCTAAAGTGTTTCCCAATGAATACAACATCCAGAGCTTCAAGAGGAATGTACACCGTCATTTTCGTTTTTCTCCACCTAAATTAAACTAATCTAACTTGAGTTTTTTTCTCCAATTCCTATACCGACACATCTGTGCATAGCATTATAGGGTGACCCCCTAAGTTGTGTTCGGTTCCTTAAAAAAAAAAAAAAAAAAAAAAAAACCCCGATATAAAAATTAGATTTTGGAACGAGAAAAAAAAAAAAAAACGGGATAGGAAGACTCGCAACATTCGTGGGGACGACCTCGACCCAGGAGAAGGGTCTCATCTGAAGCCGGGCTAACTTATTCGAAAAAAAAATCATTCGTCTACTTTGTTTTACGGATAGCGATAATTTAGAAAATTCAATTCAAACTATTTAACGAATTTAAAAAAAACTAAAAAAATTGAAAGTTATTTCATATCGTGCGCATATACATATACATATATACTTTTCTTTTTCCAGGAGTTATTCGAATAGTGAACATATGTTCGATTAAAAGATTCAATATATTTGTAATTCAAATGCAAGCGCTATTTTCTAATACCACAAAAAAAAATTATACTAGTATCAGACTTAGATTTAGAACACCTATTCCTTTATTTCTCAATGGTTATAGTAAAAAAAATTATATATAAAATAGAATAATAATTCAAGCGTGTGTTTTAAGGATACATATTTAACTTGACTTGGATTTTTCGATGCAGTAATATCTGGTAATCATTTTTTTTTTTTTTTTAAGGTGATAAAGACGGAATTTATTCGTCTTTGAGGCAAAACTAGGCACGAATATCCTTTGCGTGATATATACCGAGAACATTTCCTGACTCGTCCTCCAGTTGGTATGAAACATTACCAACCCTTGCTTTAACCTTTGCCTTTACAAACTTAGGAGCGAGTTTGGCTGCAAAATGGTCAATTGCACTACTTTGTACGTGGTTTCGCACAAAGACGATCTGTCCTACCGAGAAGGACTTTAATTTACTACGCAAATTGTATTTGTGAGCGCCTTTTTGATACGCCTGTTCTAGTCTTGTCTTTACTGTTTCCTGCACCCTTCGCAGTCGCTCAATATGTGGGTTTATTTTGATTTCACCTTCAGTTAGCGCATTTAGGTCGCGAAGGAGTTTGTAGTCCGAACCGTGAAGAATCGAGTGGTAACCATACATAAGAAAATGAGGGGAGAACCCGGTAGAGTCATGTACAACATTTCTCAATGCCGTACATGTTTCGCAAAGATTCTCATCCCAGTTTCGATGATCTTGGTCAACATAAGCCCGTATTGATGCGAGGATTGCGCGATTAGCTCTTTCGGCTGCATTCGCTTGGGGAGCATAGTAAGGTGATAATACCTGGTCAACTGCGTAGTAATCTAGGAATTTTTTAAACGCCTTAGATGTGAATTGTACGCCGTTGTCTGAATGTAATTTTTCCGGAACACTGTATGGCAAGAATATTTCCTTCTCTAAATATTTCATTACGAGTTCTGATGTAGCAGACGGCAGAGCTTTTGCCCATACGAATTTCGTGAATTTGTCTAGTATTACCAGGATGAATCTATTTCCTGGCCTTGATCTCGGATAAGGACCCAAGAAATCTATGTACAAGTATTGCAGTGGTCGTATGACTTCGACATGCTCACCCATTGGTGGCCTCATGGTGGAGTTTGGAGGTTTCACCTGTTTGCATATCGTGCAGGCAGCAATGTAATTTGAAACATCTTGACGAAGTTTAGGCCAGTAGTAACGACGTTGTAGTAATTCAATTGTCTTCTGGACACCAAAGTGAGAAGAGGTTGGGGCGTCATGAGCAGCGCTAATAAGCTGGTGTGTTACGGATTCTGGTACCCACAGTTTAAATTCTGGTATATCAGTATGGGTGCTCTGCTTCGTACTTCGTGAGATGAACACTCTGCCGTTAAGAACTTGTAAATTAAGAAAGCGTTCTGGTGCTTCATTTATGTGGTCTATCAATTCCACATATGAAGCTTCCTCGAATGCTGATGGAGACAAAATTTCGGAGATATCTAGATCTATGGTCTCAACTTTGTCCGGCTCATTACTGTGAACACGCGATAGGGCATCTGGGACAACGTTTTGAGATCCTTTTCGATACTCTATGTCGAAGTTAAAACCCTGTAGCTTTAAGCTCCAACGCGCCAGTCGACCAGAGAGATCTTTTTGGTCCATCAACCACTTCAAGCTTGCATGATCTGTAATTATAGTGAACGGTAATCCCTCGACGTAGGCTCGAAATCGCTTTACGCTCTGGACCGCGGCCAGGCATTCCAACTCCGTGACACTATAATTACGTTGTGCAGCGTTGAGTTTCGTTGACATAAAGGCGATTGGATGTTCTTGACCAGTATCTGATTTTTGAAACAGGACGCTTCCGATTCCAGTCGCTCTGGCGTCGCACTGAATGAAAAATGGTTTCGAAAAATCTGGATTGACTAATACTGGGGCTGAAGTCAGATGAGTTTTGATTTGCTCAAACGAAAATTGTGCCGCCTCGTTCCAGGTAAACGATTTTTTTCCTTTTAGCAAATCTGTTAGGGATGCAGCCGTTGAGGCGAATTTAGGAATGAACCGCCTATACCAACCAGCCATACCCAAAAATCTACGCACATCGCGTGCCGACTTTGGAACCGGATATGTCGTTATGCCGGAGATTTTCTCAGGATCCGTCTTTAGGATTCCGTCTCCAACTACATATCCAAGATACTTGATCTCTCTTAGAAGAAATTTGCTTTTTTCAACATTGATCGTGAGATTGGCCAACTTCAAAAGTTGAGCAACTTCACGAAGAAGGCTGAAATGCTCATCAAGAGTGCTGGACGTAATTGAAAGATCGTCCAGATAGAAAAATATCTTGTCATGCAGTTGGTGTGGAATCACTTTATGCATTAAACGACACATGGTTTGCGGAGCGTTGCATAGACCGAAGGGCATGACCGTGATTTGGTACAGTGGTCGGCCTGGAACACCAAAGGCTGTTTTATCCCTGGAATCAACGTCTAAAGGAATTTGCCAAAAGGCATCCTTCAAATCCAAGCTAGAAATATATCTTGTGGACTGAAGACGCGCTAAAAGTCCTTCCATCAAGGGTAAAGGATATGCCTCCTTGACGGTAACGTCATTCACTCGACGTGCATCTAAACACAAACGTACTTTACCGGGTTTTCGTACGAGCGTAACTGGCGAACTCCATGAACTATTGGATTCTTCGATGACTCCTAGAGAGAGCATTCGGTCTAACTCATCATACAGAAGCTTTTGGATAGCCGGCGAAACAGCATAATGCCGTTGTTTAATCGGATTTGCCGATCCAGTATCTATATGATGAGCCAGAAGCGTGGTTTTACCGAGACCAACTCGATTGAACGAAGGAAACGAGTTCAAAATGGCTTGCATATCCTTTTGCTCAATCTCCGTTAGTTCATGAAACTTTGGGTCATTAAGAAGTGTAGGAGCCTGAAGTTCGTGTACGTGTACTGGAGCCAAACCGAACGCATCCCAGAAGTCAACACCCAAGTATAATGAGTTCATCAATGTGGGAACTACAAGAAAACGCATCATGCGAGTGCGACCATTGTAAGTGACGAGAGTTCGTACGTATCCTAGCACATTACTCTTCTCACCATTTGCCGAAGTGACTTGGGTTTGAAGAGAATGTATGGGCAGGGTGAGTTTTTCAATGAAACCCATCGCGCCTGCGCCCAGGATACTAGAACTAGCGCCACTGTCAAGTAATTCTCGGATTGCATGACCTTGGATGTTGATCTCGGCGTATGGTCTATTATCTCCGGGAAGATGAATTATTGATTCCAAACACATTTTCTTCAGCTGGCGTCGGAGTTGCCAGTAACGTCTAGAACGTTCCAGACGACGACTTGAAATATTTTTGAAACTATAGGGAATAGTCTGGGTTGACTGTTCAACACTATTTAAGGACAAGACACGAGAGTTTTGAATAATGGAATTGGCTGAATGTGTTAACGTCTCATCCTTGACAGTTCGGGATCGGTGTTGGAAGCCACTTCGGTCGTATTCCGGTTGGAGTTCCTCCAAGCTGGAGCGTGACCTGTTCCCGATTGCATCACACTCCTTGAGAAGTTTCCCGATGGACGAGCCGTGCAACGGGAACACTTAGGTTTGACTGTATTTTTGGCTCCACATCCGAAGCAAAAAACGTGTAAAACTGGCTTCGAGCAATCAGTGAACCGATGACCAATGTCACTACAATTCCAACAGATATCGAAGTTAGGTTTGGCTGGAAATGAGGATGAAACAGGTGGTTGTTTAGTTATAGCGGAAATTTCCATTTCGAAATTATTATCCATATTTTGGGGACAATCAATTTCATTGATTTGTCGACGCCCAGAACAACTCATGTCAGCATCGTATCCCACTCTCTTCCACGTGTCCTCAACTACAGCACATTTGCGACGTAGGAGTTGCACGGATGCGAATTCCTGACCAGCCAGATGTGCCTGTAATCCTGGCCTCATATTTCGCAGCAAAACTTGTTGCATGTTTTCGTCCGAGGGTGGTATACTGAGCTGCAACGTCAACTGCTCTATAGCATCAACAAAATCGCAAAATTTTTCGCGTGATTTTTGATATCGAGCATCAATAAGTCTTCGAATATCAACATCAGAATTCTGAGCAGCGTATCGCTTGATCGCTGCGCAAAACAGATCCCAAGACAGATCATCGTACTTCTCTACGAATGCCCAATACCACTCAGCAGCAACCTTGAGCAACAGATGAAAATTGTTAACCAGCTCTTCAGAGCTCACACGGTTAGTATCTGCTAATCTTTGGACCCGAAATAGGAATCTCTCTATGTTCAAACCGTACCGTCAAAGAAAAGACCCCATTTCACCATACCAATAGTCTGATGCGTGGTATTTGAATTAAAGCGATCTTGGCGTGTCGTACTACTTAAAATATTGGTAGGGCGATGCGCCGAGTCTGTTTCCATTCGCGGTCTGTGTGTTGTAACAGGGGCTCTATCAAAACAAGGAGTAGTTTGATTGGCCAAAGTCGTCATTCCTAAGTTCGAAGGGTTTATCAAGAAAGTAAGTTCTTCAATTTCACTTTCTATGGAATCAGCATCAAGTATCGCATCGGATACATGAAAATTGTTGCATATCCCTATTAACATAGTTGCAGCATGACGCAAGTTGTCAGCTTGTCCTCTCAGTTCAACACATTGGTTCGATAGCCTTTCAAGCCGACCGCTGTAATGACTAAGCCTTGAAACATATTTTAAAACAGTATTAGGTGATGATTGTATGATTAACGCTTTTACCGATATACACAAAGACTCAACGCGCTTTCGGCACATTTCTAATTCACCGCGAGGATCTTTATTAAAGCCTTTAGCAGGCCGTAGGAATGGTTTTTCTAATTCCAATTTTAGGCATTCAAGTAATTCCTCGTATTGTTTGGATGGTTTCCCACCAATGTTACGAATCGAACATTCCCATTGGAACTCCTCTGGTTCCAGGTCTTCAACCCGCATAGACATAATAAGAAAGATTTTTGCAAAAATATATACAAAAAAAAATAGTTTGTTTTCGAGAATAAATCGAGAATATATCAAAAGAATTTCTAGAAAATATAAGAGAAATACCAAATGGAACTTTAATGGGTTCCCTGAGACTGCATAACATCAAGTATATGTTTTCCTCTCCCTCTCGGATAAAAATAAAAAAGTTGTGAAGCAAAAAAAAATAAAAAAAAATTTTTGGAATATGGAAAGGGATGGGAGGTGAAATGACCATTCTAACTCATGTTTGATTTACACATTTTGAACGATATCTTTGATGTGATCTCTATAATCAAACGAAATTATTCGACTGACGAAAAAAATTTGTCTACAGACCCGGTCTGGATAAAATTTCGCAAGAGACCAAATCGAAGATTTATTTATTCGCGATACTGAAAAAGTGTCGTTATTAACATCGGTCTTCTGGAGATGATCGACATCGACGCGTATTGCGGACAACAGATGTTCACGTCTTTCTTTCAGTAATTCTACAGTGAGATTTAATTCACAGCTGATTGAGCCCCGAATGAGCGATGCATTTAAGATGCGCTGGAACTCACAAAAAAAATTTAACGCGCGACAGGAGTGAAAATGCTCAGACCCCGAGAAAAGCTCAACAAAAAAAAATTTTTTTTTTTTTATTAAAAGTTTGGTTAATCTATTTCAACTGAGTAGTGCGTGAATTTTTCTCTTTTTCTTCTTCACTAAGCTCCAAGCCGAATTAACATTACGATTATTTCTTTCAGGATTAATGCTTTCTTTAAAAATGTATGAGTGGAAAAAAAATTACAAAAAAAATTTAGTGAGTTAAATGCGAAATAAGCTAACTTGATATGAAGCGACATTTATGAGGTTTAATCAAGATTAAATAAGCAAAACAAAAAAGTTTATCTAAGACTCAAACCTAACTTTAACAAATATTTATACCCGAATTTCACTAGCGAATAATTCGCGAAAACTATTTTAAAATTTAATTGCATAAAGTTAAACGTTTAATTTTCACTCACAAGGTAAATAACCTTTTCTCAAAAAAAAACTCGAAAAAATATCACCGAATTTATTTTTGAAAATGCGTGCTAGTATTAATATAACCTGAAAAAATTTAAGATTGCACTATAAAAATTATGTGAAAAGAAAAATTCGCACTCATACAACCACGACAAAGTACCGCACCAAAAAAAAATTTCCGATTCGAGCATCGTAAAAAAAATTACACGAAATTTAACCGGATTGAAAAGAAAAAAAAATCACCACTGAAAAAAAGAATATCGAATTTGAGAGAGACGAAAATTTTAATTGGACATTGAATTATTCATGAGCTGAAAATTATTAAATGGGACAATGGAAACAAAGACAAATTTGCCGTAAAAAGCCTAAAGCTTGGGCGCCAACTGTAACGAAAATCCGGCTGCGAAGCCGCATTCTCGTCGCAGATTTTTCTTAATGGGGCTTCTTCGAGTCGGGCAGCACCTCCTGCCGGCTGCTCAGGAGCGTTGGGGGGGTCAAATTTACCCGTCGAAACACCCATCCTTGAATCGTGCTGCTACTGAATATACGAGAGGGGAAGGAAGGTAGGGACGATAGCCCTACGCGATGATGGGCAGCCCCAGGGCACCCATTGGGCGACCCTCTACTCCTCACTCATGGTCTGTAAATTTTCGCGAAATAATTGGAACATGCGAATAACTATCCTAGATAAAAAAAACATGCTGGCGCGATTCCTAAAAAAACGTCACATCAATATTAACATTTAAAAATAATGAAACAGACCGGATAACCGACATGCATTTAATAAGAAAGGTAATGAAATTGCAAAAATTCAAAAATCATATCAACTAACTAAAAGAAATATAATTGAGATAAAAACAAAAAAAAAACCTCGGTGGGGCCCTTGCTGCATCCAGTATTGCTTCGTTTTCTTCGCTGCTTTCGCGTTTATTCCATAATTTTATATATAAGTGTATGTATATTTTTTTTGTTACGTTCTTTTTTTTTTACGTTTATGATTTTCACTTTTTATTAGTTTTATGTGTATGTTGTGATCGCTTTTTTTTGTTTTTTTTAATTTTCACTTTTTATTAGTTTTATGTGTATGTTGTGATCACTTTTTTTTGTTTTTTTAATTTTCACTTTTTATTAGTTTTATGTGTATGTTGTTATCACTTTTTTTTTTTTCCAAAAAAAAAAAAAATCTTTAATTTAATCTCCTTATTATCTTTCGCTAACTGCTCGCCAGCAGCTCCCAGCAATCACTCACCACTGCTTTCATTTTTGGCGGGCAGACCAGTAGCAGAAAAAAGAAACCGGTTTTCTTGCATTCTGGTCGATAAATTTTGGCGCCAAAAAGATTTATCGCAGTGCTGCCCTGCTTAAACTTGTCCATGTTTTTATTTATTTTTATTATTTTTTTTTTTATTATTATGTATTTTTAAATTTTTATTTTCGTGTTAACTTATTATTATTTAAGTATTATTATATATTTTTTTTTTTTTATTTATATAAGTATATATATATATATTTCTTCGTTTTGTCCGGTGCGGTGACATGAATTCCTAATTTTTTTCGTATTTAGGAACCAGCCAGCAAATAAACATTACATAATAAATGAAATGCGAGTATATGTAAATCCAGGTAATGAGTTTGAGGAGCAAACCCCGATATAAAAATTAGATTTTGGAACGAGAAAAAAAAAACGGGATAGGAAGACTCGCAACAGGTGGTGGAATGAGTTGGGGGATTCAAACTATTTATATACTTGAAGATTGCATTAATAATAGAAATAATATATTTTAAATTTCAAATTAATAGCTTTCATAGTTTCCATGAAAATTTGATTATTATAAGTTTTTGAAAATGAGTGACTTTGTATGGGAGGGGGTAGAAGGCGTGAGGGGAGAAAAATAAAACCTAAAGCAGGTTACTCTTCGAAGCAGACCTAATAATCTGTGAAAGTTTCATCGCAATCGGTGCAGCCGTTTTTGCGTGAAAGCCGGAAAGACAGACAGACAGACAGAGAAATTTTTTAAAAACGTTTGATTCTGCTTTGTTATTAACAAAATGAAGCAAAAAACTTATTTATCGCCATTTACAAACAAATAACAGATAGACACAACAATTATATTTATATAGATAATAAAGTAAAATAAACTGCCAACAAGTCGGGCGAAACTTTATTATTCTTGGGACAAGTTGCGGATGAGTGGAAAGTCAATATGCAGGTTAGAGTGGTTAAGGAAGACTAAGTGAAAGGGAGTTCTTGGGCAGTGCTGTTGTCAATTTAATAATATTTCATTCGTTTCTGCAAGTTTGGGTTTTTATGAGGGGAGGAGGAGGGGTAACAGTAAGTGTGGGTGGATGTTAATAGCTTTTTAATTAATTTCTTGAATCACGTCCAATATTCTCTGTATAGAATGTATTTCATAGACTAAGTTGCATAGAATTTCCATAAAATTCGGTGTATTTTACATTCATGAAATCGAACATTTGTATGGGAGGGGGTAGAGAATATAGGGGAATCGTAAAATTTGATACGCAGTTTTATTTCGCGTCTCTTGTAAGGTGCTTGTATAGAATTTCAAGTTCGTAGCTTTTATTTTGTTGGTTAATAGTTGATTTAATGAAATTGGTCGAAATCATAGTTTTGTATGGGAGGGGGTAGAAGCGCAAGCGTGATTTCAAAACTTTTAAAGCAACTTCATTTGAATTATTTTTATAAGTTTTTATGCCAAATTTGAAATTGATAGCTTTTAAGAGTTAGCTGATAACTGATTTCTTAAAAATTCTCGAAAAAATAATTTTGTATGGGAGGGGTTAGAGGAGGTAAGGGAATCGTAAAACTTGTGATGCAATTTTCTTTCTTTTCTGTTGATAGGCGCTCACACAAAATTTTAAGTTCATAGCTATCAATTTGTTGGTTATTAGTTGTTTTAATGAAATTGGTCGAAATCATACTTTTGTATGGGAGGGGGTAGAAGGGCAAGCGCGATTTTAGAACTCTTAACGTAATTTCATTTCAATTATTTTTGTAAGTTTTTATGCAAAATTTCAAATTGATAACTTTTAACATTTAAGTGATAATTGATTTCTTAAAAATGGTCGAAAAAATAATTTTGTAAGGGAGGGGGTAAAAGTTTTAAAGATTTTCGACCAGTTATTATTTTGTATATTTAGAGATTTTTTTTAAATGCATTTCGCAAATTTTCAAGTTTTTACCTTAAAATTTCACTCAAAAATTTTCAGTTTATGTGTTTTTTTTCAATGCACATGAAACACCTTGTGCACGTTAGACCGGGGGGGTCGGTTTATAACAATTATAGATCAAGTTATTATTATTTTTGTATGTACATTAAATAAAGGTATTCACATGCAAAACTTCAACTTTATATCTTTCACCAGAGCCTTAAAAAAATCACTCAAAGTTTTCAACATTTTGGCTTATCACCTCCCTCCCCTTACACCTCCCAACTTAAAATTTTTATCAAAATTAACCATTATATAGTTCTACAATCTGACCAATTTTCGATTTGATATCTATACTATTTTTTGAGATATAAGGATTTGTAATTTTGAAAAGTGCGCCATTTTTGAAATGCTTTCCATTTCCTCCCACTACTATTTTGTCAAAATGTTATATTTTTTTTATATTTTGCTAGTAAAGCTTAGTATATGTTTTAAGTTTCAATTACATAGCTTAAGAGATAGTCGAGATATTAATTTTTAAGTGTTTTTCTTTGCACCCCCCCTGACCCTTCCCCTTACAATAATTAGCTTCTATCTAAACTGATTCTAGCACATACGTATGCTATCTTAATGGTCTCAAAATATCAATTTTTTATGGGTAGTAATTTCGAAGATATAATCATTTGAAAAAAAAATTCGGCCGCCAATTGGCTCTTAGCCCCCCCTTTTCGCACCCCAATGGATAGAAAAATTAAATTATTTTTAAAAGTTGTCCCACAAAATCTTCTATATGTGTGTTGATTTTTAGTTTCCTAGCTGTAACCATGGTTGAGATATTTGAATTCTTAGTTTTCGGTTTAAGCGCTCCCCCCGCCTCCCCCTGAACTTGTACACCCCCCAAAATGGGTATCCGCCTGAGATCCGCAACTACCTATAATCCCTCCAAAAATGAACTTTCTATCTTGAAGGGTTTGGGAGTTAATGTGCGCTGAGCGTACACGTCGGCGTACGGCGTACGGCGGACGGCGGACGGCGTACGGCGGACGGCGTACGGCGGACGGCGTACAGACAGACGGATTTTTTTTTTTTGCATTTTTAGGCTAATTTAGTCATGAAACGCGAAAAAAAAAATTTTCAAGGTAGCAAAGTTTTTTTTTTTCTTGTGTCGATCACAATACTTTATTATTAGAATAATAAAGTAATAATATTTTCTAAATTTTAGATCTATAGCTTTCATACTTTTTGAGAAAACCCGTTTAATGTGAAATTCCGAAATTGAGTCATTTTGTATGGGAGGGAGTAGAAGAAGTGGAGCGGTTTGACCCATTCACGAACTTGGCTTTAGTTTTTCCTCAAAAACGACTTATACAAAATTTGAACTTTCTAGCTCAACGCGTTCTCAAGCTAGAGAGGACACGGACAGACAGATGGACGGAGATCCGGTTTTGAGATATTTGAGTGATAATATGAACATTTGTATCATTCATTTTTTTCTCCGAGCCTTATTTCTTAGCGTTACAAAATTTGAAACAAACTTATAATACTCTCAGATCTCATCTAGAGTATCAAAATGGTTCAAAAGAGAACCCACAAGTCACTAGTCTTACGAAACTTCAGAAACTAAAGCCGGATGGGAACGGGGAACGAATCGCAGACAGGAGAATACTCAAAAGTGTACATCCCCGACATGGATCGAGACAATTGAAGACGAAGCATAGTGAAGTTCAAGAATCGAATAGGACTGTAGCGCTAATGATAAGGATAGTACAGATTTTGAGTTTAACAACAAGAAAGCGAACGAAATTTTGAATTATTAGCGAATGTGTGAAATTCGTTTGGTTATGTGTTTGCTTCACATAGAAGTTGACCACTCAACAATTTCACATCTTGGTGTACTAATGGTTAATACAACCCTTGGGTACGTACGAACCAGATGCCATAGACAACTGTAAGGCTCAACAGAGACAGTGGAACGATGATCACAATTCGAGGAAACCAGGAATACTCAAGGAAAACGTCGGGGGATCAACCATGGATAGGCCTTAGCATATCTTAAGGCGAATGTCTCTCAATCTACCTTACATGCTAATATAGAAAAAATCTTCATTTTAAAATCTCATTAGCAAAATTTTTTTTTTGATTTACTGCACGTGCTTAAAACCGAATGAAAATTCGTAACATCTTTCGATAATCTCCACCACAGAAGATTACTGTCACCAAAACATATTTCCGCAGACCTGCCACTACAATAGAGTCCTTTCTCGTATCAACCCTCCCAGGTTACAATCATCCGAAACAAAATCGAAATGCTGAATTTAAAATCGACAAAGACCATACTAGATCCTTCGTAACAAGGACATGTGTCATAAATAATTCCAATAAATTAAATGCATCCGATACAGAAATTAAATTTGTCGTCCGTTTCTTCATCCCCAGTCTGCAGCGATTTGCTCTCCTCTCTGTTCCCTAGAAGTGCACTCAAGAGTTGCCCATTGTCATCATAATGAAATTAAATTAAATTGTATTTTTGCTGCGGGGTCGTCAAGGAAGTTTAACTCCGGGCTCGAGTTTATTAATTTGAGTCTCATCCTAAGCAGGAAGAAATCGCCTTTTATTCTGTGTGAAAACCGCCCCTTTCCGGACTCGTCGTTGTCCTGGAACTGATCCCGATAGGGTTTAAAAGGACACGATACTAATCCGTTTTTAATATCAGGCGGCAAGGGAACTGTTGTCTTCTCAGTTCTTTACATTTGCTGGGACACACTATACGGAGCACGGGACGCGGCTTCGAGCGAGAGTCGCGAAGAATTTCCCTTATTGGAGAGCTCTCAATATGAGGTTGCAAGTCAGCTGGGTAAGGATGGAACCATGGGAAATGAGGGTGTATGGGCGACAACAATTGGATTCTGGGCGACCCGAGGCCGGAGATCAACCCCTCAATAAAACATTGTTTGGTGTTTGGAATGTCACCCGCAGACAGTTAGACACACTTGGCTTTCGAATTCGGATACCTTTGGGGAGATTTTTTTTATGTGATATTTGGGGTTATTATGACGATATGGTTAAAAGAGGGTGAACTGTGAAATTGTAAATAGCTAGGAGTTAATGATTTTGTTTTTATGGAAGCGGGATGTGGTTTTGGGTGATGACATTCATCGGATGGCAGTTTGTTAGCATACATTAATAAATGAAATGTTGGGATGTTTATTATTATGCAAATTGAATTACCTGTGTTGTTGAAATAAACTGCCAATAAGTCGCAATCAATCAAATTCCTGTTAGGACCCCCTATAGGGGCATAGGACAGAAACAACTCTCTTCCACACGGCGCGATCTTGAGCATCGGCCTTTAGCTGTTGCCAGGACTTGTTTATTCCTCTGGCCTCCTGCACAACTGCTCGCTTCCATGTGTTACATGGTCGACCAAGCCGACGTCTTCCTTGAGGATTATAATCCAGAGCCTGTTTGGCGATGTTTCGCTCTGGTTTCCTCAAAGTATGACCGATCCACTGCCACTTCCGCCTTTGAATCTCAATACCTATTTTAGTCTGGCGAGTTGTACTCCAAAGTTCGTCGTTGGAGATTACTTCTGGCCAGAATATTCCTAAAATGCGCCGGAGGCATTGGTTTACGAAAGTCTGTAGTTTCTTGGTAAGTCGAACGGTCACTTTCCACGTAGTACAACCATACAACAACATGAATTTGACGCATGCGTCCAAAACTCGCAGCTTCGTGCGAAGGGAGATCTTTCTTAACCTCCGGAAAGGGGAAAGGATACCGAAGGCCTGACGAGCTATATTTAGCCGAGCCTCAACATCCTTTTCGGCTCCGCCGTCCATACTGTCAATGCTTCCGAGATAGCCAAAATCTTGCACGTCTTCCACATCCTGTCCGTTAAGAACAATCGGCGTGCTTCCGTTCGAACCCATGTGCATGTACTTGGTTTTACTCACATTTATTTTCAGTCCCGCCTCTTTGCATTTAGAATGCAACGGCGAACATTTGACTTCAAGTCCAAACGGTTATGTGCAAGCAAACACACGTCATCAGCAAAATCAAGGTGATTTATGATGTTAAATAGTCTCCATTGAAGAACTTTACCTTCCCCACCTTCATGTGAAGCTTCAAGATGTCATTTATTACCATCAGAAATAGGGCTGGTGATAATATGCAACCTTGTCTGACACCCGTTAGCACAGGAAAGCTCTCGGACAGCTCTCCCCTATGCAAGACGCGACACCTTGCATTTTCGTAGGATTCTTTAATCATAGCTATGACCTTATCTGGAATACCTCTCCTACGTAAAGCATTCCATATGTAATCTCGCTTAACGCTGTCGAAAGCCTTCTCGAAGTCCACAAACTTGAAATCTCCAATATTATCCGTAGGGTATTTATGTGGTCGGTACAAGACAACCTTTTACGGAATCCAGCCTGATAAATTTCGAGAGTGCTCTCCACGATATCATTAATCCTATTGAGAATTACCTTAGCCATGATTTTTGATACGGCAGATATATAAGTTGCATTCGTTTAAAAGTAATGGCATGTCAATAATAAAAATTATAAATAAAAGGGGCTCCAATATGCTACCTTGGGGAATGCCAGAGGAGACTGTAGTCAATTTGGATAGATGCGATGAAAAACTAACTTTTTGTGTACGATCCGCCAAGTAAGACTTCAACCACTCCAAGAAAATACCTAATTCCATAACGCTCTAACTTGAAGAGAAGCAGACCGTGGTCCACTACATCAAAGGCGCTAGAAAAATCTGTATACACAGAATCTACCTGTTTACTTTTACCAATTTTTTGCCTAATGAATGTAGAATATTCCAAAAGATTGGAAACAGTTGACTCACCCTTTAGGAAGCCATGTTGGCAAGGATGAATAAAAGGACTTACGGTTTCTATTAGTACTCCCGCAACCGAAAATCTTGCCAATAGATGATAAAATGCTTATTCCTCTGTAATTACGAATGTCAGATCTATCTCCAGACTTAAAAATAGGTGTTATATGCGCCAATTTGAAACATATAGGGAAAATAAATTGCTAAAGCGACGCATTAAACAAAGAAAGCAATAATCGAGGTAAAGTGGAGGCGGTTTTATTCAAGAAAATTGGGGAATGAGATCAGGTCCAGCACCTTTATGAATATTTATATCAAACAGTGCAGAAGTTATTTGGTCAATAGTCAGGATCACGTTGGTTAATTTCGGATCCTGAAAAGGTATATGAGAAAACTTACCAGGATCAAACTTGAAAGGTTTGGTAAGTTTTGAGTCAAAGTGGTTAGCGAAAAAGTTCGCAATTTCTTCAGGATCAGAAGAAGAGCGATCTCCAAATTTCATAGAAGCCGGATAACCACTTGTACCGCGTTTGTCATTAATGTGTTGCCAAAACATTTTAGGGCGATCAATCAAGCTGCTTACTATTTTAAGGTTATGGAGTTCTATGGCTTCCTTTTCACTAACATCGAATTGTTTGCGCAGATGCAGAAATGCAGTATGATCCTCGACTGATTTAGATTTAGCCTATTTCCTGTAGGATTTGTTACGTTTGTTACGTAATATTCTAAGGCTTTTATCCATATGCAGGGGACAAGACAACTTAGTACTAATACGTTTAGGGGTGTGCTTATCTATTATAACTTTTAAAGAGGCAACGAGATTTTCAGCACTTTCATTCACATCAACACTATTATTGACTGAAGATTTTAAATTAGAAATTTCGAGATTTATCATTTCATAGTCGGCGTTGGTAAAATCATAGGTTATGATTTTGTTAGAGTCACTACGAATATGGTGTATAGAAGAGAAATAGTTTAAGCAAAGTATATTGTGGAAAACACTCGTCTTTTTAGTCAAAGTAGAGGTTGCTTCTTTTAATGAAAAATTTGAAGTAACACTGGTGAAAACAAGATCCAATACATTACCGAATTTATTAGTTTTATTACAAATTTGGAACAAACCAAGTGAGTGAATTTCAGATAAAAATGAAATTTGACGCTCATTTACGAGGGTCGTTTGATAAGTCCCTGGCCCAAGTAAGAAAAAAGCATTTTTTCCGAAAAATTTTTTTTTATTTTTCAACATAATCTCCCTGGGGGTTAATACATTTGGTCCAACGTTTCTCAAGTCCTTTCATACCGTTCAAAAAGAAATTTTTGTCACAGTCTGCAAAAAATTGGGAAACGGCGTCTTTCACCTCTTGGTTCGATGAAAATTTTTGTCCACCGAGGTGAGTTTTCAATTTGGGGAACAAAAAAAAGTCACATGGGGCCAAGTCGGGCGAATAAGGTGGGTGGTCAACGATCTCATACCGCAAATCGTGTAATTTGGACATGGAAACCGCGCAAAAAATCTTATGACCGCTCGGTACTGGACGTGCTCCATCGTTGACGATTCGCGTGACACGTCAACTTAGAATGGCTGCCAAAAACAAACTGTTACCTACAGAAACCTGAAAAAATTCATGAGACCGTTCGAAAGTGCAATCTACCTAGCGATAGCAAAAACTTTTTCGTGAAACCACGTTTTGTCATTTGGGCCAGGGACTTATCAAACGACCCTCGTAATTTGGACATGGAAACCGCGCAAAAAATCTTATGACCGCTCGGTACTGGACGTGCTCCATCGTTGACGATTCGCGTGACACGTCAACTTAGAATGGCTGCCAAAAACAAACTGTTACCTACAGAAACCTGAAAAAATTCATGAGACCGTTCGAAAGTGCAATCTACCTAGCGATAGCAAAAACTTTTTCGTGAAACCACGTTTTGTCATTTGGGCCAGGGACTTATCAAACGACCCTCGTATGTTAAATGGGTCAAAAAACGGAATTGAAAATTTCACTGGCCTCCCATTTAACACCACTGAGATTTGCATCGCCATACAATAAGAATTCATCACCTGGAAAGATAGATGAATGAATCAGTGTGATGGATTCCGCAAGATTAGCATACTGCTGCTCAGTAGAATCAGGTGGAATGTAGAAACAGACTATTACCAGATTTCTATCCACCATTTGGATTCTACATGCGCAAATCTCAAAAAATGCAGTAAAGGGCAACTGAACAGCTATGAGATAGCTAGAGAGTCTATTTTTTACAGCAATGAAGACACCACGTCCTCGCTGATCAACCAAGTGCGTCGGTTTAAATTTATCTTTCCGGAATATAGACCATCCAGAAGGGATGATTTCCGCATCTAAATGAGATTCTAGGGGCCAAGTTTCTGTAATCATTACAATGTCATAGGGACAGTTAGACAAATCATTACGAAATTGAGGCAGAGAACCTCTCATTATGTCAGGAATGAGATTCTGGAAATAAAAATTTAATTCTTTGACATTGTTAAAAAGATAGGGGTTAGTTCTTACATGCTTAAGATTACACAAATTCCTGCCAGAATTATGATGTAGGTCATGAGGTGAGTCAATAATCATAGAGGGGTCCGGAGCCGTATCAACATTCAAATAAGCAAGACCTTTAGGTACGAAAAAATCTGTTGTGATCTTCACGACTTCTTTGAAGATATGCCTTGAAGAAACATGCAAGCCAAAAGCTTCGAGATCTTTCTGAACCTGCTCAGGAGAAAGATTAAATTGCTCATGAAAGCGTATGTATATTTGTCGTAAGCTCTTAATGTCAGTTGGAAGTCCTTCTTGTTGAATAGATAGAATAGTACTAGTCCTTGTTTTGCCATTTACGCAGGTCGTGTCAAATTTATTATGCAGATAAGCAAGATATAGCCGCACATTGTCAAAAATTCGGTGTTCTCTTTGCCGCGACTGCAAGTATTAGTTTTCGGAGGATCCCTCTGAGTTTATTGTAAGCCTCACAACTGGTGGAAGAAGAGGGTCAAGGAATGAAGTATTATTAGGACTACTGACTGTTATGTAATTATGTCTCCACACACGAATTTACCATAAGACCCAATGGATGGATTTGAAATGGGAAGATATGTCTTACTTACTACGATGGGGGAATTTTTGTTGTTGGCAGAATTGATGGATGGATCTGAAATAGATGTCTCACTACGTTGGGGGACTTTATTTTTTTTGTTGGTGGTGTTGGTGGTGTTGGTTGCAACAAATGATTTTTGAATGATATTATTGCTCTTGCCGTTAGCGAAATTGACCTGAGATGTATGTTTTATAGTTTTATTTTTAATTTTATTATTATTATTATTCTTAATACTATTATTCTTTTTGAAATTGTCATAATTACTATGTTTTGTATTATCCTTCCAGTGTCGGATCTCCATGCTATTCCATTTGAAGACATCCGATTTTTGGTTGAAAAATAACCAGTCATATTGCACGGGCATCTGCAATTTGAATTTTGTGTATCTGGGCGTAATCCCACTAAGTCGGCGTGCTGGTAAAATATTGCACGTTCAGCCTTCGAGTGCATTACTACCGTAAATACTTGAAATTGATTCACATATCGTTTTAACCCAAAGATTTAAAACATTCATCAAATTGACAGTCATGGCATTTGTTAAAAACAAGTTTGACGTTTTAGTATCAAGATATTTGAGGATTTGACAAGAGTGTCTTTTACACTTTGCCTGGCGACATGAGTTTGAACATGCGATAAAGTGCGATACACCGATAAGCACTGAACATAAATGTGTGTTGGGGAAAGCACGACGCACCGCTGCAATGAACGATACGGTGTATAAAAATGTCAAATTTGGTGTTTTTGTGCGTTGTGCTGAACTCACCCCCGTAGTCTTATGAACCTTTATACATTACTTCAAATTGTAGTTTTTTAAACTTCTTAAATCATTTGCTATGAACTTCAAAGCTTATATACTATACATATACGCCTTAAATAGCTTTAAACCGCAAAATGAACAAAACTGCTCATTAGAATGGGACATATTACGCTCAAGAAATTGACAAAAAGGGATAAGAGTATTTCTTTAGCAATGCATAAATTTATATAAGTATCATTCTTACTATCAATTCATATTTCATGACAAACCGTTTACATATTATTTCGTTTGATCTTTAAACTCAATTAACTATGAAACTAAGCTCAACGCCTAAAGTATTATATCAAGTACCAAAACTACCAGATTCATACGATCCTTTTCATAATCAGGAGAGAAAAAATTTCTCAATTTCATCCAGTGGGTATATTTCAGGGTCCTTAATATCATAATATGTACTTAATGCACATTTTATTGTTTGATAGTTCTTCAAATGCGAACAGAGTCTCTACCTAACAATGGTGCACAATGAAATTAAGTATAAAAGGACGATTGGTGGAAAAAAACACAGCAACGAGCTGAAATAATCGGAGGGTGATCGAAAACTTGTGAAAACGTTTTATTGTACATAAGTTTTCATCAACTACGCTACTACGAAGGACGACAAAAATATAAAGAACGTACAATGCTGCAATTGTAGAGGAGGAATTAAACAAACCATTCAACAGCAATCATTCGAGCACAATGGCAATCGTTGGTTTGATCCCGGGGAAATTAACAGAAAAAATCGTCCTACCTCTCAACCTATCGTTTGACTGAAAAATTAAAATGAAATTGAGCCTGAGCCAACGAGCAGCCAGGGCGAAATCTAAAAAGTCCTTTCAAAGCAAAACACAATGAATTTGTCGTTTAACTACTGTACCCCCTCTGAAGATTTTTTTGTATACAGTCGTTCGTTAAACAACATTTTTATTTTCACAGTGTATTTTTTTGTTCTTCCATTGCTGCCATTGGGATTAGTGCAGCCTCCGTGCCTACGGCCCTGCGGTGCTGAGGTTTTCCTTGTTGAATAATTGGCAAGAAAGAGGTGCCTAGGCACAATCGCGGAACAGTAATCGCAAACAGTTTACTTCCATTGTTTCAACAAGTCCTTATTCCTCAATGACACGAAACCAGTACTGTATTTGCTGTTGTTATTTCTGTTATGGAAGAATAAATTCAGGCGGAGAAGAAGAACAAGAAAACGACATTTTGGTAGAACTTTTTTTTTTCCTTCTTGCCTAAAATTCTAGAATACTTCGTTTAAGATTACTACTTAACTGGATTGATTCCACAAGTAGTTTGACTGTAATTTTGAATAAACGGAATTATAGCACTTATAGCCGCTATGTGAGGTAAATTGTTAAATATAATACAGGGCTTACTATTATACGTTTCATGTTTCTTTAGCTGTTCGCACTCCCGTATATTTGTTATTGTAACACTTAATCAGAACGTAAATAGGATTTGTTTCTGGGAGCGGTCTCAACTATTCAGTATAAATGTTCTTGAACTATTTTTTTCAACTCAAGTGACTACGTTGACCTGCAACCGACATATCAATAGGTGAAGATTTCTTTAAACTAAAGTGAGATCTTCTCATCGGAGTATACTAGTAGCAAATAGATAAAAGAACCTTTTCCGGTAAATACCGTCAAATCAAGTCAAAATTGCAATTGATTCGGTGTAGCTGTTCCAAATTACATTGTAAAATATCAGAATTCAGCCTTAAATAGACTTTCATAACGTTTATTGGAAATCAATTTCATAAAAGATCTAAATAGATCTAGATCTAAAATTTGAGAATATGTTAGAGCTCTGAGAAATTTTTAAAATTTGAAATCCAAGCGTATTGAAATAAGAAGCTTTCATATATGTATTTTATACATCGGAAGGAAAATTAATTTCGAAATGCTCCCATTCTTTTTGTAGCCTATGTGAAACCTATCGACTTGAAAACAACATGCATCATTTTTATACTCTAGATGAAATCTGATAGTATATTGTGTCTTGCCTTACCGTTTGGAACGTTAAAAAATAATGATCGCATAGAGTCGCCAAAGGTACAAAAATATTTGTTGCCGCTCAAAAATCTCGATTCCGAGTGACCGTCTGTCCGTCTGTCTATAGCATAACTCTCGAAAGCTTTGACATGTCTCGGTAAATATTTTATACAGCAAAAAAGTAGCTTTAGGTTCGTGAACGGGCCAAATCTCCCCACTTTTTCTACCCCCTCCCATACGAATTTCATGAAATTTCGAAACTTAAAGAAATTGATTTTTCTCCGAAGCTATTTCAGCTATTGACTTGAAAATAAGGTCATAGTATAACGATGCGAATATCATTGACGTCAAAAAATATTGATCTGATCTCTTCACTCCTTTTACCAACTTCAATGCAAATGTACAATTTTCAAAATTACATTTATTGGGCTTTCATTGCCACTAGTAAAGCTAAGAGAGCCAATTTTTGTCATATTTAATGTTATTACAATTGCAACCGATTTTGTGAAAGCTATCAACTTCACTTCACTCTTTCTATCCCCTCTCATACAAATTCACGAAATTTTGGAATTTTAACTAAATTACTAAAACCTCGCTTCACTCCTTCTATCACCTCCCATACAAATTTTTGTATTGAAAATTCAAGAAATGTATTTCTCCTTCGAACATATAAGTAACAAAGCAATGTGATTAGGATGTTGATAAGCAGATTCAAAATCATCCAAAACCTCTCACTTTCTCTGCCACCTCCCATACAAATGCCATAAATTCAAACAAATTTGTTCAGTTTTCTCGAAAATTATGAAAGCTACAAACTTTAAATTCAGCATGAAACATTTTGTATACTACGTTCAGTGTTATATACAAAAATGCCGAACCTCCTACCTCTGCTTTTACCACTTCCCATACAAAAGTCGCTATTCACTTTTCGAAAGAATTTAAAATGACATATTTTCCGGTACAATAAACTCTTTCCTCTTTCATTTAGAGTATCATATGATTACGCTTTGCGCCCAATCATAATTCTGTTATGATTTGATAAATCTTAGCTAAATCTTACTTTGCCAATCATAGGGACTTGACAGATAAGGTTTTGTCCTCCCCTACAAGGTGTAGGGGAGGACAAAACCTTATCTGTCAAGTCTATTTTGTATAATTTGTTATGAGCAGCAAATTTGTATTTGAAATTTTGCTAAAAAATCGGACACAAAATCTATACCCTAATCAATAGTAACCTTCCGGGCTTTAAAGTCATCTCTTGGTAAGCAGGTGAGACTGTCCTTAGCTATTATCCCAAAAATTAACGCGATCTGTTAATCAGTTTCTTTACAGCAGCTGATTGAATCGGTGCACCTCAGTAGTCCACCGCGATTTTTTCAATAGATAAAAATATGGAACAAATAGTTTGTCTCAAATTTCGGCTTACGGTGATTCAGTAATATCAAAAACACGAGCCTACGAGTGGTAGAACGCCTTTAAGGATGGTTGAAAGATCGTTGAAGACATGCTTCGTTCTATACGACCTCCGACCTTTTCAACTGACGGAAACATTCAAAAAGTGAAGGAAATGTTGCTCAAAAATCATTATGCCAGTGTTAGAGAGATAGCTGGACAGTTCAACATCTCTCGCGACTCCGTTCGTTCGATTTTGGTGGATACTTTGGCCCTGAAATGTCACTTGCTCGACTCTTTCCAATAAAGCTGAATTTTCTTAAAAAAAGTACCACGAACAGGTCAGTTTTGACATGCTTGATCGTACGAATTCTGACCCCACATTCAAGGAGCGCATCATTGCTGGTGATGAGACATGGGTATATGTGTTTGTCATGCAAACCAGTCAACAATCATCCGAATGGAGAAAACAAAATGAGCCGAAACCCAAAAAACTACGCCAAAGCCGCTCAAAAATCAAGGTGATGATCACGGTCAATAAGGAGTAATATTTGACCGTATTGAAGGGTTTGCGTGAGCAAATTCGTAAAAAATGGCCGGAATTATGGACGGAGAATTCATGGACTTTCCACGATGAAAATGCGTCATCACATAGACCCTAATTGTGACCGAATTTAAGTCCAAAAAAGCAACAAATTGCATCAATCAACCACACCAGATTTGGCCCCGTATGACTTTTTCATATTCCCTAAACTGAAATTATAGCTCCGTGGAACCCGATTTCAGTTGATCGAGAACATAAAACAAAAATCGCCGTGGACTACTGGGGTGTACCGATTTAATCAGCTGCTGCAAACAAACTGATTAACAGACCGCTCTAATATTTGTGATAGTAATTAAGGACAGTCCTACCTGCTTACCAAAAAAAAATTTGAAATATCATTCTCCAGAGTAATTTTATTTACCAACTAGCAAACGCCTGCGACTTCTTCCGCGTAAAAATAGCAATAATAAGCAATTCTTGAGAATGTAGTTAGTAATACATTATGTGGGATATAATCTGCTTACTTTAATGGATCTTTGAAGAAAATGGTTTGTATATTGTTGGAATCAGATCCATAAATTATTCGGAATGAAAGCATGATACTCGCATTTGTATGGGACAGGCTCGTGATCAAATCAAACCCGTGATTTGAAATCATATACGTGTTGAAAAGCGTTAAGGATATGTGAAAAATTGTAGCTGGTGTTATTTAAAAAAAAAAACAAATAAAATAACATTAAGCTTAAAAACATAACAGGACTACGATTGTTCGTAAAGCCCAATCATACGATACTATGTATAGATGAAATCGAAATTTTTGCGGTGTTAAGAAATTTTGTATGGGGAGTGGTAGAAGGGGTGACAGTACTGAACTTATTTGTCTTACATCATGCTAGAATAACTATTAAACTGTTTTGCACCAAATTTAAGCTTCAAAGATTGAGTAGGTACTGAGAAACTTAGTGCATTGAATTCAATGAAATTGTGCAATTTTTTTGGCAGGTGGTAGAAGGAGTGGGGGGTTGTTGGTGATTTTTCGAGAAACAAAGTAGTAGGGATATGGCGGTTCTGGATCCGGCTTTTGGCTCAAAGGCTTCTGGCTCAATACTTATTGATTATTGATTATCGATTAGGTTCTGAATAAGGCTTCTGGCTCAGGGGGCTTCTGGCTCTAGATTATATATTGGTTTTTACCCCTTTACCTCTGATATTGGTGTTTATCCCTTTACTTATATTGTTTTTACCCCTTTATCTGCTGATTATTGATTATTGATTATCGATTAGGTTCTGAATAAGGCTTCTGGTTTAGGGGGCTTTTGGCTCAATACTTATTGATTATCTTTTATCGATTTAGTTCTGAATAAGGCTTCTGGCTCAAAGGCTTCTGGCTCAATACTTATTGATTATCGATTATCGATTGGCTTCTGGCTCAATACTTATTGATTATTGATTATCGATTAGGTTCTGAATAAGGCTTCTGGCTCAGGGGGCTTCTGGCTCAATACTTATTGATTATTGATTATCGATTAGGTTCTGAATAAGGCTTATGGCTCAAGGCTTCTGGCTCAAGGCTTCTGGCTCAATACTTAATATTGGGTTTTTTCCCCTATGGCGGTTCTGGGCCAGGAAGTGAAATCAGGTTAGTGAAATGATATTGGTTTTTTACCCCTTTACCTATATTGGTTTTTAACCCTTTACCTGCTGATATTGGTTTTTTTCCTCTATGGCGGTTCTGGGCCAGGAAGTGAAATCAATACATATCTATTATCGGTTCACCTTTACCTGCTGATATTGGTTTTTTACCCCTTTACCTATATTGGTTTTACCCCTTTACCTGCTGATATTGGTTTTTTTCCCCTATGGCGGTTCTGGGCCAGGTCGATAATAAATGGGGGTATAGATTATGATGAATATAGCGTGGTATTATTTCATGACGTCATCATCAATCAAATTATATGTGTGTTTTAAGATGGGGGGTATAGATTATGATGAATATAGCGTGGTATTATTTCATGACGTCATCATCGATCAAATTATATGTGTTTTAGGAATAATTGTTTTGTCAAACTGTTGTGGTTTATATGAACTATGACTAAGTTTTTTTGTTATGCTAAAATTGGTGATTGAATTCTTTGTGGTTAAAAGTGTTTTTTTTGTTTACGATACTGATAAAAGAACGTATTATGAATTATGTTTCATATATGATGATTGATTTTTAGAATTTTTTTTGTGTTAAAGAAGTGTTCATATGAAATAGATAAGGATCTAAAATTGGTATTTTGAATTCTGTATGGTTAAAATTAGATTATTAGTTGGACTTTGAGCTTTGTGGTTTTATGATTTTAGTGTGGAATAATTGTTTGAAGTTTTTTGTTAGACAATTAGGTTTCATATGTGCTAAAAATAGAATAATTGAAAAATTTAATTTGTATGGAAATCAGTTCTGTTTGATAATTGAATGTGGCTTGTACCGAAAGGATTATAAACACTTATATGACACAATGTGATGAAATGCTGGTTCTAGATCTATGTAGAAAACGAAATAGGAACAAACGGTTTTATTAAAAAATGATAAAGCAGATAGACATAATCATCAATCCAAATACAAAAACTCTTCAAAAACATAATAAAATCAACAAATAATATCAAAAAAAAAAAAAAAATCCTAAATTTACAGATTCCCATGACAATATTCCTATGTCTTATACTGATAATACCGATTAATGAACTATTTAACGTACACGAACTGACAGGATTTACAGAAATACAACTTACCAAAGTAGAAATAGTGACCAAAGCAAATATTATCATACACATAATTGACATAAAAGAAATTTTAGACTTAATAAACGAATTTTCAACCAATACAGCTAATTTGATCGGAGAACAGAAGAATTTACTTATTACAGAACTAAAACAATTGACAAACAAATTGTAAACTAATAAGAAATAATAATAATACGGAAATCATTTGATTTCTTTCAACGGCTTTCTAATAGGTTTAAGCTCTCGTTCACTTTTTTCCAGTTTTCAACGTTTTATATGTTTATTTTGTTCTTTGAATAAGTTCTTTTGCACTAGAAAATACAACTAACCAACCATATAATCAACCAACATTCAACTACCTTGCCTAACTTGCCTCATAAAATTTTGCTATAAGTTAAGAAATAAAAGAGTCTTGTGTGTTGTATACCAAATTCTGGTTAATATGCATATTTCAAGAAAAAAACAAACTGAATGATGGTTTTAAGCATATTTATTATCAAGATATTTTTTAAAAATAAATAAACATAAGAAAATTACGATATTTGTCGGTTATATTATATAGAATAGCTATTTCTTTAACAATGAAACAGTTTTCAGATCCTCTAAATTTAATATTTATATTATTACTTCAGCTTTTCTCAATGCTTCAATGATGGCAACAATCTCGTTGATATGACTACTATCTCCCGCCTGTAGCGCTGATACAAGTAATCGTAATCGGTCCACCAATTCATTGGAGTCATCCCAAGAAATATACTGTTTTGGTTTGATTGATGTTTGTATTAAATCTCCTCCTCTATGAGTTAAAAGTTTGTTAATAATTTTTGTATATTTATAGCTTCGGTTTCCATTTATTTGTCCTTTGCTGGTATAGTGACGTCTATAAGCATTAGTATCAAGCAGAATATTTCTATAGTTTTGTAAATCATCTTCATTATACAGAGTCTTATCTGGAACTTTCATAAATAGTAGCTCATATATGCCCGGAGTACCTTCATAGGTTTTATCTTTTATTAACATTTGGTTACCATCGATTGTGAAAATCGAGTTTTCAATTTTCCATTGCTCATTATCATGATAAACACCATAAGTACTATCAATGAAATCCGGATTATTTACAAATATATTTAAATATTTTGTAGGTATTTCATCAAATTCTCGCTCGTTCATATATTCAATGAGTTCTTTCCGACCTGAAGGAGTTGTCACATATTTACGTATGCTTCTTACATCCGGAGACTTTAATGGTGTTTCAAAAGTATCAGTTAGATTAAGCTTTCGTCCGAATTTAGGTGTTGGAGTTCCAAAGTCTACGTCACTTTCAATATCATCTGTAGATTGAATTTCCACGTTTTCTTTTTTTTTAGATTCATATTCACTGTGATCATGAGTTTCTACATCTTTTTCTCGTTTAGGTTCGTATTTACTGTGGTCATACAGTTTAACTAATTCTTTAAGAGGTCTTGTGATTGTTTTAAAAGTTTGTTCTTGACGAGTTTCAGCATTAGCTCTACCTATTTTGAATTGCTTATATTTTTTACGTATAGAGTTACTAGACTTTATAATTTGTCTAAGAATATCTTTATCGGTCGACTTCTGCATTTTCCTTCTTACACAACAACAACAGATTAACAGATATCGTACTGCTTTAATACTGCTTCTGTACTGAGGTGTACTGCTTTAATACTGCTTCTGTACTGAGGTGTACTGCTTTAATACTGCTTCTGTACTGAGGTGTACTGCTTTAATACTGCTTCTGTACTGAAGTGTACTGCTTTAATACTGCTTCTGTACTGAGGTGTACTGCTTTAATACTGCTTCTGTACTGAGGTGTACTGCTTTAATACTGCTTCTGTACTGAGGTGTACTGCTTTATACAGCTTTATTACTGCTTTCAGTTTTTATACTCTAGATGGAATCTGATTATACTCTAGATGGAATCTGAGAGTATTATAAGTTTGCTCTAAGGTTTGTAACGCCAAGAAATAAGGCTCGGAGAAAAAAATGATGAATACAGAAATTAATATTATCACTCAAAAATCTCAAAACCGGATGTCCGTCCGTCCGTCCGTCCGTCCGTCCGTGCGCTCTCTAGCTTGAGAACGCGTTGAGCTATAAAGTTCAAATTTTGTACACGTCGTTTTTGACAAAAAAGTAAGGTCAAGTTCGTGAACGGGCCAAATCGCTCCACCCCTTCTACCCCCTCCCATACAAAATGACACAATTACGCAATTTGACAATAAACGGATTTGCTCAAAAAGTATAAAAGCTATTAGCCTGAAATTCGGAATATATTACTTTTATGATAATATCAATCTACCATATAAAAATTATGCGTGTCCTCCTCCTCCTTCTACCACCTCCCATACAAACTGCACTTATCATGAATTACTCTAAGCCAATTTCCTCAGTGCTTATAAAATTCAGCGGGCTGAAATTGTGCACCAAACATTTATTTAAAATTGTTAGTAAGGTCAAAACAAATTAGATGATTAGCTTCACCCCTTCTACCCCCTCCCATACAAAATGACACAATTTCGCAATTTGACAATAAATGGATTTACTCAAAAAGTATAAAAGCTATTGATCTGAATTTTAGTATATATTACTTTTTTAATGATTTAAATCTACAGTAGAAAAATTATTTCCATCCTCCCTTTCCTTCCACCCCTTCCCATACAAACTAGACTTTTTCCTGAAATGCTCTAAGCCGATTTTCTCAGAACATATAACATTTGTTGAGCTCATATTTTGTAATAAATATTTAATTAATATTATTACTAAGATGAGAAAAAAAATATTTGATTTGCTTCACTGCTTCTACCCCCTCCCATACAATATGACACAGTTTCACAACTTCACAAAAAATCGATTTTCTTGAAAAGTATAAATGGTACTAGTCTGAAATTTAAGGGATGCCAATTTTATAATATTCCTAGCTATTTCTGAAAAAATCATTAAAATCCCCCCACTCTTTCTACCACCTCCCATACAAACTGCACATTTTCACTAAATCTAACTCACTAATTTTCTCAGTTCGCATTCAATTTTTGGAGTAAGCATTTTGTATAAAACATTTTTTTAGCTATCTTAGCATGATGGGGAAAAAATTAGTTCAATGCTATCACCCCTTCTAACACTCCCCATACAAAATTTCTTGGGATCACAAAAAATTCTATTTCATCTAGAGTATCGTAAGATTGCGCTTTACGCGCAATCGTAGCCCTGTTATGTTTTAAATATAGTTTTTTCAAACTTTTTTCTCATATTACTGAATCAAAGTCTTCATATTGATTATATATATATATATATATACAGGGTGTTTGGTACTCCGTACATAACCTTGTAAGGGGTTATTTCTGGATATATTTCGAGCAAAAAATTGTTCTACGGAGATGGCCAATTTTCAATATCCACGGAGATACAGGGTGATCAAGAAAAGTCCTTCGGACCTGTACCCTCACTCACTCAAAACGCTATATCTTGAAAACCAATAATCGCATTTCAAAGTGTTATAACTTGTTTTTTAGGGAATCAAATTATCTTTCATTTAGTGTAATAGTCCGTATTGTACCTGTACCCAATCCTGAGGTATTTTCTTCAGACCACAAATTTGGTCCCTGTATACAGGGTGTTTGGTACTCCGTACATAACCTTGTAAGGGGTTATTCCTGGATATATTTTGAGCAAAAAATTGTTCTACGGAGATGGTCAATTTTTAATATCCACGGAGATACAGGGTGATCAAGAAAAGTCCTTCGGACCTGTACCCTCACTCACTCAAAACGCTATATCTTGAAAACTAATAATCACAATTCAAAGTGTTATAGCTTGTTTTTTAGGGAATCAAATTACCTTTCATTTGGTGTAATAGTCCGCATTGTAACTGTATCCAATTCTGAGATATTTGCTTCAGAACACAAATTTTTGACAGTTTGACCGTCAAAATTCTAAGATCAATGTAGTTTTTCTCTAAAAAACCCATTATAAAAATGTCATTTTATTGTTGTTTTCTTTTGTGTCATATTATTGCCTACAAAAGACGCATACACTTGCATTGCATAAGTTTTATAGTTTAAAAGAAATTATCATTCCAATAATTTAGCACTTTTGTCAAAAAAGCAAGAATAGGTTGATCAACACTCTCCGCTTGAACTAAAAGAACTTAAGAATGGTTTTTACGGTTTATTTCAAATTTCCTTAATTACAATAAATGTTCAAAATGGCTACCTTCATTTTGAATGCACGCTAAAGCTCGTTTTGCCAGTGTTCTCTTTGTGTTCATACTCCTCAACTGCTGCCTTACTTCTGTTGCTGCCGCATCGATTCTGGTGTTTAGATCCTGCAACGTTACTACTTCCGTTGCGTAGACAAGGTCCTTCATCCGTCCCCATACAAAGAAATCCCTAATAGTTAAATCAGGGGATCTTGCAGGCCAGTGTATCGGTCCATTTCTACCGATCCAGCGATTGCTATAATTGGAATTTAACCAATCTCTGATCTGTCGGCCGTAATGAGCTGGAGCACCATCGTGTTGGTAAAACATGGAAGCCAATCGTTGCAGTGGCATATCATCCAATAACTCCTGTAGATCATTTGTCAAAAAATGCAAGTAATTGGAACTATTTAAGGTAGGCGGAAGCCTAATAGGACCAATAAAATCGTTGCCAATCACACCTGCCCATAAATTGACACTGAATCTGTGCTGAAATGATGCCTCTCTTCTTGTATGTGGACTGCTCTCAGCCCATGTGTGTAAGTTGTGGAAGTTTGTGATACCGTCCCTGGTGAATTGGGACTCATCCGTCCAAAGAATGTTGCTGATAAAATTCTCGTCACTTATTTGTCGTTCAAGGAGCCAATTGCAAAACTCCATCCTTTTGGGTAAATCAATGGGTAACAGCTCCTGCACTGGTGTGTGGTGGTAGGGATGCAAACGTTCTGCTTTCAAGACACTCCAAACTTTCCACGTAGAGACGTTAAACCGCAATGCCAAGCGTCGTATACTAGTTGATGGATCATTTTAAACTGCAGCTAGGATTCGTTGATCAATTGAAACAGCGATTACCGGCGCAGGATTTGCATTCACTCTGCTTGTCCTAACACTGCCTGTTTCCCTAATCCTTCTGTAAACGTCTTGGAATACTCTCGCGTAAGGTATTCGACGATTGGGAAATCTGTGATGATACAAAGATCGCGCCGCTTGCTCATTTCCCTGACACTCTCCATAGAGGAAAATTATGTCTGCATATTCTTCGTTCGTGAACTCAGGCATTTCGAAATTCTTTTCTAAATTTTAGTGACACCTTGTTCTTTTACAAATTTAACTAAAACTGATAAAAATATGAAGTATGGTTTGCTTTTATAGGCTTTTCATTTTGTTAGGTAACCCATTAAAAAGGGCAAAGTGCTGCACCTAGTTGTGTTGAAACTCATTTTAATTTAATTCATTTTCTCGATAGTTTTAATACTACCTAAAGGACATTCATTGATAATTTAAATAGTAATTAAAGGACACAAAGAATATTTCAGTTTAACAACATTTCAGGTAGTTTTTTTAGAACGAGGGTTGGTTTATGGCATATTTTATTTTTAAGCCATATGTATTTTCGCTTATTACCTGGAAAACGGGAAAACCTAAGTCATGAGTATGTGTGCATCTTTTGTAGGCAATAATATGGCACATAAAAAAACAACATTAAAATGACATTTTTATAATGCGTTTTCTTGAGAAAAACTACATTGATCACAGAATTTTGAGGGTCAAAGTATCAAAAATTTGTGGTCTGAAGGAAATACCTCAGGATTGGGTACAGGTACAATACGGACTATTACATTAAATGAAAGATAATTTGATTCCCTAAAAAACAAGCTATAACACTTTGAAATGCGATTATTGGTTTTCAAGATATAGCGTTTTGAGTGAGTGAGGGTACAGGTCCGAAGGACTTTTCTTGATCACCCTGTATCTCCGTGGATATTGAAAATTGGCCATCTCCGTAGAACAATTTTTTGCTCAAAATATATCCAGGAATAACCCCTTACAAGGTTATGTACGGAGTACCAAACACCCTGTATATATATAGTTGTATTTATTTGATATTAGAATCAAGATTGGAAATAACTTAAAAAGTAAAAGAGACGACATTGACGACCAAACTTATAAAGCTGAAATAAAATACTTGACAATTTTAATTAAATATAAATTTGTAATTTTATATATATATATATATATATATGTAATAAATGTATGTATTCTATTTTTTTTTATTATTCTTCGCCTTCTTCTGTCAAGTCTATTATGTTTATTATAGACTCCATGTCGATTCCGCTATCCTGTGAAGGCCAAATTTCATTTTCCTCCTCCTCTTCCTCCTGTTGTTGTTGTTGTTGTTGTCGCTCTTCCTCCTCCTTTTCCTCCTGTTGTTGTTGCGGTTGTTTCTCCACCTCCTCCTCTTCCTCCTGTCGTTGTCGTCGTCGTCGCTCCTCCCTTCTCTTTCTTCTTCTTATTAGGTTTAACAATCCTGACACCAGATCCACCGCTGCTTCCAGCTCGTCCATTTCTATTCTATACTGCTTTATGAATTCTCTTGCTTCTTCAATTGGTTTGTTCATGTTTTCCAATGTATAATTCAAGCTTTTACGTTTGCTTTTATACAAAAATCATATCCTTATCAACATATATTGTTAGAAATATATTTTATTATAAAAAAATTTTATATGAAATTTTCATGCGAATCTTACTCGTAACCACTACAAAATATTTAAATATATTTGTAAATAATCCGGATTTCATTGATAGTACTTATGGTGTTTATCATGATAATGAGCAATGGAAAATTGGAAACTCGATTTTCACAATCGATGGTAACCAAATATTAATAAAAGATAAAACCTATGAAGGTACTCCGGGCATATATGAGCTACTATTTATGAAAGTTCCAGATAAGACTCTGTATAATGAAGATGATTTACAAAACTATAGAAATATTCTGCTTGATACTAATGCTTATAGACGTCACTATACCAGCAAAAGACAAATAAATGGAAACCGAAGCTATAAATATACAAAAATTATTAACAAACTTTTAACTCATAGAGGAGGAGATTTAATACAAACATCAATCAAACCAAAACAGTATATTTCTTGGGATGACCCCAATGAATTGGTGGACCGATTACGATTACTTGTATCAGCGCTACAGGCGGGAGATAGTAGTCATATCAACGAGATTGTTGCCATCATTGAAGCATTGAGAAAAGCTGAAGTAATAATATAAATATTAAATTTAGAGGATCTGAAAACTGTTTCATTGTTAAAGAAATAGCTATTCTATATAATATAACCGACACATATCGTATCATATCGACTCTTTTATTTCTTAACTTATAGCAAAATTTTATAAGGCAAGTTAGGCAAGGTAGTTGAATGTTGGTTGATTGTATGGTTGGTTAGTTGTATTTTCTAGTGCAAAAGAACTTATTCAAAGAACAAAATAAACATATAAAACGTTGAAAACTGGAAAAAAGTGAACGAGAGCTTAAACCTATTAGAAAGCCGTTGAAAGAAATCGAATGATTTCCGTATTATTATTATTTCTTATTAGTTTACAATTTGTTTGTCAATTGTTTTAGTTCTGTAATAAGTAAATTCTTCTGTTCTCCGATCAAATTAGCTGTATTGGTTGAAAATTCGTTTATTAAGTCTAAAATTTCTTTTATGTCAATTATGTGTATGATAATATTTGCTTTGGTCACTATTTCTACTTTGGTAAGTTGTATTTCTGTAAATCCTGTCAGTTCGTGTACGTTAAATAGTTCATTAATCGGTATTATCAGTATAAGACATAGGAACATTGTCATGGGAATCTGTAAATTTAGGATTTTTTTTTTTTTTTGATATTATTTGTTGATTTTATTATGTTTTTGAAGAGTTTTTGTATTTGGATTGATGATTATGTCTATCTGCTTTATCATTTTTTAATAAAACCGTTTGTTCCTATTTCGTTTTCTACATAGATCTAGAACCAGCATTTGATCACATTGTGTCATATAAGTGTTTATAATCCTTTCGGTACAAGCCACATTCAATTATCAAACAGAACTGATTTCCATACAAATTAAATTTTTCAATTATTCTATTTTTAGCACATATGAAACCTAATTATCTAACAAAAAACTTCAAACAATTATTCCACACTAAAATCATAAAACCACAAAGCTCAAAGTCCAACTAATAATCTAATTTTAACCATACAGAATTCAAAATACCAATTTTAGATCCTTATCTATTTCATATGAACACTTCTTTAACACAAAAAAAATTCTAAAAATCAATCATCATATATGAAACATAATTCATAATACGTTCTCTTATCAGTATCGTAAACAAAAAAAACACTTTTAACCACAAAGAATTCAATCACCAATTTTAGCGTAACAAATAAACTTAGTCATAGTTCATATAAACCACAACAGTTTGACAAAACAATTATTCCTAAAACACATATAATTTGATCGATGATGACGTCATGAAATAATACCACGCTATATTCATCATAATCTATACCCCCCATCTTAAAACATACATATAATTTGATTGATGATGACGTCATGAAATAATACCACGCTATATTCATCATAATCTATACCCCCATTTATTATCGACCTGGCCCAGAACCGCCATAGGGGAAAAAAACCAATATCAGCAGGTAAAGGGGTAAAACCAATATAGGTAAAGGGGTAAAAAACCAATATCAGCAGGTAAAGGTGAACCGATAATCGATATGTATTGATTTCACTTCCTGGCCCAGAACCGCCATAGGGAAAAGAAACCAATATCAGCAGGTAAAGGGTTAAAAACCAATATAGGTAAAGGGGTAAAAAACCAATATCATTTCACTTCCTGGCCCAGAACCGCCATAGGGAAAAAAAACGATAATCGATAATCGATATGTATTGATTTCACTTCCTGGCCCAGAACCGCCATAGGGGAAAAAACCAATATCAGCAGGTAAAGGGTTAAAAACCAATATAGGTAAAGGGGTAAAAAACCAATATCATTTCACTAACCTGATTTCACTTCCTGCCCCAGAACCGCCATAGGGGAAAAAAACCCAATATTAAGTATTGAGCCAGAAGCCTTGAGCCAGAAGCCTTATTCAGAACCTAATCGATAATCAATAATCAATAAGTATTGAGCCAGAAGCCCCCTGAGCCAGAAGCCTTATTCAGAACCTAATCGATAATCAATAATCAATAAGTATTGAGCCAGAAGCCAATCGATAATCGATAATCAATAAGTATTGAGCCAGAAGCCTTTGAGCCAGAAGCCTTATTCAGAACTTAATCGATAAAAGATAATCAATAAGTATTGAGCCAAAAGCCCCCTAAACCAGAAGCCTTATTCAGAACCTAATCGATAATCAATAATCAATAATCAGCAGATAAAGGGGTAAAAACAATATAAGTAAAGGGATAAACACCAATATCAGAGGTAAAGGGGTAAAAACCAATATATAATCTAGAGCCAGAAGCCCCCTGAGCCAGAAGCCTTATTCAGAACCTAATCGATAATCAATAATCAATAAGTATTGAGCCAGAAGCCTTGAGCCAGAAGCCTTTGAGCCAAAAGCCGGATCCAGAACCGCCATATCCCTACTACTAAACAACTATAATTGTCATGCAATTGATATACTTTAAATTTCAGATCTGTATCATTCACACTTTTCAACAATATCGAATTTTTATATAGTCGTGGAGTTGTGTTTCGTTGTATGGGAGGGGGTAGAAGGAGTGAAGCTATTTGGTTAATTTTTTTCCCGATATTAATAATAATGCCAATTAAGGATTAATTACAAAATTTTAACTCGATGAAATTTATATATACTGATAAAATTGGTTTTGAGTATTTCATGAAAAAGTGTGGTTTGTATGAGAGGTGGTGGAAGGAGAAGGGGGTTTTAGTAATTTTTCGAGAAACAACTACAATCATTATATGAGAGGTGGTGGAAGGAGAAGGGGGTTTTTTGTGATTTTTAGAGAAACAACTACAATCATCATGCAATTGATATATTTTAAATTTCATATAAGTAAAATTCACGCTTTTCAAGAAAATCGAATTCTTGTAAGGTCGTGGAACTGTGTCACATTGTATAATTATTCAGATGTCCTAAATGCTCTTCATTACGTTTATGATCTCAAATCACGGGATTGATTTAATCACGATCCTCTCCCATTCAAATGCGAGTAAAATGCTATCATTCTTAATAATTTATGGTTCTGATTCCAACAAAATACAAAACATTGTGTTCAAAGAGTCATTAAAGTAAGCGGATTACATATCCCATATACTGTATTACTAACTACATTTTCAAAAATTACTTATTATTGCGATTTTTATGCGGACGAATTCGCGGGCGTTTGCTAGTTTTCAAATATATATATTAATCAAATTTTCTTGGAAACTATAAAAGCTATTAATTAGAAATTTGGAATATATTATTTCTATTACAAATGCAGTCTTTTGGTATACAAATTATTTGAGCTCCCCCACTCCTTCCACCACCTCCCATACAAATTACACTTTTTCAAGAAACACTTTACACCAATTTCCTCAGTGCGTGTAACTTTCATCGAGCTTAAATGTCACAACAAATTTTTAATTAGCATTATTATTAATATCAGGAAAAAATTAACAGATTAGCTTCACTCCTTCTACCCCCTTCTGAATTTGAGAAACAACTATAATCATTACGCAATTGATATGTTTTAAATTTCAGATCTGCATCATTCACGATTTTCAAGAAAATCGAGTTTTTGTAAAGTCATGGAATTGTGTCATATTGTATGGGAGGGGGTAGAAGGAATGAAGCTACCCAGTTAATTTTTTCCCGATATTAATAACAATGCAAATTAAGGATAAAGTACAACATTAAAGCTCGATGAAAGTTACTCGTACTGAGAAAATTGGTGAATAGCCTTTAATGAAAAAGTGCAGTTTGTATGGGAGGTGGTGGAAGGAGTAGGAGATTCAAATAATTGTTATACCATAGATCACATTTCTGATAAAAATAGTATGTTCTAAATTTCAAATGATTTGCTTCAATGGTTTTGAAGAAAATTTGATTAGTATATATTTTTGAAAAGGAGTCATTTTGTATGGGAAGGGGTGGAAGGCGTGGGAGTATTGAAATAAGACCACACGCAGATTACATTTCGGTGCACATTTAACAAAATGTGGAAGTTTCATTACAATCGGCTTAGCCGTTTTTGCGTGAAAACCGGAAAGACAGACAGACAGAGAAAAATTTTAAAAACGTTTGTTTCTGCTTAGTTATTGCTAAAATAAAGCAAAAAACTTATTTATAGCCATTTATAAAGAAATAACAGACTGAAACTACAATTATATTTATATGCATAGATGAGGAGGGAGGGGGCAGAAGGCGTAAGGGGAGTGAAATAGAACCAAAAGCAGATTACATCCCGGAGGACACCTAACAAACTGTGCAAGTTTCATTACAATCGGTCCAGCCGTTTGTACGTGAAAGGTGGCCGGACAGGCAGACAGACAAAAATTTCAAAAACGTGTTTTTATGCTTAGTTATTGTTAAAATAAATCAAAAAACTAACTTATAGCTATTTATAAGCAAATAACAGACAGACACTACATTTATAGTAATATGTATATAGATTGCTGTTACTTTTTTGTCAAAATGTATGTGTCTTCTTTTTGATATGAACAATCTGGACAAAGAGGTGAGTTATCGTGCCCAAGTCCGTGTAGGTATTTGCGGTAGCCACCGTGACTTGATAGGAATGCGTGAGGTCATAGTTGCAGTCTCTATATTCCCGCTTTCTGCAGATTTCAATTCTGGGGATTAGCTTAAAGGTCCATCTGTCTTTTGTAGTTTTGTCCCATATGGTTTCACATATAGTTATTGATGATGCCCTTTCCTCTTCTTTTATTTTCCTGACGACAGCTGCTGTTAGATCGAGGCTCTTCTTTCGTAGATCCTTAGCATTTCATTTGCGAGAATGTCGACGAGGATCATTTCGGCTCTGATACAGGCTGCCTCGTCCGATATTGTTCGGAAATCGCTGATTTATCACGCAGATCCCATACGTTGACGGCAGTTTTCGTCCTATTTCTTTTGTCGCTAACGCCACCGCCCAAACATAAGCAACGTATAGGGGGACCTAGCTGACTACTCTGGAAAGTAGAATCCTTCTAATATATCCAGGTTTAGCGATGTTTGTCAGTATTCGGGAAACAGCTGCCTGCATTTGTGACGCTTTTTTCCGTGCGAAGTCTACGTGAAATTTAGAACTTAATCCATTATCGAGCATAGCTCCTAGATATATAACTGCTTCCTTGGATCTCATGATTTGACTGCCGACCTGAATGTTTGTGTATTCAATTTTTTTTCGATCAATTATTAGAACAGCCTCTGTTTCGTGATAAGCTAGCTCTAAACCGGCGGACTCTAGCCATTCTTTAATTTTTGAGACTGCCTCGTTTGTTGCTGACTCTATTACGTGGGCTTAGTCATGGTAACAACAGAGATATCGTCAGCCGATTAATTTTACTCCTTGCAGAAATGATAGTCCAAAAACTCCATAGTACATGATATTTCACAGGAGAGGGCTCAGCTCCGATCCTTGTAGGACTTCCGCGGTGACATGGTAGTACTTCACCCCCTCATCAGTTTGGTACCTCAACTTCCTGTCGATGAAGTAGTTTGTAATTATTCTCAATAAATGGTATGGTGTATCCATCCTAGCCAATAATCTCTTTATAAGTGACCAATCCGCCGAGTTAAAGGCATTTTTTAATGTTCAGTGTCACTACTGCACAATATTTCTATGTACCCCGTTCTCATCTTTCACATTGTATTGCCTCAGCTGCTGTATCGACAACCACTTTTATCGCGTCAACAGTGGAACGTGATTTCCTGAATCCGAACTGGTGGTCTGAAAGTGCTCCTTTCTCCTCAGCTATTACAAGCAGTTTATTGTATGTAATTCGCTCAAGGATCTTTCCCAGGAGGCTTGTTTTCTATTGGCAACAGTTCCAAATGTTGGAGCTTTCATGGTTCCTCTAAACTCTTTTGCATCGTTGTTATAAAGATGTCGGACCTCTTTTCAATAGCAATGCCATATCAGGTTCAGGTGCCTTGTTGTTGCCTATCTTACTGCATGATTCAAATAGATCCTCCGATATAATTGCAGGCTCTGGTTATACTGCACACATTAGTTGGCCTTTGAAAGAACAGGTACTTTACTGTGGATCTTAGCATTACAGGTACCTATGGCCGCTCAGCCTTGTCATTACCATCCTGTGTGACATACTCCAAGGATTTATATCCGCTTCGTTACAGAGACGTTTTGAAACAAATTGTCTTACTCTGTTTAATCGCATTATTTAGGTCCCATCTTGCCATTTTGAAAGCGTCTAATCGATTCTGAAAATCTGCTCATCCCCTTGATTGTTGAACTCTGCGTCGAGTTTGTAAGGACCTTGCTCTAGGTGTCTTTATTTCTTTGTTCCATCAGTAGCATGCTTCCACTAGTTATCTTTCTGGGCATGGCTGCATCGCACTCTGTGATGATGTAGGTGTTCATCATTTCTTCGAACGCGACCTTGTCGAAGAGTTCATTTTTCCATTTTTCTGCAATGGCGCTACTACCCGAATCGGGCCTTAGCCTCCTGATCTTAAAGTGAAAGGGTTTTTAGCCCTTTGCGCAACCCTCAATCTACGAATTTAATTTTCGTGGATTGAGGTAATTAACATATACCCAAGCACGTAGTGTGCTGAGATTATGTGTCGACAGGGATTTGAACTCACGACTATCGCATTGTAGACCAACACGCTACCCACTAGGCTACACCCTAGGTTTCCCTCTTGGGCCTGTTAATTTAGGTCGTTGAATGGATTTTCTTTGTTTTATATCTATTATAATCGCTTGATGATCGCTGTCTGTATATTCTTCGCTAAGGCGCCATTTTGTATTTCGCCCGCTCGTTGTTTGCACTACGCGCGCTAATGTGCGCCTATGCGTGCTTGTATGTATGCGTGCAATCTGTTTTCTGTAACAGAAATGGAAATAGTAAATTATCGCCTCTAACGATAAAATTGCAAGAATCCTTGCTCTTTTATTGACTTGGTGATAATTTCGTGAAAACTTTTTCGAATCGCGATGACAACAAAAAGGCAAGAATTTCGAAGAGCAACAACTATTGCCCTTTTAATGTAAATTATCGCCTTAAATGATAAAATGTGAATCATCTACGCATTTTCATTGACTTCATGATCATTTCTCGTCAAATCGACAGGCCATGCAATAAGGATGCAATCTGTCGAAACGATAAGAATGAGATAAGTCTCTTCGACAAGAATGCGATAAGTCGATACCATAAGAAATAGTGTCAACCCTTTCTCTAGTAAGCTTTGTCGCATTCGATAAGAATATAATATTGCGGCGTTAGGCGGGCGGATATTGCCTGTATGATATCGGTTTCGCTATTGCTGCAATCTAAGATTGTTATCTGGTTGAAGTATAATACATGGAAGGGGACCAATAAGCTTGCTGGTTTTGGGAATAAGTATAACGATGAACTTCCGAGTGCAATAAGGCAGAGCAATGTAGGCATTAAGAATTAAGGGCGAAAGTTGAAGTGTGACTTATTTATGAAGCCAGACTGAAACATTACTTAAGAAGCTCAGGATTAAATCTTTAAGGAAGACGTCAGGCTACTCAACTACAATAACGAACAGATTTAACGTTAAAAGCGGAATAACAAGTCCTAGCATCAACTAAAGGTCTATGCCAAGGATTGTATCTGGTGGAAGAGAACAGTTTTTGTACTGCGTCCCTTTGCGGGAAGGTGATTGATTGGTATTATTATGAAAGCTAAAAATGAAATATACTTATAATGAAACAAAAGACCGACTTTAGGTTTTCGAACGTTCTTTTAATGAAGAGTATTATTCACTCATTTCATGAAATACCTCCGATAGCAATGCTTAAAAAATTAATGAGATTAGTCATGTGGAAATCAAGAAAAATGCTTGGGAAAATGCATTCAATAGGAAAAATCTTTTCAAAGATTTTACACTCCCATCGGCTGCAAAATAATAATAATAAAAAACACCATAAGTGAGCAGAAGTGCAACCACCCCACAGCAACCTTCTTCGATGCTCCATTAATTTTTATTTACACTTGTTTACACCCGGAAACATTCCCAATATGGCGGGAAGGAAATCACTTCATAGTCGAGTGGAACCACGATTTTGCACCAAATCACAGCATTTATTTTTCAGTAAGGTGCAGACTGCAGATTGTTATTATCGTCGATACCATGCATGAAAACTGCAACCACTTAGCATGGCATGCATGTACTTAATATTTCCAACTGGCACTTCTGACGCCACCCCGTATCCATCTAAAGCACGAATCCTGTCCAACCCAGCCACGTCTCCTAGACTACGCGATTCGATTCGGAGTATGAAATACAAATCTTCCAGTTCCTATTCCGCCGAGGAGAAAATAAACCTGAGTTCTGGTCGATATCGTAGGATTATAAGTACATACTATTCTCATACTATCGGTGTGCATTTGGAGATTATTTCCATTTGAACTCAGTCCGAATGCAAATCCCTTTCACCGTCCACTTGGACTAAGTTTTTGCGTCAATCTGGATTTTATGTGCCTACATTTGTCATTGATTGCAAAATTTTTTTCATGCTTGTCGCGGAGGTGGATTGGCCCGAAATCGAAAGGGTAACACCATCAACTTGGGCATATTATCGGGGAGAATGGTCAAAACTCTATCTATAGATTACTGCCACGACCTATCGAAAAATTTATTTTTGCCAATTTCTGCTTTGGACATTTTTACAAATCTCTTCACGAGTTCACACATAAATGGCTGAGATATGCGAGAATTGGAAAATAAACCCCTTATCCGTTTGTCCTTGCTCGAATCCGAATCATCTACGATGTAGAACTTTGGTAGCATGGTTTGGAGGAAAGGTCCTTTTTAGATGATTGGACGCTTCAATTTTGTGTTTTTTTTCTGTGTCCTTCAGTATTTAGGAGTTGCTTGTGTTTGTACGAGCTGCTGGGTTTTTGTTGTCACCTAGATCCAGAGCCGTCTGCAGATGCCGTTCACCTGCTATTTATGGGCAAAAGTTTTCCTGGTTTCTGGCAGATTTAATGGAAAATAAGGGGGAAGAAAAAATTGAAATTAATCATAAGTTGTTAGGTTTCTTTTTATGGGGGGTTTTGTTTTCGGTTTTGTTTGTAGACCGAGATATTGTTTAGATTGTCCGATTGATTGATTTTACTTGTAATTTATCTTTCACGCTAGAACATGAAAAGTTAATATTGATGTACACTCTAGAAAATTTTCGTTTAACATTATTCTAATAATATTTGGCATCCGATAACCTACCATAGACGAAGTTGCATAGAATTTTCATAAGATTCCTTGTATTTTACATTCACGAAATCAATCTTTTGTATGTGACGGGGTAGAGGAGGTAAGGAAATCGTAAAATTTATGATGCGGTCTTATTTAATTTCTCTTGTAAGGTGCTCGTACAAAATTTCAAGTTCTCAGCTTTTAATTTGTTGGTTAGTAGTTGATTTATTAAAATTGGTCGAAATCATACTTTTGTATGGGAGAAGGTAGAAGGACAAGCGCCATCTTAAAAAATTGACGCAGTTTCGTTTGAATTATTTTTAAAGGTTTTGTGCAAAATTTCAAATTGATAGCATTTAATAGTTAGGTGATAATTGATTACTTAAAAATGGTCGAAAAAATAATTTTGTATGGAGGGGGGGGGGAGGGGGTAGAAGTCCCTTTTAAACTATTTTCGAAAGTTTTTGTGCAAAATTTTAAATTGATAGCTTTTCATTTTTAGGTGATAATTGATTTTTTAAGAATGGTCGAAAAATAATTTTGTATGGGAGGGTGTAGAAGTTTCAAAGGTATTCGACTAGTTAATATTTCATTCTTTTAGAAATTTTTTTGAAATGTATTTTGCAAATTTTCAAGTTTCTACCTTAAAATTTCATTCAAAAATGTTCAGTTTATGTGTTTTTTCATTCCACATGAAACACCTTGTGCACGTTAGACCATGGGGGTCGGTGCATAGTAATTGCAGAGTTTTTATTATTTTTTCTGTATGTATAATAAATACATGTATTTACATGGAAAATTTAAACTTTGTATCTCTTACCAGAGCCCTAAAAACTCACTAAAAATTTTCGACATTTTTGCTTACCACCTTCCTCTCCTTACACTTCCCGACGTAAAACTTTTACCAAAATTCAAAACTATGCAGTTCTACAATTTGACAAAATTTGAATTTGATATCTGCACTCAGTTTTAAGATATAATGGTTTGAAATTTTAGAAAGTTCAATGCTCCCCATTTTCTCCCACTACTATTTGGTCCAAATGTTATATTTTTCTCAAATTTCTTTAGTATAGCTTAATATAAATACCAAGTTTCAATTACATAGCTCAACAAATAGCCAAGATATTGATTTTTAAGTGTTTTTCTTTGCAACCCCCTGACTCTCCCTTTTACAATAATTAGCCTCTATGTAAGCTGATTCCAGTGGATCTATATGCCACCTAGATGGTCTAGAAATAAAGATTTTTTATGCTAAGTAATTTCGAAGATAAAATCATTTGAAAAAAACAATTCGGCCGGCAATTGGTTTTCAACCCCCCCTTTTTGCACCCCAATGGATAAAAAAATTAAATTAATTTTAAAAGTTGTCCCATAGATCCTTTTACATGTGTATCGATTTTTAGCTGCCTAGCTGTAACCATGTTTGAGATATTTGAATTCTTAGTTTTCGGTTTAAGTGCTCTCCTCGCCTCCCCCTGAACCCTTACACCCACTAAAATAGGTGTCCGCCTGAGATCTGCAACTATCTACAATCCCTCCAAAAGTGAACTTTCTATCTTGAACGGTTTGGGAGTTAATGTGCGCTGGGCGTACACACCGGCGTACGGCGGACGGCGTAGATACAGACGGATTTTTTTTTGCATTCTTAGGCTATTTTAGTCACGTAACAAAATTTCAGGGTAGCAAATTTTTTTATACTCTAGATGAAATCTGGGAGTATATTGTGTTTGCCTTACCGTTTGTAACACTAAGAAATCACGCTCGCACAGAGCCGCCAAGGGTACAGAAATATTTGTTGTCGCTCAAAAACCTCGATTCCGAGTGACCGTCTGTCCGTCTGTCTGTCCGTCTGTCCGTCTGTCCGTCTGTCCGTCTGTCCGTCTGTCCGTCTGTCCGTCTGCCCGTCTGTCTACAGCATAACTCTCGAAAGCTTTGAGCTATAGTGCTAAAAATTTTTGTGTGTCATTTTTAGCAAAAAACTTTAAGTTCGTGAATGGGCTGCATCCTCCCACTCCTTCTACCCCCTCCCAAACAAATTTCATGAAATTTTGATATATAAAAAAATTGATTTTTCTTTGAAATTATTTAAGCTATCGACTTGAAATTTAGGTCAAAGTATAATGCTATAGATGTCATTAATATTACGGAATATTGATCCGATCCCCTCACTCCTTCTACCCCCTCTCATACAAATGGACAATTTTGAAAAATATATATTTTCGATTTTCATTGAAACTAGTAAAGCTGAAAAGACAAAATTTTGCCAAAATTGATTCTACTATAATTGCAATTAGTTTTAGAAAGAATTATCAACTTCACATCACTCCTTCTACCCCCTCACATACAAATTTCACGAAATTTTGAAATTTCAATTAAATTTTTTTCATCGAAACTGTTAAAGTTATCAACTTGATATTTTGTATAAGATATAAAAATAGAAATATCAATAACGAAAAAAAAGGTTGGGACCCTTACACTCCTTCTACCCCCTCCCATATAAATGTATAATTTTTGTTAAATGCATTATATCGATTTCCATTAAAACTAGAAAAAATACAAACTTAAAATTTTGCCAGAATTTGTTGCAATAAAAAATTATCAGTTCAGCTTTACTCCTTCTACCACCTCCCATACAAATATCTGCATTATAAATTCAAGAAAAGCATTTCTCTTCGAATATATGAGAGCTATCGACTTTGAATCAAAACATGGTGATAAGGGTGATGATAAGCAGTTTCAAAATCCTCTAAAGTGTTCCACTTCCTTTGCCACCTCCCATACAAATGCTTCAATTTCAGGAAAATTATGTCCAATTTCTTTAAAAATAATGAAAACTAAAAACTTTAAATTCAGCAAAAAACATTTCGCATGTCATATGCGAAAAATATAAACCTCCCCCACTACTTCTACCTCGTCCCATGCAAAAGTCTCTATTCACTATTCGAAAGAATTTGAGATGACATATTTTCCGGTATATTAAAGTCGTTCCCATTTCATCTAGAGTATCATATGTATGTTTTTTTTTCTTCAAGTCGATCACAATACTTTATTATTAAAAAAATAAAGTAATTACCCGAATATTTGTTCTTAGGGGGAGGCCTTTTCGGCCCTTAATGGATAAAAAAATTAAATTATTTTTAAAGTTTGTCCCACAACCCCCTCTATATATATTGTGACAAAAAAGTGAGGGCACTTTGTAATTAAAATGATTCTGGGAAGTGATATTTAAATTTTTTTTTTTTGTAAGCTGGTAGGACTGTCCTTAATTATTGTCGCAAAAATTTGAGCGGTCTGTTAATCAGTTTGTTTACAGCAGCTGGTTGAATGGGTACACCTCAGTAGTCCACGGCAATTTTTGTTTTATGTCCTCGACCCACTGAAAACGGGTTCCACGGAGCAGTAATTTCAGTTTCAAGGATTGGAAAAATTCACACGGGATTTTGTTGATTGATGGCATTCGCTCCTTTTTGGCCTCAAATTTGGTCACGATTGAGGCTCAATGCGATGGCGTATTTTTATCGTGGAAAATCCATGAATTCTCCTTCCACAATTCCGGTCGTTTTTTAAGGATTTGCTCTCGCAAACGCACTTCTTATTGACTATTTGTCTCTCCGGAATGAATTCATGATGGATCAAACCTCGAATATCGAAAAAAACATTGACGACCCTTTACGGAATCCAGCCTGATAAACTTCGAGAGTGCTCTCGACGACATCACTAATCCTATTGAGAATTACCTTAGCCGTAATTTTTGATACGGCAGTAAGTAGACATCTACCACGCCAATTGTCACAATCCCGAAGGTCGACCTTCTTCGGAATTTTCACAATGACGACCTCCTTCCATTCAGTCGGATATCTTCCTTCATTCCACATCTCAGTAAAGAGTGGGAGGCTGTTATTTCCGGGTCCGCTTTGAGGAGTTGGGTTGGTAGTCCGTCTATACCTGGAGCTTTCCTTCCCGCCATTGACCGAATGGCGGAAACTATCTCTTCCTTATCTGGGGGATCGTCCCTAATAATTCTCTATTAGGTTTGCGGTTGGATGTTTGGTAGTTGTTCTGTTTCTGGAATATCTTCCTCTGACAAGATGTTTAAATATCAGAGAAGTATTCCTTCCATCGCTGCAACTGGTGTTCACTCATATTAAGGAGAGTTCCGTTGACATCTCTCACCAGTTGGTTGGCGGTGAAATTCCTGTTCGCCAACTGTTTCATGATTTTGAATAGTGAACCCATATCTCCAAGGTAAGTCGCAGATTCTGCCTTGTTTGCCTTCAATGGCCTTTCTCTTGTCGCGTCTAACACTTACACCATTTACACCCCTCAAAATGAGTGTTATTAGCTACTATGGTTTTCAAAACAATTTGACTATTAAATATTTTCGAAATGATTAATTTTTTATTTGAGACGGTAGAAGGGGTGAGAGGATTGAAATAAAAAAAGCAGATTACTTCTCCCAGCATACCTAACAAACTGTGAAAGTTTCATTACAATCGGCTTAGCCGTTTTTTAGTTAAATCCGGACAGACAGATTGATAAAAATTTCCATAAACTTGTTTATACTCTAGATGAAAGCTGAGAGTATTATAAGTTCGCTCTAAAGTTTGTAACGCTAAGAAATAAAGCTCGGAGAAAACATAACAGGGCTACGATTGCGTAATGCGCAATCTTACGATACTCTAGATGAAATAGAGTTTTTTGTGACCCCAAGAAATTTTGTATGTGGAGTGTTAGAAAGGATGATAGCATTGAACTAATTTCCCCCCATCATGCTAAACTCGCTATAAAAATGTTTTATTCAAAATGCTTACTCCAAAAATTGAATGGGAACTGAGAAAATTAGTGTGTTAGATTTTGTGAAAATGTGGAGTTTGTATGGGAGGTGGTAGAAAGGGTGGGGGGATTTTAGTGAATTTTTCAGAAATAACTAAAAATATCATAAAATTGACATCTCTTAAATTTGAGATAAGTAACATTCATACTTTTCAAGAAAATAGATTTTTTGTGAAGTTGTGAAACTGTGTCATATTGTATGGGAGGGGGTAGAAGCAGTGAAGCTAATCAAATATTTTTTTCTGATCTTAGTGATAATGCTAATTAAGAATTTATTACAAAATATGAGCTCGATCAATGTTATATGTTCTGAGAAAATCGTCTTAGAGCATTTCATGAAAAAGTGATGTTTGTATGGGAGGGGGTGGAAGGAGAGGGAGGACGCCAACAATTTTTCTATTGTAGATTTAGATCATTATGAAAGTGATATATCCCACAATTCAGCCTTATAGCTTTCATACTTTTCGAGTAAATCCATTTATTGTCAAATTGCGAAATTGTGTCATTTTGTATGGGAGGGGGTAGAAGGGGTGAAGCTAATCGTCTATTTTTTTTTCGGCCTTACTAACAATTTTAAATATATATTTGGTGCACAATTTCAGCCAGCTAAATTTTATACGCACTGAGTGAATTGGCTTAGAATAATTCATGACAAGTACAGTTTGTATGGGAGGTGGTAGAAGGAGGGGGAGGACACGCATAATTTTTATACGGTAGATTTATATTATCATAAAAGTAATATATTCCAAATTTCAGGCCAATAGCTTTAATACTTTTCGAGCAAATTCGTTTATTGTCAAATTGCGCATTTGTGTCATTTTGTATGGGAGGGGGTAGAAGGGGTGGAGCGATTTGGCCCGTTCACGAACTTGACCTTACTTTTTTGTCAAAAACGACGTGTACAAAATTTGAACAATCTAGGTCAACGCGTTCTCAAGCTAGAGAGCGAACAGACGGACGGACGGACGGACAGACGGACAGACGGACATCCGGTTTTGAGATTTTTGAGTGATAACATTAACTTCTGTATCATTCATTTTTTTCTCCGAGCCTTATTTCTTGGCGTTACAAACCTTAGAGCAAACTTATAATACTCTCAGATTCCATCTAGAGTATAAAAATGAATGAAACAGATGTTCATATAATCACTCAAAAATCTCAAAACCGGATGTCCGTCCGTGCCCTCTCTAGCTTGAGAACGCGTTGAGCTAGATAGTTCAAATTTTGAAAACGTAATTTCTGTCAAAAAAGTAAGGTCAAGTTCGTGAACGGGTCAAATTCCTCTACCCCTTCTACCTTCTCAAATAAAATAAACTGCCAACAAGTCGGGCGAAACTTTATTATTCTTGGGACAAGTTGCGGATGAGTGGAAAGTCAATATGCAGGTTAGAGTGGTTAGGGAAGGCTAAGTGAAAGGGAGTTCTTGGGCAGGGCTGTTGTCAATTTAACAATATTTTATTCGTTTCTGCAAGTTTGGGTTTTTATGAGGGGAGGAGCAGGGGTAATAGTAAGGGTGGGTGGATGTTATTAGCTTTTTAATTAATTGCTTGAATCACGTCCAATATTCTCTGTATAGAATGTGTTTCATAGACGAAGTTGCATAGAATTTTCATAAAATTCGGTGTAATTTACATTCACGAAACCGAACATTTGTATGGGAGGGGGTAGAAAAGGTAGGGGAATCGTAAAATTTGATATGTAGTTTTACTTTGCTTCTCTTGTAAGGTGCTTGTATAAAATTTCAAGTTCGTAACTTTTAGTTTGTTGGTTATTAGTTGATTTAACGAAAATGGTCGAAATCATAGTTTTGTATGGGAGGGGGTAGAAGGGCAAGCGTGATTTCAAAACTTTTAAAGCAACTTCATTTGAATTATTTTTATAAGTTTTTCTGCAAAATTTGAAATTGATAGCTTTTAGGAGTTAGCTGACAAATTATTTCTTAAAAATGCTCGAAAAAATTATTTTGTATGGGAGGGGGTAGAGGAGGTAGGGGAATCGTAAGACTTGTGATGCAATTTTCTTTCTTTTCTGCTGTAAGATGTTTGTAAAAAATTTCAAGTTCGTAGCTTTTAATTTGTTGATTATTAGTTGATTTAATGAAATTGGTCGAAATCATACTTTTGTATGGGAGGGGGTAGAAGGGCAAACGCGATTTCAAAAATTTTAACGTAATTTCATTTCAATTATTTTTGTAAGTTTTTATGCAAAATTGCAAATCGATAGCTTTTAATAGTTAGGTGATAATTGATTTCTTAGAAATGGTCGAAAAAATAATTTTGTATGGGAGGGGGTAGAAGTTTTAAAGGTTTTCGACCAGTTAATATTTCGTATATTTAGGGATTTTTTTTAAATGCATTTTGCAAATTTTCAAGTTTCTACCTTAAAATTTCACTCAAAAATTTTCAGTTTATGTGTTTTTCTCAATGCACATGAAACACTTTGTGCACGTTAGACCGGGGGGGTCGGTTTATAACAATTATGGATCAAGTTATTATTATTTTTCTATGAACATTAAATAGACGTATCCACGTGCAAAATTTAAACTTTGTATCTCGTACCAGAGCCCTAAAAAAATCACTCAAAATTTTCGACATTTTTGCTTATCACCTCCCTCCCCTTACACCTCCCAACTTAAAATTTTTACCAAAATTAACCATTATGTAGTTCTACAATCTGACAAATTTTTGATTTGATATCTGTACTCTTTTTTGAGATATAAGGATTCGTAATTTTGAAAAGTGCGCCATTTTTGAAATGCTCCCCATTTCCCCCCACTACTATTATTTCAAGATCTTATATTTTTTTTGTATTTGTCTAGTATAGCTTAATGTACGTTTTAAGTTTCAATTTCATAGCTTAAGAGATAGTTGAGATATTAATTTTTAAGTGTTTTTCTTTGCACCCCCCCTGACCCTCCCCCTTACAATAATTAACCACTCTCTAAGCTGATTCCAATGGAACTATATGCCACCTTGATGGTCTCAAAATATGAATTTTTTACAATAAGTAATTTCGAAGATATAATCATTTGAAAAAAAAATTCGGCCGACAATTTGTTTTTAGCCCCCCTTTTTCGGACGCCAATGGATAAAAAAAATTAAATTATTTTTAAAAGTTGTCCCACAAACTCTTCTATATGTGTGTTGAGTTTTAGCTTCCTTGCTGTTACCATGGTTGAGATATTTGAATTCGTATTTTTCGGCTTAAACGCTCCCCCCGCCTCCCCCTGAATCCCCACATCCCCCAAAATGGGTATCCGCCTGAGATCCGCAACTATCTACAATCCCCCCAAAAATAAACTTTCTATCTTGAAGGGTTTGGGAGTTAATGTGCGCTGAGCGTACACGTCGGCGTACGGCGTACGGCGGACGGCGGACGCCGGACGGCGGACGGCGTACAGACAGACGGATTTTTTTTTTTGCATTTTTAGCCTAATTTAGTCATGAAACGCGAAAAAACAAAATTTCAGGGTAGCAAATTTTTTTTTTTTCCCAAGTCGATCACAATACTTTATTATTAAAATAATAAAGTAAAATTAATCATTTCGAAAAAACAAAATGACACAATTACGCAATTTGACAATAAACGGTTTTGCTCGAAAACTATAAACGTCATTAGTTTGAAATTTTGAATATATTGCTTCTATGATGATTTCAATCTACTGTGCGAAAATTATGCGTGTCCTTTTCCTCCTTCCACCACCTCCTATACAAACTGTACTTTTCCATAAAATACTCTAAACCATTTTATTCAGTGCGTATAAAATTTGTCGAGCTCAAATTTAGCACGAAATATTTATTTAGAATTATTAGTAAGACCAAAAATAATTAGACGATTAGCTTCACTCCTTCTACCCCCTCCCATACAAAATGACACAATTTCGCATTTCGAAAATAAATGGATTTGCTCGAAAAGTATAAAAGTTATTAGTCTGAATTTTGGAATATATTGCTTTTATAATGATTTCAATCTACAGTATTAAAATTATGTGCGTCTTCTCTCTCCTTCCACCCCCTCCCATACAAACTACACTTTTTCATTAAATACTCTAAGCTGATTTTCTCAGGACATATAACATATATCGAGCTTACATTTTATAATAAATACTTAATTAGCATTATCATTGAGATCGGAAAAAAATAATTGATTAACTTCACTGCTTCTACCCCCTCCCATACAATATGACACAGTTTCACAACTTCACAAAAAATCTACTTTCTCGAAAAGTATGAATGTTACTAGTCAAAAATTTAAGAATGTCAATTTTATGATATTCTTAGTTATTTCTGAAAAAATCACTAAAATCGCCCCACTCTTTCTACCACCTCCCATACAAACTGCACATTTTCACTAAATCTAACACACTAATTTTCTCAGTTCATATTCAATTTTTGGAGTAAGCATTTTGTAGGTATAAAACATTTTTATAGCTACTTTAGCATGATGGGGAAAAAATTAGTTCAATGCTATCACCACTCCCCATACAAAATTTCTTTGGATCATAAGAAACTCTATTTCATCTAGAGTAACGTAAGATTGCGCTTTACGTGCAATCGTAGCACTGTTATGTTTTCGAATTAAATATAATGAAATTAAAATTTTGATTTTGTTATAAATGATTGTAGAAATGTCACCGCAGAAACGAATAGTGTTTAAAATACAACAAAAGTTGCAAATTTTGAATTTGTTGGGAGAAAAAAAAATATTCGAAAAGAGTTGTCAGTAAAATTTAATTGTGATCTGTCGACGATTTCTCGAATAATAAAGCAAGAAGAAATGTTACAGAAATCAGCAATCGCAAAACAAAATTTAAAACGAAAACGAAATAGAAAAGGATGCCATGAGGAAATAAACAAGGCAGTTACTGTGTGGTTTAACGAGATGCGAGCAAAGGATGCTACGATCAGCGGACCAATGATAATGGAGTAAGCAAAAAAACTCGCAGTATTGTTTAAAATAAACCACTTTGAAGCTACCAATGGTTATGGCGCTGGAAAATAAGAGCAAATATCATATTCCAAAGACGTCATAGCGAGAAAAACTCAGGCTGAGAAATGGTAAATAACGCATTACCAAGTTTACTTAGCAATTATTCTCTAGAAAATATAATTAATGCTGGCGAGATTGGGTTGTATTATAGAGCTCTACCTGCTGGAACTATGGCGAGAATAGGTGAAACTCTTACTGCAGGTAAATTACGAAAGGTTCGAATTACTTTACTATTTACAATATGGATGGCTCGTATAAGTATATTTATGCAATTAGACGAGCAAAACAACCGCACTGTTTCAATGGGCAAGAAATGCCAGTTAAATATTATAATCGAAAAAAATCATGGATGGACAGTTTCATATGAACCAATATTTTAATACAGCTTGATGAGAAATGGGAAAGCAAAAAAGAAAATTTTTATTATTCATTGATAACGCCGCTTCCCATAAATGTCATAGTAAAACTAAGATCGAAAATATTGAAATTCAGTTTATCCTAGCAAATACCACAAGTCTTATTCAAACCCTTGATCAAAGAATTATATGTACACTGTTTTAAGGCTTATTATAGACGAATCATCATCAGAAAACAACTTTTCGCATTAGAAAAGGGGATGCAATTGATCGAATTCGCTAAGTCTGTAATTATATTATTCATGAAGCATTAAAATTTATTAAACGGTCATGGTGGTTGGTAATCAATCAATCAATCAAATTCCTGTTAAGACCCCCTATAGGGGCATAGGACAGAAACAACTCTCTTCCACAAGGCGCGATCCTGAGCATCGGCCTTAAGCTGTTGCCAGGACTTGTTTTTTCCTCTGGCCTCTTGCTCAACTGTTCGCTTCCATGTGTTACATGGTCGTCCAACCCGACGCCTTCCTTGAGGGTTATAATCCAGAGCCTGTTTTGCGATGTTTCGCTCTGGTTCCCTCAAAGTATGACCGATCCACTGCCACTTTCGCCGTTGAATCTCAATACCTATTTTAGTCTGGCGAGTTGTACTCCAAAGTTCGTCGTTGGAGATTACTTCTGGCCAGAATATTCCTAAAATTCGCCGGAGGCATTGGTTTACGAAATTCTGTAGTTTCTTGGTAAGTCGAACGGTCATTTTCCACGTAGTACAACCATACAACAACACGGATTTGACGCATGCGTCAAAAACTCGCAGCTTCGTGCGAAGGGAGATCTCTCTTAACCTCCAGAAAGGGGAAAGGATACCGAAGGCCTGACGAGCTTTATTTAGCCGAGCCTCAACATCCTTTTCGGCTCCGCCGTCCATGCTGACAATGCTTCCGAGATAGCAAAAATCTTGCACCTCTTCCACATCCTGTCCATTAAGAACAATCGGTGTGCTTACGTTCGAACCCATGTGGTGGTTGGTAAGCCCACCAACAATTCGAAATTGTTTTCAGAAAGCTGGATTTTTAAAAAACGGAAGCATTAAAATAAATGATGTAATAGAAACTGTTCAGTTAATGATTCCGGAAGAGAAGTATGAACAGTATATTAATTGTGATTCAAATGTACAATGTTATGGAGAACTTACAGAGCAAGATATATTGGATCAAATACAAAATGATCATGTTAGTGACAATGATGAAGAAAATGAAAGTTTTCAAAGTTAGGGAAAACCCTCACCCACTCGAAGTGAAGCTGTGAATGCAGTGACCATTCTCCGATCGTATCTTACTGCAAACAACGTGTTCCTGGAAATAATGCAATCTTTGGAGGAGCAACTTTAGATTTGCTACTATCGTACAAATAATGGGATTTGGCATCACTTTGTTTTGATTTATTATATGTACTAAATACTCCACGGACGTCTGAAGAAACTTGCACTTTGAGAAATTTATCTTCACTTTATGATAATTCAATCTTTCTAAAACGGTATTTAATGTCGCCTCACATGCATCTTTTGTATCGCCTCCCACAATAATGTCATCGATATACCCAAAAACATTCTCAATACCCCGTAAAATTTCATCTATTATTGCTTGAAAAATAGAAGGAGCACTAGCTACTCCAAAAGGTAAGCGTTTATACCGAAATAACCCTTCTTCCGTATTTATTGTTAGTAGCTTTTTAGACTGATCTGATAATTCTCCCTGTAAACATGCTCCAGACAAATCCAATATACAAAAATAATTACAACTGGACATACTTGCAAAAATATCGTCTATTATTGGAAGTGGGTACTGCTCTGATTTAATAAACCGATTTATGGTTACCTTACAATCCATGCAAATTCTGATTTTCCCATCAGCTTTTGGAACCACCACTATAGGTGAAGCCCTCTTACTGTATTTAACTGGGTCTATTACGTTCCCTTAACTAACCAGTCTAACTCATTAGACACAGCTTCACGTAACCTGAACGGCACGGAATACGCTTTGTGAAATATCGGTACACAATCTTCCAAATGAATCTCAGCGGTATATCCGACAATCGACTGACCTGGGTCTTGAGACACCACATATGGAAATTTACTTTTTACATTACCACCTAAATTGAAGTGATCCAACTTTTTTTTTTCTCTAACTCCTTTACCGTCACAGCTGTGCATAGCATTAAAGGGTAATCCCCTAAGTTGTCTTCGGCTCCTTAAAAAAAAAAAACATTTCTCAGTTTCCGGAGTTTTGATTTTATCACACAATACGTTAATATTTTGATTTACGCAATTTTGATTAAATTCAGGCATTAATTTACTAATCCACGTTCTACCTAACAGTGGTTTAAATTTTTTCGCGGCAATTACTATCGTGTCCAATTTCTCCACGACATCGCCAAACTCCACCTGTACATTGGCTTGGCCTATTACCTTTAAATGGTTACCTGAAATTGTACTTAATTTTAGATTACATTTCATTAACCCTATTTTAAAAAACTTCTCTTTATATTCTTCGAAGCTCATAGTCGACACACTTGCTCCAGTATCCAGCTCCATTTTTATAGGTTTTCCTTCGATTACTGCCGTAACTTCGTAAGGTTCCACTCGATCCGCTGCTATGCTATTAACATTTCTGATCGTTTTGATCATACGATTTGAACTCGAACTGTTCCACTTTTTCCCTTGTTTCTGCTGCATATTTTTGAAACAGGCTTTCGCTGAATGTCCCGCTTTTTTACACTTGAAACAAGTCCATTGTTTCGCTGGACATTCTCCTGCATGTACCCTTGTGCAACGAGTGTATTGTGTGCTGCTATTTTTCCAAGAACCATCTTCTCGCGATGACTGATGCACTTTATTTATTGGTTGAGTCGCTGGTTGTATACTTTTTTGTTCCTTCATCGACATTTCCATATTCAAGGTTAAATCACAATACTTTTGAAACGTTCTACTGTCATCAGCTAATAGTGACTGCTGATTTTTTTCATGACGTAACCCCAAATTAAATTTGTCTGTGAGGGCGTCTTCCAACGCCAAATTTTTTAAGTTACCGGCTTCCGCATTTTTATCTATATAAATATAATTGTAGTGTCTGTCTGTTATTTGTTTATAAATGGCTACAAATAAGTTTTTTGCTTTATTTTAGCAATAACTAAGCAGAAAAAAACGTTTTTAAAAATTTTCTCTGTCTGTCTGTCTGTTTTTCCGGTTTTCACGCAAAAACGGCTACACCAATTGTAATGAAACTTTCACAGTCTGTTAGATGTGCACCGAGATATAATCTCCGTGATGTTTTATTTCAATACCCCCACGCCTTCCACTACCTCCCATACAAAATGATTTTCAAAAATATATACTAATCAAATTTTCTTCAAAACCATTGGAGCAAATTATTTGAAATTTAGAACATACTATTTTTATCAGAAATGTTATCTATGGTATACAAATTATTTGAATCCCTTTACTCCTTCAACCACCTCCCATACAAACTGCACTTTTTCATGAAAGGCTATTCACCAATTTTCTCAGTACGAGTAACTTTGATCGAGCTTAAATGTTGTACTTAATCCTTAATTTGCATTATTATTAATATCGGGAAAAAAATTAACCGATTAGCTTCATTTCTTCTACCACCTCCCATACAATGTGACACAATTCCACGACTTTACTTAAATTCGATTTTCTTGAAAACTGTAAATGCTACTGATCTGAAATTTAAAATATGTCAATTGTAAATTAATTATAGTTGCTTCTCAAAAAGTCACTTAAAACCCCTACTTCTTCCACCATCTCCCATACAAACTGCACTTTTTCATGAAATATTATAAACTAATTTTCTCAGTACATATAACTTTCATTGAGCTCAAATTTCGTACTCTATCCTAAATCAGCATTATTAATATCGGGAAAAAATTAACCGAATAGCTTCACTCCTTCTACCCCGTCCCATACAATGTGGCACAATTCCACGTATTTACGAAAATTCGATTTTCTTAAAAAGCGTGAATGATACAGACCTGAAATTTAAAATATATCAATTGCATAATGATTATGGTTGTTTCTCGAAATATCACCAAAAACCCCCCTTTCCTTCTACCACCTCCCATACAAATAGCACAATTTCATTAAATTCAATGCACTAAATTTCTCAGTACCTTCTCAATTTTTGAAGCTTAAATTTGGTACAAAACATTTTTATAGCTACTCTAGCATGATGTGAAACAAATTAGTTCAGTGCAGCCACTTCCCATACAAAATTTCATAATATCACAAAAATTTCGATTTCATCTATGGTATCGTATGATTGGGTTCTACGCACAACCGTAGTCCTGTTAGGTTTTCAAGCTTAATGTTATTTTATTTGGGCTGATTTTTTAATTAACACAAGCTATAATTATTCACATGTCCTAAATGCTCTTCAATACGTATATGATCTCAAATCACGGGATTGATTTTATCACGAGTCTCTCCCACTCAAATGCGATTATCATGCTACCATTCTTAATAATTTATGGTTCTGATTCCAACAAAACACAAAACATTGTGTTTAAAGAGCCATTAAAGTAAGCGGATTATATATCTCATATAATGTATTACTAACTACATTCTCAAAAATTGCTTATTATTGCGATTTTTATGCGGACGAAGTCGTGGGCGTTTGCTAGTTATTAATATAATCTCCAAAACTGCACGTCTCGGCAAGATTTCGAAGCCGTACGATGAATTCACTAATCGTTTCCCCTTCCTCTTGCTTTGCCTTCTGAAATTTGAACCGTTCTGTCCTTTTATTGACCCTCGGCGCATAGTGCGTTACTAACACTTTAACTAGCTCTTCAAACGACTTGCTACTTGGAAGCTGGGGCGCGGTTAGCGATTTTAGAATTTTGTACACTTCGGAACCAATCAGTGTTATGAATATCGGAGTTTTCTTCTCGTCTTAAATATCGTTTGCTATTAAATATTGAGAAACTTGATCTTTGTAAGCGGCAAAATCTTCACCGGGTATAAACTCACTTATATTACCGACATACGCCATTTTCTTTGGCTTAACTTTATTTTCTATGTTTTCGCACTCCACTTTTTCTTTTTCCATTTATATCCTCGTCGCCAATTAAACTATCTCGTTCCAAATGAAACAGTTTTATTTTTCATATACTGAGTTGTATTCCTGTCTGTATCGTACAAAATTCACTTAACGACTAATCTTAAAATCAAACTTGAAAATATCGTATTCAGTGTAGCGTTAACTTGGCGAGGAACATTGTAGTGTTTAGTGTTACCAGATAGACATAACAGCTACCAAAAACATGAAGCATAGAAGTATTACAGAATTCTTTACTTGAAATTAGCTTTTTATTGTTAAGAGTATAATAATAGAATTTGTTTTGTTTATGCATTTTAGATTTGACTTATGCATATACAATTAAACTGTATTAAATGGTATTGAAATATATAATACTAAATATACAGTAAATGATTTATTCCCGCTTTTTTTGATCCATTCTAAAACTCGGACAATTTTGTGATTTTAAACGGACTTCGTATAAGCACACAACATATTGCATATAAGCGGTCATCGGATACATGCACAGCCCGCATATTTGCACAAAAAACTGGTACCGCTAATAACTTCTTAAGAGTCCATGAGCGCTAAAATTCCAAACTGTATTGAAACTCAAACGAATTTTTATAGCAATGCGAAAATGGTTGACTTAAGTGCGACATTTTACCTACATTATTGCTTTATTTAGCCAAAGTGCTTTATGCCATTTATAGGCACGCACTTGTATGCCATCTCACGTTTACGTTATTATTTCATAAATTGATTCGATTGAGACATACTTTTAATTAATAAATTGTATAAAATGAATATTATTTTTGATATCATAATTTAATTATAATCATACCAACATGATTAACCTCTGCCACTAAATTGCATAGAATGCAGAGATTCTGGCAATCGCAACAACATTCGCAGATATGAATGCAAAATTAAACAAAAGGGCCATTGAAATTCAAACACACGGAAGGTAGTTTAACCCATTCATTATGGCCCACTGCTCGTTATTGTATTCATTGGTATTGTTTGCTGTCAGGACCGGGAGCTCTGATCCTTTTCGCTATAGAATAGCCGATTTAAGCGCACTCAAATCGTAACTCCCTCTTCGAATATACAAGTACTCATGCTTGCTGGCATAAGAGTGGGAACATATCCGTTCCATTCACCTTGGCTACCAGAAATCGCCACTTTCCAGAAGTTATACAGCTATCCTAGTCGTATATTCTATCTTGTATATACTGTAGAGTCCTTTTGTAAAGTCAGAGAGAGACAATTATCTATCTATAAATGGTTCGGTACGCGTTTATAACATCTGCAGAAGCAATTTAATTAAATTTATGGCATTCGTCCAGATCTGGTGAGGAGAAACTTTTCCAATTCTTTATAATTCGCTACAGTCCTTTTTTCTGTTCACAGCGTAATATCATCGATATTTCACAAAACTTTTTGATTAATGCTGCGTAGAATACAATTCTAACGAGTCAAAATAAATACAATATATTTCATGTTTTGTTTGAGCAAACAATATTTGACTTCTAGTCTCATTTTTATTCATCCCTCAAATTACTATTTCTAAAATATCAATTTGCGGTATGCAATGCCAAAAATTTCCATTATCGCTTTCGATAGAGAAATTTCTCAACACTATTGACAAGAAAATTTGAAGATGTTCTATTCTCGAAGTTATTTTCGACATTTCTTTTGGGGGAGGTAATATATATATACTCTTATCTACAGATATGCTGACTCGAATGAAGTCTTGTAGTCTTGCTATTAATATGATAAAATGTCTTGAAAAGCGAATGATGTTGAGCACCCTCCTTTCGTAACACCCGTAACATGGGAATAGGATAAATTTGAATTGTTGACACGTTTGCAATGAAGGTGTCGTTTTCCATACTGTAATTGCTCTCACCCTGCGTTACCGTGAATACCAATCGTTTCAATTAAATGCTAATTGATCTCTTCGTCATCGGCGAAGTTTCTTCATTAGCGGTTTCGTGGAAAATCGCAAGTAATACTCGCAGTAGAGTCATGAAGTAGCGCCACTCAAGCTTATTTTAAATTACATTTTGTGAAAATTCTTGAGGACTTAATTGAATTCCGAAAGATTAAAAGTTTAAGAAAATTAAAAACTATTTTTAGTATGATTTAAGAAAAGCGCATATCATGCATATCATCATTAGAAGTGTAGTAGAGTAGCAGATCTCCTTAATTGAAAAAAAATAGTTCATAGATCTACGAATCTACGAACTATTTTTTTCTTAGTTATTATATTGGTAGTTCGCAGAAGGTCGGAATCACTGGTGGCCAGCCGACTAAAGTTTTTGAAGTTTGATGAGAGTGGAGACTTCCGGGTCCCCGAGAATGGTTTATACCATTCCTGTTTCCAATTTGTCAATCGCCTTGTTCTCTCACCAGTTCAAAGATCCGTCATAGTAATTTTCTCTCGAAGTCAATTTTGTTAAGTTTCATGTTTCAGTGGCATAACACAAGTCGTAAAACAGTTTAAAAAGTTGACATTTTCTGTGATGTAATCGTCTATTGTAAGATTTTGTTTAATTGGCGTGTTTCTTCGTGATTGCGTAAAAGCTTTCGTTTTAGTATAAGCGTACTCCAAATTCTCGTGCTGCCTCGTCAATGTTTACGAAAACTTCCTTCGCAAGCTATATGATATGATCATATAAATACATGCCGACCACACCACCATACTTCAATCTATTTCAATCATAACGAAGTCCCATGATTTGTTATCTTAAATTTGCATAACTTTTCGACATCATATTTGATTTAACATACATAACGTTATTTTTCATATCTCATATTATTGTTTTATCTAACTTAGTTTTTGTATACATTTGCCTTAGTAAATTTAAATAGTATACACCAATTTTCTAAGTACGTATAAATTCCATCGAGCTAAAATTTTGTACCAAATCCTTAATTAGCATTATTATCAGGAAAAAACTAACCGATTATCTTCACTATTTCTACCCCCTCCCATACAATGTGACACGATTCCACGACTTTACCGAAACTCGATTTTCTTGAAAAGTGTGAATGTCGCAGATCTAAAAATTAAAATATATCAATTGCATAATGATTTCCTTCCACCACCTCCCATACAAACTGTACTTTTTTATGAAATACTAAAAGCCAATTTTCTCAATAAATTTTGTATAGAATCCTTAATTAGCATTATTATTAATATCGGGAAAAATTAACTGATTAGCTCTACTCCTGCTACTCCCTCTCATACAACATGACACAATTTCACAACTTTTCAAAAATTCTATTTTCTTGAAAAATGTGAACGTTACTGAACTAAATTTTAAAATATATCAGTTTTGTTTCTCGAAAAATCACCAAAAACACTCCCCTCTTTCTACCACCTGCAATACAAATTGCACAATTTCACTAAATGCAATGCACTAAGTTTCTCAGTACCTATTCAATTTTTGAAGTTTAAATTTGGTACAGCATAATGTGAAACAAATTATGTAGTTCAGTACTATCATCCCTTCTACCACTCCCCATACAAAATTTTTAACATCAGAAAAATTTCATCTGCAGTATCGTATGATTGGGCTTTACGCAGAGTCGTAGTCCTGTTATGGTTTTACGCTTAATGTTATTTTATTAGAGCTTTTTTTTAATTAACACAAGGTATAACTATTCACATGTCCTTAGTGCTCTTCAATACGAATATGGTCTTAGATCACGGGATTGATTTGATCGCGAGCCTGTCCCATACAAATGCGAGTATCGCGATTTCATTCTTAATAATTTATGGTTTTGATTCCAACAAAATGGAAACCATTATCTGCAAGTGGCCATTAAACTAATCAGTTTACATATCCCGGATAATTTTGCGATTCTTACGCGGACAAATTCGCGAGAAATAATATATTCTAAATTTCAAATTAATAGCTCTTATGGTTTCCAAGAAAATTTGATTATTATATATTCTTAAATAAACTGCCAACAAGTCGGGCGAAACTTTATTATTTTTGGGACAAGTTGCGGATGCATGGAAAGTCAATATGCAGGCTAGAGTGGTTTGGGAGACAAAGTGAAAGAGAATTCTTGGGCAGGACTGTTATTAATTTAACAATATTTCATTCGTTTATGCAAGTTTGGTTTTTTATGAGGGGAGCGGGAGGGGTGATAGTAAGGGCGGGCGGATGTTAATAGCTTTTTAATTGATTGTTTGAATCATGACCAATATTCTCTATATAGAATGTGTTTCAGAAGCGAAGCTGCATAGAATTTTCATAAAATTCGGTGTATTCTACATTCACGAAACCGAACATTTGTATGGGTCGGAGTAGAGCGGGTTAGGGAATCGTAAAATTTGTGATGCAATTTTATTTCATTTCTCTTGTAAGGTGCTCGTACAGAATTTCAATTTCGTAGCTTTTAATTTGTTTGTTATTAGTTGATTTAATGAAATTGGTCGAAATCATACTTTTGTATGGGAGGGTGTAGTGCGGGTAAGGGAATCGTAAAATTTTTGATGCAATTATGCTTATTAATAGACTCTTTGTGAGGCGCAACATCGCTGAAAGAGGAACGATGATAAAAAACAAAGATCACCTAATGCAATTGGCGCAGAGCTGATCCTATAGATCAACGAAACGAGTCAAGTAAGAATTTCAGCCCTTATTTATCAATTTGCCCTAGTTATTTAAAAATACATTTTATTTAATAACATATTATTTTAGGTACTAAGTCGCTTGTTAATTTTACAACTTTTTAAACAATTACCTTCATTTGCATTCGATATAAATAATGAATTTAGAGGATTTTAAAAGCAATAATAAACTGCCAACAAGTCGGGCGAAACTTTATTATTCTTGGGACAAGTTGCGGATGAGTGGAAAGTCAATATGCAGGTTAGAGTGGTTAGGGAAGACTAAGTGAAAGGGAGTTCTTGGGCAGGACTGTTAACAATATTTCATTCGTGTCTGTAAATTTGGGTTTTTATGAGGGGAGGAGTAGGGGTAATAGTAAGGGTGGGTGGATGTTAATAGCTTTTTAATTAATTACCTGAATCACGTCCAATATTCTCTGTATAGAATGTGTTTCATAGACGAAGTTGCATAGAATTTTCATAAAATTCGGTGTATTTTACATTCATGAAACCGAACATTTGTATGGGAAGGGGTAGAGAATATAGGGGAATCGTAAAATTTGATACGCAGTTTTATTTCGCGTCTCTTGTAAGGTGCTTGTATAGAATTTCAAGTTCGTAGCTTTTAGTTTGTTGGTTATTAGTTGATTTAATAAAATTGGTCGAAATCATGGTTTTGTATGAGAGGGGGTAGAAGCGCAAGCGCGATTTCAAAACTTTTAAAGCAGCTTCATTTGAATTATTTTTATAAGTTTTCATGCCAAATTTGAAATTGATAGCTTTTAAGAGTTAGCTGATAACTGATTTCTTAAAAATGCTCGAAAAAATAATTTTGTATGGGAGGGGGTAGAGGAGGTAGGGGAATCGTCAAACTTGTGATGCAATTTTCTTTCATTTTTGTTGTTAGATGCTCGTACGAAATTTCAAGTTCATAGCTTTTAATTTGTTGGTTATTAGTTGATTTAATGAAATTAGTCGAAATCATACTTTTGTATGGGAGGGGGTAGAAGAGCAAGCGCGATTTTAAAACTTTGAACGCAATTTCATTTTAATTATTTTTGTAAGTTGTTTTCCAAAATTTGAATTTGATAGCTTTTAATGGTTAGGTGATAATTGATTTCTTGAAAATGGTCGAAAAAATAATTTTGTATGGGAGGGGGTAGAAGTTTTAAAGGTTTTCGACCAGTTAATATTTCGTATATTTAGGGATTTTTTTTAAATGCATTTCGCAAATTTTCAAGTTTCTACCTTTAAATTTCACTCAAAAATGTTCAGTTTATGTGTTTTTTTCAATGCACATGAAACACCTTGTGCACGTTAGACCGGGGGAGTCGGTTTATAATAAATATGGATCAAGTTAATATTATTTTTCTATGTACATTAAATAAAGGTATTCACATGCAAAATTTTAACTTTGTATCTTTCACTAGAGCCCTAAAAAAATCACTCAAAATTTTCGACATTTTTGCTTATCACCTCCCTCCCCTTACACCTCCCAGCTTAAAATTTTTACCAAAATTAACCATTATGTAGTTCTACAATCTGACAAATTTTTGATTTAATATCTGTACTATTTTTTGAGATATAAGGATTTGTAATTTTGAAAAGTGCGCCACTTTTGAAATGTTCCCCATTTCCCCCCACTACTATTATTTCAACATATTATATTTTTTTTGTATTTGACTAGTATAGCTTAATATACGTTTTAAGTTTCAATTACATAGCTTAAGAGATAGTTGAGATATTAATTTTTAAGTGTTTTTCTTTGCACCCCCCCTGACCCTCCCCCTTACAATAATTAGCCGCTTTCTGAGCTGGTTCCGATGGAACTATATGCCACCTTGACGGTCTCTAAATATGATTTTTTTACGATAAGTAATTTCGAAGATATAATCATTTGAAAAAAAAATTCGGCCGACAATTGGTTCTTAGCCCCCCCTTTTCGCACCCCAATGGATAAAAAAATTAAATTATTTTTAAAAGTTGTCCCACAAACCCCTCTATATGTATGTTGAGTTTTAACTTCCTAGCTGTTACCATGGTTGAGATATTTGAATTCGTATTTTTCAGTTTAAGCGCTCCCCCCACCTCCCCCTGAACCCGTACACCCCCCAAAATGGGTATCCGCCTGAGATCCGCAACTATCTACAATCTCTCCAAAAATGAACTTTCTATCTTGAAGGGTTTGGGAGTTAATGTGCGCTGAGCGTACACGTCGGCGTACGGCGGACGGCGTACGGCGTACGGCGTACGGCGTACGGCGGACGGCGTACGGCGTACGGCGTACGGCGTACGGCGTACGGCGTACGGCGGACGGCGGACGGCGGACGGCGTACAGACAGACGGATTTTTTTTTTTTGCATTTTTAGGCTAATTTAGTCATGAAACGCGAAAAAAAAAAATTTCAGGGTAGCAAACTTTTTTTTTTTTTTGTGTCGATCACAATACTTTATTATTATAATAATAAAGTAATACAGTTCTAGTGATTTGAAGTTGGATGGAAGTAACATTAACATTCGAAGCATAAATAGAAACTTTGATGAATTATTATGCATGCTAGCCAGCGTGAACATAAAAATACATGTTCTTATACTCGGGGAAACTTGGTTGAAGGAGAGTAATGATTTGTACAATATTGAGGGGTATAATAGTTTATTTTACAATGCATTGAATAATAAAAACGACGGTATAGTAATTTATGTTGACAATAGGCTTCTAGTAACAAAAATAGTGGGGAATGTCTTGCATGGTATAAGTAGTTGTAGTTTTGATTTATCAATAGACAAAAATAAAACTCTAACAGTTACTGCTTTATACTACTTACCATCAATAAATAAACATAAATTCATTGATGTTCTTGATGAATACTTACAAAGCGTGAAATCGTTACGAAATCACGCTTTGATTGGTGACTTCAATATAGACATTCTTTCGGTAGACCTACACGAACAACTCATGATTTTCATACTACTTTAAGCTCTTTTGGTTATTTATCGACAATAAATGAATATACACGCGTAACTGATACGTCAAATACTTGCATTGACCATGTACACCTAAAACCATCTGATATAAACACATTTATTGCCTATGTTTTGAAAAATGATTTAACTGATCACTATCCGGTGGGTTTATCGATACCTGTAAGGAAAGAGGGAATTAAAGAAGACACTAATTATACTCATTCAACTGTTAATCAGGATGAACTAGTAAGAGCTGCTGCAATTATAGACTGTAACGATATTCTTATGACCAGTGAACCAAACATAGCTTTGAGTAGTTTCATGACTAAATTAGATGAATGTATACGGTCTTGCCAAAAGCCCAAATCTCTCAATCTCAGAAAGAATAATAAAATTAAACCCTGGATTACAGCTGGACTCGTAGTGTGTTTACGAAAACGTACAAAATTATATAAACAAATGTCTGTCTGTCTGTCTGTCTTTCCGGCTTTCACGCAAAAACGGCTGCACCGATTGCAATGAAACTTTCACAGGTTATTAGGTCTGCTTTTGGGAGTAATCTGGCTTAGGTGTTATTTTTCTCCCCTCACGCCTTCTACCCCTCCCATACAAAGTGACTCATTTTCAAAAACTTATAATAATCAAATTTTCATGGAAACTATTAAAGCTATTAATTTGAAATTTAAAAAATATTATTTCTATTATAAACGCAATCTTCAAGTATATAAATAGTTTCAATCCCCCAACTCCTTCCACCACCTCCCATACAAACTAAACTTTTTCATGAAATACTATACTCCAATTTTCTCAGTACGTATAACTTTGATCGAGCTAAGATTTTGTATTAAATCCTTAATTAGTATTATTATTAATGTCAGGAAAAAACTAACCAATTAGGTTTACTCCTTCTACCCCCTCCTAAACAATCTGGCACAAATCCACGACTTTGCGAAAATTCGATTTTCTTGAAAAGTGTGAATGTTACTGTTCTGAAATATAAAATTTATCAATTTAATGAAAATTGTAGTTGCTTCTCAAAAAATAACTAAAAACCCTTCACTCCTTGCACCATCTCCTATGCAAACTGCACTTTTTCATGAAATATTCTAAACCAATTTTCTCAGTACGTATAGCTTTTATCGAGCTAAAATTTTGTACTAAATCTTTAATTAGCATAATTATTATTATCGGGAAAAATTAACCGATTAGCTTTACTCCTTCCACCCGTCCCATACAATGTGGCACAATTCCACGAATTTGCAAAAACTCGATTTTCTTGAACAGTGTAAATCTAACTGATCTAAAATTTAAAACACGTCAATTGCATGGTGATTATAGTTGTTTCTAGAAAAATTACCAAAAATCCTCAGCTCCTTCTACCACCTCCCATACAAACTGCACTTTTTAATGAAATACTCTAAACCAATTTTCTCAGTACGTATAACGTTGATCGAGCTAAAATTTTCTGATGAATCCTTAGTTAGTATTATTATTATTATCGGGAAAAATTAACCGATTAGCTCCACTCCTTCTACCCCCTCCCTTACAATATGACACAATTTCACGACTTTGCGAAAACTCGATTTTCTTGAAACGTGTGAATCTAACTGATCTGAAATTTAAAAGATATCAATTGCACTAAATCCAATGCACCAAGTTTCTCAAGTTACCTATTCAGTTTTTCAAGCTAAAATATTTTTATAGCTACTCTAGCATGGTGTGAAAAAAATTAATTTAGTACTGTCATGCCTCCTATCACTCTCCACACAAAAATTCTTGAGATTACAAAAATTTCGAGTTCATCGGTAGTATCATATAATGGGGCTTTACGCACAATCGAAGTCCTGTTATGTTTTTAAGCTTAATGTCATTTTATTTGGGCTTTTTTCAATTAACACAAGCTATAACTATTCACATGTCCTTAACACGTATACATATGATCTCGAATCACGGGTTTGATTTGATCACGAGACTCTCCCATTCAAATACGAGTATCATGCTATCATTCTTAATAATTTATGGTTCTGACTCCAACAAAATACAAAACATTGTGTTCAAAGAGCCATTAAAGTAAGCGGATTATATATCCCATATAATGTATTGCTAACTAACGTTCTCAAAAATTGCTTATTATTGCGATTTTTATGCGGATGAAGTCGCGGGCGTTTGCTAGTTAAGAATAAAAGAAGCTCATAATGTATCCAAGCTTTGGGGAGTTGTTAAAAGTTGTTTAGGTAAGCAACAAAATCGTAGAGTAAAAGTAGACTCAATTGCCACTGACAATGAAACTATTTATTTTAAGGATGATGCTGAAGCCATATGCGAGAATTTAAATTTATGCCTCAACTGGCAAAATGCTTGCACAGAACATAGAAAATACCTGTCAATGCACTACCAAAATATTTAATAAAATACGAGTACCTCGGGTAAGTGAGAGCCTGTTTTTTGTCCCAGTAACAGAAAATGAAGCTCAAGACACCATTCAGAAGCTCAAGGGTACAAATGCTACAGGTCCTGATAACATATCGACTAGCTCTGTCAACTCATAAAGCAATAAACTGCCAACAAGTCGGGTGAAACTTTATTATTCTTGGGACAAGTTGCGGATGAGTGGAAAGTCAATATGCAGGTTAGAGTGGTTAGGGAAGGCTAAGTGAAAGGGAGTTCTTGGGCAGGGCTGTTGTCAATTTAACAATATTTCATTCGTTTCTGCAAGTTTGGGTTTTTATGAGGGAAGGAGGAGGGGTAATAGTAAGGGTGGGTGGATGTTAATAGCTTTTTGATTAATTGCTTGAATCACGTCCAATATTCTCTGTATATAATGTGTTTCATAGACGAAGTTGCATAGAATTTTCATAAAACTCGGTGTATTTTACATTCACGAAACCGAACATTTGTATGGGAGGGTGTAGAGAAGGTAGGGGAATCGTAAAATTTGATATGTAGTTTTATTGTGCTTCTCTTGTGAGGTGCTTGTATAAAATTTCAAGTTCGTAACTTGTAGTTTGTTGGTTATTAGTTGATTTAATGAAATTGGTCGAAATCATGGTTTTGTATGGGAGGGGGTAGAAGGGCAAGCGCTATTTCAAAACTTTTAGAGCAACTTCATTTGAATTATTTTTATGAGTTTTTCTGCAAAATGTAAAATTGATAGCTCTTAAGAGTTAGCTGACAACTTATTTCTTAAAAATGCTCGAAAAAATAATTTTGTATGGGAGGGGGTAGAGGAGGGAGGGGAATCGAAAAACTTGTGATGTAATTTTCTTTCATTTTTGTTAATAGATGCTCGTACGAAATTTCAAGTTCATAGCTTTTAATTTGTTGGTTTTTAGTTGATTTAGTGAAATTAGTCGAAATCATACTTTTGTATGGGAGGGGGTAGAAGGGCAAGCGCGATTTCAAAACTTTTAACGTAATTTCATTTAAATTATTTTTGTAAGTTTTTATGCAAAATTGCAAATTGATAGCTTTTAAAAGTTAGGTGATAATTGATTTTTTAAAAATGGTCGAAAAAATAATTTTGTATGGGAGGGGGTAGAAGTTTTAAAGGTTTTCAACCAGTTAATATTTCATATATTTAACGATTTTTTTAAAATACATTTTGCAAATTTTCAAGTTTCTACCTTGAAATTTCACTCAAAAATTTTCAGTTTATGTGTTTTTTTCAATGCACATGAAACACCTTGTGCACGTTAGACCGGGGGGTCGGTTTATAACAATTATGGATCAAGTTATTATTATTTTTCTATGAACATCATATAGCGGTATTCACATGCAAAATTTAAACTTTGTATCTTTCAACAGAGTCCTAAAAAAATCACTCAAAATTTTCGACATTTTTGCTTATCACCTCCCTCTCCTTACACTTCCCAACTTAAAATTTTTACCAAAATTAACCATTATGTAGTTCTACAATTTGACAAATTTTTGATTTGATATCTGTACCCTGTTTTGAGATATAAGGATTCGTAATTTTGGAAAGTGCGCCATTTTTGAAATACTTTCCATTTCCTCCCACTACTATTATTTCAACACGTTATATTTTTTTTGTATTTGCCTAGTATAGCTTAATATACGTTTTAAATTTCAATTACATAGCTTAAGAGATAGTTGAGATATTCATTTTTAAGTGTTTTTCTTTGCACCCCCCCTGACCCTCCCCCTTACAATAATTAACCGTTCTCTAAGCTGATTCCGATGGAACTATATGCCACCTTGACGGTCTGAAAATATGAATTTTTTACGATAAGTAATTTCGAAGATATATGTAATTATTTGAAAAAACAATTCGGCCGTCAATTTGTTTTTAGCCCCCCCTTTTCGGACAAAATTTCAGGGTAGCAAATTTTTTTTTTTTTCCAAGTCGATCACAATACTTTATTATTAAAATAATAAAGTAATATATTAGTAAGCCCTTAGCTCATGTTTTCGACCTATGTTTGACAAATGGATGTTTTCCTGATAGTTTGAAAGAATCGCTAGTAATTCCTATTTATAAAACTGGAGCAAAAAATATTATGTCTAATTACAGGCCCATATCTCTCTTACCAGTAATCTCAAAAATACTGGAAAAATGTATCAAAGCAAGATTGATAAATTTCGTTGAGAAGCATAATATATTAGCAAAAAATCAATATGGTTTTCGCACTAACTTGAGTAATTATGGCATACTGGAAAATGAAAATATATAAGATAGCATTGGGCTGGTGACTGTATTATTCTGTTACCTCAGTAAGCAGGAGTGACATCCTGCAGAAATGGCTTTCAGGCTAATACCACAGCTGCCTCCGTCCCGTTGAAACCCTGGCAGGCCTGAAAGTACGCTCGAAGTTCATCATCATTCAGTTGGTAGTGTAGGCTCAGATGTAACATCCCTGACTAACACTGATCCGGCCCTGAACGCAATTCCTCATAAAGGTTCGTGTCAACCCTTGCATGGCCTCACTGCTTGCATAAACAACCATGGGATCTTAAAGTGACTACACAAATGAATAGAGATAACGACTTTCAGTGGCGACCCTTAAGACATGAGTTTAACCAATAATAATAATAATAACAATAACAATAATATTAACAACGAGGAAACAAACGGATGTAACAACCCAGAAGATAGGACACCATTTGCAAGAAGTGCGCGAATAATTCGATCCCCGGAGAAACTGATGAGCAAAGACGACGTCGCACCAACGCAGTCATTGCCTTCATGTCCTGATGGAAGAATTTCCCCGGCGATAGCAATTGGTGAAGAGGAAGATCGTAAATTTGATACTCTTGATAGGCTGGGTGAGAAAATCAAGGAGTTGGTCGAAATGATGGGTGGTGGAAGGCGAACGATCCATCAACCTATGAGAGACACGGTGAGCGCAATCGTGGCTATGCACGAACGCGCTACAAGGGACATACGTCGTCAAACGGAGACAGGGAAGTTTGATAAAAGCGCCCAAAAGGACATACGTCGACAATCAGAGGGAGGGAAGACTGATAAAAGTGCTCAAACCTCACCATCACTAGAGTGCATCTATAATAATCCACAACAAAAAAAGGGAGAGAAAAAGCCGAGAAAGGAAAACGCGCTCGCAGATACTCGTAACATACAACTACATGAAGTATCAACAGAGAAACTAAAGGAGAAGGAGCCTAAAGAAATAGAATGGACGAAAGTCATGAAAAAAAAAGATAAATAGGCGAGATAAACGTCAAAGTATGAAATCCAAACCTAAAGCGGTTAGACCTGATGCAATAGTCATCACCAAAATAGGAGAGATTTCATACAGTGACATCCTACGATTGGTGAAAGGACACGAAGATTGAATAAATATAGTGAAAATGTGTCAAAAATAAGAAAGACGGCAAAAGGACAAATGCTGTTGGAACTTAATAAGCAACGAAGTGAAGACTCAGAGGAGTTCAAGAAGGAAATAGAAAAGGACCTGGCAGCTAAAGCTGAAATTAAAGTTCTTACGCAAGAGACTCAACTAGAATTGAAAGTTTTAGATGAAATTACGACAAAGGAAGATATCGTAGATGCTATACGCATGCAGATAGAGGGGCTAAGTTAAAACCATGTTGACAGGTTGAAATATGTTCACGAACTAAGAAAAATAGCTTGTCTTTGACATTACTTTCAAGAAGTTTAGGAATTGCAGACAGTTTAGAGATAGCTCTATATTTTTCCACTAAATGCCTAGGGCCTGATTTAAAAATGGCAGTGATGTAGGAATCTTTTTAGTGAACAATATCGAAACTTAGGAGATTTAGGATGGATCTCAGACAGAACACAAAAGGCAGCAATCTGGGCCTGTGGAGACAAGACTTTCCAAGAAAAGCCACACACTGATAACCAGTACTACGTAAGAGCAAAGATTGGCGGAATAAATATATATAGCTGCTATATACCACCGAGTGTTGGCAACGATGAGTATGAAAGGATTCTCGATGGACTCACGATCGATGTTAAGTCAACAAGCCCAAATATCATTGCTGGTGACTTCAACGCATGGGCCACAGAATGGGGAAGCAAACGCACGAATGGAAGAGGAAATATGTTACTCAAAGCCTTTGCGTCGCTTGATGTCATTGTTTTAAATAGCGGGCGCAAAAACACATTTGAAAAAAACGGAAGAGGTTCCGTATTAGACATTACATTTGCGAGCAGAACATTAATCCAGCACACAGAATGGCAGTTAAGTGATGCATACACGCATAGCGACCATTAGGCAATAATAGTGACAATTGATCCTGGTAAAAGAAATCGTCAAAAGCGCCAGCATGCGAAAGCGCAGATAAAAGGATGGAAAGATAATACACTAGATGAAGAAATCTTCAAGATGGTACTGAATGCCGAACATGACCCGCAACAAGGTATAGAAAATCATGCTCAAAGTGTAGTAAGCGAACTGAGTAAAGCCTGTGACGCGGCAATGGTGAGAAGAAAATCTCACAACGTACGGAAACCAAACTACTGGTGGAACGATAACATTGCTCGGCTACGCACTGCATGTCACAAAGCTAGACGACAGCTGCAGCGGAAAAGAACAACCGTAAATAGTAGTACTCTAAACGAGATATACAAAGAAGCCAGGTCAGACCTTAAAAAGGCAATTAGGCCAAAACAAGAATGTTTTAGAGAGCTTTGCAATAATATGAACGGCAACTTATGGGATGGAGCATATAGGGTAGTGATGTCGAAACTGAAGGGACCAAGGGGACAGCCACCAACGTGACCTATACTTATGGAGAAAGTGGTCGAATCGCTGTGCATGCTTGACTCACTGGGGAAAATCCTGGAACGGTTAATTCTTAACAGACTAGAACAACATCTACATGAGAATGAAAATATTTCAGAGAATCAATATGGATTCCGCAAAGGGCGCTCTACAGTCGACGCAATAAAAAAAGTAATAGACATTGCTGAGAAAGCCATTGAAGGCAGTAGATGGAAGAATGGTACTAAAGAATACTGCGCTATAATAACACTAGACGTCAAAAATGCATTCAATTCGGTGACGTGGCCTCACATAATTAATGCTCTACTAAAATTGGAAACTCCACCGTATCTCCTACGAATGGTCAGGAGTTATCTCGCAGATAGAGTATTACTATATGATACCGAAGAAGGAGTGAAGAGTATAGCATCACATGCGGCGTCCCACAGGGCTCAGTACTAGGACCCGTGTTATGGAATATACAAAATGATGACATCTTGCGACTTCCAGTACCAAGAGGCGTACAAATAATTGGCTACGCGGATGATATAGCAATTACTGTGGTAGCAAAAGACTTACAGAGCATCAAAAACGTAAGCACCAAGGTGATTTCTGACATTAAAAACTGGCTTAGAGCATCTAATCTAGACCTAGCTGCACAAAAAACAGAAGTAGTTCTTATTACAAGCAGGAAACAAAGAGAGCATATAACGCTAAATATAGATGGACTTGAAATCGTATCCCAACCCTCCATTAAAAACTTGGGTTTAATGATTGATGCAAGATTATCCTTCAAGACGAACATCGAAACAGTCTGCGCAAAAGCAGGACGAGTGAACTCCGCGCTATGCAGAATAATGGCGAACATTGGAGGACCCAGCCAAAACAGAGGATACTTCTTTCAAGAGTGACGCGAAGTATCATAATGTATGCTGCTCCGATATGGAGCGAAGCACTACGATACAAATCTTACGCGAATATGTTAAAAAAAACCCCATAGAGTAAGTGCGTTAAGGGTATGCAGTGGATTTCGCACAATTTCATATGACGCCGCGAATGTCATAGCTAGTTTGCTGCCGCCAGACATACTAGCTGCTGAAGCACAACGATTATTTCACAAAAAGAATACAATAAGCCGATGCTTAACAGTGGAAGAGAAAAGAGAAGAGCAACGGATAAGTACCAATGCCTGGCAACTGCAATGGAACACCGTAAACAAAAGCCGCTGGACATATAGACTTGTAGTGCCTACTTTACTATCACTACTTTACTTTTTATAAATTAAGTAAATCGTAGAAACTTACTTTAATAGCGCTACTTTACTTTTGATAAATGAATAGATCGCACAAAATATAAAAATAATCATATTAGTTTTTTATGACAAAAATTGTAAAAAAACAAGTCAGTTGAAAAACGAATTTTATAAAAGCTAGTTGTAAAAAGTTTTTGTTGGATAAACGCATTAAATATTATTTCTTAAAATAAATAATTGCATATAACTAATTGTTGTTAAAATAATTATTAAAATAAATAATTATAAAAATTATAAATATTTTTAAAATATTTATATCAAGTGGTTGAAGTTTATTAATAACCAACCACCAAAAAAATGGTGACCCCGACGAAGGCACACGCCCTTTGAAGAAACAATTCATCAACAATTTGGTGACTATCAACAACAGAAGCAACAGGCATCACGCCTCAATTTTCAAAATTTTCAAATGATTTCGATTCAATTCAATCAAGATCAAACAGCGCACGATTCGAGACGTTGCTGAATTTTACGGATTTTTAAACGGAATCCGCATGAAGACGTCGCTGATTTTTGCAGATCTTACAAGAAACAAACAATCAACTTCAAGCTTAATTAGAAGCATTTAAACGTAATTTACAACAACAACAACAGCAACAACAACATCAACAGCAAGAGTAGCAACAATAGCAACAGCAGCAGCAGAAGCGACAGCAACAGCAACAGCAGCAACAACGTCAACAGCAAGAGTAGCAACAACAGCAACAGCAGCAGCAGCAGCTACATCAACAGTCAAAGCGCAACAATAACAACTGCAGCAAAATTCAGAATACGTAATTGCTCAGAATAAGAAAATACATAAATCAAGTAAATTTTAATCTAATATTTATATTTTACTTCATATATATATTTCACCTTCACTTTGTAAATTTTGTGGCGATTTATTGATTTTGATATTAAGTTGCGTCATGTCGTATGAAACTTTACCTCCTTCATCTCGGGATGAATCGTTGATAGCTAATCCTTTTTTGGGGTTAGGCGATTCAAATAATATTGCGACCGTCGCAATTCAAAAGGTCTGTTTGTGGAGACGAAATCCGACTGCTTGGTTTCAAGCTCTCGAGGTACAATTCCGGTCAGTTAATATTTCGTCAGAAGCAACGAAATTTAGCTATGCATTGAGTATGTTGACTCAGGAAGAATGCGATAAGGTGTTGGACATTATTGAGAATTTATCCTCTACCACACCTTATTCGGATTTGAAATTGGCTGTTATTTCTAGATTTGGTGAATCGGAAGATCACAAACTTCAGAAATTAATTAACGGTCTTGATCTTGGAGACGATAAACCATCTCATCTTTTAAGTAAGATGAAGGCGTTAGCTGGGTCTTCTGTTGGAGAACCTCTTTTAAAGAAGCTTTGGCTTCAAAAATTACCACCTAATGCACAATCGATTTTAGCAGTAGCGAATGTTTCACTCGACGAATTAAGCATTCTTGCAGATCGAGTTATTGAAACTAATCCTAATTTCAATTGGGATGTTTCAAATATCTCGCAACTAAAAGTTAATGAAATTAGAACTGATCGATTTAGTTTTGAAAGTTCAATCATTCATCAGATGTCCCTGTTAACGAAACAGATTGAATTATTGACTCTGAAACAAAACCAATTTTATAGAAGGAATCGATCACGTTCTAGAAGTAATTCACGTTCTTTTAGTAACTATCGCGATAATTCAATACCAAATTCGAATTTCTGTTACTATCATAAAAAATTTGGAACTAATGCAACTAAATGTCGCAAACCTTGTTCGTTCAACAATCCAAAAAACTGAAAAAGTTGTCTGAAGTGGCGATGTTCGACAACAAACCACCATCATCAAGTCGCCTATTCATTTTAGACAATTTATCCAAGTTTAGTTTTTTAATTGATACTGGAGCTGACATCTCTGTTCTTCCGGTTAATCCAAAGGAAAACAGGGTTTGTGATAAATCTATCGTACTCACAGCCGCCAATTCTTCTAATATCAAAACTTTCGGATTTAAATTTTTAGATATCTCTCTCCAATTAAGAAGAGTATTTAATTGGAAATTTATTATAGCCGATGTTGATAAACCCATTCTTGGTGCAGATTTTCTTAAACATTTCGGTTTAATCGTGGATATCCGACGTAAATGTATTATCGATCCTCTATCACAAATTAGTTCAGTAACTGGTTCCTTGGTTAATGGACCATCTTCAAATCTCGCTGTTTTGTCAACTACACCTTTAAATCCAAAAGTTGAGTTGTTATTATCTAAATTCGAAGGATTACGACGCACCTTAAATTATAGTTTCATAGAGTCGAGCACAGTGCGACACTTTATCGTTACTAAAGGTCGTCCAATCTTTGCCAGACCTCGTCGTCTAGATCCGGTAAAGCTTAGAGCAGCTAAGGCCGAATTCAATCTAATGATTGAACGTGGTATCTGTAGACCCTCCGACAGTCCATGGGCATCACCGCTTCACATGGTGAAGAAGAAGGATGGTAGTTGGAGGCCTTGTGGTGATTATAGATCTTTAAACGCTATCACTACTCCTGACACTTATCCTATTCCTCATATTCAGGACTTCTGTCAACAGTTGGAAGGATGTACATTTTTTTCAACTGTTGACTTAGAAAGAGCTTATCATCAAATTCCCATTAATGAGGATGATATTCCGAAAACAGCCATTACGACACCTTTCGGACTTTACGAGTTTGTGCGGATGACTTTTGGTCTTCGCAATGCAGCACAAACTTTTCAAAGATTCATTTTCTCAATTTTAAATGATTTTGATTTTTGTTTTGTCTATATCGATGACATTTTGGTAGCTTCTAAATCAGAAAGTGATCATTTCAATCATTTAGAGAAATTGTTTGAACGACTTAACTCTCATAATTTGGTAATTAACCAAACTAAATGCTCGTTCTTTAAATCTTCGGTCGATTTCCTCGGTCATTCGATTGACAAAAATGGAATCAAACCAATCGCTTCACGAGTCGAAGCTATATTAGCTTATACACGTCCATCTACAGTAAAAGATATGCGACGATTTTTAGGAATGATTAATTTTTATCGCCGATTTATTCCTCACGCTGCCGAAGCACAGTCAATTCTTGACAGCTTCACTATTGGTAGCAAGAAAAAGAATGATAAAACAGAATTGGTTTGGTCGGTTACATCAATTGAAGCGTTTGAGCGTTGCAAAAAGCAACTCGCTCAAGCTACAACTTTAGCTTTCCCCTCCACTTCTTCATCTCTTTCATTAGCAGTGGACGCTTCAGATACAGCTTTAGGAGCCGTTCTTCAACAACGATATGGAAATGACTGGCAACCACTAGCCTTTTTCTCGAAGAAACTTTCTTCACCTCAAAAGAATTATAGTGCATATGATCGAGAGCTTCTAGCGGCTTATATTGCCATTAAACATTTTAAATTTATGCTGGAAGGCAGAGATTTTATTTTGTTTACGGATCATAAGCCGTTAATTTTCGCTCTTAAACAAAATCCTGAAAAAGCTTCGCCACGTCAGCTCAGACATTTGGATTTCATCAGTCAATTTACATCAGATATTCGTCATGTTTCTGGTCAAAACAATGTTGTCGCTGATGCTTTATCGAGAATTGAAACATTAAACCTTCCGACAACTATTGACTACTGCGAAATTGCTGATACTCAACTAATTGATTCTGAATTAAATAAAGCTAAAAATTTACCCAGTTTAAAAATCATTCCGGTTATTATTGAAGGTACCATCAATCCTCTTTGGTGTGACAATTCCTTGCATAAACTTAGACCTTACATTCCTTTAAATTTACGAACTCGCGTTTTTCGTACTGTTCACGATTTATCGCATCCAGGAATTAAGGCTACCGTTAAACTTATGCGACAAAGATTCATTTGGCCCTCAATCAATAAAGATTGTCGTAAATGGACTAAGGAATGTTTTGCTTGTCAAAAAGCAAAAATCTCTCGACACGTCACAAGTCCTTTAGGAGATTTCAAACCAGTTTCAAGCAAATTTGAAACAATTCATATTGATCTGGTTGGTCCTTTGCCAACTTCGAACGGTTTCAGGTACTGCCTTACAGTTTTGGATCGTTTCACCAGATGGCCCGAAGCTTATCCCCTTACAGATATTCGCGCAGAAACTGTTGCATCTACTTTATTCAAAGAATATATTCCACGTTACGGAACGCCAGTTTCTATTATTACGGATCAAGGTCCTCAATTCGAATCTCGATTATTTCACGAATTAGGAAAAATGATAGGATTTAAACGCTGCAGAACTACTGCATACAATCCTAAAGCAAACGGCATGTTAGAAAGATGGCACAGAGTTTTTAAAGAAACTTTGAAATGCAAAACAAACGAAAGTTGGTCAGATGCACTTCCTGTTACACTTCTCGGTTTACGAACAGTAATTCGAGATGATGCCAACGCGACCCCCGCCGAATTACTTTACGGTCAGAATATTAGACTTCCTTACGATTTTGTTCAACACAAGAACAAATCGAATACAATGTCTGGAAGTGATTTTGTTGAAATTCTTCGTGATCGGATCAACAAATCAAGCCCTCGCCCTCCATCAAGACATAGTTTGGAAACTCCTTTTGTTTTTGAAGATCTCAAAACATGTACCCATGTTTTTCTGAGAACAGACAAGGTTCGCACCTCTCTTCAAACTCCATATGAAGGCCCTTTTGAAGTCATTCAGAGAAACAACAAGTTTTTCGTCATTAAGATTAAAGACAAACCGACTTCAGTATCAATTGATCGTCTTAAGCCTTGCTTCATTAGTTCTTCCGAAGCAACAAACTCGTCAAGAGTTAAAAAGAAAGTTTCCTTTGTCAATTAAATACAAAAATGCGTACCACAGATATTCCTTTCCTTTTTTGTTTATTCTTAAATGTATATAATATCGAAAAGATCAAAGATCTTCTCTAGGAAGGGGGTATGTAGTGCCTACTTTACTATCACTACTTTACTTTTTATAAATTAAGTAAATCGTAGAAACTTACTTTAATAGCGCTACTTTACTTTTGATAAATGAATAGATCGCACAAAATATAAAAATAATCATATTAGTTTTTTATGACAAAAATTGTAAAAAAACAAGTCAGTTGAAAAACGAATTTTATAAAAGCTAGTTGTAAAAAGTTTTTGTTGGATAAACGCATTAAATATTATTTCTTAAAATAAATAATTGCATATAACTAATTGTTGTTAAAATAATTATTAAAATAAATAATTATAAAAATTATAAATATTTTTAAAATATTTATATCAAGTGGTTGAAGTTTATTAATAACCAACCACCAAAGACTCATACAAGACGAAGATAAGTGGGTCGGACGGAAGCATGGTGAAGTAGATTACTACATGACCCAATTTCTGTCAGGGCATGGCTGTTACAGAAACTATTTACACAAATATGGCCATGACTCCTCTGCGTCATGTCCAAGATATACATGTGCAATAGAAAATGCCGAGCACGTATTCTTTCATTGTCCAGTCTAAGAAATGGACAGAAGGAGAGTCGAGGACATCGTTGGAGAAAATATTAACCCCTACAACATAGTCCCACATATGCTGAGCAGCAGCGAAATCTGGAATGCGGTGACTGAGATGTTCGTGACAGTTCTCACCGAGCTAAGGAGACTTGAAAGACTACGTAGGAAACTATCTGAGACAGAAGTGCCTACAATAGCTAGAACAGTTGGTAGTTGAATAAGATAGGCAGTGACATATACAGGGTGACATAAGACACATGTGACAGTAAATTAACGTTTGAACCTTATGCTCCTCCCTCCTCCTGACGAAATACTTAACGGTTGTCCCGGGCGTTGTGAATTAGGCGAGGGGTTTTTAGCGGGTTCAAATCCCGCACTTTAAGGCTTTCGATGCTTTTCCCCGCGTTAAAAAAAACCACTTCCTTGCAAACGGCACAATTCCACTAAATCTAATAATTATCTCACTACCTAGCTATTAATTATCTCACTACCTATTAAGTTTTTGGATACCTAATTTTGTTTAATATATTTTTATAGCTACTCTAGCATGATATGAGGAAAATTAGTTCAATGCTGTCACCCTATCTACCACTGCCCATACAAAATTTCATGAGACTGCAAAAATTTATATTTCATCTAGAGTATCCTATGATTGTACTTTGCGCGCAATTGTAGTCCTGATATGTTTATACTATAGATGAAATCTGAAAGAATTATAAGATAGAAAGTTTGTAACGCTAATAAATATGGCATATAATCACTCAAAAATTTCAAAACCCGATGTCCGTCTGTCTGTCCGACCGTGCCCGCTCTAGCGCGAGGACACGTTGAGCTAGAAAATTCTAATTTTGTACATGTCGTTTTTGACCAAAAAGTAAGGAAAAGCTCGTGAACAAGCCAAATCGCTCGCGATTATTGTAATTTCTGAAAAAGTCATTACGTACTCCTCACTCCTTCTTCCACCTCTGATACAAACTGCACAATTTTACTAAATCTAATACACTAATTTTCTCAGTACCTATTAAATTGTTGGTGCTTAAATTTTTCACAAAACATTTTGATATCAATTCTATCATGATGTGAAAAAATTGGTTCAATGGTATCACCCTGTCTACTACTCCCTGTACGAAATTTCTCAAAATAAAAAAAAACTCTTTCATCTAGAGTATCACATAATTGGGCTTTACGCCCAAACGTAGTGTTGTTTTCATGATTTTTTCTCGTCAACCGCAGAAACTCATTTGATTGCATTGTCATTAATTATATTGAGATACTTGTATATATCTCACGAGCCAGAATCTTATATGTATGTTATTCTCAAGAAGTATCATCTCTCATGTATGTCGATCTCATATACACCATATCACTACTCAACGTTTGTAGGAAATTTATATTTTGTGACCCCGAATAACACAGATCATGACCCATTGTTCCGGTGAAAACAACAAAACGTTGTCCATATAAGAGAATCTCATAAGTGGTCAATATGGTGAATGACCACAATAGAGTAAGATAATGGTATTGATATGTTCAGGACTCTTGGAGATTCTTCTAGTTTCGGAGCGACATGTGGTCGGTACCAAGTATTGAAGTAGATTGACCATATAACACTTATACCTACAATGCTCCTACTATGCAGTTAGGTGTTTTGTTTTATTATTGCTGCATGCTGATGGAAAATGTTTAGAAAACGGTACGATGTCTTCAACAAAGTTTCGCCTGTAGGTAATGGCACATACCTGTCGAATGCAATGAGAAATTCATTAATTGTTTAGTGCAGTAGCAAGACGGTTTGCGAGAGTCATGTTGTCCACAAAAGCCCTTATGTGAGCAGAACGCTGGTGACAAGGAATAGAGCTTTCAATTTATTGGAAATTACTTTTCATATCAAGATACCGACGTTATTGTCTTGTAATATCAAGGTATAAGGTGTAGAAATTGTCGAATACAAAGACCTAGATACCATTCACATATGAGTCCTTTTGTAAAAGGAATGACCACTTAATTGATCTTTATACGGGCGATTTGAAGTACAAACATAATGATGATGCATTTATCTTTCTGGATTTTTTTCCGGCCAAGTATGTACATCTGCTTTAATGACAAACAAATTAAAAAATTAGTTGGAAAGCCAGCCTTACAGTACGAATAGAATTTGTCTGAAGATTTGCACACCCGCCATCATCATCAGATACTCAAAATTCAAATTGATAAATACTTTACGATATGTGTGACTAAATCCTATGCCGCGGGATAAGAGGGAAGATCTCGAAACAGAAGAACCCATTTAACCCGACAATAACTAACCGAGCGCACACAAGCCTCCGAGCTGCCACAATGGACCGTTTCAATGAAAAGGATATACAAAGGATTAACCGAAGCGATATAGCGTCCGCACATTTTATTCAAGATATCCGATCTCTGTAGTCAATACCTTATTTTATTTGATATCCTTGTTGGACAGAATAGAAGCGTATTCCTCGAAGCACATATTCAATCTTTTTACAGGTTTTTGTATTAAGCATACACGCCAGCAGGTAAGAATGAATAAAACTGCGGAAAAAAAACGATATATATAAGAACTAACTCACTATTGAAATTTCAATCAAATAAAACGCAACGTAATTATAAAAATTAAACAACAATAATGGAAAAGGATCGTATCAACGTTGAGAGTGAGAGGGATGTGGATATCATCGTCCCGGGAAGGGTTAAGTATAAAGCGCAAATAAGAAATTAAATTCTCCCTTTTATCAAATTGTCTGAATATTAGAAGGAAAAAAAAAATACAAATATGTTTGACGAATGGTCACAATGGAAGGTAACACAACGCAAACAAATAAAAAGGGCGTGTACAATGGAGTACCGACGTTCTAGACCCCGGCCGATATTTAGCATAAAAATGTTCCAGTTTAGGGTTGAAAATAATGCAAAAGACAAGCGACATGCAATGAAATGAGTTCAATTTTCTCCTCCCCTTATAATATTACTTACTTACTTACGATGGCGCTACAGCCCAAATCGGGCTTTGGCCTCCTGAATGCTTTGCCTCCATCCATCTCGGTTCAGTGACCGCGTCCTCCAGTTTGAAAATCTTAGCAGTAATTTGCTGTCTGCGTCAATCGAATCCTCCCAGCACTTTCGTGGTTTTCCGACCGGTCTTTGCCCGTACACTTTCCCTTTTAGTGTGCGTTTGGAAGTCCTTTCGTCATCCATACGCTCTACATGACCAGCCCATTGTAACTTTTTAAATTTTATGAGGGTTGACACTTCTGGATTGTCGAAGATGGCATACAATTCTCTATTGTATCGTATTCTCCAGATCGAGTCTTCCCTCACAGGTCCGAGGATTCTTCTGAGGACCTTTCTTTCAAAGGCGTTAAGTAGTTTTTCGGACGTCTGAGTTAATGTCCACGTTTCGCTGCCATAGCATAGCACAGGTCTTATGATGGTTTCATATAGCTTAAGTTTTGTTTTCCTGTGCACGTTCTTGTTTTTAATTATTGGAAGTACCGAATAATAAGTCTTGTTTGCCATAATTATTCTTCTTTTAATTTCGATGGGTTCGCTTCCATTCTTCGATAGGTTCACCCCTAGGTATATGAAGTTGTCTACGTTTTCTAGGTTATAGTCTCCTACCGTAATATTTTGTCTGATTGGCGTCTATTTCCTAGATTGCGTCATAATTTTTGTTTTATTTTCATTAATACGTAGTCCAACTTCCCTTGCTACTGAGTCAAGGTTTACAAATACTTCCTTAGCACTCTCCAGAGATCTTGCAAGGATACCTATGTCGTCGGCATATGCTACGAGTTGTGTGCATTCGAAGCATAGTATTCCTTTGGTGTCAACGAGAAGTTTCCGAACAACATATTCGAGTGTTAAGTTGAAAAGCATTGGTGCGAGGCCGTCACCTTGTTTAAGGCCGTTGTCTGTTTTAAAACTGGAAGTCAGATCATTTTCTACTCTGACTTGTGACAAAGACTCAGTTATTGTCATTCTTGTCAGTCGGACAAGTTTCGGTGGGACTCCAAACTCCAACATGATTTTATGCAGTACGCGCCTGTCGATACTGTCGTATGCTTGTTTGAAGTCAACAAATATCTGGTGCACATCAATATTATATTCCCAGCACTTTTCCAGCACCTGTTTAACGGAGAATATCTGGTCCGTGGTCGAGCGTCCAGCTTTAAATCCGCCTTGGTATTCACCAATTACTTTGTCAGCATAGGGCTTAATTCTCTTTTCTTAGAATTTTCGTCAAGATCTTATAAGACGTACACAATAGAGATATTCCTCGGTAGTTTTCGCAGCAGAGTTTGTCACCTTTTTTATAAATTGGACATATGATGCTCTTGCGGCAATCTTCAGGAAGTATTTCCTGCGTTTATATGTGCGTGACTAATCAATGTAGGAGATGCGCTATGCAGGTTTCGCCGGCTTTCAGAAGTTCAGCTGAGATTTGATCAGTGCCCGGCGCTTTGTTGTTTGGGTGGTTCCTTAGGGCTGTTTTTACTTCTTCGAGTGTGGGATGGCTCAAAGCGGATCCTTCATCAGCTGTTATATCAGTTATACCTGCTATTGTATCTGCTGCTGCTATTCGTGTAGGTGATGGGCTCGGGTTTAGAAGGTGTTCAAAGTATTGTGCCCATCTTAGTTTAATGTCTTCCGCGTTACTTATAATGTTCCCTTCTGCATCCTTGCAGAGGGTCGTTTTCGGTTTGTATCCTTCTTTCATCCTTTTAACAAGGGAATACGCGGTGTTGTCTTGTGTTGTGTAGTTTAAATTGTTCGTCCATGTTTTTAATTTCGTCATTATTGTACTTCCGTTTTTTTTGTCTGCATATTTTGTTTGCAATTCGTCTAAAATCCTTGTATTTGTCCTGTTTGGCTCGTGTCAGCCGTTCCGTTAATATTTTGTAGGCTTGATTTTTTCGTTCTAAGGCATATTGGCATTCATTGTCGAACCAATCATTTCTTTTGCGCCGGGGTTGTTGTCCTATCACCTCCTCTGCGACAGATGTAATGCCATCTTTGATATTTTGTCACATTTCTTCTATTGGCTTGCTGGCGGTGGTATTCAGCATTGTCGCGAAGTGCCTCTCCAAGGCTGATACATATTTCGCAACTATTTTCTGGTTTTTGAGTTTTTATCACTATCAGAATTCCTTAATGCAAGGAAATGCCATAAAATCGATTCCAAGTATAAAAGATGGAAATCATTTTATCCTTTGGCTCATCATTTAGTGAAGGGACAGAACAAACATCAATATCCCTACACCAACACATTAATAACAGAGCACAGTAAATAGACAAAACCTGACATAAATTGGTGTCAACTAGCGTTAAGTCTACGTCTCAAACATACTTTATTTATAGAGAAGTCAAATACCTCAATATTCTCTTTAACTTCTCTTGCAAGACGCGAAATTGGTTCACTCATACCATAGTTAGTCCGGTGAAAGCAAATATGCAACAATCTAGGATGCCTTGGTAAAAATTGACCAACAGCAAATTGCATCAAACCCAAAAGTGAGGAGGAATCAACCACCCCAGTGAGTAGTTGGTGAGCAAAACCTACGTCAGCAACCTCACGTCGTCTCGAGAGTGATGACATATTTAGTAGCTGAAGCCGGTCAATATAAGGAGGAAGACGAACTCTGTCATTCCAATTAAGGTGACATAACGCTATTCTCACAAATTTGCGCTGAATAGATTCAATTCTGCCAATATGCACATCATAATAGGGAGACCAAACTTGAGAAGCATACTCAAGATGAGATCTGACAAAAGTGTTATACAGACTCAACCTAACAAAGGAATTGTTAAATTCCTTGGATAAGCGAGTGGTGAAACCCAGCATAGAATTACCCTTTTGCACAATCTTATTTATATGCAAACCAAAATCAATCTTTTGGTCAAATGTAACGCCTAAGTCAGTAACTGAATTAACACGATCTAAAATACAGTCATTGAGACTGTAAGTTACTTCAAACGGTAAGAATTTTCGAGTAAATGACATTACATGACATTTATCCAAATTCAATCGAAGGCCATTATTGCGACACCAGTTACTAAAATTAAACAAATCCTCCTGAAGAAGATTGTCTGAGTTAGAACTAATAGATCTTAAGATTTTAATGTCATCAGCATAGATGAGTACTTCCGAAAATTTAAAAACAGAGGCTACATCATTAATGGCCAGGATAAATAGAAGTGGTCCCAAATGACTTCCTTGAGGGACCCCAGAATGCGCAGTAAATGGCTTAGACGTACAATCACGAAAGATAACTTGGTAAGTTCTATTAAATAGATAAGACTTAATCCAATTTATAAACCATGTTGGAAAACCCAACAATCTTAGTTTTAACAAAATTATTGAATGGGGCAATTTATCAAAGGCCTTACTAAAATCAGTGTATACACAATCCACCTGCTTACCATCCTCAGTAGCCAAAATGGATTTATTCGTAAACTCCATCAGATTAGTAACAGTAGATCTATTCCTAACAAAACCATGTTGTTTACTCGAAATTATTGATTTACAGTGAAAAGACATGCATTCATACACTATAGACTCAAACAGTTTAGGAATAGCCGACAGTTTAGCTATTGGCCGATAATTTTCAACAGCAGATTTTGCACCGCTCTTGTGAGTAGGTATGATGAAGGACGACTTCCACACATTTGGAAAAATCCCCGTTCTTAAAGATCTTTGAAAGAGATAAGAGAGTGGTTCAGCAAGAGAGAGACAACAACGCTTAAGGACAACAGCAGGAACACCATCTGGGCCAGGAGAAGACACATCTTTAAGGCGGGAGATGTGATTGACTATATCATTATAGAAAATTGGTAAATCAGACAAAGAAGTCGAAATAGTATCTCTAAAGTCATTAAAATACGCCATTTTGCAATGTCGAATTTAGGAACCGGTTGTGTTTTTGGGTGTCCTCGGCTTGCGATTCGACATCGGAACTTGGTCTTTACCAAATAGTGGTCTGTGTCGCAATTAGCCCCTCGACATGTACGCACGTCGAGAATGCAGGAGGCCGTCCTTTTCTCTATTAGAACATGGTCTATTTGGTTGAATGTTCTTCCGTCGGGTGATGCCCACGTTCTCTTATGAATGTCACGATGCGGGAAGCATGTCGAGCTTACAATAAGGTTTTTGCTGCTGGCGAAATCAGTCAGCCTCTGGCCGTTGTCGTTACTAATATCATGTAGTCTGTGCCTTCCAATTGTCCCTATGTATGTTTCTTCTTTGCCCACTTTCGCGTTAAAGTCACCTAATACTATTTTAATATCATTCGACGGAAGGGAGTCGAATGTTGATTCTAAGGTGCTGTAGAAATCGTCTTTAACTTTATCGTCTTTGTCGTCCGTTGGGGCATGGACATTAATAAGCCAAACATTAAAGAAACTTGTTTTGATGCGGATTGCACACAATCGTTCATTGACGGATTTGAAGTTGGTAACTTGGTGTTTAAACTTGTTGTCGACGATAAACGCAACACCAAATTCCCGGCTTCCCGATGATTTGCCACTTTTGAAAATTGTGTGCGATCTAATGTCAGTAATCTCGCTACTTAACAATTTAGTTTCTTGGAGTGCAATTATGTTTATATTGTATTTGGCTGCCTGTTCCAGAAGCTCTCTCACTGCTCCTGCTCTGTACAGGGATCGCACGTTCCAAGATCCGAAGGAATAGTCCATTTTTCGTTTGCGTGGTCGTTGCCGTTGAATCAATCCAGTGCGAGGCGTTGCTTCAGGTTTCGAAACGGGTGTGGTTTTTCCGAGGATGAGTTATTTGCACATCGCCCAACCTACAACTTGGAGGGCCATATTATTAAAGTGCTAGAATTTTTCTGTTTCATTAGCACTCGCGCCCATCAGTTCAGCAAGTCAAGTCCGGATGGACAAGACCAGTATCCGGTGGCTACCACGTGGAGGTATGATGAGCACAATTGATGTGTATATGACAGTTTCAACACTGGGCGTCGCCTAATGACGCCGATCAGATGCCTACCCTATCTATACCCATTACATAACATGAAAAATGGGGTACTCAATTTTCTATAATTCTAAAGTATTTGTCTATAATCATATTAATGTTCCATCGAACCAAGAATCGAATGTTGACAAAAATTGAATAAAGGTTGAAACAATTCAATGTATCAATATTTGAAACGTAATTCAGTTCAAATAAAAATTCCCTGTAAACGAGCATGACTTCGCAAAAAATGGATGATGCGATTGAACTATGGCTAAGGCCTGAAAAATTGAGAAAATTGAATGTGGATACGCCAAAAAGGAAATTTATCGTTCCGAAAATGTTTAAAATTCTTTTCAATTATTTTCTAACAAATGCCATTCTGTAATTTCTCGTTTGTGCTCAAGGCGGAACGTTTTTAACTAAGAAAATTAATTTAATTTAAAATTGTCTTTCATACGAAAAAGGCTGAATGCGAAAACAAAAAATTGAGTACCAAACGGTCCTATTCTGCGAAATCTAGTAAGTCTAGTAAAAGCCTTTGAAAAGCTGGCTGTTCGGCTTGACATTGCAAGTTTGGAAAAGAGATTATCAAAAAATTAGAAGATGCAATTAACAATATTTAGCAGCGAATCGACATCGTGAAAAAATTGACGACCGTCTGATGAACGTCTGAACGTCTGGTATGACAAGTTTTGTCTACTGACGTATCATCATGGGAATTCCGAAAACACCAGGAGAGGATCTATGAAAGATAGCTACCGTTTTGATCGGAAATATGGACTGCGAGGAAATAACACCGCACAGTACATATGTATATTCCGTTATCACCAAAAAACTTTAAATGGAGCCGATAAATCCAATGTTATCATCAGGTTTGGGCCGTTGGCTGAAAAAAATATCTGTTGGTAATATTTTCAACAATGAATATCTCACTAAAAATGACTATTCCCCTTGCGTCGTATGGCAAACCAAAGAAGGAAGGCCGTATGGCAGCTGTATTCACGCTAAACAACACAACACTCTTTGTGGGGCGCAACATTACTGAAATAGGAACGATAGTAAAAACCAAAGATTATCTAATGCAATTGTCGCAGAAGTAACTAACATACATATGTGCATATATAGAGTATTTTCTTATTTATTATAGTTATTATTCTATAGATTTAGTGTTAATTTTATAATTTATATATTAGTGTTGTACGTTATTATTGAATATCCATACAGTAGCATCCAGTACAATTGATAAATTTACCAGTTTCTCACTCCGCTTCCCCTACCTTCTCAATCCCATTCCATCCCTCTATGACTGTGCTTGTGCATTGCACATAAAAGCACAAAAAAAATCTACTTTATTAATTTTTTTTTCGATTTATTACATTTGTTATTACCAGTGTCTAGAATCCATACTGTTAATAGTTATTGATAGTTATTGTTTATTGGGATTTGTTTCCTATTACTATAGTTCATATTATCTGTTATTTTCGGCTGAAATCATTATTACTTTATTATTTTAATAATAAAGTATTGTGATCGACTTGGGAAAAAAAAAATTTGCTACCCTGAAATTTTTTTTTTTCGCGTTTCATGACTAAATTAGCCTAAAAATGCAAAAAAAAAAATCCGTTTGTCTGTACGCCGTCCGCCGTAAGTAGTGGGTATATGGCGGTTCTGGACCGGAAGTTCATATGGCAATACTTATTTAGTGGAGATCCAAACCGGAAGTTCATATGGCAATACTTATTTAGTGGAGATCCAAACCGGAGGTGGCTTATGGCAATACTTATTTAGTGGAGATCCAGACCTATTAGTGGGGATCCAGACCGGCAATACTTATTAGTGGAGATCCAGACCTATTAGTGGGGATCCAGACCGGCAATACTTATTAGTGGGGATCCAAACCGGTAGTTGGACTTCGAGAAGGCTTTCGCTGTTTCTTCAGAGATGGCAGTAGCAGTATCCCTAACTGATTTTTTTTGAAATGTTAAGATTGATAAGAGTTTTATAAATTATGCCCCTAACTGACTTTTTTTTGAAATGCCAAGATTGATAAGAGTTGTACGAATTATGATTCATATATGATGAAATTGATATTTACATTGACAGGAATAAACACGTGGGTTACATTTTTAGTTGGACTTTAAGAATGCTTTCGTTGTTTATATTGTGAAATAGGTTTTGATCAGCTTGTTAAGTTTTATGAATTAGGTGTCATATACATATGATGAAAATTGATAGATTGTGTGTATGGAGATTGTTATTGTTATTAATAACGTGATATTATTTTATGACGTCATCATCGAGTAGGAATAATTCTTTCGAATTGTTTATGGTTTAGAGTATTCATATGATAGGTTGTTTACATTTTTTTTGTGTATGGAATTTTTTTGGTTTACGAGTGAGATTGATATGAAAATTTCACCTCAATTCGCTAACATATATGATCATTTTTTTTTGATAAACGAGTTCAAGCTCTTGCACATTACCTGCTTAGATACACCTTGGTACCCCTTTACCTGTCGATATTAATTTTAGAGTAGATTATTGATTGTAAGAGATTATTGGTTATTGGTGAGTATATATATTGGTTAATGGAAGAGAGAGAGAGAGAGAGAGAGATGATGTATTGATATTGATCCAGATAGGATGCTGGATAGGGGGATGTTGTATTAGTCCAGATGGGGTATAGATTGTGGTGTATGTGTATATGTGTGTGTGTGTATGTGTGGAGATTGTTATTGTTATTAATAGCGTGGTATTATTTCATGACGTCATCATCAATTGGAGTTGCCATAATGTCAAAAAAAATGAAAAAAAAATAAAAAAAAAAAAAAATAAAAAAAAATAAAAAAAAAATAAAAAAAAATTAAAAAAAAAAAAATTAAAAAAAATTAAAAAAAAATAAAAAAAAAAAAAAAAAAAAAATTATAAATTTACAGATTCGCATGACAATGTTCCTATGCCTAATACTGATAAACCCGATTAATGGGCTATTTAACGTACACGAACTGACAGGATTTACAGAAATACAACTTAACAAAGTAGAAATAGTGACCAAAGCAAATATTATCATACACATAATTGACATAAAAGAAATTTTAGACGTAATAAACGAATTTTCAACCAATACAGCTAATTTTAACGGAGAACAGAAGAACTTTCTTATTACAGAACTAAAACAATTGACAAACAAAATTAAAAATATTTTAGGAATTATATAGAAATAGAAAGAAAAGTGCTTTATTGAATATAGTCCGATGTACAGCAAAATGGTTATTTGGAACGATGGACGAACAAAACAGACTAGACACATAAAATCACATGAAGACGACAGACGAAAATAATCATAATCTCATTACCGTAATAAACCAACAAATAATTATAAACAACAATTTAATGAATCTTTCAGACAGCTTAAAAATTGAAAAATAAATATATAGAACCATATCAACTACAACAACAACAACTACAACACTATAAAATACAACCAAACAACCATACAAACACCTGCTACCAACTTGTACCCATATGATACCAATTTACCTTATTAAATTTTACTATAAGTTAAGAAATAAAAAAGAGTCTTGTGTGTTGTTATACTTGTATACCAAATTCTGATTAATATGCATATTTCAAGAAAAAAACAAACTGAATGATGGTTTTAAGCATATTTATTATCAAGATATTTTTTTTAAATAATAAACATAAGAAAATTATGATATGTATCGGTTATATTATATATAGAATAGCTATTTTTTTTAACAATGAAACAGTTTTCAGATCCTCTAAATTTAATATTTATATTATTACTTCAGCTTTTCTCAATGCTTCAATGATGGAAACAATCTCGTTGATATGATAAATATCTCCCGCCTGTAGCGCTGATACAAGCAATTGTAACCGGTCCACCAATTCATTGGGGTCATCCCAAGAAATATACTGTTTTGGTTCGATTGATGTTTGTATTAAATCTCCTCCTCTATGAGTTAAAAGTTTGTTAATAGTTTTTGTATATTTATAGCCACGGTTTCCATTTATTTGTCTTTTGCTGGGTTCGATTGATGTTTGTATTAAATCTCCTCCTCTATGAGTTAAAAGTTTGTTAATAATTTTTGTATATTTATAGCTACGGTTTCCATTTATTTGTCCTTCGCTGGTATAGTGACGTCTATAGGCATTAGTATCGAGCAGAATATTTCTATAATTCTGTAAATCATCTTTATTGTACAGAGTCTTATCTGGAACTTTCATAAATAGTAGCTCATATATGCCCGGAGTACCCTCATAGGTTTTATCTTTTATTAATATTTGACTACCATCGATTGTAAAAATCGAGTTTCCAATTTTCCATTGTTCATTTTCATGATAAACACCATAAGTACTATCAATGAAATCCGGATTATTTACAAATATATTTAAATATTTTGTAGGTATTTCATCAAATTCTCGCTCGTTCATATATTCAATGAGTTCTTGCCGACCTGAAGGAGTTGTCACATATTTACGTATGCTTCTTACATCCGGAGACTTTAATGGTGTTTCAAAAGTATCAGTTAGATTAAGCTTTCGTCCGAATTTGGGTGTTGGAGTTTCAAAGTCTACGTCACTTTCACTATCATCTGTAGATTGAGTTTCCATGTTTTCTTCTTTTTCAGGTTCATATTTACTATGATTATGATTTTCTACATCTCCTTCTCTTTTAGGCTCGAATTTACTGTGTTCATACAGTTTAACTAATTTTTTAAGAGGTCTTGTGATTGGCTTAAAAGTTTGTTCTTGTCGAGTTTCAGCATTAACTCTACCTGTTTTGAATTGCTTATATTTTTTACGTAACGAGTTACTAGACTTTATAATTTGTCTAAGAATATCTTTATCGGTCGACTTCTGCATTTTTCCTTCTTACACAACAACAACAGATTAACAGATATCGTACTGCTTCTGTACTGAGGTGTACTGCTTTAATACTGCTTCTGTACTGAGGTGTACTGCTTTAATACTGCTTCTGTACTGCTTTTGTACAGCTTTAATACTGCTTTGTACAGCTTTAATACTGCTTTGTACAGCTTTAATACTGCTTTGTACAGCTTTAATACTGCTTTAATACTGCTTCTGTACTGCTTTGTACAGCTTTAATACTGCTTTGTACAGCTTTAATACTGCTTTAATACTGCTTCTGTACTGCTTTGTACAGCTTTAATACTGCTTTGTACAGCTTTAATACTGCTTCTGTACTGCTTTGTACAGCTTTGATACTGCTTTGTACAGCTTTAATACTGCTTTAATACTGCTTCTGTACTGCTTTGTACAGCTTTAATACTGCTTTGTACAGCTTTAATACTGCTTCTGTACTGAGGTGTACTGCTTTAATACTGCTTCTGTACTGAGGTGTACAGCTTTAATACTGCTTTGGACAGCTTTAATACTGCTTCTGTACTGAGATGTACTGCTTTACACAGCTTTATTACTGCTTTCAGGTTTTTAAATATAGTTTTTCAAACTTTTTTCTCATATTACTGAATCAAAGTCTTCATATTGATTATATATAGTTGTATTTATTTGATATTGGAATCAAGATAGGAAATAACTTCTCTTGGATGCTGAAAGTGAACAGAATTCAAAGCATATATACAGTATTCATATAAATCTAGAAACATGACTGCTGAGTGTTGAAGGGAAAAGTATAGATTTTTTTTTTTTTTTTTTTGTTATTCGAGCCTCAATGTGATTACAACCAACTATACAACCACACAGCTGTACAACCAACTATACAACCACACAGCTGTACAACCAACTATACAACCACACAGCTGTACAACCAACTATACAACCACACAGCTGTACAACCAACTATACAACCACACAGCTGTACAACCAACTATACAACCACACAGCTGTACAACCAACTATACAACCACACAGCTGTACAACCAACTATACAACCACACAGCTGTACAACCAACTATACAACCACACAGCTGTACAACCAACTATACAACCACACAGCTGTACAACCAACTATACAACCACACAGCTGTACAACCAACTATACAACCACACAGCTGTACAACCAACTATACAACCACACAGCTGTACAACCAACTATACAACCACACAGCTGTACAACCAACTATACAACCACACAGCTGTACAACCAACTATACAACCACACAGCTGTACAACCAACTATACAACCACACAGCTGTACAACCAACTATACAACCACACAGCTGTACAACCAACTATACAACCACACAGCTGTACAACCAACTATACAACCACACAGCTGTACAACCAACTATACAAACACACAGCTGTACAACCAACTATACAACCACACAGCTGTACAACCAACTATACAAACACACAGCTGTACAACCAACTATACAACCACACAGCTGTACAACCAACTATACAACCACACAGCTGTACAACCAACTATACAACCACACAGCTGTACAACCAACTATACAACCACACAGCTGTACAACCAACTATACAACCTCACAGCTGTACTTGGTTGATTGTAATCACATTGAGGCTCGAATAACCAAAAAAAAAAAAAAAAAAAAATCTATACTTTTCCCTTCAACACTCAGCAGTCATGTTTCTAGATTTATATGAATACTGTATATATGCTTTGAATTCTGTTCACTTTCAGCATCCAAGAGAAGTTATTTCCTATCTTGATTCCAATATCAAATAAATACAACTATATATAATCAATATGAAGACTTTGATTCAGTAATATGAGAAAAAAGTTTGAAAAACTATATTTAAAAACCTGAAAGCAGTAATAAAGCTGTGTAAAGCAGTACATCTCAGTACAGAAGCAGTATTAAAGCTGTCCAAAGCAGTATTAAAGCTGTACACCTCAGTACAGAAGCAGTATTAAAGCAGTACACCTCAGTACAGAAGCAGTATTAAAGCTGTACAAAGCAGTATTAAAGCTGTACAAAGCAGTACAGAAGCAGTATTAAAGCAGTATTAAAGCTGTACAAAGCAGTATCAAAGCTGTACAAAGCAGTACAGAAGCAGTATTAAAGCTGTACAAAGCAGTATTAAAGCTGTACAAAGCAGTACAGAAGCAGTATTAAAGCAGTATTAAAGCTGTACAAAGCAGTATTAAAGCTGTACAAAGCAGTACAGAAGCAGTATTAAAGCAGTATTAAAGCTGTACAAAGCAGTATTAAAGCTGTACAAAGCAGTATTAAAGCTGTACAAAGCAGTATTAAAGCTGTACAAAAGCAGTACAGAAGCAGTATTAAAGCAGTACACCTCAGTACAGAAGCAGTATTAAAGCAGTACACCTCAGTACAGAAGCAGTACGATATCTGTTAATCTGTTGTTGTTGTGTAAGAAGGAAAAATGCAGAAGTCGACCGATAAAGATATTCTTAGACAAATTATAAAGTCTAGTAACTCGTTACGTAAAAAATATAAGCAATTCAAAACAGGTAGAGTTAATGCTGAAACTCGACAAGAACAAACTTTTAAGCCAATCACAAGACCTCTTAAAAAATTAGTTAAACTGTATGAACACAGTAAATTCGAGCCTAAAAGAGAAGGAGATGTAGAAAATCATAATCATAGTAAATATGAACCTGAAAAAGAAGAAAACATGGAAACTCAATCTACAGATGATAGTGAAAGTGACGTAGACTTTGAAACTCCAACACCCAAATTCGGACGAAAGCTTAATCTAACTGATACTTTTGAAACACCATTAAAGTCTCCGGATGTAAGAAGCATACGTAAATATGTGACAACTCCTTCAGGTCGGCAAGAACTCATTGAATATATGAACGAGCGAGAATTTGATGAAATACCTACAAAATATTTAAATATATTTGTAAATAATCCGGATTTCATTGATAGTACTTATGGTGTTTATCATGAAAATGAACAATGGAAAATTGGAAACTCGATTTTTACAATCGATGGTAGTCAAATATTAATAAAAGATAAAACCTATGAGGGTACTCCGGGCATATATGAGCTACTATTTATGAAAGTTCCAGATAAGACTCTGTACAATAAAGATGATTTACAGAATTATAGAAATATTCTGCTCGATACTAATGCCTATAGACGTCACTATACCAGCGAAGGACAAATAAATGGAAACCGTAGCTATAAATATACAAAAATTATTAACAAACTTTTAACTCATAGAGGAGGAGATTTAATACAAACATCAATCGAACCCAGCAAAAGACAAATAAATGGAAACCGTGGCTATAAATATACAAAAACTATTAACAAACTTTTAACTCATAGAGGAGGAGATTTAATACAAACATCAATCGAACCAAAACAGTATATTTCTTGGGATGACCCCAATGAATTGGTGGACCGGTTACAATTGCTTGTATCAGCGCTACAGGCGGGAGATATTTATCATATCAACGAGATTGTTTCCATCATTGAAGCATTGAGAAAAGCTGAAGTAATAATATAAATATTAAATTTAGAGGATCTGAAAACTGTTTCATTGTTAAAGAAATAGCTATTCTATATATAATATAACCGATACATATCATAATTTTCTTATGTTTATTATTTAAAAAAAATATCTTGATAATAAATATGCTTAAAACCATTATTCAGTTTGTTTTTTTCTTGAAATATGCATATTAACCCGAATTTGGTATACAAGTATAACAACACACAAGACTCTTTTAATTTCTTAACTTATAGTAAAATTTAATAAGGTAAGTTGGTATCATATGGTTACGAGTTGGTAGCAGGTGGTTGTATGGTTGTTTGGTTGTATTTTATAGTGTTGTAGTTGTTGTTGTTGTAGTTGATATGGTTCTATATATTTATTTTTCAATTTTTAAGCTGTCTGAAAGATTCATTAAATTGTTGTTTATAATTATTTGTTGGTTTATTACGGTAATGAGATTATGATTATTTTCGTCTGTCGTCTTCATGTGATTTTATGTGTCTAGTCTGTTTTGTTCGTCCATCGTTCCAAATAACCATTTTGCTGTACATCGGACTATATTCAATAAAGCACTTTTCTTTCTATTTCTATATAATTCCTAAAATATTTTTAATTTTGTTTGTCAATTGTTTTAGTTCTGTAATAAGAAAGTTCTTCTGTTCTCCGTTAAAATTAGCTGTATTGGTTGAAAATTCGTTTATTACGTCTAAAATTTCTTTTATGTCAATTATGTGTATGATAATATTTGCTTTGGTCACTATTTCTACTTTGTTAAGTTGTATTTCTGTAAATCCTGTCAGTTCGTGTACGTTAAATAGCCCATTAATCGGGTTTATCAGTATTAGGCATAGGAACATTGTCATGCGAATCTGTAAATTTATATTTTTTTTTTTTTTTTTTTTTTTATTTTTTTTTAATTTTTTTTAATTTTTTTTTTTTAATTTTTTTTTATTTTTTTTTTATTTTTTTTTATTTTTTTTTTTTTTTATTTTTTTTTCATTTTTTTTGACATTATGGCAACTCCAATTGATGATGACGTCATGAAATAATACCACGCTATTAATAACAATAACAATCTCCACACATACACACACACACATATACACATACACCACAATCTATACCCCATCTGGACTAATACAACATCCCCCTATCCAGCATCCTATCTGGATCAATATCAATACATCATCTCTCTCTCTCTCTCTCTCTCTTCCATTAACCAATATATATACTCACCAATAACCAATAATCTCTTACAATCAATAATCTACTCTAAAATTAATATCGACAGGTAAAGGGGTACCAAGGTGTATCTAAGCAGGTAATGTGCAAGAGCTTGAACTCGTTTATCAAAAAAAAATGATCATATATGTTAGCGAATTGAGGTGAAATTTTCATATCAATCTCACTCGTAAACCAAAAAAATTCCATACACAAAAAAAATGTAAACAACCTATCATATGAATACTCTAAACCATAAACAATTCGAAAGAATTATTCCTACTCGATGATGACGTCATAAAATAATATCACGTTATTAATAACAATAACAATCTCCATACACACAATCTATCAATTTTCATCATATGTATATGACACCTAATTCATAAAACTTAACAAGCTGATCAAAACCTATTTCACAATATAAACAACGAAAGCATTCTTAAAGTCCAACTAAAAATGTAACCCACGTGTTCATTCCTATCAATGTAAATATCAATTTCATCATATATGAATCATAATTCGTACAACTCTTATCAATCTTGGCATTTCAAAAAAAAGTCAGTTAGGGGCATAATTTATAAAACTCTTATCAATCTTAACATTTCAAAAAAAAATCAGTTAGGGATACTGCTACTGCCATCTCTGAAGAAACAGCGAAAGCCTTCTCGAAGTCCAACTACCGGTTTGGATCCCCACTAATAAGTATTGCCGGTCTGGATCCCCACTAATAGGTCTGGATCTCCACTAATAAGTATTGCCGGTCTGGATCCCCACTAATAGGTCTGGATCTCCACTAAATAAGTATTGCCATAAGCCACCTCCGGTTTGGATCTCCACTAAATAAGTATTGCCATATGAACTTCCGGTTTGGATCTCCACTAAATAAGTATTGCCATATGAACTTCCGGTCCAGAACCGCCATATACCCACTACTGCCGTACGCCGACGTGTACGCTCAGCGCGCATTAACTCCCAAACCCTTCAAGATAGAAAGTTCATTTTTGGAGGGATTGTAGGTAGTTGCGGATCTCAGGCGGATACTCATTTTCGGGGGTGTACAAGTTCAGGGGGAGGCAGGGGGAGCGCTTAAACCGAAAAATACGAATTCGAATATCTCCACCATGGTTGCAGCTAGGAAGCTAAAAATCAACAGACATATAGAGGAGTTTGTGAGACAACTTTTAAAAATAATTTAATTTTTTTATCCATTGGGTGCGAAAAGGGGGAGCTAAGAACCAATTGTCGGCCGAATTTTTTTTTCAAATGATTATATCTTCGAAATTAATTCCCATAAAAAATTGATATTTTGAGAGCATTAAGATAGCATATAGATCTACTAGAATCAGTTCAGATAGAAGCTAATTATTAAAAGAGGGAGGGTCAGGGGGTGCAAAGAAAAACACTTAAAAATTAATATCTCGACTGTCTCTTACGCTATTTAATTGAAACTTGAAATGTATACTAAGTTTTACTAGCGACATATGAAAAAAATATAATATGTGGACATAATAGTAGTGGGGGGAAATGGGGAGCATTTCAAAAATGGCGAACTTTCCAGAACTACAAATCATCAAATCTCAAAATTGAGTACAGATGTCAAATCAAAAATTTGTCAGATTGTAGAGCTATATAGTCTTTAATTTTGGTACAAAATTTAAGTTGGGGGGTGTAACCAACAAATTAAAAGCTACGAACTTGAAATTTTGTACGAGCACCTTAGAATAGAAAAGAAAGAAAATTCCATCCCAAGTTTTACGATTCCTCTACCCTCTCCCATACAAAATTATTTTTTCGAGCATTTTTAAGAAATCAGTTATCAGCTAACTCTTAAAAGCTATCAATTTCAAATTTTGCATGAAAACTTATAAAAATAATCCCAATGAAGTTGCTTAAAAGTTTTGAAATCGCGCTTGCCCTTCTACCCCCTCCCATACAAAACTATGATTTCGACCAATTTCATTAAATCAACTAATAACTAACAAACTAAAAGCTACGAACTTGAAATTTTATACAAGCACCTTGCAAGAGAAACGAAATAAAACTGCATATCAAATTTTACGATTCCCCTACCTTCTCTACCCCCTCCCATACAAATTTTCGGTTTCGTGAATGTAAAATACACCGAATTTTATGAAAATTCTATGCAATTTCGTCTATGAAACACATTCTATACAGAAAATATTGGACGTGATTCAAGCAATTAATTAAAAAGCAATTAACATCCACCCACCCTTACTATTACTCCTCCTCCTCCCCTCATAAGAACCCAAACTTGCAGAAACGAATGAAATATTTTTAAATTGACAACAGCCCTGCCCAAGAAACCCCTTTGCACTTAGCTTTCCCTAACCACTTTACCCAACATATTGACTTTCCACTCATCCGCAACTTGTCCCAAGAATATAAAGTTTCGCCCGACTTGTTGGCAGTTTATTTTTTTTGTCATTGCAATAATTAGGTCAATTTATCTTCCGTTAGTACTGACTGTATTCAGTCCAATTGTAGTACTTACATATATATGTATGATGATTCTTGGGTCCTTTGCTGCCATCAATCAAAAATTAAAAGTAATAATAAACTTTTAATTTTTGATTGAGATGACTGATTTCATAGATGAACTCGATAAATATAAAAACGTTGAAATTAATTTTTTGCACAATGAATACTTGAGCAATAGCGGCGAGTCGATTAATATCTTCCATATGAACATTCGTAGCATACCAAAAAAATTAGATGAATTGCTAATATTAATGAACAATTTAAACTATCCATTTTATCTAATAAAACTTACAGAAACTTGGTTAAAGGAAACAGATGCGTATAGAATAAAAGGATATAAGATGTTTAATGCGGGAACAAAATGTAATAAATGTGATGGGGTAATAATTTATGCTAGAAATAACGTACGTAACAAAACACAAAATCAACTATGCTAATTGTTTAGACTTGGAAATAGCCTTAGAGGATAACAGTATACTTAATGTCACTGTATTTACCGGTCGCCTGTTATTTCTTGAACATAAAACGAGGATCACCGAATCATATGGTAATTGGGGACATAAATATAGATATTTCAAAAAAAATTCCGTCGAACGTAATAAATGAGTATCTCGATACACTAATGAATTTAAGTTTCCTCCAACACCTCACTGAGATAAAAGGATGAAGCAATACATGCATTGATCATATATTTCTAAAATGTTACACCAAATAAGCTTTCACACTAGTCATCTTAGAAACTTTTATTACTGATCACTATAGCACGCAAGGGGGTAGTTGTAGAATGAGGTTTTACCAATTCCTGCTATATACTATACTATACTATATACTATCTTTGGAGACTAGCGACTCCACGGACCTGAGCTAACTATCCCCCTGTGGGATGGGGGCTGAAGAATTCACCCACAGCCAGTCCTGCTTGCCCTAAAAATGGCAAATGGACACTCACTGGATCATGGGCTTATCACCCGTGATCTTAAGACCTAACTGATACCAGAAACGGATACAGCGCCTCGGATACGGACAGATTCTACGGTAACGACATACAGCATTCGAAAACGGACTATGATTGGCTTCTCGAACGTTCGAACATTGAATGACGGGAGAAGAGCTGGGGTTACTCGGTCCTTGCACCGCCAATCGGTGATCGACCGTGAAATGGAGCACTATAACATCCAAATCTTGGGCTTGAGCGAGGTCAGGTGGACAGGATCAGGAGAAGAACGAACCCCTAGTGGAAACACTATTCTGTACATTGGCGCTGAAAGTGAAGCCAGAAATGGCGTGGCGTTCGTCCTTACACCGAGAGCGAGAAAATGTCTCATTAGCTGGGAACCAATTTCGGATAGGATTATCGTCGTCAGGCTCAGGACCAGTGTCAGAAACGTCACAATTCTGCAGTGCTACGCACCAATTATTTCCGCAACATCTGGTGACAAAGAAGACCTTTATAGCCAACTGAGTGCCACCTTCGAACGTGTTCCAAGAGGTGATATTATTATCATCTCAGGAGATATGAACGCCCAGGTTGGATCAGACAACACTGGACTAGAACACGTCATGGGGAGGCATGGAGACCCTTGGGTCGAAGCGTCACGACCTTGGATTAAGAGACTCGAAAACGGCGAATTATTTGTGGAGTTTTGTAGTACTCGGCAAATGGTCATCGGAGGGACCCTTTTTCCACACAAGAGTCATCATAAAACATTTTGGGTTTCCCCCGATGGTGTTACTCAGACCCAGATCGACCATTTGGCTATATGTCGCCGATGGAGAAGATGTCTCCTCGATGTGCGAGCGAAACGTGGAGCTGACGTGGGGAGGATCACCACTTGATGGTTGCCTGCTTGTGTACAGCAGCTATCCGACGACAAATCCTTCAAACAAAGTGCAAGCTTAATGTGGATAAACTCAGAGATCCCAACAAAAAACTCGAATACACCACTATTCTACGCGAAAAGTCATCCACATTGCGTGAATATGAAATGCTCGCACTGGACGCCAATTGGGAGGCAACCAAAAACACTTTTCTAACTGGTGCTGAAGAACCTGTAGGATATGTGCAAGGCGGTGAGAAACCCTGGATGTCGCAAGACACATCGGACAAGGTTGGCAATCGGAAAAAAGCCAAATTGGCAAACATCTCTCAACCCGATGTCAACCAACGAACGCCCGATTTGAGGCAGAACTACCGCAATGCTCATATACAGCTTTAAAAGACTGTTAGACGCGACAAGAGAAAGGCTATTGAAGATGTGGCAAACAAGGCAGAATCTGCAGCTTACCTTGGGGATATGGGTTCAATTTTCAAAATCATGAAACAGTTGACGAACAGGAATTTCACCGCCAACCACCTGGTGAGAGATGTCAACGGAACTCTCCTTAATATGAGTGAACACCAGTTGCGGCGATGGAAGGAATACTTCTCTCATATTTTAAACATCTTGTCAGAGGAAGATATTCCGGAAACAGAACAACTACCAAACATCCAATCGCAACAATCCTCTATTAGGGACGATTTCCCAGATAAGGAAGAGATAGTTTTCGCCATTCGGTCAATGGCGGGAAGGAAAGCTCCAGGTAAAGATGGATTACCAACCGAACTCCTCAAAGCGGACCCGGAAATAACAGCCGATATACTCCTCCCACTCTTCTCTAAGGTGTGGAGTGAAGGAAGATATCCGACTGAATGGAAGGAGGGCGTCATTGTGAAAATTGCGAAGAAGGACGACCTTCGGGATTGTGACAATTGGCGTGGTATATGTCTACTTACTGCCGTATCAAAAATTATGGCTAAGGTAATTCTCAATAGGATTAGTGATGTCGCCGAGAGCACTCTCGAAGTTTATCAGGCTGGATTCCGTAAAGGGTCATCTTGTACCGACTACACAAATACCCTACGGATGATATTAGAGCAGTCAGCCGAAATGGGTTCGCCACTACATCTCATGTTTGTGGACTTCGAGAAGGCTTTCGACAGCGTTAAGCGAGATTACATATGGAATGCTTTGCGTAGGAGAGGTATTCCAGATAAGGTCATAGCTATGATTAAAGAATCCTATGAAGATGCAAGGTGTCGCGTCTTGCATAGAGAAAAGCTGTCCGAGAGCGTCCCTGTGCGAACGGGTGTCAGACAAGGCTGCATATTATCACCAGCCCTGTTTCTGGTGGTAATAAAAGACATCTTGAAAGCTGCACTGGAAGGTGGGGAAGGTAAAGGTCTTCAATTGAAACTATTTAACATCTTAAGTCACCTCGATTATGCTGATGACGTGTGTTTGCTTGCACGTAACCGTTCGGACTTAGAGTCAAATGTTCGCTCGTTGCATTCTAAATGCAAAGAGGCGGGACTGAAAATAAATGTGCGTAAAACCAAGTACATGCACATGGGTTCGAACGCAAGCACACCGATTGTTCTTAACGGACAGGATGTGGAAGAGGTGCAAGATTTTTGCTATCTTGGAAGCATTGTCAGCATGGACGGCGGAGCCGAAAAAGATGTTGAGGCTCGGCTAAATAAATCTCGTCAGGCCTTCGGTATCCTTTCCCCTTTCTGGAGGGTAAAAGAGATCTCCCTTCGCACGAAGCTACGAAATTTTGACGCATGCGTCAAATCCGTGTTGTTATATGGTTGTACTACATGGAAAGTGACCGTTCGACTTACGAAGAAACTACAGACTTTCGTAAATCAATGCCTCCGACGCATTTTAGGAATATTTTGACCAGAAGTTATCTCCAACGACGAACTTTGGAGTACAACTGGCCAGACTAAAATAGGTATTGAGATTCAACGGCGGAAGTGGCAGTGGATCAGTCATACTTTGAGGAAACCAGACCGAAATATCGCAAAACAGGCTCTGGATTATAATCCTCAGGGAAGACGTCAGGTTGGTCGACCATGTAACACATGGAACCGAGCAGTTGAGCAGGAGGCCAGAGGAATAAACAAGTCCCGGCAACAGCTTAAGGCCGATGCTCAGGATCGCGCCTTGTGGAAGAGAGTTGTTTCTATCCTATGGCCCTATAGGGGGTCTTAACAGGAATTTGAATAGCACGTAAGAAAGAATATCCTTTAATAAAACAAAAGATCTAGGTAACAGTGCAAAAATAAGAACAAATATTGAATTGAGAACATTAAAGAATAGTAATGAATCGGTATATTGGAACCCTGTTTATAATTCATTCCATGAAGATCAAACAACAAACCGTTTTATTGAAATCTTAAACAAACATATTACAAACTCTCAATATCCCACTTCGACTAAACGGCTTTCTTTACTTAGACCATGAAAGTCATGGGCAACAAGAGGTATAGTATCATCTGTACGGAAAAGAAACAGTTTAGCTGCAAACATTAATAAACAAATCACCCTATGGGTATCCTCAGCTAAAATCGAGCATCTTAAAATTGAGTAAATAAATTTAATTCTATAATTAAATATGCCAGATCCCAGTATTTTAAAAAGGAAATAGGCAACGCAATTGGAAATGGCGAACAATAAATGAAGCTGCCAGCCGCACTAATAAGACTGAGCTATCAAATATTACACAAATAATCGACAAAGATAAATCTTTAGTTACTGATCCTTCCAAAATTGCTGAAGTACTAAATATGCACTGTTGGTCAAATAATTGCTGACTCAAATAAGACTCCGCCTAATCATTAAGTGCTGCGGTCACCAATCCACCTCTCTCATCATTTCACATTTATCCAATTACCAGGAATGAAATCGAAGCGCACATAACTGAATTGAAAAATAATAAAACTCCAGGTTTTTCACTGCAAATATCTTAAAATTAGTTGTCAATCACATTTCTCAGCCACTTTCTCATCTCTTCAACGTCTGTACATCGCAAGATATTTTCCCAAATAAATTGAAGATTTATTCCCTTATTTAAAGAAGGTGACAGTAAAGACTGTGGAAACTACCGGCCTATATCTCTAGTGTCTAGCGTCGCTAAAATTTTTGAAAAATCCATAAAAAAACGGTTAGTGAAATACCTTGATGAAAATCAGATAGTAGCTATCAATCAATATGGTTTCAGGGCTGGCGCAAATACTTCCGACGCAATTTACGATGTTATGAAGTACATTAATAACGCACTTGACCAAAATGAAAAGATTATAGGTTTGTTTTTAAATGTTAGAAAAGCTTTCGAATCTGTTGACCACTCTCTCCTCCTTGCTAAGCTTAGATCTATCGAGTTCAGTCGTAATATATATCCCTGTTTCAATCTTATTTGACCGGTAGAACTCAAGTTGTGAAAATAAATGAAAATTTAAGTAGTCCAATGTTCCTTAAATGTGGAGTTCCGCAAGGTACAGTGCTGGGTCAAATTTTATACTTAATAAATAATAATGAGCTCTGTAAGATGGATGCAAGCGTTATAGTCGGACGCATAGTGACCTTTGCTGGCGATACGGTTCTCATTTTCAAAAGTAACAATTTGAGTCACACTTTTGATAAACCAAACGTCGGCTTAAAAATTGTATATGACTGGTTGACACTACACAAAATGTCACTGAATCTAAATAAAACGAAATTCATCAGGTTCGACCAAATTGTTAGTTTGGGCAATTCCCATCATTCCATGAAGTTTCGGAATTGTAATTTTGAGTGTGTCTCAGAAGTCAAGTATCTATTCTACAATGGCACTATTGCCCAAATCGGACCTTGGCCTGATTTTCAGGTTCCTTAACATTTTTCATTAATTATTGTGGAAGGGTTGTTAGCTCTTCACAAAACCCTCTATCTAAAAATTTTAATTTTCGTAGATTGAGGTAGCTAAGGTATACTCAAGCAGGTAGTGTGCTATAATTATGCGTCGTCCGGGATTTGAACTCACGACCTTCGCATTATAGACCAACACGCTACCCACTAGACTACACCCTAGCTCAAGTATCTAGGGGTAGCTATTGATGGTAAATTAAAGTGGGACAAACGCATATCATATATTAGCAAAAGACTCCGTATAACTTTTTATTTATTTTTAAAATATTGAATGTACAGCAATTAAGAATAGTATATTTTGCGCTATTTCAGAGCATTTTGCAATATGGTATACTGGTTTGGGGAAGTACGTTCACGGCTACGTTATCGCCTTTATGTAACGTTCATAATAAAATTATTAAAATATGCTTAAATCATAATAAATTCTACTCTATTACACAAGCTTTTGTAGAATTTAATGCAATGAATGTTCGACAACTGTTCGCGTCTGTTTTACTGAAGTGCATGTTTTGTTACCAAGAAGAGTTTCCTTTATTTTGCACAAGGTATGATTTACAAAGCCAGTCACTTAAAACTATCCATACATCTAGAACTAAAAAATCACCAACGCAGAGGCACCCTAGATTCTTGGGGCCCAGGGCATATAACAAAGTACCAGCTGACACTAAACATATGATGAATTTGCATAACTACAGAGTGGTAATTAAAACATTTATATTCGATAACCCGCATTTCTAAAAGGACTTTTCAAAAAATGATGATTAGCTGTAATTTGTGTATACACTTAAGTTCTTTCATATGATATTATGAAATGAATGTAGATTACTAGAATATAAAATTTCTTAGTTTAATTTAGAGATTTTTAAGATTTTTATACTCTAGATGAAATCTGAGAGTATTATAAGTTTGCTCTAAAGTTTGTAACGCCAAGAAATAAGACTCGGAGAAAAAAATGAATGATACAGAAGATAATATTATCACTCAAAAATCTCAAAACCGGATGTCCGTCCGTCCGTCCGTCCGTCAGTCTGTCCGTCCGTCCGTCCGTTCGCTCTCTAGCTTGAGAACGCGTTGAGCCAGAAAGCTAAAATTTTGTACACGTCGTTTTTGACAAAAAAGTAAGGTCAAGTTCGTGAACGGGCCAAATCGCTCCACCCCTTCTTCCCCCTCCCATACAAAATGACACAATTGCGCAATTTCACAATAAACGGGTTTGCTCAAAAAGTATAAAAGCTATTGGCCTGAAATTTGGATTATATTACTTTTATGATAATATAAATCTACCGTATAAAACTAATGCGTGTCCTCCCCCTCCTTCTACCACCTCCCATACAAACTGTACTTGTCTTGAATTACTCTAAGCCAATTTACTCAGTGCGTATAAAATTTAGCAAGCTGAAATTGTCCACCAAATATTTGTTTAAAATTGTTAGTAAGACTAAAAAAAATTAGACGATTAGCTTCACTCCTTCTACCCCCTCCCATATAAAATGACACAATTTCGCAATTTGATAATAAATGGATTTACTCGAAAACTATAAAAGCTATTAGCCTGAATTTTGGGATATATTACATTCATAATGATTTCAATCTACCGTAGAAAAATTATTTGCGTCCTCCCTTCCACCCCCTCCCATACAAACTACACTTTTTCATGAAATGCTCTAAGTCGATTTTCTCAGAACATATAACATTTATCAAGCTCATATTTTGTATTAAATACTTAATTAGCATTTCCACTAAGATCAGAAAAAAATATTTGATTAGCTTTACTGCTTCTACCCCCTCCCATACAATATGACACAGTTTCACAACTTCACAAAAAATCGATTTTCTTGAAAAGTATTGTTGCGAGCTAGAGATTCGCTGGGATTTCAAGAGAAACGCAATTCGTTTAAAAATAATAAAGATAATTTATTTATTGCACTTTATACACAATTTCCCGATCACTTCACTAAATTCGCTCTAAAAACTTAATTCGCACAACCCAGGAACACCGGCGATCTATCACTTTCTCTTACTTACACCGATAGGTGTTTTCCATGAAACTGTCACTGAGTAACTGGATTCCTTGTCGTGAGCTCTGGCTATTTATAATGGATTTATCCGGGTCTCGAACCTTCTCTGGTGTATGTTTTTCTGCTGGGTCTGGACTATTCTGAAAGTTACTAGATGGCGTCGGGTGTCATTGTTTGTGTCTTTGAGAAATTACTAGAAGCCCTCTACATGTTGGAAGAATATGGCAGATTTGAGAGAGATCATTGCCAGATCTATAACATTACCCTCTCCTTAGTCCCTGTTCGTCCCGAACAGAGTCGTTCACTTCCGCAATGGCACCGTGGTACTTTGTTAGTCGGTCGAGATGTACCACTTTCATTTTTGTACGGGGTTTTTGATGTAATTGAATCCGATAGACGACATCGTTTAACCGGTTGATGATCTGGTAAGGGCCTTCCCAGTTGCGCTGTAGTTTCGGCGATCTGCCCTTCTGTCGTTTGGGATTGTATAGCCAAACTAAATCACCCTCTTGGAATCCTGATGAATTCGCCCGTTGATCATACCTCGTCTTCATGCGGTCGGTCGCCAAATCAATTTTATCTCTGACCAGGTTATAAATTGTGTTTAGTCGACATCGAAGATCCGAGACGTAATCTTTGGCATTCGTTGGTTGGTCTGGTGGCACTCCAAACATTAATTCCGCAGGGACTCGAATATTCCTTCCGAAAATGACTCGGGACGGGGTTTCTCCTGTTGTTGAATGCACCGATGTTCTGTAGGCCATTAAAAATAGAGGGATGTGCTGATCCCAGTCCTGTTGCCTCTCACTGACGAGTTTGGATAGGTTTGAGTTCAATGTCCTATTGAAACGTTCCACCATTCCATCGGACTGTGGATGTAATGGAGTTGTCCTGGTTTTGTTTATTCCCAGCATTTGGCACACGTGTTTGAATATTTGAGATTCAAAATTGCGCCCTTGATCGGAGTGTAGTTCACGTGGAGCTCCAAATCTGCTCACCCAGTTGGTAACAATTTGTTCGGCGACGGTTACTGCTTCTTGGTTTGGAATTGCGTAGGCTTCAGGCCACTTGCTGAAATAATCAATGACCACTAGAATGTAGCGATTACCATTTTCTGATTCCGGAAATGGTCCAGCAATATCCACAGCAATTCTCTCAAATGGGACTTCCACGTTGTATTGTTGCATTTCTCCCCTGGATCTGCGGTGTGGGCCCTGACTTGATGCACACGTAGTACATTTACGGCACCAGTTTTCGACATCATCTCGGAGATGGATCCAATAGAACCTTTCTCGTATCTTTGCCAAGGTTCTATTTACACTCAAATGCCCACCGGAGGTACCTCCATGATATTCCTTCAAAACCTCCTCGACTTTACAATGCGGGACGATGGTTTGCATGTGATACGACTTTCCGTCAGCGTTTTCCCATTTCCGTTTTAATAATCCGCCGTCTAGGTGAAGGGAGTTCCATTGTGCCCAATAACACTTCAGGGTTTCGCTGAATTGTGAGATGTCTTTCCACTCAGGCCGTTTCATTTCGTCCTTCCATGCCATGATCGGTGAAATATCTGGATCTTTACGTTGGGCATCTTCCAGTTCTTGCTGTTTCCATCCATCCTTTGGTTCGGTCGTTATCCTCTGAATGGTTTCTCCGGCTTCTTTTTCTTCTACGCGGTGACAATGCTTGCAGTTCGGTGGACAAGGACGACGTGAAAGCGCATCGGCATTACCGTGGATTCTTCCTCTTCGATGAACAATTTCAAAATCGTAGGATTCGAGCCTTTCAATCCATCTGGCTACTTGGCCTTCGGGGTTCTTAAACTGAAGTAGCCATTTAAGCGATGCGTGATCCGTTCGAAGAAGGAACTTTTGACCATAGAGATATTTGTGAAAATGTTTCGTTGCTTCTACAATGGCTAATAGCTCTCGGCGAGTTACGCAATAGTTCCTTTCTGATTTTGAGAGTACTCGGCTGTAGTATGATAGCACTCTCTCCTGCCCGTCGATCTCCAGTGATAGCACTGCTCCGATACCGACATTGCTGGCGTCAGTATCTATGATGAAACCGTAACCTGGTTTTGGGTACGCCAGAACTGGGGAGTCGCAGAGTTGGTCTTTTATTTTCTCAAATGCTTCCTGGCACTGTTGACTCCATGTAAATGACTTTCCTTTTTCCGTTAACTGATGCAGACATTTCGCCGTGTTGGCAAAGTCTTTTACGAATCGACGGTAATATGTCGCTAAGCCTAGGAAGCTGCGCAACTGGTGTTTATCACTCGGAGTAGGCCAGTTTTTCACCGCCAGTATCTTCTCCGGATCCGTCTTTACGCCATCAGCTGAAACGATGTGACCTAAGTACTTGACTTCTGCACTAAATAAAGTGCACTTTTTCGGACTCAGTTTTAATTTTGCCGCTCGTAGTCGCTGGAAGACTTCCTGCAGATTTTTTAGGTGTTCCTTGAATGTTCTGCCGATAACGATCACATCATCCAGGTAAACGAGACAAGTTTTCCAACTCAGGCCACGCAAAACGAATTCCATTAGTCTTTCAAACGTAGCTGGAGCATTGCACAAGCCAAATGGCATTACGATGAATTGCCACAGTCCACTGCCGACAGAGAATGCTGTTTTCTCTCTATCTTTTTCATCTATCTCCACTTGCCAGTAACCACTTTTCAGATCCAACGTCGAGAACCATTTAGCATCAGTCAGGGTGTCCATGATATCGTCGATTCTTGGTAGTGGATAGCTATCCTTTTTCGTAACATCATTCAGTCGCCTGTAGTCCACACAAAAACGGGTACTGCCGTCCTTCTTCTTTACCAGCACTACTGGCGATATCCACGGGCTCTTTGATTCTTCGATGATTCCCTGATGCTCCATAGTTTTGACCATTGAATTGACTTCTCCTTGTTTCGCTAATGGTACTCTTCTTGGAGGTTGACGTATCGGTGTAGCACTTCCCGTATCTATGCGATGTTTCACTAAGTTTGTTCTGCCATAGTCGTCATCACCGGTGGAAAAGACGTCGCTAAATCCTTCGATTAGATCTACTGCTTGCTTGTGTTGTTCTCCTCTAAGGTTGCTTGACTGAAGAAGTGTTGATGTTACATTGTCCTTCCTTCTTGGCTTATTTTTAGAGGGAACGTCATGTGGTTCTGCCTTGTCGATACTCGTCACCGCCGATATTGGTTCACAGCTGCCAATTACATCTCCTTTCTTTACGCTGGTAGTGCTGTCCGCAACGTTCAGGACTCTTATTGGTACCATAATTTTCTCATTCCTTTTTACGAGCGTTTTTCCTAGTATCAGACTTCGTAATGCAGGTGTCGTTTCCAGTTCTATGAGGTAGAATCGGTGGTTCCCGGGATCACCATCGAGCTCTGCCCAAATAACATTCTCAGATGACTTTGGTATGTCCGCATCTTCGCATAATACAACTCGCAGCTTTGTTGTTTTGGAGGATGTTATTTCCATCGGGATTTCAATATTCCGCCACTTCATTATTCGTTGTCCTAAGTCCAGCTGGATACCGTGTGGTTTCAGAAAATCCATTCCAAGGATACACTCATCGGTAATGTCAGCTACCACGAATACATGCGAGAAGGTCAAATCCCCAAGTTGTATGTCACGAGCTATTTCTCCATGGACCGTTGTAGTTTCTCCTGTAGCAGTGCGAAGTGCGTACTTCTTGGTGTTGTGAAGCCAAGTACGATCTACGAGGTCAGATCTTAGCACTGACCGTGTTGCGCCTGTGTCGACTGTTATGATGCAGTTTAATTTGTCGACTCGACCACTCATACATAAGTCGTTTTCACAACGATGTAGTCGAGAAACTGCGATGATGGTTCCGGGGGCGTCGATTATACCAGCCAACTTCTGCCCCATGAAGTTGGCTTTTACTCGTTTCCCGGACTGTCATTAGGCGAAGCGTGCTCTCGTGATGGTTCGCCCCTTCCTCCTCTTTGCTTAGCAGCGCAGCCGGAACAGTAGTTGATCGCTTTTCTGGGTTTGCGACAGTCGCGTCTTAAGTGTCCTGCCTGTCCACAATTCCAGCATCGGGGAGCACCAGATCCTTCGCTCCGCTTGGTGTACTCGGCTTTCTGGCACACACATTCTTCTACTATTTCTCGAACTCGATAGTTACTCCGCGAGCTTTGCTTGGCAGCTTCGAACGTCAGCCCATATACTAAGGCTTCGCCAATCGTTTTCTTACCTGCCAGTTTTAACGCCTGTTGCAGCTCTCTGTCCTGTACAGCATTGTTAAATGCGAAAACAGCTGTATCGTTGCGTTGCTCTGTTTGCGCATTGGGCAGCGATAATAGTGTGAGTCGTTCAATATCGCGTGCCAGCTCTTGAAGTGTTTCACCGTTCTTTTGAGTTCGGTTGTAAAGTTGAGTTTTGTAGATCTCTCGCATGTGGTCACTGCCGTAATGAAGATCCAATGTCCGAACTAACGTTGAAAAATCTTGTTGTTGCTCCTGCGGAATCGTTTGAAGAACTTCTGCTGGTGGGCCTCTTAACGCCAATATAAGAGCCGTTCCTCGTTCCAGATCATTCCAATGGTTGTTTCTTGCGGCGGCCTCAAATTGGGTCTTATAAATAGCCCACGGTGTTTGTCCATCGAAGATTGGAGCCTTGAGACCCTTGTGCGCAACGTGTTCTGTCTTGATGACGCCAGTCGCCTTCATGTTATCGAAGTCCCTTTTTAGGCGTTCGACTTCTTCTTCGAAGACCCGAAGTTTCTTCTCTACGTTTTCTTCTATTGCCTTACCCATGGTGTCTATTTTATTATTTTGCAGCTCCAATTTTTGGTTGAGGTCCTTTGAGGTCTGATCTAATTTCTCTAGTTTCTGATTAATGTCCGCAGATTGTTGTTTAATGTCCGCAGATTGTTGTTTAATGTCTACTGATTGTTGCTCTAATTTCTGATTCATGTCCGCAGATTGTTGCTCCAATTTCTGATTAATGTCCGCAGATTGTTGTTTAATGTCCGCTGATTGTTGCTCTAATTTGTTCATCATTTGTTGCATTAACTGTGTTAAGGCATCCGATGTACCGGAAAACTCCTCTTTACGAGCTTCTTCGATTTGGAACTCAAAACTATCTGCATCTTCGCCCTCAGCCTGCAGTGTCTCGATCATACGGCTGACAAGTTCAGACTTGCTCCCTGTCGTAGGTAACTCGCGTCTACTGAGCTCTTCCTTCAGCTCCGTTACTTTTAAGTCCTTTAAATAACGCGGCATTCTCACTACCGATTATTTCCAGTTTTTCCGCGATTCGAATTCACTTAAATTTACGTCACTAATTAAAGTCACTGCTCACTCGAGAATATTCGTTTTCACAAAATTCTCACTGTCCGTTCGAGAATTTTAGTTCCGCGATTTTACTTCGCTAATTTACGTCACTGCTCACTAAATCACCCGAGAATATTCGATTTCACAAAATTCTCACTGTCCGTTCGAGAATTTTAGTTCCGCGATTTTACTTCGCTAATTAAAGTCACTGTTCACTAGAGCACTCGAGAATATTCGATTTCAGAAAATTCTCACTGTCCGTTCGAGAATTTTAGTTTCACTTTTTCGCTCTCACAAAATTATCCGTTCGAGAATTTTAATTTCACTCGCGATTTTTAACCCGAATTTATCCTTGAAATCCCACTCTTCTGACACCAATTGTTGCGAGCTAGAGATTCGCTGGGATTTCAAGAGAAACGCAATTCGTTTAAAAATAATAAAGATAATTTATTTATTGCACTTTATACACAATTTCCCGATCACTTCACTAAATTCGCTCTAAAAACTTAATTCGCACAACCCAGGAACACCGGCGATCTATCACTTTCGCTTACTTACACCGATAGGTGTTTTCCATGAAACTGTCACTGAGTAACTGGATTCCTTGTCGTGAGCTCTGGCTATTTATAATGGATTTATCCGGGTCTCGAACCTTCTCTGGTGTATGTTTTTCTGCTGGGTCTGGACTATTCTGAAAGTTACTAGATGGCGGCGGGTGTCATTGTTTGTGTCTTTGAGAAATTACTAGAAGCCCTCTACATGTTGGAAGAATATGGCAGATTTGAGAGAGATCATTGCCAGATCTATAACAGTATGAATGGTACTAGTCTGAAATTTCAGGGATGTCAATTTTATAATATTACTAGTTATTTCTGAAAAAATAACTAAAACCCCCCACTCTTACTACCACCTCCCATACAAACTGCACATTTTCACTAAATTTAACTCACTAATTTTCTCAGTTCCCATTCAATTTTTGGAGTAAGCATTTTGTACAAAACATTTTTATAGCTACTTTAGCGTGATGGGGAAGAAATTAGTTCAATGCTATCATCCCTTCTAACACTCCCCATACAAAATTTCTTGGGATCACAAAAAATTCTATTTCATCTAGAGTATCGTAAGATTGCGCTTTTCGCGCAATCGGAGCCCTGTTATGTTTTAGTTTAATTTCGCCATACGAAATTTTTTAACAATAAATAATAAATAAATAAAAATCAAAAGATATAAAATTAAAAATATTACTTAAATTACAAAATGTGAGCTCTCACCCATAAGTCACAATGACTTATGTGAATTGATGCTGTAATTTGTTCATTATTATTTTATCGCAAATGTCAAATATGTCTAGCTTCGAGAAATTTGAATTAATTATTAATTCGAGCTCATCAACCCCTTCCATTATCAAATTCCGTTGACTATAGATAAAATTTATCGATTTCATTCGAATTTCGGTATTTTTGATTCATCATCATCATCAATGGCGCGACAGCCCAAATCGGCCCCTGGCCTCCTGAAGTCGTCGCCTCCTATCGTCTCGATCCAAAGACCGAGTCTTCCAGCTGCTAATTATACTCTAGATGAAATCTGAGAGTATTATAAGTTTGCCACAAAGTTTGTAACGCCAAGAGATAAGGCTCGGAGAAAAAAATTAATGATACAGAAGTTTATATAATCACTCAAAAATGTCAAAACCGGACAAAAAAGTAAGGTCAAGTTCGTGAACGGGCCAAATCGCTCCACCCTTTCTACCCCTCCCATACAAAATGACACAATTTCGCAATTTGAATATAAAGGGATTTGCTTGAAAAGTATAAATGCTATTGGTCTGAAATTGGAATGTAAGACTTTAATGATGATTGAAATCTACTGTATAAAAACTATTTGTGTCCTCCGGCTCCTTTCACCACCTCCCATACAAAATGTGATTTTTCATGAAATGCTCTGAACCAACTTACTCAGTGCATATAAAATTTATCGAGTTGAAATTGTGCATTAAATATTTATTAAGAATTATCCAGTAAGACCAAAAAAAAATTGGACGATTAGCTTTAACCTTCTACCCCTTTCCATACAAAATGACACAATTTCGCAATTTGACAATAAACGGATTTACTCGAAAAGTATAAATTCTATTGATCTGAAATTTGGAATATAATACTTTTATGATGATATAAATCTACCATATAAAAGTTATTTGAGCCGTCCCCTTTCTTCCACCACCTCCCATACAAACTGCACTTTTTCATCAAATGCTCTAAACCAATTTAGTTAGTGCGTAAAAAATTGATCGAGCTGAAATTGTGCACGAAATATTTATTAAATAAATTATTATAAAGACCGAAAAAAATTAGATGATTACATTCACTCTTTCTACCCCTTCCCAAACAACCTGACATAAATTCACAAGTTTATAAAAAGTAGATTTTCTAGAAAAGTATGAATGCCACTGATCTTCAATTTAAAACATGTCAAAAGCATGGTGTTTATAGTTATTCCTGAAAAGTCATTAAAAAGTCGCACCTCTTTCTATCACCTCCCATACAAACTGCACTACTTCACTACATCCAATACACTAATTTTCTCAGTACGTATTAAATTTTTAAATCCTGAATTTTGCATAAAACATTTTGATAGCAACCTTAGCGTCATGTGAAAAAATTAGTTCAATGTCGTCACCCCCTCCACGACTTCCCCTAGGAAATTTCTTAAGATCCAAAAATTCCTCTTTCATCTAGAGTATCGCACGATTGGGCTTTATGCCAAATCGTACTCCTGTTATGTTTTTCAAAACGGCTTTGCTATCTGCCTCAAACGAGTCTTCCCAACGCTTGCGTGGTTTACCTACTTGTCGGTTACCACTCGCTTTGTCTTTAAGAGCACGTTTGAGGATTCGTCTGTCTTCCATTCGCTCTACATCGCCAGCCCACTGCAGTTTACTTAGCTTGATGAACGTTGAAGCTTTTCGCTCGTCGTAGAATTGATACACCTCCTGGTTGTATCTTATTCGCTATTCCGTTCCTTCCTTCGGAGGACCTTTCTTTCAAATGCGTTAACTGCTTTTTCAGAATTACGCGTTAATGTCCATGTCTCACTGCCATAACAGAGCATAGATCGTATAATAGTTTTATATATCCGCAGCTTATTGTTCCTGTGCACTTTCTTGGATTTCATTATTGGAAGTACCGAATAATATATCTCATTTCCTAGTATTATTCATCGTTTGATTTCGTCTGTTTCATTGCCGTTCTTTGCTAGATTAGCCCCCAGATATATGAAGTTTTCCATACTCTCCAAGTTATATTCCGCAATTGTCATGTTTTGTCCGATAGGCGTTCTCCTCTGCGTCATTACTTTTGTTTTGCTTTCATTAATGCGCAACCCGACTTCTTGTGCGGCGGAGTCAAAATTGACAAATACCTCCTTAACACTAGGGAAGGATCTTACTAGGATGTTACTGTCGTCAGAGTATGCTGCTATTTGGGTGGACTTGAATAGAAGTGTCCCGTTGGTGTCGACTGGGATTTTTCGGACGACACACTCTAGTGCCAAGTTGAAAAGCATGGAGGCTAGACCATCTCCCTGCTTTAAATCACAATCCGTTCGAAAGCTGGTTGTGGAATCGGTTTGTATTTTCACTTGGGACTCAGTGTTCGTCATTGTAAGTCTTGTTAGTCGGAATAGTTTTGGGGGAATTCCAAAGTCAAGCATGATTTGGTACAGTACGATCCTGTCGTATGCTTGTTTAAAACTACGAGGATTTGGTGCACGTCGGTGTTACATTCCCAGAATTTCTCAAGTACCTGTTTCACCGAGAATATCTGGTCTGTTGTATATCGTTCGGTGCTGACTCCACCGTGGTATTTGCCAATTATTTCATTAGTATAGGGCTTAAGACGATGTTATATTCCCAGCATTTCTCAAGCACCTGTTTCACCGAGAATATTTGGTCTGTTGTAGATTGTTCGGTTCTGAATCCACCTTGATATTCGACAATTATTTCATTAGTATAGGGCTTAAGACGATGTTCAATAAATTTTTTCATTATTTTAAAGGACGTACACAACAATGATAATCCTCTGTAATGCTCACAGCAGAGTTAAGAGTTTTGTGTAAATTGAACATATAATACATTTTCGCCAATCGACGGGTATGATTTCCTCTGTCCAAATTTTGCATTTCATGTTGTGCCATATTTCAGCGACACAACTGGTATTTCGTTAATTCCCGGCGCTTTGATTAGTTTTTGGTCACATAGGGCTGCTTTGATTTCCACAATCATGAGTAGTGTCGATGATGGTTCTTCTTCATCAGTTAAGGCCTCAATTGAAATGTTGTCTGTCGTGATCGGTGCTAATAGGGTGGGATTGAGAAGATGTTCAAAGTAGGAAGCCCATCTCCTGATTTCTTGTGTGTTGCGGATGATGTTGCCCTCATCGTTTTTGCAGAGACTGGTTTTTGGCTTATATCTTTTTTAATGTCTTTTATAATTGCATATGAGTCCCGCGTTTTGTTTTGTCCAGTGCAGTTCTTTTTCGCATGTTGCCTAAGCTCCTCATATATATATTTTTGGCTCCTGTTGGTTGTTCAGTAAAGATTTTGTAAGCCTCGTTCTTTCTATCTATTGCATCGCGACATTCTTGGTCGCCGTGCTTGATATCCTCACACCTCTTCTGCGGAGGATTTGAAGCCGTCTCGTATTTTCATCCACACATTCTCCACTGGCATATGTTGGATGTTTTCATATATTGGTGTCAGGTGTTTATTACATTCCGACATGTAAGCCTCCGCCACCGTTTCGTCTTTAAGCTTGCACTCAGAGAAAAAAATTATTATATTAATGAAAAACTACAGTAAAATCAATGAAAATTTTCATTCCATGCGAGCCTATGTGAATTTTTTATTCATTGTAAGAAAATATTTTCTTTAAAATAATAAAAACTTTTTTAATATAAACTGCCAACAAGTCGGGCGAAACTTTATTATTCTTGGGACAAGTTGCGGATGAGTGGAAAGTCAATATGCAGGTTAGAGTGGTTAGGGAAGACTAAGTGAAAGGGAGTTCTTGGGCAGGACTGTTAACAATATTTCATTCGTGTCTGTAAATTTGGGTTTTTATGAGGGGAGGAGTAGGGGTAATAGTAAGGGTGGGTGGATGTTAATAGCTTTTTAATTAATTACCTGAATCACGTCCAATATTCTCTGTATAGAATGTGTTTCATAGACGAAGTTGCATAGAATTTTCATAAAATTCGGTGTATTTTACATTCATGAAACCGAACATTTGTATGGGAAGGGGTAGAGAATATAGGGGAATCGTAAAATTTGATACGCAGTTTTATTTCGCGTCTCTTGTAAGGTGCTTGTATAGAATTTCAAGTTCGTAGCTTTTAGTTTGTTGGTTATTAGTTGATTTAATAAAATTGGTCGAAATCATGGTTTTGTATGAGAGGGGGTAGAAGCGCAAGCGCGATTTCAAAACTTTTAAAGCAGCTTCATTTGAATTATTTTTATAAGTTTTCATGCCAAATTTGAAATTGATAGCTTTTAAGAGTTAGCTGATAACTGATTTCTTAAAAATGCTCGAAAAAATAATTTTGTATGGGAGGGGGTAGAGGAGGTAGGGGAATCGTCAAACTTGTGATGCAATTTTCTTTCATTTTTGTTGTTAGATGCTCGTACGAAATTTCAAGTTCATAGCTTTTAATTTGTTGGTTATTAGTTGATTTAATGAAATTAGTCGAAATCATACTTTTGTATGGGAGGGGGTAGAAGAGCAAGCGCGATTTTAAAACTTTGAACGCAATTTCATTTTAATTATTTTTGTAAGTTGTTTTCCAAAATTTGAATTTGATAGCTTTTAATGGTTAGGTGATAATTGATTTCTTGAAAATGGTCGAAAAAATAATTTTGTATGGGAGGGGGTAGAAGTTTTAAAGGTTTTCGACCAGTTAATATTTCGTATATTTAGGGATTTTTTTTAAATGCATTTCGCAAATTTTCAAGTTTCTACCTTTAAATTTCACTCAAAAATGTTCAGTTTATGTGTTTTTTTCAATGCACATGAAACACCTTGTGCACGTTAGACCGGGGGAGTCGGTTTATAATAAATATGGATCAAGTTAATATTATTTTTCTATGTACATTAAATAAAGGTATTCACATGCAAAATTTTAACTTTGTATCTTTCACTAGAGCCCTAAAAAAATCACTCAAAATTTTCGACATTTTTGCTTATCACCTCCCTCCCCTTACACCTCCCAGCTTAAAATTTTTACCAAAATTAACCATTATGTAGTTCTACAATCTGACAAATTTTTGATTTAATATCTGTACTATTTTTTGAGATATAAGGATTTGTAATTTTGAAAAGTGCGCCACTTTTGAAATGTTCCCCATTTCCCCCCACTACTATTATTTCAACATATTATATTTTTTTTGTATTTGACTAGTATAGCTTAATATACGTTTTAAGTTTCAATTACATAGCTTAAGAGATAGTTGAGATATTAATTTTTAAGTGTTTTTCTTTGCACCCCCCCTGACCCTCCCCCTTACAATAATTAGCCGCTTTCTGAGCTGGTTCCGATGGAACTATATGCCACCTTGACGGTCTCTAAATATGATTTTTTTACGATAAGTAATTTCGAAGATATAATCATTTGAAAAAAAAATTCGGCCGACAATTGGTTCTTAGCCCCCCCTTTTCGCACCCCAATGGATAAAAAAATTAAATTATTTTTAAAAGTTGTCCCACAAACCCCTCTATATGTATGTTGAGTTTTAACTTCCTAGCTGTTACCATGGTTGAGATATTTGAATTCGTATTTTTCAGTTTAAGCGCTCCCCCCACCTCCCCCTGAACCCGTACACCCCCCAAAATGGGTATCCGCCTGAGATCCGCAACTATCTACAATCTCTCCAAAAATGAACTTTCTATCTTGAAGGGTTTGGGAGTTAATGTGCGCTGAGCGTACACGTCGGCGTACGGCGGACGGCGTACGGCGTACGGCGTACGGCGTACGGCGTACGGCGGACGGCGGACGGCGGACGGCGTACAGACAGACGGATTTTTTTTTTTTGCATTTTTAGGCTAATTTAGTCATGAAACGCGAAAAAAAAAAATTTCAGGGTAGCAAACTTTTTTTTTTTTTTGTGTCGATCACAATACTTTATTATTATAATAATAAAGTAATAAATAAAGTATACATATTTTCATTGAAGTAAGAAAATATTTGGAAGCTTAGGAGGAAGTGGAGGAGTGAGAACGGACCGTACCGAGTGGTGAAGAAGCTGGTAATGTTTTTTTAGTTGCACTGGCTGCTACTGCCAACTATTTGCAGATATTATGGGTGAGACTGGATGATAGAAAGAGAACGGAAACCAATGTTTCACTTTTACATCGCTTGCCTATTTTTTATATCGAATATTTTTTCACAGTAGCAACTGAAAAATTCGTGCTTAAAATCTACTACCCGGAGTAGGAATCGAACCTACGACCTATTCGATTTTGAATCGCGCACGCTGCCCACTACACTACGGAGTACTTTTTAAAGTAGCATGTTTAAAGTGGCATGTTTCTTCTTTCACACACAAATAGGGTGAACTTGCATGATATTTAATGAAATTCTTGTTGTTAAAATAATGTAGTCCACATTGCATTTACAAAAGTTATCTTCGTTGCAGTTACGACTTTTTTCATAAATTTTATGAAATCATTATTCAATTAAAAAAAAATTTGTTTCGTTTTATGAAAATTGCAGTATTGTCAAATTAAAGACGGTTCTTCATTAATTCTAAGTAATTAATTTTTCTGAGTGTGTCGACATTGAATTTGCGAGCTCTGCTCGTTTTCGAATATCCACGACAAGCTATTCGGCATCGATACTTAGCTCTGACTAGATAGTGATCAGTAGGGCCCGGATTTATATGCAGTAAAAAGTACTAAAATATGCCATAAAATATGCAGACAAAATTGCTCAAATATGCAATGAAATATGCACTAAAAAATATGTGTTGATAGTATTATTCCCTTCAAAAAATGATCGAAATGACAATATGTGCAATTTTAAACGTATTTGCAAGATCATTCATTCAAAAACTTAACTGTTTTAGTCATTCCTCAAAGTATTGTATAGAGATTTAATAAAATAAAATTTATCAGTTAAACGCCATACAGTTACAACTTAATTTATCACGAACAAAACTTTATTTCTTGTAAAAAAATATATATAAATAAACAAATCAAAATATGTTATTGCAAGTCAAACAAATATTGTTCTACTCTAGATCATTAAAATTAATAATTAGAATCATTTCCAAATTTTCTTGTGTGAAGCTATAACGTCTGTCAGCCAAAACATTCTTAAAGATAGAAAATGATCGCTCGACCTCCACTGATGTAATTGGTGCAAATTTAAAGGCGCATATCAATAAAGGATCCATATCAAGATGTTCCGATCCACCTTTTAAAATTCGATTTATTTTTTCCAATAATTTCAATCCCTCATTTTTTGACAAAATGTTCTCAAGCTTATTTTTTAGAGCCATTCCCTTTTCGCCTGGTATTAGGTTCGTTTTTCCTTTGAATTCCTTAATTATATGTAAACTTTCATCAAGTGATAAGTTCCTTGTTTCAAGTTTTTTTATTATTTGCGGAATGAACGATAAGTTTGAGACTATATATGCTAAGTCATTTGACACTGTACCATCAAGTACATTTTGCACTTTTTGAACACTCTGTGCGTCGTCATTCTGGACCAATCTGCTTATTGAAATTTTAAAATTGCTAAAATTATCTGCATAGAACAGAGCCGCATTTAACCACGTACCCCACGTGCTACTGGTGGTAAAGGTTTATCCATTACTTCTTTATAAATGGAGACGCGAGCTGGAGCTTTCGAAAACATTTTTTTCCCATTGTTTATTAATGTATTTACTTCTGGAAACACCTCTCTGACTTTTTCGGCCAGGCGGTTGCACGCATGAGCAACACATGTAACATGAACTACTTTGCTGTAAAATGTTTTTAGTGATTAACCTGCTTTTATCATGTATGGTGCGGCATCTGTGACTAAGAGAAGAACGCTTTCTTCCATTCCAATGTCAGTCCACAGATGCTTTAATCCATCATTAATGAAACGACAAATCGTTTCGCTGTTTGTTTTTTCCATTTCTTTTGATGACAGTAAATAAGGGCGTCCTGGACCGTCTTTACTCAAAACACCCACAAGCAAATGCCCAACATATAAGCCTCTAGCATCTGTAGTTTCATCAACTATAATACAGACAAAATTTTTGCCAATTTTTTGTTTTGTTTTTTCAATTACTTTTATGTAGCAAATTTTGATCTATTTTTTTCTTAAAGTGCTTTCGTCTGGAATGCTTTGGTTGGTATAATTTTCTAAAAAACCTTTTAAAAAGGGTTGCTTTAATTTAAACAAAGGGATATCTGACGCAACCATAGCGTAACATAGATCCTCAAGAAAATTGGTTCTGGCCGATGATGTAGATGCAAATGAACTGCTGGTTAAAAGCTGCTGCTTAGATACATTTTTTTCACGGCTGATAAATGCGCATCTACTAGCTATGTATGTATGTGTCAAAAATGGGGAATTCCCCAAAAATGTCTGGTCAATGGCAGCTCGGATAATGCAGAGTTCGGTTTATCATGATTCGGATAATCAGGAGTCAACTGTATTAGAACATGGTAGTGCTCCAAATTAAATTTCAAAGAAATTACAACAGTGTCGCACCGTATTTCTTGGACGACTCGCTAGTTAAGTAAACCAAGAGTTACTCTATGAAAAACAAGACACCCGGGTATTGAGAGGTGTCTTCTTCTTTATAGAGTAACTCTAAGTGAACCGAGCTTCTGGTTTAACTTTTTGGCCTTAGTTTGAATAGAAAATAAGCAAACGTGTGAAGTAATTTGTCGAAATATGCCGAAATATGCCGAAATAACAGAAATATGCATTAAAGGCTGAATATGCTAAAATATGCAACTATATGCAATTGCATATAAATCCGGGCTCTAGTGATCAGAGTCACAATTCGAACCGCGGAGGGTTCGTACATCAAGTATGCTGGAAGCAACCCTTTTCTCAATTAGAACGTGGTCTATTTGGTTGAAGATGTCACCATCTGGTGATGCCTACGTTCGTTTGTGAATATTGCGATGTGGGAAGCACGTAGAGCTTTTGTGTTTTTTTGTGTTTTTTTACGGCCGTCGAAAATAACTTAGGGGTCACCCTTTAATGCGCAATGCACAGTTAAGTCGACATGGGTACGGAGAAAAAAGAGTGGATGCAAGAAAATTTGTATGGAAACACAGGAGGGGAGATTTTGAAGTGGCGGTAAGCGTTGTTCTTAAATTGTTGGAGGTTGTATCCTGTTGGAAAGAGATTGCCTGGTAACGAATTCCACAACACTGTCGTCCGGGGAATGAAGGACTGCCTAAATTTCATCTCCATGGCAAGGGCTTCACACTGTACTCGTGTGATCGTGCAGCTTGGCGAGTATTTCGGGGGGCTTTAAGTTTCTTTCTGCATTTACCATGGAAGTATCTATAGTAAAATGCGGAGGGCTCCGATATTTCGATGATGCTCGAGAGAGTCAATTGAGGGCGATTTAGCTTCATCTTCAATTAATCGGAATGCATGTTTCTGTATACGGTCAAGAAGAGCCAGATGTGATTTTGGGGCCCCAGCCCAAACATGCGAGTTGTACTTAAGACGTGGTCGGATATAAGCCTTATCGATGGTAGCTAGTTCGGAGGCAGAAAAGTATTTTTTACACTTCCGCAGACGTTTGAAAGCAACAAGAGTGACTTCGTAAATGTGTTGGTTCCAATCTAGGCGATTGATAAAATTGAAACACCTAGTAATGTAAAGTCTGCAGAAGATGGAATCTGTACGCAATTAAAGGACATATTAGTGACCGACGTCGCAACGTTATGTTTGAGAGATAGATGACATGACTGTGTTCTTGGGGCATATCCGTCCATCCGTTCGCTCTCTAGCTTGGGAACGCGTCGAGCTAAAAAGCTCAAAATTTGTACACGTCGTTTCTGACAAAAAAGTAGGGTTAAGTTCGTGAATGGACCAAATCGCTCCACTCCTTCTACTCCCTCCCTATAAACTCAAATCTCCGAGACCGTTAAAGGTAGAATGTTCGTTTTAGGGTGGAATGTTTATTGGGTAAGTGAGCTGCATTATCAAAATTTTTGGGAGTGTCAGGTGGAAGGGGGAGGCGGAGGAGCAAAAGAGTCAAAAACTTCACTTTCTAATATCTCTACTACCAATGCAGATGCTAAGCTGAAAATCAGTATAGGTCTAGAGATGAATATGGGACAAACTTTAAGAATAATTTAATTTATTTTATTCATTGGCGTTCGAAAAGGGAGGGCTAAACACAAACTGTCGGCCGAATTTTTGTTCCCAATCATTATATCTTCGATATTACTTGTCATAAAAAATTCATATTTTGGAACCATTAAGGTGGCGTACAGATCCACCAGAATCAGCTTAGTAGGAGGCTAATTACTGTAATGGGGAGGGTCAGAAAGGTGCAAAGAAAAACATTTCAAAATCAATATCTCGACTTGTGGTGCTCCAGCACATTAATCAATTCATTCGTTAAGAAAAAATCACTCTAATTTTTATTAACGAAAATTTCGAAATCAGTAACTTTTGTTTTCGAAAATAATAAGACTTTTACTTTATTATTTTAATAATAAAGTATTGTGATCGACTTGGGAAAAAAAAAAAATTTGCTACCCTGAAATTTTGTTTTTTCGCGTTGCGTGACTAAATTAGCCTAAAAATGCAAAAAAAAAAAATCCTTCTGTCTGTACGCCGTCCGCCGTCCGCCGTACGCCGTCCGCCGTCCGCCGTCCGCCGTACGCCATCCGCCGTACGCCGTCCGCCGTCCGCCGTACGCCGGTGTGTACGCTCAGAGCACATTAACTCCCAAACCCTTCGAGATAGAAAGCTCATTTTTGGAGGGATTGTAGGTAGTTGCGGATCTCAGGAGGACACTCATTTTTGGGGGTGTAAGGGTTCAGGGGGAGGCGGGGGGAGCACTTAAACCGAAAACTAAGAATTCAAATATCTCAAACATGGTTACAGCAAGGAAGCTAAAAATCAATATACATATAAAAGGGTTTATGGGACAACTTTTAAAATTAATCTAATTTTTTTATCCATTGGGGTGCAAAAAGGGGGGGGCTAAAAACCAATTGTCGGCCGAATTTTTTTTTCAAATGATTATATCTTCGAAATTACTTAGCATAAAAAATTTATAATTTTAGACCATCAAGGTGGCATACAGATTCACTGGAATCAGCTTACGTAGAGGCTAATTATTGTAAGGGGGAGAGTCAGGGGGGGTGCAAAGAAAAACACTTAAAAATCAATATCTCGACTATTTGTTGAGCTCTGCAATTGAAACTTGGTAATTATATTAAGCATTACTAGTGAAATACGAAAAAAATATAATACTTGGACTAAATAGTAGTGGGGGAAAATGGGGAGCATTGAACTTTCCAAAATTTCAAACCATTATATCTCAAAATTGAGGGCAGATATCACATCAAAAATTTTTCAGATCATAGAACTATATAATTTTCAATTTTGGTAAAATTAAGTGGGGGGGGTGTAAGGGGAGGGAGGTGGAAAGCAAAAATGTTGAAAATTTTGAGTAATTTTTTTAGGGCTCTGGTAAAAGATACAGAGTTTAAATTTTGCAGGTCAATATATCAATTTATTGTACATACATAAAAAATAATATAAATTCTACAATTGTTATGCACCGACCCCCCTGGTCTAACGTGCACAAGGTGTTTCATATGAAATGAAAAAACACATAAGCTGAAAATTTTTGAATGAAATTTTAAGGTAGAAACTTGAAAATTTGCGAAATGCATTTAAAAAAAATCCCTCAAAGAATGAATTATTAACTGGTCGAAAATCTTTAAAACTTCTACCCCCTCCCATACAAAATTATTTTTTCGACCATTTTCAAGAAATCAATTACCACCTAACTATTAAAAGCTATCAATTTGAAATTTTGCATAAGAACTTACAAAAATAATTGAAATGAAATTACGTTAAAAGTTTTGAAATCGCGCTTACCCTTCTACCCCCTCCCATACAAAAGTAAGATTTCGACCAATTTCATTAAATCAACTAATAACAAACAATTTGCAAGCTGCGAACTTGAAATTTTGTACGAGCACCTTACAACTAAAAAGAAAGAAAATTGCATCACAAGTCTTACGATTCCCCTACCTCCTCTACCCCCTCCCATACAAAATTATTTTTTCGAGCATTTTTATGAAATAAGTTATCAGCTAACTCTTAAAAGTTATCAAATTCAAATTTTGCATTGAAACTTATAAAAATAATTCAAATGAAATTGTTTTGAAAATTTTCAAATCGCGCTTGCCCTTCTACCCCCTCCCATACAAAACTATGATTTCGACCAATTTCATAAATCAACTAATAACCAACAAACTAAAAGCTATGAACTTGAAATTTAATAAAAGCACCTTAAAAGAGAAGCGAAATAAAACTGCATATCAAAATTTACGATTCCCCTACCTACTCTACCCCCTCCCATACAAATGTTCGGTTTCGTGAATGTAAAATACACCGAATTTTATGAACTTCGTCTATGAGACACATTCTACACAGAGAATATTGGACGTGATTCAAGCAATTAATTAAAAAGCTATTAACATCCACCCACCCTTACTATTACCCCTCCTCCTCCCCTCCATAAAAACCCAAACTTGTAGAAACGAATGAAATATTGTTAAATAGACAACAGCCCTGCTCAAGAACTTCCTTTCACTTAGTCTTCCCTAACCACTCTTACCTGCATATTGACTTTCCACACATCCGCAACATGTCCCAAGAATAATAAAGTTTCGCCCGACTTGTTGGCAGTTTATTTATATGACGTCAGTCGAAATTAAGAAATCCGTTGATCAGTACGATTTAAAATTTAAGACATTAAATATTCTATTGTATTAAAAATAAATAAAAATAATAATTCAAGCTAATTAATAGAATTAAATGTGTTGATGAAATAAAATGCTGTTAATATAATTTTAATGAAATAAATATTGTTGGATAATATAAATTTAATTTACAACAACTATATTATCACAACAGACTATCTCTTAAGCTATGTAATTAAAACTTAAAACATACAGGGCTGCCGAGGTATATCCGAAAAATGGGATACAAGTACGAAAACCCTTATAGCTCAGAAAATAATGATTTATTTTGTACACAACTCGGCACAATTGTAAGAGACATGTTCACAAACAAAATTATTCGATGTAACCGCCATCAGCTTTCAAGCACGTTCAAGTCTGCCTCGAAACCTGCTACACGCACGTTTTACCTCCTCCTTGACCATGTTGGTCATTACCTCCGTAATACGGCCTCATAGTGCGTCTTTGGTGTTGTGGGGTTTTACGTTGACCTTTTTTTCGACTGCGCCCCAAAAGTAATAATCAAGGGGGTTACAATCTGGGCTAGACGGTGACCAGTGGTAGGGCACATTGCTGTGAAGCCACGCTTGAGTTTTCCTTGCTTTGTGAGCGGGCGCTGAGGTCAGAGGACACCTCATCCGGGTCGTCGGCTTTTCGAAATGTTTTTGCAATTTCATAAACATGCGTTTTCTTGTATCCGAACCACTCGATTATTTCCTTGGGCGATTTTCCAGCGCGAAGTGACTCAAGTATCGCAGCTCTTCTGTCCTGCTCCCGGCCCATGTTTGCGCAGGTGCCAACGTGTTTGCTTCTCAGTGGCTCGTAATGGTATGCACTACACTAGGGAAAGAGCATATGCCAGATTACACGTGACACCCGTTAGAGGGCAACCTATAAACATATTCCGGACTTACCTCGGCAGCCCTGTACATTAAGCTATACTAGGGAAATACAAAAAATACTATAAAATTTGGTCGTAGTAGTAGTGGGGAAAAATGGGGAGCATTTCAAAAATGGTCCACTTTTCAAAATTTCAAATCGGATACAGATATCAAATCGAAAATTCGTCAGATTGTAGAACTACATAGTTTTTAATTTTGGTGTATATTTGAAGTTGTGGGGTGTTAGGGGAGGGAGGTGGTATGCAAAAATGTCGAAATTGTTGAATAATTTTTTTAGGGCTCTGGTGAAAGATGCTAAGTTGAAATTTTTTATGTAGATACATTTATTTGATATACATAGTAAAAAATAATAATTTGTTACACAATTGTTATGTACCGAAAGGGGGCCTAACGTGCACAAGGTGATTCATCTGCAATGAAAAAAACACAAAAACTGATAATTTTTGAATGAGTTTTAAAGTAAAAAACTTGAAAATTTGTGAAATGAATTTAACAACATCTCTTCAAATATTAACTGGTTGAATACCTCCAAAATTTCTTCCCCCTACCATACAAAATTATTGTTTTTCGACAATTTTTAAGAAATCAATTATCACCTAACTATTTAAAGTTATTAATTTAAAACTTTACACAAGAACTTTTAAAAATAGTTAAAACGAAATTGCTCAAAAGTGTTGAGATCGCGCCTGCCCTTCTACCACCTCCCATTCAAAAGTATGATTTAGACTAATTTCAATAAATCAACTAATAACCAATAAATTAAAAGCTACGAACGAGCACCTTACAAGAGAAAAGACATAAAACTGCATCACAAATTTCCCTTACCTCCTATACCCCCTCCCAAACAAATTTTTAGTTTCGTGAATGTAAAATACACCCAATTTTATGAAAATTTGATGCAACTTTATCTATGAAAGTAACATTCTATACAGAAAATATTGGATGTGATTCAAGCAATCAATTAAAAAATTATCAACATTCACCCACCCTTAGTATCACACCTCACCGCTACTCTCATAAATATTCAACCTTGCATAAATAAACGAATAAAATATTGATTATAAGTACTTTGACCTAACTTTCAATTCGATAGCTTAAATAAATTCAGAGAAATATCAATTTCTTAAAATTTCGAAATTTCATGAAAGTCACGTGGAATCGAGGTTTTTGACCGAAAGCAAATATGTTATATCTGTACTCTTGGCGACTCTGCCACGAAAACCGGTAGAATTTGCTAGCGAAATTATTATCATTTCTGCAGAACAACAAAGCACCTTTAGAATAAATACATTAATATTATTATAATAAAGTAAAACTTATGTATTTTGTGTTCTCTGTTAAAGCACACACAATTAATTTATTTTTTGTTTTTGTTTCCATCTGGCCAAAGCAGTTTAAGCTGATTTAACTCATTCAATTTTAGTTTTATGTACGTCATATCAAAGAATACTTTCCGCTTAGTTTACAAATTAAATTATAATAATATATATTGTGGTAAATGTTTTTACAAAACAACGAAATACAATTATCATTTCCTTCGTGTTAAGAGGGTATATTGCGAAAACAAAGGATAAGAGTAGGTACAAATGAATTACGAATGCTCCTTTTATGAGATATTCTAAAGGAAAAAAGTCGTTAATGGGATGCTTAACGAGTTGTTTTTTTTCTATTTGAGACAAACGCTTTAATACTTTGTCTTTGCACTTTGAAAAAATAAAATTTTCCTTTGATGTGACAAATGAGGTACCGAATCTTTGACTCACAGACGATTTTCAAACAAAACAAATTCTTACTTTAAGCTTTGATCGGATTAATAGTGCAAAAGCGCAGCGTTTTAATATTTAGTATGAGAAATAATTAAGTAGGTGCTCTACCGTAAAAAAATGTATGAAGGTACTACGATTGCGTGTTGATCTCCAGTTGTTGCTTCGTAAAAAATTAATTAATTTCTTGAAATTATGCCTATCTGTGCAATTGATAGATGTTAGTTTAAAGAAAATCACCTACCAAATATAAATATTCAGAAGTAGAACTTATTTAGAATCAATGCAGCAACTATGGATTCGACTTTGGGAAAATTCATTTGGAAGCAACTTAGTGAAGTGTTTTCTATTTACGCACACAGTGCGCAACATTTCATTGTCGTCGTGAGCTCAATGTACAACTGCAACGCTCTTGACTTGAATCCGAATGCAGCAAAGCAGTTTTGTTTAAATTCGTAGTAAAATTTTAGATTTTTGAATTTAAAGTGGTTTACTTTTTTTAATTGCATGCAAATATAGTTCCGGATAATAATTATAATAAAAAAAAACAATTAGTTTTATTTCAGTGGAATGATGAATATTTTTATACAAGTGAAGTCTTATATTTTTATAATTAAAGAAAATATAAAGTCATGACCGCAGCCATCTATAATTGAACGTATACAAAGTGTTTATGTGTTACTGTCAAATTAGTATTCTATTACCACCTGTTAATTTGATCCGTTAAAACAAATTCAATTCTTATCATAAAGTAACTGTTAATCCAAATTACTTTAAAGCATTAAAGAAATTAACAAAAAAATAATTGAAATTATTTCTGGTCGAAAACATTAATTAATTTGAACTATCTCGATGCTTTTGAAACAAAATTTTCCTGAGCCCTTTTATCATAATATCCGCAACTTGATCGTTGGTTGACATGTTCTTTTGACATCCATTTGATGCACGAAATATCCAAAATGATTGACAATAAATCACGAAAAGTGATTAACTTGGCCGTCGGTGAATATATTTCATTGAAATCGAAACCGTTTTTCTGTGAGAAACCCCGTTTGCATTACTTTTTTACATAATGGAAGTAGTTGATAATAACGTCGAAGTAATGAGTTCTGGAACTACTTGTATGTATTGCAACAAAAAGTTTTCACTTCCTGCCTAGAATTTCTATAAGAAAAAAAGCGACACTATTGAATTGATTCCTGGGCCCGTAACCTAATAATTATAATAAAACAACAATTCGTTTTATTTTAGTGAAATGATGTATTCCATAGGAATAAAGACTAAATTTTTCAACACTTCGTTGATCAACGTACACGCACCAACAGAAGACAAGGTCGATATAACTAAAGACGAATTTTATGCCACCCTAGAGACAATCTATGACTCCCCTCGAATGACCTAAAAATTGTCTTAGGGGATTTTAATGCAAAAGCCGAAAAAGAGGAGGCTCATAGAGGAACAACAGGACAACAGGAGGGCACAGTCTCCATGACATAACCAATGATAATAGCCAACGTCTTATTGATTTCGCAAGCAGCAAAAATATCATAGTAAGCTCTACGTGCTTCCCACATCGCGATATTCACAAACGAACGTGGGCATCACCAGATGGTCACACCTTCAACCAAATAGACCGCGTTCTAATTGAGAAAAGGGCTGCTTCCAGCATACTTGATGTACGAACTCTCCACGGTGCGAATTGCGACTCTGATCACTATCTAGTCAGAGCCAAGTATCGATGCAAAATAGCTTGTCGTGGTTATTCGAAAACGACTAGAGCTCGCAAATTCAATGTCGACAAGCTTAACGACGAAACGGTGGCGCAGGCTTACATGCTAGCATGTAATAAACACCTGACACCAATATATGATAATATCAAAAATATGCCAGTGGAGAATGCGTGGATGAAAATACGAGACGGCATCAAATCCTCCGCAGAAGAGGTACTAGGGTACCAAGCACGGAGAAAAAATAATAATTGGTTCGACCAAGAATGTCGCGACGCAATAGATAGAAAGAACGAGGCTTACAAAATTTTTACTCAACGACCAACACGAGCCAAAGATATAGAAAGATATGACGAGCTTAGGCGATATGCGAAAAAGACCTGCAGATGAAAACAAAGGAAGTACCATAATGACAAAATACAAAAAATGGACGACGACATGAGAAAAAATAAAATGCGGGACGCATACGTAATAGTAAAAGACTTAAAAAAGGGTTATAAGCCAAAAACCAGTCTTTGCAAAGACGTAGAGGGCAACATCATCAGCGACGCACAAGAAATCAAAAGGAGATGGGCTTCATACTTTGAACATCTTTTGAATCCCACCCCATTAGTACCGAACACAACAGACAACATTTCAATTGAAGCCTCAACTGACGAAGATGAACCATCATCGACATTACCCACGCTTGCTGAAATCGAAGCAGCCCTATGTGATCAAAAACTAAACAAAGCAATTGACGAAATACCAGTTGAACTTCTGAAAAACGGTGTAAATTGTGTCGCTGAAATACTGCACAACATGATATGCAAAATTTGGACAGAGGAAATCATACCCGACGATTGGCGAAAAAGCATTATATGTCCAATTTACAAGAAAGGAGACAAACTCTGCTGTGAGAATGACAGAGGAATATCATTTTTGTCTACGTCCTATAAAATACTGACAAAAATAATTGAACGTCGTCTTAAGGCCTATACTAATCAAATAATTGGCGAATACCAAGGCGGATTCAGAACCGGACGATCTACAACCGACCAGATATTCTTCTATAGATCGGTGAAACAGGTGTTTGAGAAATGCTGGGAATATAACACAGACGTGCACCAAATCTTCGTGGATTTTAAACAAGCATACGACAGTATCGACAGGAGCGTACTGTACCAAATCATGCTTGACTTTGGAATTCCTCCAAAACTAGTCCGACTAACAAGACTCACAATGACGATCACTGAATCCCAAGGGAGAATATAAACCGATTCCACAGCCAGCTTTCGAACGGAATGTGGTTTAACGCAGGGAGATGGTCTAGCCCCTATGCTTTTCAACTTGGCACTAGAGTATGTCGTCCGACAAAACGCAGTCGACACCAACGGGACACTACTATTCAAGTCCACCCAACTAGTATGCGCTGACGACATTAACATCCTAGCAAGATCCTTGCCTAGTGCTAAGGAGGTATTTGTCAATCTTGAGTCCGCCGCGAAAGATGTCGGGTTGCGCATTAATGAAAACAAAACAAAAGTAATGACGCAAACAAGAAGGAGAACGCCAATCAGACAAAACATAACAATTGCGGAATATAATTTGGAGACTGTGGACAACTTCATATATCTTGGGGCTAATCTAGCAAATGACGGTAATGAAACAGACGAAATCAAACAACTGATAATACTAGCAAATAAGACGTATTATTCGGTACTTCCAATAATGAAATCCAAGAATGTGCACATTAACAATAAGCTGCGGACTTATGAAACTGAAGGAAGGAACGGAATGGCGAATAAGATACAACCATGAGTTGTATCAACTCTACGACGAGCCAGAAGCTTCAACGTTCATCAAGCTACGTAAACTGCAGTGGGCTGGCCATGTAGAGCGAATGGAAGACAAAAGAATCCCCAAACGTGCTCTGAAAGGCAAGGCGAATGGTAACCGGCCAGTGGGCAAGCCACGCAAGCGATGGGAAGACTCGGTTGATGAAGATAGCAAAGCCATCTTAAAAAACATAAAAGAATTATGATTGGGCGTAAAGCCCAATCATATGATACTCTAGATGAAATGAGAAAGAGTTCAATGTACCGGAAAATATGTCACCTACAATTTTTTTAAATAATGAATAGTGACTTTTGTATGGGAGGTGATAGAAGGAGAGGAGGAAGGTTTGTAATTTTTGGATTTGACACCTAATGTGGTATGCAAAATATTTCGTGCTGAATTTAAAGTTTGTAGCTTTCATTATTTTCAATTGGACATAGTTTTCCTGAAATTGAGGCATTTGTATGGGAGGTGGCAGAGGAAGTGGAGCGTTTAAGATGAATTTGAAACTGCTTATCATCATCCTTATCACCACGCTTTGATTCAACTTTAAATTCGATTGTTCTAATATATTCGAAGAAGAAATGCTTTTCTTGAATTTATAATACAGATATTTGTATGGGAGGGGGTAGAGGGAGTGAAGAGGAGCTGATAATTTTTTTTAACATTTATTGCAATTATTAAAAAACTAATTCTGGCAAAATTTGAAGTTTATACTTTTTCTAGTTTTAATGGAAATCGATATAATGGAATTAACAAAAATTATGCATTTGTATGGGATGGGGTAGAAGGAGTTTACGGATCAAAACACGTTTTTTCCTCGTTATTGATATTTCTATTTTTATACTTTATGCAAAATATCAAGTTGATAGCTTTAACAGTTTCGAAGAAAAATAATTTAATTTAAATTTCAAAATTTCGTGAAATTTGTATGGGAGGGGGTAGAAGGAGTGATGGGATCGGATCAATATTCCGTCATATTAATGACATTTTTATCATAATACTTTCGCCCAAATTTCAAATTGATAGCTTAAGTAGTTTCAAAGAAAAATCAATTTCTGAAAATTTCGGAATTTTGTGAAATTTGTATGGGAGGGGGTAGAAGGAGTGGGGGGATGTGGCCCGTTCACGAACTTAAAGTTTCTTTTTTGCTAAAAATGACACACAACAAATTTCAGCACGATAGCTCAAAGCGTTCGAGAGTTATGCTGTAGACAGACGGACAGACAGCAACTCGGAATCGAAGTTTTTGAGCGACAACAAATATTTCTGTACCCTTGGCGGCTCTGTGCGAGCATTATTTATTAGCGTTACAAACGGTAAGGCAAACACAATATACTCTCAGATTTCATCTAGAGTATAATTAGCAGCTGGAGGACGCGGTCTTTGGATCGAGACGATTTGAGGCGACGAATTCAGGAGGCCAAGGCCCGATTTTGGCTGTCGCGCCATTGATGATGATGATAGGAATATTTCGATACAAGTGAAGTTTTACATTTTTATAATTAAAGAAAATATAAAGTCATGGTCGCAGCCATCTATAATTGAACGTATATAAAGTGTTTATGTGTTACTGTCAAATTAGTATTCTATCAGTTTTTTAATTTGCATTAGTGTAGAATAATTTACACTTGTAAAAAACTCTGCATTTCTCAAAACTTCTTGTTTATTTCAAGTAAAATAACTGTAGCTGGTAAATAAGCTTTCCACTCATCAAACCTAAGGTTGAGTCTTTGAAGAGGTCTGTACCGAATCTTCAATAATACGAGTATTTACTGCATTCTTGGCTTTGTTTAAGGTCAGAATGGGAAAACGATTCAAACATGATATTATTACATCACTAATTAATACCACATATTTCATCACTAAAGCGCCAATAAATTGTATTTACGTAGATATAATATTGTCGTGAAACACTCTGAAGCAGTTTTTCACGTACTCATAAACTCATGTTATCTATGTTTTTAATGTCGAATCGAACATAATCCATAAGGGTATGAAACGAAACGAACGACTTATTTATTACGGAGAGACTACAAAAATTCCGTCACGATGATGTCCTTCATTTAACACAAGATGATAATCTTTTCTTAAGTCCTTGTTAAACTGTTTAGGGGTTGCGAAAGTGTCCTTATGGAAAATTATATTTGCAACAGAAGTTCAATTGCGTCGGAGGAGGCTTGGAATGAGGGAGCAGGTCCTTTATGTTTCTTTTAACTGTTTGACTTGTCTCTCTATAGGAGCGTCTTAGTACTTTGTTCGAAATGTGATGACGCCTTGATGCAATAAAATTTGAATAAAAGGGTGCCGAGAAGTTCTTTTTTATTAAAATTTCTTTTATTTGTTTCAGACTGTTAAGTAATTTAGTGTCAATATCTGGTTATTATTGCTGCCATAAGTAGATTTTAAGAGCATTTTATAAATTTTCTAGCTTATAGGCTTATTTAGAACTCTTGATTCTTGAATGGCAAATATGTCGCATTAATTTAATTTTTTGTTGTATAGAATTTATGATCTATTAACGCTTCAACGATTCTTAAGCTTTATGCTGCAAAGGTCATTTTTCAAAAGTATTATTTTGCTTATTCAGTTTTATTTCATTTGAAATAAGGGACGGTTTTTACGGATAAGTAGGCAAAGTCTAAACGATTTACAAGAGTTTCCCGAGAGAGCACAAGTTTATAGAGAAAATTAACGCAACTCGCTCTGAAATAACTTTTAATTGACCGTATTTTGTCAAAGAGGAAGTTTTTAGTTGTTTTCCTATAACTGGGCTCGAAAAGTTAGCGATTGCATTTGGAATACGCTTTAGAACAAAATCAAACGGTGGCTATGAAAATGCAGTTCACAAAGTGGTATTATGTTGAAAAAAAGTACTCAGAAATGCACAAAGGTGAAAATGTTAAAAAAAAAAGAAATATAAATAAATTTTGCTAATTTAAAAATAATTTCCGATTTCCTGTTTTTGATGTCATGATATTGCAAGCAGTCAGAATCCAAAACGATTTGAAGTGTTTAAGGTTACCCGTTCTCATTAAACAATACTTAGTTTCCCACAATTTAATTTAAGTTGGTTTCAGTGCTAAATTTTTAAATCTTTCACATTAAAAATGGAAACTAGATAGTAGATAAATCGGATTGGTTGATAAAGAAGTTGAAAATCAATATCTAACAGCATATCATATTCCTAAGTTATGTGTACAGAAGCTCGGCATTAGTGCAGCACACACCACTATTGAATTGGATAATTTGTCAAATTGTATCCATTCTATTTATGCTGCTAATCCTGATGTTGAGATCGTTATCGTGGGCGATCTCAATATTCATAACATTGCATGGCTTAAAAACTCTTCCCATACAGGTCGAGATACTGAGCTCTTCGCTGTAATCAACGGACTAGCACAATTTGTAGTAAGTCCTAGTCATTTACCTGATAGTGCAGGTCAATTTGCAACGTGCTATGTTTGAGCATGACCAAAAACGTCAGCTTAAGATCATTGAAAAGCCTAAATATTCCGGATCGTTTCGTTTTGTGAAACCGGTCAACAATAATTTTATATCCTCAATATCTACTCTCCATGGTGCTGATCGAACAGTTGTCGATCCTGAGGAAAAAGCAAACCTTTTGGCAGCGGGTTTCGCTAGGAACTTTAGTCTTTCTGTCCTCCTGCATTCACGATGCCACCCATTTGTTTTCGAGCTAGCGTTATGTCCAAGTTTCTGCAGAAGTTCAATATTAGCAAGTCTGCAGGTCCGGACGGCATCCTCCCTATTGTCTTTAAGAAATGAGATTCCCAAACCCCTTCGTACTCTTTACCATCTTTCATACTCTTCAGGGGGCTTTCGACTGACCTGAAAAATCGCGAATGTTGCGCAAATTTCCAAGAAAGTTAACTCTGTTAACTATCGCCCTATTGGCATTACATCATTGCCTTCAAAGATAATGGAAAGTGCTATTGCTAGTGCTTTTATTCGCTGAATAGTGAACTACTTTGTGGAAAAAACCTGATCCACGATCACCAATGTGGTTTCCATTCAGGACGCTCTAGGGGAGATCTCCTATTGAATCTAATTGAACTTTGGAACTTTTGCGTACACAAAATCGGTGAAGATCTAATAATTGCTCGCTACATTGCGAAGGCGTTTCACAGTGTTCGGCTTAAATATTTCATATCTAAGCTTAATGCTTCCGACAGACGATGCAAGCTAATATATATTAACTTCCTATTTTGATATAAGTAGGCCGAATTATGTATAGGATAATGACACTAGTAATATCGAAAAGCGAGATAATATATATTAACTCGCATCGTGTGTCGGTAGCCTAAGGCCCTTGGCTTTAACTCGGCCTGCTCTAAATGGAATGAAAACTTCTTCTCAGAGCGCTCCTATGAGATATATTAGATCGAGTTACCTCTGCCAATTTTTCTAATGATTACGGTGTCCGTCAGAACTCAGTTTTATCAGCCATCGTCATTTTAGTTTTAATAAGCGACATTCTATTGTTAACTCTCAATCCTATCCATAGTTCCGCTGATGACAGTACACTTGACAACATCTTCCAATTAGACTCACCTGCGAAGAAACGTCCGACTTCAGTGTTCCGATGTCATAATGAGTCAATAGGTTAGTTAATCAAACTATGACCTGAACTTGATCCTGGAATGGGACGTGAAAAACAGAGTAGAGTTTAACACTTTGAAAACCCAGTCCTGTCACTTATCTTTAAAATATGATGTTAGTGTCGGTCGCTATTACCTATGTCTTTCATTGGAGCTCATAGTTTTCGCTTAGGGTCCATTCTTCTCGTAATCCTGTCTACCAGATCTCGCTCAAGCCCATGAATTGAATGTTTGTATTTGGCGTTAATCAGGGCGTCATTTTGAAGATCCCGTAGAAGGGCGACCTTTGGGATTGTGGCAATTGGCGTGGTATATTTCTACTTACTGCTGTATCGAAAATCAAAGCTAAGGTATTTCTTAATAGGATTAGTAATTCTGAGGAGAGTACTCTCGAAGTTTAACAGGGTGGATTTCGCAAAGGGTCGTCTTGTACAGACTTTACAAATACCCTCGGATAATAGTGGCGCAGTCTACCGAAATGGGTTCAATACTATATTTCACGTTTGTGGATTTCGAGAAGGCTTTCGAAAGTATCAAGCGAGATTACCTATGAAACAGACGAAATCAAACGACGGATAATACTTAATAATAATACTTGCAAATAAGACGTATTATTTGGTACTTCCAATAATGAAATCCAAGAACAGTAACAATAAACTGCGGATTTATAAAACTATTATACGACCTGTGCTCTGTTATGGCAGCGAGACGTGGACATTAACGCGAACTTCCGAAAAAGCAGTTAACGCATTTGAAAGAAAGGTCCTCCGAAGAATTTCGGGGCCTGTGAAGGAAGGGACGGAATGGCGAATAAGATACAACCATGAGTTATATCAACTCTACGACGAGCCAGAAGCAGCAAGGTTCATCAAGCTACGTAAACTGCAGTGGGCTGGCCATGTAGAGCAAATGGAAGACAGAAGAATCCTCAAACGTGCTTTGAAAGGCAAAGCGAGTGGTAACCGTACGTATTGGACACAAAGCCCAATCGTACGATACTCTAGATGAAAGAGAAATTTTTGTATCTTAAGAAATTTTGTAGAGGAAGTGGTAGAGGGGGTGACGACATTGAACTAATTTTTTCACATGACGCTAAGGTTGATATAAAAATGTTTTATGCAAAATTTAGGATTTAGAAATTTAGTAGGTACTGACAAAATTAGTGTATTGGATGTAGTGAAGTAGTGCAGTTTGTATGGGAGGTGATAGAGGGATGGGCGAGTTTTCAATGACTTTTCAGAAATAACTATAAACATCATGCTTTTGACATGTTTTAAATTGCAGATCAGTAGCATTCATACTTTTCAGGAAAATCGACTTTTTATAAAGTTGTGAAATTGTATCATTTTGTATGGGACGGGGTAGAAGGTGTAAAGCTAGTCGTCTAATTTTTTTTCGGCTTTACTAATAATTCTAAACAAATATTTAGTGCACAATTTTAGCTCAATCAATTTTATACGCACTGAGTAAATTGGCTTAGAGCATTTCATGAAAAAGTGCAGTTTGTGTGGGAGGTGGTGGAAGGAAGGGGAGGACCCAAATAACTTTTGTATAGTAGATTTATATCATCATAAATGTAATATATTCCAAATTTCAGGTCAATAGCATTTATATTTTTCGATCAAATCCGTTTATTGTGAAATTACGAAATTGTGTCATTTTGTATGGGAGGGGGTAGAAGGGGTAGGAGGGGTACAGCTAAACGTCTCATTTTTTTTGGTCTTACTAATAATTTTAAACAAATATTTTGTGCACAATTTCAGCTCGATAACTATTATACGCACTGAGTAAATTGGTTAAGAGCATTTCATGAAAAAGTGCAGTTTGTATGGGAGGTGGTGGAAGGAGGGGAAAGACACAAATTATTTTTATAGAGTAGATTGAAATCATTATAAAAGTATTACCTTCCAAATTTCAGATCAATGTCATTTGTACTTTTCGATCAAATCCGTTTATTGTCAGATTGCGAAATTGTGTTATTTTGTATGGGAGGGGGTAGAAGGAGTGGAGCGATTTGGCTCGTTCACGAACTTGACCTTAATTTTTTGTTAAAAACGACGTAAACAAAATTTGAACTTTCTAGCTCAACGCGTTCTCAAGCTAGAGAGGACATGGACGGACGGACGGACAGACAGACAGACAGACGGAAGGACGGACGGACGGACATCCTGTTTTGAGATTTTTGTAACTTTTGTATCATTAATTTTTTTCTCCGAGCCTAATTTCTTGGCGTTACAAACTTTGTGGCAAACTTATAATACTCTCAGATTTCATCTAGAGTCGAATTAGCAGTTGGAGGACGCAGTGTTTGTATCTCGAAGATTGTTAGCGACGAATTCAGGAGGCCCGCTGAGAGCTGCCGCGCCATTGATGATGATGATGGGGGAGGGTTAGAGTTCAAAACTACACTTGCTAATATCACCACTACGAATGCAGATAGAAAGCTGAAACCTGACATTTGGATTTATGTATTGGCGTATGGAAAAAAATTAGAGTGTTTGATTAAGACATTTAGAGATGGGAAGGTCTATTATTTGACACCTGTTCGCTTGACAGTTGTCAAAAGCTGACATCTGCAAATGCGGGAAATTTGCCATGCAATGCTACGCTGTCGCTGAATTTTGCCACAAAAATTCGAGTTCAGTCGCAGTTACGATGCGCAAAATACAAGCAAATTTTGATCGTAGTCATGTGCCTTCTGAGAAGTATGTACGCAACCTCCACTAAAATTCCAAGAGATTGGCTCAGTCGAAGATGTGAAGACACCGAAACGACCTCGCCCCGGACGTTCGACCGAAAACATCGCCGCAGTGAAGGGCTGTATTGAAAACGACCTAAGCTCCACCATTCGTCACCGTGCTCAAGAAATCGACCTCTCCACGTCCACAATGTAGCAAATATTAACGATAGATTTAGCATGCGTACATGGTCCAATTGACTCAAGAACTGAAGTCGACTGACCAGAAGGAGCGCTGTATGTTCACTGATTCAAATCCTGGACCTCTTGTTGGTATGCCCCAAAAAAGGGCAAGGCGAATTTCAATCAGTCTCTTTCGACTGAATCCTCCTAATCCCCAACTACCCTTTTCATTCCTATCCCACTAGTGCTCTGCTTACAAACCAAAGGGCAAACCCCATTGTTCTGGTTTCACTTGCAAAACAAGTTTTCATATTTTATCTAAAAATATTTATATAGATATAAAATTATCAATTGCGAAATTAATAAAAAATATAATGTAATGACTAAGAAAGTCAATGCTATTATATAATCTGAGCGTAGAGATATAATCCACGAAAAATTTGCTTAGTATTGAACTTAATATGTTAAAAACGTTAAAGGAATCAAATCACTTCAAGAATAAAGGCTGAAAAGGTATATACAAATATAATGTAGAGTACCCCATACAAATCCGACAAGGGATTAGTTCATTCTGTTAAAAATTGTATCCTTTCCTCGAGGCATTCAATACACTATATTTCAGAAAAGAACAGCCACGTATGAGAAGAGGCCTAATCCTACAGTGTTTTCAAATAAGGAAAGTTAAAATAACAATTAAAATGTTTATCTGTTTATTGTTCAAATAAATCCTGAAGCGAAGAGCACTTCAATTCAGCAAATAGAAAATATCGTCGGAAAAGGGAATCACCGTCACAAGGTAAAGCATTTTTGGATAAGGAATGGTTTCCTTTGTTATTGAATTCAAGTTTTAAAAGGGTGTTGTTAGGGTGGTCTGATGATGATTTTATTAGAAATGATTTTTGATATGTGAAAATATAGATTAGTTTTCTCTTCCAATAAATTATTAATTTTACTTTCAAATAGAACTCAATAATAATGTCTTTTACTAGAGTGCTAACACAATTACTCAAACTTTTCAACATTTTGACTCACGACCTCCCTCTACTTACACCCCCAACTTAAATTTATTTAGTGAAATATCGATACTTTTTAATTGTTTATGAGAGATTGGACAGAAAGAGTAGGAAACAAAAAGAATTAGCAACAACTGATCTCAATAATTACCATTTGTTTAATTTTACTGAAATTTTGCCGGAGCATAACTATAAACGCAGTAAGTAGATTGTGTTTGTGCTATCAATGTTGATAACAAGTCAAATTTATTCAAAAATTATTAGGATCGTGATTGTTTTTGTTCTTTATTATTAAAATGCCGCGCGGAACAGTGCTTACAGATTTCGAAATAGGCCAAGTTCTTGCATTTTTTGTGGAAGGCTTGAGAAAGCGTGGTGCAATTGCTAAAAAGCTCAATCGGTCTGACGCTGTCATTGAAATGTGCTACAAAATACTGAAAACGTAGAACAGGAGGACCAAAAGGCAAGCATCAATAAGCATCGGATAATCCAAAAGGCAAGCAACTCCATGAAGACCGATGCCAAAATCGATAAGCATTGTGGCGTAAGGAGTTCTAAGCCTATTTGTCGTCAAACGCTGAAATCGCCACCATGTCCTTTAACAGGTTATAATCCAGCAAAGCTAAAATTCGCTCAAAAAATATACGAACCAACTTCTTTGAGGTAAAATGCTGAACATTAACTTTTAATGCATATTCCAACTGTTATTTCTTCCTCAAGACCATTTTTTCTGATGATAAAAACTGGAGCTAAGATGGTCCAGATGGTTTCAATGAGTATTGGCGTGATTTGCGAAAGGATCCTCAAATTTTTTGAAAGCGCACTTTCAGTGGAGCCAATTTAATGGTTTGGAGAGCCTTTCGTACTGATGAAATTTTTATTTCGAATGAATGTTGCTCTTGAATTTGTTGCCATTTATGAGAACCAGAGGCGCGGAGTGTTGGATTTTTCAACAAAACAACGCCAGATTTTATGTGAGCCGCGTCACTTATTCCTGGATGCAGGACCATAGCGTGCAAGCCTCAGATTCTTTTGCGCACCAGACCTTAATCCAATAGAAAACATTTGGAAAATCCTAGCAAGAGAATTTTATATGGAAAACAGGCAGTATGCAAATATTCAACAGTTGGAAAAGGCTGTTATTAAGGCTTGGAAGAATATTGATAAAAACATAACAGCACTACGATTGGGCGTAAAGCTCAATTGTGCGATACTCTCGAAGACAGAGACATTTTTGATTTTAAGAAATATTGTAGGGGAAGTGGTACAGGGGCTCACGACATTGAATTAACTTTTTCTCATCACGCTAAAGTTGCTATCAAAATGTTTTACATAAAATTTAGGATTCAAAAATTGAATAGGTACTGAGAAAATTAGTGTATTGGATTTAGTGCTGTTTGTGTGGCAGGCGGTAGAAGGAGGGGCGATTTTTTAAAAACTTTTCATAAATAACTACAAACATCATATTTTTGACATGTTTAAATTGCAAATCAGTGGTATTCCTATTTTTTAGGAAAATCGACTTTTTGTTAAGTTGTAGAATTGTGCCAGATTGTATGGGTGGAGTACGGGGGTGGGGGCCCTACTGGCAATTCGAAATTAATATTAAGTGCACAATTTCAGCTCGATAAACACACACAGCACAGCTTGTATGGGAGGTGGTGGCAGGTAGGGGAGGACTTAAATAATTTTGATACAAAGTAATATATTCCAAATTCCAGATCAATAGTACCTATGCTTTTCAAGCAAATCCGTTTATTGTCGAATTGCAAAATTGCGTCATTTTGTATGGGAGGAAGTAGAAGGGGTGAAGGTAATCTAATTTTTTTTGGCGTTACTAACAATTCTATATAAATATTTATTGCAAAATTTCAGCTCGCTAAATTTTATACGCACTGAGTAAATTGGCTTAGAGTATTTCATGAAAAGGACCGTTTGTATAGGAGGTGGTGGAAGGAGGGGGATCACATAATTTTTATACGGCAGATTAAAATCCTTATAAAAGTAATATATTCCAAATTTCAAACCAATAGCCTTTATACTTTTCGAACAAATCCGTTTATTGTGAAATTGCGAAATTGTGTCATTTTGTATGGGAGGAGGTAGAAGAGGTGGAGCGATTTAGACCGTTCACGAATTTAACCTCAGTTTTTTGTTGAAAATGATGTGTACAAAAATAAGGGCGCTCAAACCGAAAACTGAGAATTTAAATATGGTTTCAGCTATGAAGCTGAAAATCAACATGTATATAGAAAGGTTTGTGAGACAAACTTTAAAAATAATTTAATTTTTTTATCCATTGGGGTCCAAAAAGGGGGACTAAAAACAAATTGTCCGCCGATTTCTTTTTTTTTTTTGAATGATTATATCTTTGATATTACTTACCATGAACAATTCATACTTCGGGACCATTGAGGTGGTATACAGACCAACCAGAATTTGCTTTAGAAGAGGCTAATTGTTGTAAAGGGGAGGGTCAAGGGGGGTGCAAAGAAAAACACTTAAAAATTAATATCTCAACTATCTCTTAAGCAAACTAACCAGGGGACATGTGCAGGGAACTTTTCCCGTGACCTCGTCATCCACACTTCATTTCATCTTTTAGAGCGCCCGACTGGGTTCCAAGTGGAAGTGTTAGTAATTAATGAGTGCACAAAAGTGTGTAGCAAACACGCTTGCGCGGCAAGGATCTGCAAATATCAATTCCACTAGGAAGTCAGTCGATGTAGCACCAACAGTGCTCAAGACTAGCTTAAAAAAAAAAACTATTTCTATTCTTTCTTGGCGGGGTGGCCGCAACTGGACAGCTGCATAATGGCCAAATCCTTTTGTGAAGAACCGAATAAAAATATCGCTGCTCAGCTGTTATAACGTAGTCGCTACAGCATCCGAACTATTGTTGGTCTGACCACAAGTTGCTTGCTAAAGCTGCACATATTCAGGCTGCGGATCGCGAGCGACAGCCTTTGCAGAGGTTGCGAGGAAGACGATGAACCTATCGAATATTATCTTTGTCACTGTCCGCAAATTTCCAACAGTCGTCTCGTTTGTTTAGGCTCTAGATTCTTCTCGGAACGCTCAGAGGCGTCAAATATACGAACCTACTATGGTTCGCAAATCGAACTAAGTGGCTAGCACAGGAAGAGTAAAATTCATCTCATATTGAATAGGGGAGCACAATGGGCCCAACTAGATGGTCCCAGTGCATAGTGTTCTACGAAATCACCCTCCTACCTAAACCTAAACCTAGTAATATATAGTTCCAGTAATCTGCTCAGTTAAATGTCTCTTTGCACACAATGTTTTGTGTTTCGTTGGAATCAGAAGTATAATTTATTAAATTAGTGGAATCACTAATATGTTCGAGTTCAAAAGCGCTACAGGTTGGTCGAAAATTTTTTTTTCTCCTCAAGTCAATTAATTTATAGTTAATTTCTATTATTTCGATAGAGAGAAATAAATTGAAGGAAAAATTAGTGAAAATGGTTAATACATGCAACGTATGTGACGAAAAATTTGCGGACTCAAAAGACGTGGTTATGTGTATAAGTTGCGGGAATTTGAAAGGTATAACACTCAGGAATCTTGGTCATAAACGCGAAACTTGGCAGTGCAAAAAATGTAAGCTGTTGAAGCAGCGGTCTAAGTCAACGAGCTCGGCTAGTGACGAGGAGAGTCAGGATGCAGTCCTCAACAAATTCTGGGCGGAATTCGGCAATCTAAGACATGAAATAAATCTGATCTAAAAGATTTAACTGCAGCTGTACAGTATATATCAATCAAATTTGATGATATTAAACCAATGTTGTCATACTTTAAGGAGCTGAAAAGTGATAACGAGAAATTAAAGAACGAGGTCGATGACTTAAGAAACAAAAATCAACTTTTGCAGCAGGAGCTCGTCTCGTCTCGTCGCAGCGCTACAGCCCCTTTCGGGCCTTGGCTTCCCGTAACCGAAGTCTCCATCGATCTCGGTCCAGTGACCGCGTCCTCCAATTTTGAAATCCGAGCAGCGATGAACAGTCTTCGTCAACAGAGTCGGACCAGCGTTTCCTGGGTTTTCCCACTGGCCTCCGGCCCTCCGTTTTTCCCTCGAATACCTTTTTAGGTATTCGAGTTTCGTCCATCCTTTGTACATGGCCAGCCCATTGCAGCTTCCGCAGTCTGATGATAGTGGAAACCTCCGGTTCGTCGAATATATCATACAGCTCACTGTTGTATCTAATTCGCCATCGGTCACCATCACGTTTCGCTCCAATTATTCGTCTCAGGACCCGTCTTTCGAAAGCGTTCAACATATTTGCGGATGCTTGTGTAAGGGTCCATGTTTCGCATCCGTAGCAAAGCACAGGTCTTACTATTGATTTGTAAACTTGGAGTTTGGTCTTCCTGTGTACGCAGCTGGCCTTAAGAATAGCTAAGACTGAATAATACGTTTTATTTGCGAGCTGGATTCGTCTTTTTATTTCGTTCGTTTCATTTCCACTCTTTGTCAATTTTGTGCCTAAATATATGAATTCGTCCACATTTTCCAAATTATATTCGTCAATTGTAATGTTTTGTCTATTGGGGGTCCTTTTCCTTGTTTGTGTCATTATTTTCGTTTTTGTTTCATTAATTTTCAAGCCAACTTCTTTTGCTGCTTGATCGAGGCTTAGTAGAATTTCTTTTGCGGATGTGAAAGAGCGTGATAATATGTTGATATCGTCCGCATAACCCACTATCTGGCTGGATTTATAAAGCAGCGTACCTCTTGTGTCAACGGGTAACTTCCTGATGACGTATTCTAAAGCTAGGTTAAAAAGCAGAGGGGCCAGCCCATCACCCTGTCTTAGTCCGACATTTGTGTCAAAGGCATCAGTTAGTTGGTTGTTGACTCTGACTTGTGATGTTGTTGATGTCATGGTCATTTTGGTCAGTCGGACTAGTTTTGCTGGGATGCCAAAATGCAGCATTATTTTGTACAGTACGTTTCGATCAATACTGTCGTATGCTTGTTTAAAGTCCACAAAAACCTGGTGAACGTCGATGTTGAATTCCCAGCATTTTTCAAGCACTTGCTTGACCGTAAAAAGTTGATCAGTCGTTGATCGACCAGCTCTAAAACCGCCTTGGTACTCCCCAATCACATTGTCAGCGTAAATTTTAATCTTATTTTCTAATATTTTTGTCAGTATCTTATATGATGTGCAAAGTAGTGAGATACCTCTGTAGTTTTGCAGCAGGAGCTACGCAGAGATAACGTCATAGTGAATGGTGTTCCGGAATCTCCAAATGAAGACTTCACAGTTGTGGTTTGTTCTTTTGCAAAAACGATAAAACTGCATCTATCTACAGCTGCCATAAGTGCAACAGAGCTGCAATTCCAGAGGTCATCGACATCACTTTTATCGGCTCCAATTGTCGTTCATTTGACTCGACGAATACAGCGAAACAATTTTAATGCGTCGTACAAAAATTATGTCAATCGCGAAATGCAGGTTCGGGAATAATCGGATCCGAGCTTAATGTCAACAGCATTACCAATCAACGAATTTTTATTGGCGATCATCTCGCAACTTTTACAGCTACACTTCTTAAAGAGGCGAAGAACGCACTAAAACCGAAACATTACCAATTTATTTGGGTGAAGAACGAACGAGTTTATGCGAAGCTCAACGAGGGAAGCAATACAACTTTAATAAAAAATAAGCACGACCTTTCAACTTTAGAGTAATTTCATCACGATCATGGGACTGGTCGTCTGTGTTGAATCAATCTGATGTTGCCAAAGCCACTTCTAATTTTTACACGATTTTAAATGGCTGCTTTCTGCGTTGTGTCCCTGTAGTTTGTTCGAAACCTACCAAGAGGTTTCCCTGGTTTGACGATGATTTAATTAATTTGAAAAATCAAAAAACGCTTGGAAAACTTACTCGCTCTCAAGGAGTGATACGGACTACATAATTTACATAAATCTATGTAATTGTTTTATAAGTCAGTCTCGAGCTGCATATAACCAATACCTTTTTACTGTTTAAAACTCTTTTAAAGATAAACCGAAACAATTCTGGAATTTTGTCAACTCTAAGAAAAACTCTGATGGTTATACTTCCAGTATGGTTTTTAATGATGTAGTCAGTGCTGATCCTACTACAATTAGCAACTTATTTTCCAACCATTTCCGGACCGCCTTCAATTGCAGTACGCCACTAACATCCGTTGGCAACTTTCAATACATGTCAAAGTTTCCTTCTTCGTCCTTGGATCCTAAAGATCTTTTCATTGACGAATCTACTATTTTGAAATACATACATTGATAAACTTGCTATTAATTTCTCCAGTGGACCAGATGGTGTTCCTTCTTCTGTGATTAAAAAGTGTAGTTTATCCCTTTTACCTATCCTTGGGTATCTTTTTAATACATCGCTTCGTAGTGGAGTTTTTCCTATGTCATGGAAATACTCAACTATAATGCCCTTGCTTAAGTCTGGTAAAAGAGACAATGTAACTAATTATAGGCCTATAGAGAATCTTCCGTGTGTTGCTAAGCTTTTTGAATCCATTGTATGTGATGTAATGTATTTCTATTCCAAGTCGATTATTGGATCAGTTCAGCATGGTTTTGTCAACGGCAGATCCACTGTAACTAATCTTATGGAATTTTCAAACTTCTGTCTTTCTGCTATCGAAAACGGGAAGCAGGTCGATTGCATATACACTGACTTCAGTAAAGCCTTTGACAAAATTGACCATAATATTCTTGTGCATAAGCTCCGCCTGCTTGATTTTCCTGATATTTTCGTCCTTTGGATTAAGTCGTATTTTAGTGATCGCATTCAGAAAGTACACTTTCGTGGAGCCTTATCTTCTGAAATATTTAATACTTCAGGCGTTCCGCAAGGTAGCCATCTGGGTCCACTTCTATTCTTTCTCTTTATTAATGACGTGAGTTCATTTATTTCTAACTCGAACATTCTTCTCTATGCCGATGATGCGAAAATTTTTAAGATTGTCTCCAGCAGCAATGATTGTCTATTATTGCAAAGTGATATCTCGCGTTGTCATGACTGGTGCTTACTTAACAATTTACATCTCAACATTAATAAGTGCACTGCTGTTTCGTATTCTAAGAAGAGAATATCAATGAATTTTGACTATGTTGTAGATGGATGCTCTTTATTTCGTTCTGATAAAGTATGTAATTTGGGCGTACTATTCAATTGTAATTTTACCTTTGATGATAACGTGAATCACATTGCTGGTAAAGCGAACGCTATCCTCGGTTTTGTTAGGAGACAATCGAAAGAATTCAATGGTTTCTTTACAACGAAAATGTTGTATTGTGCATTTGTCCGATCTATCCTAGAATATGCTAGTCCTATCTGGTCACCATTTTATTCCATTCACATAGATAGGATCGAAGCAGTTCAGCGTCGGTTCTTAAGGTTTGTCCTTCCGGGCCTTCCCTGGTCCGATTCACTCAGGTTACCGCCATATGTTGATCGTTTAAATCTGCTGTCTATGGATTCCATTGAGAAAAGGCGGATACATGCCAGAGTTGTTTTTGGTTTTTAAGTCATTTCAGGTATAATTGACTCTGACAAATTGCTGTCTATGATTAAATTCAACGTTCCATGTCGTCCTTTGCGAAATTATGAGCTTTGTAGAATTCCGCAGCATCGCACGAACTACGGGTCTTATGAACCAGTTTCATTCATGTTAAGAGATTTCAATAACTTCTTCTCGCAATTGGATTTTCACATGAGTGTCCCACAAGTAAAAAGTCAGCTTTCTTGAGGTTAATAATGTTTGATTTTGTAAAAAGTTTAAATTTTTGTGTACCTAATTCTGTTTAATTATTTTTATTCTTTTTTATTGTTTCCAACTATGCATAACTGTGGATAAATGTAGTAATCAATTTGTTGATGAAATAAATTATTATTATTATTATTATCATGTGTTCTTTCTTTTTTAATTACTATTTATTTCACTTATATTTTTATTACAATTTTACACAAAATGGCCGAATTGCTAGATAATTTATTAAACTGCAAAAATGTAGAAACAATATTATTGAAATACCGTTCAGCATGCAATAACTTTCTAGATGGCAGCAAGTCAAGTTTAAAAATATTTCATATGAATATAAGAAGTGTGTCCAAAAATTTTGATGAACTTTAAATTCTGTTGAGAGACTTAAATAATCCGTTTGATGTTAAGTACTAAATATAATAAGTGCGATGGTGTTCCCATGTACATTCGAGATACTTACTCTTTTAATATTTTAGAATCTGATATTGATTGTGCTAACGCTTTACACATAGAATTAATATTAATAAAATTTTCAGTACGTATTAGGGCCTTATACAGGTCACCCAGTTCAAGTCCCAATAATCTTATAAGTTCATTAGACAGTTTTTTGAGGGAAAGTAAATCATTTTCGAATCACATCATTTTAGGAGATATTAATAAAAACATCACAAAGAACAAATCATCAAAAACTGAAAATGATTATCTTGATACTCTGATGGAGCACGGCTTCGTGGAACATCTAGAAGGTTGGACACGTGCACCTCTTAGTACTGGAACATGCATTGATCATACATGTATTTTTAAAATCAACTGATATACAGGAATTCTATCCGGCCATTCTTGAAACTTATATTACGGATCATTTTTGTGCTTTGGCAAAAATACCTCTGAATGGAAACAACTTTAAAATTGACGCGGTCAAAATTAAGAAAGAAATGAAAGTTGATTTATGTAAATTTTTCAGTAAGGTACAGGATCGAGATTGGAGTTCAGCTTACAATATGTTTGATAGCGAGAGGCTTTCAATAATTTTTCAGAAATCCTTGAATATCACTTAGAAATTTCAACCACTACCACTGGCGCTCAGCATGTCAGCTCAAAAATTAAACTTAAACCTATAAAAACATGGGATACTAAGGGTATAGTCACTTCAATAAGACACAAAGATAGATTAGGTAGACAGTATTGAAGAGGTATAAAACATATAGAAACAAATTGAATTCAATTATTAAAGCAGCTAAAATTTCATTCTACAGTAAGCAAATTTGAGACTGAAACTTTAGAGAAAGAAAATCAATGAAATTCCTAGGCGCAAAAATAAGAGGAATCTGGCGAAAGTTACTCATTTGTATGATAAAAATAAAGATATCTTATCAGATTCAAATCTAGTAGCTAATGCACTGAATGACCATTTTATCACTGTAGGACAATCTTTTTGCAGTAACTTTCAATCTTCTACTTATAACAATGGAACTTCAGATGTTTCTCCTTCTTCTTTCCACATTCTTCCTATTTCACCAGATGAACTTGAAAATCTGATATGTGAATCAAAATCTGATTAATCGCCAGGTATTGATGGCAATACCCCTAATATTTTAAACGCTGCATGTAGCAGTATATCTCATCCGCTATCACATATTTTTAATACATGTCTGTGTCAGGAATTTTTACTTCCAAATTGAAATATGTCATTGTAATTCCACTGCATAAAGACGGAGTTAAGAAAGATCCAAGCAATTATAGGCCAATCTCTTTGCTTTCTTCTATCGCGAAACTATTTGAGAAATTCTTAAAAAAAAAAGATTATTAAAATTCCTTGAGGAAAATGAAATTATAGCGTCAAATCAATATGGGTTTAAAAGTGGACTAAATACAGCGGATGCAGTATATGATCTCACAGAAAATATCTGCCACTCTACAGATAAAAATGAAGAAGTAGTTGCTCTGTATTTAGGTTTAAAAAAAGCATTTGACAGTGTTGATCATGAAATACTTCTTGCGAAACTTAACTCGCATGGAATTGTTAAGCGCTCTTTGCTTTTTGCGATCATACTTACAAAATCGAGTTCAAGTGGTAAAAGTTGGCAATTCTATTAGTAGACCTTTAACAATAAGATGTGGTGTTCTGCAAGGATCTGTGCTAGGCCCAATCTTATTCAACATATACATAAATGACCTCTGCAAAATGAGTGAACTTGAAATTAATGGACGTATAATCACTTTTGCAGATGATACAGTTCTGTTATTCAAGAGTAATGTCTGGGAAAACACTTTTGCAAAAAGTCAATGCTGGCATACAAAGTGTAGTTGGCTGGCTGACGGCTTATAAAATGTCACTAAACCTAAACAAAACCAAACTCATGATGTTTGGTAAAGACAACCCCAACAACTCTAATATCAAAATTCTCAATGAGCCAATTGAGGATACGAAGGCAGTTAAATATCTTGTTATCATAGATAATAATTTAAAATGGGATTGTCATATATTGTACTTGCGCAAAAGATTAAGAAAAACCCTACATACATATTTTAGTCTACCTAGGTTTGCTGATAGACAATTAACTGTCTATCAGAACCGTATATTTCTCCTTAGCACAGAGTATCACTCAGTACTGTATTTTAGTATGGGGATCCACATGCACGGGAACACTATCGCCATTGATAAATTTGTAAAATACGATAATTAAAATATGTTTGTTGAGGTCCAAGTTATGTTCGTAGTGCCATAGCGGCAAAAATATTTTGTATAATGCAGGCTTTTTAATTATTCAGAAATTCCGTCATCATGCATTGAAGAACAAATAATATTTTAAAGCGATTGGTGTAAAATCATATTAGAAATGACAAAAAAAAAATTATTAATGGTAATTTTAATGCATTTTTACTTTATTATTCTAATAATAAAGTATTGTGGTCGACACAAGAAAAAAAAAAATTTGCTACCCTGAAATTTTTTTTTTCGAGTTTCATGACTAAATTAGCCTAAAAATGCAAAAAAAAAATCCGTCCCGCCGTACATATGGACTCATATCTCCGAGACCGTTGAAGGTAGAATGCTAGTTTTCGGGTGGATTGTTGGCTGAGTAAGTGAGCTCTATTTTCTAAATTTTGGGGGCTGTTAGGTAGAAGGGGGAGGCGGGGGGAGGAAAAAAGACGAAAAATACACTTGCTAATATCTCCACCACGAATGCAGATAGAAAGTTGAAAATCAATAGGGATATAGAATGGGTTGTGGGACAAACTTTAAAAATAATTTAATTTTTTTATCCATTGGCATCCGAAAAGGGGGGGGGGGCTAAAACCAAATTGTCGGCCGAAACGTTTTTTCAAATGATTATATCTTCGAAATTACTTATCGTAAAAAATTCAGATTTTGAAAACATCAAGATGGCATACAGTTCCATCGGAATCAGCTTAGAGAGTTCCTAATTATTGAAAGGGGGAGGGTCAGGGGCGTGCAAAGAAAAAGACTTAAAAATGAATATCTCAACTATCTCTTAAGCTATGTAATTGAAACTAGAAATGTATATTAAGCTATACTAGGAAAACACAAAAAAAATATAACATGTTTAGATAATAGTAGTGGGGGGAAATGGGGAGCATTTCAAAAATGGCTCACTTTTCAAAATTACAAATCCTTATATCTCAAAAAAGAGTACAGGTATCAAATCGAAAATTTGTCAGATTGAAGAACTCAATCAATCAAATTCTTGTTAAGACACCCTATATGGGCATAGGACAGAAACAACTCTCTTCCACAAGGCGAGATCCTGAGATTCGGCCTTAAGCTGTTGCCAGGACTTGCTTATTCCTCTGGCCTCCTGCTCAACTGCTCGCTTCCATGTGTTACATGGTCGACCAACCCGACGTCTTCCTTGAGGGTTATAATCCAGAGCCTGTTTTGCGATGTTTCGCTCTGGTTTCCTCAAAGTATGACCGATCCACTGCCACTTCCGCCGTTGAATCTCAATATCTATTTTAGTCTGGCGAGTTGTACTCCAAAGTTCGTCGTTGGAGATTACTTCTGGCCAGAATATTCCTAAAATGCGCCGGAGGCATTGGTTTACGAAAGTCTATAGTTTCTTAGTAAGTCGAACGGTCACTTTCCACGTAGTATAACCATACAACAACACGGATTTGACGCATGCGTCAAAAACTCGCAGCTTCAAGCGAAGGGAGATCTCTCTTAACCTCCAGAAAGTGGAAAGGATACCGAAGGCCTGACGAGCTTTATTTAGCCGAGCCTCAACATCCTTTTCGGCTCCGCCGTCCATGCTGGCAATGCTTCCGAGATAGCAAAAATCGTGCACCTCTTCCACATCCTGTCCGTTCAGAACAATCGGTGTGCTTGCGTTCGAACCCATGTGCATGTACTTGGTTTTACGCACATTTATTTTCAGTCCCGCCTCTTTGCATTTAGAATGCAACGAGCGAACATTTGACTCTAAGTTCGAACGGTTATGTGCAAGCAAACACACGTCATCAGCATAATCGAGGTGACTTAAGATGTTAAATAGTCTCCATTGAATACCTTTACCTTCCCCACCTTCCAGTGCAGCTTTCAAGATGTCATTTATTACCACCAGAAACAGGGCTGGTGATAATATGCAGCCTTGTCTGACACCCGTTCGCACAGGGAAGCTCTCGGACAGCTCTCCTCTATGCAAGACGCGACACCTTGCATCTTCGTAGCTATGACCTTATCTGGAATACCTCTCCTACGCAAAGCATTCCATATGTAATCTCGCTTAACGCTGTCGAACGCCTTCTCGAAGTCCACAAACATGAGATGTAGTAGCGAACCCATTTCGGCTGACTGCTCTAATATTATCCGTAGGTTATTTGTGTGGTCGGTACAAGACGACCCTTTACGGAATCCAGCCTGATAAACTTCGAGAGTGCTCTCGACAATATCACTAATCCTATTGAGAATTACCTTAGCCATAATTTTTGATACGGCGGTAAGTAGACATATACCACGCCAATTGCCACAATCCCGAAGGTCGCCCTTCTTCGCAATTTTCACAATGACGCCCTCCTTCCATTCAGTCGGATATCTTCCTTCATTCCACACCTTAGTGAAGAGTGGGAGGAGTATATCGGCTGTTATTTCCGGGTCCGCTTTAAAGAGTTCGGTTGGTAGTCCGTCTATACCTGGAGCTTTCCTTCCCGCCATTGACCGAATGGTGGAAACTATCTCTTCCTTATCTGGGGGATCGTCCCTAATAGAGCATTGTTGTGGTTGGATGTTTGGAAGTTGTTCTGTTTCCGGAATATCTTCCTCTGACAAAATGTTTAAAATATCAGAGAAGTATTCCTTCCATCGTCGCAACTGGTGTTCACTCATATTAAGGAGAGTTCCGTTGACATCTCTCACCAGGTGGTTGGCGGTGAAATTCCTGTTCGTCAACTGTTTCATGATTTTAAATAGTGAACCCATATCACCAAGGTAAGCCGCAGATTCTGCCTTGTTTGCCAGATCTTCAATGGCCTTTCTCTTGTCGCGTCTAACAGCCTTTTTAAGCTGTATATGAGCATCGCGGTAGTTCTGCCTTAAGTCGGGCGTTCGTTGGTTGACATCGGGTTGAGAGATGATTGCCAATTTGGCTTTTTTTCCGATTGCCAACCTTGACCCATGTGTCTTGCGACAGCCAGGGTTTCTCACCGCTTTGCACATATTCCACAGATTCTTCAGCACTAGTTAGAAAAGTGTTTCTGGCTGCCTCCCAATTGGCGTCCAGTGTGTGCATTTCATATTCACCCAATGTAGATGACTAGAATAGTGGTGTATTCGCGTTTTTTGTTGGGATGTCTGAGTTTATCCAAATTAAGCTAGCGCTTCATTTGAAGAATTTGTGGTCGTCGGATAGCTGCTGTACACAATCTCAAGCAGGCAATTATCAAGTGGTGATCGCTCCCCACGTCAGCTCCACGTTTCGCTCGCACATCGAGGAGACATCTTCTCCATCGGCGACTTATAGCCAAATGGTCGATCTGATTCTGAGCAACACCGTCAGGGGAACCCAAGATGTTTTATGATGATTCTTGGGTGGAAAAAGGGTCCCTCCGATGGCCATTTGCCGAGTACTACAAAACTCCACAAATAATTCGCCGTTTTCGGGTCTCTTAATCCAAGGTCGTGACGCGTCGACCTAAGGGTCACCATGCCTCCCCATGACGTGTTCTAGTCCGCTGTTGTCTGATCCAACCTGGGCGTTCATATCTCCCGAGATGATAATAATATCACCTCTTGGAACACGTTCGATGGTGGCACTCAGTTGGCTATAAAACTCCTCTTTGTCACCAGATGTTGAGGTATTAGTTGGTGCATAGCACTGCAGAATTATGACGTTTCTGACACTGGTCCTGAGCCTGACGACGATAATCCTATCCGAGATGGGTTCTTAGCTAATGAGACTGTTTCTCGCTCTCGGCGTAAGGACGAACGCCACGCCATTTCTGGCTTCACTTTTGGGAACAATGTACAGAATAGTGTTTCCGCTAGGGGTTCGTTCTTCTCCTGATCCTGTCCACCTTGTGGTGCGTTAGTCTCATTCATATAGATTTTCATAAGGAGCAGGATTCGCAAATAACTGTAATTTTACTTGCTATTGTAATACCACTTTAGCAGGCGAATCCTGACTTTAAAAAAAAAATAAAAATCTAGTAATTGGCGACCCCGACAGAAGCAATATCACCAATAAATAATTGGTGACCCCAAATAAAAATCACCTGACCTCGCTCAAGCCCAAGATTTGGATGTTATAGTGCTCCATTTCACGGTCGATCACTGATTGGCGGTACAAGGACCGAGTAACCCCAGCTCTTCCCCCGTCATTCAATGTTCTAACGTTCCAGAAGCCAATCATAGTCCGTTTTCGAATGCCAAAAGTCGTTACCGTAGAATCAGTTCGCATCCGAGGCGCTGTATCCGTTTGTCGTATCATTTAGGTCTTAAGATCACGGGTGATAAGCCCATGATCCTGTGAGTGTCCATTTGCCATTTTTAGGGCAAGCAGGACTGGCTGTGGGTGAATTCTTCAGCCCCCATCGCACAGGGGGATAGTTAGCTCAGGTCCGTGGAGTCGCTAGTCTCCAAACATAGCTGCAGGAATTGATAAAACCTCATCCTTCAACTACCCCCTTGCGGGGGTAGAACTAATAAGGGTTAATTTTGGTAAAAAATTTAAGTTGGGAGGTGTAAGGGGAGGGAGGTGATAAGCAAAAATGTCGAAAATTTTGAGTAATTTTTTTAGGGCTCTGGTAAAAGATACACAGTTTAAATTTTGCATGTAGATACGTCTATTTGATGTTCATAGAAAAATAATAATAACTTGATCCATAATTGTTATAAACCGACCCCCCCGGTCTAACGTGCACAAGGTGTTTCATGTGCATTGAAAAAAAACACATAAAATGAAAATTTTGGAGTGAAATTTTAAGGTAGAAACTTGAAAATTTGGTAAATGTATTTAAAAAAAATCCCTAAATATTTGAAATATTAACTGGTCGCAAACCCTTAAAACTTCTACCCCCTCCCATACAAAATTATTTTTTCGACCATTTTTAAGAAATCAATTATCACCTAACTATTAAAAGCTATCAATTTGAAATATTGCATAATAACTTACATAAATAATTGAAATGAAATTACGTTAAAAGTTTTGAAATCGCGATTGCCCTTCTACCCCCTCCCGTACAAAAGTATGATTTCGACCAATTTCATTAAATCAACTAATAACCAACAAATTCAAAGCTACGAGTGGAAATTTTGTACGAGCACCTTACAATAGAAAAAAAAGAAAATTGCATCACAAGTTTTACGATTCCCCTACCTCCTCTACCCCCTCCCATACAAAATTATTTTTTCGAGCATTTTTAAGAAATCAGTTATCAGCTAACTCTTAAAAGCTATCAATTTCAAATTTTGCATAAAAACTTATAAAAATAATTGAAATGAAGTTGCTTCAAAAGTTTTGAAATTGCGCTTGCCCTTCTACCCCCTCCCATACAAAACTATGATTTCGACCAATTTCATTAAATCAACTAATAACCAACAAACTAAAAGCTACGAACTTGAAATTTTTTACAAGCACCTTACAAGAGAAGCGAAATAAAACTACATATCAAATTTTACGATTCCCCTACCTTCTCTACCCCCTCCCATACAAATTTTCGGTTTCGTGAATGTAGAATACACCGAATTTTATGAAAATTCTATGCAATTTCGTCTATGAAACACATTCTATACAGAATATATTGGACGTGATTCAAGCAATTATTAAAAAGCTGTTAACATCCACCCACCCTTACTATTACCGCTCCTCTTCCTCTCATTAAAAACCCAAACTTGCAGAAACGAATGAAATATTGTTAAATTGACAGCAGTCCTGCCCAAGAACTCCCTTCCACTTAGCCTTCCGTAACCACTTTAACCTGCATATTGACTTTCCACTCATCCGCAACTTGTCCCAAGAAGAATAAAGTTCCGCCCGACTTGTTGGCAGTTTATTTGTTATGGCTATCGAAATAAACTTAAAGGGTCACCCTTAATGCGCGATGCACAGTTAATTCGATATGGGTAGGAGAAACAAGTGAAAATAGGGAAATTCGCAGGGAAACACAGGAGGGAATAGTTTGAAGTGGCGGTGAACGTTGTTCTTAAACTGCTGGCGGTGAACGTTGTTCTTAAACTGCTGGCGGTTGAAAGAGATTGCCATGATATTCGAATTGTAAAAGGTACGTGCGTACGGGGATTTTGGGGTTCCAAGTACATAAAAATCTTTTCCTTATTTTAATAATTCTTACTTACAATGAGTTGGAATTTTGGAGAGCACAAATGTATTGAAGAGTGCTAAAGAAATTTAATTAGTTGCAGTTTGTAGTAATTCTTAAACATCTATACATATTATATAAATATAATTGTAGTGTCTGTCTGTTATTTGTTTAGAAATGGCTATAAGTTACTTTTTTGCTTTATTTTAACAAAAACTAAGCAGAAACTTACGTTTTAAAAATTCTTCTCTGTCTGTCCGTCCGTCTGTCTGTCTGTCTGTCTGTCCGGCTTTCACGCAAAAACGGCTGACCGATTGTAATAAAACTTTCACAGTTTATTAGGTATGCTTCGAGATGTAATCTGCTTTTGGTTTTATTTCCCTCCCCTCACGCCTTCTACCTCCTCTTATATAAAGTGACTCATTTTTAATAATATGTAATAATCAAATTTTCTGGGAAACTTTAAGAGTTATTAATTTGAAATTTAGAATATATTATTTCTATTATAAATGCAATTTTTAAGTATACAAACTATTAAAATTCCCCCACTCTTTCGTTCACCTCCCATACAAACTACACTTTTTAATTCAAAACAATACACCAATTTTCTCAGTATGTATAAATTCAATCGAGCTAAAATTTTATAACGAATCCTTAATTAGCATTATTGTTAATATCAAGAAAAAACTAACCAATTATCTTCACTATTTCTACCTCCTCCCGTACAGTGGGACACGATTCCACGACTTTACAAAATTTCGATTTTCTTGGAAAGTGTGAAAGTCGCAGATCAAAAATTTAAAATATATCAATTGCATAATAGTCGTAGTTGTTTTTCGAAAAATCACTAAAAACCCCTCACTCCTTCCACCACCTCCAATACAAATTGCATTTTTTCATGAAATACTCTAAGCCAATTTTCTCAATACGTATAGCTTTCATCGTGCTAAAATTTTGTAAAGAATCGTTAATTAGCATTATTATTAATATCGGGAAAAAATTAACCGATTAGCTTCACTCCTGAGAGGGTATCTCATGACGCAATTTCACAACTTTTCAAAAATTCGATTTTCATGAAAAGTGTGAACTAACATTTAAAATATATCAGTTTTGTTTCTCGAAAAATCACCAAAAACACTCCCCTCCTTCTACCACCTCCCATACAAATTGCACAATTTCACTAAATAGAATGCAATAAGTTTCTCAGTACCTATTCAATTTTTGAAGCTTAAATTTGGTATAAAACATTTTTATAGCTACTCTAGCATGATGTGAAACAAATTAGTTCAGTACTATCACCCGTTCACCGTTATCACCACTCCCCATACAAAATTCTTAATATCATAAAAATTTCATCTGTAGTATCGTTTGATTGTGCTTTACGCAGAGTCGTAGTCCTGTTATGGTTTTAAGCTTAATGGTGTTTTACTCGGGCCTTTTTTTTAATTAACACAAGCTATAACTATTCGCATGTCCTTAGTGCTCTTCAATACGAATTGGGTCTTAGATCACGGGATTGATTTGATCACGAGCCTGTCCCATACAAATGCGAGCTTCGTGGTTTCATTCTTTTTTTCTTTATGGTTCTGATTCCAACAAAATAGAAACCTTTGTCTTCAAAGGGCCATTAAACTAATCAGTTTATACATATACCCCGGAGTTATACTAACTTCATTCTCAAAAATTGCTTATTTTGCGATTCTTACGCGGACAAAGTCGCGGGTGATCGCTAGTATTTCAATAAAATAACATTAAGCTCTCCCTTATAGACAATTTCTGCGAAAGAGACATAATTAATTCTGAATCTGAACCGCAATCATTACTAAATGGTAAATGACTTTGACATACATATATCAAGAAAATGGTCGACGAAATTTAAAAAGAAACCCACATTTGTATGGCGGAGGAATGAGAGTGACAGAAATCTGAATAATCTGGCTTTGTTTTTTTACAATCAAATCAGAACACAATATTTTCATTTAAAAAAAAACATTCCATATGAAATTGTGACATTTGTATGGGAAGCGAGAGAAGGCGCTAGCAAATTTTGATTATTATTGCTCGAACTTCCATAATCATTAACACCACTTATTTTCATGAAAATGGCTAACACCAACCCGATGGCCTCGACTTACGTCAAGACGTATACCGAGTCAGTTTGAGATGTTGCAATAAAACTCAAAGCAGAACCAAGCATACCAAGCAACAAACTGTGAAAGTTTCATTAGAATCGGTTCAGCCATTCTTCAGTTAAATCCGGACATAGACAGACGGAAAGGCTGAGACATATCTCAAAAAAGTGTTTTTAAGCTTACTTAATGTCTAAATAAACTTGGGTGTTGCCTAGTGTTTAGCACGTTGGTCAACGATGCGAAGGTCGTGAGTTCAAATCCCGATCGGCCTTGGTTATCTCACCTCAACCTACGAAAATGAAAAATTCGTAGATAGAGGGCTGCGAAGGGCTAACAACCCTTCCAGAATAAATTATGAAAAAAAAAATGTTCGGGAAACTAAAGGTCAGGATGCCAAGGCCTGATTTGGGCTGCTGTGCCATTGTAGTAGAATTATCTAAATAAAGTAAAACACTAACTTATATCTATTTATAATTAAATAACAGACAGACACTTCAAATATATTTATATGTACATATTATATAGGTCGAGCGTGATAAAGTATGCAACCAAAAGCAAAACTACCGTCCCATTTAAGAGCTTTATTTATATTTCTTGTATCCAAGTGTTTGCTATTTGCCATTTTTGTTAAATTTTGCTTATTTGTATTTCAGCTACTTTCAATTCTTTTTTAATCGACACTTTTTACTCTTCGTAATATTTCAGATCAGCGAATTATAATTGGCTTCTGTTTAAGTTTGCTTAGGCTTTCTTATGCGTCTTATTTCACTAGCATATTTATTTTTGTTTTTGATTACATTTATTTAAACTGTAAATGGTTTTTATTTTGTAATTGAGTTTCTTTTGAATCAAACGATTTTTCGAGTTGTTAGATTTTGGATTAATTTTTTTTATAGAAGCGCGATTTTAACGATTTTCGCGCTCGATCAGAGATCATATTTTCTTTGCGATTTTTATATCCACTTTGGAAAAGCTTTTACACTTAAGATCTATTTTGAACTTTTTTCCTATTTAGTCGACATACTTAGAAAAGGCATTTGAAATGATAACATAAATAAAAATCTTATTTAGATAAAACCGTAAATGTTGTACGTAAGTATATGTGTAATGAACTGGATGAATCTATTTCACCAATATTTTGGTTTAGAGAGATAGACCTTGATTGCAAAAACAAAATCCGAAATAGAAAAAATCAATTGGAGGACATTAAAAAATCTTTGAATGGCTTTTGAAATTTTTATGGGCTTGGCCTCAGGTAAATTGTCTCTTATTCTCATAACAAGGTAACAAGGTACGTTTAACGGCCATTTATGAAAAGTGTATAAAATAAGCTGTCACAGGTGTTTGCACGATGTGACATTTCGTTAAAATTTTCAATTGAAATGTAAACATGGGCCGCCCAAGAAAAATGAAAACCAAACACGCAACCATCGAAATCGTTTCGTTCCTTGTGTTTGTCTTCTTCCTACAGGCTATTAAAAAAAGTCTAATATATCTCGTATAGATTTTTCTTGGCTAAAGAGATGAGAGGTGGCCAAGAGTAGCCGTACAGATGGGCTGTTGTCGCTTCTTTATAACGAAGTCATCCAAAAATGTTTCATTTGACAGAATATGGTGAAGCATTGTATTGAAATGTGAAGTGGCGATGAGAAGACTCTTGACGAATTTTCAAAATTTTGTTTACCCGTCGGCCGGAGGATGGCGGCATTATTTGACCGTTCACCGAACAATTTTATACCACAGCTACTTAAGTTGTGCAATAGCCATAGTCTTCGCGGTGAACCGGTTTACGAACAAAAAACTAAACTTAAGATAAGAGAAGAAGAAGAAGCATAAAGACATACCCAGCATACCCGCAATAATACTGAGCATCTGAATAAGTATGAATACGTACTCACTGAATGAGCGTGTTTTCAAGGAGCTATGAAATGTCTTAATTTACTATGACATGTGCTACAACTGAACAATATTTAACTCTTCGGCTAATTCGGCAGCAACTAAAACTCCTAATCGAAATGTCTTATTTGGATGGCACTGAGATGATTCAGCATTCTTACACGAAACTTTCAAGTTTTAATTTGATTTTAAGAGAAATTTCAATTTCAAGTACAGATAATTACCGTACCTGTGGAGCTTACGAATACGATGAAGTAAAAAATGTTTCCGCTTCGGTATTTTTATTGAAATGCTTTTTGTAGTTTTTATTATTAAAAATTTTTATGTCAAAAGCCCTTTAACACAATACAGAAAAGATTGTTTAAATAGAAATTTTAATTAACGGTCACAAACCTCTTAATCTCGAATAGTTTTCGTTGGGAATTTTATTTTGATCCCATGACAAAATAAATCTTTTGACAATTTTTGACGCAAGATTTTTAGTTTTTAATCTCGTTGAGTTTCACTTAGAGCGATCAAAATGGATTTTATGGCCTGGTTAAGTAAAATTTAGAAAAATGCTCTTCTGTTAAGATATTAAAATTAATAAATATCGCTAAAAAATAATATACAGGTCATAGATTTCAGTGTATTACGGGCGCATTCCCAAATCTAAATGTGGATAAAATTTTTGAATTAGTTTTAGTAGAGTGATGGCAACACGAATTATTCGCAGTATATTCTCCGCCAATTTGATCGAATTAGCGAATACTTTCTGGAAAGTGTCACTAGTAAATTAGATGCTGGAGATTATAATCTAGGGAGAAAGAAAGTTAGCAGCGTATAACCTCTGCTTCAATTATGACTTCACTGTATACAACGATTGTTTCCTTAGATCGAGACTTTACTACAGTGCATATTGAATTACACAGTAGAAGGTCTTGTGCCTTGGCCCGTTTTCGTTTTATCGCACTATAACTCACAAAATACAATATTCATGTACGATATTTTCTGTTTAAGTCATATTAAATGTTAAATGAAATGTGCTCCTAATGTTTATATTTCTGCTTTCAAAAGCCATTTGAAAATTCTCAGATCATGATCCACAAACTGATTTAAAAAGAAGAGTGGAGTCAAATTCAAAAGGGTCCAAGATACAAGTAGCACTTGTGAAATACTCGCTTTTAATGTAAGATAAGCTCAACACAGAAACGAAGACCATGGAAATTATTTATTAACATAATTCTACATCTACAATGGCGCTACAGCCCAAATCGGACCTTGGCCTCCTGATATTCAGGTTCCTTAACATTTTTTATTACTTATTGTGGAACAGTGGCGTGGCGTGGCTTTATAGCTAGGGGAAGTAATTATTTTGCGCCAAGGTACAAGCGCTGCGTCAATATGCATGACTTCACAAGTTTGTATCATTATTTTAAATGCTTTTAATCATCCGAGAGGGATACGATTTTCGGCAATCGCTTTAGAATCCAGTCTATATTACTAATAGGAAACAAAAAAAAACATTTTTCATCACGTAAATGCTGTAAACAGTGGTAGACGAAAATAATGACAGCTTTCTTTTAAATAAATAAATTTTTTTATAAATTTTTAAATACTTTTTCATATCCGTGCTGATTTCAGTTTAGATTTTCTAAACTGAATAAAAGGCAAAACGTAAGGGAAGCATTGCTTCCCTTGCATCAATGGACGCCACGCCACTGTTGTGGAAGGGTTGTTAGCCCTTCGCCCAACCCTCTTTCTATGAATAGGTATATCCAAGCATGCAATGTGCCGGAATTATATATTGCGCCGACCGGGATTTGAACTCACGACCTTCGCATTACAAGACCAACACACTACCTACTAAGCTATACCCTAGCAATTATTAACATAATTAACCTACAAAAATTACAATCGTAATATTCGACGAATTTCATAAAAATTAGACTGGTTTTCCTTAGGATTGATCTAAATGACCATATGCCTTCCATGAAAAAATTGGTGAAATTGTTCCGTTTTGTATGGAAGGTGATTCAAGGGAAGTTGGAATCAAACTTATTTTTTCATATCTCACTTTAATCACTACCAAAAGCCTTTTTTGAGAAAGGCATGAAGATCAACCTTACAACTGATTAAGTTATATATAACCCCCGTAGTGGTGGACGGTCAGCTGCCGAATAAGGTCTTTTGCAAATAAGCAGCTGCGGGACAGAGAAAATGTTCTTCATTCAAATAATACTGTTTCTATAGCGATGTATCTCAATATAACATCACTCTGACTGGGGAACACCTCTAAAGCGATGAAGAGTCATCAAAGCCAATCGAACTTAACTCTCGAACCACTGTTCATTGTCTATAAACGACCGTCATTGAAGGATACAGATCCGAAGAAAATTCTTATTGAATTTCTAGCAGGAAGAAATATGCAGATGGCGAATCAAGGTAACTCCGCCATAGACGGTCCCAATCCCGATTTGAGAAAGGAGGAGGGAACATGGAGTTAACCTGAATGGCCAGTAACACCAGTGCGTCTCAGAAAGTAAGCAAAAAGTATGGCATAGTTGGACTTGCAGCATAGCTGTGAGAACTCCAGCATGTTATATTTAGCTCAAAACTCCCTTTCTCTACTAGGGTGTAATAAATAAGTAGGACCGGTCCTCCAGGTCGGGGGTTGGGCAAGGCGCCAACAACGCATAACCGGAAAAAGAACACTGTCCAGAAATCTGAAGAACAGCCTCGGAAAGGATTGACTCAACGGCAACGACCACGCAAACGAAAAATGGACTACTCTATTGGATCTTGGAATGTTCGATCCTTATTTAGGACAGGAGCTCTGAAAGAGTTTCTCGAAGAAGTGGCAAAACACAAAATCAACATAACTGCCATCCAAGAAACGAAATGGCTCAGTAGCGAAATCATGGACATGAGATCACACACAATCTATCCAAGTGGAAAATTGTCGGGAAGCAGAGAGTTTGGAGTCGCTTTTGTCGTTGACAAAAATTTAGTCAGCAGGTCACGAGTTTCGAACCAGTAAGTGAAAGATTGTGTGCAATAAAGACTAAATTTTTCAACACTTGGTTGATCAACGTTCACGCACCAACAGAAGACAAGGACGATGTAACTAAAGACGAATTTTATGCCACCCTAGAGACAACCTATGACTCCCCTCGAATGACCTAAAAATTGTCTTAGGGGATTTTAATGCAAAAGTCGGAAAGGAGGAGGCTCATAGGGGAACAACTGGAGGGCACAGTCTCCATGACATAACCAACGACAATGGCCATCGTCTTATTGATTTCGCAAGCAGCAAAAATATCATAGTAAGCTCTAAGTGCTTCCCACATCGCGATATTCACAAACGAAAGTGGGCATCACCAGATGGTCACACCATCAACCAAATAGACCACGTTCTAATTGAGAAAAGGGCTGCTTCCAGCATACTTGATGTACGAACTCGCCGCGGTGCGAATTGTGATTCTGATCACTATCTAGTCAGAGCTAAGTATTGATGCAAAGTAGCTTGCAGTGGATATTCGAAAACGACTAGAGCTCGCAAATTCAATGTCGACAAGCTTAACGACGAAACGGTGGCGCAGGCTTACATGTTAGCATGTAAAAAACACCTGACATCAATATATGAAAATATCCAAAATATGCCAGTGGATAATGCGTGGATGAAAATACGAGACGGCATCAAATCCTCCGCGGAAGAGGTATTAGGATATCAAACACGGCAAAAAAATAATGATTGGTTCGACCAAGACTGCCGCGATGCAATAGACAGAAAGAACGATGCTTACAAAATTTTTACTGAACGACCAATACGAGCCAAAAAAGAAAGATATGACGAGCTTAGGCGATATGCGAAAAAGACTTGCAGACGAAAACAAAGGAAGTACCATAATGACAAAATACAAAAAATGGACGACGACATGAGAAAAAATAACACGCGGGACGCATACGCTATAGTAAAAGACTTAAAAAAGGGATATAAGCCAAAAACCAGTCTTTGCAAAAACGAAGAGGGCAATATCATCAGCGGCACAGAAGAAATCAAAAGGAGATTGGCTTCATACTTTGAACATCTTTTGAATCCCATCCCAGTAACACCGACCACGACAGACAACATTTCAATTGAAGCCTCAACTGACGAAGATGAACCATCATTGACACTACCCACGCTTGCTGAAATCAAAGCAGCCCTATGTGACCAAAAACTAAACAAAGCGCCGGGAATTGACGAAATACCAGTTGAACTTCTGAAAAACGGTGGAAATTGTGTCGCTGAAATACTGCACAACATGATATGCAAAATTTGGACAGAGGAAATCATACCCGACGATTGGCGAAAAAGTATTATAAGTCCAGTTACAAGAAAGGAGACAAACTCTGCTGTGAGAATTACAGAGGAATATCATTGTTGTGTACGTCCTATAAAATACTAACAAAAATAATTGAACGTCGTGTTAAGCCCTATACTAATCAAATAATTGGCGACCGACCAGATATTCTTGGTGAAACAGGTGTTTGAGAAATGCTGGGAATATAACACAGACGTGCACCAAATCTTCGTAGATTTTAAACAAGCATACGACAGTATCGACAGAAGCGTACTGTACCAAATCATGGTTTACTTTGGAATTCCCCCAAAACTAGTCCGACTAACAAGACACACAATGACGAACACTGAGTCCCAAGTGAAAATACAACCGATTCCACAACCAGCTTTCGAACGGAATGTGGTTTAAAGCAGAGAGATGGTCTAGCCCCCATGCTTTTCAACTTTGCACTAGAGTATGTCGTCCGAAAAATCCCAGTCGACACCAACGGGACTCTACTATTCAAGTCCACCAAACTAGTAGCATACGCTGATGACATAAACATTCTAGCAAGATCCTTCCCTAGTGCTAAGGAGGTATTTGTCAATCTTGACTCTGCCGCAAAAAAAGTCGGGTTGCGCATTAACGAAAACAAAACAAAAGTAATGACGCAAACAAGAAGGAGAGCGCCTATCAGACAAAACATAGCAATTGCGGAATATAATTTGGAGAATGTGGACAATTTCATATATCTTGGGGCTAATCTAGCAAAGGACGGTAATGAAACAGACGAAATCAAACGACGGATAATACTTGCAAATAAGACGTATTATTCGGTACTTCGAATAATGAAATCCAAGAAAGTGCACAGGAACAATAAGCTGCGGATATATAAAACTATTGTACGACCTGTGCTCTGTTATGGCAGCGAGACATGGACATTAACGCGAACTTCAGAAAAAGCAATTAACGCATTTGAAAGAAAGGTCCTCCGAAGAATTTTGGGACCTCTGACGGAAGGAACGGAATGGCGAATAAGATACAACCATGAGTTGTATCAACTCTACGACGAGCCAGAAGCTTCAACGTTCATCAAGCTACGTAAACTGCAGTGGGCTGGCCATGTAGAGCGAATGGAAGACAAAAGAATCCCCAAACGTGCTCTGAAAGGCAAAGCGAGTGGTAACCGGCCAGTAGGCAAACCACGCAAGCGATGGGAAGACTCGGTTGACGAAGATAGCAAAGCCATCTTAAACAACATAAAAGCTTTACGCCCAATCATATGACACTCTAGATGAAATGAGAAAGAGTTCAATGTACCGGAAAATATGCCACCTCCAATTCTTTTAAATAATTAATAGTGACTTTTGTATGGGACGTGGTAGAAGGAGAGGAGGAAGGTTTGTAATTTTTGGATATGACACCTAATGTGGTATGCAAAATATTTCGTGCTGAATTTAAGGTTTGTAGCTTTCATTATTTTCAATTGGACATAGTTTTCCTGAAATTGAGGCATTTGTATGGGAGGTGGCAGAGGAAGTGGAGCGTTTAAGATGATTTTGAAACTGCTTATCATCATCCTTATCACCACGCTTTGATTCAATTTCAAATTCGATAGTTCTAATATATTCGAAGGAGAAATGCTCTTCTTGAATTTATAATACAGATATTTGTATAGGAGGGGTAGAAGGAGTGAAGAGGAGCTGATAATTTGCTTTAGCATTTATTGCAATTATTAAAAAACAAATTCTGACAAAATTTTAAGTTTATACTTTTTCTAGTTTTAATGGAAATCGATATAATGCACTTAACAAAAATTATACATTTGTATGGGCGGGGGTAGAAGGAGTGTACGGATAAAAACACATTTTTTCTCGTTATTGATATTTCTATTTTTATACTTTAAGCAAAATATCAAGTAGATAACTTTAACAGCTTCGAAGAAAAATAATTTAATTTAAATTTCAAAATTTCGTGAAATTTCTATGGGAGGGGGTAGAAGGAGTGAGGTGAAGTTGATAATTTTTTCAATTCTGATTGGAATTATAATAAAATTAATTTTGGCAAAAATTCGTTTTTATAACTTTGCTAGTTTCAATGAAAATCGAAAAACTGCATTTTTCAAAATTATGCATTTGTATAAGAGGGGGTAGAAGGAGAAACGGGATCGGATCAATATTCCGTCATATTAATGGCATCTATATCGTAATACTTTGACCCAAATTTCAAATCGATAGCTTAAATAGTTTCAAAGAAAAATCAATTTCTGCAAATTTCGGGATTTCGTGAAATTTGTATGGGAGGGGGTAGAAGGAGTGGGGGGATGTGGCCCATTCACGAACTTAAAATTTTGTTTTTGCTAAAAATGACACAAAACAAATTTCAGCACGATAGCTCAAAGCGTTCGAGAGTTATGCTGTAGACAGACGGACAAACGGACGGAGGGATAGACGGACAGACAGCAACTCGGAATCGAAGTTTTTGAGCGACAACAAATATTTCTGTACCCTTGGCGGCTCTGTGCGAGCATTATTTCTTAGCGTTACAAACGGTAAGGCAAACACAATATACTCTCAGATTTCATCTAGAGTATAATTAGCAGCTGGAGGACGCGGTCTTTGGATCGAGACGATTGGAGGCGACGACTTCGGGAGGCCAGGGCCCGATTTGGGCTGTCGCGCCATTGATGGATGGAATCATGGTAACGAGTATACCTCCGTAGCCCTAACCAGGGCAGAGGTTATCATATTCGTCCGCCAAACGTATACCGAGTTCTTAAGAATCTAGATGCTAACGAATCGGCCGGTCCAGATGGAATCCCTGCCCTTGTCCTTAAAAATTGCTGCGCTTCTCTAGCTAAACCTCTATGCAAACTTTACCGTCTCTCTTTATCGTCCTCCACTGTCCCATCGTCATGGAAGCTTGCAAATGTTCAGCCAGTCCCAAAAAAGGAGAACGCACCAATCCCGCTAATTATCGCCCAATAGCAATAATATCTCAACATCAATGATATTATTGACGACAAACAGTATGAATTCCGCAAAAAACGTTCCACAGGAGACCTCTTAACCACCCTCACTGAACGTTGGAACAAGAGCATACACCAGTTTGGTGAATCTTGTATTATCGCTCTTGATATTTCCAAGGCTTTTGACAGAGTATGGTACACTACCCTTTTAATCAAACGACGACTCTCTTATTTCCTGGATTGGAAGTTTTTTAGCCAATCGTTCAATGCGTGTGGTATTGGATGGTGTGGTTTCCTCTTCTTATAAAATTAACGCTGGTGTCCTTCAGGGCTCGGTTCTTTCTCCCACCCTTTTTCTGATATTTATTATTGACTTGCTATCTTCAACTTTCAATCCAATACATAGCTTCGCCGATGACAGCACTTTAGACTTCTCCTATCATTTCAACAGTGCGTCCTTAGCCCGATGTACTAGCTTAGTAGAACATAGTAGGTACATGGTTCAGTCATTGAATGACGACTTGGCTAAAATTCTTATTTGGGGCAATAAGAATCAAGTTGAGTTTATTGCTTTGAAAACCCAGTGCTGTCTTGTGTCCCACAAACGTGCCTCTAACCTTGGCCCAATCACCTTCGAAGGCCAGCCATTAACCTCTTCTTCAAGTGTTAAGATGTTAGGTATCCAAATCACAGATAACTTATCTTGGAACGATCATATATTTAACATCGCCAAGGAAGTATCTAAATGTTTGGGCTATCTAAAACGGTGTAAAAACTCCTTCACCCCTTCTGGGTTACTAACAATTTATAAGGCCTGAATTTAATTCCCACCTATCGGCGGGAGCTGCAAAAACTTCTCTCTCCTATCTGGATAGTATACAGTCTCGGACTATAAAAATCATAGGAGATTCTGACATCACTTCTTCGCTCGATTCACTCGAGCATAGACGAACTGTAAGCTCCCTAACCCTTTTGTATCACTACTACAATGGAGATTGTACGGATGAAATCTCTAATCTCTTGCCCTCACGTATGCCCTTACCCCGTAATACTAGAGCTGCTTCGCGCGCTCATAAGTATTCTCTCAACCCCACCTTCGGTCGCACTGTCAAATTTCGTGATTCGTTTTTAAACCGGACTGTTCGAATATGGAACTCGCTGCCCATCTCGGTGTTCCCGCATAACTACAACATTCAGCAATTGAAAGGAAATATTCATAGCCACTTTTGTCTCTATCCTCTTAATTCCCAAAAACCAATATACTTCCCCCCTCACCGGAGCTGTGCTTCAGTACAAAAGGGCAACCCCTCTAGTTCCGGTGACACATAAAAAAAATAAAAAAAACCCTCATAATTCCTCCATATCCCCCCCCTCCTTCCAAATACAACCCTTCCCGACTGGACTGTATTCGTGTACTTCGGATCTTTGGATGCGACTTGGACGAACATTATTTAGTGTTGAGCATTATTACGGGTATCCCCGGGTTGTGCTCATATTGAAACAGGTGTCTTACTGTACGGCCCATATTACATCACTGCCCCCTCTCACGCATATCCTTCCACTCAGATCTTAATACTGAAAAACCGCTCGTGTTCTTGATCCCAACTCCCTCTCTACTGTCCCCAACATAAAACAAGTCCTAATTCCTCACGACTTATGGTCTCAGATATCAATCACTTCAATTTAGCTGTTATGAAAAAAAAAAAAATAAATAAATAAATAATTATTTATATATAAAAAAAAATATAATAATAATAATAATAAAAATAAAAATAAGTTATAACATATTACAAATATAACACTAAATAGCAATAAATAATACGAAACATGTAAAAGAGGTATCATATAGCCTGCGCTGCCCCGATGCCCATAAAATATTAAAATATTATATATATATGAATACGCACCTAGGAAAAAAAAAAGAAAAACATTTTGTTTTGATTTCACCGTCTTTCATTTTATCGGCAGAAAAATGCTTCAGTATAATGAAGCGAATTAAAACTTTAACTGATCGACTATGCCTTCAGAGAAGCTGAACGGAAAATTTTTAAAATCTATTATCTATCTATAATTACGTTTCATTATTTATTATTATAGATTATAATATCCTCAAGAAGACATCAGTTTGGTCGACCATGTAGCACATGGAAGCGAGCAGTTGTACAGAGGGCCAGAGGAATAAACAAGTCCTGGCGACAGCTTAAGGCCGATGCTCGGGATCGCGCCTTGTGGAAGAGAGTTGTTTCTGTCCTATGCCCCTATAGGGGTTCTAAACAGGAATTTGATTGATTGATTTATTATTTACTTTATATCCAGTAAAAAAAAAGAGTTGCCAAAATGTATTCTTGTAATACATTTTGACGTAAGGCCTTACTATTTGTTTTGTTTTACTTAATATCTATCACATTATATTTGAGAAAGCTGATGGGGGCCCCATTATTATTGGTGAGCCCGGCCCTCGTTACAGCTCTATCAGGGCCTGCATAGTTCAACTTTTGCAAATTTCTCTTTGCACCTCTTCCCACTTTTGATTCTCCACGGTGCGAGCTTTGTGCGGTCATGTGGTGTTAGGCCTTAACTATTGGTTATTATTTAAAAAAAGCTTTTCAAGGAAGTTACTGGCTTAAGTCTTTTGATTTTTGTCTGTTATTGTGATAATCGCAGTTTCCTTAGGTTCGCTTCAATTTTATAGATGTTTGATAAATCAGACACCGAAACGTCACATTTAATACACCATAATAATGTGGAATCCGTTTTCGTACACGGAAAGAAATTTCGTCAGTGGATATCCCCAAACATTTTACGAACTCTTTTCCGTATCTAATTAGCATTTTTTACCACAAAAAATAGCGTCTCTTCTGTAAAAATTGGGTGATACATTCAATTTCTATACATATATTCTCCCAAAAAGTTTAGCATATTCCCCTAATACTTTAGTGGTACAAGCCCTTCAAGTATACTATAATGTGAGCCGTAAAAATAAAGATATCGTATTGAAAAATTTCGCAGCTTTTCCCGTTTTATTTTTCGCTAACTTCTTTATCTAGAAACAAAATCCCTTTACATTTTTTAGTGAAATTTACCATAAATTTTCAGTAAATTTACTCTACTCCATAAAAACCAATAAAATGTCTACACGATTTGGGAGGTCACCCCAACTAGTTTGCAGCTTCATTTAATCAGTTGACGACGATATGGCCACACTTTTAAGCGAAATGTGACATAGATTTGCACCGATTTTCCGCTATTGTATGGTCTTGCCTCCCAAGAGTAAATAATTATTCCAGAAAATTTTAGAATTTTCTCGAACCGGTTTGCTGCACGGCACACTACGTCGTCTGTTCGCGTCATTTCATTGTCATTCGGCAGTACGTGCAGTACCTGTGCGTGTAAAGTTAATTGAATAAAATAAAATTTGTGAGTTTAAAATTGAAAATGAGTGGATCTTATATAAAACAAGTGTTAAGAGAAATAAATATGTGTGAATATATTAACAAATTTGAAGGTATTTACAATTTTTACTTTTAAACTTCAAGGGAAAAGTTTTTAGTATATGTATATATGTACATATGTAGTTATATGCAGTTATCTACAGATGCTCACGTAATTGAGTGCACACCCATATAAAAATTTTGAATAGCTAAATAATTCAAGTTGCCGTTTCGTTTTATAGAAAATGTTTTTTTTGTGAACATTTTGTGTTTTTGGGAACATCTTTTTTATGCGTTTCATGAAATGAAATTTTTTCTTAAGCCGTCCGTCCGTCCTTGTCCTCTCCGGCTTGAGAATGCGTTGACCTAGAGAGCTCAAATTTTGTACACGTCGTTTCTAACTAAAAAGTAAGGTCAATTTCGTGAACGGGACAAATCGCTCCACGCCCTCTACGCCCTCCCATAAAAAATGACACAATTTCGCAATTTGACAATAAACGGATTCGCTCGAAAAGTATAAATGCTATTGCTTCTATGATGATATCAATCTACTGTTAAGAAATTATTTGTATCCTCCCTCTCCTTCCACTCTCCCATATAAAACTTATTTCAAAATAAATGTTTGTAAATACGTATTTGTGCGCCAGCTCCATTGACTGATGCAATACACTTACTATATTATACATATAATCAATACATATATCTAAGACTAGGTTTTTGTTTTGCAATTCTACTACGCAGATGAAGAGTTTGATAAAGAATCGTTCGAAAATTTAGACTACGAAGCGTTGAAATCAATAATTCCAAAAGCTGGCCCACGACAAAAGTTTTGGATTGCTTACAGAAAAAAATATTTCAACGAAGTAATTATTTTAATATGTATAGGGTATACTATTATTTACATTCAAAGAACGGCAAGTAAAATAAGATCTTAAATGAATAAAATAATTTTAAAAAAGGGTATTTAGTTTTGTTACAGCTCAATTTATTCGATCGAATTTCTAGCCGCGTTTTATCGCAAAATTCATAAAATTTTACATATTGAAACTTTGCGAAAATGCGATCCAATTCACCCGAAAATTTGTTCGTTTAAAGTGGCATTAATAATTAATTTTTCGCGTTTATTACAGATTTATAAACTTTGCATATTTAATGCCTTCTTTTTTTTCAGATTTCCAAATTTATGTTGAATTAATAACAATATTTTCATGTTCTTTTTATTAATACATTTGTTTAGAGACTATCAACAGTAACAACGTTATCAATTGATCCAAGTTACTCACTAGATTCTTTACCTTCTACTCCAAGAAGTCATAATTTAGAAGACAGTTCAACGATTTTCGATCAAGTGTTTTTTTGTTCTTAGTTTGAATTTGTCAACTAATTGACTTTGTTGTAGCTTCTGGGCAATGTTGGTGACGTGCATCAATCAACAAATGCATTCGTGATAACTGATAATATAACTACAATTCCTTTAAATCAATCAGCACATTTGACTGGTTCAGCATCGCTATCGCCCGACCTACATTTTAAACTGTATTTCTGGGGTAGATGGCTTGCTCCTAAGAAGATATTATGAAAGCAATAATGTGCTAAACCAATTTCATCGACACAAGCTGGCGAATTTAATTATTCAAAAAGAATTTGAACGTTTTGGTAGCGAGGTCAATTTTAAAGTAAGCACAGACAGATTTAATGTGTTGGCTAGATCCGTTCATGATAATTTTATTAATGAAAAGACTGAGACTTACTTTGTTCCATACAAGAATGATAAACAAAGTAAACAAATCAGCAGGCCAAGTGGCTTATTATATGAAGCTTACTCTTCATTAAACAAAAAATTGAGGAAATTAAAATCAATAAAAAGCAAAGAAAATTTAGAAGTCCAAGAAATTTGCATAGATGCGAATGAAAAGAGCTCATTTTTGTCGAAAAATCTTGAACCATGGGAAAAAATACAAAAACTATGGAATGAAACACACTTATTTCGACAAGAATTATTAAATGTGACCATTAAAGAATATTTTGATTCGTATCCCACATTACGTACACAGCGTGGCTATATTTTGCTTTGTCAAGATTTTGATTTGATTTATACATCTTTGAACAAGCTTTTTGCTTCTTTGACTTCTGTAAATAAAAAGGTTATGCAATACGTAAAATGTAAAAAGTCAAATCTCTTGGAACTTGTGATCAACTGTGGCGATTTATGCGGATTGCTACTACTGCCACACTTACTTTCTCGTCTCGTCGCAGCGCTACAGCCCCTTTCGGGCTTTGGCTTCCCGTAGCCGAAGTCTCCAGTGATCTCGGTCCAGTGACCGCGTCCTCCAATTTTTAAATCCGAGCAGCGATGAACATTCTTCGTCAACAGAGTCGGACCAGCGTTTCCTGGGTTTTCCCACTGGCCTTCGGCCCTCCGTTTTTCCCTCGAATACCTTTTTAGGTATTCGAGTTTCGTCCATCCTTTGTACATGGCCAGCCCATTGCAGCTTCCGCAGTCTGATGATAGTGGAAACCTCCGGATCGTCAAATGTATCATACAGCTCGCTGTTGTATCTAGTTCGCCATCGGTCACCATCACGTTTCGCTCCAATTATTCGTCTCAGGACCCGTCTTTCGAAAGCGTACAACATATTTGCGGATGCTTGTGTAAGGGTCCATGTTTCGCATCCGTAGCAAAGCACAGGTCTTACTATTGATTTGTAGGCTTGGAGTTTGGTCTTCCTGTGTACGCAGCTGGCCTTAAGAATAGCTAAGACTGAATAATACGTGTTATTTGCGAGCTGGATTCGTCTTTTTATTTCATTCGTTTCATTTCCACTCTTTGTCAATTTTGTGCCTAAATATATGAATTCGTCCACATTTTCCAAATTATATTCATCAATTGTAATGTTTTGTCTATTGGGGGTCCTTTTCCTTGTTTGTGTCATTATTTTCGTTTTTGTTTCATTGATTTTCAGGCCAACTTCTTTTGCTGCTTGATCGAGGCTTAGTAGAATTTCTTTTGCGGATGTGAAAGAGCGTGATAATATGTTGATATCGTCCGCATAACCCACTTTCTGGCTGGATTTATAAAGCAGCGTACCTCTTGTGTCAACGGGTAACTTTCTGATGACGTATTCTAAAGCTAGGTTAAAAAGCAGAGGGGCCAGCCCATTACCCTGTTTTAGTCCGACATTTGTGTCAAAGGCATCAGTTAGTTGGTTGTTGACTCTGACTTGTGATGTTGTTGATGTCATCGTCATTTTGGTTAGTCGGACTAGTTTTGCTGGGATGCCAAAATGCAGCATTATTTTGTACAGTACGTTTCGATCAATACTGTCGTATGCTTATTTAAAGTCCACAAAACCTGGTGAACGTCGATGTTGAATTCCCAGCATTTTTCAAGCACTTGCTTGATCGTAAAAAGTTGATCAGTCGTTGATCGACCAGCTCTAAAACCGCCTTGGTACTCCCCAATCACATTGTCAGCGTAAATTTTAATCTTATTTTCTAATATTTTTGTCAGTATCTTATATGACGTGCAAAGTAGTGAGATACCTCTGTAGTTTTCGCACTGCAGTTTGTCTCCCTTTTTGTGGATAGGGCAAATAATGCATTGGCACCACTCGTCCGGTATTTGCTCCTGATTCCAGATGTACTGAATCACTTTATGGATGGCATTTCGGGTGCAGCTTCCGCCATATTTAATTAATTCCGCTGGAATTTCGTCAATGCCCGGCGCTTTATTGCTTTTCTGGCTTCTGATGGCAAATTCGACTTCTTCCAACGTTGGAGGATCCAGTGGGCATTCGTCGGAGGTTTGGAGACCTATCAGCTCCGATGTTCGGGAGCCGTGTGCGGGATTAAGGAGTTCTTTAAAGTATGACGCCCATCTTTCCTTAATCTGATTATCCTCGGCGATGAAAGTGCCATTTCTGTCTTTACAGAGGGTTGTCTTAGGCTGATATCCACGTCTTAGGCTTTTCACTACTTTGTAGGCTTGTCTTGTTTTATTGCTCGCAAGATTGTCATCGATATTTCTCAATTGGTCGTCATAATATTTTCTTTTCTTACATCTAATGACCTTATTTGCTACTCGTCGGAGATTTTCGTATTTTTCTCTCTTCGTTCTGGTATTCCTTTCGAGAAACTGTCTGTACGCCTGATTTTTCTTATCTAACACATCCTGGCATTCGTCGTCGAATCAGTCATTTCTTTTGCGCCGAGCTTCATACCCAACCACTTGTTCCGCAACGGTCTTTATGGTTGCCTTTATATCCATCCAAACTTGGTTCACAGGCTTCGGTATGTCATCCTGCAGAATCGGAGTGAGCTCTCTTTCAAGTGCTGCTGCGTAATTTTCCGCAACTGACGCCGTTTGGAGCTTTTCGATGTCGAACTTACGAAGAGGGCTGGTCTTTGTTTGATACGCCTTTGACATACGACATCGATATTTGGATTTGACTAAGTAGTGGTCCGAGTCACAATTTGCTCCTCTGAATGTTCGAACGTCAATGATGCTGGAGGCCCATCTCCGCTGGATAAGGACATGGTCTATTTGGTTAAAAGTATTGCCATCTGGTGATACCCATGTTCTTTTATGGATGCATCGATGTGGGAAGCATGTCGAACTTATAACTATGTCTCTGCTGCATGCAAAGTCTATCAGGCGCTGACCGTTGTCGTTACTTTCGTCATGGAGGCTATGCCCTCCAGTTGTTCCACGATGAGTTTCTTCATTCCCGACCTTAGCGTTGAGGTCGCCAAGTATTATTTTAACGTCGTTTGAGGGCAATGAGTCGAATAGCCTTTCAAGGCTCGTATAAAAGGCATCTTTCGTTTCCTCATCTTTTTCTTCCGTCGGGGCATGTACATTTATTAGCCATATTTTGAAGAATTTCGCTTTGATGCGGATCGCACACATCCGTTCGTTAATTGGCTTGAAGTCGATGACGTGTGATTTGAATTCCCTATCCACAATAAAGGCGACTCCAAATTCACGGCTTCCTGAGGGCTTCCCACTTTTAAAAATTGTGTGCGATCTCATGTCCTGAATCTCTCTACCAGTCCATTTCGTTTCCTGGACTGCCAACACATTTAATTTGTACTGACTGGCCTGTTGTAGTAATTCTTTAACAGCACCAGGTTTGTTTAATGATCTGATATTCCAGGATCCAAAAGCATAGTCCTTTGTACGTTTGCGCGGTCGTTTCCGTTGGTCCAATCCTATCCGAGCCTTCGTCTTGGCTTCCAAAACAATGAAGATTTTTTTACGGTGACAGGGGAGTTAACCCTTCGCCCAACCTCCGCTCTGGAAGAGTGGTTGTTATTGTTGTTTCCGTTATCAGGCGCGGAAAACTCGCCTTCACCCTCCTACGTTGGCAATTTTTAAGTGAGAGTTCCCAGCGGCCACCACGAGGAGGTGTAGGTAGGATTCGGTAGCAGAGCTGATGATGTTCTTACAGTAGGCTTTTCTCGGCTTTTAATACTTTATTGGAAACCAGTAAACCAATGCAGACCCGAGACCTCTTACTACCATTTGGCCACACTTACTTTCATCCAGCGCATATTCAAGAAGCAAAGATGGCAAACGCTTAAAACTATCAAGTCAAGAAATTTTGGATTCTTTCATCTTACTTATTAGGGTAAATATACGTTTTACGATATTTAGTTCAGATATGTGGATTAATGTGATTTGTTCCTAGGACGTTTCATTACTAACAAAGAAAATTGATGAGCGAAGGAAACTATCGGAGCAATGCAAAGAAACCTTACAGCCATTTGTTGTCTTAGTTGGTCCTTCATATGGTAAGTTAAAGGGTACATAGTTAAGAAAAAAAATAGGTAATATTACTTATTTTATTTATAGCTACCATTAAATCGTCGTACGTAGTTGTAAACGATACAATCTACAATCTAGAAACGCCACTTTCTGCAATTGATGTATGCTTCAAGACGTTTTCTGCATTGCAAGCTGAATACCCGAAACGCTGTCATGTCATATGGTTATTCATTCAACAATTCATACATGAAATTCACACAGAACATGATAAGCAGTATACCACGTTAAATGCTTTTATATCTGAATTGCACCAACAAGGTAAATTGTGTTAAAATATTCATATTCTATATATATTAAGTTTCTTCGATGCTTCAGTATGGAGTGTTTTTTATGTAAGGAAATACAAAATAATTTTAAAATTTATATATACCATTTAAAGTTGCATCACAAAAATGTAAATCTGTTCATTTGTAAAAATTGTGAAATTGAAAGAAAATTCATTAAATTTGACTCCTTTAAAAAGCATTTATCGAGGCATTTTGCGCAACTGAACACTTCAAATAAATATGAAGATATTCTTAGATAAGATAACTTGTTAGAACAAAAATTTAAATTATATTCAAAAACTTTCGTTCAAAGAGAGTCAAATAATATAACGGATTTTCCTACACTATTGCATTTAGAGCAAAATATTGCAAAACAAAATTTATTGCTAGTTCAAAGGCTTTATCGAAACCCCACTACTTGTAGAAAAGTCATTGATGGCATAATTAACGATGTAAATGATTTATATTTTAAAAGTGGTGTTGTAGAATTTGCTTAAGAATATCTTATTCAAAATTTAAACATTGGCGATGATAATAACGCTTCCATTATTTCGAATGTTTTTGATTTATTAAAGACGAGTTTCGAATCAATATTAACTGAATATAAAAGAAATAAATTGCTTTATGAAAATAACAAATTGTTAAAAACAGAAAACGTCATTATCGGGGAAAGAATTGAATTGCAAAAACTGGGATCTGAGGTGTTAATAAAAACGATTGATGTTACCAGTACCCTTATTTCTCTTGAAAGTACAATTAAATCTTTTTTTCAAACTCCGGGTGTTTATGATAAAATATCGCTTTACGTAAAATCTCTTAAAGCGGATTCTTCATAAATTTCAAATATCATGCAATCCAAACTCTGGAAGCAAAAAATCGCCTTATTAGATAGTTCTTTGCTAGTTTTACCGATAATAGTTATTATATTTCGACGAATTTAGTACTAATAATGTACTTGGATCTAAATCTGGATTTGGGAATTTGGGAGCAGTGTACGTTTCTCCGCCATGCATACTACCTGAATTTCGTTCCAAATTAGAAAATATTTTCTTATTTATGCTTTTTAACAGCCTCGATAGGAAGAATTATGGAAACCGTATTTTGCAAAAAAATAATCTCAGAATTAACGCACCTGGAGCAAAATGGTCTAGTAATAAACAATAAAAACATATACTTTATTCTTGCGGTCTGCATCGGAGATAATAAGGGGTTGAACTCAATATTAGGTTACACAGAATGTTTTGTCGCTATTACTATTGTAGATTTTGTAAAATGCACCGCAGTCAGATGAAATTTGCTGTAAAGGAAAATAGGGCTTTACTGAGAAATAGAAATAATTATTCATCTGACATATTGCTCAATGACACATCAAAAACGGGTATAGTAGGGATATGTGTGTTTAATGAGATCCCAAGCTTTCATGTAACTGAAAAATTTTCAGCAGATCTGATGCATGATCTGCTCGAAGGAGTCCTTAACTATGAAATTTGTCTAATATTAGAAAATTTCATATATGTCGATAAATTTTTTACGTTAGAAGCATTAAATAACAGAATGAATTTTTTTGATTTTACTTTTTATAAAAATATTAACAAACCGTCACAAATAATGGAGGAGCATTTGAAATCTCACAAACTAAGGTATTCGTCATCGTATTGTGGTTGCCCAAGTATCTTGGAATACTAATGGCAGATTGGGTACCTGCGACGAATAAAAAATGGGAGGTATTTATAGTTCTTAAGGAAATTTCCGAAAAATTATTTTCGTTGTCAGTTAATGAAGGTTTAATATTTGAATTGGAAGAGTTAATTTTATAAGCTATTTCCGTTAGACATAAAATTGTTAGTATTTGAATTTTAAAATTTTGAATTTTGCGCCACTACTAGGGCGCCATCTGAAATGTTAGTTTTAAGTACGAATGTTGAGAGGCACTGGATAAAAGAAGACAGTCAAGTTTTGACAAGCGAAAAGCAAGCACGCGTTTTCAATTTAACAAAAAAAGCGAAAAGTAAAATCAAACTTTACAGCATCAGGTGTGGAGTTTTTAATTCAACAAGAAAGACGAAAATGTCAACCCGACTATCTAAGGCAGATGTGGTGCAGGCGTTGGCCCTGGCTGGCGTAACCAGCGAAACGTAGCCAGCTAGTGCCAGCATCTCGCAGCTCCGCCGCATGCACGAGACGCACTGTCAGAACCCCGAAAGGGGCTCCGCCGACCACTCAGACATCGACGAGAGCCCCGAAGACGCCGACAATCCCGCCGTAGAAACCGACGCCGAAGATCCCGCCGTAGAAACCGACGCCACCGACGCTGCAACTCAAGACGCGGAGGAAACCGAAAAAAACACCACGAATGACGCAGAACATACCGCTGTAAGTATCGCAAAGAAACCCGCAGCCACCGCCGAAAACGCAGCAACCAAAACCGTGAAAGTGCCACCGTCCGTCGATCCCGAAGAGGAAGCTTTAGACCGGCAATTACGTCTACTGCGAAAAAAACGAGAGCTGATGGAGCTCCAACGACGCGTGTCGGAGATAGAGGAAGAGACTGCATAGGCTGTTGAACCAGATGGTAGCAGTAACCGAGACGACCCGCTGACCGCCGCAAATACCCGACTCCAATGATGAGGACGACGACAGCTTTCAAACCGCCGTCAGCGCAATAAATATGGTAAGTGTTGCCATAGTAGTTAGTCAGACCGAGTGTTCCAAATTTACCGAGTGCTTTTCTTTCTTTGACACGGGCAGTCCAATTAGCTTAATGCGAAAGTCCGCGAACGCCGCAGCAGTATGCAGTGAAAAAAACAAAACAACAAAATACAAAGGAATCGGAAACGTCCGAATCTTCACCTACGGTAAGAACAAATGTAGAATTCGGTTTTTGGATAAATTTTACGATCTGGACGTTTATGTTGTTCCAGATGACATAATGTCGATACCGCTACTGCTGGGACATGACGCGCTGAAATTAATGTATATTAGGTTATGTAAATTTAAGAATAAAAATATGGATTCTGAATTAAAAACAAATCGCCTTGGTACACTCGATCTGACCAAAGTCCCTGACGTAATATGCAATGTTCGTGGTCATTAGAAGCTAAACTCGAATGTGAGAAACCGAAAGATAAAAGAGTTGAGGAATCGGCAAAAAGAAGAAAACCGCGGATTAGAGGAAAATCACCCGAAGCGTACAATGGGCCGAGGGAGGTAAGGGAGGTGTGTGTTTCTCACCCGGAGGAAAAGTCTGGGCCTGCCGTCAAAGACGATGATAAAAAGATTCTTAGGGTAAATCCGAACCTTCCTCGCAGCGACTCTGAAAACCTCTGCAAGATGATAAACGAAATATATTTGAACCCGAAAGGAGTTGAAGTGAATCCGCATGAATACCGCATGGAAATTAAACTGAAGAATGATACTCCGATACACACAATGGCCCGCCGTCTGTCATATTTGGAACGAGGCGAGGTGAGGAAAATAATAAACGGACTATTAGATAGAGGAATCATAAGTCCAAGTAAATCTCCATACGCGTCCGCGATTATTCTAGTTAAAAAGAAGGGCGGTGAACTGCGGATGTGCGTTAATTATAGGGCAATAAATAAAATAACTATACGAGATAATTACCCCTTACCGATTATAGAAGAGTGCATCGAGTATCTGGGAGACAAAAAGTATTTTTCGACATTAGATTTGCGGGACGGGTTTTATCACGTGCATATGGAGCAAGATTCGGTAAAATATACCTCGTTCGTAGTGCCGGATGGTCAATCCGAATACCTGAGGATGCCGTTTGGGTTGAAGAACGCTCCGTCAACGTTTCAGCGTTATGTGACGGAAATATTCGAGGACTTTATAGTCTCGCAGAAGATTATAATCTATATGGATGATATAATAATCGCGACCGCTGATTTTGAGACGCATGTTAAAATATTATCCGAAGTACTGAGAAGAGCTGTGGAGAAGGGACTAGATTTGAAGTTAGGAAAATGTAGGTTTGGATTTGAGGAGATAAATTACCTAGGCTATTTTGTTAGCGCTGCCGGTATTCACCCAAACGAAGAGCATATCGAGGCAATAAAAAATTACCCACTTCCCAAAAACGCTAAGGAATTAAAATCATGTCTTGGGCTATTTGCATACTTCCGAAAATTTATCCCGTCGTATACCCGCATCGCCAGACCGCTACACCGACTGAAGACGGAAGTAGTTCTCTCTGAAATGACCGATAAATGTACAGCGGCTTTCCAAAATCTGAAAGATAAATTGGTGTCTGCACCAACTCTTGCCATTTACGGCCCAGATAAAGAAACCGAGCTACACTGCGACGCTAGCTCGGTGGGATACGGGGCAGTAATGCTACAGCGACAGTCAGACGGACGATTACATCCAGTGATGTATTTTTCTAAAGCGACAACGGCCGCCGAGTCGCGTTACCATAGTTTCGAATTGGAAACGTTGGCGATGATAAATGCCTTGAAGCGATTTGAAATTTATCTCAAGGGGATCCCTTTCAAAATCGTGACCGACTGTAACGCCTTACGGTTGACCTTGGAGAGGAAACAAATGAATGCCAGGATCGCACGATGGGCAATCGAACTCGAAAATTACGATTACAAAGTGGAGCACCGAAAGGGGGTCTCAATGGGGCATGTAGATGCGCTGAGTCGCTGCCACAAACCAAGTGATGAAAAGCCGAAAGAGGAGGGTAATGGAAAAAGAATGGGAGCCGGATCGTTGGCGTTTGTCGAAACGGGAGATGTGGACTTCCACATACAAATCGCCCAGAGTCGTGACGAACGAATAAAGAGAGTTAGAGAGATATTAGAACGAACGTAGATGCCAGGTTTTGAGTTACGAGATGGATTAGTATTTCGAAAAAGGGGCTGGAAGTTAAACTGTATGTCCCAAATGAAATGGAGGACGCCGTGATGCGGCAAATTCATGAAAAATATGGACATCCAGGTGTTGAAAAAACTATAGAGCGGATAAGACGACACAACTGGTTTCCGGGACTGGTTAAGAGGGTGGACCGATTTATAAAAAACTGAATCAAATGCATCATGTACTCGGTCCCTGCGCGGGCGAACGAAAGGAATCTGCACAACATACCGAAGAAAGCTGTCCCATTTGATACACTTCATTTGGACCATTCCGGTCCCCTGCCGTCCTTACGTTTAAAGAGAAAACACGTACTTGTGGTAGTGGACGCTTTTGCGAAATTCGTTCGTCTGTATCCGGTAAATTCCACGAGTACACGAGAGGTACAGGCCTGTCTAGATAAATATTTCGACAATTATAGTCGCCCCCGAAGAATCATTTCAGACCGTGGAAGCTGTTTTACGTCCCTTGAATTTACGGCATACCTCTTGAAGAACGACATTGAGCATGTAAAGGTTGCTGTGGCATCGCCGCAGGCAAACGGCCAAGTCGAAAGGGTAAATCGGGTGCTGAAAGGCATGTTGGGTAAATTAAGTGAGCCGGAGCAACACGCAGACTGGGCATTGAAACTGTCACAAGTAGAATTCGGAATGAACAACACTAAACACAGTTCAACCAAAGAAACCCCAAGTAGACTACTGTTCGGTGTGGATCAGCGAGGAAGGGAGGTAGACGAATTTTCGGAATATTTAGAAGATAAGTGTGACACTGGGGAAAGCACGAATATGTATAGAAGAAATTAGAAAAGCGGCCTCCGACGAAATAGTAAAATCCCAGGAGGCGAATCTGAGGCTTTATCGAGAGCGGAGCGTGCCAGCCAAAACGTACGCGGTGGGTGATTCCGTTGTTATACGGAACGTAGACACTACAGTAGGCACAAACAAAAAGTTGTTACCTAAGTACAAGGGGCCATATGTTGTCCACAAAGTCTTACCTAACTATAGATACGTGATTAGAGACATAGAGAATTGCCAGATAACTCAACTGCCCTATGACGGAGTGATAGAAGCGGCCCGAATGAAGGGGTGGTCTAGAAAGATTGAGGAACCGAAAAAACAAAACTTGCACCTTACGTGAAAGAGCAACACAAGTAATGATAAAGCTCGGCGGTCGGGATTGAGGACAATCCCATTGTCAGATTGGCCGAGGCTATAAGCTATTTCCGTTAGACATAAAATTGTTAGTATTTGAATTTTAAAATTTTGAATTTTGCGCCACTACTAAGGCGCCATCTGAAATGTTAGTTTTAAGTACGAATGTTGAGAGGCACTGAATAAAAGAAGGCAGTCAAGTTTTGACAAGCGAAAAGCAAGCACGCGTTTTCAATTTAACAAAAAAAGCGAAAAGTAAAATCAAACTTTACAACTTCATATCATCACACTATATTTTTAGAAAACTTCTGTCTTTCTTTAAGGCCAAAGCATCATTTTATGATACATTATGACTTTATAATGAGAGAAGTTGGACCTTTAATTCATTTATGGTCAATGAGGTATGAGGCTAAACATAAAATAATGAAAAACATAGCAAATTCTACAACAAGCCGAAAGAATATCTCCAACACTATATGTAAAAATATTTATTTATTATTATTCAATGGACAATAGACTAAATGATTCAATTACTGTATATGGAAAAGAAAAGTAGTACATAACGATATATGTCGACATTTTTCCTTGAATGTTTTTAAGTTCCTTTCCTCGATATGTTTTAATAATTTTTATTTCACTATTCATTCCGTTATAAACATAGGACATGACGAAATTAGCTCGGTTTTAAAGTTTGGACGAATAGAATATATTTGTACTCGTGGTGAAAATGAAGTCAAATTTGTTATACAGATATTAAATACATTTTATTTTGATTATCATTTACAATGCCATGTACTAGAATTTACAGATCAGTTTAAGTTAATTGACGTATCAGAAATATCTTTTCAAACGTTTTCGCTTCGTAAGCATGAATTAGATTTTGTAATTGTTTAAATAGTGTGTGTTTTTTTTTCAAAATACTATGAATAGAATTCATTTTTTGGTTCCTGAAATTTACATAATACACAAATTATAATAAATCTTATTAAAAACATTTATTTGAGTTATTAATATTGGTCCAATATCCTTTTTCCCATCGATAAATATCCGCCAAAAATCGAAAAACTTTCATTAAAAAATCAGAAAATACTACCATCTGATGCATAGCTTTTCTGTAAAATTTACAGCACTGCTCCTAAAAAAATTCGCAAGTATCGTTAATATTTTACAAACTTTGGTATCTTCTGTTGAGAGAAAATGCGAAAAAATAAAGGAATTATTATGTGAAAAAATCAAGCATACGCTGAACTTTTTAGTGAACCGTCCTCAATCAGTTTATATCTTTTTCGTGCTTTTTTAGGAAATATTCTGAACTCAATTCGGATGGTGTATAAAAATTTCCTACTGCTTAAGCTAAACATTTTGCTTTTTGCGCAGCTAAGTTCATGGAAGAGCCTTTTTTTCCACATATTTACCTAAAAATTAAGCCGTAAGTATTAAGTAAAATGCCCTAATCTGGCTAATATTTTTCTCGTATTTACCGTAAAATTATAGCAATCCCAAAATCTATCAAAAAATTGACAAAGAATCCCCGAAAATTACCAATATTTTCTACAAATTTCTCTCCGTGTAATTCGTTTCAAAATAAAACAGCCTTTTAAAAACTCGATCCAAAGATCAGAGTGCCTACCTTTCAATCGTGGTTGCATTCGTACAAAATATTACACATATTGCTTCAATAATGTTACACTCCCTTTCGATCAAACTTTTCGCATGATTTCGGCATCTTTTCTTAAAAGAAAGTTTTCGTAATTATTTAAAAAAAAGTAATCGAGTTCTGAGTTTTCAAAGTTTGCACCTTTATTTTAATCATTTATCTTTCATACATAACTATTACATTTTGGATTTTCTCTCGTATACATGAATGACTTTATATTTACGCTATGTCTTTTTTTTTATTATTTATTATATTTATATATGTATATGCATATTTCAATTTATAATATAATATTTTTAATGGTGAGTGTCTATTTACAATTTACTTTCTTAATTATAATTAAACTTTAAAGTGAACTCTACCAGTGATCATTAAAGCACATTATCAATAATGCTTAGTATTTATGTACTTACAAAATAAAACTATTAAAAGGAAAATAATTACATTTTTTCGAAATAAATAATTATAAAAATATTATTCACTGGTTAGAAAGAAATTTAATACGCAAAGGTTCTTTTCTCTCTTTTTCATTTCAAGTTATTGGAAATATTTATAAATAAAGCACATTCAAAACATTGCTTCATTATTCAAAGAAAATGAAAAGGTACTAATAACTTACACTTGTGACTTGTATTACTCTTGTGATTCGCCGCCACTACCAGCACGATCAGCTGTTGCGCCATTTGATTCAGATTGTTCGGTATCGGACTGAATCACGGTCGACATAAATCCTGTGCCGGAATACGGAGCTGTCAGAAATCGTTTTGCATGGGCCTGCATGAAAGGATATCGGCTCGTTGGTGATCCAAACACGGTTGGTGGAACTAATGGCGAAAATGCCGATTTGATGGGAAACGGTGGTGATGAAACCGGCACGTTTCCAATTTGGTTCAAATCTTCGCCCGATAACATTGCTTCCATCGCTAGGACAACATCGCCCCGATAGCGCTGTAGGAGTTGTTCGACTTCGCTTCGTCGTCTCGTTGGAAACACTCGTAAAAGGACATCAACGGGAGATCGTTGGCTGGGGATCGCTCCCATATACTGTGAATGATTGTACGGAATGAACCCTTGGCCATTTCCTCCGTTGGGATGACGTAGGAGGTTCAAGCTCTCGGATGGCGTTGTCGGTGGTGAAGTCGAATCGTCCTTTTTCAGGCTAAGATTTTCAGGAGTGGCCTCATCAGGAGCTGAGTCTACGTCGAGATCTGATTCAGGTGAGCTGGGCGGTCCGGTTCGAGATGGGGATAAATTGCTGGGAAGATTAAAAGCCGATCCTTTATGCCGTGGACTGCTCGGGGATGACTCTGATTCGGTATCGTGATCGGTTTCATTCGACATACGTGCCCGTTTCGAACCTGAAAAGAATACCATAGTTCAATGTTGATTTAAAAAATTTTTGATTTTTTCAGATGGAATTGCTTGTTAGAAGCGAGTTGCTCACCGACGACAGAAATGCACCGAAGGCGATCGCGTCTATCAAGAAGTTCATTCATCAGGTTTTTGTATCGCTTACATGAGGCCGATCTTAGGAATGTACCGTATCCTAAACATTTGTATCAAAGCATTAATAAATCAAATAAAAAGCCCTAAGTCAGAAATCAAAATAAGTCCCTCAGTGAATTCATTGCTTAATTAGTACCCGCAGGAAATCGACTGCGAAATGGCTTGTATCGAATTCAGCTGAAATCATAATGTAACACCAAAGTGCAGGGGGATGAGCAGCAAACACCCGACTAATTTATAGCGAATTCTCGACTGTTAAACTGCTTTATCCTGGCTGAGTTTGAAGTGCTTTTCTTTATTCACCGAAATACAACCCTCTAAAGATGTGACGTTAATATCCGGGTAATGTTTTTTTTTGTGGTCTTATTACAAGTCCTTGGTTGTTTTGAAAATTCTTAGGGCTTACACACACTTTTGCAAGGTTCTGTTTGACGTAGTAACGCTGTTTCATTAATGGACTGTGATTATAATCCCACATTCTAAGGAGGTTCTTTTCGAAAGGCTCTTGTAAGCTTAAGGATCGCTTACCGCGAAGTGCTATTAAAATGCAATTTAAGTGGCAGCGGGTAAACTTACGGATTCGGTTTGAATATTTTTGCACTCTGAGACATAGTTTTTAAGGATTTGCGTGTTATAGATACGACTCAGAAGTCCTTGAGCTTTTTGCACGTTAATATTTTAATGTATTTGATTTTTCTAAAAAGTAAATACGTGTCATGTGTTCGTATCGTGTGTAGCAGGAGCCGTAGAAACAGGATCGTTTACACCAGACTTGAAGCTCTAAACACCCATTGCGAACATGTTGTGTTGTTTCTGGGGTGAAAGGTAAGTATCCTTTGAAATGATTAAGGCAAGTCGACCCTATGACTCAAGATGGGCTTCTGGGGTTTTTCGAAACATAAAAATATAATTGTGGAAAATTTTTAAAAGAAATTGTATGGGAATTGTTCCCATTTTGGGAGCGTTACCATTGTTACTCCACGCTCCGATTCGCTGCTATAAGGGTAGTCGCTCTTTCGTAAATTGTTTCAAGAAGTTCCGAGATGTGGCATTTATGTTTGAGTTTCATATGTGTGAGTTTTGTAGAAGCAGCTACGTAACTGCGACCATATTGTGATAGGCGCATAATTTCTCAGATTGGTACAAGGTATGCATACGAGTACACAAATTCGCTATAAGTTTTCGAACATAGAATTTCTTTTGGGACTCAAAGGAGCTTTGTCTATTTAAAAAAGGAAAAGTTTATAACTATGAACTAGTTTTAAGTTTCTTAGAAAGTGGGAGTTTTTATATTCTAGATGAATTATGAGTTTATTGTACTTAATGTTTGTACCGCACATAAATATTGCTAACCACTAAAGAAACTGACATATTTTTATTTAATTAGAGGGTAGAGAAAAAGTGAAGGAAATGGTGCTCGAAAATCATCATACCAGTGTTAGGGAGATAGGAGGAGAGCTCGCCATCTCTTGCGAGTGCATTTGTTCGATTTTGTTGGATAATTTGGCCATGAAACGCGTCCTTTCTCGATTCTCCCCAATAAGGCTGAATTTTCTTAAAAAAAGTACTATGAACAGGTCACTTTGGACATCCTTGATCGTGCGAATTCTGATCCCACATTCATGGAGCGCATCATACCTAGTGATGAGACATGGGTCTACGAGTTTACCATGCAAACCAGTCAACAATCATCGGAATGGAGGAAAAAATTGAATCGAAACCGCAAAAACCACGCCAAAGCTGCTCAAAAATCAAGATGATGCCCATTGTTTTTGTTGATATTCGAGGTTTGATTTATCATGAATTCGCTCCAGATGGATAGACGGTCAATAAGGAGTACTATTTGACCATATTGAAGCGTTTGCGTGAACATATCCGTAAAAACACGGCCGAAATTATGGAAGGAGAATTCATGGATTTTCAACGATGAAAATGCGCCTACTGAGGTATACCCATTCAACCAGCTGCTGTAAACAAACTGATTAGCAGATCGCGCTAATTTTTGGGATAATAATTAAGGACAGTCCTACCCGCTTATCAAAAAAAATTAAATATCATTACCCAGACTAATTTTAATTGCAAATTCCCGATATTTTATGGTCAGATGTATTAAATAAAAAAGCCATAAATGTGTTTATAACCGAATTCGAGTGACTAAGAATTGAAATTCTAAGTTCCAAGATTTTGCTGGAAAATATGTTTGTTAATCATGTCAAACACAAATAAATAGAGCGCCCATGAAACAAATTGCAGACACTTTTCTCCCGCAAGCAAAACAAACAATGACAGTATAATTGATATCGACTACGACAGCGACAAGAGAGATCCAAATTACGAAAGAAAATGTTGGGGGGGGGGTTCTTAATAATTTATTGAGAAACAACTAATATAATTATCTTGTAATTGAAATACAAATTTTAAAATGCAGATCAATAATATTCATACTTTTCAAGAAAATCGAATTTTTGAAAAGCTCTGAAATTATGGCAGGTTGAAGGAGAGGGTTCAAAAGGGGAGAAACTAATTGGTTTATTTTTAATAATAACGCTAATTAATAATTTAGATTAAAATTTGGTCTCAATAAATCTTATACGTACTGATAAAATTGGTTTAACCCTTGTGTCAATACCTGGCCACAAATGTGGCCATTTCATCTTTGAATAGCTGTAGACATTACAATTACTAAGTTTTTTACTTGGAACTTCAGGACATTCTCAAGTAGCATGTTTTTAAGGGATTATAACTTTTTATCATATTTCTTAAGTTGTAAACACCTGAAAAAATTTATATATCGTTAGTCAATACAAGGTTACATGCGTGGCCTTTATATTTTTAGGCTGAAGCTATCGCTAAAAGTATTGAAAAACTGTGAAACAAGGTCCAAAATAGGAAATATAATTCACATTTGTAACATATTATGTACTATGCATCACGAAATTATTTGTACGAGTTAAAGCAAGTTAAGCCATGTTTAAATTGCGCTTAACAGCTTTAGGGAAAAATATGTTTGGAGGGAAAGGAAGCGACTAATGTCCTTAAAATAGCCAATAATAAAGTTAACGCAATTTATTTGAAGTGAAGGAATTAAACGCAAAAAACATTTTAACAAAATTATTTGTACCATTGAAATTTATTCACAAAATTATTTCTAATTCATATAATAATACTGGAAAATACCAGAAATGAAAAGAAAAAGTCATTCTTTTTCGACTTTTAATATGTGGTACTGCCTCCCTTTTCATTTATTACTGCCAGCAGTCGCCTTGGAACTGATTCCACTAAATTCATCGTTATTTCCTTGAGAATATTATTCGCTCGTTGCGATTTTCCAATCTCATGTTTGATTTGTTGCTTTACGTAATGCCAAAGGTTCTCAATCACATTCAAATCGGGGCTCTGAGGGGGCCAAGGTAGAAGCTCTTGTTGAACACGCTTTCTTCCCCTACCGGCTGCCATTTTCAAAGTTTTTGTATTATTTAATTTCCAAACTTGATACAAAACGGTATTTCTATGATACTTAAATTGTTTTTCTATATCAGTCAAAGTAATCCCGGCGACAAACTTTAAAAATAATTTACTTTTTTATCCATTGGCGTCTGAAAAGGGGGGGCTAAAAACAAATTGTCGGGCGAATTTTTTTTTCAAATGATTATATCTTCCAAATTACTTATTGTAAAAAATTCATATTTTGAGACCATCAAGGTGGCACATAGTTCCATCGGAATAGAGAGTGGCTAATTATTATAAGGGGAGGGTCAGGGGTGGTACAAAGAAAAACACTTAAAAATGAATATCTCAACTATCTCTTAAGTTATGTAATTGAAACTTGAAACTTATATTGAGCTATACTAGAAAAATACAAAAAAAATATAACATGTTGAAATAATAGTAGTGGGGCGATATGGAGAGCATTTAAAAAATGGCGCAATTTTCAAAATTACAAATCCCTATATCTCAAAAAAGAGTACAGATATCAAATCAAAAATTTGTCAGATTGTAGAACTACATAATGGTTAATTTTGGTAAAGTTTTAAGTTGGAAGGTGTACGGGGAGGGAGGTGATAAGCAAAAATATCGAAAATTTTGAGTGATTTTTTTAGAGCTCTGGTGAAAGATACAAAGTTGAAATTTTGCACCTAGCTACATCTATTTGATACACATAGAAAAATAATAATGATTTGATCCATAATAGTTATAAACCGACACCCCCGGTCTAACGTGCACAACGGGTTTCATGTGCATTGAAAAAAACACATAAACTGAAAATTTTTGAGTGAAATTTTAAGGTAGAAACTTGAAAATTTGCGAAATGCATTTAAAAAAAATCTCTAAATATACGAAATATTAACTAGTCGAAAACCTTTAAAACTGCTACTCTCTCCCATATAAAATTATTTTTTCGACCATTTTTAAGAAATGTATTATCACCTAACCATTAAAAGCTAATCAATTTGAAATTTTGAAGAAAAACTTATGAAAATAATTGAAATGAAAATACGTTAAAAGTTTTGAAATCGCGTTTGCCCTTCTACCCCCTCCGATACAAAGGTATGATTTCGACCAATTTCATTAAATCAATTAAAAGCTACAAACTTGAAACTTTGTACGAGCACCTTACAATAGAAAAGAAAGAAAATTGCATCACAAGTTTTACCATTCCCCAACCTCCTCTACCCCCTCCCATACAAAATTACTTTTTCGAGCATTTTTAAGAAATAAGTTGTCAGCTAACTCTTAAAAGCTATCAATTTCAAATTTTGCATAAAAACTTTAAAAATAATTCAAGTTAAGTTGCTTTAAAAGTTTTGAAATCGCGCTTGCCCTTCTACCCCCTCCCAAACAAAACTATGATTTCGACCAATTTCATTAAATCAACTAATAACCAACAAACTAAAAGCTACGAACTTGAAATTCTATACAAGCACCTTACAAGAGACGCGAAATAAAACTGCGTATCAAATTTTACGATTCCCCTATATTCTCTACCCCCTCCCATACAAATGTTCGGTTTCATGAATGTAAAATACACCGAATTTTATGAAAATTCTATGCAACTTCGTCTATGAAACACATTCTATACAGAAAATATTGGACGTGATTCAAGCAATTAATTAAAAAGCTATTAACATCCACCCACTCTTATTATTACCCATCCTGCTCCCCTCATAAAAACCCAAACTTGCAGAAACGAATGAAATATTGTTAAATTGACAACAGCCCTGCCCAAGAACTCCCTTTCACTTAGCCTTCCCTAACCACTCTAACCTGCATATTGACTTTCCACTCATCCGCAACTTGTCCCAAGAATAATAAAGTTTCGCCCGACTTGTGGGCAGTTTATTTTTTTATCCATTGGGGTGCAAAAAGCCAACCAATTGTTGGCCGAATTTTTTTTTCAAATGATTATATCTCCGAAATTATTTAGCATAAAAAATTTATATTCTTAGACCCTCTAGGTGGCACTGGAATCAGCTTACATAGAGGCTAATTATTGTAAGGGGGAGGGTCAAGGGGGGTGCAAAGAAAACCACTTAAAAATCAATATCTCGGCTATTTATTAAGCTATGTGATTGAAACTTGGTACTTATATTAAACTATACTAAATAAATATGAGAAAAATACAACATTTGGACAAAATAGTAGTGGGGGAAAATGGGGAGCATTGCACTTTCCAAAATTTTAAACCATTATATCTCAAAACTGAGTGCAGATATCAAATTCAAATTTTGCCAAATTGTAGAACTATATAGTTTTGAATTTTGGTAAGAGTTTTACGTTGGGAGGTGTAAGGGGAGGGAGGTGGTAAGCAAAAATATCGAGAATTTTGAGTGATTTTTTTAGGGCTCTGGTGAAAGACACAAAGTTAAAATTTTCCATGTTTATACATCTATTTATTATACATACAGAACAAATAATAAAAATTCTGCAATTGCTTTGCACCGACTCCCCTGGTCTAACGTGCACAAGGTGTTTCATGTGCAACAAAAAACACATAAACTGAAAATTTTTGAATGAAATTTTAAGGTAGAAACTTGAAAATTTGCAAAATGTATTTAAAAAAAATTTCTAAGAGAATGAAATATTAACTGGTCGAATACCTTCCATACAAAATTATTTTTTCGACCATTATTAAAAAATCAATTATCACCTAAAAATTAAAAGCTATCAATTTGAAATATTGGACAAAAGCTTTCAAAAATAGTTAAAACGGAACTGCGTCAAAAGTTTTGAAATCTCACTTGCCGTTCTACCCCCTCCCATAAAAAAGTATGATTTCGACCAATTTCAATAAATCAACTGCTAACCAACAAATTAAAAGCTACGAACTTGAAATTTTGTACAAGCACCTAACAAGAGAAACGAAATAAAACTGCATATCAAATTTTATGATTCCCCAACCTTCTCTACCTATCCTATAGAAATGTTCGGTTCCGTGAATGTAAAATACACCAAATTTTATGAAAATTCTATGCAACTTCGTCTATGAAACTGACATTCTATGCAGAAAATATTTGACGTAATTGAGGCAATCAATTGAAAAATTATTGATCTTCACCCACCCTTAATATGACCCCTCCCCCCTCCCTCATTAAAACTCAAACTTGCATAAACGAATGAAATATTGATTACATGTACTGGACCTATTGATCGTATTCGCAACTAAGTGTTAAATTGGCATCATCCGTGCCCTAATGGGGGTTTCACTTGTGAAAGGGTGTTCCACTTGTGAAAGGGGGTTTCACTTGTGAAAGGGGGTTCCACTTGTGGAAGTGGGTTTCACTTATGAAAGGGGTTCCACTTGTGAAAGGGAGTTCCTCTTAGTCTTCCCTAAACACTTTAACTTGCATACTGACTTTCCATGCATCTTTCTCGTCTCGTCGCAGCGATACAGCTCCTTTCGGGCCTTGGCTTCCCATAGCCGAAGTCTCCAGCGAACTCGGTCCAGTGACCGCGTCCTCCAATTTTGAAATCCGAGCAGCGATGAACAGTCTTCGTCAACAGAGTCGGACCAGCGTTTCCTGGGTTTTCCCACTGGCCTCCGGCCCTCCGTTTTTCCCTCGAATACCTTTTTAGGTATTCGAGTTTTGTCCATCCTTTGTACATGGCCAGCCCATTGCAGCTTCCGCAGTCTGATGATAGTGAAAACCTCCGGTTCGTCAAATATATCATACAGCTCACTGTTGTATCTAGTTCGCCATCGGTCACCATCACGTTTCGCTCCAATTATTCGTCTCAGGACCCGTCTTTCAAAAGCGTTCAACATATTTGCGGATGCTTGTGTAAGGGTCCATGTTTCGCATCCGTAGCAAAGCACAGGTCTTACTATTGATTTGTAGACTTGGAGTTTGGTCTTCCTGTGTACGCAACTGGCCTTAAGAATAGCTAAGACTGAATAATACGTTTTATTTGCGAGCTGGATTTGTCTTTTTATTTCGTTCGTTTCATTTCCACTCTTTGTCAGTTTTGTGCCTAAATATATGAAAAATATTGGGGGTCCTTTTCCTTGTTTGTGTCATTATTTTCGTTTTTGTTTCATTGATTTTCAGGCCAATTTCTTTTGCTGCTTGATCGAGGCTTAGTAGAATTTCTTTTGCGGATGTGAAAGAGCGTGATAATATGTTGATATCGTCCGCATAACCCACTATCTGGCTGGATTTATAAAGCAGCGTACCTCTTGTGTTAACGGGTAACTTTCTGATGACGTATTCTAAAGCTAGGTTAAAAAGCAGAGGGGCGAGCCCATCACCCTGTTTTAGTCCGACATTTGTGTCAAAGGCATCAGTTAGTTGGTTGTTGACTCTGACTTGTGATGTTGTTGATGTCATCGTCATTTTGGTCAGTCGGACTAGTTTTGCTGGGATGCCAAAATGCAGCATTATTTTGTACAGTACGTTTCGATCAATACTGTCGTATGCTTGTTTAAAGTCCGCAAGAACCTGGTGAACGTCGATGTTGAATTCCCATGACCGTAAAAAGTTGATCAGTCGTTGATCGACCAGCTCTAAAACCGCCTTGGTACTCCCAATCACATTGTCAGCGTAAATTTTTATCTTATTTTCTAATATTTTTGTCAGTATCTTGTATGACGTGCAAAGTAGTGAGATACCTCTGTAGTTTTCGCACTGCAGTTTGTCTCTTTTTTTGCGGATAGGGCAAATAATGCATTGGCACCACTCCTCCAGTATTTGCTCCTGATTCCAGATGTACTGAATCACTTTATGGATGGCATTTCGGGTGCAGCTTCCGTGCATCTTTAACTTGTCTCAAAAATAATAAAGTTGCGCCCGACTTGTTGGCAGTTTATTTTTAGAGCTCTGGTAAAAGATTCGAAGTTGATACACATAAAGAAAAAAATATTAATGAACTGTTATCCACCAAATGGAGACCTTAATCCGCACTAGGTGTTTCACGTGTATTGGAAAAAAACATAAAAACTCAAAATTTTTGAGTGATGGAAACTTGGAAATTTGTAAAAATCAATAAAAAAACATAACAGAATTATGATTGAGCGTAAAGCCCAATCATATGATACTCTAGATGAAATACTTACCTTTTGTTTGGGAGGTGGTAAAATCAGAGGGGTAGGTTTGTAATTTTTCTATGTAACACTGAACGTATTATATAAAATATTTCATGCTGAATTCAAAGTTTCTTGCTTTCATAATTTTCAAGGAAATTGAACAATTTTTATCTGAATTTATGGTATTTGTATGGGAGGTGGCAGAGAAAGAGGGGGAATTTTGGTTGATTTTGAATCTGCTTATCAACATCCCAATCACATTGCTTTGTTACAATTATGTCCATGGCTCTCATATGTTCGAAGGAGAAAAAGTTTTCTCGAACTTCCAATATAAAAATTTGTATGGGAGGTGGTAGAAAGAATGGGGTGAAAGCGATATTTTTTTAACTTTTATTACAATTATTAAGGGACAAATTCTAGCAAAATTTCAAGTTTTTACTTCTTCTAATTTCTATGAAAATCGGTTAAATGCATTTACCAAAATTCTGCATTTGTATGGGAGGGGGTAGAAGGAATATCCAAATCAAAACCAAATTTTTTGACATCAATTATATTTAAAATAGTATACTTTTCTCAAATTTTAAAGTTGATAGCTTTGACGGTTTTGAAGAAAACTAATTTAATTGAAATTCCGAAATTTCGTAAAATTTGTATGGGAGGGGATAGAAGGAGTGAGGTAAAGTTGATAGTTTTTCCAAAATTAGTTGCAATTATAATAAAATTAATTATGACAAAAATTGGTTCATTTGGCTTTGCTAGTTGCATTGCAAACCGAATAAATGCATTTTTGAAAATTGTGCATTTGTATGGGAGGTGGTAGAAGGCGGCTCTGTGCGAGCATTATTTCTTAGTGTTACAAACAGTAAGGCAAACACAATATACTCTCAGATTTCATCTAGAGTATAAAAATGCTTAAAAGTTTAAGATAGTAACTAGTCGAATACCTCAAAACTTCTACCCCATCACATACAAAAGTATTTTTTCGACCATTTTTAAGAAATCAATTATCACAAAACCATTAAAAGTTATCAACTTGAAATTTTGAACAAACGCTTCTAAGAATATTTCAAATAAATAAACTGCCAACAAGTCGGTCGAAACTTTATTATTCTTGGGACAAGTTGCGAATGCGTGGAAAGTCAATATGCATGTTAGAGTGATTAGGGGAGACTAAGTGAAAGGGGGTTCTTGGGCAGGGCAATTGTCAATTTAACACTTTGCGGAAACGTTAAAAAACTCCAGTGCTTATAATCAATATTTCGTTCGTTTATTTATGCATGTTTGAGTTTTTAAGAGGTGAGGGGTAAGGCGTGATAGTAAGAGTGGGTGGATGTTAATAGTTTTTAATTGATTACTTGAATCACGTCCAATATTCTCTGTATAGAATGTCAGTTTCATAGACGAAGTTGCATAGAATTTTAATAAGATTCTGTGTATTTGACATTCACGAAACCAAATTTTTGTATGGGAGGGAGTAGAGGAGGTACGGGAGTCGTAAAATTTGTGACGAAATTTTATTTCCTTTCTCTTGTAAGAGGCTCGTACAAAATTTCAAGTTTGTAGCTTTTAATTTGTTGGTTATTAGTTGATTTAATGAAATTGGTCGAAATCATACTTTTTTATGGGAGGGGGTAGAAGGGCAAGTGGGATTTGAAAACTTTTAACATAATTTCATTTCAATTATTTTTGTAAGTTCTTATGCAAAATTTCAAATTGATAGCTTTTAATAGTTAGGTGATAATTGATTTCTTAAAAATGGTCGAAAAAATAATTTTGTATGGGTGAGGGTAAAAGCTTTGAAGATATTCGACCAGTTAATATTTCAAACTTTTTTTTTAAGTGAATTTAGCAAATTTTCAAGTTTCTACCTTAAAATTTCATTCAAAAATTTTCGGTTTATGTGTTTTTCTCATTACACATGAACCACCTTGTGAAGGTTAGACCCCCACTTCGGTGCATAACAAGTTTGGAACAAATTATTATTTTTTTTCTGTGTATATTAAATACATGTATCGACGTGCAAAATTTAAACTTCCTGTCTTTTACCAGAGTCCTAAAAAAATTACTCAAAATTTTCAACATTTTTGCCTTCCACCTCCCTCGCCTTACACCCTCTAACTTAAATTTTTTTAACAAAATTAAAAACTATATAGCTCTATAATCTGACAAATTTTTAATTTGATATCTTTACTCAATTTTGAGATATAATGATTTGTAATTTTATAAAGTGCGCCATTTTTGAAATGCTCCCCATTTCCCCCCACTGCTATTATGCCCACATTTTATATTTTTTTCATATTTCGCTAATAAAGCTTATTATACGTTTCAAGTTTCAATTACATAGCTTAAGAGACAGTCGAGATATTCATTTTTAAGTGTTTTCCTTTGCACCCCCCTGACCCTCCCCCTTACAATAATTAGCCTTTTTCTAAGCCGATTCTAGTAGGACTGTATGCCATCTCAGTGGTCTCAAAACATGAATTTTGAAAAAAAAATTTGGTCGACAATTGGTTTTTGGCCCCCCCTGTTTGGACGCGAATGGATAAAAAAATTAAATTATTTTTAGAGTTTGCCCCATAATCCTCTTCATACCTCTGCTAATTTTCAGCTTCCTATCTGAATTCATGGTGGAGATATTAGCAAGTGAAGTTTTTGAAATAAAACATAACAGGGCTACGATTGCGCGTAAAGCGCAATCTTATGATACTCTAGATGAAATAGAATTTTTTGTGATCCCAAGAAATTTTGTATGGGGAGTATTAGAAGGGGTGATAGCGTTGAACTAATTTTTTCCCCATCATGCTAAAGTAGCTACATATAAAAATGTTTTATACAAAATGCTTACTCCAAAAATTGAATAGGAGCTGAGAAAATTAATGTGTTAAATTTAGTGAAAATGTGCAGTTTATATGGGAGGTGGTAGAAAGAGTGGAGGGATTTTAGTGATTTTTTCAGAAATAACTAAGAATATCATAAAATTGACATCCCTTAAATTTTAGATGAGTAACATTCATACTTTTCAAGAAAATAGATTTTTTGTGAAGTTGGGTAACTGTGTCATATTGTATGGGAGGGGGTAGAAGGGGTGAAGCTAATCAAACATTTTTTTCTGATCTTAGTGATAATACTAATTAAGTATTTATTACAAAATATGAGCTCGATAAATGTTATATGTTCTGAGAAAATTGTCTTAGAGCATTTCATGAAAAAGTGTAGTTTGTATGGGAGGGGGTGGAAGCAGAGGGAGGACGCAGATAATTTTTTCTGCTGTAGATTTGTATAATTATTAAAGTAATATATCCCAAAATTCAGACTAATAGCTTTTATACTTATCGATTAATTCCATTTATTGTCAAATTGCGAAATTGGGTAATTTTGTATGGGAGGGGGTAGAAGTGGTGAAGCTAATCGTTTAATTTTTTTCGTTCTTACTAATAATTTTAAATAAATATATGGTGCACAATTTCAGCCCGCTAAATTTTATACACACTGAGTAAATTGGCTTATAGTAATTCATGATAAGTACAGTTTGTATGGGAGGTGGTAGAAGGAGAGGGAGGACACGCATAATTTTTAAACGGTAGATTGATATTATCAGAAAAGTAATATATTCAAAATTTCAGGCCAAAAGCTTTTATACTTTTCGAGCAAATCCGTTAATTGTCAAATTGCGCAATTGTGTCATTTTGTATGGGAGGGGGTAGAAGGGGTGGAGCGATTTGGCCCGTTCACGAACTTGACCTTACTTTTTTGTCAAAAACGACGTATACAAAATTTGAACTTTCTAGCTCAACGCGTTCTCAAGCTAGAGAGCGAACAGACGGACAGACGGACAGACGGACGGACGGACAGACGGACAGACGGACATCTGGTTTTGAGATTTTTGAGTGATTTTATGAACTTCTGTATCATTCATTTTTTTCTCCAAGCCTTATTTCTTGGCGTTACAAACCTTAGAGCAAACTTATAATACTCTCAGATTCCATCTAGAGTATAAATAAACTGCCAACAAGTCGGGCGAAACTTTATTATTCTTGGGACAAGTTGCGGATGAGTGGAAAGTCAATATGCAGGGTAAAGTGGTTAGGGAAAGCTAAGTGCAAAGGTTTCTTGGGCAGGGCTGTTGTCAATTTAACAATATTTCATTCGTTTCTGCAAGTTTGGGTTTTTATGAGGGGAGGAGGAGGGGTAATAGCAAGGGTGGGTGGATGTTAACAGCTTTTTAATAATTGCTTGAATCTCTCTCTGTATAGAATGTGTTTCATAGACGAAATTGCATAAAATTTTCATAAAATTCGGTGTATTTTATTTTCACGAAACCGAAAATTTGTATGGGAGGGGGTAGAGAAGGTAGGGGAATCGTAAAATTTGATATGCAGTTTTATTTCGCTTCTCTTGTTAGGTGCTTGTATAAAATTTCAAGTTCGTAGCTTTTAGTTTGTTAGTTATTAGTTGATTTAATGAAATTGGTCGAAATCATAGTTTTGTATGGGAGGGGGTAGAACGGTAAGCGGAATTTCAAAACTTTTAAAGCAACTTCATTTGAATTACTTTTATAAGTTTTCATGTAAAATTTGAAATTGATAGCTTTTAAGAGATAGCTGATAACTGATTTCTTAAAAATGCTCGAAAAAATAATTTTGTATGGGAGGGGGTAGAGGAGGTAGGGGAATCGTAAAATTTGTGATAGAATTTTCTTTCTTTTCTGTTGTAAGGTGCTCGTACAAAATTTCAAGTTCGTAGCTTTTAATTTGTTGGTTATTAGTTGATTTAATAAAATTGGTCGAAATCATGCTTTTGTATGGGAGGGGGTAGAAGGGCAAGCATGATTTCAAAACTTTTACCATAATTTTATTTTAACTGTTTTTCTAAGTTTTTGTGCAAAATTTCAAATTGATAGCTTTTGATAGTTAGGTGATAATTGATTTCTTAAAATTGGTCGAAAAAATAATTTTGTACGGGAGAGAGTAGAAGTTTTAAAAATATTCGACCAGTTAATATTTTAAACTTTTAGAGATTTTTTTTAAATGCATTGCCCAAATTTTCAAGTTTTTACCTAAAAATTTCATTCAAAAATTTTCAGTTTATGTGTTTTTTTCATTCCACATGAAACACCTTGTGCACGTTAGACCCCCACTTCGGAGCATAACAATTTTGGAACAAATTACTATTTTTTTTCTATCTATATCAAATAGATGTGTCGACATGCAAAATTTAAACTTTGTATCTTTTACCAGAGCCATAAAAAAATCACTCAAAATTTTCAACATTTTCGCTTTCCACCTCCCTCCCCTTACACCCCCCAACTCAAATTTTTTACCAAAATTAAAAATTATATAGCTCTACAATCTGACAAATTTTTGATTTGATATCTGTACTCAATTTTGAGATTTGATGATTTGTAGTTTTGGAAAGTGCGCCATTTTTGAAATGCTCCCCATTTCCCCCCAGTACTATAATGTCCACATATTATATTTTTTTCATATGTCGCTAGTAAAGCTTAGTATACATTTTAAGTTTCAATTACATAGCATAAGAGACAGTTGAGATATTAATTTTTAAGTGTATTTCTTTGCACCCCCCTGACCCTCCCCCTTTCACTAATTAATTAGCTTCTATCTAAACTGCTTCTAGTAGATCTATATACTGTCTTTATGGTCTCAAAATATCAATTTTTTATGGGAAGTAATTTCGAAGATATAATCATTTGAAAAAAAAATTCGGCCGTCAATTGGTTCTTAGCCCCCCCTTTTCGCACGCCAATGGATAAAAAAATTAAGTTATTTTTAAAAGTTGTGCCACAAACTCTTGTATATGTATTTTTTTTTTTTTTGCATTTTTAGGCTATTTTAGTCATGAAACGCGAAAAAAAAAAATTTCAGGGTAGCATAATGGTTAATTTTGGTAAAACATTTAAGTTGGGAGGTGTAAGGGGAGAGGGGTGATAAGCAAAAATGTCGAAAACTTTGAGTGATTTTTTTAGGGCTGTGGTGAAAGATAGAAAGTTGAAATTTTGCAATAATAATAACTTGATCCATAATTGTTATAAACCGACCCCCGGTCTAACGTGCACAAGGTGTTTCATGTGCATTGAAAAAAATAAAACTGAAATTTTTTGAGTGAAATTTTAAGGTAGAATCTTGAAAATTTGCGAAATGCATTTAAAAAAAAATCCCTAATATACGAAATATTAATTGGTCGTAAACCTTTAAAACTTCTACCCCCTCCCATTAAAATTATTTTTTCGACCATTCTTAAGAAATCAATTATCACCTAACTATTAAAAGCTATCAATTTGAAATTTTGCATAAGAACTTACAAAAATAATTGAAATGAAATTACTTTAAAAGTTTTGAAATCGCACTTGCCCTTCTACCCCCTCCCATACAAAAGTATGATTTCGACCAATTCCATTAAATCAACTAATAACCAACAAATTAAAAGGTACGAACTTGAAATTTTGTACGAGCACCTTACAACAGAAAAGAAAGAAAATTGCATCACAAGTTTTACTATTCCTCTACCCTCCTCCTCTAACCTCCCATACAAAACTATGATTTAAGCTTTGAGGGTATTCTTAGTTTTGAAGTTTTTACCTTAAAATTTTAATCATTTTCGATACTTTGAAGCACCTCGTGTGGATTAGAACCCCACTTTTTCAAATTATTATTTTTTCTTTATGTACATGAAATGGAGACATGACCGTGCAAAATTGAAACGTTGTATCTTTTATCAGAGCCCTAAAAAATGACTCGAAATTTCCGACATTTTGGCTCCCCTTACACTTACCAACTTAGATATTTTACAAAAATTATAAGTCATATAACTCTAATATCTGACGAAATTCCAATTTATTATCTTCATTTAATTTTGACATATAACAGTTTGCAATTTTTGAAACTGCAACATTTTTGAAATACTTGACTTTCCCCGCTACTATTATGTCGTGTAATACTTTTATCATATTTCGCTAACACAGCTTAATACATGTCCTAAATTTGAATTACACATGTCTTAAGACAGAGTCAAGATATTCATTTTGAAATTTTGTTTGCACCTCCGATGATCCTGCCCTGTAGCAACCTCCCCTAAGTTGATTAGATTTGATCTACCGTACGTGCTAATTAACTGGTTCTACAATATTAACTTCTTGTGTTAAGTAATTTTGAAGATATAATAATTTGAATAGAAATTGACTTTGAGCCCCTCTTTTTTGTACCCGACTGGATAAAAAATTAATTTATTTTGACTTTTCTACCCATAAATCAATATACCCAAGTGCCGATTCAGCTTTCTATCTGTGTCCGTAGTGGTGATATTAACAAGCGTATTTTTATACTCTAGATGGAATCTGAGAGTATTATAAGTTTGCTCTAAGGTTTGTAACGCCAAGAAATAAGGCTTGGAGAAAAAAATGAATGATACAGAAGTTCATAAAATCACTCAAAAATCTCAAAACCAGATGTCCGTCTGTCCGTCTGTCCGTCCGTCCGTCTGTCCGTCTGTCCGTCTGTTCGCTCTCTAGCTTGAGAACGCGTTGAGCTAGAAAGTTCAAATTTTGTATACGTCGTTTTTGACAAAAAAGTAAGGTCAAGTTCGTGAACGGGCCAAATCGCTCCACCCCTTCTACCCCATCCCATACAAAATGACACAATTGCGCAATTTGACAATTAACGGATTTGCTCGAAAAGTATAAAAGCTTTTGGCCTGAAATTTTGAATATATTACTTTTCTGATAATATCAATCTACCGTATAAATTATGCGTGTCCTCCCCCTCCTTCTACCACCTCCCATACAAACTGTACTTATCATGAATTACTATAAGCCAATTTACTCAGTGTGTATAAAATTTAGCGGGCTAAAATTGTGCACCATATATTTATTTAAAATTATTAGTAAGAACGAAAAAAATTAAACGATTAGCTTCACCACTTCTACCCCCTCCCATACAAAATGACCCAATTTCGCAATTTGACAATAAATGGAATTAATCGATAAGTATAAAAGCTATTAGTCTGAATTTTGGGATATATTACTTTAATAATTATACAAATCTACAGCAGAAAAAATTATCTGCGTCCTCCCTCTGCTTCCACCCCCTCCCATACAAACTACACTTTTTCATGAAATGCTCTAAGACAATTTTCTCAGAACATATAACATTTATCGAGCTCATATTTTGTAATAAATACTTAATTAGTATTATCACTAAGATCAGAAAAAAATGTTTGATTAGCTTTACCCCTTCTACCCCCTCCCATACAATATGACACAGTTACCCAACTTCACAAAAAATCTATTTTCTTGAAAAGTATGAATGTTACTCATCTAAAATTTAAGGGATGTCAATTTTATGATATTCTTAGTTATTTCTGAAAAAATCACTAAAATCCCCCCACTCTTTCTACCACCTCCCATATAAACTGCACATTTTCACTAAATTTAACACATTTTGTATAAAACATTTTTATATGTAGCTACTTTAGCATGATGGGGAAAAAATTAGTTCAACGCTATCACCCCTTCTAATACTCCCCATACAAAATTTCCTGGGATCACAAAAAATTCTATTTCATCTAGAGTATCGTAAGATTGCGCTTTACGCGCAATCGTAGCCCTGTTATGTTTCGATCTTAATCCTCCCTCCGCCGACCTCTTTTACCAGACACTCCCAAAATTTAGGCCATTTTCCTACCCAATCTACATTTCACCCAAAAATGAATTTTCTATCTATAAGGGTTTTGATGGTATGAGGCATTGAAGTCGTTGGAGCGATTTAGTCATGAAATGCGTGAAAACAAAATTTTTCTGTGTCGATCACAATACTTTATTATTAGAATAATAAATTACAAACTTTTCCCTTTGCTCCCACCACCTCCCATCAAAAAGGTAAATATTTAATATTCTAAAGAATTTGAGATGACATATTTTCCGGTACATTAAACTCTTTCTCATTATACTCTAGATGGAATCTGAGAGTATTATAAGTTTGCTCTAAGGTTTGTAACGCCAAGAAATAAGGCTCGGAGAAAAAAATGATGAATACAGAAATTAATATTATCACTCAAAAATCTCAAAACCGGATGTCCGTCCGTCCGTTCGCTCTCTAGCTTGAGAACGCGTTGAGCTAGAAAGCTCAAATTTCGTACACATTGTTTTTGACAAAAAAGTAAGGTCAAGTTCGTTAACGGGCCAAATCGCTCCACCCCTTCTACCCCCTCCCATACAAAATGCCACAAATGCGCAATTTGACAATAAACGGATTTGCTCGAAAAGTATAAAAGCTATTGGCCTGCAATTTGAAATCTAGTACTTTTATGATAATATAAATCTACCGTACAAAAATTATGCGTGTCCTCCCTCTCCTTCTACCACCTCCCATACAAACTGTACTTGTCATGAATTACTCTAAGCCAATTTACTCAGTGCGTATAAAATTTAGCAAGCTGAATTTCTGCACTTAATATTTATTTAAAATTGTTAGTAAGGGTAAAAAAAATTAGACGATTAGCTTCACCCCTTCTACCCCCTCCCATACAAAATGACATAATTTCCCAATTCGGCTATAAATGGATTTGCTCGAAAAGTATAAAAGCTATTAGTCTGAATTTCGGGATATATTACTTTCATAATGATTTCAATATACAGTATAAAAATTATTTGCGTCCTCCCTCTCCTTCCAAACCCTCCCATACAAACTACACTTTTTCATGAAATGCTCTAATCCGATTTTCTCAGAACATATAACATTTATCGAGCTCACATTTTGTAATAAATACTTATTTAGCATTATCACTAAGATCAGAGAAAATTATTTGATTAGCTTTACTGCTTCTACCCCCTCCCATACAATATGACACAGTTTCACAACTTCACAAAAAATCTATTTTCTTCAAAAGTATGAATTTTACTAGTCTTAAATTTAAGAGATGTCAATTTTATAATATTCTTAGTTATTTCTGAAAAAATCAATAAGATCCCCCCACTCTTTCTACCACCTCCCATACAAACTGCACATTTCAACTAAATCTAACACACTAATTTTCTCAGCTCCTATTCAATTTTTGGAGTAAGCATTTCGTATAAAACATTTTTATAGCTACTTTAGCATGATGGGAAAAGAATTAGTTCAATGCTATCACCCCTTCTAACACTCCCCATACAAAATTTCTTGGGATCACAAATAATTCAATTTCATCTAGAGTAACGTAAGATTGCGCTTTACGCGCAATCGTAGTCCTATTTTGTTTTTATCTAGAGTGATGATTTGGCCTAACGTTCAATTAGGATTCTGTTAAGTTTTAGATTGGAAACTACCAGGCATGTGCGCGTTTTTTTTAAAAACTGATTCACATAGATTTACTTAGTAAGAAAACTGCCCAAGTCTTCTCACTTTCCCCTAATTTACGATTACAAAAACAAACACAGAAATCATTCCAATTAGCAACGCATATGCTATACACTTAATAATCCTAACCCTTCGCAGTGATCAAATTTAACGAGAAGAAAGATTTTTGAAATTGATACTTGGAATTAAATAAAGGTATACAAAGTATCGAATATCCAACAATATACGCTGGATTCCAATTCATAAATGTATCCTTTTTAAGGACTTCCTTTCAATTTCAGCTCTAATTTTTTCATCTATTACCATTTGGCAATTGTGTTACTGTACAGTAGAGAACTTCTTAAGGCTCTTAACCATGACGCGACCACAAGTCCAGAGTTGGTATATTTTTAAGTCGAGGGTCTTTCAATAATCACCCACAGAACAGGGTAAAAAAAAGTCTGTGGCTTTTTTCTATTGTTAAATCGAATTTTTCAGGGGAACAAGTACACTTGAAAAAGGTTTACATAATTGCAGATCAAAATTCTGAACTGCTGCCGCTTTGGGCATATCATGATATTACGAAAAAAAGATACACTTATCGAATGGCTTTATCTGAAATTTGAATAGATTGTCTAATTCTATCTACTGCCTACAGGCGAACGAGTTTCGGTCAAGAACGCGCATACCATTTTAAGATGAACTTGCAGCCTACAGATTTTATATAACCAAAATATTAACTTAGTGATCTTAAAGGCATTTATTATGCCAAACCACGACTTTTATGTTAATCAGCACCAACAAATTAGCTCTCCAAGTTTCGCTTCTGTTTTCAGTTCAAACAGTGTGAGACTTTTTCATGAGAGGTGAATTTTTTCGACATGTTTATACAACACTTACAAATTATGAGAGTGATGTCCCTATTTTAGTAAGTGATCGTAGAGAAAAACAACTTTGAAGAAAAATTCCGCACTTGGGTAAGAAACTATACAATGTTGTTTGCTAGTTTTTTTTTCCTTTGGCGAAGATGATATTTTACTACAAGTCATAATGGCTATGACAAGTCTTTTGCCAAAATTTATGTCTTTTAAGTTTCGTCAAGTACTCGAAGTGTCATGAGTAAAATCGAATTGCGACGTCATAATACTATTGAGATAATTAAGTTAGCCCGTACATAGCACTGTCTCTATCTTTTAATAAATTGTTGAATTCCTAGTTGATCTTGGCTGGCATTCGACCACGATATTCGGGTGAGCATTTGTTCTGTAGTTTCTTGTGGACTGCAATCTACACGAATGTATGGAACTTTTATTTATTCTATTAGCCAATTTATTGAAATTGGTGGAAATCGTACTTTTGTATGGGAGAAGAGAGAATGGCGAGATTTCAAATCTTTTGATGCAACTTTGTTTTAAATATTTGTACTCTAGATGGTATATGGAGAGTATTATATGTTCTAAAGCTTATAACGCTAAGAAATAATGCGCGTAGAGAGTTGCCAATGGTACAGAATATTTTTGTCGGTCAAAAACCTCGAATCCGAGTGACCGTCTGTCCGTCTGTCTGCAACATAACTCTCAAACGCTTTGAGTTATCATGATGAAATTTATTGTGTTTCATTTTTAGCAAAAAAGAAACTTGAGCTTCGTGAGCGAGCTACATATCCCCACTACCTTAACACCCTCTCCCCCCATACAAATTTAATGAAAATAAGAGAAATTAATTTTTCCTCGAAACTATCGACTTGAAATTTGGGTTAAAGAATAATGATGTAATAATGATGTATCATTAAAGGCAATAATGATGTGATCCCTTCATTCCTTCTACCCCTTCTCTCCCATACACATTCACAGTTTTTGAAAAATAATTTTTTCGATTTTCATTGAAACTTGCAAAGCAAAAAAATTAATTTTATTGTAATTTCAATCAGTTTTCAGAGAAATATCAACTTCACCTCACTTCACTCACCATGCATATTCCACGAAATTTTTAAATTTCAATTAAATTACTTTTCTTGGAAACTAATGAAGCTATTGACTTGAAGTGTTGTGAAAAGTCTAATAATAAAACCAGTTTGATAAAGGTCTCAGCAGAGACCGAAACGTAACGAATAATAAAGCATAACAGTGTAGAATCCGGAAATCTTTTCTTTCATTTCAATAGAAATATCATTGACGACGCATAATTTTGCTTTGATCTGAATGCTGCTTTTACCGCCCCCATACAAATTGCATAATTTTGTTAAATGCATTATATCGATTTTCATTAAAACTAGAAAAATTATAAACTTAAGCGACTGAATTTGCCCTTAATAGTTTTAATAATGCAAAAAAAAAAGGATCAGCTCCGCCCCACTCCTTCTTTCCCCTCCCATGCAAATATCTGTATTATAAATTCAAAAAAGGATTTCTCTTCCAAACTTATGAGAGCTATCGACTTTGAAATTGAAACAAAGCATGCTAAGCAGTTTCAAAATCATCTAAAAATCACCACTTCCTCTGCCTACTCCCATACAAATTCCCAAATTTCAAGAAAACGATGTCCATTTTCCATGAAAATAATGAAAATTACAAACTTGAAATTCAACAAACATTTTTTATGCCACATTCGGTGTCATATATAAAAATTACAAACATCCCCTCTCTGCTTTTACCACATATTCGAAAGAATTTAAGATGACATACCTATTTTCCAGTACATTAAACTCATTCCCATTTCATCTAGGCCTTATGCCCAATCATAATTCTGTTATATCTATACTCTATATGAAATCTGAGAGTATATTGTGTTTGCCTTACTTACTGTAACACTAAATAATGCTCGCACAGAGTTACCAAGGGTACTGAAATATTTGTTTTCGCTCAAAAATCTCGATTCCGAGTGACCGTCTGCCCGTCTGTCCGTCTGTCTGTCCGTCTGTCTACAAAATAACTCTCGAAAGCTTTGACCTATCGTGCTGAAATTTTTCATGTATCATTTTTAGCAAAAAAGTAACTTTGAGTGCGTGAGCGGCCCACATCCCCCAAACTCCTTCTACCCCCTCCCATACAAATTTCCTGAAATCTGGAAATTTAAAGAAATTAATTTTTCTCCGAAACCATTTCAGCTATTGACTTGAAAATTAGGCAATAGTATTATAATATGAATATCATTACTGTAAAAAAACATTGATCTGATCCCCTTACTCCTTCTTCCCTCCAATACAAATGTATAATTTTCAAAAATGCATTTATTCGGTTTGCATCGCAACTAGCAAAGCTAAAAGAACCAATTTTTGGTAAAATTAATTTTATTACAATTGCAACCAAAAAAATTTGTCAACTTCACCCCACTATTTCTACCCCCTTCCATACAAATTTCACGAAATTTCAGAATTTGAACAACATTATTTTTCACCAAAATCGTCAATGCTATCAACTTCAAATTTTGAGAAACGTTTGCTATTACAAGTATCATTGATGCCAAAAAATCTAGTTTTGATTCGAATACTCCTTGAACCCCTCCCATACAAATGCACAATTTTGGTAAATGCATTTAATCGATTTTCATTGAAACTAGAAAAAGTACAATCTTAAAATTTTGCCACAATTTGTCACTCAATAATTGCGATAAATGCCAAAAAAAAAGTGAACTTCGCTTCACTCATTCTACCACCTCCCATGCAAATTTTTGTATTGAAAATTCAAGAAAAGTATTTCTCCTTCGAACATATGAGTAACAAAGCAATGTGATTAGGATGTTCATAAGGAGATTCAAAATCATCCAAGACCCCCCACTTTCTCTGCCACCTCCCATAAAAATGCATAGATTCAGGCGAAAATTGTTCAATTTCCTCGAAAATTATGAAAGCTACAAACTTTAAATTCAGTACGAAACATTTTGTATACTACGTTCAGTGTTATATACAAAAATTACAAACCTTCCCCCTCTGCTTTTATCACTTCCCATACAAAAGATGCAATTCACTATTAGATAGAATTTAAGATGACATATTTCTGGTGCAATAAACTCTTTCCAATTACATCTAGAGTACCATATGATTGGGCTTTACGCCTGTGTTATGTTTATACTCTAGATGAAATCTGAGAGTATTATAAGTTTGCCACAAAGTTTGTAACGACAAGAAATAAGGCTCGGAGAAAAAAATGAATGATACAGAAGTTCATATAATCACTCAAAAATCTCAAAACCGGATGTCCGTCCGTCCGTCCGTCCGTCTGTCCGTCTGTCCGTCTGTCCGTCTGTCCGTCTGTCTGTCCGTCTGTCCGTCTGTCTGTCCGTCCGTGTCCTCTCTAGCTTGAGAACGCGTTGAGCTAGAAAGTTCAAATTTTGTATACGTCGTTTTTAACAAAAAAGTAAGGTCAAGTTCGTGAACGAGCCAAATCGCTCCACCCCTTCTACCCCCTCCCATAAAAAATGACACAATTTCGCAATCTGACAATAAACGGATTTCCTTGAAAAGCACAAATGACACTGATCTGAAATTTGGAATGTAATACTTTTATCATGATTCCAATCTACTCTATAAAAATAATTTGTGTCTTCCTCCTCCTTCCACCACCTCCCATACAAACTGCACTTTTTCATGAAATGCCCTAAACCAATTTACTCAGTGCGTATAATAGTTATCAAGCTGAAATTGTGTACAAAATATTTATTTAAAATTATTATTAATACCAAAAAAAATGAGACGATTAGCTGTACCCCTTCTACCCCCTCCCATACAAAATGACACAATTTCGTAATTTCACAATAAACAGATTTGCTCGAAAAATATAAATGCTATTGATCTGAAATTTGGAATATATTACTTTTGTGATGGTCTTAATCTACTGTAAGAAAGTTATTTGAGTCCTCCCCTTCCTTCCACCACCTCCCATACAAACTGCACTTTTTCATGAAATGCTCTAAGCCAATTTATTTGAGTCCTCCCCTTCCTTCCACCACCTCCCATACAAACTGCACTTTTTCATGAAATGCTCTAAGCCAACTTATAATAATCAAATTTTCATGAAAACATTTTGATAGCAACCTTACTGCCATGTGAAAAAATTAGTTCAATGTCGTCACCCCCTCTACCACTTGCCCTACAAAATTTGTTAAGATACAAAAATTTCTCTTTCATCTAGAGTATCGCACGATTGGGCTTTATGCCCAATCGTACTCCTGTTATGTTTTTTAACTGATTTTCGCTCCTTTTCAAATTTTTTGCTTAAGATTGAATCAAAAATTTTTAGTTTTTGTGTTTTTATCTCAATACACATGAAACACCTAACCTGCCCCGATTCGGTGTATAAAAGTTCTGGTTGAAATTAATATTTTTTTATGTAGATCAAATGGAGTTATGCTCTTGCAACATTTGAACAAATTGGAACTGTTTACCATTTACCAGATCCCTAAAAAAATTACGCAAAATTTTCGACATTTTGCCTCTCTCCCCTTTCATCCTCAACTTCAAAATTTTACAAAATTTATAGAACATAAATGTAGTCCTACAATCCTACAAAATTTCAATTTGGTATCTGTATTCAATTTTGACATAATAGTTTGAAATTTTGGAAAATGCAACATTTGTGAAATGCTCGCCATTCAGCCCCCTACAATTATGTCCAAATGTTATATTTTTCTTGTTCTATGCTAGTATAGCTTAAAGAATATTCCAAGTCTCAATTACACAGAGAGAAATAACGTATTCTAAAATCCAGAACAAAATGTATTAAATGAAATTTGTACCGTGATAAGAAGAAAAGTGTTTAAAACTATAATACATGGAATAAAATCAATATGAAAGAGATTTAATCAATAATCATTAACTTTCAATACGCTTATTTCAAGGGTAAAAAGATAAATCAGTGCTAAACTGTTATCGTTTTAATCTATTCCTTTGTAAAAGTTGATTGTGTGCATCAACTCTTTTCGTACTTAAATTGTAGTAAAATAAAATTGTTCAGAGCATAATTTGACAAAGCATCACTGCATGGTAGCGAGCAGTTGAGCAGGAGGCCAGAGGAATAAATAAGTCCGGACAACAGCTTAAGGCCGATGATCAGGATCGCGCCTTGTTGAAGAGAGTTTCTTCTGTCCTATTCCCCTACAGGCGGTCTTAATAGGAATTTGATTGATTGGAGATATTCCAGAAACAGAACTACTATCAAACATCCAACCGTAACAATCCTCCATTAGGGACGATCCCCCAGAGAGGGAGGAGATAGTTTCCGCCATTCGGTCAATGTCGGGAGAGGAAGCCCCAAGTATAGACGGACTACCAACCGAACTCCTGAAAGCGGACCCGGAAATAACAGCAGATATACTCCTTCCACTCGTTACTGAGGTGTGGAATGAAGAAAGATATCCGACGGAATGGAAGGAGGGCGTTATTGTGAAAATTTCGAAGAAGGACGACCTTCGGGATTGTGGTAATTGGCGTGGTATATGTCTACTTGCTGCCGTATCGAAAATTATGACTAAGGTAATTCTCATTAGGACTAGTGATATTGTAGAAAGCACTTTCGAAGTTTATCAGGCTGGATTCAGTAAGGGTCGTCTTGTACCGACCATACCCTGCAGATAATATTGGAGCAGTCAGCCGAAGTGAGTTCGCCACTACATCTAATATTTGTGGACTTTGAGAAGGCTTTCGACAGATGGAAGGTGGGGAAGGTAAAGGTCTTCAATGGAGACTATTTAACATCTTAAGTCACCTTGATTATGCTGATGACGTGTGTTGTGTTGCACATAGCCGTTCAGACTTAGAGTCAAATGCTCGTTCGTTGCATTCTAAATGCAAAGAGGCGGGACTGAAAATAAATGTGCGTAAAACCAAGTACATGCTCATGGGTTCGAACGTAAGCACACCGATTGTTCTTAATGGACAAGATGTTGAAGAGGTGCAAGACTTTTTTTTATCTCGGCAGCATTGTCAGCATGGACGGCGGAGCCGAAAAGGATGTTGAGGCTCGGCTTAATAAAGCTCGTCAGGCCTTCGGTATCCTTTCCCGTTTCTGGAGGTTAAGAGAGATCTCCCTTCACACGAAGCTGCGAGTTTTTAACGCATGCGTCAAATCCGTGTTGTTATATGGTTGTACTACGTGGAAAGTGACCGTTCGACTTACCAAGAAACTACAGACTTTCGTAAACCAATGCCTCCGGCGCATTTTAGGAATATTCTGGCCAGAGGTGATATCCAACGACGAACTTTGGAGTACAACTCGCCAGACTAAAATAGGTATTGAGATTCAAAGGCGGGAGTGGCAGTGGATCGGTCATACTTTGAGGAAACCACAGCGAAACATCGCCAAACGGGCTCTGGATTATAGTCCTCAAGGAAGACGTCGGGTTGGTCGACCATGTAGCACATGAAAGCGAGCAGTTGAGCAGGAGGCCAGAGGAATAAACAAGTCCTGGCAACAGCTTATGGCCGATGCTCCGGATCGCGCCTTATGGAAGAGAGTTGTTTCTGTCCTATGCCCCTATAGAGGGTCATAACAGAAATTTGAGTGATTGATTGATTGATTCTCCAATTAATTACAAATTATGGATACTTTTTTGTCACAATGTAAGTGTGATTAAAACTGAAATCTGTTTCGGAGTGAAGTTAAGCACGTTTATGTTCAATTAAGCACTTTTGTACTAATTGAATATTTAACTCGTAACATGATTGAGTTTATTAATTCTATGATAACGACAAAATTATAGCCGTAAATTCTTATATCTGGAATGTTTTGTATTAATATTATTTTGTTTTTCCCTCAGTGTGCATAACAAGTAGGGTGAATCTTTATTATTCTTGGGACAAGTTGCAGATGCGTGAAAAGTCAATATGCAATCGTTAGGAAAGACTAAGTGCGGGTTATTGGGCAGGGCTGTTATCAATTTAACACTTAATTGCGAACACAATCGACAGCTCCAGTACATATAATCAATATTTCATTCGTTTATTTATGCAAGTTTGAATTTTTATGAGTGGAGGGGTGAGGGGTTAGTGGTAATGGTGATAGTAGGGGTAGGTGGATGTTCATAATTTCTTAATTTCTTGCTGACGTCCAATATTCTCTGAATAGAATGTCAGTTTCATAGACGAAGTTACATACAATTTTGATTAAATGCGGTGTATTTTACGTTCCCGAAACCAAAAATTTGCATGGGAGTGGGTAAAGGAGGTAAGGGAAGTTTTATTTTGTTTCTCTGGTAACTACCGCTCTACTGCTTCTACTTCCTCTCATACAACAGGACACAATTTTGGATTTTGACAATACATGGATTTTCTCAAAAAGTATAAAAGCTTTTGATCTGAAATTTGGAACATATTATTCTTGTGATGATTTCAATCTACGGTATTCAAATTATTATTATTCCAATCTCCCCACTCCTTCCACAACATCCCATACAAACTGCACTTTTTCGTGAAATACTCTAAATCAATTTACTCATTTATAAAGCTGAAATTGTGCACTAAATATTTATTTAGAACTAGCGATCGCCCGCGACTTTGTGCGCGTAAGAATCGCAAAATAAGTAATTTTTGAGAATGTAGTTAGTAATACATTATGCGGGACATATGATCTGATTAGTTTAATGGCTCTTTGATGACAATGGTTTGTATTTTATTAGAATCAGAACCATAAATTATTACGACTGAAACCATGAAACTCGCATTTGTATGGGACAGGCTCGTGATCAAATCAATCCCGTGATCTAAGACCATATTCGTATTGAAGAGCATTACGGACATGTGAATAGTTGTAGCTTGTGTTAATTAAAAAAAAAAGTTCAAATAAAATAACATTAAGCTTAAAACTACAACAGGACTACAACTCAATCATACGATACTACGTATGAAATTTTTGTGATGTTAAGAATTTTGTATGGGGAGTGGTAGGACGGGTGATAGTACTGAACTAATTTGTTTCACATCAAACTAGAGTAGCTATAAAAATGTCTTGTACCAAACTTAAGTTTCAAAAATTGAATAGGTGCTGAGAAACTGCATTGTATTTAGTGAAATTTGTATTGGAAAGAAGTGGTAGAAGGGGGCGGGAAGTTTTTTTGGTGATTTTTCAAGAAACAAAACTGACATATTTTCAATTTTAGTTCAGAAGCGTTCACACTTTGCAAGAAAATAGAATTTTTGCAAAGTTGTGAAATTGTGTCACATTGTATGCGAGGGGTAGCAAGAGTGAAGCCAATCGTTAAATTTGTCCCGATATTAATAATAATGCTAATTAAGGATTCGATACAAAATTTGATGATAGTTATACGAATTGAGGTAATTGGTTTAGAGTATTTCATGAAAAAGTGCAGTTTGTATGGGAGGTGATGGAAGAAGTGAAGGGTTTTCAGTGATTTTTCGACAAACAACTACAATCATTATGCAATTGATATATTTTAAATTTCAGATCTGTGAGTTCCACATTTTCCAAGAAAATCGAATTTTCGTAAAGTCGTGGAATTGTGTCACATTGTACGGGAGGAGGTAGAAATAGTGGAGATAATCGGTTAGTTTTTTCCCGGTATTAATAATAATGCTAATTAAGAATTTGGTACAAAATTTTAGCTCGATGGAATGTATGCGTACTGAGAAAATTGGTGTATAGTATTTAATGAAAAAGTATAGTTTGTATAGGAGGTGGGCGAAGGAGAGGAGGAATTTAAATAATTTGTATACTTTAACATCGCATTTGTAATAGAAGTAATATATTCTAAAGTTCAAATTAATAGCTTTTATAGTTTCCAAGAAAATTTTATTATTGCATATTATTAAAAATGAGTCACTTTGTATGGGAGGGGGTAGAAGGCGTGAGGGGAGGGAAAAAAAACCAAAAGCAAATTACATCTCGAAGCATACCTAATAAACTGTCAAGCAAAAGACCACGTTGGATAAAAGAGCTACCACCTCCCGGCTTAGAATAAGAGTTTCTGTAAAAATATCATAAATTTTAACTTAATAATGATCTAAACACTAAAATTTAAAATATTGTAGACTATAGCGATAAAGAAAGGGGAGGGAGGTGGTGGGCCAAAACATCGAAAATTTTCCATTATTTTTTTAGGTCTCTCTAGATAGAAAGTCCAAATTTGATACGTGTATATATTCATTTCATAAGCATAAAGAAAACATAATAATTTTAGCCAGATCTGGAATATACCGAAGGGGAGCCGTAACCTGCACGAGGTGTTTTATGTGTATTAAAAAAAAAAAACAGAAAAACTCAAAATTTTTTACCGAATTTTGAAGCTGCAAACTCGAAAATTTCTAAAATTTATTTAAAAACGTAACAGGACTACAATTGGGTGTAAAGCCCAATTGTGCGATACTCTAGATGACAGTAATTTTTTTTGATTTCAAGAAATTTAATAGGGGAAGTGGTGAAGGGGGTGACGACATTGTACTAATTTTTTCACATCACGCTAGAGTTGCCATCAAAATGTTTTGCACAAAACTTAGGATTCAAAAATCTAATAGGTACTGAAACAATTAGTATATTGTATTTAGTGAAATTGTGCAGTTTGTATGGGAGGTGGTAGAAAGAGGGGCGAATTCTTAATAACTTTTACAGAAATAACTATAAACATCATGCTTTTGACATGTTTTAAACTGCAAGTCAGTAGCATTCATACTGTTGCGAGCTAGGGGTTCGCCAGATTCCAAAGAAAACTCAATTCGTTTTAAAATATAAGGATAATTTATTTATTGCACTTTATACACAATTTCCCGATCACTTCACTAAATTCGCTCTAAAAACTTAATTCGTACAACCCAGGAACACTGCCGATATATCACTTTCGCTTACTTACACCGATAGGTTTTTTCCATGAAACTGTCACTGAGTGAATAATTCCTTGTCGTGAGCTCTGGCTATTTATAATGGGTTTATCCGAGTCTCGAACCTTCTCTGGTGTATGTTTTTCTGCTGGGTCTGGACTATTCTGGAAGTTACTAGATGGCGTCGGGTGTCATTGTTTGTGTCTTTGAGAATTTACTAGAAGTTTTTACTATGGCCCTCTACATGTTGGAAGAATATTCTAAATAGTTCTGGCAGATTTGAGAGAGATCATTGCCAGATCTATAACATTACCCTCTCCTTAGTCCCTGTTCGTCCCGAACAGAGTCGTTCATTTCCGCAATGGCACCGTGGTACTTTGTTAGTCGGTCGAGATGTACCACTTTCATTTTTGTACGGGGTTTTTGATGTAATTGAATCCGATAGACGACATCGTTTAACCGGTTGATGATCTGGTAAGGGCCTTCCCAGTTGCGCTGTAGTTTCGGCGATCTGCCCTTCTGTCGTTTGGGATTGTATAGCCAAACTAAATCACCCTCTTGGAATCCTGATGAATTCGCCCGTTGATCATACCTCGTCTTCATGCGGTCGGTCGCCAAATCAATTTTATCTCTGACCAGGTTATAAATTGTGTTTAGTCGACATCGAAGATCCGAGACGTAATCTTTGGCATTCGTTGGTTGGTCTGGTGGCACTCCAAACATTAATTCCGCAGGGACTCGAATATTCCTTCCGAAAATGACTCGGGACGGGGTTTCTCCTGTTGTTGAATGCACCGATGTTCTGTAGGCCATTAAAAATAGAGGGATGTGCTGATCCCAGTCCTGTTGCCTCTCGCTGACGAGTTTGGATAGGTTTGAGTTCAATGTCCTGTTGAAACGTTCCACCATTCCATCGGACTGTGGGTGTAATGGAGTTGTCCTCGTTTTGTTTATTCCCAGCATTTGGCACACGTGTTTGAATATTTGAGATTCAAAATTGCGCCCTTGATCGGAGTGTAGTTCACGTGGCGCTCCAAATCTGCTCACCCAGTTGGTAACAATTTGTTCTGCGACGGTTATTGCTTCTTGGTTTGGAATTGCGTAAGCTTCTGGCCACTTGCTGAAATAATCAATGACCACTAGAATATAGCGATTACCATTTTCTGATTCCGGAAATGGCCCAGCAATATCCACAGCAATTCTCTCGAATGGGACTCCCACGTTGTATTGTTGCATTTCTCCCTTTGATCTGCGGTGTGGGCCCTGACTCGATGCACACGTAGTACATTTACGGCACCAGTTTTCGACATCATCTCGGAGATGGATCCAATAGAACCTTTCTCGTATCTTTGCCAAGGTTCTGTTTACTCCCAAATGCCCACCGGAGGTACCTCCATGATATTCCTTCAAAACCTCCTCGACTTTACAATGCGGGACGATGGTTTGCATGTGATACGACTTTCCATCAGCGTTCTCCCATTTCCGTTTTAATAATCCGCCGTCTAGGTGAAGGGAGTTCCATTGTGCCCAATAACACTTTAAGGTTTCACTGAATTGTGAGATGTCTTTCCACTCAGGCCGTTTCATTTCGTCCTTCCATGCCATGATCGGTGAAATATCTGGATCTTTACGTTGGGCGTCTTTCAGTTCTTGCTGATTCCATCCAGTCTTTGGTTCGGTCGTTATCCTCTGAATGGTTTCTCCGGCCTCTTTTCCTTCTACACGGTGACAATGCTTGCAGTTCGGTGGACAAGGACGACGTGAAAGCGCATCGGCATTACCGTGGATTCTTCCTCTTCGATGAACAATCTCGAAATCGTAGGATTCGAGCCTTTCGATCCATCTGGCTACTTGGCCTTCGGGGTTCTTAAACTGAAGTAGCCATTTAAGCGATGCGTGATCCGTTCGAAGAAGGAACTTTTGACCATAGAGGTATTTGTGAAAATGTTTTGTTGCTTCTACTATGGCTAGTAGCTCTCGGCGAGTTACGCAATAGTTCCTTTCTGATTTTGAGAGTACTCGGCTGTAGTAAGATAGCACTCTCTCCTGCCCATCGATCTCTTGTAATAGTACTGCTCCGATACCGACATTGCTGGCGTCAGTGTCTATGATGAAACCATGACCTGGTTTTGGATACGCCAGAACTGGGGAGTCGCAGATTTGGTCTTTTATCCTCTCAAATGCTTCCTGGCACTGTTGACTCCATGTAAATGGCTTCCCTTTTTCTGTTAACTGATGCAGACATTTCGCCGTGTTAGCAAAGTCTTTTACAAATCGTTGGTAATATGTCGCTAAGCCTAGGAAGCTGCGCAGCTGGTGTTTATCACTCGGAGTAGGCCAATTTTTCACCGCCAGTATCTTCTCCGGATCTGTCTTTACGCCATCAGCTGAAACGATGTGACCCAAGTACTTGACTTCTGCACTAAACAAAGTGCACTTTTTCGGACTCAGCTTTAATTTTGCCGCTCGCAGTCGCTGGAAGACTTCCTGCAGATTTTTTAGGTGTTCATCGAATGTTTTTCCGATAACGATCACATCATTAGGTAAACGAGACAAGTTTTCCAACTCAGACCACGCAAAACGAATTCCATCAGTCTTTCGAACGTAGCTGGAGCATTGCACAGGCCAAATGGCATTACGATGAACTGCCACAGTCCACTGCCGACAGAGAATGCTGTCTTCTCTCTATCTTTTTCATCTATCTCCACTTGCCAGTAACCACTCTTCAGGTCCAACGTTGAGAACCATTTAGCATCGGTCAGGGTGTCCATGATATCGTCGATTCTAGGTAGTGGATAGCTATCCTTTTTCGTAACATCATTTAGTCGCCTGTAGTCCACACAAAAACAGGTACTGCCGTCCTTCTTCTTTACCAGCACTACTGGCGATATCCACGGGCTCTTTGATTCTTCGATGATTCCCTGATGCTCCATAGTTTTGACCATTGAATTGACTTCTCCTTGTTTCGCTAATGGTACTCTTCTTGGAGGTTGACGTATCGGTGTAGCACTTCCCGTATCTATGCGATGTTTCACTAAGTTTGTTCTGCCATAGTCGTCATCACCGGTGGAAAAGACGTCGCTAAATCCTTCGATTAGATCTACTGCTTGCTTGTGTTGTTCTCCTCTAAGGTTGCTTGACTGAAGAAGTGTTGATGTTACATTGTCCTTCCTTCTTGGCTTATTTTTAGAGGGTACGTTATGTGGTTCTGCCTTGTCGATACTCGTCACCGCCGATATTGGTTCACAGCTGCCAATTACATCTCCTTTCTTTACGCTGGTAGTGCTGTCCGCAACGTTCAGGACTCTTATTGGTACCATCATTCTCTCATTCCTTTTTACGAGCGTTTTTCCTAGTATCAGACTTCGTAATGCAGGTATCGTTTCCGGTTCTATGAGGTAGAATCGGTGGTTCCCGGGATCACCATCGAGCTCTGCCCAAATAACATTCTCGGATGACTTTGGTATATCCGCATCTTCGCACAATACAACTCGTTGCTTTGTTGTGTTGGAGGATGTTATTTCCATCGGGGTTTCAATATTCCGCCACTTCATTATTCGTTGTCCTAAGTCCAGCTGGATACCGTGTGGTTTCAGAAAATCCATTCCAAGGATACACTCATCGGTAATGTCAGCTACCACGAATACATGCGAGAAGGTCAAATCCCCAAGCTGTATGTCACGAGCTATTTCTCCATGGACCGTTGTAGTTTCTCCTGTAGCAGTGCGAAGTGCGTACTTCTTGGTGTTGTGAAGCCAAGTACGATCTACGAGGTGAGATCTTAGCACTGACCGTGTTGCGCCTGTGTCGACTGTTATGATGCAGTTTAATTTGCCGACTCGACCACTCATACATAAGTCGTTTTCACAACGATGTAGTCGAGAAACTGCGATGATGGTTCCGGGGGCGTCGATTCTACCAGCCAACTTCTGCCCCATGAAGTTGGCCTTTACTCGTTTCCCGGACTGTCACTAGGCAAAGCGTGCTCTCGTGACGGTTCGCCCCTCCCTCCTCTTTGTTTAGCAGCGCAGCCGGAACAATAGTTGATCGCTTTTCTGGGTTTGCGGCAGTCGCGTCTTAAGTGTCCTGCCTGTCCACAATTCCAGCATCGGGGAGCACCAGATCCTTCGCTCCGCTTGGTGTACTCGGCTTTCTGGCACACACATTCTTCTACTATTTCTCGAACTCGATAGTTACTCCGCGAGCTTTGCTTGGCAGCTTCGAACGTCAGCCCATATACTAAGGCTTCGCCAATCGTTTTCTTATCTGCCAGTTTTAACGCCTGTTGCAGCTCTCTGTCCTGTACAGCATTGTTAAATGCGAAAACAGCTGTATCGTTTCGTTGCTCTGTTTGCGCATTAGGCAGCGATAATAGTGTGAGTCGTTCAATATCGCGTGCCAGCTCTTGAAGTGTTTCACCATTCTTTTGAGTTCGGTTGTAAAGTTGCGTTTTGTAGATCTCTCGCATGAGGTCACTGCCATAATGAAGATCCAATGTCTGGACTAAGGTTGAAAAGTCTTGTTGTTGCTCCTGCGGAATCGTTTGAAGAACCTCTGCTGGTGGACCTCTTAGCGCCAATATAAGAGCTGTTCCCCGTTCTAGATCATTCCAATGGTTGTTTCTTGCGGCGGCTTCAAATTGGGTCTTATAAATAGCCCATGGTGTTTGTCCATCGAAGATTGGAGCCTTGAGACCCTTGTGCGCAACATGTTCTGTCTTGATGACGCCAGTCGCCTTCACATTATCGAAGTCTCTTTTTAGGCGTTCGACTTCTTCTGCAATTCCGGATGTCTTTTCCGTAATTTGTTCTTCGAAGATTCGAAGTTTCTTTTCAACGTTTTCTTTTATGGCCTTACCCATGGTGTCTATTTTATCATTTTGCAGCTCCAATTTTTGGTTAAGGTCCTTTGAAGTCTGGTCTAATTTCTCTAGTTTCTGAGTAATGTCCGCTGATTGTTGTTTAATGTCCACCGATTGTTGTTCAAACTTCTGATGCATGTCCGCTGATTGTTGCTCTAATTTCTGATTCATGTCCGCAGATTGTTGTTTAATGTCCACCGATTGTTGTTCAAACTTCTGATGCATGTCCGCTGATTGTTGCTCTAATTTCTGATTCATGTCCGCAGATTGTTGTTTAATGTCCAATGATTGTTGCTCTAATTTGTTCATCATTTGTTGCATTAACTGTGTTAGAGCATCCGATGTACCAGAGCACTCATCTCCACGAGCTTCTTTGATTTGGAACTCGAAACTATCTGCATCCTCACCCTCAGCCTGGAGTGTCTCGATCATACGGCTGACAAGTTCAGACTTGCTCCCTGTCGTAGGTAACTCGCGTCTACTGAGCTCTTCCTTCAGCTCCGCTAATTTTAAGTCCTTTAAATAACGCGGCATTTTCACTACCGATTATTTTAAGTTTTTCCGCGATCCGAATTCACTTAAATTTTCTCCACTAATTAAAGTCACTGCTCACTAAAGCACTCGAGAATATTCGATTTCACAAAACTCTCACTGTCCGTTCGAGAATTTTAGTTCCGCGATTTTACTTCGCTAATTAAAGTCACTGTTCACTAGAGCACTCGAGAATATTCGATTTCGCAAAATTCTCACTGTCCGTTCGAGAATTTTAGTTTCACTTTTCCGCTCTCACAAAATTATCCGTTCCGAGAATTTTTAATTTCACTCGCGATTTTTTTTTTAACCCGAATTTATAATTGAAATCCCACTCTTCTGACACCAATTGTTGCGAGCTAGGGGTTCGCCAGATTCCAAAGAAAACTCAATTCGTTTTAAAATATACGGATAATTTATTTATTGCACTTTATACACAATTTCCCGATCACTTCACTAAATTCGCTCTAAAAACTTAATTCGTACAACCCAGGAACACTGCCGATCTATCACTTTCGCTTACTTACACCGATAGGTGTTTTCCATGAAACTGTCACTGAGTGAATAATTCCTTGTCGTGAGCTCTGGCTATTTATAATGGGTTTATCCGAGTCTCGAACCTTCTCTGGTGTATGTTTTTCTGCTGGGTCTGGACTATTCTGGAAGTTACTAGATGGCGTCGGGTGTCATTGTTTGTGTCTTTGAGAATTTACTAGAAGTTTTTACTATGGCCCTCTACATGTTGGAAGAATATTCTAAATAGTTCTGGCAGATTTGAGAGAGATCATTGCCAGATCTATAACAATACTTTCCAGGAAATCAACTTTTTTAAAGTTGGGAAATTGTGTCAGATTGTATGGGAGGGAGTAGAAAGAGTGAAGCTAGTCGCGTATTTTTTTTTGCCTTAATAATAATTTTAAATAAATATTTTGTGCACAATTTCAGCTCGATCAATTTTATACGTACTGAGTAAATTTGTTTATAGTTTTTCATGAAAAAGTGCAGTTTGTATGGGAGGTGGTGGAAAGAAGGGGAGGACCCACATTACTTTTATTCAGTAGATTGAAATCAAAGTAACATACTGCAAATTTCAGATCAATACTTTTTGAGCAAATCCATTTATTGACGAATTGCGAAATTGTGTCATTTTGTATGAGAGGGGGTAGATGCGATAAATCTAATCATCGAATTTTTTATGCTCTTACGAATAATTCAAAATTAATATTTTATGCACATTTGAGCTCGATAAATTTTATTCGCAATGAGTAAATTGGTTTAGAGCAATTCATGTGCAGTTTGTATGAGAGGTAGTAGAAGGAGCAGGAACATACAAATCATTTTTATACAGTAGATAGATATTATCATAAAAGTATTATATTCCAAATTTCAGATCAATACATTTTACGCTTTTCGAGTAAATCCGTTTATTGTCAAATTGCAAAATTGTGTCACTTTATTTGGGAGGTGGTAGAAGGGGTGGGGCGATTTGGTCCGTTTACGAGCTTGATCTTACTTTTTTGTTAAAAATGATGTGTACAAAATTTGAGCTCTCTAGCTCAACGCGTTCTTAAGCTAGAGAGGACACAGACGGACAGACGGACGGACGGACATCCGGTTTTGAGATTTTTGAGTGATAATATTAACTTCTGTATCATTCATTTTTTTCTCAGACTCTCATTTCTTAGCGTTACAAATTTTGTGGCAAACTTATAATACTCTTAGATTTCATCTAGAGTATAAAAAAACGATTTACTTTTACCCATACAGGAGCTTGAGGCGCCTCAATAAATAAATTAACGGGCAATCCATATTGTGCAATCTCTTCAATAGATGCCATTTTATTTGCTAGGGTGGTAACGGACCGAAATTCGAAGAAATATTCTAGTGACGTCTTGCTTTGATAGATCTTTGAACCTTTTTTTTTATTAAATATAATATTTAAAAATGTTGAATAATTAATTAATTCAAGCCTTAGTTTAAGCTTCTAGTTTTTATTTTCTAAATGCCGAAGTTTAAACCGATTTGTTTCCTTCCAAAGCATGTCGTGCTTTGGAAGAATATGGGCAATACTGCCAGATCTACCTCTTGACATTTTTCTTCCTGATCATTTTTCGTGTAGTACAGAAATTTCAGTACTGGCAAAACTTTGATCGAGATCCAGAGCTTGCGACTGAAAGCACTGGCTGCAAGCAATTGCGTTAACGCATCTCTCCTTCCTTCTCCCCGCGAGTGGCAATTCTACTCGTATTGGCTGGCGACCTTGTTTTTTCTAGAGTATGCGACTAAAACTAGTGAGAGGAAAGGTGGAAGCATTTTAATGCGACGCATCTCCCCTTCCTATTCAAGTCGAATTTGTACTTTTTGTGCGAGAAAATTTTGCTCATATTGGCCAGCGGTCTTGTATATGCGTTTTTAAAATCGCCGCTTTTTCCCTCTGGAAGGCTTTCAACTTTCGTTGGTTAGAAAAATCGTGAAAAAAAAGCTGTCATGAGCACGTAAATGCTGTAAACAAACAGTGGTAGAGGAAAATAATGCGCCCTTTTTATACTCTAGATGGAATCTGAGAGTATTATAAGTTTGCTCTAAGGTTTGTAACGCCAAGAAATAAGGCTCGGAGAAAAAAATGAATGATACAGAAGTTAATGTTATCACTCAAAAATCTCAAAACCGGATGTCCGTCTGTCCGTCTGTCCGTCTGTCCGTCCGTCCGTCCGTCTGTTCGCTCTCTAGCTTGAGAACGCGTTGACCTAGATTGTTCAAATTTTGTACACGTCGTTTTTGACAAAAAAGTAAGGTCAAGTTCGTGAACGGGCCAAATCGCTCCACCCCTTCTACCCCCTCCCATACAAAATGACACAAATGCGCAATTTGACAATAAACGAATTTGCTCGAAAAGTATTAAAGCTATTGGCCTGAAATTTGGAATATATTACTTTTATGATAATATAAATCTACCGTATAAAAATTATGCGTGTCCTCCCCCTCCTTCTACCACCTCCCATACAAACTGTACTTGTCATGAATTATTCTAAGCCAATTCACTCAGTGCGTATAAAATTTAGCTGGCTGAAATTGTGCACCAAATATATATTTAAAATTGTTAGTAAGGCCGAAAAAAAATAGACGATTAGCTTCACCCCTTCTACCCCCTCCCATACAAAATGACACAATTTCGCAATTTGACAATAAATGGATTTACTCGAAAAGTATGAAAGCTATAAGGCTGAATTGTGGGATATATCACTTTCATAATGATCTAAATCTACGATAGAAAAATTGTTGGCGTCCTCCCTCTCCTTCCACCCCCTCCCATACAAACATCACTTTTTCATGAAATGCTCTAAGACGATTTTCTCAGAACATATAACATTGATCGAGCTCATATTTTGTAATAAATTCTTAATTAGCATTATCACTAAGATCAGAAAAAAATATTTGATTAGCTTCACTGCTTCTACCCCCTCCCATACAATATGACACAGTTTCACAACTTCACAAAAAATCTATTTTCTTGAAAAGTATGAATGTTACTTATCTCAAATTTAAGAGATGTCAATTTTATGATATTTTTAGTTATTTCTGAAAAATTCACTAAAATCCCCCCACCCTTTCTACCACCTCCCATACAAACTCCACATTTTCACAAAATCTAACACACTAATTTTCTCAGTTCCCATTCAATTTTTGGAGTAAGCATTTTGAATAAAACATTTTTATAGCGAGTTTAGCATGATGGGGGGAAATTAGTTCAATGCTATCATCCTTTCTAACACTCCACATACAAAATTTCTTGGGGTCACAAAAAACTCTATTTCATCTAGAGTATCGTAAGATTGCGCATTACGCAATCGTAGCCCTGTTATGTTTTTTTTTAACGTCCGTCGAAAATAACTTAGGGGGTCACCCTTAAATGCGCGATGCACAGTTAAGTCGACACGGGTACGGGGAAACAATTGGATAGAGGAAAATTAGTAGGAAAACACAGGAGGGGAGATTTTGAAGTGGCGGTGAACGTTATTCTTAAATTGCTGGAGGTTGTATCCTGTCGGAAAGAGATTGCCTGGTAATGAATTCCACAACACTGTCGTTCGAGGGATGAAGGACTGCCTAAACTTCACTGTTCTCCACGGCAAGGGCTTCACGGTGTACTAGTGTGAGCGTGCAGCTTGGCGAGTATTTCGGGGGCATTGAATGTAGGTGGTATAAGGGCTTTCAGGTCCTTGCTGCATTTACCATGGAAGTATCTATAGTAAATGCAGAGTACCAATATTTCGAAGGTGCTCGAGGGAGTCAATTGAGGCCGATATAGCTTCATCTCCAATTAATCGGAATGCATATTTCTGGATACGGTGAAGAAGGGCCAGATGTGTTTTTGGGGCCCCAGCCCAAACATGCGAGTTATACTCCAAACGTGGTCGGATATAAACCTTGTAAATGGTAGCTAGTTCGGTGGCAGAGAAGTATTTCTTACACTTCCGCAGAATACCTAGGCGTTTCGAAGCATCAAGAGCGACTTCGTAAATGTGTTGGCTCCAATCTAGGCGATTGTTAAGTTTTACACCTAATAATGTAAAATCTGCAGAAGGTGAAATCTGTACGCCATTCAAGGACATATTAGTGACCGACATCGGAATGTTATGTTTAAGAGATAAATGACATGACTGCGTTTTTAAGGCATTAAACTCTACTCTGTTGTTCCTGCCCCTTCCAGGATTAAACTGAAGTCAGAGTTTAATGACTGTATCGACTCATTACGACAAGAGGCCACCGATATCGGACGAGCGTCCGCGGGAGAGTCGAATTGGTAGCTGTTATCTAAAGTGCTGTCATCTGCGAAACAGTGAATAGGATTGAGAGTAGACGACAGAAGGTCTTTTATGAAGACTAAAAAGAGAGTGGGAGATAAAACTGAGCCCTGAGGGACGCTGGAGTCAATAGGAAAGGGTGCAGAAGTTACTCCGTCTAGTACGACTCGAATAGAGCGCTCGGAGAAGAAACTCTCAATCCATTGAAGAAATAAAGTGTTTAAGCCAAAGGCCTTTAGCTTGGCTAAGAGGGATTTGTGCCAAACTCTGTCAAACGCTTTGGCCATGTCAAGAGCAAGAACTTGACCTTCACCAAACTTGTGGATGCAGAAATTCCAACGCTCGGTAAGATAGATCAGGAGATCGCCTGTAGAGCGACCCGAGCGGAATCCATATTGGCGATCATGAATGAGATTTTTATCCACAAGAAAGTTGGCTATCCTGCGATTGACAGCAGTTTCCATTACCTTTGAAAGCACTGAGGTAATGGCTATGGCATGGTAATTGGCGGGGTTCGCTTTGCTTCCTTCCTTTGGAATTGCCTGAACATTCTCGACCTTCCAGATCTTAGCAAAGCACCCTGAAGAGTATGAAAGATGGTAGAGATTACGAAGAGGTTTAGCTAGAGAGGAAGCGCAGTTTTTAAGGACAATGGGGGGGGGATGCCATTAGGCCCAGCAGATTTGTGAATATTGAGCTCTTGCAGGATCCTGGAAATAACCCTAGTTTGAAAACGAAGAGGTGGCAGCGAGAAACCAAAGTCCTGTAAGTACGGAGGACTCTGGCTTGACTGTGGAAGCTTCGAGTTTCTAGCGAAGTTTGCTGCCAAGAGGTTTGCTTTTTCAACAGGATCAACAACGGTTCGGTCACCATCAAGAAGAGGAGGTGTTGAAGATGTGCTGAAATTCTGGTTGACCGATTTCACAAATGACCAGAAAGATCTTGAGTTTTTGGGATTCTCAACGATCTTAAGTCGGCGTTTCCTGATCATGTTCGAATTTAGCTCGCTTTAATATTTTATTGCAGGCATTTCTTGCGACCTGTAATGAGTCCTTGGTTTCTAACGTCGGATTATTGCGAAAGGTAGCGAAAGGTAGCAAAAGACTTTCTATTAAAAAAACAATTTTAATAAGTTTTCATATCCATGCTGATTTCAGTTTAGCTTTTCTAAACTGAATAAAGGGCAAAACGTAAGGAAAGCATTGCTTCTCTTGCATCAATGGACGCCACGCCACTGGAAAATCGACTTTTCGAAATGTTGTGAAATTGTGTCATATTGTTTGGGAGGGGTAGAAGGAGAGAAGCTATTCATATAAATTTTTTTGGTCTAACTAATAATTCTACATTAATATTTTGTTCAAAATTTTAGCTCGATAAATTTCATACTAACCGAGTAAATTGGTTTATAGAATTTCATGAAAAAAATCATTTTACATGATAGGTGGTAAAAGGAGTGGGGGGATTTAAATAATTTTTATACCGTAGATTGAAATTGGTATAAAAACATAATAGGGTTACGATACTCTAGATGAAATAGAATTTTTTGTCATCCCAAGAAATTTTGTATGGGGAGTGTTATCAATGCTATCACCGTTGAACTAATTTTTCCCCATCATGCTAAAGTAGCTACACAAATGTTTTATACAAAATGCTTACTCCAAAAATTCAATAGAAGCTGAGAAAATTAGTGTGTTAGATTTAGTGAAAATGTGCAGTTTGTATGGAAGGTGGTAGAAAGAGTGGCGAAATTCTAGTGATTTTTTCAGAAATAACTAGGAATATTATAAAATTGACATCCCTTAAATTCCAGACTAGTGCCATTCATACTTTTCAAGAAAATCGATTTTTTGTGAAGTTGTGAAACTGTGTCATATTGTATGGGAGGGGGTAGAAGCAGTAAAGCTAATCAAATATTTTTTTCTAATCTTACTTATAACGCTAAATAAGTATTTATTACAAAATGTGAGCTCGATAAATGTTATATGTTCTGAAAAAATCGGCTTAGAGCATTTCATGAAAAAGTGTAGTTTGTGGAAGGGGGTGGAAGGAGAGGGTGGACGTAAATAATTTTTATACTGTAGATTGAAATCATTATGGAAGTAATATATCCCGAAATTCAGACTAATAGCTTTTATACTTTTCGAGCAAATCGATTTATTGTCGAATTGCGAAATTGTGTCATTTTGTATAGGAGGGAGTAGAAGGGGTGAAGCTAATCGTCTAATTTTTTTTGGCCTTACTAAGGATTTTAAATAAATATTTAGTGCACAATTTCAGCCCGCTAAATTTTATACGCACTGAGTAAATTGACTTAGAGTAATTCATGACAAGTACAGTTTGTATGGGAGGTGGTAGAAGGTGGAGGAGAACACGCATAATTTTATACGGGAAAAAAGTTGTTCAATGCTATCACCCCTTCTAACACTCCCCATACAAAATTTTTTGGGATCACAACAAATTCTATTTCATCTGGAATATCGTAAGATTGCGTTTTACGCAGAATTGTAGCCCTGTTATGTTTGTATTAATTTGTCGAACAGAGAATTCAAAAAACCAAATAGGAATCGGTACATCGAACAGCACAGCTCAGTTGATCGATATTACCAACAGAACAGCACAGCAGTGATCAATGTTCGTTCACTAGCCGAATAAAAATGAAATAATTTATGGCGTGCAGTTTTCGAAGGATCTTAACCTAACTGATACGAGAAACGGATACAGCGCCTCGGATACGGACTGATTCTGCGGTAACGACTTTTGGCATTCTAATACGGACTATGATTGGCTTCTGGAACGTTCGAACATTGAATGACGGGGGTAGAGCTGGGGTTACTCGGCCCTTGCACCGCCAATAAGTGATCGACCATGAAATGAAGGACTATAAACAAGTCCTGGCAACAGCTTAAGGCCGATGCTCAGGATCGCGCCTTGTGGAATAGAGTTGTTTCTGTCCTATGCCCCTATGGGGGGTCTTAACAGAAATTTGATTGATTGATTGAGTTTTCGAAGGAGAATCCGAAAAATCTTTCCATTGGAAAAAATTATGGTACAATTCGCGTGTATGACTTGAGAAAAAACGGAGACATCTTCAAGTTAGTTGGTAAGTGAATTCGAGAATTTACAAAAGGTTGATTTAATAAAGAAAGGAGGTGGGGTGGCTAGACGAGCCATCGGAATAGAATTTGATCGACGATATTCGGTTTTTGCCGGGGATCAGATTATAGACTAATTAATCTTACTGCAATTTGTATATTGCTTGCTATATCGAAGTTTTCTTATGTTCAACATAAACCATTTTAAGCGGAAAATTCATAGGAATGTCAATTTTTCACCTTGAGTTAAATAAGGCATCAATATACAGTGAAAGAATTATTTGAATCGCCTCATTACTTCTACCACCTCTCATAAAAACTGCACTCTTTTTGTAAATACTAAAAACCCATTTACTCAGCATGTAAAAAAATTATCAAACTGAAATTTTGCACTAAATATTTATTTAGAATTATTGGTAAGACCGAAATAAAAAATTGGACGATTAATTTCACTCTTTCTACCCCCTCGCATACAATATGACAGAACTTTACATAAAATTGATTTTCTTAAAAAGTATAAATGGTCTTGGTCTGAAATTTGAGAGATTTCAATTGCATAGTCTTCGTAGTTATTACTGAAAAAAAAGTGATGTGAAAAAAATAGTTCAATGTCGTCACCCCTCTATCACTCCCATACGAAATTTCTTAAAATCAACAAAATTCTCTTTATTCTAGAGGTTCGCATGGTTGGACTTTACGCCCAGTCATAGTCCTGTTATGTTTAATTTTATTTATAATGCCGATTTTTCTAACTCTCCTATTTTATTTCCTAATTGAAAATCATTGCTTCTAAGTACTGCGAAATAAAGGATATAGTGCGAAGCTAGTTTCGGAGAAAGCAATGTTTTTTTTTATTCGTCAACAAATTTGGTTAATAATAATTTCAGAAGGGATCCAGCGAAAAAAGTTTAATTGAAGTAAGGGTTTGAAACACGAAACAGGTTGAAATGCTCTAATACCTAATACCATTGACACATAGCGGTCCTAATTATAATTTGGCTAATTCGTAATTTAGCTCGTCTTCATCGTTGGTAGATTGGTGACACACAGCACTTTGCTAATTAAGAAGAGCCACTCACTCATCTTTCACAATTTTAAAAAGTTGAATTTCATAGCCAATAGGCAATCAAAATTTGCGAGGAAGGCGACAAAAGAAGAAAAACGATCCTTTGTCCTGTTTTAGAATCGTTTGCGAGTCATTTTTCCTGGCTAGGCGTTTAAATCATGATTCCAAGATTTTGTATAATTCAGAGCTGTCAAAAAATGACTTTTCTTCTCTCTTCCACGACGAAGCTTTTATGAAGCCTTCAACTCTAGTACTACATTTTTCATCGTTATAGCCTAAATTATGAGAAAAATGAGAGGATTTAGCTAAATGAGACGATTTAGCTGAGAGCATGACGAGATGATTTAGCTGCTAAATGATCACTATTTTGGTAATTTAGCTAAATAAGCGTATGACACACAGCCGTTTAATGATAATTTAGGCCTTAATTATAATTTAGCTGCGCTATGTGTCAATGGTATAAAGATCTTATAATTTTTGAGATTTTTTTGGGGAAATTTCGATGAGGTGTTATAACTGTCATGTGTACAATAGCGAAGTAAGAATCACATAACTAAGTATTACCCTACTCAACGCTTAACTTACCAGGACTTTCCACATCCGTTCGATCGGGCGAGTAGTTTATATTCAGTCTTTCCGAACGAATTCGATGCGATTCAGCGTCCGATTCATTACCACTAAACTGTACTCTTTGATTTGCATCGATATCATTCGGAGGAGAAGGTATTCCAGGATGAAAAACTCCCGTCGACTGTGGCCCGTTATCGCCATTATTATGTTGTCCTCCGGGTACACTTGAATATAACAAACCTAGTTCTCGAGCCTCATTTTCCTCCTGTGCCTGTTGACGTCGTAAGGCTACCTGTACATTCGCATTTCGAATAAAGAGAAAAATCCTTTTAATTTTAAAGCACACGAATTGAGAACAATATCACTTTTAGTACTACGTCCTGCCAACAAATGAAAATAACAAGAACAATTTACTTAAATAAAATGCAAGCAACAAGGAAAATTAAAAGAGCATCGCTTTTCTTTTTTTTTTTTCTTTAATTCTAATCCTAATTGCGTACATATTTTACCTGTGCTGCCATGACTCGTTGACGTTCCGCTATTAATGTACACTTTGCACAAACGCAATCCCGCCACCGACAGTACCTTTTGTGTCCTTTGAGGGCACTTACCTGTAAATGGTAATTGAAATTTTGTAAGAATTAGTCGCCGTGTGCCCGCATATGTGCGATATCAGAAAGAAATAATGAGTGGATAATTGGAAACTTGTAATTTGATGCGAGAGTGCAAATTATGGCAAACTGGAGTTAATGTTTGCAATTGAAATGTTATGTATTGTGATTTCAAAAGTGCTCGTTTTTCTGCGCTGTGTAACACAGATTTGTAAAACATTTGCAATAATATGGGAAATAAAAAGAAGGAAATGGTAACTAAAAATTCTACTCAAGAAGGAACTCAACACCTACTACTATTATCGTTTTGAAAAACTACCCTCGAAATAAAAGTTATTCGTATATTGGGGTCAAATCAATTAAAAATCTACTTGTTATCATCGGGATAAAAGTATTTAGACAAATTTAAGACAAACATTAAATGGTACTACTATGCGTAATCGAATTGATTAAACCACCAAAAATATTGACATCTCAAATGAAAAAAAAAAAAAAACATAACAGAATTATAATTGGGCTTAAAGCCCAATTATATGATACACTAGATGAGATGGAAATGACTTTAATATACCGGAAAATATGTCATCTCAAATTCTTTCGAATAGTGAATAGAGACTTTTGCATGGGAGGTGGTAGAAGTAGAGGGGGAGGTTTGTATTGTTCGTATATGACACCGAACATGGCATGCAAAATGTTTTTTGCTGAATTTAAAGTTTTCAGTTTTCATTATTTTTAAATAAATTAGTCATAGTTTTCCTGAAATTGGGGCATTTGTATGGGAGGTGGCAGAGGGAGTGGAGCGTTTAGGATGATTTTGAAACTACTTATCATCATCCTTATCAGCATGCTTTGATTCAATTTCAAAGTCGATAGCTCTCATATGTATACTTGAACGAGATTTGCTTTTCTTGAATTTATAATACAGATATTTGTATGAGAGGTGGTACGAGGAGTGAAGCGGAGTTGATAATTTTTTCTAACAGTTATTTCAATTATTAAGAAACAAATTCTGAAGTTTGTACTTTTTCTAGTTTGGATGGAAATCGATGAAATGCATTTAACAAAAATTATGCATTTGTATGAAAGGGGGTAGAAGGTGTGTACAGATCAAAATAATTTTTTTTTTGCATTATTAATATTTTTATTTGTATACTTTATACAAAATATCAAGTTGCTAGCTTTAACAGTTTCGAAGAAAAATAATTTAATTTAAATTTAAAAATTTCCTGAAATTTGTATGGGAGGGGGTAGAAGGAGTAAGGTGAAGTTGATAATTATTTTTAAAATAAATTGCAATTAGATTTTTTTTTAGAATTAATTCTGACACAATTTCATCTTTTCAGCTTTATTAGTTTCAATGAAAATCGAAAATATATTTTTTCAAAATTGTCCATTTGTATGGGATGTGGTAGAAGGAGTAAGGGGATCCGGTCAATATTCCGTGATATTAATAACATTTATATCATAATACTTTGACCTAAATTTCAAGTCGATAGCTTAAATAGTTTCAAAGAAAAATCAATTTCTTAATATTTCGAAATTTCATGAAATTTGTATGGGAGGTGGTAGAAGGAGTGGGGGTTGTAGCCCATTCACGAACTTAAAGTTACTTTTTTGCTAAAAATGACACACAAAAATTTTTAGCACTATAGCTCAAAGCTTTCGAGAGTTATGCTGTAGACAGACGCACAGACTGACAGACAGACAGACAGACAGACGGACAGACGGTCACTCGGAATCGAGGTTTTTGAGCGACAACAATTATTTCTATACCCTTGGCGGCTCTGTGCGAGCGATATTTCTTAGCGTTACAAACGGTAAGGCAAAAACAATATACTCTCAGATTTCATCTAGAGTATAAAAATGTTTAAGCAAAAATGCAGAAATACAAGAATGATCTAATTATATAATTGGACTAGCAAACGCCCGCGACTTCGTCCGCGTAAAAATCGCATTAATAAGTAATTTTTGGGAATGTAGTTAGTAATACATTATATGGGTCCGCTTACTTTAATGGCTCTTTGAACACAATGTTTTGTATTTTGTTGGAGTCAGAACCATAAATTATTAAGAATGATAGCATGATACTCGCATTTGAATGGGAGAGGCTCGTGATCAAATCAAACCCGTGGTTCGAGATCATATGTATACGTGTTAAGGACATGTGAATAGTTGTAGCTTGTGTTAATTAAAAAAAGCCCAAATAAAATGACATTAAGCTTAAAAACATAACAGGACTTCGATTGTGCGTAAAGCCCCATTATATGATGCTACCGATTAAATCGAAATTTTTGTAATCTTAAGAATTTTTGTGTGGGGAGTGATAGAAGGGATGACAGTACTAAATTAATTTTTTTCACACCATGCTAGAGTAGCTATAAAAATATTTTGCACCAAATTTTAGCTTGAAAAACTGAATAGGTAACTTGAGAAACTTAGTGCATTGGTGGTAGAAGGAGTGGGGAGTTTTTGGTAATTTTTCTAGATACAATTATCATCACCATGCAATTGATATCTTTTAAATTTCAGATCAGTTAGATTCACACTTTTCAAGAAAATCGAGTTTTTGCAAAGTCGTGGAATTGTGCCACATTGTATGGGAGGGGGTAGAAGGAGTGAAGCTAATCGGTTCATTTTTCCCGATAATAATAATTATGCTAATTTAAGATTTAGTACAAAATTTTAGCTCGATCAAAGCTATACGTACTGAGAAAATTGATTTAGAATATTTCATGGAAAAGTGCAGTTTGTGGTGGTGCAAGGAGTGGAAGGTTTTTAGTTATTTTCTGAGAAGCAACTACAATTATCATTGAATTGATATATTTTATATTTCAGAACAGAACTACGATTGTGTGTAAAGCCCAATTATACGATACTCTAGATGAAATCGAAATTTTTGTGATCCCAAGAAATTATGTATTGGCGTGGTAGAGGGGGTGAATGCATTGAACTAGCTGTTTTATGCAAAATGTATGCTCCAAAAATTGAATAGGTACTGAGAAAATTTTTTTTTTTTTTATGGAGCCGAACACAACTTAGGGGGCCACCTTTTAATGCAATGCACAGCTGTGTCGGTGAAGGAATTGGAGAAAAAGAAAAAAGTTGGATCAATTTAATTTAGGTGGAGAAAGACGGAAGTGGCGGTGTACATTCCTCTTGAAGCTTTGGATGTTGTATTCATTGGGAAACACTTTGGCTGGCAATGAGTTCCAAAGTCTTGACGTTCGGGAAATGAACGACTGCCTATATTTAACTGTACGAGAAGGCAAGGGTTTAACAGTGTACTCGTGTGCGCGTTCAGCTTGACGAGTATCTCGGGGAAAATTATAGAGTGGGGGTATTAGTCTGCTTAGTTCCGCACTGCATTTACCATGGACGTAGCGATAGTAAATGCTGAGTACTCCGACATTTCTGCGATGCTCGAGAGAATCGATAGAAGACGTGATGTTCTCGTCTCCAATCAGTCAGAATGCATGTTTATACTCTAGATGAAATCTGAGAGTATATTGTGTTTGCCTTACCGTTTGTAACGCTAAGAAATAACGCTCGCACAGAGCCGCCAAGGGTACAGAAATATTTGTTGTCGCTCAAAAACCTCGATTCCGAGTGACCGTCTGTCCGTCTGTCCGTCTGTCTGTCTGTCTGTCTCTCTGTCTGTGCGTCTGTCTACAGTATAACTCCCGAAAGCTTTGAGCTATAGTGCTAAAAATTTGTGTGTGTCATTTTTAGCAAAAAAGTAACTTTAAGTTCGTGAACGGGCCAAATCGCTCCACCCCTTCTACCCCCTCCCATACAAAATGACACAAATGCGCAATTTGACAATAAACGGATTTGCTCGAAAAGTATAAAAGCTATTGGCCTGAAATTTGGAATATATTACTTTTATGATAATATCAATCTACCGTATAAAAATTATGCGTGTCCTCCCCCTCCTTCTACCACCTCCCATACAAACTGTACTTGTCATGAATTACTCTAAGCCAATTTACTCAGTGCGTATACAATTTAGCGAGCTGAAATTGTGCACTAAATATTTGTTTAAAATTGTTAGTAAGGCTACAAAAAATTAGACGATTAGCTTCACCCCTTCTTCCCCCTGGCACAATTTCGCAATTCGACTATAAATGGATTTGCTCGAAAAGTATAAAAGCTATTAGTCTGAATTTCGGGATTTATTACTTTCATAATGATTTCAATATACAGTATAAAAATTATTTGCGTCCTCCCTCTCCTTCCACCCCCTCCCATACAAACTACACTTTTTCATGAAATGCTCTAAGCCGATTTTCTCAGAACATATAACATTTATCGAACTCACATTTTGTGATAAATACTTATTTAGCATTATCACTAAGATCAGAAAAAAATATTTGATTAGTTTTACTGCTTCTACTCATACAATACGACACAGTTTCAAAACAAAAAATCTATTTTCTTGAAAAGTATGAATGTTACTAGTCTAAAATTTAAGAGATGTCAATTTTATGATATTCTTAGTTATTTCTGAAAAAATCACTAAAATCCCCCCACTCTTTCTACCACCTCCCATACAAACTGCACATTTTCACTAAATCTAACACACTAATTTTCTCAGCTCCTATTCAATTTTTGGAGTAAGCATTTTGTATAAAACATTTTTATAGCTACTTTAGCATGATGGTGAAAAAATTAGTTCAATGCTATCACCCTTCTAACACTCCCCATACAAAATTTCTTGGGATCACAAAAAATTCTATTTCATCTAGAGTATCGTAAGATTGCGGTTTACGCGCAATCGTAGCCTATTATGTTTTTGAATACGGTCGAGCAACGCGAGGTATGATTTGGGTGCCCCAGCCCAAACATGCGAATTGTACTCAAAACGTGGTCTAATGTATGCCTTATATATGGTTGCGAGGTCGTTCGGCGTGACATATTTTTTGCACTTTCGGAGAACACCCAAACGTTTGGAGGCGTCGAGGGCAACATCAAAGATGTGCTGGGCACAATTCAGGTGATCGTTAACTTTAACGCCAAGAAGAGTGAAGTTATCCGAGGTGCGAAGTGGTGCGCCACCAAAGGTCACACTTTGAGATAACACTGGGACATCACGTTTGAGAGATAGATGACAGGTCTGTGTTTTGGAGGCATTGAACTCTACTCTATTTTTCCTGCCCCATTCCAGGATTAAGCAGAGGTCCGAGTTCAGCGAACTGAATAGCTCCCTGCGATTTGAAGCAATAGAATACTTGTGTGATTCCGCAGCAGAGTTAAATTCATAGATGCTATCTACAGTACTGTCATCCGCAAAACTATGGATTGGATTGAGAGTGGACGACAGAAGGTCGTTGATGAAAACTAAGAAAAGAGTTGGAGATAAAACAGAGCCTTGAGGAACGCCGGAATCTATTGGAAAAGAGGAAGAAGTAACGCCATCAAGTACTACTCGTATAGTGCGTTCAGAAAGGAAACTCTCAATCCATTGAACAAGGGTAGCACTAAGACCTATAGCCCTAAGCTTAACTATGAGACATTCATGCCAAACTCTGTCAAAAGCTTTTGCAATGTCAAGTGCAAGAACTTGACCTTCACCGTGTTTATGTATGAACGAGTTCCAACGTTCTGTTAAGTAGACCAAAAGATCTCCCGTCGACCTTCCAGAACGGAACCCATACTGACGATCATGAATTAGGTGATTAACCTCGACATATTCAACAATTTTACGATTGACAGCAGTTTCCATTACTTTCGAGAGCACTGAAGTAATGGCTATTGGGCGGTAGTTTGCGGGGTTCGTTTGTTTCCTTTTTTTGAGATTGGCTGAACATTCGCAACTTTCCACAAACGTGGAAAGCACCCAGAAGAATAGGAAAATTAGTATATTATATTTAGTGAAATTGTGCAGTTTGTATGGGAGGTTGTAGAAGAAGTGTGGGGGAAGCCCCCCACTCACAACATAACATATAACATTTGTAGCCTTGGCGGCTCTGTACGATTATTTCTTGGCATTACAAACTTTACAAAAAACTTATAATAATCACCATCTAGAGTATAAAAATTAAATATCATTGTACGCAATAACAAAATCAACGAATTAGAGTTTAAATATTATAAATACAGAAATTACGCGATAGCAATAAAAAACATAACAGGGCTACGATTGCGCGTAAAGCGCAATCTTACGATACTCTAGATGGAATAGAATTTTTTGTGATCCCAAGAAATTTTGTATGGGGAGTGTTAGAAGGGATGATAGCATTGAACTAATTTTTTCGCCATCATGCTAAAGTATGTAGCTCTGAAAATGTTTTATACAAAATGCTTACTCCAAAAATTGAATGGGAACTGAGAAAATTAGTGAGTTAGATTTAGTGAAAATGCGCAGTTTGTATGGGAGGGGGTAGAAAGAGTGGGGGGATTTTAATGATTTTTTCAGAAATAGCTAGGAATATTATAAAATTGGCATCCCTTAAATTTCAGGCTAGTGCCGTTCATACTTTTCAAGAAAATCGATTTTTTGTAAAGTTGTGAAACTGAGTCATATTGTATGGGAGGGGGTAGAAGCAGTGAAGCAAATCAAATATTTTTTTTTCATCTTAGTAATAATATTAATAAAATATTTATTACAAAATATGAGCTCAACAAATGTTATATGTTCTGAGAAAATCGGTTTAGAGCATTTCAGGAAAAAGTGTAGTTTGTATGGGAGGGGGTAGAAGGAGTGAAGCTAATCATCTAATTTTCTTTTACCTTACTAACAATTTTAAATAAATATTTGGTGCTCAATTTCAGCCCGCTGAATTTTATAAGCACTGAGTAAATTGGCTTAGAGTAAAAAGTACAGTTTGTATGGGAGGTGACAGAAGGAGGAGGAGGACACGCATAATTTTTATACGGTAGATTGATATTATCATAAAGGTAATATATTCCAAATTTCAGGCCAATAGCTTTTATACTTTTCGAGCAAATCTGTTTATTGTCAAATTGCGTAATTGTGTCATTTTGTATGGGAGGGGGTAGAAGAGGTGGAGCGATTTGGCCCGTTCACGAACTTGACCTTACTTTTTCGTCAAAAACGACGTGTACAAAATTTGAGCTTTCTAGCTCAACGCGTTCTCAAGCTAGAGAGCGCACGGACGGACGGACGGACGGACGGACGTCCGGTTTTGAGATTTTTGAGTGATAATATTAACTTCTGTATCATTCATTTTTTTCTCCGAGCCTTATTTCTTGGCGTTACAAACCCGAACTTATAATACTCTCAGATTCCATCTAGAGTATAAACCAATAATTCGAAAGTGATATAATTGTCATGGGTGGTTGGCTGGGTATAGATAGGGTAGGCATATGATCGGCGTCATTAGGCGACGCCCAGTGTTGTAACTGTCATATACACATCAATTGTGCTCATCATACCTCCACGTTGTAGCCACCGGATACTGGTCTTATCCATCCGGACTTGACTTGCTGAACTGATGGGCGCGAGTGCTAATGGAATAGAACAATTATAGCACTATAATAAGATGGCCCTCCAAGTTGGGGGTTGGGCGATGTGTTAACAACTCATCCTCGGAAAAACCACGAAACCTGAAGCAACACCTCGGACTGGATTGATTCAACGACAACCACCACGCAAACGAAAAATGGACTATTCCTTCGGATCTTGGAACGTGCGATCCATGTACAGAGCAGGAGCAGTGAGAGCGCTTCTGGAACAGGCAGCCAAATACAATATAAACATTATTGCACTCCAAGAAACTAAATGGTTGGGTAGCGAGATTACTGACATTAGATCGCACACAATTTTCAAAAGTGGGAAATCATAGGGAAGCCGGGAATTTGGAGTTGCATTTATCGCCGACAACAAGTTTAAACACCAAGTTACCAACTTCAAATCCGTCAATGATCGATTGTGTGCAATCTGCATTAAAACAAGTTTTTTTAATGTTTGGCTTATTAATGTCCACGCCCGAACGGAAGACAAAGACGACGAAGTTAAAGACGATTTCTACAGCACCTTAGAATCAACATTCGACTCCCTTCCGTGGAATGATATTAAAATAGTATTAGGTGACTTTATCGCGAAAGTGGGCAAAGAAGAAACTTGAGGTACAGTCTCCATGATGTTAGTAACGACAACGGCCAGAGGCTGACTGATTTCGCCAGCAGCTTCCCGCATCGTGACATTCATAAGAGAACGTGGGCATCACCCGACGGAAGAACATTCAACCAAATAGACCATGTTCTAATAGAGAAAAGGACGGCCTCCTGCATTCTCGACGTGCGTACATGTTGAGGGGCTAATTGCGACACAGACCACTATTTGGTAAAGACCAAGTTTCGATGTCGAATCGCAAACCGAGGACACCCAAGAACACAACCGGTTCCTAAATTCGACATAGGAAAACTCAAAGACGAGAAAATAGTTGCGAAATATGTATCAGCCTTGGAGAGGCACTTCGCGACAATGCTGAATACCACCGCCAGCAAGCCAATAGAAGAAATGTGGCAAAATATCAAAGATGGCATTACATCTGTCGCAGAGGAGGTAATAAGACAACAATCCCGGCGCAAAAGAAATGATTGGTTCGACAACGAATGCCAAGATGCCTTAGATCGAAAAAATCAAGCCTACAAAATATTAACGGAACGGCCGACACGAGCCAAATAGGACAAATACAAGGATCTTAGACGATTTGCAAACAAATTATGCAGATAAAACAAAACGGAAGTACAATAATGACGAAATTAAAAACATGGACGAACAATTTAAATTACACAACACAAGAGCCGCGTATTCCCTTGTTACAAGGATGAAAGAAGGATACAAACCGAAAACGACCCTCTGCAAGGATGCAGAAGGGAACATTATAAGTAACGCGGAAGATAAAAAACTAAGATGGGCACAATACTTCGAACACCTTCTTAACCCGAGCCCATCACCTACACGAACAGCAGCAGCAAATACAATAGCAGGTATCACTGATGTAACAGCTGATGAAGGATCCGCTTTGAGTCCTCCCACACTCGAAGAAGTAAAAACAGCCCTAAGGAACCACCCAAACAACAAACTTCTGAAAGCCGGCGACACCTGAATAGCGCATCTCCTACATAGATTAGTCACGGCCATATAAACGCAGGAAATACTTCCTGAGAATTAAGCCATATGCTGACAAAGTAATTGGTGAATACCAAGGCGGATTTAGAGCTGGACGCTCGACCATGGACCAGATATTCTCAGTTAAACAGGTGCTGGAAATGTTCTGGGAATATAATATTGATGTGCACCAAATATTTGTTGACTTCAAACAAGCATACGACAGTATCGACAGGCGCGTGCTGTATAAAATCATGTTGGAGTTTGGAGTCCCACCGAAACTGGTCCGACTGACAAGAATGACAATAACTGAGTCTTTGTCACAAGTCAGAGTAGAAATTGATCTGACTTCCAGTTTTAAAACAGACAACGGCCTTAAACAAGGTGACGGCCTCGCACCAATGCTTTTCAACTTAACACTCGAATATGTTGTTCAGGAACTTTCCGTTGACACCAAGGGAACACTATGCTTCAAATCCACACAACTCGTAGCATATGCCGACGATATAAATATCCTTGCAAGATCTCTGGAGAGTGCTAAGGAAGTATTTGTAAACCTTGACTCGGTAGCAAGGGAAGTTGGACGTATTAATGAAAATAAAACAAAAATTATGACGCAATCTAGGAAAAAGACACCAATCAGACAAAATATTACGGTAGGAGACTATAACCTAGAAAACGTAGACAACTTTATATACCTAGGGGCGAACCTATCGAAGGATGGAAGCGATGCCATCGAAATTAAAAGAAGAATAATTATGGCAAACAAGACGTATTATTCAGTACTTCCAATAATTAAAAACAAGAACGTTCACAGGAAAACAAAACTTAAGTTATATAAAACGATTATACGACCTGTGCTATGCTATGGCAACGAAACGTGGACATTAACTCAGGCGTCCGAAAAACTCCTTAACGCCTTTGAAAGAAAGGTCCTCAGAAGAATCCTCGGACATGTGAGGGAAGACTCGATCTGGAGAATACGATACAATAGGGAATTGTATACCATATTGAGGCTTCCGTGGCGTAGTGGGCAGCGTGCTTGCTTCTCAGCCAATAGGTCGTGGGTTCGATTCCCACTCCAGACGGGATTTTTTTATGCGCAAATTTTTCAGTTGCTACTGGTGATAAAAAAGTATTCGAAATAAAATGGGCAAGCGGTATAAAAGTGAAACAGTTCCACTTCAAGAAGGCCTAGATACTCAGTAAATGGTTTCTGTTCGCTTTCTATCATTCAGTCCCCCATAACATCTGCAAATATTTGTCAGTAAGCAGCCAGTACAACTCCACTCGCTACGGTCGTTCTCACTCCTCTTCCCCAACCTTCCCAATCCCATTCCTTCCCTCCATGACTGTGCTTGTGCATTGCACATAAAGGCCGAAATTGCCTATAACACAGGTCATTCTGTAAAAAAAAAAAAAAAATATTCGGCAATCCAGAAGTGTCAACCCTCATAAACTTTAAAAAGTTACAATGGGCTAGTCATGTGGAGCGGATGGATGACGGAAGAATTCGCAAACGCACACTAAAACGGAAAGTCAACGGATAAAGACCGGTCGGAAAACCACGAAGGCGCTGGGAGGATTCGATTGACGCAGACAGCAAATCACTGCTAAGATTTTCAAACTGGAGGACGCGGTCACTGAACCGAGATGGATGGAGGCAAAACATTCAGGAGGCCAAAGCCCGATTTAGGCTGTAGCGCCATCGTAAGTAAGTAAGTATAATTATCAATTGCAGGAGTCAGCAGCTCTGAATATTTTAAATTTCGATACTGATATCAGTGTTAAGAATTTCGATCAATTCCCATATCCTGCAGAACGGCATTTGTTGTCGGTGTTCAGTTCAGAAAACGGAATCACCGGAATAATCGAATGCCCAGAAATCCACACCAACAACAAAAAGAGGCCGTCACTATAGACCAACCAGCCGGGTAACTGTGATGTAATACTGCCGTCTACCAAACAAATAGTAGAATTAGAGAAATTTTTGGCTTAGGAGGACAGAAATTTAGAGATAATTTGAATAATTTAATGATAAATTTAAATGATAGATCTTTAACTTAAAAAAAAACAATGGAAATTAATTTTAATTTTAAGTTTGAAAAGATTATTTAATGAGATTTATTGCTTAGAAATTATTTGCGGCAAATGTCGACCACGCAATGGCAACTCGTGTACAAATTTCTTGAGAATGCAAACAAAATTATCACTTAGAAATTTATTCCTACTTCCTTATTGTAGTATTGAGAAGTTATTTAATATTTCAATATTTCATTTGCAAACATATTAAAACACTAATGCAATGATTTCAAAAGTATTTTAAAATATTTGTATTCATTTAACCTAACGGGATTGTTATATACATAAAATATTTTTTTCCAGTGATGCAACGAATACGAAAACATATTAGGATTCGCCGAAAATAATACAAAAATCATATTTAAAATTATTGCACGCATTCTGGATGAAGCTATGCCTGGTATATTCAGAAAAACTAAATCATCAAAACCTTCCAATTTACAAATGTTATAATTTTTGAAACTTGGCAATAATTCAATTATGTAAGATAACCGGTTTTATTTTTTTTTTTCAATTCATATTTTATTTATTTATAAATATATTCGTACTCTGAGAAGAGTGGCTTTAACATCCGTTTACTAAATGCAGAATCTCACACAAAGTTCAAGTTCTGCATGAGATGCTATGATTTTCAGAATGATTCTTCATTGCACCGTACAGGCCAAATACACTGTTGTCGAATGAATGAAAATTATTACCGATAGTGACTTTCGAATAATTTTCCGAACGAATGAAAATTAATCTCGAATAAATTTTCGAATGAATGATCATTTTTATTGATAGTTGCTATGAAATTACTTTTTTGAATGAATGAAAATAACTATGAAGTGGATTCGACTATTGAATTATTGTTTGAATACTGAGAGCTGTTTGTAAACTTAATCCGGATGAAATGTATTTAAACTAATCGTGAATGAAATAATGGACTATCGATAGTTTTACATAGAAAGTTTGAGTTCGACTTGCTCATTAACGCGTGTATCGCGCAAAGATTAAACTTAATCGGTTTCAAATGTTCAGATGCACATATTTATTATAAGGAATATTGAACTCTCGATTTTACATCATGATTTGCAAGCCCCGACATCTTCCTTGAGGATTATAATCCAGAGCCTGTTTGGCGATGTTTCGCTCTGGTTTCCTCAAAGTATGACTGATCCACTGCCACTTCCGCCTTTGAATCTCAATACCTATTTTAGTCAGACCAGTTGTACTCCAAAGTTCGTCGTTGGAGATCACTTCTGGCCAGAATATTCCTAAAATGCGTCGGAGGCATTGGTTCACGAAATTCTGCAGTTTCTCGGTAAGTCGAACGGTCACTTTCCACATAGTACAACCATATAACAACATGGATTTGACGCATGCGTCAAAAACTCGCAGCTTCGTGTGAAGGGAGATCTCTCTTAACCTCCAGAAAGGGAAAAGGATACCGAAGGCCTGACGAGCTTTATTTAGCCGAGCCTCACCATCCTTTTCGGCTCCACCGTCCATGCTGACAATGCTACCGAGATAGTAAAAATCTATCCCACAGGGGGATAGTTAGCTCAGGTTCATGGAGTCGCTAGTCTCCAAAGATAGTTGCAGGAATTGGTAAAACCTCATCCTCCAACTAACCCCTTGCGGGGGCTATAATGGTGCTTAGTAAAAATGTTGCGGATGGTGAAAAGGTTCTTACAAGCGACGAAATTTTCAATATAAATGAAATCAACGTCTGTGAAAATTCACACTTTGCGTAAAAATAGAAATTTTGCACAGATGTTAAGGTGCAAACAAAGGAATCTAGTGCATTATTCAGATTTATTTATGAAATTTTAGGTACACGGTATTAGAGTGACATTGATTGTTCTCTTTTGATAAGCCTAATAAAAATTTGGGTCCAACAGTTCAAATTTGACTTTGAAACATCGCTAAGCTATACAGCTAAACTACAATAGTGATAATAGATAATGATAAATAAGCTCAGAAATTATTAATAATAATAATAATAATAATTTATTTCATCAAAAAATTGACTACTACATTTATCCACAGTTATGCACAGTTGGAAGCAATAAAAAAGAATGAAAATAATAAAACAAACATTATTAACCTCAAGAAAGCTGACTTTTTACTTGTGGGACACTCATGTGAAAATCCAATTGCGAGAAGAAGTTATTGAAATCTCTTAACATGAATGAAACTGGTTCATAAGACCCGTAGTTCGTGCGATGCTGCGGAATTCTACAAAGCTCATAATTTCGCAAAGGACGACATGGAACGTTGAATTTAATCATAGACAGCAATTTGTCAGAGTCAATTATACCTGAAATTACTTTAAAACCAAAAACAACTCTGGCATGTATCCGCCTTTTCTCAAGGGAAACCATAGACAGCAAATTTAAACGATCAACATATGGCGGTAACCTGAGTGGATCGGACCAGGGAAGGCCCTGAAGGGCAAACCTTAAGAACCGACGCTGAACTGCTTCGATCCTATCTATGTGAATGGAATAAAATGGTGACCAGATAGGACTAGCATATTCTAGGATAGATCGGACAAATGCACAATACAACATTTTCGTTGTAAAGAAATCATTAAATTCTTTCGATTGTCTCCTAACAAAACCGAGGATAGCGTTCGCTTTACCAGCAATGTGATTCACGTTATCATCAAAGGTAAAATTACAGTTGAATAGTACGCCCAAATCACGTACTTTGTCAGAACGAAGTAAAGAGCATCCATCTACAACATAGTCAAAATTCATTGATATTCTCTTCTTAGAATACGAAACAGCAGTGCACTTATTAAAGCTGAAATGTAAATTGTTAAGTAAGCACCAATTATGAAAACGCGAGATATCACTTTGCAATAATAGACAATCATTGCTGCTGGAGATAATCTTAAAGATTTTCGCATCATCGGCATAGAGAAGAATGTTCGAGTTAGAGATAAACGAACTCACGTCATTAATAAAGAGAAGGAATAGAAGTGGTCCCAGATGGCTACCTTGCGGAACGCCTGAAGTATTAAATATTTCAGAAAATAAGTATTCTTTCTGAATGCGATCACTCTTACGACTTAATCCAAAGGACGAAAATATCAGGAAAACCAAGCAGGCAAAGCTTATGCTCAAGAATATTATGGTCAATTTTGTCAAAGGCTTTACTAAAGTCAGTGTATATGCAATCAACCTGCTGCCCGTTTTCGATAGCAGAAAGACAGAAGTTCGAGAATTCCATAAGATTAGTTACAGTGGATCTGCCCTTGACAAAGCCATGCTGGAATGATCCAATAATCGACTTGGAATGGAAATACATTACATCACACAAAATTCAAATAGCTTAGCAACACATGGAAGATTCGCTATAGGCCTATAATTACTTACATTGTCTCTTTTACCAGACTTAAGCAAGAGCATTATAGTTGAGTATTTCCAAGACATAGGAAAAACTCCACTGCGAACTGATGAATTAAAAAGGTACCCAAGGATAGGTAAAAGAGATAAACTACACTTTTTAATCACAGAAGGAATACCATCTGGTCCACTGAAGAAATTTATAGCAAGTTTATCAATGTATTTCAAAATAGTGCAGTCGTCAATGAAAAGATCTTAGGTTCATTGTAATAATGTTTTTGTGTACTTTTGATTAAAATATAATATGATTGTCTATTTGTTCTTTCGGCTGTGTTTGGAATAATTTCGAAAAAGTTGAACTGACGAAAGTGCAGTGGAAATTATACAAAAAGGACTTCAGTCGCTCATGATTAAGACGGTGAAGTTTACGGGATAGAGCAACCCAATACTCGAAGCCAGTACTCGTTGCTTGATACCTTACCATCGACGTCAACTAATTTTACAGATTCTAATACTACTTCTACTATTGGTGAATCTTCAACTGGAAGTGGAAAAAGACAGTGGTTGGCACCCTCACCATAAGTTTCAGCAATCATTCGACACGCTTCAGCCGCAGATTTTTTGAATTGAAGGCAAAAAGCAAAAAATCCGCAAATGGCGCTTATTTGGCTCAAATTTCGACATTTGCGCGCATAAAAAGTATATAATGCCACACAAATCTAATGATAAGAATTTGTTGACAGATGCCTATGTTTACCGTGTGACGTTTCTGATTCGCCATTATTAATCAGCATTTACTGTTGGCGCCATCTATTGGGAAACAGCGGGTTTGAATTTGTGCTCCCTATATGATAATTGTTCCTTTAATTCCCTTGCAGTATAGATATTGCTCAATCAATCGGGTCGAAGCTATCGATAGCATTGCTTTTTTATTGAAAGAAACTAAAATCAGCAAGTTCTTACTCAAATAACTATTGAAAGTTTCGGCAGCTTGGGTTTGAATAACTGTCGATAGTTCATTCGAATAACTATCGATAGTTTTTATTCGAATAACTATCGACAATTTCATTCGAATAAAAACTATCGATAGTTATTCGACAGTGCAGTTGACTATCGATAGGACTATCGATAGTAAAAACAATCGACAGTGTCCATCACTAATTTGGAGGGACCAGCGAAGCGTGGTGCGTTATGAGCTGCTGCAACCGGGTTAAACCATCACGGGAGAGCACTACAAAAAAAAACAACTAAGGCGTTTGAGCCGTGCATTGAAGGAGAATCGGTCACAATGCGAGTAAAGATACGCAAAGTGATTTTGCTACACGACAACAATCGGTCACATGTTGCTCACGTTGTGAAAACCTACCTGAAAGCACTGACGTCCTACCCCATCTGCCGTATTGTCCATACATCGCCAATTCCGACTATCACCTATTCAGATCGATGACGAATGACCTGGCTGAGCAGCACTTCCATTCTTACGAAGAAGCCAAAAATTGAGTAAGTTCGTGGATCGACTCAAAAGAAAAGCAGCTTTTTCGACCCGGAATCCGCATACTGCCAGAAGTTGTGGCTCGCGATGGACATTTCTTTGAATAATAAATATTTAACCATTTTTGCCCAATAAGGGCTCGAATTTTGAGAAAAAACGGCGGTTTTTAATTTGTACACCCTTAAGCAAAATTTATGATAAGAAATAATTGGGAGTTTAGTGTTCCAGTGCTCTCAAGGTGGCTTCGCCACTGCCACCACGTCTTGTTATAACAAATCGCATTCGATTAGTCTAATTTTGTTCTACTTTTTCAAGAAATTTAGGCCATATTTCATAATAATTTCAAATAACAAGAGTTATCCTGTTTTCCAAAGCTTCAATCATTCCTGGTTTACCAGTATATGTCAGTGATTTCACATATCCTCATAGAAAATAATCCTATGACTTTAAATCACGAGTCAGGCTACTGGATCATCTCTGAAAATAATGTTGTCATGCAATTTATTTTTCAATAAATTAATTGCTTGGGTCGCCACGTAGCACCGAATTGTTGAAATCAAAAGTCTTCCAGGTCGATCACAATTAAATTTGGTAAAAATTTCCTATTTTTAATTGTTCTGTATCGACCATTGCAGGAACATTCGATCAATCCTTATTCTTAAAGAAGTAAGGACAATTAATGCCTTCTGCATATAAATAACAACAAACACTACATTGATTAATATAAGGTGTATCACCGTGAGGTGTAGGATTTGTTTCCAAGACCCAATCAAAAGAACGTAGGGTGCTGCTGATGGTCAATCGGCTGTAGTTCTATGTACGCATGCAGAGTCAAATCTTTCGTCAATATTCGCTGCGGTGTGGACGTAGAGAGGTCGACTTATTGAGCACGGTGACGAATGGAGGTAGTTGGGTCGTTTTCAACACTGTCCTTCATTGCTGCGATATTTTCGGTTGAAAGTCCGGGGCGAATTGGTTTCGGTGTCTTCACGTTTTGCACTAAGCCAGTCTCTTGAAATTTTTTAAGGAGGCTGCGTACACACGTCTCAGAAGGCACGATCAAAATTTGCTCAAATTTAACACATCGTAACTGCGGCTTACCTTGGGGATATGGGTTCACTATTTACAATCATGAAACAGTTGACGAACAGGAATTTCACCGCCAACCACCTGGTGAGAGATGTCAACGGAACTCTCCTTAATATGAGTGAACAGCAGTTGCGACGATGGAAGGAATACTTCTCTGATATTTTAAACATCTTGTCAGAGGAAGATATTTCGGAAACAGAACAACTTCCAAACATCCAACCGCAACAATCCTCTATTAGGGACGATCCCCCAGATAAGGAAGAGATAGTTTCCGCCATTCGGTCAATGGCGGGAAGGAAAACTCCAGGTATAGACGGACTACCAACCGAACTCCTCAAAGCGGACCCGGAAATAACAGCCGATATACTCCTCTCACTCTTCACTAAGGTGTGGAATGAAGGAAGATATACGACTGAATGGAAGGAGGGCGTCATTGTGAAAATTCCGAAGAAGAGCGACCTTCGGGATTGTGGCAATTGGCGTGGTATAAAATTATGACTAAGGTAATTCTCAATAAGATTAGTGATGTCGTCGAGAGCACTCTCGAAGTTTATCAGGCTGGATTCCGTAAAGGGTCGTCTTGTACCGACCACACAAATACCCTACGAATAATATTAGAGCAGTCAGCCGAAATTGGTTCGCCACTACATCTCATGTTTGTGGACTTCGAGAAGGCTTTCGACAGCGTTAAGCGAGATTACATATTTAATGCTTTGCGTAGGAGAGGTGTTCCAGATAAGGTCATAGCTATGATTAAAGAATCCTACGAAGATGCAAGGTGTCGCGTCTTGCATAGAGGAGAGCTGTTCGAGAGCTTCCCTGTGCGAACGGGTGTCAGACAAGGCTGCATATTATCACCAGCCCTGTTTCTGGTGGTAATAAATGACATCTTAAAAGCTGCACTGGAAGGTGGGGAAGGTAAAGGTCTTCAATGGAGACTATTTAACATCTTAAGTCACCTTGATTATGCTGATGACGTGTGTTTGCCTGCACATACCCGTTCGGACTTAGAGTCAAATGTTCGCTCGTTGCATTCTAAATGCAAACAGGCGGGACTGAAAATAAATGTGCGTAAGACCAAGTACATGCACATGGGTTCGAACGCAAGCACACCGATTGTTCTTAATGGACAGGATGTGGAAAAGGTGCAAGATTTTTGCTATCTCGGAAGCATTGTCGGCTAAATAAGGCTCGTTAGGCCTTCGGTATCCTTTCCCCTTTCTGGAGGTTAAGAGAGATCTCCCTTCACACGAAGCTGCGAGTTTTTGACGCATGCGTCAAATCCGTGTTGTTGTATGGTTGTACTACGTGGAAAGTGACCGTTCGACTTACCAAGAAACTACAGACTTTCGTAAACCAATGCCTCCGGCGCATTTTAGGAATATTCTGGCCAGAAGTGATCTCCAACGACGAACTTTGGAGTACAACTCGCCAGACTAAAATAAGAATTGAGATTCAACGGCGAAAGTGGCAGTGGATCGGTCATACTTTGAGGAAACCAGAGCGAAACATCGCAAAACAGGCTCTGGATTTTAATCCTCAAGGAAGGCGTCGGGTTGGACGACCATGTAACACATGGAAGCGAGCAGTTGAGCAGGAAGCCAGAGGAATAAACAAGTCCTGGCAACAGCTTAAGACCGATGCTCAGGATCGCGCCTTGTGGAAGAGAGTTGTTTCTGTCCTATGCCCCTATAGAGGTCTTAACAGGAATTTGATTGATTGAACTGCGATTGAACGCGCATTTCCGTAATAAAATTCAACGACTGTGTAGCGTTCCGTAGTTAATTTAGATTTAACAACTGTCAAGCGACCAGCTGTCAAATAATAGTCCTTTCCATCCCTACACCTCTTGCTCAAACAATATAAAATCTGGTGAGCCTCTTGAGGATTATTTTCATTCCATACCTGGCAATTTTGTTTTTTAAAATAACCATTTTACCAAAAATGAGCCTCACAATTAAAAAAACATTTTCGATAGAAATGTAGATCAGTCTGCATTTGACTTTCTGCCCATTCACCAAAAAAAACGACGCTAATGATGGTCTTGCCGCTTGAGATTTTGAATTAATTAAGATACAAGTGTAGACCAAGATCTTTATGCAAAGACGAATAGATAAAGTCGGATCTTCATCAACACTTTCGTTTAAAGCCGCAATAATTTTCTCTGTACAAATAGTTCGTCTTTATGTTGCCGTTGTATCGAAATTTATCAAAAATTTAACGAATAAGTTGCTCAGATGGGCATAACATATGTGGGAAAAACTGTGGGAAAAAGCTTGTAGGCAAGATATCCTTATGCTTTTTTTTTTAAAAAAAAATCACAAGAAATGCACATTTATTTAATTACAGCTTTAGCACAGATAGCTCCAACAATATAAGGCCGCCATTAACAAAAGTGGTGCGAAATTTTATGTAGAAATAACAATTACGATAGTAGTAAATGATTAAAAGGAAGTAATTACATAGAACAAAATAAAATTAAAAAAAAACCAATTCCAAATTACAAAAAAACACTTTAATCAAGAAAGGCTAAGTATTGTGCGTAAACTAAACTATATGGAACAGTTAAAGGACCAAGCTGCAGGAGGCATACTTTTAAATCTAGGAAAGGGCGAATGGTGAAGTGCTCAAGGGGGATAAAAAAAGTCACGATTTCTTGTATATGTATAGTACTAAAAACCCGGAATGATAGTTCGATAAGCAAAGTTGAAGTAAACAATTCCGTTACCAATTTTGAATAGTGTACACTCGTCGATTAAAATACGTCTCTGATAAAGGGATGAAAGATCAAGTTCGGCCAAACTATTAGCATAAGAAACATGCGGTATGTCAAAGCGGTAGAATAGAGTTCGAGTGAAGTTCGGTTGGGCAGACTCAATAAGGTCAATATCATACTGGTAATGGGGATTCCAAATGGGAGAACAGCTCTCTAAAATAGGACGAACTAACGTTTTAAGCAATAAAACAGCAACGGTTATACTCGAAAAGGATTTAGTAGAGCGCAATATAAAACCAGAGATGCGATAGGCTTTAGCTGAGATTTCAGCATGGTGATGATTGATTTCAGCATGGTGATGAAAAGAACACCAAGGTATAAGTGTTCATAAGTGCTAACCTCAGAAAGACGAATTGCGTTAATTGCATAGGTAAAATTAAGGGGGTTAAGTTGCCAAGTGAACTTCATGAACAGACATTTTTCACAAAGTCAAATGCTTCGGCAAAGTCGATATATATGGTGTGCACGGATCTATGGCTTTCAAAGGATTTCGCAACAATATTAGTAAGTTCTAAGAGATTTGAAGTCGTGGACTTGCCTTCAAGGAACCTATATTGCTTTGAAGATATAAGATGAGAAAGATGTTCGTAGATGGAGTTATGAACTAATCGTTCAAATATTTTTCCAAAGTAGTTCAGTTTGAGATTGGGCGATAGTTTCTAGCATTACTCTTGTCACCTTTTTTAAAAATTGTGATCACGGTAGCCAGCTTCCATGCTCTGGGAAAGTAACACTAAGAGATTTGTTGAAAATCATCGCAAGCGGAGAAGATAAGATCACAAAGCGATTTGGTGATCCGGTTGGGAATACCATCCGGATTACCATTGGTGTTTGGATCCAGCTGACTAATAAAATTTGCGACAGCGACCGAAGGAATAGGGATGAAGTCGAAAGGTTCATGGCTCTCAACAAAGAAATCGTAGTTTAGATCCTTGTCGGTGGAAGAGAAAACAGAGCTGACGTATAAAGCGGAAAAATCGCACATACCTTGCGGTTCCGAAGCAGAGATGTATCATAACGCGTAATAGAGGAAAGAGGGGACGTCTTTCCATTCTTCTTAATCTACGACCAGAAGGGCTTAGTCATATTACGAGCAAAACACAACTCAATGAAACTAATATAACGGTTCCAATAATTTTTAATAGGGTTCTTCGCAAGCAATCTGTGCGAATAGATCTGGTAATCAGAAATATGATTTGATCGCTTGCACTTATAAAAGGGTATCAAAATAAATTACCATAGATATTATGGCCTTAAATCTAGAGATGGCAGGATTTGCCCCATAATTGGAAATATAACAGGCTTTGCAACTCAAGCGGAGAAATATGGCAGGTTATACATATAACTCTAGCGGAGGTCATCTTTCAATTATGTTCGAAAGCCAATCCGGACATTTTCCCAGTTAGGGTGCAAAACCTGCCATCTTAATTTTTAACTAAAATAATAATATTTATGAGCTATAAAGCTGAAAATCTATACACGTTTAATTTTTTTATCCATTGTGGTCCGAAAAGGAGGGGGGGCTAAGAGAAATTTTAGGCCGAATAGTTTTTTTAATGATTTTGTCTGCGGAATTACTCACCATAAAAAAATCATAATTTATGACCAATAAGGTGGCATACAGATCCACCATAAACAATTTAGGTGGAGGCCAATCAAAATATGGGTGAGAGCTAGGGAGGATTTCAAAGAAAAACAATTAAAATTTAATATTACGACTATCTCTTAAGCTATGTATATGTATAATTGAAACTTGGAACATGTATTAAATTGTATTAGTGGGATATGAGAAAAAAATAAGAATTTGGACAAGATAGTAGTGGAGGGAAATGAGGAGGATTTAAAACATGTGGCACTTTTCAAAATTTCAAACCTTTATATCCTAAAATTCAATGCAGGTATTAAGTTGAAATTTTGTGAGATTGTAAAGCTAATATATGATTGAAAATTTTGGCAAAATTTTGAAGTTGGGTGTTGGGACAAAGGTGGTGGACAAAAATCTTGGATACTTTGACTATTTTTTCAGGACTCTAGTAAAAGATAGAAAGTTCAAATTTTGCACGTGCATACATCCGTTTGATATACAAAAAGAATAAAAAAAAATTGAACTAGTACTGTTATCTAGCTAAAAATTTGAAAATTTATGAAATTCATTTACAAACATGACAAAACTATGATACTCTAGATGAAGTAGGAAAGAGTTTATTGTACCGGAAAATATGTCATATCAAATTCTTTCGAATAGTGAATAGTGATTTTTGTAGAGTATATAGGGAGGTGGTAAGAGCAGAGGAGAGGAGGTTTGTAATTTTTGTTGATAACACCGAACATATTATGCAAAATGCTTCATGCTGAATTTAAAGTTTTTAGCTTTCATAATTTTCGCGGAATGATGATTGATAAATTTTTGTCTAAATTTATGGCATTTTTATGGGAAGTGGCAGAGAATGTTCAAAGTTTTGGATGATTTTGAATCTAATGGTTTGGTGAATGTTTTCACAGTGCATTTCGAATTGAAAGAAAGGATTTCCGGATTCTACACTGTTACGCTTTATTATTCGTGACGTTTCGGTCTCTGCTGAAACCTTTATCAAACAGTTTGTTATTAAGGAACAAATTCTGGCAAAATTTTAAGTTTTTAATTTTTCTAGTTTTAATGAAAATCGATTAAATGCATTTACCAAAATTGACAAATATTTACAGGTGTTATGGAGGACTGAATGATAAAAAGCGAACAGAAATCATCTACTTAGTATACAGGCCTTCTATAAGTGGACCTTTTTCACTTTTACATCGTCTGGCCATTACCAGTAGAAACTGAAAAATTCGTCCGTAAAAAAAATCCTACTGCCTGGAGTTGGAATCGAATCTACACCTATTGACTCTGAACCAAGCGTGTGCTGTCTACTACGCCGCGGAAACCTTCGAATAGGTTTATCCACATCACTTAATTTCAATCTACCCTTATTAAATTAGAGCACATAGTTTGTTTCTTCGTCGAACCAGCGATTTTTTGCATTTATCACTTTTATTTCGTAACGGATGTCGTACGCAATTCCCGCCTTTATGTGCAATGCACAAACGTTGTTATGTTGTTAAGGAGTAATCGGAATGAGAAGGTAGGGAAAAGAGAGTGAGGATGAACGTAAGGAGTGGTGAGCTGGTATATTTTTAAACTTTAGATGAAATCTGAGAGTATATTGTGTTTGCATTACCGTTTGTAACGCTAAGAAATAACGCTTGCGCAGAGCCACCAAGGGTACAGAAATATTTGTTGTCGCTCAAAAACCTCGATCCCGAGTGACCGTCTATCCATCTGTCTGTCTGTCCGTCTGTCCGTCTCTGCTCTGTCTACAGCATAACTCTCGAAAGCTTTGAGCTATAGTGCTAAACATTTTTGTGTGTAATTTTTAACAAAAAAGTAATTTTAAGTTCGTGGATGGGCCACATCCCCCCACTCCTTCTACCCCCTCCCATACAAATTTCATGAAATTTCGAAATACTAAGAAATGGATTTTTCTTTGTAACTATTTAAGCTATTGACTTGAAATTTAAATCAAAGTATTATAATATAGATGTCTTTCATATCACGGAATATTGATCCGATCCCCTCACTCCTTCTACCCCCTCCCATCCAAATGGACAATTTTGAAAAATACATATTAATTCTACTATAAGTGCATTTAGTTTTAAAAAGAATTATCAACTTCACCTCACTCCTTCTAACCCCTCCTATACAAATTTCACGAAATTGTTTTCTTTGAAACTGTTAAAGCTATCAGCTTAATATTTTGTATACAGTATAGAAATAGAAATATCAATAACGTGAAAAAAATTTGTTTTGATCCGTACACTCCTTCTACCGCCTCCCATACAAATGCATAAATTTTGTTAAATGCATTATATCAATTTCCATTAAAACTAGAAAAATCATAAGCTTACAATTTTGCCAGAATTTGTTTTTTAATAATTGCAATAAACGCTAGAAAAAATTATTAGCTCCACTTGACTCCTTCTACCCCCTCCCATATAAATATCTGTATTATAAATTCAAGAAAAGCATTTCTCCTTCAAATATATGAGAGCGATCGATTTTGAAATTGAAACAAAGCATTGTGATAAGGATGTTGGTAAGCAGTTTCAAAATCATCTAAAACCCTCCGCTTCCTCTGCCACCTCCCCTGCAAATGCCACAATTTCAGGAAAACGTTGTCCAATTTCTTTGAAAATAACGAAAACTACCAACTTTAAATTCAGCACAAAACATTTTGCATGTCACATTCGGTATCATATTCTAAAATTACAAATCTTCCCCTCTTCAACTACCATCTCCCATACAAAAGTCACTATTCACTATTCGAAAGAATTCGAGATGACATATTTTCCGGTAATCTCTTTCCCATTTCATATGATTGGGCCCAAATTATAATTCTGTTATATTTTCAGTTGAATTGCTGCTACTTACAAATATTTGCAGATTTTATGGAGGACTGAATGATAGAAAGCGAACAAAAACTATGCACTAACTATACACCTCTAGAAGTGGAACTGTTTCACTTTTACATTGTTTGCCCATTTTATTTTCAATAATTTTCCATTACCAGTAGCAACTGAAAAATTCGTACTTAAATAAATTTTTTTGCCTGGAGTGGTAATCGAATCAGCTAGCCACTCAGGCCTGAGTAACCCAGTCAGTAACCAGAATGGTATGCTTTCGTTGGCGCAAGTCATACTTGGTAGAAAATGCAGCTAGCTTTCTGTCGTAAAACTTAAATTAATTTAATATTGCGATATCATAGGCGAGCAACCCGATTTGGCTACTTTCTGCATTAGAAATAATCGACCTTGGTATCTATGGAAAGGAATGGGTAATTCAATGGCTGTAAAAGACAAGACTTTGGAATGACCACAATAGTAGTTAAGTAAAATTTTATCCGTTCGGAGTGAACATTCGTTCGAATTTTTTTCGTTGCAATAATAAATAAAGTTATAGTTCCCGCAAAGTATCGCTGACTACTAAAATAAATTTGTAGTAACTACGAGTCAATATTTCGATATATAATTGCGGCAGTTATTAACGTGAAAAAATTGAAATTTAATATGCGAATTATGGGCGCCGCCATTTTGATAATTTTTTTTTGAATTTTCACAAACGTTAGGGTTGTGGTATGGGAAAACATATATGTTAGTTTACCTCCATTTTGCATATTGTGATTTAAGCCATTTTTACGTCACATACGAGTGCAGCAAGGTTAGCAAGATTAGTTTTGGACTTTCGGAAAATGTTGACCTCTTGCATACCTATTTATTGTTATTATTTTCACGTAATACAGTCAATTGTAGGTTAGGTTAGGTTCGTGGAGGATTTGGATACCAATATACGTGGGCCACCAGTGGGCCCATTGTACGACTCCGTGTTTTACCATGTGGACATATCCTTTAACCTGCCTGCTCTACCGGTGAAACTAATGAGCTTCATCGGTTCAAGGAACCGAAATCTTCGAGCGTGTTTCTTAAGAAGACAGTGGCCCTTGACTATACCTACTAGTGTCCGAAGAGAGTTTCTTTCGAGTCTCAATATTTTTATCGATTTTTCTCTATCAAAACCACTCCATAGCATCATCGTGGTGTTACTCGAGTCATTTAAGATTTTCCCTTCCCGACACTCTGTTGACATAAATTAGTTTAAATATGGCGGAAGCTGCACCCGAAATGCCATCCATAAAGTGATTCAGTACATCTGGAATCAGGAGCAAATACCGGAGGAGTGGTGCCAATGCATTATTTGCCCTATCCACAAAAAGGGAGACAAACTGCAGTGCGAAAACTACAGAGGTATCTCACTACTTTGCACGTCATATAAGATACTGACAAAAATATTAGAAAATAAGATTAAAATTTACGCTGACAATGTGATTGGGGAGTACCAAGGCGGTTTTAGAGCTGGTCGATCAACGACTGATCAACGTTTTACGGTGAAGCAAGTGCTTGAAAAATGCTGGGAATTCAACATCGACGTTCACCAGGTTTATGTGGACTTTAAACAAGCATACGACAGTATTGATCGAAACGTACTGTACAAAATAATGCTGCATTTTGGCATCCCAGCAAAACTAGTCCGACTGACCAAAATGACGATGACATCAACAACGTCACAAGTCAGAGTCAATAACCAACTAACTGATGCCTTTGACACAAATGTCGGACTAAAACAGGGTGATGGGCTGGCCCCTCTGCTTTTTAAACTAGCTTTAGAATACGTCATCAGAAAGTTACCCGTTGACACAAGAGGTACGCTGCCTTATAAATCCAGCCAGATAGTGGGTTATGCGGACGATATCAACATATTATCACGCTCTTTCACATCCGCGAAAGAAATTCTACTAAGCCTCGATCAAGCAGCAAAAGAAGTTGGCCTGAAAATCAATGAAACAAAAACGAAAACAATGACACAAACAAGGAAAAGGACCCCCTATAGACAAAACATTACAATTGACGAATATAATTTGGAAAATGTGGACGAATTCATATATTTAGGCACAAAATTGACAAAGAGTCGAAATGAAACGAACGAAATAAAAAGACGAATCCAGCTCGCAAATAAAACGTATTATTCAGTCTTAGCTATTCTTAAGGCCAGCTGCGTACACAGGAAGACCAAACTCCAAGTCTACAAATCAATAGTAAGACCTGTGCTTTGCTACGGATGCGAAACATGGACCCTTACACAAGCATCCGCAAATATGTTGTACGCTTTCGAAAGACGGGTCCTGAGACGAATAATTGGAGCGAAACGTGATGGTGACCGATGGCGAACTAGATACAACAATGAGCTGTAACCGGAGGTTTCCACTATCATCAGACTGCGGAAGCTGCAATGGGCTGGCCATGTACAAATCATGGACGAAACTCGAATACCTAAAAAGGTATTCGAGGGAAAAACGGAGGGCCGGAGGCCAGTGGGAAAACCCAGGAAACGCTGGTCCGATTCTGTTGACGAAGACTGTTCATCGTTGCTCGGATTTCAAAATTGGAGGACGCGGTCACTGGACCGAGATCGCTGGAGACTTCGGCTACGGGAAGCCAAGGCCCGAAAGGGGCTGTAGCGCTGCGACGACGACGATGCTGAAGGTCATACCCAAAGAAGCCTATAACAAGTGTTTTCTGGAGTAGGAGCGATACTGTCACCAAGTTATTAAATTCGAGGAAGATTATATTCAAGGCCAACGTAACTAATTAATTTTAAAATAGAATTATGTGTGTTTTATTTACAAAAGCCGGGCACTTTTTGAACCGGATGCATATTAAAGTGGCAGTCTATACTTTCTTAGTGTGTGACTTACACTATAGAATCAATCGAATTGAAAAGTAGTAGTAGTAAGGAATTTTTCTAAAATTTCCGTTGGAAAAGTACATATCGCACCCTTGCGACAAAAGTGACACAACTCTAAAATCGTGAAATTTGAGTTAATACCTTTAAAGGAATCCTAATACAAATATCCATCAGTCATCCAAAGCGTATTACCTTAACTTCTTTTATCGGACGGCAGCCAGTCAGCTTATTTTGACTGTTCTAATATATTTCCTTCAGTAAGAACTAGTTTTTTTTTCGATTTCTGAAAAACAGGTTTTTTTAGTTGTGTCACTTTTGTCGCAAGGGTGCGATATGTATAATAGATGTAAGGAATTCTATGGCTTCAGCTCCTGAAATTGCAACTTGAGCTTTTCGAGAAGTGCCAAATTCTCTTCATTTTAAAGGGTGCGGCTTTTTGTAATTAAAACATTACTTGCACCACTTCCCATTGTATTTGATTTGCCTTGATTTTAATAAGAATGACAAAAACCTAATTTATAAAAATAGATAATTGCAAAAGTTTTACTAGAATCATACCAGCCCAACCAACTATTGGATTGCTGAAGATGAAATGGCGACTTCGATGAAGTGAAGTTAGTTGCGATTTTCATGTCTCAAACTGCCGCCAGGTGTCTCTGGTAATATTGAATTGTAAATAATCCTACATTTGGCCATGGAATCATTTCAGTTTTGGACTTCATTGAGATCGGAGAAAAATATATAAAAAAAACATGAAATCGACTCAAAAAGGGTTCCTTTTCGTTTACGAGTTCAAACCTGGCCAAAACGCAAGTGAGGCAACCAAAAACACCAACAGGGCATTTGGAGCTGACATAGTAAGCGAATTAACCACAAAGCGATGGTTCGAAAAATTCCGATCAGGAGATATGATGAAAATGCCTTCGAGGAATTTATTCAGTCTAGAAAGTCGGACTTCTACGAAACTGGCATAAATGCACTTGTATCTCGTTGGAAGAAGTGAATTGCATCTGCTGGTACCTATTTTGATTAATAAAATTAAGTTTTATAAGAGTTAAAGTTGTTTGAAATTTCACTAGCAAAGTTGCCATTTCATCACAAAGATGATGATTTCTAAAAAAAAAACAAATGTTAACATTGCAGCATCTGCAACGTACCACAATTATTTCGAAAAGTTGCTACCAATATTTAGTATACAATTGTAAATTACACATTTTAAATAAATTACCAACAAGCCGGGCGCAACTTTATTAGCCTTGAGGCAAGTTGAGGATGCGTGGAAAGTCAATATGCAGGTTAGAGTGTTTAAGGAAGACTAAGTGAAAGAGGGTTCTAGGGCAGGGCTGTTGCCAATTTAATACTTAATTAATACGAATACGAATACGATCAATAGCTCCAGTACATATTATAGAATCAATAATTCATTCGTTTATTTATGCCAAACCAAACATTTTTAAGGGCGGGGTAGAGGAGGTAAGGGAATCGTAAAATTTGTGAAGTAATTTTATTTAGTTTCTATTCTAAGGACAATTAAATCAATCAAATTCCTATTAAGACCCCCTATAGGGGCATAGGACAGAAACAACTCTCTTCCACAAGGCGCGACCCTGAGCATCGGCCTTAAGCTGTTGCCAGGACTTGTTTATTCCTCTGGCCTCCTGCTCAATTGATCGCTTCCATGTGCTACATGGTCCACCAACCCGACATCTTCCTTAAGGATCACAATCCAGTTCCTGTTTGGCAATGTTTCGCTCTGGTTTCCTCAAAGTGTGACCGATCCACTGCCACTTCTGCCTTAGAATCTTAATGCCAATTTTAGTCTGTCTTGTTGCAGTCCAAAGTTCGTCTTTGGAGACCACTTCTGGCCAGAATATTCCTTAAATGCATCGGAGGTATTGGTTCACAAAAGTTTGTAGTTTCTTGGTACAACCATATAACAACACGGATGCGTCTAAAACTCACAGCTTCGTGTGAAAGGAGAAATCTCTTAACTTCCAAAAAGCGGAAAGGATATAGAAGGCCTGACGAGCTTTAGTTAGACGAGCCTCAATATCCTTTTCGGCTCCGCCGTCCATGCTGACAATGCTTCCGAGATAGCAAAAATCTTGCTCCTCTTCCACATCTTGTCTGTTAAGAACAATCGGTGTTCTTCTGTGCAGCTTTCAAGATGTCCGTAACCCTTACACCTCCCAAAATGAGTGTCCAACTGAGATCCGCAACCATCTATAATCCACAAAAAAAAAAACTTTTTATCTTGAAGGGTTTGGGAGTTAATATGTGCTGAGCGTACACATATGCCGTACAGAAAAACGGATTTTTTTTTTGATTTTTTATTATTTAGGCTACTTTAATCAAGAAATGCGAAAAAATTAAATCTTAGGGTAGCCGTATTTTTTTCCAAGTCGATAACAATACTTTATTATTAGAATAATAAAATAAAATAAATAACAAAAAAGTGGTATTGAATTTAAGGTACAATAGGAGAAAAATTTCTAGGATGTAGCCTAGTGGGTAGCGTGTTGGTTTACGATGCGAAGGTCGTAAGTTCAAATCTCGGTCGACACATAATTCCAGCGCACTGCTTGTTTGGGTATAACTTGGTTACCTCAATCTACGAAAATGAAAAATTCAAAGATAGAAGGTTGTACGAAGGTCCAACAACCCTTCCACAATAAATAATGAAAAATGTTAAGGAACCTGAAGGTCAGGAGGTCAAGGCCCGATATGGGCTGTAGTTTCATAGTAATTTAATTAGTAATTTAATTTTTGCTCTTGATTTATTTATTTTTCAAAAATTTATATAATGCTCATTTGTAAAGTATCCTTGGGAAATTGTTTGCCAAGGAATAATCTTTGAAATCAAATGACAATCTATATTCTGGTAGAGGTAATTGAGAAGCCCGTCAGTCTGCTTACTAAATAAGTCGATGTCGCTTTTAGTTATCCAGTTGAATCTTTTCCATGAATTTCTTAGCAAATAAACAATGTTGATTGCAGGTTCCACCAAGGGGTGGTATTGCTTCCCCTTTGGCAGATAACGTGCCCCTCCCCATATGGAAAGTTAACTAAGAATCATCTTTTCAAAAGTAAAGTGAAACTAATCTTTGTTTCGACCAAACTATACATTTTACAAATGTTTGCAGTGATTAAAGTTCCTCCGGCATTAAAATGAAATAAATCTACATAAACTTACTGCAGTACATGATTTCGCAGTTGTGCTAAGATGGAATTTATAAAAATTATCGTTTAATAAAAAAAAATACATTTTGGATCGTTCACATACTCTTTTCCAGAAAATCAGCATTATTTGGTCTCATCATGGCCAGCCAAAGTTCTGCCATTAAACAATTGAAAATGAATAATATCCCACTAAAATCTATAGTCATCTATGCAAATCACTGGGCTCAGTAATGACATACGGCTTAGAGTTACGTTTCAGGATAAATAAAGCTATTTACCAATAAGCGAAAAGAACATATCGCCCCAAAGAAACCGAACGATATATCTAAAAAAGATGAAAAGCTGCCAATAACCACGAGATATGATGCTAAAAAATGCCTCTGGGATTCATTGATTAAAAAAAGTAAAATAAGCTTTTACATAAAATTGACTCTAAAATACAAAATACTTCATCAAATAGAATTTCAATGAAATCTGCTAAATTTTAGACAGAATTCTGGTATTGTGCACTTCAGAGGAATAAATTCCGGAAGTTTTCGTGAAATGTAAAAGTTTTTTTTTTGGAAAGAAACGTTTTTTGAAAATTGTTAAAAACGTATTGAAAATAGTTTGTATGCTTCAAAAGGATTAAATTTAACTTAGTAAAAGGGTTTAATATTCGAAATCAAACCTAATTTCTATATTTTTAAATTTGGTTTAGCAGAACGTCTGAAATTGATAAAGTCCCCTAAGAAAGTCGAAAACGGATAGGATTTGAACAGGTATCACAAAAAATCAGCTGATTTTAAAAGTCGCTTGACCATTGATTTCCAACTTTGTTTAAATCAATGAGGATACCCGTCTAAATTTTGGCCATCAATAATTTCAACGAGGCAAGAGCTAAAGGGCTCCAGTAACTTAAGGACTACTGTGAACACTTATTATAATTTGATTTTTGTATTATCTTACTGGCAATGTAAGACTATGTTCGTAAAGTCAGCATAATTATTGTCTAAACTGCCAGTCGTGTAAAACTATAAATTTTGACTCAAAAACTCTGAAATAGTTACTTTCTTCGTTTAACTATATCGGCATTAGTGCTTTACGAATTACGGTGTAGTATGTATAAACGGAGAGAATTAAGTTTGTCTAGTTCGGTAGCTGGATCGTTTCTCCTTTTGTGGGCTTTCTTGCAAAATTTTATTACCTATTTGCTAAGTAATTCAAGTAATTCAACTTTTTAAAAATATGACAGATGAGTGAGTGTCTCTTCTTAATTAGAAAAGTGAACTTTAATATTAAAACAAGGAAGAAATAATTTTCCATTTATAATAAGAGATTTTCAAATGCAAATGATCAACTTTACTACACGCACACAATTTTCTTAAAAATTGTGCAAATTAAAACGAAATCAATTTGCCTTCGGAGATCAAGTTTTTAAGTAGTAGTTTTAGCTTTTCCCAGATGCCATAATTACGGTAAAGAAAATTTGTCAGATTCCGTGAAAATTATGAAAGCTACAAACATGAAATTCAGGGCAAAAATTTTTCGTACCAGTTGCAATCACATGTTCAAAATTATAAAGTTTGCCCCACTCTACCGCTTTTCCATAAAAATGTCCCTATCCTGTATTTTGTGTTATTATTTCCCTGTGAATTGGTTATAAGTACTTAGTGTAGCTGATTAAAAATCCTCCAACTTCAAGAAATTACAATGTATGTAATATCAAATATGAACTTACAACTCCATGATTTCTACATCGGGCACATTTTGGTGTTCGCTGGTATCGTTCGGAAGCGGCTCGTAAGAAGAATGCAGGTGGCAAAGCGCCTAAAACTGGATGCTGCGACATTAAATTGGTCATATCCACTCCACTAGGCAAACTCATGTTAAATATTCCACACAAAATTTTGTTTGATTTTCTTTCACTTTCTTGTTTATTTTATTTCGGCCCTATCCCAACACAACGAATTTCTTTACATTTTATCTCTTATTTTTGTTGCCTTAACCGAGAAGAGCAGAAAAAAGCAGGGAAAGCACTAACAAAGCACTATCAAAAGGGAAATTATAAACACCTAAAGCAACGCACAGGAACCGAAGGACACTTGCCAAAACTCACAAAACCAGAAAAGATCCAGGCCAATCGACCACTACGTCATGGCTCGTCAAACCTCCGATTGATACTGAAACCATAAAATTCTTGTCTATTGGTAACAAAATATCCTCCACGCCAACTCTAGCAATAACGAAACGAATACGTGCAATATGTACAAAGTTTTTGGAACAGTTTTCAGGTGGCCTTTGCAGCCAACCGAGAGGCAGAGTGACTCCGGTCCGGAGAGGTAAACTGTTGTAATTACATAAACACCCCAAAAGGGGGAGGAACGATGGTGAACCGCGCTACGAATCTACGATAGCGATAGTTGCTTTACCGCTTGGTTTCGATCTCGGATGGGATGCTCTCTGTTTGAAATCGTAGGCACAATCAGCATCAGCGGCCGCAGAAGCACTGGCACCATCATCACCCGCTTCCAACACACACACACATATTCAAACGGCCACAAAAAAAATGGTTTGCTGCGTGCCAGACCCCAGACGTTTTACCAGTAATGCACAACTCAAATCGAAACTATGACTCTCTCAGGATCCTCAACTCAATTCATATCATTGCCAAGGATATAGGCAAGTTCGACTCATACAGTAACAGGACTTATAATAAAAGCGAATCGTACACAATTACAAAGTAAGAAGAGGTTAAAGGGTGGGCATAGCCCGAAGGCTCAAGAGACATGGTCCTTCGGCCTTCCGCTTCTACTGTGGAGGAAGAAATATACACCGCGCGCTGGAGTGTCTTTATCGAGAGAGTGTAGACTGTTACACATTGATGCAGCCAGCTATAAAGAAGTGTGTCGGTGTTAGGGTCTCCGTACTCGCTCCTCTTTTGTGCGAGGGGTAAGTCCTCGAAACTGTTTGAACTCGGTCCTAAGGGTGGTTCTATAGAATCTGTCCTTCTCTATCGCACTGAAATAGGAATAGTATCCGATTTGTTGGCTACTGTTTATTAGCCCACGCACAAACTCGTTCATATATGAGGGGTAGGCTGATGGGAAATCGGTGGAAATGCTTGTATTTGTTGCTGTGCTTCAAGGATACTTTTGTTTTTGGGTTTTGGTATCGACCCACCCCATGCACTGCGCTATGTAATGGTACATAGAATACCGTTTCGTAGGAGGTGGTAACTGATATCTGAGAATATTATGTTTTTACGATTATAGCAATTGTGCAGTAGTCAGTGAAACTAAATGTTTGGATCTTATGTGGTTTGAATTGAACTTTTGATGGATATTTTGTATGAAGTGGTTTTGGAGGAGGCAAATAGTGTGGCCTGGATAAGGCGGGTGCGGTCTCAACGGCGGAATTTTAGACGAATATTTTAACGTATGATATAACGTAGAATTTATCTTATTAAAACTAGATAGGTAAACATTCAGCAAATGCGAATGTGGAAATATTTAAACAAAAATGTTTGATAATTTATTTATTTACTTATAAACATATACGAGATCGTTCAGGAACCAGATCAGTGAAAAACCCCTAATTTCGCTTTATCATTCTCTTAATATTAAGGGGGTTCAAGTCAGTACTTGAATATGAAAAAAAATAAATATTTTTTGTTTTATGCTGATTATCATTCTTCATTCAATTTAACACAATTAAAAACAACCACAGATTTTTCCGATGAGTAAAGGAGGTCAAAAAACAAAGTCAAAGTTAGGAAGTTCGGTGTAAATTGTAAAACCACTCTGTTAGTTATTTTGCTTTCCTGAAAAGATTTTATTTTCACATTTTTATCCATATCAGTACATTTTTCTTGAAAATGATAACAGATATCAGTAGGATTTTTTTTTGATCGATAGGTAGCAGTGCTAGCTAACAACAGTACAGTGGAAATTTCAAATACAGTCAAACTTCCATAAGTCGAACGTCTATAATTCGAATTTTCTATAACTCGAACTAAATCAGGTGTCAATAGCATTTAGAGAGCAAATTGTATAAAATGTCACTTCTATAAGTCGAACTTCCATCACTCGCATTTCTCCATAAGTCGAGTAAAAAAATGGCACGCGTATTCAAAAAGTCGAATAATTTGGGGAGATCCCTGATAGCGGAGAAAATTTTTGTTTCTTTATTTTTGGGAATCCCTCATTTTCTCACATCAAATTAAGTGGTTTGTTATTTTGGGTTGTTATAGTTGGGGAAGTCCCTATTTATAAAGAAATGTTTTACGAGGCTGCCGCTTGGTGCACATTTCAGTTGCGCTTGTAAGTGAACACGAGTTCAGTTTACGTACTACGGTATGATGATGATGCAATGGCGCTACAGCCCATATCGAGCCTTGGCCTCCCGGATGCACCTCCTCCAGTTGTCTCGGTCCAACGAGCGCGTCCTCCAGTTTGAAGAATTGAGAAGCGATAAGCAGTCTGCGTCGACTGAGTCCTCCCATCGCTTTCGTGGCTTCCCCTACGGTCGGTTACCTTGAGCTTTGCCCTTGAGCACTCGTTTTGGGATTCGTTCCTCGTGCATTCGTTCCACGTGGCCATCCCATTGCAGCTTGCGCAGTTTGATCACTATAGATGCTGGTGGGTCGTCAAATAGTTGATACAGCTCATGGTTGTATCGAATTCGCCAATCATCTCCTTCGTTAACTGCTCCGTATACCTTCCGAAGAATTTTTCGCTGAAAAGTGTCGATTAACTTCTCCGAAAACCGTGTCAAGGTCCACGTTTCGCATCCATATAGCAGAACAGGACGAATTAATATCTTGTAGATGCGTAGTTTATTGTTTCGATGGACCTTCCTTTCTTTTCATTTCATTATGGGGAGGAGCGCATAAAATGCTTTGTTAGCTGCCGTAATTCTTCTTTGAATTTCATGTCCTTTGTGAGAAGGGCTCCCAGGTATACAAATTCATCCACCTGCTCGAAGTCGTATTCGCCTATTGTAATGTTCTGCCTCTCTGGGACAGTCCTTCGTGTCTGGGTCATGTATTTATTTTTCGCTTCATTGACCCTGAGCCTTACTTCACCCGCTGCCGACTCCAACTCCTGGAATACCTCCTTAACGCCAAGTATTGATCGGGCCAGAATATCCACGTCGTCTGCATACGCCACCAACTGTGTGGATTTTACGAGTAGCGTACCTCTGGTGTCCACTGAGGTTACTGAAGTTGCTTTCCTGACGACATACTCGAGCACCAAGTTAAAGAGCGTGGGGGCGAGACCATCTCCTTGCTTAAGACCTGACTCCATTGGAAAGCTGTGAGTCAACTCGTTTTGGATTTTTTCCATCGTGGCTTTTATTAACCGAACTAGTTTCGGTGGGACACCTAGTTCAATCGTTATTCTGTACAGAGCATTACGGTCGACACTATCGTATGCTTGGCAAAAATCGACAGTCGGTGCACATTAATATCATATTCCCAGCATTTTGCTAGCACCTGTTTTACTGAGAATAGCTGGTCCGTTGTCGATCGTCCAGATCTGAAGCCACATTGATATTCTCCGATGATGTTGTTAGCGTATTCACTGAGTCTTCGTTCGATAATTTTAGTTAAGATTTTGTAACACGTACATAGTAATGAAATTCCTCTGTAATTTTCGCAACGCAAGCAGTCACCCTTTTTGTATACCGGACATATAAGCTTTTCCGCCAGTCGTCGGGTAATTTTTCAGTTGTCCAGATTTTAACAATTAATCTAAATATTCGACTGGCAAGCTCTGTTCCACCTTCTTTCAAGCGCTCTGCAGGGATTCCGTCAATTCCGGGCGCCTTGTTCGATCTTAAATTATGTTGGCTGTCTCTACTTCATCATAGGTTGGTGCAATAAGCAGATAATCTCCATCTGGATCTTCCGGAATTATAAAAGGTTCAGTCTGTGATGTCGTTTTATTTAACAGTGTTCGGAAGTATTGAACCCATCGTGCATTGATTTCGGTAGCGTCGCTTATGATGGTGCCTTCTTCGTCCTTACAGAGGGTAGTTTGCGGTTTGTAACCTTGTCTCATTTGTTTCACGGTATTAAATGCTGCTCGCACGTCATTTTTCTTCAGGTTTTCGTCCAGTGATAAAATTTTGTCATTGTTTATTTTGCGTTGTTTTCGTCTGCAGATCTTCTTGGCGTTTCGCCTGAGCCGTTGATAGTTGTCCTCTCTAGCTCATGTTCGTCTTTCGAGAAACAGTCGATAGGCTTCGTTTTTCTTGGTGATGGCTTCTTGGCATTCTTCATCGAACTTGTCATTTCGTTTTCTCCGCTCTAAATGTCCTAAAGTGTATTCTGCTGCACGGTGATTACTACCCTTAATGTTTTGCCACATTTGGTCAATACTTTCCTCAGGCTCAGCCTGAGGTAGTGCCTCAATATGTGCTTTGATTGTGGTCATATATTCCACTTTCGTTGTGTCGTCCTTTAGTTTTTGCATATTGAGCTTCGGAGCCCAACTCCTTTTAGTGTGGCCCTTGTTAGCTGTGCGACAGCGGTATTTAGCTCGAACAAGAAAATGGTCCGAGTCACAGTTCGCGCCACGTAGAGTCCTGACATCTAGAATGCTGGAGGCAGCCCTTTTTTCGATGAGAACGTGGTCAATTTGATTGAAGGTGTGCCCATCTGGTGATGCCCACGTCATTTCATGAATATTTTTATGCAGGAAGCAGGTAGAACTTATGACTAGGTTCTTACTGCTGGCGAAGTCGATAAGTCTTTGGCCATTATCATTCGTTGCATTATGGAGGCTATGCCCTCCTGATACGCCTCTTTGAAAGAGTTCGTTGCCAATTTTACTGATTACGTCTCCTATAAGAATTTTGATGTCATTGGAGGGCAGCCCGTCAAAAGTGCTGTCAAGTCGGGCATAGAATTCGTCTTTAGTGACATCATCTTTCTCCTCTGTAGGAGCATGGCAGTTAATGAACCAAACGCTGAAGAGCTTTAACTTGAAGCGGATTAAGCATATTCGTTCGTTGATCGGTATAAATTTCGTTACGAGTTGTTTGAACGCATTATCTACCACAAAAGCGACACCGAATTCCCTGTTTCCTAGCTCTTTTCCGCTGGTAAAAATCGTGTGAGATCTGCTATCGTTAATTTCGTTTCCGAGCCATTTCGTTTCTTGGAGAGCGAGGATGCTGATGTTGTTACGAGACATCTCCTGAAGAAGTTCCCGCAGTGCACCCGTTCGATGTAGTTAGCGCACATTCCAAGATCCAAAAGAATAGTCCATTTTCCGTTGCCGTAGTCGTTGCCGTTTGGTCCGTCCAATCCGAGGCTGAAATGCGGGTTCCTGGACACGTACTACGGTATATTAACACAAAATCGGTTTTTCATGGCGTCGAAACGTGTTCTAAAAAGTTTGTTAATTCACGAAAAGTATAAATTAATTCAAGAAATATAAAGTAAAAAAGGATGTAGCTTTTAAAGACGGTGTTCCGGCGAATACAGTTTCAACGATTTTAAAAAATAAGGACACAATTATCGCATCAGTTGAATCTGGTGCTGGATGCAGCAAAAGAATTAAAAATCCACTATTCAAAAATGTCAATAATGCAGTTTTCGATTGGTTTAAAGAAGCAAGAAACCAAAAAATAAGGACACAATTATCGCATCAGTTGAATCTGGTGCTGGATGCAGCAAAAGAATTAAAAATCCACTATTCAAAAATGTCAATAATGCAGTTTTCGATTGGTTTAAAGAAGCAAGAAACCAAAAAATGCCCATATCTAGAGGAATTTTAAAGGAGAAGGCATTGGAATTTGCGAAGCTGTTTGGAGAAAACGATTTTAAGGCAAGCACTGGTTGGCTTGATAAATGGAAGCAAAGGTATGGACGAATATTTAACTAACAAAAGGTTAACCAAATTGTGTGTCATAAATATGTATGTTGAATTGTAGGCATGGTGTGTGTCATAAAAAGGCATGCGGTGAAAGCAGTGATGTTCGTGACGAGGACTGCGGTAAATGTAAAACCGACCTTTTGCCCCATCTATTACAAAAGTATAATGAACCCGACATTTTCAATGCATACGAGACAGGACTGTTCTTCAAATGCTTACCAGATAAAACACTGACTTTCAAGGGCGATAAATGCCATGGAGCAGCGAGTTACATTATTGTTGGCAGCAAATATGGATGGAATAGAAAAATTGAAAATTCTCTTGATTGGCAGAAGTAGCAAGCCTTGTTGCTTTCGTGGGGTTAAGTCGCTACCCGTTTCTATATAAATATTATAAATCAAACTCCAGGGCGTGGTTGACCGGAAAACTCTTTGAAGATTGGATTTGCAAATTAGATAAACAATTTTTACGCGCTGAACGAAAAGTTTTATTATTCATTGATAATTGTCCTGCCCATCCAAAAGACTTACAAAGAAAATTGAAATCTATTGAATTGGCTTTTTTTTTTCCACCAAATATGACCTCCAAATTGCAACCGCTTGACCAGGGAGTAATTCAAAATTTAAAGTGTCACTATCGAAGCAGAATCTTAAAAGAAGAATTAAAGCGTTTAGAGACAAAGAACAAACATGATAGTACACTTCTGGATTGCATTAACCACATAACAAAAGCATGGTATATTGACGTCAAAAATCAAACGATTGCGAATTGCTTTAAAAAAGCTGGATTTGGTCAGCATTCTACATGGGATGAAGAGGATAACATATGTACCTTTCATTTTCTTAAATAATATTGATCAGGAAAGGAGCTTGATACAAACTGATTACGAAGCATGGATAACGTTGAATAATATAACTTCCAATACTACTCTTGATGATTATATTGAGATGGACAATGAAATTTGTACAGAAGGTTTTCTTACAGATGATGACATTATTGAGAAGTATGATTCTGAATCAGTGACTCAGACTTTAATTGCAGTGGAAAGTGATGATGAGGGTTCCGAAGAAGAATTTATTCAATAGCCTTGTACGAATGATATAACGGATTCCTTGAGAAATTTGAATCTATATTTGCAAACGAATGAAAACACAACTGATGAACACTATAAGGCTTTAAATAAACTGGAATCTCTTTTTATTGAAAATAATAAAGCAAAAGGAAATTTTCAGCCACAAATTACTAATTATTTTAACCCACTGTACCTATATGTATAGTATGTAGTACATAATATGAAGTACTTAAAATGTCGAGTATTGGTGATGAGATGACGAGGATTAAGGCGCAACTAGATAATATATCTAGTTCGTTTTCGAAAGTGAACAATTTCTTTAATTCATTTAATAAGACTCCAACTTTGATTGACTGTTCGACTGGCACAGATAACCCAACAATGGTTGATGTCTCAACTTGCTGTAATATTATGCCTTGCAGCTAGAGATGGTATGCTATTTCACATACCTGCGATTTTTTCACTGCTATTTGAAAAGAGCAATCGCATATTGCGATTCAAAATTTAAAAGAGCTGCGATTAGAAGAGCAGAGCAAATGCATACTGCTTACGTTCTATCACCAATAAAATTGCCGCAATGATCATCGCTACAAATTCGAGTTTTTGTTCGCACTCGCATATTAGTCCCGCAAATCACGCATTCCACATCGATCGCTAAGCAAATCGTAATTTTCCTACATCTATCAATCAGGCAAGACTCAATCTCATAGCTCAGCATAGTGAACACTTCCCCCATTTCCCCCTGGAATGAAAAGGTTTTCTTTTACTATCCAATGTACGAAAAAACGATCGAGCGCAATCGAGTCAGGGTGGCAAAAAAGTCAATCGCATTTCATATACACAAGCCAGACAAAAAAAACACCACCCAGTCATCGATCGCATGGCATATATACAACCGCATCGCATATATACAAATACAAGCCAAATAACAAAAAAAAAACAACCGGTCATAGAAAACCAAAACAAAAGGGTCTTTTGTTTTCTTTTTTTACACGACACTACCTCACACACAATGAACAACGTATAGCTCTTATCAGATCCCGAAACCCATGGAAGTCGAATTTTACCCAAGTCCCACCGCTAAATATCAATCGCGCGAAGAAACAGCTTGAACGTCGTTATTCCGATTGCTCTCGATTGCTCTTTCGTTGCTGTTATATCGCTTGAACGTTGTTATTCCGATTGCTCTCGATTGCTCTTTCGGTGCTGTTATATCGCTTGAACGTTGTTATTCCGATTGCTCTCGATTGCTCTCGATTGCTCTCGATTGCTCTTTCGTTGCTGTTATATCGCTTGAGATGTGGAACGTCCGATGATAAGGGGTTTGTTTAGCGATATTTTGATCGGTGGGATCTGATCTGATAGGTGAGGTGTAGAACGTCCGAAGTGGTCAATGATACGATTTGCTAGAGTTTTTTTGGCGGATTTTGTTCTGAGTTTCGATCTGGTCGGTTGGTAGGACATGTTGCGGCTATCGCAAGTTTCGCCGATTTATGTTGCAGTCCACCATGTCGATAAGAGATTTACGTTCTTCATGATGAAATTGCTTGTGTAAGGTAATGTGTGAAAAAAGTAAACAGTAGACCCTTTTGGTTTGGTTTTCTATGACCGGGTATTTTTTTTATTTGACTTGTATATATGCGATGCGATCGATAACCGGGTGTTTTTTTTATTAGGCTTGTGTATATGAAATGCGATTGATATTTTTGCCATCCTGACTTCATTGCGATCGATCGTTTTTTTCGTACATTGGATAGTAAAAGAAAACCTTTTCATTCCCAGGAGGAAATGGGGGAAGTGTTCACCATGCGCACTAAGCTGGTGGTACTGAGAGATTGGGTCTGCCTGATTGTTAGATGCAGGATTTCGCAGAAAATTACTATTTTGTCTCTTTTTTTTTAATTGCGCACTAGCATGGATAATAGAGGTGGAAAAATCACTGCTATTGGAAGAGCTGGTCTTTTTCACAGATATTGAAAAAGAGCAATCGCAGTGGATCACTGCGATTGGAAAAGAACAGATTTTGCCATCCCTACTTGCAGCAAACAAATTTCTAATTCGACCGATTCCACTAACTCCACTAATTCTAATAACGCATTGAGTTGTGTTGCTGGTGATAAGACTGTTGATGATAATGGTGATTTGGTATTAGTGGATATTATTAATCCCGCAGTTTATCAATGTCCATCTCGTAAGAAGATTTCTGTGAGTAGTTCTACCTCTACTAGAAAAAGTGAAGCTTCATCAAAAGCTTCTGCTAGTAATAAACCTAAAAAGCCTTCACTCTCGAAGTCTACCCCATTGTATTCGAGTAGATCTCAAAGGCCTCACACAGTTACTAATCCTACTGAATTTGCTTCTACTTTGCCTTCACATCCACACTTATTAACTACTGTACCTCGTCCGAAAGCCCTTTTTATTTCTCGACTTGATCCCCGAACATCCCCTGATGATATTGTTAACTATTTAACTTCAAAAAAATTTATTTTAGCTGGATCGAAGGTTAAATGTGAAAAAATTAGTAAAGTGACTAGCTCCATTGCCTCTTTTAAGATTGTTATAGCCAATAATGAACTTTTTAATCGATTATTAGATAGTAATTCATGGCCGTCAGGAGCATTTGTCAAAGAATTTATTTCTCGGCGCATTAGCTCCCCGGGTTCTGGTCCAAAAAACTCCGACAATTGTCCATTTACTATCAAAACGTAAATGGACTGCGCACTAAAACTCAGACGATATTTGCTTCAAGCCAGAATTCTTCTTATGATGTTATTGCTTTTACTGAATCGGTGTTACATTTGACCATAAACTTGATTTTAGCTTGCATATAAATAAGATTGTGCAAAAGGGTAATTCTATGTTGGAATTTACCACTCGCTTATCCAAGGAATTTAAAAATCCCTCTGTTAAATTGATTCTTTATAACACCTTTGTTAGATCTCACCTTGAATATGCTTCTCAAGTTTGGTCTCCTTATTATGATGAGCACATTGGCAGAATTGAATCAATTCAGCGTAAATTTGTGAGAATTGCCTTATGCTACCTTAATTGGAATGACAGAGTTCGTCTTCCTCCTTATATTGATCGACTTAAGGTATTAGATATGTCATCACTCTCCAAACGATGTGAGGTAGCTGATGTAGTTTTTGCTCATCAACTTCTTACTGGTTTAGTTGATTCTTCCACACTTTTGGGATTGATGCAGTTTGCTGTTGGTCGATATTTACCAAGACAGCCTGGATTGCTTCAGATTTGCTTTCACCGGACAAACTATGGTATGAATGAGCCGATTTCGCGTCTCGCGAGAGAAGTTAATAAGAATGCTGATGCATTCGACTTCTCTATCGACAAATTATGTTTAAAGCGTAGACTTAATGCTAGTTGATACCAATTTTTTGTCAATTTTTTGTCAATTTTTGTTTATTTTATTTTTATTTATGTACTTGGTGTAGGGATTATATTGTTTGTTTCGTCCCTTCACTTAATGATGAGCCAGAGGATAATTGATTTCCATATTTTAATTTGGAATCGATTTATGGCAATTCCTTGCATTAAGGAATTCTGATAGTGATAAGTAAATAAAAATGTGAATTGAATATATGTAGTAATTGTAGAGCCTTGTCAGCTTGTCAATGACTTAGTTTTGAATATTTTTGAAATTCCTCTGCTACAATAGCATTAGTTTCACTAAAGTAATAAGTGTACAAAAAATGAATAAAATCGATCAAGCCGTTCCCGAAAAAATGGTACCGCATTTTGTATGGAAAACGGTCAAGTCAGTAACCCCCTTAAAGTACTGTGATAGAACAAAATGTTACCATGAAATATTTCATGACTAAACAAGTCCAAAAGTGCGATAAACTATAACCCAAATCATTTCAAATTCCCAGGGTCTTCTAGTCATTTTTTCTAACATTAAAATCAACGAAGCTTCTTTATTTACTACTTTTTCGATTCCATATTTATATTCTAGATGAAATATGAGAGTATTATAACTTTGCCACAAAGTTTGTAACGCTAATAAATAAGGCTCGGAGAAAAAAATGAATGATACAAAAGCTCAAGTAATCATTCAAAAATTTAAAACAGTCCGTCCATTTGCATCTTCTCTAGCTTGAGAACGCATTGAGCTAGAAAGTTCATATTTTGTACACGTCGTTTTTGACAAAAAAGTAAGGTCAAGCTCGTGAACGGACCAAATCGCTCTACCCCTTCTACCCCCTGCCATACAAAATGACCCAATTTAGCAATTTGACAATAAAGGGATTTGCTCGAAAAGCAATAAAGCTATTGATCTGAAATTTAAAAAATAACACTTTTATAAAAATGTTAATCTACTGTATAAAAATTATATGTGTCCTTCTTCTCCTTCTACCGCCTCCCATACAAACTGCGCTTTTTCATGAAATGCTCTAAACCAATTTACTCAGTGCATATAAAATTTATCGAGCTGAAATTGTGCACTAATATCTGTTTAGAATTTTTAGTAAGATAAAAAAATTAAAACGATGAATAACAGTTTTTCCCAATTCAACGATAAGTGGATATGTTCGAAAATCATAAATGAGATTGATATGAAAGTTTCCTGTATAAAATTTTTTTTTCTGCCACCACCTCCCATACAAATGGAGTTTTTTCATGAAATGCTCTATACCAATTTACTAAGTGTGTATAAAATTGATCGAGCTGAAATTGTGCATTAAATTTCTATTTAGAATTTTTTGTTGTGGACCAAAAAAAATTAGACGATTAGCTTTACTCTTTTTACCCCCTCCCATTTAAAATGGCACATTTTCGCAGTTAGACAATAAACGGATTTTTTCGAAAATCATAAAAGCGACTGATTTAAAATTTGGAACATACATTGTGATCATAAAGTATAGGGAACTTGTAATTAAAATTACCCTGGAAAATGGTAAGCAGATGGGACTGTCCGTTATTATCCCAAAAATAAGCGCGGTCTTTTTATCAGTTTGTTTACAGCAGTTGGTTGAATCGGTACACCTCAGTAGTCCTCCGCGGTTCTTAAAATGGATAAAAACTTAACAGGCCTACTTTAAAAAAAAAATCAGCTGTATTGGAAACAGTCGAGAAAGGACGCGTTTCATGGCTAAAGTATCCATAAAAATCGAACGAACAGACTCGCAAAAGATGTCGAGCTTTCCTGCTCACGCCCTAATACTGGCATGACGATTTTTGAGCACCATGTCCTTCACTTTTTGAATGATTTCGTCAGTTGAAGAGGTCGGAGGTCGTCCAGAACAAGACATGCCTTCAACAATGTCTCAACCGCATACGAAATTTGGTTCTTCTTCTTCAATGGCGCTACAGCCCAAATCGGGCCTTGGCCTCCTGACCTTCAGGTTCCTTAACATTTTCATTATTTATTGCGGAAGAGTTGTTAGCTCTTCGCACAACCCTCTATATACGAATTTTTCATTTTCGTAGATTGAGGTAACCAAGGTATATTCAAGCAGGTAGTGTGCTGGAATTATGCGTCGACCGGGATTTGAACTCACGACCTCCGCATTGTAAACCAAACACGCTACCTACTAGACTAAACCCTAGCGAAATTTGGTTGAAAACACAACATTTGAAACAAATTTTTGTTCCATATTTATACTCTAGACGAAATCTGAGAGTGTTGTAAGTTCGCTCTAAAGTTTGTAATGCTAAGAAATAATGTTCGGGGAAAAAAATTAATGATACTGAAGTTGATATAATCACTCGAAAATCTCAAAACCGTCCGTCCGTCCGTTCGTGCGCTCTCTAGCTTGAGAACGCGTTGAGCTAGATACTTCAAATTTTGTACACGTCATTTTTAACAAAAAAAGTACTGTCAAGCTCGTGAATGGCCCACATCGCTCCACCCCTTCTACCCCCTCCCAAACAAAATGAGACAATTGCGCAATTAGACAATAAACGGATTTGCTTGAAAAATATAAACGCTATTGGTCTGAAATTTGGAACATATTACTTTTATGATAAATTCAATCTACCGTATAAAAATTATTTGCGTTCTCCCTCTCCTTCCACCCCCTCCCATACAAACTGCACTTTTCCATGAAATGCTCTAAACCAATTTACTCAGTGTGTATACAATTTATCGAGCTGAATTTGTGCACTTAATATTTACTTAGAATTATTAGTAATGCCAAAAAATTAGACTATTACCTTCTACCCCCTACCATACAATCTGACACAATTTCACAACTTTATAAAAAGTGGATTTTCCTGAAAATTATGAATGCTACTGATCTACAATTTAAAACATATCAAAAGCGTGATGTTTAAAGTTAATTCTGGAAAAGTCCTTAAGAATTCACCCCTCCACCACCTCCCATAGAAACTGCACAATTTCACTAAATTCAATACACTAATTTTCTCAGTACCTATAAAACTCTTGAATTCTAAATTTTGTATAAAATATTTTGATAGCAACTTTAGCGTGATGTGAAAAAATTAGTTCAATGTCGTCAACTTCTGTACCACTTCCCCTACAAAATTATTTCAAATCGAAAAATTTCTATTTCATCTAGAGTATCGCATGATTGAGCTTTACGCCCAATCGTAGTCCTGTTATGTTTACTTTATTATTCCAATAATATAGTACACTGAGAAAATTAGTGTATTGGATTTAATTAAATTGCGCATTTTGTATGGGAGGTGGTAGAAGGGGAGCCGAGTCATTAATGACTTTTTCAGAAATAACTAAGAACATGATTTTGACATTTTTTAAATTTCAGATCAGTAGCTTACTTACTTCTCAACAAAATCGACTTTTTGTAAGGCTGTGAAATTGTGTCAGATTGTATGGGAGGAGGTAATCGTCTAATTTTTTTGGTCTTACTAATAATTCTAAATAAATATTTCGTGTACAATTTCAACTCGATTAATTTTATACGTACTGAGTAAATTTGTTTATAGTATTAAATGAAAAAGTGCAATTTGTATGAGAGATGGTGGAAGAAAGGGGAGAACTCAAATAACTTTTAAACAGTAGATTGGAATCACCATGAAAGTAATATATTTCAAATTTCAGATCAATAGCTCTTATACTTTTTGAGCAAATCCGCTTATTGTCAAATTGCGAAATTGTGTAATTTTGAATGGAAGGGGGTAGAAGGGGTGGAGCTATTTGGTCCCTTCACGAACTTGACCTTACTTTCTTGCCAAAAACGACATGTACAAAATTTAAGCTCTCTAGCTCAAAGCGTTCTCAAACTAGAAAGGACACGGGCCGACAGACGGACGGACGGATATCCGGTTTTGAGATTTTTGATTGATTATATGAACTTCTGTATAATGTACGAACAGACAGACATCGACTTATGAAATTTCTGGAGCTTCTATCTAGCCCATTTTCTTCTCTGAGTCTTATTTCTTAGCGTTACGAAATCGGCGGAGCAAATTTATGCTCTCGGATTTCATCTCAAATATAAAAGTCCCATTTAACTTTCTTTTTCAAATGCAAAAGTGACAAAAACTGACAAAACCCTCCTGCAAAGTTTCGTACATTCTTTGTTTCTCCACTGCTAGAACCGAATACAAAACTTGTATATACATCATCCTCGCAATCTTCCAGAGCGCAACTGTTCCTAAACATCTTTAAATGCTACTGTAAATGCATAAGTCGTTATAAAAACGACCTAGCTAGCGACCGCCTCTTTTGGAGGCGTGGTTCATACCTGGGGTATATAACCGAAACAGACGCGAAACAATGCAGATGGAGTTCGTCAGCTCCAAACACGTTTTAAATGCCAACGCATGCTAGAAGCTCCACCAGCGCAGAATCCATTTTCATGAGCGACATCGAAAACCTGCTCTCACCATTGCTCACATGTTTCGTGAGATGTTGTCAGCGTCGGTTTGCGGCAAATCGTGTTGTGTATCTGTATCTCATAGAAGAGGATTGTGTCATTTTCGAGTTATTCAGATATTTTCAAGGGCCATAGAAAATTAAGTGGGTTGAATTGGATCACCGGAAATAACCATAAATTTGGAAATATTTAGCTAGTGAAATAGTTTTTGTCTATGGAGATGGAAATAATCTTAATTGAATTAAGTTTGATTTCGAAATCTTCAATTGTTTTTACGAAACAAAATTATACAGAATCGCTTCGTATATACATACACGCTAAGTTTTTTTGTGAAAAAGTTTCTAATGTGCTAATAGTTCCGGTTATTCTACTGACTTATGTATTCTATGAATATTTTCCTCATCTCGAAATATTGATGAAAATTGATTATATTTTTATTTTATACATAAAACATTTTCCAATTGTTGCTGAATTTATTACCTCAATTCCCAATTCGTGGTAATAAACCATGGTGGTGCTAAAATGATTTCCAAATCTTATAAAACAGTGGTTGAAGTTTTTTAAAAAAAAAAATGTTCGGACCGTACTTTGGTTGAGCTAGAGTTATTGTATGCGAACGAGCCCTCCCATACAGAGTGTGGACGCATGGTTTCGCTACAGGGCGGAATTTCGAAATCAATCTTATTTTGGTGATCGAACTTGTTCTTCGGCCGCAAGAGTTGTTGATCAAGTTTGAATTTACAATAGATTCCAAAGAGTTACGTTTGTCATTTTTTGTTAAATCACAAGTTTTTAACATCTTCTCAGTACGAGCTGTCACTCGTTGATTACAGTGGCGTGGCGCCCATTGATGCAAGAGAAGCAATACTTCTCTTAAGTTTTGCCCTTTTTTCAATTTAGAAAAAAACTGAAATCAACATGAATATGAAAATTTATTAAAAAAATTCTATTAAAGAAAGCGCGCATTATTTTCGTCTACCACTGTTTACAGTATTTACGTGCTCAGGACAGCTTTTTATCTCACGCTTTTTCTGACCATCGAAACTTGAAAGCCTTCCACAAATCGCATCTTTATATTAAAAACGCATATACAAGACCGCCGTCCAATACGAGCAAAACTTTCTCAGGCAACGAGCGCAAGTTCAACTTCAATAGGAAGGGAAGATGCGTCGCAATGAAATTCTTCTACCTTATCTCCCATTGCTTTTAGTCGCATATACAAGATAACGAGACTGCCGGCCAATACGAGAGAAATTTTCGCTCGCGGTGAGCGCAATTTCGTCTCCTATAGGAAGGAGAGATGCGCTGACGCAATTGCTTCCAGACAGTGCTTTCAGTCGCAAGCTCTGGCTTTCGATCAAAGTATTACTATTACTACTGCAATGGCACCACAGCCCAAATCGGGTCTTGGTCTCCTGACCTTCAGGTTTCTTAACATTTTTCATTATTTATTGTGGAAGAGTTGTAAGACCTTCGCACAACTCTCTATCTATAAATTTTTCATTTTCATACATTGAGGCGACCAAGGTATACCCAAACAGACAATATGCTGGAATTGTGCATCGACCGGGATTTGAACTCACGACCTTCGCATTGTAGACAAACACGCTACCCACTAGGCTACACCCTAGCAAGATCAAAGTATTGGCAGTATTGAAATTTCTGTACTTGCCGAAAAATGATCAGGAAGAAAAATGTGAAATGTCAATATTGCCCATATTTGTCGTGCTTTGAATGGAAACGAATCGGTTTAACTTCGGCAGAACTATTTTTTGACGCCTTTAGTTTTCTTAATAAGAAAATAAAAACTAGAAGCTTAAACTAAGGCTTGAATTAATTAATTATTCAACATTTTTAAAGCTTATATTTAATAAAAAAAAAAGTCGATGGGCTTGTCAAAGCAAATGTCACTAAAATATTGCTTCAAATTTCGGTCCGTTACCACCCTAGGATATATTAGGTTGTTGCAGATGAAATGGCGACTTATCTTGTGAAATTTGAAACTACTTTAACTCTCATTTTTTTTTACGGAATGACCTGTATTATAGGCAATTTCGGCCTTTATGTGCAATGCACAAACACAGTCATGGAGGGAAGGAATGGGATTGGGAAGGTAGGGGAAGAGGAGTGAGAACGACCGCAACAAGTGGAGAAGCTGATTTATATTTTTCAGTTGTACTGGCTGCTACTGACAAATATTTGCAGTTGTTATGGGGGACTGAATGATAGAAAGCGAACAGAATCCATCTACTGAGTATCTAGGCCTTCTTGAAGTGAAACTGTTTCACTTTTACACCGTTTGCCCATTTTATTTCGAATAATTTTTCATCGCCAGTAGAAACTGAAAAATGCGTGCTTAAAAAAATCCCGTCTGGAGTGGGAATCGAACCCACGACCTATTGACTGAACAGCAAGCACGCTGCCCACTACGCCACGGAAGCCTCAAAAACCAAAAAACTTAATTTTATTAATCAAAATAGGTACCAGCAGATGCAATTCACTTCTCCCAACGAGATACAAGTGCATTTATAACAGTTTCATAGAAGTCCGACTTTCTAGACTGAAGAAATTCCTCGAAGCCTGATGGCTGCTTCTTTATTAAATTGTTTCTCCGCCAAAAAATGATCCAAATGTATAAAAAATTGGTAATCGGCTGGCGAGAGGTCTGGTGAAGATGGTGAATGAGGGAGAGTCTCATACTGCAACTCGTTTAATTTTTTAACTGTTATTCTTGATAACTGAGGCATTTTTTTACCGTTATTCTTGTCACATGAGGCGCTTATCAAGCTTTTTGACTTTGCCAAGTTGTTGCAAGTGCCGGGAAACTATCAAATAGTGTACGCCAAGTTTCTCTGCAATGTCCCTCATAGTTTGGCGTGAATCAGACTCCATTAGTAAACGCAGCTCGTCGTTGTCATCGACGGTCCTGGATGGCTCCATGGCTCACATTGAAGGGTTATATCTCCTGATCGGAATTCTCCGAACCATTGCTGTGTGGTTCGTTCACTTACTGCGTCAGCTCCAAATGCCATGTTGATGTTTTTGGTTTCCTCCCTTGCGTTGTGGCCAAGTTTGAACCCGTAACGGAAAAGTAACCGTGTTTAACTCGATTCCATGTTTTTTTAATTTTTTTTTTTCTCTCTGATCCCAATAAAGTCCAAAACTGAAATGATTCCATGGCCAAATGTAGGAGTATTCATACTTCAATATTCATTACTACCAGAGCCACCTGGCGGCAGTTTGGGACATGAAAATCGCAACTAACTTCACTTCATCGCGAAATTCGCTATTTCATCTGCAACAATCTAATATAGTGCCATCTATTGAACAATATGAATTGTCCGTTAATTTACGGTTTAAGCTCCTGGTAGTAGGTAGTAGGTAGTAGGGGTCAATGTAAATCTTTTTTTTTTATTACGTTAGTGATTCTTGGGTTCTCTGAACATCAATAATGTTTCAAGCAGATGACGAGAGAGGTTTTAGTAATATTTATAATATATGGCTTTTAAGTGCAATAAGCCAATATATTAAAAAAACATAACAGGGCTACGATTGCGCTTAAGGCGCAATCTTACGATACTCTAGATGAAATAGAATTTTTTGTGATCCCAAGAAATTTTGTACGGGGAGTGTTAGAAGGGGTGATAGCATTGAACTAATTTTCTCCCCAACATGCTAAAGTAGCTATAAAAGTGTTTTATACAAAATGCTTACTTATTCCAAAAATTGAATAGGAGCTGAGAAAATTAATGTGTTAGATTTAGTGAAAATGTGCAGTTTGTATGGGAGATGGTAGAAAGAGTGGGGAGATTTTAGTGATTTATTCAGAAATAACTACGAATATCATAAAATTGACATCTCTTAAATTTTAGACCAGTAGCATTCATACTTTTCAAGAAAATAGATTTTTGTGAAGTTGCGAAACTGTGTCATATTGTATGGGAGGGGGTAGCAGCAGTAAAGCTAATCAAACATTTTTTTTTGATCTTAGTGATAATGCTAAATAAGTATTTATCACAAAATGTGAGCTCGATAAATGTTATATGTTCTGAGAAAATCGGCTTAGAGCATTTCATGAAAAAGTGTAGTTTGTATGGGAGGGGGTGGAAGGGGAGGGAGGACGCAAACAATTTTTATACCGTATATTGAAATCATTATGAAAGTAATATATCCCGAAATTCAGACTAATAGCTTTTATACTTTTCGTGCAAATCCATTTATAGTCGAATTGCGAAATTGTGTCATTTTGTATGGAAGGGGGTAGAAGGGGTGAAGCTAATCGACTATTTTTTTTTAGCCTTGCTAACAATTCTAAATAAATATTTAGTGCATAATTTCAGCTCGCTAAATTTTATACGCACTGAGTAAATTGGCTTAGAGTATTTCATGATAAGTGCAGTTTGTATGGGAGGTGGTAGAAGAAGGGGAGGACATGCATAATTTTTATACGGTAGATTGATATTATCATAAAAGTAACATATTCCAAATTTCAGGCCAATGGCTTTTATACTTTTCGAGCAAATCCGTTTATTGTCAAATTGCGCATTGGTGTCATTTTGTATGGGAGGGGGTAGAAGGGGTGGAGCGATTTGGCCCGTTCACAAACTTGACCTTACTTTTTTTGTCAAAAATGACGTGTATGCAATTTGAGCTTTCTAGCTCAACGCGTTCTCAAGCTAGAGAGCGAACGGGCGGACGGACGGACGGACATCCGGCTTTGAGATTTTTGAGTGATAATATTAACTTCTGTATCATTCATTTTTTTTCTCCGAGCCTAATTTCTTGGCGTTACAAATTTTAGAGCAAACTTATAATACTCTCAGATTTCATCTAGAGTATAAAAATAATTGCTTCCCCTGGCTATAAAGTCACGCCACGCCACTGGTTGTTTACGCCATTAGTAATCCTAGATTGAGCTCAACTACAGCTTTTCTCTTAATTTAGTTCGAAAATACCAAAATATAATTTTTTCATAATTTTATTTTAAAAATTAAAAAAAAAATAATATGAATTTATTTGAAGGAATTCTTATTCTTAACGAATCAAAAGTTTTGTCTGTCTTGCAATTGTTAATTGTTAATCTTTCATCGCATTTCTATCGAAATGATGGTTGGCATAGATTTTCACTTAAGAACCATAACATATCTAAAGCAAATTGCAATTGTTACCTAGATTCAATTTTTAGGTAAGCACAGCGTAGTAAATAAATATCTTCCAACAAGCCGGGCGCAACTTTATTATTCTTGGGAGTAGTTGAGCATGCGTGGGGAGTTAATGTGCAGGTTAGAGTGGATATGGAAGACTAAGTAAAAGGGGGGAAAGCATTGCTTCATTTACATTTTACTTCACTATTGTGTTCCAAAATGTTAAATTTAGCTACCAAAGAATTTGCAAAATCTTTTAAAAATTCATTCACTTTATACTAATTTAGGTTTTATTTTCGCACTGCATGACATACAACCCATCTGACGCTCTTCTTCTGCAGACCGCTTTCGACACGAAAACCCCATCTACAGCCTCTCCAGAGAAAAACCGCCGAGATTCGATTTCAAAAATGCATATCTGGCACTCACAGCCCGTCCATTGAAAAATCTTCGCGCAACGTTAAACAAAATCGACTGACATACTAAGCGTGGAAGCATCGTCGACTGTGCTTCCATTTTCAGGCACTCATTTACATGACTTTCCATCGTTACAAGTAATGCCAATTATTGAATTTTTATTATTGAGTAAAACATAAATCATATAATACTCTAGATGAAATAGGAAAGAGTTTATTATACCGGAAAATATGTCATCTCAAAATCTGTCAAATAGTGAATAGTGACTTTTGTATGGGAGGTGGTGAAAACAGAGGGAACAGGTTAGTAATTTTTGTATTTAACACCGAACGTAGTATATAAATTGTTTCATGCTGAATTCAAAGTTTGTAGATTTCATAATTTTCGAGGAAATTGAACAATTTTTGCCTGAATTTATGGCATTTGTATGGGAGGTGGCAGAGAAAGTGGGAGTTTTTGGATGATTTTGAATCTGCTTATCAACATCCTAATCACATTGCTTTGTTATTCATATGTTCGAAGGATAAATACTTTTCTTCTTGAATTTTCAATACAAAGATTTTTATGCGAGGTGTAGTAGGAGTGAAGCGAAGATCATATTTTTTTACCATTTATTGCAATTGTTAAGGGATAAATTGTGGCAAAATTTTAAGTTTGTACTTTTTCTAATTTCAATGAAAATCGACTAAATGCATTTCTATGGGAGGGGATAGAATTAGTAATCGAATCAAAACCAAATTTTTCGAAATCAACGATATTTGTAATTTTATACTTTTCTCAAAATTTAAAGTTGACAGCTTTGACGGTCTTGGAGAAAAATAATTAAGTTAAAATACCGAAATTTCATGAAATTTGTATGGGAGGGGGTAGAAAGAGTGAAGTGAAGTTGATAGTTTTTTACAGAATTGGTTGCAATTGTAATAAAATTAATTATGACAAAAATTATTTTTTTTAGCTTTGTTAGTTGCAGTGTAAACCGAATAAATTCATTTTTGAAAATTATTATTAAATTATTGGTTCCTAAATTTTGTATAAAACATTTTGATAGCAACCTTAGAGTAATGTGAAAAAATTAGTTCAATGTCATCACCCCCTCTACCACTTCCCCTACAAAATTTCTTAAAATAAAAAAAATCTCTCTCATCTAGAGTATCGGCCGATTGGGCTTTACGCCCAGTCGTAGTCCTTTTATGTTTTATTTTTAAATTGTACCCAGTTGAATACTTAACTACGAGTTGATTACTCACAATAACTTTGCTCAGTTGTTTCTTTAACTTACTTAAATTCGACAAGCTTAGAAATCTATTAAATTTTAAATTTCTTACCAAAAGTAAAAGAAATGAATGCATTGATTAATAAATCTTTTTTTTTACATTTTTTTTTAATTCTACTCTAATTTCAAAGTCCAAAAAATATGAAAACAAAAACAAAACAAACTTACATTATTGCCGCCATTTTGAATCCACAATATTACTTTTAGAATTTTTGACGTCCTTGATCAGTAACCTTGATAAATCGCGTGTATGAATTTTCGAGTAAAACAGGAAGTGCTTGTTGTCAATTTCAACCTTATGTAAAGGAACTTAAAGGTCGGAAGGACAAGGTCTGATTTTGGCTGTAGTGCCATTGAAGGCGAAGTAGAACCTTTCTGTAAAATTATAACATATGAAAAATTTGTATGATTGGACTGGAGTGTGAAGCGTTAAAAGTTTTTCAATTATCTATATAAATATAATTGTAGTGTCTGTCTGTTATTTGTTTATAAATGGCTATAAATAAGTTTTTTGCTTTATTTTAGCAATAACTAAGCAGAAACAAACGTTTTTAAAAATTTTCTCTGTCTGTCTGTCTTTCCGGTTTTCACGCAAAAACGGCTAAACCGATTGTAATGAAACTTTCACAGTTTGTTTGATGTGCACCGAGATGTAATCTGCGTGATGTCTTATTTCAATACCCCCACGCCTTCCACCCCCTTAGCCATTAAAGTAAGCGGATTATATATCCCATATAATGTATTACTAACTACATTCTCAAAAATTACTTATTATTGCGATTTGTATGCGGACGAAGTCGCGGGCGTTTGCTAGTTAGAAATAAAATTCTCGAAAAATTTCATATTTCCTCTGAAATTAAATAATTTCTGTGAAATTGATGTACTAAACGTTACATTTGTGTGACAATGGCAAGAACAAAAAATTTTGGTGATAAGAGCACTCATAGATCCCTCGAACAAAATATAAGGACGAATAGCTACAAGCACATGGAGTACTTATGTTGATAGAATTGATGATTTTATTCAATTTTTAATGATAACGTACCGTTTTTATGTCAAAAACTGCAAATGATCAGGAAAAAATTATCTTTTCGAAATGACTTAGTGAGACTTCCCATGACACCAAGTTTGTCTCTGTACCTTCAAACTATTTTTTCGTCCCACTACGCAGGACCCGTTTATAAATTTATATTGCGTCCTTCGGCTAAGTTACGCAATGTACTATCATTATTCGTACTTTATATTCTTGTCGCTTTCCATTGATCTATTATACTATGGTCAAAATTTCAAATCAACAGCATTGATAGTTTCGACGGAAACTAAATTTTTCAAAAATTTTAAATTTCATGAAATGTGTTTCAGGGATGATAAAAGAAGTGGAAAGATATGACTTATTCAATTTTCGTTCTTAACTTACACCCATTCGTTATCCTTTTCTGTTCGGGTGATCTATTCAGCAGGAAACATGAACCATTCTGACCGAATCCAAATCGAAAACAATACATAAACATTAAATAATATTAACTGATTCCAAGCAAAAGTATTATTTCGACCTTTTATAATAAATTAATTAATACCAACAGCTGCGAATTTAAAATTTTGTACTATCACTTTTAAAAATATTTAAAACAAACAAGTTCTATCAATCTGTACCGATTATTTTAAGTGTGACTTAAATGATAGATTAAAAACTATTATTACTATTATTAAAAAGCCGTCTCCAACATACAAAATTAAATTTGCATTAAATTCCATCCATGAAGATTTATTGCATTATTATTAGCACTTAAAAAATATGTTGCAAAATCGGTTGGTTTTACTAACGTTAAGTGGCAGCTTGAGACCACCTGCCAAAAATCTATTATTAGAAAATCTGGTTCCTTCTCCTCACAAAATCGTAGATCCGCGCCTGTAGTTGGACATAAATATTCATTCAAAAACATTTTCTTTGAATCAAAGCCTAATTATAATGCACAACAATTTCAAGAAAATCCCAATCTTTGCTATTATTCTTATCTGCCATCAAAAATATCAGTATTATGCCAGATACAAACATCTTGCCAATCAATTTCATGAACAACAAACCTTGAAGCTAGCTTATCGCAGTTTATCTTAGTAGCCAACAACCATTGCTGCTGTTACTTTCAAGTACATACACACACAAGTATGCCTTCCGATTGTTTTAATTTCCGGTGCAAGACACCACCCAACCTTCTGTTAGTGCTTCCACTCGCAATCCTCCGTAGCTTGACTTTATAGACACACATAATATCCTTGAAGCTACCCTGGACAAGGTTGAAACCGGTATAAAGAAACAACACTTGCTTAAGGAGTTTCTTGTGCTGGAGACATCTTTGAACTTTTGAGGAAACTCAAGAAAACGGATCTTTCTTCGTTTTAAAATTGTATACGTTCAACATGGCGTGAAATTGTGTTCTTCTCTGTTGCGGAGTCTGGGGCATGTTTCTCTTTTGTCTTTTTCGTTTAGATAGAAAGTATTCGGGGTAAAACTAAAAGGAGCACGGACCCTTTCACCTAAGTCAACTGATGCGAAACTGTCTGAAACAGATTTATCCCAGAGCGGAGGTAATTTTTACACATGACCTAATAGGACGTTAAAAATAAAAGGACATAATTGCTGCGTGGTGTGGTAACCTTACAATACTCAAATAAGATTACAATTAGATCAAGCCTTATGATTGATTTTTTGTCTGTCCCTTTGTTGGTTCGTACGCTCTTTGACTTGCGAACGTGTTAAACAAGAAATTTTCAATTATGTATTTGCATTTTTTTCTTGTATTTTGAGTATTTTTGCCAAAACCTTATATCTTCCAAACAACTTTCACACAAAATGGCAAATTTTTGCAATTTCACAGTTAGCCGATTTTCTTCTCTAATAATTGATCTTAAATTTACAGTATAATCCTTCGATAGTAGAAGTTTTCAGCATATAAATTATTAGAATCCTGCAATACGTCACAATATTTAACCAAACATAATAATCCAATTCTCTCAGTACGTATTAAGCTCATTGAGCTTAAATTGAGTACAAAATGTTTCATTAGCATTATTAGCAAGAACAAAATCAAAAGCAATGGTTTTTACAGAAATAAGTATAAAAGCATAGAAATGAGATAATTCTAAAGTTTCAGATCGGTAGATATGAAATTGCATAATTTTTTACATACTAGAAGGGAGAAGGATCGCAGGACGTCTGTCCGTCTGCCTACGACATAAGCCTCGAACGCTTTGAATTTTGGAGCTGTAATTCTTTTTATGGTATTTTTAGCAAAAAAGAAACTTTAAGCTCGTAAACTGGCCACATCGGCTACTCCGATGATCCCTTCAACAACGAATTTCAGTAAATATCAAGAAATTGATTTGACTCCGAATCTATTGAAGCTATCGACTCGAAAATTTGGCATAAGTAAAATGATGTGACATCACTAAGCTAATGTGCATAAAATTAACTCCAATAACTCTTGATCAGATCCGCTATCTCCTTTTACCACGTAAATAAATGCACAATTCTGAAAAATGCATTTATCGATTAACATTGAAATTGAAAAGTCAGAAACACAAATATTTATCAAATTTTTTTCATATCAATTGCAGTCAATTTAAAAAAAAGTTTTTTCTCAAATTTCCTTCTTTATACATACTCTAGATGAAATCTGAGAATATTATAAGTTTACCGCAAAGTTTGTAAAGCTAAGGAATAAGACTCGAAGAAAAAATGAACGATTCGGAAGTTCATATTGTTACTCAAAATTTTCAAAACCGGATGTCGGTCCGTCTGTCCGTCCATGTCCTCTCTCGCTTGAGAACGTGTTGAGCTAGAAAAATCAAATTTTGTACGCGTCATTTTCGATTAAAAATTAAGGACATGTACGTGAGCCGTCCAAATCGTTCCACTCTTTCTAACCCCTCCCAAGGTTTAGGTTTAGGTTTAGGTTGTAGGAGGGTGGTTGCCCGGAACCAAAAGCACTGAGGCCATCTAGTTGGGCCCATATTGTTATAAGTTGGAAGTCACTCCTCTTGCTCTAACCACTTGGTTCGGTTTGCGAACCTTAACAGTCTCGAATGTTGGACGCCTCTGAGGTCGTCTAGTTCTGAGAAGAATCTAGAGCCTAAACAAAGGAGACGACTGTTGGAGATTTGCGGACAGTGACAAAGATAATGTTCGATAGATTCTTCGTCTTCCTCGCAACATCTGCACAAGCTGTCGCTCACGATCCGCATCCTAAATGCGTGCAGCCTTAGCAAGCAATGACCTGTGGTCAGGCCGACAATAGTTTGGATACTATAGCGACTATGTTGTAACAGCTGAGCTGTAATATTTTTGTTCGGTTCTTCCCAAAAGGATTTGGCCGTTTTACAGCTTTCCAGCTGCCGCCATCCCGCCAAGAAAGAATCCGAAATAGTCTGTTTGTAGTTAGTATTCAGCACTGTTGGTGCTACATCGACTGACTTCCTAGTGGAATTGATGTTAGCAGATCTTTGCCGTGCAAGCGTATCTGCCGCCTCGTTACCTAGCAGGTCACTATGACCCGGTATCCGAATTAGAAAAACTTCCGTTATGGCCGCTACAGTGTCTACAGATGGACACTAGTTTGGATGTAGTCCTGTAGGATTGGAGTGCCTGAAGCGCAGCCCTGCTGTCCGAGAAAATGTAACAATTTCCGAGACTGTTCTGCTTATCAAGAATAATTTTTGCACACTCGTTAATGGCTAATACTTCTGCTTGGAACACTGTGGCGTGTTTTGGAAGATGAAATGAAGTTTGGATGTCGAGGTCGTGAGAATAAATCCCTGCACCTGTCCCCTGGCTAGTTTTAGATCCGTCCATATAGAGATGAGAACCTATACAGGTGCTGAGTATCGTATTTGTTGCCCATTCGTTTCGATCAGGAAACTTAATGTGAAACTTCCGTTTCTCAACCTGCGGTTGGTTCATGCAATCATACTCGCGGTCTAAAAGGGAGTTTGCGTTTCTAATGACGTTTAGAATTTGTCCATGACCAATTTTTTTTTAATGGCTGCCAGGCCCGCTGCTTGTTTTATAAAAAGATCAAGTGGGGGTAGTGAGAGAATCACCTCCAGAGCTGCAGTCGGTGTGGTTCTAAGGGCACCTGTTATGCACAGACATGCCATCCATTGGATCAGCTGTAAGGCTGCCAGGTTGGTTTTTAGTACCACCGCCGGCCACCACACCAGCGCACCATAGCAAATAATTGGTCTAATAATACTGGTATACATCCAGTGGATGAGGTGCGGCTTAAGGCCCCATCTCAAACCGAATGTCTTCTTGCAAGCGAAGAAGACTACCGTAGCCTTTTTTGCTCGTTCCTGAATATTGGCCTTCCAGGATAATTTGCTACCAAGAATCAGACCTAAATATTTAACTTGATTCGAGAGGACCATATTGATTCCTCGAATGTTTGGTGGATTGAAAACATATGGTCTTCTTCTTCTGGAGAAGAGGACCAGATCTGTTTTTTGTGGGTTAATAGTAAGTCCTTTATCTAGTGTCCAGCTATCTAACAGTTGTAAAGCGGATTGCATGAGGTCTCCTAGAACTTGCTCAAACTTACCAGTTAGCATGATGACAAGATCGGCTGGATATGCTATTGTGGGGTAGCCGTTCTGATTTAAGATGGAAAGGGGTTCATTAACTGTTAGGACCCACAGGAGAGGTGATATTATACCGCCCTGTGGCGTTCCTTTGTGAACAGAGCCTTTCCTTGTCTCTTCACCCATTCGTGCTACGATTTTCCGTGAACGAAGAAGCTTTGCTATCCATGCGGTCAGGAGAGGTTCCACACTATGGCTGCGCAAGGCCTCAAGTATGGCATCAATGTTGACGTGGTTGAACGCGCCTTCCACGTCTAGGAAGGCACCGAGTGCAACCTCTTTTTTTTGGAAAGCTTTCTCTACGGCGGCTACCGTCACATCCAAGGCGGTGTCAGTGGATCTACCTTTCAGATAGGCGTGTTGGTGGGGGCATCTAACCGAGAGGTTCAGATTCGCCCGCAGGTAGCTGTCCACCAGTCTTTCTAGGCCTTTAAGAAGGAACGAAGTCAGGCTGATGGGTCGAAAAGCCTTCGGGATGTTGTGGGAGGCTCTACCTGGTTTAGGTATGAAAACTACCTTAACCTCTTGCCATAACTTCGGTATGTAACAAAGACTGATGCATGCTTTATATATGTATGTCTACCAGGTGCTGAATTATTGTTTCATCCGCGTTCTGGATCATTGCGAGATAGACTTCGTCCAGCCCTGGTGACTTGTAAGGTTTGAAGGAACTGAAGGCCATTCCTATGTTTCCTGGTGTCACGACTGTATCTACTAGTTCTGAGTTAGCTAGAATGCGATCGGCACATGAACTTTGTGGTGGGGGCTCAAAGCAACCAGGGAAATGCGTTTGCATTAAAAGTTCAAGTGACTCGCCGCTAGACCCCGTCCATGAACCATTGCCTTTATCCAGTAATTCAGGCATGTATGGGTCTTTGGATAGGGTCCTCTTTATCCTAGCAGTTTCGTTGACGTTATCGATTTCTTCACAGAATCTCTTCCATGAATTTCGTTTGACGGCTCTTAGCTGTTTTTTATACAGTGTAAGTGCTGCTTTGTATTTGTCCAAGTCTGTGTCAACTTTGCTGGAGTTAGCTTTATTAAAGAGTTTCCTTGCTTGTTTTTTCAGGATATCGAGATCGTTATTTCACCAGACAGTGTTCTTACTATCTTTGGCAGACTTCTGAGGGCAGGAACTCTTGTATGAGTTTGTTAGTATGTTTGTTAACATACCCACTCTTTTATCTAAGGAATCTTCTGTTTTTGTTGGGTAAGGAACTATTGCCGGTAGTCTTTGGTTTATTAGCTCCTGATATTTGACCCAATCAGTTCTTGCTGGATTCCTGTAAAACCGGCTATTTTTTGTTGATCCCACTATTTCAAATCTTATCCACATGTGGTCTGACAAAGATGGTTCTTTCGAAACTTCCCAGTTGTGGACCGTTAGTGATTTAGAGTTAGTTGCAAGAGTCAGGTCGATAACCTCGCTTCTTGCTCTATTTATGAAGGTGGAACTGTTACCAACATTACAAACATTTAGATTGTTCATGCTAAGAAATTCTAGAATTCACTTACCGCTATCGTTGCAGTCTGTGCTAGACCAGTAGGTGTGATAGGCATTTGCATCACAACCTATTACCAAGTCCCCTGTGACTGGACAAGCTGGCACAGGTCAGTCGTTGGAACAACCCTTGCGTCGTATGGCTGGTATGATGAAACCAGCTTAAATGGCTGCGGTGTTTCGTTAAGAGACCTCTCCCAAATCGTCGTTGTTTGGTCTGGGCTGCTGAATTGCGGAATTAAAGTTAATTTTAGTGCTTTTTTCGCAACGACACTGTCCGTAGCTTACCTGTTTTCGATCCGTGAAGGACCTTAAAAGTTTTATTGCACCATCCTAGAACGTGGTTAGAGCCACTCAACCACGGTTTCTGGACAAGTGCAACATCCGAGTAACCTCTTAAGAGGTGTTGTTGGAGAGTGGCGGTCACCGCTCTACTGTGATGTAGATTGGCTTGAACCACTCTCAGTTTGCCGGCTTCTGAGGTTGGCCGCGATTGGTTTCGGTAATTTGAAGTGAACCTTGTTGAGTCCACAATCCGCGAAACCTTTCGCCACAGACAACCTTTCTATGGAGCTTTGGTCGATTCCGAGAACAAGAAGTTGGCCCTTATCTTTTTGTTCTCTATGGAAAACTTCCATACCACCGTAGAAAGATTATTTTGTAGCTTAATATCCTGCAATAAGATTTCAGGGTCTTCAATGATACCCGGGATTCATACAGACACTTTTGTCAGTCTAGGAGCCTCGGCACCTTCCACCACCTGTAGCTTGATGTCCTTCAAGAGCTCGTTCATCTTGGGAACCGCCTCCTGAAGGAAGACCAGAGTATTTTGGTCAGCACAAGTTATCCTAAGATAACCTGGCTCCCCTCCCAAACAAAATGACACAATTTTGGAATTTGACAGTAAACGGAATTTATCAAAAAGTATATAAGCTATTGATCTGAAATTTGGATTTTATCATTATTATAACGATTTCAATCTACTGCATAAAAATTATTTGAGTCTCCTTTCTTCTTCTAACACCTCCCATACAAACTGCACTTTATTGTGAAATACTACATTTAAACTAATTTACTCAGTACGCATAACATTTATCAAGCTGAAATTGTGTAATAAAAAAAAACACATTTAATTAGAATTTTTAGTAAGCTCGGAAGAAAACTTTTACTTTTTCTACCCCCTCCCAGACAATATGACACAATTTCACAACTTTAAAAAAGTCGATTTTCCTGAAAAGTATGAATGCTATTGATCTGCAATTTAAAACATGTCAAATGCATGATGATTATAGTTATTTCTGGAAAAGTCATTCAGAACTCCCAACTTCCTCTACCTCCTCCCACACAAAATGCAGAATTTCACTAAATCCAATACACCAATTTTCTCAGTATCTACTAAATTTTTGAAGCTTAAATTTTGTATAAAACATTTTGATAGCAACTCTAGCATGATGTGAAAAAATTAGTTCAATGGCAGTACCTACTACTCCCCAAACAAAATTTTTTAAAATAAAAAAAAAATTCTCTTTCATCTAGAGTATCGCACGATTAGGCCTTACGCCCAATCTTAGTCCTATTATTTTTTTTATCGACAGATAATTTTGGAGCTGCTAGAACTTAGAGCTTAGAACACTGAATAATTTATTTAGCTCAATCATCATCATCATCAATGGCGCGACAGCCCAAATCGGGCCCTGGCCTCCAGAAGTCGTCGCCTCCAATTGTCTCGACCCAAAGACCGCGTCCTCCAGCTGCTAATTTTTAATATGGCTATACTGTCTTCATCAACCGAGTCTTCCCATCGCTTGCGTGGTTTGTCTACTAATCGGCTCGCTTTGCCTTTAAGAGCTCGTTTGTGGATCCATCTGTCTTCCATTCGCTCTACGTGGCCAGCCCACTACTGTTTACATAGCTTGATGAACGTTGAAGCTTCTGGCTCGTCGTAGAGTTGATACAACTCATGGTTGTATCTTATTATCCTTCACAGGTCACAAAATTCATCGGAGAACCTTTCTTTCGAATTCGTTAACTACTTTTTCGAAAGTTCGCGTTAATGTCCACGTCTCCCTGCCATAACCGAGCACAGGTCGTATAATAGTTTTATAGATCCGCAGCTTATTGTTCTTGTCCACTTTCTTAGATTTCACTATTGGAAGTACCGAATAATACGTCTTATTTGCAAGTATTATCCTTCGTTTGATTTCATCCGTTTCACTACCGTCCTTTGCTAGATTAGCCCAAGATATATGAAGTTGTCCGCATTCTCCAAATTATATTCCGCAATGTTTTGTCTTATTGGCGTTCTCCTACTTGTTTGCGATATTACTTTTGCTTTCATTATTGCGCAACCCGACCTTTTGCGGCGGAGTCAAGATTGACAAATACCTCCTTAGCACTAGGGAAGGATCTTGCTAGGATGTTAATGTCATCAGCGTATGCTTCTATTTGGGTGAACTCGAATAGTAGTATTCCTTTGGTGTCAACTGGGATTTTTCAGACGACATGATCTGGTGCCAAGTTGAAAAGCATAGGGCTAGACCATCTCCCTGCTTTAAACCAAATTCCGTTCGGCAGCTGTTGTAGATCGTCCGGCTCTGAATTCACCTTGGTATTCGCCAATTATTTCATTAGAGAAGGCTTAAGACGACGTTCAATTGTTTTTATCAGTATTTTATGGGACGTACACAACAATGATATACCTCTGTAATTCTCACAGAAGAGTTTGTCTCCTTTCTTGTAAATTGGACACATAATGCTTTTTCGCCAGTCGTTGGGTATGATTTCCTCTGTCCAAATTTTGCATATCATGGTATGCAGTATTTCAGCGACACAGTTTCCACCGCTTTTCAGAAGTTCAACTGGTATTGCGTCAATTTCCGAGTTTTTAGTCACATAGGGCTGCTTTGATTACAGCAAGCGTGGGTGGTGTCGATGATGGTTCTTCTTCGTCATTTGAGGCATCAATTGAAATGTTGTCTGTCGTAATAGATGCTAATGGGGTAGGATTGAGAAGATGTTCAAAGTAGGAAGCCCATCTCCTTTTGATTTCTTGTGCGTCGCTGACAATGTTGCCCTCTGCGTCTTTGCAGAGACTGATTTTTGGTTTATATCTTTTTTTAAGTCTTTTGCTATTGCGTATGCGTCCCGCGTTTTATTTTGTCTAATACCGTCGTCCATTTTTTGTATCTTGTCATTGCTAGCGTTCTCACAGCTATGCTGCGAGTCCAACTATGTCATACTTTTACCTATTTCCTGAGACGCACTGGTGTTACTGGCCATTCAGGTTAACTCTATACTCCCTCCTCCTTTCTCAAACGGGCTTGGGACCGTCTATGGCGGAGTTTTTATTTTTATTATTTAGCTCTATGTGTTGGCTAATACCTAATCAATGTATGTGGGGATCGAACGTAGCCAATTAAAAGACTACAAACTTCACAGAAAATGAATACCGGAAGCAAGTGTTATAGCATCACAGAGCTTGGACCGAGCTCTTTCTCTTTTTACAAGCAGCAGCCGTGGAATGTGGACGTGTTTCAGATTATTTAAACTTATACATATTTATTTTTGGAATGAACGACAAATAAATTGAATTATTTAGAATTAATAAAACGAAACTGTTTTACATGTATATAAAATATTTTAAAACTCTGAGATCAAGATGATGATAATGTTATAGTTTTTTTCTTCATAGATTATGTTTTCTTTAAACTGACACAACCAATAAAAAACATTTCAAATCGAAACTTCCCCGAAATTGACTCCTTACCGAATATTAACATCTCCTGTTTCAATCAGTTAATACCCGGTAGATGCTTTGAATACCTTTTCCGAATTCGATACCTTTTTATAGAAATCGAAAACCAGAAAAACTAATAAGACACATTTCACATAGTTGGCAACAAGTACTACGTACATATACTCGTATCAACATATTAAAGGTAAAAAAATCGAAGCCTCGAGAAAACGAGCTGAAACCAACTTCTTCTGACATAGGTACAATTTCCGTAGAGCTCTGATTAAAACTCCTTTCTTCGCTTCCTTCTGAAATTTGACGCTCTCCGTTTACATGAAGCGAGAAGTATCGTTGCTGGCGTCAAACAAAAATGTAATAAACAGCAACTGTAGTACCTATGATCCTCTTATTAACTGTGCAATAGAGAGAACCCTCGAAGCCTGAGGGCGAAAGCCGAACCGGCGATGTCGGAGGGTTTGTTCCTTATTCGATGGTAATCGCAAAATTGTTTAGTAAATACTGTTGCCAATGGAATACAAGATTCTCCGACACTTTCGTGAACCCGATACTGTTATTAGTTTGTAATCAGATAAACATTATGAGAAACCTTCGAAGCTGGGGTCGGACAGGACAATAGATAATTTATAATAGGACTATAATTTTGTCATGCTGGTTGCTTAATAGTGTGACACAGTTGTATCATGGATATTAAATTATGTTTGTTCATACACACATAACCATAGATGTAAGTAGTTAAATTTTCCGGGCATGTGTCAGATTGTAATATGCAATAACTAAGTTGTATTTATGCCCCTTTTGGGTCGCGGTATTTTAGAATATTTTTGCGATTTTCGCAATTATAGACTATTAACATATCTTACAGCTTTGGAAAACTATAATAAATAGTATATGTAGTATATGGTATATGTCTACTTACTGCCGTATCGAAAATCATGGCTACGGTAATTCTCAGACAAGGCTGCATGTTATCATCAGCCCTGTTTCTGGTAGTAATAAATGACATCTTGAAAGCTGCACTGGAAGGTAGGGAAGGTAAAGGTCTTCAATGAAGACTATTTAACATCTTAAGTCACCTTGATTATGCTGATGACGCCTGTTTGCTTGCATATAACCGTTCGGACTTAGAGTCAAATGTTCGCTCGTTGCATTCTAAATGCAAAGAGGCGGGACTTAAAATAAATGTGCGTAAAACCAAGAACATGCTCATGGGTTCGAACGCAAGCACACGAACATGGGTCGAACCCAAGCACACCGATTGTTCTTAATGGACAAGATGTTGAAGAGGTGGACGACTTTTGTTATCTCGGAAGCATTGTCAGCATAGACAGCGGAGCCGAAAAGGATATTGAGGCTTGTCTAAATAAGGGCCGTCAGGCCTTCAGTATCCTTTCCCCTTTCTGGAGGTTAAGAGAGATCTCCCTTCGCACGAAGCTGCGAGTTTTAACGCATGCGTCAAATCCGTGCTGTTATATGGTTATACTACGTGGAAAGTGACCGTTCGACTTACCAAGAAACTACAAACTTTCGTGGACTAATGCCTCCGCATTTAAGGAATATTCTGGTCAGAAATGATCTCCAACGACGAACTTTTAGAGTACAACTGGACAGACTAAAATTAGCATTGAGATTAAAGGCGGAAGTGACAGTGATCGGCCACACTTTGAAGAATCCAGAGCAAAATATCGCCAAACAGGCTCTGTATTATAATCATCAAGAAGACTTCGGTTTGGTCGACCATGTAGCACATGGAAGCGAGCAGTTGAGCAGGAGGTCAGAGGAATAAACAAGTCTTGGCAGAAGCTTAAGGCCGATCCTCAGGATCGTGTCTTGTGGAATGGAGTTGTTTCTGTCCTATGTCCCTATAGAGGGTCTCAACAAGAATTTTATTGAATAATTGAGGTAGAACTGCCCTTAATTATTATCCCGAAAATCAGTGCAGTTTCTTAATCAGTTTGTTTACAGCAGCTGGTTGAATGGGTACACCTCAGTGGTCCAGGGCGATTTTTAAATTGGATAAAAAAGTGGAACAAAGAGTTTGTCTCAAATTTTGTGTTTACAAACAAATTTCGTGTGCAGAATAATTGCCAATGATGGAAAAGAATTACGGTGATTCAGTACAATGAAAAACAGGCGCTTTCGAGTAGTTCAAGCCTTTACGGATAGTCTAGAGGTCCTTGAAGACATGCCTCATTCTGGACGACCTCCGACCTTTTCAACTGGTGAAAACATTAAAAAAGTGAAGGAAATGGTGCCCAAAAATCGTCATGCCAGTATTAAGAGAGCTCGACATCTCTTGCAAGTCCATTTGTTCGATTTTGATGGATACTTTGGCCATAAAACCCGTCCTTTCTCGACTCTTTCCAATAAAGCTGAATTTCTTTAAGAAAAAACATACCTTGAACAGATCACTTTGGACATGCTTGACCGTAGGAATTATGATCCTACATTCATCATAACTGATGACGAGACGTGGGTCTACGAGTTTGACATGCTAGCTAGTCAACAATCATCGGAATGGAGGAAAAATGAGCCGAAACCGAAAATACCACGCCAAAACCGCTGAAAAATCAAGACGATGTTCATTGTTTTTTCGATATTCGAGGTTTGATCCATCATGAATTCGTTCCGGAGGAACAAATGGTCAATAAGAAGTACTCGTATTATTTAACCTTATTGAAGCATATGCGTGAGCAAATCCTTAAAAAACGATCGGAATTGTGAAAGGATAATTCATGGATTTTCCACGATGAAAATGCGCTATCGCATTGAGCTTCAATTATGACCGAATTTGAGGCCAAAAAAGCAACAAATTGCTTCAATCAATCTCTGTATTCAACAGATTTGGCCCCGTGCGATTCTTTTCCATCCTCGAAACTTAATTTCAGTTTCGAGGATAGGAAAGAGTTCTGTGCAACTCGTTTTCAGTCGATCGAGGACTTAAAACAAAAATCGCCGTTGATTCTGAGGTGTACCCTTTCAACCAGCTGCTGTAAACAAACTGATTAACAGACCGTGTTGATTTTTGAGATAATAATTAAGGACAGTCCTACCTGCTTACCAAAAAGAAAATGTTTGAAATATCATTTCTCAGACTAATTTTATTTACAAATTCCCGGTACGTACTTGTCACAATGTGTGTTTTAAGTTTCAATTACATAGCTTAAGAGGTAATTGAGATATTCATTATACTCTAGATGAAATCTGAGAGTATATTGTGTTTGCTTTACCGTTTGTAACGCTAAGAAATAATGCTCGCACAGAGCCGCCAAGGGTACAGAAATATTTATTGTCGCTCAAAAACCTCGATTCCGAGTGACCGTCTGTCCATCTGTCCGTCTGTCTGTCTGTCCGTCTATCCGTCTGTCCGTCTGTCCGTCTGTGCGTCTGTCTACAGCATAACTCTCGAAAGCTTTGAGCTATAGTGCTAAAAATTTTTGTGTGTCATTTTTACCGAAAAAGTAACTTTAAGTTCGTGAATGGGCTACATCCCCCCACTCCTTCTACACCCTCCCATACAAATTTCATGAAATTTCAAAATATTAAGAAAATGATTTTTCTTTGAAACTATTTAAGCTATCGACTTGAAATTTAGGTCAGAGTATTATGATATAGATCTCATTAATACAACAAAATATTGACTCGATCCCCTTACTCCTTCTACCCCCTCCCATACATCCATACAAATGTATAATTTTTGTTAAATTAATTTTATCGATTTCCATTCAAACTAGAAAAAGTACAAACTTCAAATTTTGCCAGAATTTGTTTCCTAATAATTGAAATAAGAGTTAGAAAAATTTATGAGCTCCGCTTCACTTCTTTTCTACCCCCTCCCATACAAATATCTGTATTATAAATTCAAGAAAAGCATTTCTCCTTCAAGTATACATATGAGAGCTATCGACTTTGAAATTGAATCAAAGCATGGTGATAAGGATGATGACAAGCAGTTTCAAAATTATTTTAAACGCTCCACTTCCTCTGCCACCTCCTATACAAATGCCTCATTTTCAGGAAAACTATGACCAATTTCTTTAAAAATATGAACGCTAAGAACTTTAAATTCAGCAAAAATCATTTTGCATACCATGTTTGGTGTCATATACAAAAAATACAAACCTCCCCCCTCTACTTCTACCACCTCCCATGCAAAAGTTTCTATTCACCATTCGAAAGAATTTGAGATGACATATTTTCCGGTATATTAAAGTCATTTCCATCTCATCTAGAGTATCATATTGTTGCGAGCTAGGGGGTTCGCCGGATTTCAAAGAAAACACAATTCGTTTAAAAATGAAAGGATAATTTATTTATTCGCTCGTTTTATTTAATTTTCACGTTAACTTAATTCGCCTTAAATTGCTCTACCGATATTTCGCTTTCTATCGCGTTCACTACTGTTCGCGTTCAGATGTCGCTGAATGACTGGCTGCTGGTCTGAGAGCTTCGTGCTTATATACAATTTTTGCCCAGTTCTCGAAGTTTCCGTCAGGTGTCGTTGGGACTATTCGGGAGAATGCTAGATCTTTAATTGTATACTGTCGGGTGGGTGTGTGTCTAGAATGTTCGGGAACTTTGTTGCTGGCTGTTTACATGTAGGGAGAATGTTCTGGTACATTCGGGAAGTTGCCAGATCTATAACATTACCCTCTCCTTAGTCCCTGTTCGTCCCGAACAGAGTCGTTCACTTCTTCCATGGCACCATGGTACTTTGTTAGTCGGTCGAGATGTACCACTTTCATTTTAGTACGAGGTTTTTGATGTAGTTGAATCCGATAGACGACATCATTTAACCGGTTGATGATCTGGTAAGGGCCTTCCCAGTTGCGCTGTAGTTTCGGCGATCTGCCCTTCTGTCGTTTGGGATTGTATAACCAAACCAAATCACCCTCTTGGAATCCTGATGAATTCGCCCGTTGATCGTACCTCGTCTTCATGCGGTCGGTCGCCAAATCAGTTTTATCTCTGACCAGCTTATAAATTGTCTTTAGTCGACATCGAAGATCCGAGACTTAATCTTTGGCATTGGTTGATTGGTCTGGTGGCACTCCAAACATTAGTTCCGCAGGGACTCGAATATTTCTTCCGAAAATGACTCGGAACGGAGTTTCTCCTGTTGTTGAATGTACCGATGTTCTGTAGGCCATTAAAAATAGAGGGATGTGCTGATCCCAGTCCTGTTGCCTCTCGCTGACGAGTTTGGATAGGTTTGAGTTTAATGTCCTATTGAAACGTTCCACCATTCCATCGGACTGGGGGTGTAATGGAGTTGTCCTGGTTTTGTTTATTCCCAGCATTTGGCATTGGTTTGAATATTTGAGATTCAAAATTGAGCCCTTGATCGGAGTGTAGTTCACGTGGAGCTCCAAATCTGCTCACCCAGTTGGTAACAATTTGTTCGGCGACGATTACTGCTTCCTGGTTTGGAATTGCGTAGGTTTCAGGCCACTTGCTGAAATAATCAATGACCACTAGAATGTAGCGATTACCATTTTCTGATTCCGGAAATGGTCCAGCAATATCTACAGCAATTCTCTCAAATGGGATTCCCACGTTGTATTGTTGCATTTCTCCCTTTGATTTGCGGTGTGGGCCCTGACTCGATGCACAAGTAGTACATTTACGGCACCAATTTTCGACATCATCTCGGAGATGGATCCAATAGAACCTTTCTCGTATCTTTGCCAAGGTTCTATTTACACCCTAATGCCCACCGGAGGTACTTCCATGATATTCCTTCAAAACCTCCTCGATTTTAGAATGCGGGACGATGGTTTGCATGTGATACGACTTTCCGTCAGCGTTTTCCCATTTCTGTTTTAATAATCCGCCGTCTAGATGAAGGGAGTTCCATTGTGCCCAATAACACTTTAGGGTTTCGCTGAATTGTGAGATGTCTTTCCATACGGGCCGTTTCATTTCGTCCTTCCATGCCATGATCGGTGAAATATCTGGATCTTTACGTTGGGCGTCTTCCAGTTCTTGCTGATTCCATCCATCCTTTGGTTCGGTCGTTATCCCCTGAATGGCTTCTCCGGTCTCTTTTCCTTCTACACGGAGACAATGCTTGCAGTTCGGTGGACAAGGACGACGTGAAAGCGTATCGGCATTACCGTGGATTCTTCCTCTTCGATGAACAATTTCGATCTCGTAGGATTCGAGCTTTCGATCCATCTGGCTACTTGGCCTTCGGGGTTCTTAAACTGAAGTAGCCATTTAAGCGATGCGTGATCCGTTCGAAGAAGGAACTTTTGACCATAGAGATATTTGTGAAAATGTTTTGTTGCTTCTACAATGGCTAATAGCTCTCGACGAGTTACGCAATAGTTCCTTTCTGATTTTGAGAGTATTCGGCTGTAGTATGATAGCACTCTCTCCTGCCCGTCGATCTCTTGTGATAGTACTGATCCGATACCGACATTGCTGGCGTCAGTGTCTATGATGAAACCGTGACCTGGTTTTGGATACGCCAGAACTGGGGAGTCGCAGAGTTGGTCTTTTATCCTCTCGAATGCTTCCTGGCACTGTTGACTCCATGTAAATGGCTTTCCCTTTTCTGTTAACTGATGCAGACATTTCGCCGTGTTGGCAAAGTCTTTCACGAATCGACGGTAATATGTCGCTAAGTCTAGGAAGCTGCGCAACTGGTGTTTATCAGTCGGAGTAGGCCAATTTTTCACCGCCAGTATCTTCTCCGGATCCGTCTTTACGCCATCAGCTGACACGATGTGACCCAAGTACTTGACTTCTGCACTAAACAATGTGCACTTTTTCGGACTCAGCTTTAATTTTGCCGCACGCAGTCGCTGGAAGACTTCCTGTAGATTTTTTAGATGTTCCTTGATTGTTTTGCCGATAACGATCACATCATCCAGGTAAACGAGACAAGTTTTCCAACTCAGGCCACGCAAAACGAATTCCATCAGTCTTTCAAACGTAGCTGGAGCATTGCACAGGCCAAATGGCATTACGATGAATTGCCACAGTCCACTGCCAACAGAGAATGCTGTCTTCTCTCTATCTTTTTGATCTATCTCCACTTGCCAGTAAACACTTTTCAGATCCAACGTTGAGAACCATTTAGCATCAGTCAGGCTGTCCATGATATCGTCGATTCTTGGTAGTGGATAGCTATCCTTTTTCGTAACATCATTCAGTCGCCTGTAGTCCACACAAAAACGAGTACTGCCGTCCTTCTTCTTTACCAGCACTACTGGCGATATCCACGGGATTCTTCGATGATTCCCTGATGCTCCATAGTTTTGACCATTGAATCGACTTCTCCTTGTTTCGCTTCCGTGGCGTAGTGGGCAGCGTGCTTGCTTCTCAGTCAATAGGTCGTGGGTTCGATTCCCACTCCTGACGGGATTTTTTTAAGCGCAAATTTTTCAGTTGCTACTGGTGATAAAAAAATGATTCGCAATAAAATGGGGAAACGGTGTAAAAGTGAAACAGTTCCACTTCAAGAAGGCCTAGATACTCAGTAGATGGTTTCTGTTCGCTTTCTATCATTCAGTCCCCCATAACATCTGCAAATATTTGTCAGTAAGCAGCCAGTACAACTAAGCAATATACCAGCTTCTCCACTCGCTACGGTCGTTCTCACTCCCCTTCCCCAACCTTCCCAATCCCATTCCTTCCCTCCATGACTGTGTTTGTGCATTGCACATAAAAGGCCGAAATTGCCTATAACACAGGTCATTCTGTAAAAAAAAAAAAAAAAAAAAATGGTACTCTTCTTGGAGGTTGACGTATCGGTGTAGCACTTCCGGTCTCTATACGATGTTTCACCAAGTTTGTTCTGCCATAGTCGTCATCACCGGTGGAAAAGACGTCGCTGAATCCTTCGATTAGATCTACTACTTGCTTGTGTTGTTCTCCTCTAAGGTTGCTTGACTGAAGAAGTGTTGATGTTACATTGTCCTTCCTTCTTGGCTTATTTTTAGATGGTGCGTCATATGGTTCTGCCTTGTCGATACTCGTCACCGCCAATATTGGTTCACAGCTGCCAATTACATCTCCTTTCTTTACGCTGGTAATGCTGCCCGAAACGTTGAGGACTCTTCTTGGTACCATCATCTTCTCATTCCTTTTTACGAGTGTTTTTCCTAGTATCAGACTTCGTAATGCAGGTGTCGTTTCTGGTTCTATGAGGTAGAATCGGTGGTTCCCGGGATCACCATCGAGCTCTGCCCAAATAACATTCTCGGATGACTTTGGTATATCCGCACCTTCGCACAATACAACTCGTAGCTTTGTTGCGTTGGAGGATGTTATTTCCATCGGGATTTCAATATTCCGCCACTTCATTATTCGTTGTCCTAAGTCCAGCTGGATACCGTGTGGTTTCAGAAAATCCATTCCAAGGATACACTCATCGGTAATGTCAGCTACCACGAATACATGCGAGAAGGTCAAATCCCCAAGCTGTATGTCACGAGCTATTTCTCCATGGACCGTTGTAGTTTCTCCTGTAGCAGTGCGAAGTGCGTACTTCTTGGTGTTGTGAAGCCAAGAACGATCTACGAGGTCAGATCTTAGCACTGACCGTGTTGCGCCTGTGTCGACTGTTATGATGCAGTTTAATTTGCCGACTCGACCACTCATACATAAGTCGTTTTCACAACGATGTAGTCGAGAAACTGCGATGATGGTTTCGGGAGCGTCGATTCTACCAGCCAACTTCTGCCCCATGAAGTTGGCCTTTACTCGTTTCCCTCACTGTCATTAGGCGAAGCGTGCTCTCGTGACAGTTCGCCCCTTCCTCCTCTTTGCTTAGCAGCGCAGCCGGGACAATAGTTGATCGCTGTTCTGGGTTTGCGGCAGTCGCGTCTTAAGTGTCCTGCCTGTCCACAATTCCAGCATCGGGGAGCTCCAGATCCTTCGCTCCGCTTGGTGTACTCGGCTTTCTGACACACACATTCTTCTACTATTTCTCGAACTCGATAGTTACTCCTTGAGCTTTGCTTGGCAGCTTCGAACGTCAGCCCATATACTAAGGCTTCGCCAATCGTTTTCTTACCTGCCAGTTTTAACGCCTGTTGCAGCTCTCTGTCCTGTACAGCATTGTTAAATGCGAAAACAACAGCGATAATAGTGTGAGTCGTTCAATATCGCGTGCCAGCTCTTGAAGTGTTTCACCATTCTTTTGAGTTCGGTTGTACAGTTGAGTTTTGTAGATCTCTCGCATGTGGTCACTGCCATAATGAAGATCCAATGTCTGGACTAACGTTGAAAAATCTTGTTGTTGCTCCTGCGGAATCGTTTGAAGAACTTCTGCTGGTGGGCCTCTTAACGCCAATATAAGAGCCGTTCCTCGTTCCAAGCGTTCGAAGCCTTGTACGCAACATGTTCTGCCTTGATGACTCCAGTCGCTTTGACGTTATCGAAGTCTCTTTTTACGACAATTTTTAGGCGTTCGACTTCTTCTGCAATCCCGGATGTCTTTTCCGTAATTTGCTCTTCGAAGATTCGAAGTTTCTTCTCTACGTTTTCTTCTATTGCCTTACCCATGGTGTCTATTTTATTATTCTGTAGCTCCAATTTTTGGTTGAGTTCCTTTGAGGTCTGGTCTAATTGTTGTTTAATGTCCGCAGATTGTTGTTTAGTGTCCACTGATTGTTGTTCTAATTTCTGATTAATGTCCGCTGATTGTTGCTCTAATTTGTTCATCATTTGTTGCATTAACTGTGTTAGAGCATCCATTGCACCAGAACACTCCTCTCCACGAGCTTCTTTGATTTGGAACTCAAAACTATCTGCATCTTCACCCTCAGCCTGCAGTGTCTCGATCATACGGCTGACAAGTTCAGACTTGCTCCCTGTCGTAGGTAACTCTCGTCTACTGAGCTCTTCCGTCAGCTCCGCTAATTTTAAGTCCTTTAGATAACGTGGCATTTTCACTACCGATTATTTCCAGTTTTTCCGCGATTCGAATTCACTTAAATTTACGTCACTGCTCACTCAATCACTCGGGAATATTCGATTTCACAAAATTCTCACTGTCCGTTCGAGAATTTTAGTTCCGCGATTTTACTTCGCTAATTAAAGTCACTGTTCACTAGAGCACTCGAGAATATGCGATTTCACAAAATTCTCACTGTCCGTCCGAGAATTTTAGTTTCACTTTTTCGCTCTCACAAAATTATCCGTTCGAGAATTTTAATTTCACTCGCGATTTTTAACCCGAGTTTATCCTTGAAATCCCACTTCTGACACCAGTTGTTGCGAGCTAGGGGGTTCGCCGGATTTCAAAGAAAACACAATTCGTTTAAAAATAAAAGGATAATTTATTTATTCGCACGTTTTATTTAATTTTCACGTTAACTTAATTCGCCTTAAATTGCTCTACCGATATTTCGCTTTCTATCGCGTTCACTACTGTTCGCGTTCAGATGTCGCTGAATGACTGGCTGCTGGTCTGAGAGCTTCGTGCTTATATACAATTTTTGCCCAGTTCTCGAAGCTTCCGTCAGGTGTCGTTGGGACTATTCGGGAGAATGCTAGATCTTTAATTGTATACTGTCGGGTGGGTGTGTGTATAGAATGTTCGGGAACTTTGTTGCTGGCTGTTTACATGTAGGGAGAATGTTCTGGTACATTCGGAAAGTTGCCAGATCTATAAGAATATGATCGGGCTTTAAGCCCAATCATAATTCTGTTATGTTTTTTAACTATTTTTCTTTATACCCCTCCTGACACTCTCCCTTGCAACAATTAGCCTCTCTCTAACTTGATTCTAGTGGATCTGTATGCCACCTTAAATAATTTCGAAGAAATATAAATTAAGAAAAAAATTCGGCCGACAATTTGTTTTTAGCCCCCACTCCCTTTCAGGACGCCAATGGATAAAAAAAATTAAATTATTTTTAAGGTTTATCCCACAATCCTCTCTATATGTATGATGAGCTTCCTATCTGCATTCGTGGTGAAGATATTAGAAAGTGTAGCTTTTGAATCTTTCCCTCCCCTTCCAACTGACACTCCCCAAAATTTAGGTAATGGAACTCACTTAACCAATTAACAATCTACCCAGAAACGAACATTCTACCTTAAACGGTCTCGGAGATATGAGTCCATATGTACGGCGGACGGCGTACGCCGGGATGATTTTTTTTGTGTTTTGCATTTCTAGGATAATTTAGTCATGAAACGCGAAAAAACAAAATTTCAGGGTAGCAAAATTTTTTTTTTCTGTGTCGATCACAATACACAATAAAAAAAATCCATTAATTTAGAATTTCAGGACGAATGACAAAAAGCCAAAAACTAAAATTAGTTTAATTTATAGCAAATGATCAAACTTTTGCTAAAAACCATTTACACTATAATTCAAATAATAAAGTTTTGTGATCGGTACAGAAAAAACATAACAGAATTATGATTGGGCGTAAAGTCCAATCATGCGATAATCACTACTATTCTTTCCAACAGTAAATAGTGAATTTGGCAGAGGGGGTAATTTGTAATTTTTGATAAAAGGTATCCTTATGACATCGAACGTGGTTTAAAAAATGTTTTGTGCTAAATAAAAAGTTGGTTGTATTCAAAATTTTTAATGAAATTAGACATTGTTTTTCTGATTTGTATGGGAGGTGGCAGAGTAAGTGGAAGGTTTTGGATGATTTTCAAAAAAGGTTTTGGATGACTTTAAAACTTCTTATCAACATTATTATCAGCATGGTGAGGTTAAAGCTAATTCTAATTATGCACCAGGTGTCCCATTAAGACCGCCTATTTAGAAATTTCAAAAGAATGCAGTATAAATAAATTTGAGAAGCTATAATGTTTTTATTTTAATAAAAAGTGTAGGCTGGGAGGTTATGTATAGAGTAGAATATCTGAAAAGGTAGGGTGTAGCCTAGTGGGTAGCGTATTGGTCTACAATGCGAAGGTCGTGAGTTCAAATCCCGATCGTCGCATAATTGCAGCACATTGCCTGCTTGGGTATGCCTTGGTCACCTCAATCTACGAAAATTAAAAAATTCGAAGATAGAGGGTTGTGCGAAGGTCTACGAACCATTCCACAATAAATAATGAAAAATGTTTTGGAACCTGAAGATCAGGAGACCAAAGCCTGATTTTGGCTGTAGTGCCATTCTAGAAGAAGAAGAATATCCGACAAATAACCGCATCGTGGCTGATTGCTCACCGGATCGATTTCATCAATGGCATGACAAATCACGACTTTCAATTCAGGAATCATTTTTGGGTTATTGGCATACACCTTTGATTTCAAAAAACTCGAAAGAAAGAAATCCAATGGCGTTAAATCGTATGGTCTTAGTGGCCAATTCACATCGCCGCGGCGCGAGATAACTCTCCCTTCAAATTTCATCTTCAACAGTTCCATCGTTTCATTCGCTGTGTAGCACCGTCTTGTTGACAGCCCATGTCTTCAAGATCCATTTCAGCAATTTGTGACCAGGAGAAGCTGTTTATCATCTCACGGTAACGAACGCCGTTGATGGTGACTGAATTGCCGTTCGCATTCTCGAAGACGAAAGGTTCAATCACTCCCTCATCCCAAAATGCGCACCAAACAGTGACTCGCGGTGGATGCATAGAACGTTCAAGGATCACTCTTGGATTCTCAGCTCTTCAAATGTGACAATTCTGCTTGTTGCCACAGACATCAAGTTTGAAATTCGCCTCATCAGAACAGCTATGATATTTTCTAACCGTCTCCGCAAAATCCTCGCTATTTCGTATTGGATTTCCACAATTTCTATACGTTGTGCGTCCGTGTAATTCTCTAGCGCTAAGCCTCAGTGCTCACATAATTCAATTATCAAACAAGAAAGCTGCACGACTGACACAAAAGAAATGGGACTAAATTTAAAATCGACGGTCTTAATGGAACATCCTATATTTCAAAACTTAGGACTTGGAAAGATCTAAAATGTTGCATAAAAAAAATTTATCCTCATCGGAAAAAAAATCCAAAACAAACTATCGCAGGAAGTTGAAACGACGAAGACGCTCCGAAGGGATTATTCCCTATAATGTCGGAGGCAATAGATAAAGATAAAGACTTCTAGAATCAGTATGTCATTAATCACTCTTTGGCAACGATTATATGCTTATAAACACGATTTTTATGATCATTTAGAGTAATTCCTTAACGAATGTCAAAATTATCTTGTAAATGATTTAGTAATGATAACAATAATTGCTAACAATGGAAGTGAATCGTTAACGAATCGTGAATGAATTTTTTTATGTATTTGCTAGGAAGTTTAACATGTCTAAACCGAACGTTCTCCATGAATGTCTTTTTCATGGAGTATACTCTATATGCAGAACTAGGCTTATTGAAATCGTGACAATTTCCGTATTCTAATCCCATCCCTTAACTCAATATTTATATCCCACTTAAAAAGATACTCAAGTCACATTAAGCTATACATCTTCTAATGACTCATATGATAAAAAAGAACACAGCTAACAGCCCGGAAAAAAATTCGACTTTATGAAGTGAATCTACAAAAAAGATAGAATATACATATCACCATAAACAAGCATTTTTGCTAGAGTGTACACATTTTTCGTCAAGTTTGTTGACTGTCGTTTTATAAGACAAAACGCAAGAAATGTATTTGATTTGATTCGGGGCAACCCAAAGGCTATGCAAGCCAGTTAGACCAGGCCTGACCAAAGACACCTACAATTCGGCAGCCTTAAAACGTTGGCAAATATTTACGTACCGCTGCCGTGTATTCACATGTGATTTTTTTCGACCAATTTTCCATCCGTCATGAAATCCAAGAAGTTTGAGAAATGTTAACACTCAAAATATTTTCAATAAAGACCGAAAAAAAAATATTGAGGTAATCATTCGAATCATTCGAAAAGTAATTCAGAAATGATAATTATATGGGTGTACACAATAATCATAAGACATTCGTACATAATGGATGTTGACCTTCGGGTACTTCAGTCTTTTTCGCAATGTTTCGAGTATTCATATTCACACTTTTTGAACGTATTCGACTAGTGGCAATTTTTAGCAAATATTACTAAATAGCGTCGTATATTACTGTTTAGTGCAAAGCAAATAGCGAATAATAATTGTTTTTATAAAAAAAAATTATATTTATTTGGTTGTTGATGGGAATTTAAAAGTTTTAAGTGCATTAAAAATTTGGAAATTTTAAAATTAGATACATATACATATGTATAAAAACATTTGTCAATTATATATGTTTGAATTGTCACTTATTTGAATGTTAAAAACAACACAAGCTAATTGAATCCATTAAATTGACACCGTTGATAATTGAAGGGGATAAAAATATCTGTAGTAAAATCGGTCGGGGTAAAATACTTGTACATTGAAGATATGATAGAAAAAATATTTACAACTGTTCATCTGTTAGTATGTAACAGCATCAAACAAAAACCACAATAATTAACGGATTTTGGTCCAGTTTTCGTTATGAGTTAGCTCATTAGTCTGCTCTTAAACTGGAGTATATATTATTTCAATATTAAATGGCGCTACACTGGCGTTACAGTTCAGAGCATTAACATATCGATTCAATCGGATGTTGTGGTGAGATAAGAATGATGAAATCATTATTATTGTACTATAATATATCCGTTAACTTATGACTTATGTCCAAATGCCGTCCAAATTCCTGTTAAATAAAATGAATTAATCACTGCCGTTATTCTAATTTCAGGGAGAAAAATGTCGATCATTAATCTATTCAACCTAAAAAGGAAACGCAATTTCTCTGTACTTTTGAAATATGAAAAAATATTAGAATTGGCGCTAAAAAACTTACGGCACACACATACATCAATAACAAGGAAAGGTATGCGAACAGTTCCTAGATTCCGCTGGGACCCACTTGGCAATAACTCCTTATTGAAATCTTTCGCAAGACATAATTTTCTGTAAAGGATGATCATGTACCTTTGTCATATTGCTTGTTTGACGAATTTAACAACGTTTTGAAAAGATGGTTCTAATTTTTTGTTCTTTGGTTTTAGAAAGTTTTCTATAAATAACATCCTTTTGAAGTAGCCCGTAGTTCGCACAGGAAGAAAAAATAGCTTATCACCGACAAAAGTAAATTTTTTATATGGTTTTTCAATGAATCAATCGGGGCATAGGACAGAAACAACTCTCTTCTACAAGGCGCGATCCTGAGCATCGGCCTTAGGCTGTTGTCAGGACTTGTTTCTTCCTCTGGACTCCTGCTCAACTGCTCGCTCCCATGTCCTACATGGTCGACCAACCCGACGTCTTCCTTGAGGATTATAATCCAGAGCCTGCTTGGCGATGTTTCGCTCTGGTTTTCTCAAAGTATGACCGATCCACTGCCACTTCCGCCTTTGAATCTCAATACCTATTTTAGTCTGACCAGTTATACTCCAACGTTCGTCTTTGGAGATAAATTCTGGCCAGAATAGTCCTAAAATGCGTCGTAGGCATTGGTTCACGAAAGTCTGTAGTTTCTTGGTAAGTCGAACGGTCACTTTCCGCGAAGTATATCCATATAGCAACACGGATTTGACGCATGCGTCAAAAACTCGCAGCTTCGTGCGAAGGGAGATCTCTCTTAACCTCCAGAACGGGGAAAGGATACCGAAGGCCTGACGAGCTCTATTCAGCTCCTCAATATCCTTTTCGGCTCCACCGTCCATGCTGACAATGCTTCCGAGATAACAAAAATTTTGCACCTCTTCAACGTCTGTCCGTTAAGAACAATCGGTGTGCTTGCGCTTGAACCCATGTGCTGTACTGGGTTTTACGCACATTTATTTTCAGTCCTGTCTCTTTGCATTTAGAATGCAACAAGCGAACATTTGACTCTAAGTCCGAACGATTATGTGCAAGCAAACACAAGTCATCAGCATAATCAAGGTGACTTACGATGTTAAATAGTCTCCATCGAAGACCATTACCTTCCCCACCTTCCAGTGCAGCTTTCAAGATGTCGTTTATTCCCACCAGAAACAGAGCTTGTGATAAAATGCAGCCTTGTCTGACACCCGTTCGCACAGGAAAGCTCTCAGTCAGCTCTTCTCTATGCAAGACACGACACCTTACATTTTCGTAGGGTTGTTTAATCATCGCTATGACCTTCTCTGGAATACCTCTCCTACGCAAAGCATTTCATAAGTAATCTCGCTTAACGCTGTCGAAAGCCTGAGATTTTTATTACTTTATTATTCTAATAATAAACTATTGTGATCGACACAAAAAAAAAAAATTGGCTACCCTGAAATTTTTTTTTTTCGCGTTTCATGACTAAATTAGCCTAAAAATGCAAAAAAAAAATCCGTCCCGCCGTACGCGGTACATATGGACTCATGTCTCCGAGACCGTCAAAGGTAGAATGTTCATTTTTGGGTGGATTGTTGATTGGAGAAGTGAGCTCTATTTTCTAAATTTTGGAGGGGTGTTAGGTGGAAGGGGGAGGCGGGGGGAGGGAATAAGTCGAAAACTACACTTGCTAATATCTCCACCACGAATGTAGATAGAAAGTTGAAAATCAGTACAGATATAGAGAAGGTTGTGGGACAAACTTTAAAAATAATTTAATTTTTTTACCCATTGCCGTCCGAAAAGGGAGGGCTAAAAACAAATTGTCGGGCGAATTGTTTTTTCAAATAATTACATATATCTTCGAAATTACTTATCGTAAAAAATTCATATTTTCAGACCGTCAAGGTGGCATATAGTTCCATCGGAATCAGCTTAGAAAATGGCTAATTATTGTAAGGGAGAGGGTCAGCGGGGGTGCAAAGAAAAACACTTAAAAATTAATATCTCAACCATCTCTTAAGCTATGTAATTGAAACTTGAAACGTATATTAAGCTATACTAGAAAAATACAAAAAAAATATAACGAGTGAAAATAATAGTAGTGGACGGAAATGGGGAGCATTTAAAAAATAGCGCACTTTTCAAAATTACAAATCCTTACATCTCAAAAAATAGTACAGATATCAAATCGAAAATTTGTCAGATTGTAGAACTACATTATGGTTAATTTTGGTAAAATTTTTAAGTTGGGAGGTGTAAGCGGAGGGAGGAGGATATTTTTAGGGCTCTGGTGAAAGATGCAAAGTTGAAATTTTTATGTGAATATCTCTATTTGATGTTCATACAAAAATAATAATAACTTGATCCATAATTGTTATAAACCGACCCCCCCCCCAGTCTAACGTGCACAAGGTGTTTCAAGTGCATTGAAAAAAACACATAAACTGAAAATTTTTGAGTGAAATTTTAAGGTAGAAACTTGAAAATTTGCGAAATGCATTTAAAAAAAATCCCTAAATATACGAAATATTCATCATTATCATCATCAATGGCGCGACAGCCCAAATCGGGCCCTAGCCTCTTGAAGTCGTCGCCTCCAATCGTCTCGATCCAAAGACCGCGTCCTCCAGCTGCTAATTTTACTTTATTATTTTAATAATAAAGTATTGTGATCGACTTGGAAAAAAAAAATTTGCTACCCTGAAATTTTGTTTTTTCGCGTTTCATGACTAAATTAGCCTAAAAATGCAAAAAAAAAAATCTGTTTGTCTGTACGCCATCCGCCGTACGCCGTCCGCCGTACGCCGACGTGTACGCTCAGCGCGCATTAACTCCCAAACCGTTCAAGATAGAAAGTTCATTTTTGGAGGGATTGTAGATATTTGCGGATCTCAGGCGGACACCCATTTTGGGGGGCGTACGGGTTCAGGGGGAGGCGGCGGGAGCGCTAAAACCGAAAAATACGAACTCAAATATCTCAACCATGGTTACAGCTAGGAAGCTAAAAATCAACGTACATATAGAAAAGTTTGTGGGACAACTTTTAAAAATAATTTAATTTTTTTATCCATTGAAGTGCAAAAAGGGGGGGGCTAAGAACCGATTGTCGACCGAATTTTTTTTTCAAGTGATTATATCTTCGAAATTACTTACCATAGAAAATTCATATTTTGAGACCATTAAGTTGGCATACAGATCTACTAGAATCAGTTTATATAAAAGCTAATTCTTGTAAGGGGGGGGGGGGGCAATTTTGTCAAATTGTAGAACTAAATAATTTTTAAATTTGGTAAAAATTTTGTGTTGGGAGGTGTAAGGGGAGGGAGGTGGTAACCAAAAGTGTCGAAAATTTTAAGTGATTTTTTAAAGGCTCTGGTGAAAGATACAAAATTTAAATTTTCCAGGTAGATACATCTATTTGTTGTACATACAGAAAAAATAATAAAAATTCAACAATTGTTATGCACTGACCCCCCTGGTCTACCGTGCACAAGGTATTTCATGTGCAATGAAAAAACCAAATAAACTGAAAATTTTTGAATGAAATTTTACGGTAGAAACTTGAAAATTTGCAGAATGCATTTAAAAAAAATCCTTAAATTTACGAAATATTAACTGGTCGAAAACCTTTACAACTTCTACCCCCCTCCCATACAAAATTATTTTTTCGACCATTTTTAAGAAATCAATTATCACCTAACTAGTAAAAGCTATCAATTTGAAATTTTGCACAAAAACTTCTAAAAAATAAGTAAAATGAAATTACGTTAAAAGTTTTGAAATCGCGCTTGCCCTTCTACCCCCTCCCATACAAAAGTATGATTTCGACCAATTTCATTAAATCAACTAATAACCAACAAATTAAAAGCTACGAACTGGAAATTTTGTACGAACACCTTACATGAGAAAAGAAAGAAAATTGCGTCACAAATTTTACTATTCCTCTACCTCCTCTACCCCCTCCCATACAAAATTATTTTTTCGAGTATTTTTAAGAAATCAGTTATCAGCTAACTCCTTAAAAGCTATCAATTTCAAATTTTGCATAAAAACTTATAAAATTAATTGAAATGAAGTTGCTTTAAAAGTTTTGCAATTGCGCTTGCCCTACTAACCCCTCTCATGCAAAAGTATCATTTCGACCAATTTTATTGAATCAACTAATAACTAACAAATTAAAAGCTACAAATTTGAAATTTTGTACGAGCACACTACAAGAGAAAGGAAATAAAATTGCGTAACAAATTTTACGATTCACCTACCTCCTCTACCCCCTCCCATACAAATGTTTGGTTTCGTTACTGTAAAATACACAGAATCTTATGAAAATTCTATGCAACTTCGTCTATGAAACTGACATTCTATACAGAGAATATTGAACGTGATTCAAGCAATTAATTAAAAAATTATTAACATCCACCTACTCTTACCATCACGCCTCACCACTCCCCTCATAAAAACTCAAACTTGCATAAATAAACGAACGAAATATTGATTATAAGTACTGGAGCCTTTGAACGTTTCCGCAAAGTGTTAAATTGACAATTGCCCTTCCCAAGAACTCGCTTTCACTTAGTCTTCCCTAACCACTCTAACATGCATGTTGACTCTCCACGCATCCGCAACTTGCCCCTAGAATAATAAAGTTTCGCCCGACTTGTTGGCTGTTTATTTAAAATGGCTTTGCTGTCTTCATCAACCGAGTCTTTCCATCGCTTGCGTGGTTGGCCTAATGGCCGGTTACCACTCGCTTTGTCTTTAAGAGCACGTTTGGGGATTCTTCTGTCTTCCGTAGCTTGATGAACGTTGAAGCTTCTGGCTCGTCGTAGAGTTGATACAACTCATGGTTGTATCTTATTCGCCATTCCGTTCCTTCCTTCACAGGTCCCAAAATTCTTCGGAGAACCTTTCTTTCGAATGCGTTAACTGCTTGTTCGGAAGTTCGCGTTAATGTCCACGTCTCGCTGCCATAACAGAGCACAGGTCGTATAATAGTTTTATAAATCCGCAGCTTATTGTTCCTGTGCACTTTCTTGGATTTCATTATTGGAAGTACCGAATAATACGTCTTATTTGCAAGTATTATCCGTCGTTTGATTTCGTCTGTTTCATTAGCGTCCTTTACTAGATTAGCCCCAAGATATATGAAGTTGTCCACACTCTCCAAATTATATTCCTCAATTGTTATGTTTTGTCTGATTGGCGTTCTCCTTCTTGTTTGCGTCTTTACTTTTGTTTTGCTTTCATTAATGCGCAACCCGACTTCTTTTGCGGCGGAGTCAAGATTGACAAATACCTCCTTAGCACTAGGGAAGGATCTTGCTAGAATGTTAATGTCGTCAGCGTATGTTACTAGTTGGGTGGACTTGAATAGTAGTGTCCCGTTGGTGTCGACTGGGATTTTTCGGACGACATACTCTAGTGCCAAGTTGAAAAGCATAGGGGATAGACCATCTCCCTGCGTTAAACCACATTCCGTTCGAAAGCTGGTTGTGGAATCGGTTTATATTCTCCCTTGGGATTCAGTGTTCGTCATTGTGAGTCTTGTTAGTCGGACTAGTTTTGGAGGAATTCCAAAGTCAAGCATGATTTGGTACAGTACGCTCCTGTCGATACTGTCGTATGCTTGTTTAAAATCTACGAAGATTTGGTGCACGTCTGAGTTATCATCATCAATGGCGCGACAGCCCAAATCGGGCCCTGGCCTCCTGAAGTCGTCGCCTCCAATCGTCTCGATCCAAAGACCGCGTCCTCCAGCTGCTAATTTTTAGAATGGCTTTGCTGTCTTCATCAACCGAGTCTTCCCATCGCTTGCGTGGTTTGCCTACTGGCCGGTTACCACTCGCTTTGCCTTTAAGAGCACGTTTGGGGATTCTTCTGTCTTCCATTCGCTCTACATGGCCAGCCCACTGCAGTTTACGTAACTTGATGAACGTTGAAGCTTCTGGCTCGTCGTAGAGTTGATACAACTCATGGTTGTATCTTATTCGCCATTCCGTTCCTTCCTTCACAGGTCCCAAAATTCTTCGGAGGACCTTTCTTTCGAATGCGTTAACTGCTTTTTCGGAAGTTCGCGTTAATGTCCACGTCTCGCTGCCATAACAGAGCACAGGTCGTATAATAGTTTTATAAATCCGCAGCTTATTGTTCCTGTGCACTTTCTTCGATTTCATTATTGGAAGTACCGAATAATACGTCTTATTTGCTAGTATTATCCGTCGTTTGATTTCGTCTGTTTCATTACTGTCCTTTGCTAGATTAGCCCCAAGATATATGAAGTTGTCCACACTCTCCAAATTATATTCCGCAATTGTTATGTTTTGTCTGATTGGCGTTCTCCTTCTTGTTTGCGTCATTACTTTTGTTTTGTTTTCATTAATGCGCAACCCGACTTCTTTTGCGGCGGAGTCAAGATTGACAAATACCTCCTTAGCACTAGGGAAGGATCTTGCTAGAATGTTAATGTCGTCAGCATATGCTACTAGTTGGGTGGACTTGAATAGTAGTGTCCCGTTGGTGTCGACTGGGATTTTTCGGACGACATACTCTAGTGCCAAGTTGAAAAGCATAGGAGCTAGACCATCTCCCTGCTTTAAACCACATTCCGTTCGAAAGCTGGTTGTGGAATCGGTTTGTATTCTCACCTGGGATTCAGTGTTCGTCATTGTGAGTCTTGTTAGTCGGACTAGTTTTGAAGGAATTCCAAAGTCAAGCATGATTTGGTACAGTACGCTCCTGTCGATACTGTCGTATGCTTGTTTAAAATCTACGAATATTTGGTGCACGTCTGAGTTATATTCCCAGCATTTCTCAAGCACCTGTTTCACCGAGAATATATGGTCTGCTGTAGATCGTCCGGTTCTGAATCCACCTTGGTATTCGCCAATTATTTCATTAGTATAGGGTTTAACACGACGTTCAATTATTTTTGTCAGTATTTTATATGACGTACACAGCAATGATATACCTCTGTAGTTCTCACAACAGAGTTTGTCTTCTTTCTTCTAAATTGGACATATAATGCTTTTTCGCCAGTCGTCGGGTATGATTTCCTCTGTCCAAATTTTGCATATCATGTTGTGCAGTATTTCAGCGACACAGTTTCCACCGTTTTTCAAAATTTCAACTGGTATTTCGTCAATTCTCGGCGCTTTGTTTAGTTTTTGGTCACATAGGGCTGCTTTGATTTCAGCAAGCGTGGGTGGTGTCGATGATAGTTCTTCTTCATCAGTTGAGGCATCAATTGAAATGTTGTCTGTCGCGATAGATTCTGATGGGGTGGGATTGAAAAGATGTTCAAAGTAGGAAGTCCATCTGCTTTTGATTTCTTGTTCGTCGCTGATAATGTTGCCCTCTGCGTCTTTGCAGAGACTGGTTTTTGGTTTATATTCTTTTTGAATTCTTTTACGTAAGCGTTCCGCGTTTTATTTTGTCTCATGTCGTCGTCCATTTTTTGTATCTTGTCATTATGGTACTTCCTTTGTTTTCGCCTGCAGGTTTTTTTCGCATATCGCCTAAGCTCGTCATATCTTTCTTTTTTGGCTCATGTTGATCGTTTAGCAAAAATTTTGTAAGCCTCGTTCTTTCTGTCTATTGCATCGCGGCATTCTTGGTCGAACCAATCATTATTTTTTCGCCGTGCTTGATATTCTAACACCTCTTCTGCGGAGGATTTGATGTCTCGAATTATCATCCACACATTCTCGCACTGGCATATTTAGGATGTTTTTATATATTGGTGTCAGGTGTTTATTGAATGCTGACATGTAAGCCTCCGCCACCATTTCGTCTTTAAGCTTGTCGACATTGAATTTGCGAGCTCTGCTCGTTTTCGAATATCCACGACAAGCTATTCGTCATCGATACTTAGCTCGGACTAGATAGTGATCAGAGTCACAATTCGCACCGCAGAGGGTTCGTACATCAAGTATGCTGGAAGCAGCCCTTTTCTCAATTAGAACGTGGTCTATTTAGTTGAAGGTGTGACCATCTGGCGATGCCCACTTTCGTTTGTGAATATCGCGATGTGGAAAGCACGTAGAACTTACAATCATATTTTTGCTGCTTGCGAAATCAATAAGACGTTGGCCATTGTCGTTGGCTATGTATGGAGACTGTGCCCTCTTATTGTTCTTTTGTGAGCCTCTGCCTTTCCGACTTTTGCAATAAGATCCCCTAAGACAATTTTTAGGTCATTCGAGGGCAGTGAATCATAGGTTGTCTCTAGGGTGGCATAAAATTCGTCTTTAGTTATATCGTTCTTGTCTTCAGTTGGTGCGTGAACGTTAATCAACCAAATGTTGAAAAATTTAGTCTTTATTCGGATTGCACACAATCTTTCACTTTTTGGTTCGAAACTCGTGACCTGCTGATTAAATTTTTTGTCAAAGACAAAAGCGACTCCAAACTCTCCGCTTCCCGACAATTTTCCACTTGGATAGATTGTGTGTGTTCTCATGTCCATGATTTCGTTACCGAGCCATTTCGATTCTTGGATGGCAGTTATGTTGGTGTTGTGTTTTGCCACTTCTTCGAGGAACCCTTCCAAAGCTCCTGTCCTAAATAAGGATCGAACATTCCAAGATCCAATAGAGTAGTCCATTTTTCGTTTGCGTGGCTGAATGATTCTAATCTACGGTATATTATTCGAATTTCTTTACTCTTTCCACCACGTCCCATACAAACGGCACTTTTTCATAACAGACTGAAAACCAACTTTCTCAGCACCTATAGCATCTATCGAGCTTAAATGTTGCAATAAATACTTAATTAGCATTAATATTAAGATTGAAAGAAGAAACAGATTAGCTTCACTCCTTCTACCCCCTTCCATATAAAGTATTACATTTTCAGAATTTTCCATGAAATTCATTTTCTTGAAAAGTATGGATGTTACCGGTCTGCAGTTTGAGGGAAGTCAATTAAATAACAGTCACAGTTATTTTTGTAAAAACGAGTAAAAAATCACCACTCCTTCTTTCACCTCTCAAACTGCACAATTTCACTGAATATAATGCACTAATTTTCTCAGTAGCTATTCAATTTTTTAAGCTATAAGTTTGTGCAAAAAAATTGTGTAGCCACTTTAGCGTGATGTGAAAAAGGTAGTTTAATTGCGTCACTCCTTCTGCCACATCACAAAAATTCTTATTTCATCTAGAGTATCGTATAATTCCGCTTTACGTACAATCCTGATATGTTTTTTTTCCCGGTCTTGGCTTGCCTTGGAAAGTCTATTAACTTAACTGCTGCTTAGTTTTTCGTTTCCATTTCATAACCATGGACATCAGTAATAATGTATTTCATGAAGTCTGTGTCCCTATGGAAACGCTCACACAAATCTACCATGTTTCCTCCCTGTTCTGCTTTTCTAGAAAATTCAATGCTTTCGGCACCAATTTGGGTGTCACACATTTTTGGTCCAGTTGGTCTTACAGAATCTTATCACAAGATCCGATCGATATGTCCACCTCTTCTGCAAACTCTCTCACAGTCAATCGCCGATTAATTCTCTCATTTAAGCGACGTTTTGATAGTAAGCAATGTCGATGGCAGTCGAAGCATCAAAAACTGCTTTCACTCATGTAAACATAACCAATGAATGTATTAACGAATACGCTTGATATTTTCACACTAGTTTAGTGAAACGTCAACTGTGAGACTCTATTTGAAATTTCGGGATCACCTTTAAGGAGCGTTTACACAATCCAAACGTTGGGAACTTTTTGAACAGGGCAGTATATGCTTGTTACTCATTACTCGTATATAAGTTAATTGTCTACAAATTGTATGAGACTAATACTAGGTTTCGAAAAATTCTTGGATCGATTTGTCGTTATTAAGTTGGAATAATTTCGAAAACACTTTGAAACATTTTTGTGTAGCACGATTTTGTAGAAGGATTCGACGCTGAATTAAAAGTAAGTAAAATTGGGACCCAAACGAAGTAAAAACAAACTCTTGCGGCCAACCCCCATTTAAAAATTAGGTAGATAGACACCACAATTAATATGTTTCCAGTATAAAATTACCAGCAATAAAAAAATTTTCAGGTGTAAATGGGTAGCGATTGTTCCCCTGGACTTGGCTTCTATTTATAAGTTATTAGAAAAAAAAAACAAATTAATTAAAATTTGAAAATATATATGTTGATAGCAAGGAAGCAGACATAAAAATACAGTTGGGGAGTTTGCTACCCTATCCAAATCTGGTGTAAATATGTATGTAAGTTTATTACAAATTTACATCGGTATAACTGAAAACTCGAAATCATAAATATTGAAACAAAAAAAAAAACATAGAAAAGCATGAAATCAATAGCTCAGCAATCTCAATTATATTAAAAAGTTTCAAATATCACAATCGCAAAGGGAACGAACCAGAACAGAACTGAAAAAACGCAGGCGAATAAAGAGATAACACTAATTCTTGAAAATCCAATACAAGTAGTTGATTTTAATCATCTGAAGCCCGAACAAGAGTTATACAATCAGGCATCTTTTCAGGTTACACGATAATCCAGCAGCGAAAAACACGATTCTCATCCAAAAAATTTCCCTTAGAACAGGTAGATATAAGTATAATAAGGCATATCTTATACTAAAACATTGTAGGGGGTGCATTTCTCATCGTCTTCAATTCCACCACGGGCAATATTTGATATTTTTATTTCAGATCGAGTGCCTTGAATGCGCGCGATTAAACGACCGAGAACAATTATTCCTTTACCATTGATATGTGGTTTTAGTCTATTATTTCGCCATGTGAAAGGGAAAAGAACAATTGTGTTTCCACTTGTTGTAAAATGAATGAAAAAGGATTCAACATTGAGACGTTATCTTTACGTGGAGCAATCTGATAAATGCCAATTTCACCTCAAGGATGAGATTTGTTTCAGTCGATATAGACGTTGTGGGCTATTGTATATTCCGTGGGAAATCAGGAGAGGTGATTTATGCAGGTGAACTATTTTTTATATTTACTTCAGACCATTGTAATCACTTTAGCACTTTTTTATTAAAACTATTTGGTACAATATATACCACTCTCTCGAAGTATCCTAAATTTCCTTAGAGGCTCTATTTCAAAAATTGTTTGATTGCATGATAAAAAAACATAACAGAATCATGATTATGTTATACTCTAGATGAAATGGTAAAGAGTTTAATGACCGAAAAATATGTCATCTCAAATTCTTTAGAATAGTGAATAGTAACTTTTGCATGGGGGTGGTAGCAACAAAGAAGGAGGCATTTAATTTTTGAATATGACAGCGAACGTGGAAAGTAAAATGTTTCGTGTTGAATTTAGAGTTTTTAACTTTCATAATTTTTACGGAAAGTGGACATTGATTTTCTAAAAAAGGGGAATTTGTATGGGAAGTGGCATGGGAAGTTGAGGGCTTAGAATGATTTTGTAACTGCTTTTCAACATCCTTATCACCATGCTTTGTTGCAATTTTAAAATACACTCCGCGACAACTGTTTATGACCAACCCAATTTTTCTAAGATTTCCATAATTACGAAGTAAAATTTAATGATCTCCTTTGTCATTTTATTGGTTAAGTGGAGTAAGTTCGTAACACACCAAAATTAAAATTATTCTCTTTCGCTACCTTTCAGCACAAATTTAATTGCCTGAAATAGTATTCAAAGGCGCGACAACTGTTTAAGACCACATGAAAATTACGGAGAAAAATAAGACAAATAAAATAATTTATAATAAATTTATTTTTTAATAGTGAGTGTGTTTTCCACTGTTTTGTATTGTCTCAAAAATTCGGCTGGGAACTGAGCTGTATAATTTTTGAACGTAGTCCAAAGGAATATTCCTCCATTCTCTCTTTATTCCTTTAATAAGAGATGATCTGCTGTCGTACTGCTTGCTGTTTGCGTACACACGTCGAGATAGGTATCCCCAAAAATTTTTGATGATATTCAGATCGGGAGATAACGCTGGCCAGTCCAAAACAAGTAGATTTTCTTCTGAAAACCAGTTTCTGACAAGCTTCGCAGTATGTATGGAGGCGTTGTCCTGTTGGTAAATCCAATTAGTACTCTCCATAACTTCCGTAATTTTAATCTTCTCCTGTATTAAAAGCTCCTAATAGTTTTGGGCGTTTTTTCCCATCAAGGATTACTAAATTGACGACGGCGTTGTGAGACACCGCGCCCCATACCATTACGGAACCAGATGCTGTCTGTCGTCGTGAGAGAAATCGTTTTTCTTTTCGCACATCGTGAAAAGAGAAAGAATGACCATCAGGACCATCAAGACAGAAAAGCTTTCCGTCAGTAAAAATAACTTTTTGCCATTCTGTTGTCCAATCCATATATTTTCGACAAAATGGCAAACGCTGTTCTTAGTGAATCTTCTTTAAAACTGATTTTCTTGCCATTTTCATTCGTTTTAAATGTGGACATTCTTTTAAAATGCGTTGTACTGTCCTTAGGCTAGCAGATGTTCCTGCTCTGTTTGCTATTTCTCTCGCTATGAGTGGTTCATTGGATGCAAGTCTCAATAAACTGCGGCGTTCCCTTTCCGTTGTTGCAGTTTTAATTCCCCCTTTCTCTTTTTTCCCATAATTTTCCGGATCGCGCAGGTAATTTAAGATCACGCCATGACTTCTCCCCAGTTTTCTTCCAATTTCTCTAGTTGAGCAGCCTGTATCCTTCAATATTTTAATTTGACCAATTTCGAAAGCCGTTAAGGTTGTTCCTCTTCCCATTTCAATAATATTTAAATCTTTCAAAAAAAACTGTTTATGCACAAAATTACAAAGAATTACAACAACCCGAAAATTTCCTCTTTAAACACGTCGATATTATACTAAATTAAGCATTTATAGAATACGGATTTTTTATCGTTAAAAATTTCCAGTCGATAGCTATCATAGTTTCGAAGAAAAATAATTAAATTTAAATTTTGAAATATTGAGAGGGGGTAGAGTGAGGTGAAGTTGATAATTTTTTCAAAATTGATTGCAATTATAATGAAAATATTTCTGGCATAAATTTGTTATTCTGCAAGTTTCAATGCATCGAAAAATGTCTTTTTCAAAATTTCCATTTCTATGGGAGGGGGTAGAAGGAGTAAATAAACATGACCGAATCAATTTTTTGAAGTTAATGGTATTCATATAATTATATTTTGATCTAATTTTCAAGTCGGTAGCTTAAACAGTTTCGGAGAAAAATAAAATCTCATTTAATTTCCAATTTTAATGAAATGTGTATGGGAGAGAGAAAAAGGATGTGGCAGGTTCACGTACTTAAAATTTCATTTTGGCTAAAAGCGACATACATTTTGACCAGCAAGTACCGGGAATTTGTAATTAATATTAGTCTGAGAAATGATATTTTAAAATTTTTTTTGGTAAACAGGTAGGACTGTCCTTAATTATTATTTCAAAAATCAGCGCGGTCTGTTAATCAGTTTGTGTACAACAGATGGTTGAATGTGTACACCTCAGTAGCCCACGGTAAATTCCCCAAATTCCCTTGCTAGTCACAATGTAAAATAAATTTCAGCACTATAGCTCGAAGCGTTCTAAAGTTATGTTGTAGACAGACGGACAAACTAAGAGCCGGATAGATGGACAGACGGTCGCTTAGATTTGAGGTTTAAGAGCAACAACAAATATGTCTGTACCCTAGGCGACTCTGTGCGAGCATTATTTCTTAGCATTAAGAACGGTAAGGCGAACATATCATACTCTCAGATTTCTTCCTAGAGTATAATAAGGTTTGGGTGAAAAATGGTTAAATCACAAAAATGCTTAATTGTTATTTTTGGCAAAACCAGATGTCATTCGAATTGAAAGAAAAGATTTCCGGATTCTACACTGTTTCGCTTTATTATTCGTGACGTTTCGGTCTCTGCTGAGACCTTTATCAAATGATTGATAATTTGAAAATTTCCCACTCTCAAACAGAGACCTGGTGTCCAAACTCTAATTAGAGAGGGTCCGTTCCTATATAGTAACTCTAGGCAAAATTTGCAGCTCCAAGCGAAATTTAAAAGAGTGTTGACCTTTTTTATACCCTAGATGAAATCTGAGAGAATATTGTGTTTGCCTTACCGTTTGTAACGCTAAGAAATAACGCTCGCACAGAGCCGCCAAGGGTACAAAAATATTTGTTGTCGCTCAAAAACCTCGATTCCGAGTGACCGTCTGTCCGTCTGTCCGTCTGTCTGTCTGTCTGTCTGTCTGTCCGTCTGTGCGTCTGTCTACAACATAACTCTCGAAGGCTTTGAGCTATAGTGCTAAAAAACTTTGTGTGTCATTTTTAGCAAAAAAGTAACTTTAAGTTCGTGAATGGGCTACATCCCCCACTCCTTCTACCCCCTCCCATACAAATTTCATGAAATTTCGAAATATTAAAAAATTGATTTTTCTTTGAAACTATTTAAGCTATCGACTTGAAATTTAGGTCAAATTATTATTCTCTGCTGAGATAAAAATCTCAGCAGAGGCCAAAACGTCACGAATAATAAAGCGTAACAGTGTAGAATCCGGAAATATTTTCTTTCAAGAATAATTATCAACTTCATCTCATTCCTTCTACCCCCTCCCATACAAATTTCACGAAATTTTGAAATTTAAACTAAATTATTTTTCTTCGAAACGGTTAAAGCTATCAACTTGATATTTTATATATAGTATACAAATAGAAATATTAATAATGCGAAAAAATTTTGTTTTGATCCGTACAGTTCTTCTACCCCCTCCCATACAAATGCATAATTTTTGTTAAATGCAATTTATCGATTTCCATTCAAACTAGAAAAAGTACAAACTTCAAATTTTGCCAGAATTTGTTTCTTAATAATAAAAATAATTGTTAGAAAAAATTATCAGCTCCGCTTCACTCCTTGTACCACCTCTCATACAAATATCTGTATTATAAATTCAATAAAACATTTCTCCTTCAAGTATATGAGAGCTATCGACTTTGAAATTGAATCAAAGCATGGTGATAAGGATGATGATAAGCAGTTTCAAAATTATCTTAAACGCTCCACTTCCTCTGCCACCTCCGATACAAATGCCCCAAATTTCAGGAAAACTTTGACCAATTTCTTTAAAAATAATGAAAACTAAAAGCTTTAAATTCAGCAGAAAACATTTTGCATGCTATGTTCGTTGTCATATACGAAAAATACAAACCTCCCCCTCTACTTGTACCACCTCCCATGCAAAAGTCTCTATTCACTATTCGAAAGAATTTGAGATGACATATTTTCCGGTATATTAAAGTCATTTCCATCTCATCTATAGAGTATCATATGATTGGGCTTTAAGACCAGTCATAATTCTGTTATGTTTTTGTTACGTTTTTAACATCAAGAATTGTGCGAAGTTTTTAATACTAATCCAAAATGACACAAACAACAATTTTTAAGGAATAATTTATCTTAAGTTGGATGAATTTTGTAATGAAAAAGCACTAAACTCACGAATGGTGAATTCTACTTTTTCTACAACGACACTACAGCCTAAATCGGGACCTTGCCTCCTGACCATCAGGTTCCTTGACATTTTCATTACTTATTTTGAAAGGGTTGCTAGCTCTTCGCCTACCTGTGAATGGTTAATTTTCATAGATTAAGGTAAGCAAGGTAAGCTGAGTCCGAAAAAGTGCACTTTGTTTAGCGCAGAAGTCAAGTACTTGGGTCACATCGTGTCAGCTGATGGCGTGAAGACGGATCCGGAGAAGATACTGGCGGTGAAAAATTGGCCTACTCCGAGTGATAAACACCAGTTGCGCAGCTTCCTAGGCTTAGCGACATATTACCGTCGATTCGTGAAAGACTTTGCCAACACGGCGAAATGTCTGCATCAGTTAACAGAAAAAGGGAAGCCATTTACATGGAGTCAACAATGCCAGGAAGCATTCGAGAGGATAAAAGACCAACTCTGCGACTCCCCAGTTCTGGCGTATCCAAAACCAGGTCACGGTGTCATTATAGACACTGACGCCAGCGTCGGTATCGGAGCAGTACTATCACAAGAGATCGACGGGCAGGAGAGAGTGCTATCATACTACAACCGAGTACTCTAAAAATCAGAAAGGAACTATTGCGTAACTCGCCGAGAGCTATTAGCCATTGTAGAAGCAACGAAACATTTTCACAAATATCTCTATGGTCAAAAGTTCCTTCTTCGAACGGATCATGCATCGCTTAAATGGCTACTTCAGTTTAAGAACCCCGAAGGCCAAGTAGCCAGATGGATCGAAAGGCTCGAATCCTACGATTTCGAAATTGTTCACCGAAGAGGAAGAATCCACGGTAATGCCGATGCGCTTTCACGTCGTCCTTGTCCACCGAACTGCAAGCATTGTCACCGTGTAGAAGGAAAAGAGGTCGGAGAAACCATTCAGAGGATAACGACCGAACCAAAGGATGGATGGAATCAGCAAGAACTGAAAGATGCCCAACGTAAAGATGCAGATATTTCACCAATCATGGCATGGAAGGACGAAATGAAACGGCCTGAGTGGATAGACATCTCACAATTCAGCGAAACCCTAAAGTGTTATTGGGCACAATGGAACTCCCTTCACCTAGACGGCGGATTATTAAAACGGAAATGGGAAAACGCTGACGGAAAGACGTATCACATGCAAACAATCGTCCCGCATTGTAAAGTCGAGGAGGTTTTGAAGGAATATCATGGAGGTACCTCCGGTGGGCATTTGGGTGTAAATAGAACCTTGGCAAAGATACGAGAAAGGTTCTATTGGATCCATCTCCGAGATGATGTCGAAAATTGGTGCCGTAAATGTACTACGTGTGCATCGAGTCAGGGCCCACACCGCAGATCAAAGGGAGAAATGCAACAATACAACGTGGGAGTCCCATTTGAGAGAATTGCTGTGGATATTGCTGGGCCCTTTCCGGAATCAGAAAAGGGTAATCGCTACATTCTAGTGGTCATTGATTATTTCAGCAAGTGGCCTGAAGCCTACGCAATTCCAAACCAAGAAGCAGTAACCGTCGCCGAACAAATTGTTACCAACTGGGTGAGCAGATTTGGAGCTCCACGTGAACTACACTCCGATCAAGGGCGCAATTTTTAATCTCAAATATTCAAACACGTGTGCCAAATGCTGGGAATAAACAAAACCAGGACAACTCCATTACATCCACAGTCCGATGAAATGGTGGAACGTTTCAATAGGACATTGAACTCAAACCTATCCAAACTCGTCAGCGAGAGGCAAAAGGACTGGGATCAGCACATCCCTCTATTTTTAATGGCCTACAGAATATCGGTACATTCAACAACAGGAGAAACTCCGTCCCGAGCGATTTTCGGAAGAAATATTCAAGTCCCTGCGGAACTAATGTTTGGAGTGCCACCAGACCAACCAACCAATGCCAAAGATTAAGTCTCGGATCTTCGATGTCGACTAAAGACAATTTATAACCTGGTCAGAGATAAAATTGATTTGGCGACCGACCGCATGAAGACGAGGTATGATCAACGGGCGAATTCATCAGGATTCCAAGAGGGCGATTTGGTTTGGTTATACAATCTCAAACGACAGAAGGGCAATCGCCGAAACTACAGCGCAACTGAGAAGGCCCTTACTCTGGTCTGTCATCAACCGGTTAAATGATGTCGTCTATCAGATTCAACTACATCAAAAACCTCGTACTAAAATGAAAGTGGTACATCTCGACCGACTAACAAAGTACCATGGTGCCATTGAGGAAGTGAACGACTCTGTTCGGGACGAACAGGGACTAAGGAGAGGGTAATGTTATAGATCTGGCAACCACGCAATATTGATCTTCCCGAAAGTGCCAGAACTATATAAAACAGTCTCCCAAAATGTAAAGTGCCATCTAGAATCATCTAGAATAGTCGAGACATACACCCGAAAACATCCACGGCAGAAACTTCTAGAACAGGGGGAAATGGTATAAAACCACGGTAGCTGTGAGCGAGCAGTCAGTCATTTTAATGATGGAGACGCGAACCGGTGCAAGAAAGCGATAGTAAAACACGCGACGGTGTTGTCATAATGGCGAAGTGATCGGGAAATTATATAAAACTGCGAATAAATAAATTATTTCTTATTTTTTAAACGAATTATGTTTTTCTTGAAATCCCGGCGATCCCCTAGCTCGCAACAATATTTTCTTTAAATTTGCAGTCCGTAGAGTGATCTTCATCGTTTTGTATGCGTGGTTTTTGTGGTGAAGTTCATAATTTCGAAAAAAGTTATAAAATGGTATATTCGCGAATTTTTAAAGTCAAGCCGAAAGTTTTTTCGGGATTAAGTTTTGCATTTGGATAACTCCTCCGTTTTTAAATTTCTCCAGTTTACCATCGCGCAGCTATTTCCTGCTACCACGGTGAACTAAAAAATCAAATATAAAAATAAGATATAACAAATAAATTGATTATATTATGGGATTCTTATCTTAACCTCCAAATTCTTCCACAAAACAATGAAAAATGTCCAAAAGCTAAAGATTTACTGCAAACTTGGAACTTTACTCGATGGCATAAGAAATTAATGATTACTTTGTATCTATTTTCATTTTACTTTAAGCTACAGATTACAAAACAGAATGCCGCGGAAATATGCAATTTTATTTTAATTTCTTTGTAACTGAAAAAATAATTGTAAGTTAATATCTCCTAACTAAAAGTGTAAGCAGAGGAGGAGACATTTCTTCACTTATCTCTGGTATAAATGAAGTATGTGCATATGATAAATGGTCAAGGAAATTTAAATTACGTTATTAAAGCTGCAGACAAAAGCAGCAACAAAAGTTTTCTAAAAAGGTTATATAATTGCCTCCCTTGTGTTGATAGATACATATATAGATAGATGTTATATAGAAACAATAAGTTTATGTTATTACGTATACTCACGTATATTGAATCATGTGCATCCGGTAGAGTTTTCAGATTGTACCACGCCATCTATCAGTAAAAATTTCAATTTATTATACCAGTTTCAAATATTTGATTTTGTCTGTGCTCGCTCACTATCCATTAACAAGTTGGAGTGCCATCTACCGCTCAGAAAAGTTGTTATCTGAAATGCCCATAAAAGTAATTTCGCAATTCGAGGGAGCAAATTTATACTGCTGAATTTACCTATTTATTATTTCTTTTGAATATTTACATGTCAACTTGTAAATTATTATTTTTGCCCCATATCTAAAGAAGAAACAAACTTGTTCCAAAAAGTGGATAAGGACGTAGTACTGATAAGTTTTATACAAATGTATTTCAGTAATCAAAGATATGTAGGGGTAGGTCATGTACCTTGGTCCGCTTTTCACTTAATGCGCTACTACTTACGAAATATTAGTTCATGATATTTCTCGTGTATCTTGTTTCAAAGGTAAAACTCTCAGCTTCAATGTGTCGTCTTAATATTTGCATATAATGCGCTGTTATTAATGTTATGAACAAAACTGTGGCTAAAGTTAAAATGGTCCAAGGTACAAGTAGTACTTGTACCAGCAGGTTGACTGGTGTAAGAGAAGTGAGGTGGTAAGCAAAAATGACGAAAATCTTAAGTGATTTTTTAGGGCTCTGGTGAAAGATACAAAGTTTAAATTTTGCATGTGGATACAAATATATGATGTACGTATAGATAAAAAATAATAATTTTTTCCACAATTGTCATGCACTGAAGTGGGGGTCTAACGTGCACAAGGTATTTCATTTGCAATAAAAAAAACACATAAACTGAAAATTTTCGAATGAAATTTTTTTTGAGAAATGCATTTAAAAAAAATTGCTAAAGGTATGAAATATTAATTAGTTGAATACCTTCAAAACTTCAACCCCCTCCAATGCAAAATAATTTTTTCGACCATTTTTAAGAAATCAATTATCACCTAACTATTAAAAGCCATCAATTTGAAATTTTGCACAAAAACTTTTGAAAATAGTAGAAACGAAACTACTTCCAAAGTTTTGAGATCGCGTTTGCTCTTCCATCTCCTCTCATACAAAAGTATGATTTCAATCAATTCCAATAAATCAACTACTAACCAACAAATTAAAAGCTAAGAACTTGAAATTTTGTACGAACAACTTACAAGAGAAATTAAATATGACTGCATCACAAATCTTACGATTTCCTTACCTCATCTACCCCCTTCCATACAAATGATTGGTTGCATGAATATAAAATACACCGAATTTTATGAAAATTCTATGCCACTTCGTCTATGAAACTGATATTCTATACAGAGAATATTGTATGTGATTCAAGCAATCAATTAAAAAATTATTAACATCCAACCACCCTTACTATCATCCCTCCCTCCTCCCGTCATAAAAACCCAAACTTGCATAAACGAATGAAATATTGATTGCATGTACTGGAGCAGTTCTTGGATTGATTTATCCTTATTTATTTGAGCTTTTATTTGATCTATTGTTGTATCGCTTATTTGAATATATTCTATTTGGTTAATATGTCCTACTTAGTTAAATATTTTATTTAGTAAATAAATGTCATGCGAATTTTCTTCGTTGCGTTATCAACAGCTCCAGAAAGCACTACTTTCTGGAGCTCTTGATAACGCATCGACAACGTACATTTCCTTTCCTTTAGTATAAATGACCGTAAAATTTGACTTCATTCAGGCAAAGTTTTAGTTTTATTTAATTTAAAATTTTCATTGTACGTAGCCTTTCTAATAGATTTCTTAAATGTTTCGCCTTGTCTATGTACGAGAATGTCATCTGCTATGCTTTGCACTTCTTGTAATCCACTTAGAATTTTTAGTTGCTTAAGTAAAAATATTTCCATCGCAGGTTTAAGTCCAAATGGCATGCATAAGAACTTATAGTTACCAAACGGAGTACTAAACGTTGTTAATTAGCTGCTTGGTGGATCAAGTTTTAATTGCCGAAAACCTTGTTTTGCGTCTAACGTTGGAAAAACTTTCGCATTTTTTAATTCCGGTAGTATTTCGGTGATTGTTCTTGAGGAAAATTTGGTATTTTGAAGATTTTTGTTGAGTTACCTTGGATCTAAACATATTCTCAATTTAATATTTTCATTACCTAGTACGATATTACTTAGCCAAAATGTTGTTTCTGTTTCCTTGGCGATCACACCATTTAATTCCATTTCGGCTAATGTTTCTTGTAATTTTTCTCTCCGAGCGATAGGTATTCGTCATGGTCCTTGTTTTTTAGGTATAGCATCTTTTATTAAGCTTAATTTTATCTCACTTGATATTTGACCTTATCCTTGATAAATGTCTTTGTATTTCAACAGTAATTGGTTTGCGTTGATCATCTCTGCTTTTTGCGATAATTTGTTTCTTAGCCTAAAACACACTTTAATTAAATTCATTTTTTGACAAGTGTCAGCTGATAGTAAAGGATCATGATTTTTAATAATTTCAAAGTATTCTGTATATATCTTTTGGTTGTGTTGTAAATCGATATTCACACTGCCTATTGGTATGATTATTCTGTTACCCAATGCTCGTAGTTTAGTAGTAGTTGTTTTAGCATTTATTGAATTTTGTTTAAAAATATTGAATAAATCGCGATTTCTTTATTATTCACTTTATTAGACTTAGAAAGTTTGCCTAGCGCACGTCCTTCTTATATGACAGCGGTCGAACGAGAGAGAGAGAGAGCAAGACTTCCTTCCTGTCTTTTTAAGCAAACAGCGTGTAGGAAACTATGACAAAGTCGATGAGGATAAGTTGAACAAAAGAACTTTATTTCCAAAACTTCTCACAAAGAAAACAAATTATAATTTTTATTACGTTCGGCGTGGCGTCTGCTTTCGCTCTCGTTGACAGATGACGTGTGTGTTTTAGAGTTGCCCGCAATGCAATAACTTCCCTTTTGGGAAAAGGGTTTGCCACATTACCCTCCCCCAAGTGACTCGGCGATTGAAGGCGGTTCTCGGATTGTCACCTTCTTTTTTCCTGGATAAGTTCTCAATGGTCGCTGAGTCGCTGAAAAAAATCGGTGTGGTGTTGAATCAATCTCGGAGCTGTTTTCAGGATGCTCGTCTGGTTCTGGTCGTAAATCGCACCGCTCGAAGTATGCAGGCTTTAACCTTTCAGTCAAAATAGTACTTGGAGTATCATTCACGTTCACCTTGAATACTCTGTCGGATATTCGGTCTAATATCTCGAATGGACCTTCGTACGGCTGTTCGCAAGGCTTTTTTGTTGCGTCGATTCTAACAAAAACGTGGCTGCACGTTTGAAGGTCTTTGAAGACGAATGGCTTTCGGCGGCTGTGATGTGCTGTAGGCGTCGGCTTGATGTTTCGCTTAAAACATCTAAACTTTCTGGCGAAAAGATTTGGGTCCAGTAAAGGCTCATCTTCCGTAAAAATTTCACCTGGAAGTCGAAGAGCGGTTCCGTAAACCAATTCTGCAGCGGTTGTGTTAATGTCATTCTTGAAACTGTTACGAAGTCCGAACAAAACTGTAGGCAAGACGTTGATCCAGTCATGGCTTTCATGGCACATGATTGCAGCTTTGAGAGAACGATGGGATCGTTCCACCATTCCATTCGAGGCAGGATGATAAGCTGTTGTTCTCGTTCTTGTAGTGCCAACCAATCGTGCTAAAGCATCAACGAGCTGTGACTCGAACTGTGAGCCACGATCCGTTGTGATAGTCGTGTAATCCAACTGTTATAAAACGCAGTAGCTACAGCATCTGCAGTCATGTCGATAATTGGTGTCGCTTCTGGCCATCGTGTATAGTGATCAATCATTGTTACGCAGTAACGATAACCTTTCGACAGCGGCATGATGATAATGTCCAGGTGGACATGTCTAAAACGACTTTTCGGCATCGGAATATGTTCTGGAGAAAATCGAACATGTCGGTTGACTTTGCTGCGTTGACATGGGATGCAAATTCGAGTCCACTCCTTTATGTCGCGATTCATTTTTGGTCATACATAACGTTCGCTGATAGCTTTCTTTGTCGCACGCCCACTTGCATGAGAAAGATTATGAATAGCGTCAAAAATCTTTCGTCTTAGTATTTTAGGGACATACGGTCGAATTTCGTTTTCGGATACGTCACAGTATACGCTCGTATCTGACTTATCCAGTCGCAATCGTTGGAGATTCAAAGATGAGTTCGTTTCGTTGACTAATCTCTGCAACTCTTCGTCATCAGCTTGCTCATTTGCTAGATCCTGTGTTGTAACAATGCTTGGCATGCTGATAGCGTATATCCGGGAGAATGCATCTGCAACTACATTTTTATTTCCACTTTCGTATATTATTTGAGTAGAATATTGTCCTATAAAATCGAGTTGCCGAAGCTGTCGAGGTGATGCTTTGTTAGACTTTTGATTGAAGGCGTACACAAGTGGCTTATGATCTGTGACTAAAATCAAACGTCTTCCTTCGATGAGATGTTGGAAGAATTTTACTGCCTTAAAGATCGCCAACAGTTCGCGATCATAAGCACTGTAGTTTACTTGCGTCTTGTCCAGCAGCTTTTGCGAAAAAAAACCTAGCGGTTGTCGTTGATCGTCGCTTACTTGATCCAGCGCAGCTCCAATAGCGACATCAGAGGCATCACAGCGAAGTGTTAACACTGCGTCTGATAATGGATGTGCGAGGACGACGGCTTCTTTTATCAGCTGCTTGCAATTCTCAAAAGCTTTTTCTGCATCCTGCGTCCAGGGTACGGGTAGTTTGTCTCGTTTTTTCGAATCGACGATAAGATCATTAAGTGGAGCCCATGCATCTACTGCTTTTGGGATGCATGATCTATAGAAGTTCTATAGTCCGATAAAACGTCGTAACTCTTCGATTGATGTTGATTTTGGATAATTGGACAGTGCTGTCACCTGTTCTTCCGGAGGTTTGATGCCGCACTTATTGACAACGAATCCTAAGTAACGGACTTCCGCTTTTCCGAAAACACATTTATGAACATTTAACATGAGACCGTAATGTTGTAAGCGTTTGAACACGATTTCTAAATGAGCACGGTGCTCGTTTTCATTTTTCGAGGCTATTAGAATGTCGTCTATGTAACAATGACAGAAATCTAGTCCTCGCAAAACTGTATCCATTAGTCGTTGGAAAGTTTGTGCAGCATTACATAGTCCGAATGTCATCACACTAAACTCAAATAGCCCAAGTGGCGTAATGACTGCTGTCTTTGCACGATCTTCGAGTGCGATAGGGACTTGGTGATAAGCCCTGGTCAAATCCAACGTTGTAAAAACAGTGCTACCCCGTAGCTTTTGCGTAAAATCACGTAGATGCGGTATTGGATATCGGTCAGGAATGGTAATACCATTGAGGCGGCGATAGTCCCCGCATGGTCGCCATCCTGATGGTTTTTTTGGCACAAGATGCAGTGGTGATGCCCACTCACTGCTAGATGGTTGACAAATCCCTTGTTGAATCATATATTGAAACTCGTCCTTAGCGGCTTCTAGCTTTTTGCCAGAAAGTCGGCGAGCTCGTTCAGCTATTGGAGAACCGCGAACGGTTATGTGATGTTGTACAGAATGTTCTGGTTGCTTTACTTTAACGTTCCGCGTTATGTCGACATACTTATATAGAAGCTGGTGATACGAATCAGTTATATTAAACGCGTACACTGTCGGTTGGCAGCGTTCGGCTAATCTCGCGTTCGTGTAAAGCTTGGTCTTTCCATCGAATAATTGTTTGCTTCGCAAATCGACGATTAAGCCATGATGCCGAAGAAAATCAGAACCCAGTATGGCCTGTGTGACATTTGCAACAATAAATGGCCATTGAAATGCTCGGCGTAGTCCCAACTCAACAGTTAAAACTTTTGTTCCGTATGTATCGATAGTGGATCCATTGGCAAACAACTTGAAATTAGCTTGTTTCTGTTCGTTTTTATTAATTGATTTTGGCAAAACAGATACCTCCGCACCTGTGTCCACTAAAAATTTAGTTCGCGTGCTTTTGTCGAAAATTTGTAGACGGGAGTTCGATTTGCTACACGTGCCCGTCGTATCACCTGTAGACGCTATTAGTTTTTTTGAGTGTTATTTTTAGCGCAAGGCTCACGGCATTTTCGTGCCTTATCACCAAATTTATTATGGTAGTAGCATAAATCGCCGGACTTCTCTCGATTTCGGGATAGACTACGAGCAGCTGATCTACTTTGTTGTCTCTCGCCTTTCGCTGAAAGTTTTTCGATTTCGCGCGATAATCGGTTTATGGTGACCGTAACGGCTTTTTGAATTTCTGGCGGCTTCGATTCGCAATTTGTAGCTATGACGTAATTTCCCCAACGCTGCTCGAAGTTTTTAAAATGTTGAGCAATATCACCTACCTTAATGTTAAGGGGATCTGGAATCGGAATATTAATTGTGTTGACAAATGATTCTGTTTTCGTTGGTTGGATTTTGACATCTTCTAACGAATTTGCGCTGTTAATAGTTCAATATCTCTTTTCGTTTCTTCGTCGAACATTTTTTTTTGCGTTTATGTTGTTTTGAGCACCTTTTATACGAAATACATATATATTTAAGTTTCACACCCACCCCACGCCCGACACCATGTTATATGTTATAATTTAACTACTTTTGTTATTAAAATATTTCAAATATAATTCAGTATTTGTCTTAATAGCTAGGGTACACAAGGATAACTGCTCTGTTAAATTGAAGAACAATATGTATATACGATATAATAGCTAGTATAAGTGAGTGAATACAATATATAACAGTTTTGAGAAATCACGGTTTGAAATTTTGGAAAGTGCACCATTTTTGAAATGCTGCCCATTTCCCCCTACTAATGTTCCGATCAAATTTTATATTTTTCTTGTATTTCGCTAGTATAGCTTAATATACGTTTTAAGTTTCAATTATATAGCTTAAGAGATAGTTGAGACATACTAGCGAAACACGAGAACAATATAACATTTGGACATAATAGTAGTGGGGGAACATGGGGAGCATTTCAATATTAATGCACTTTCCAAAATTTCAAACCGTTATATTTCAAAACTAAGTGCAGATATCAAATTAAAATCTTGTCAAATTGTAGAACTATGTATAGCACTAAATTTTGGTATACATTTTAAGATGGGTGGTGTAAGGAGTGGAAGGCGGTAAACAAAAATGTCGAAAATTTTGAGTGATTTTTTCTGCTGAAAGATACAGTTTAAAGTTTAAATTTTCCATGTCAATACAACTATTTGATATACATATGTACATAGAAAAAAAATATTAATTTGTTCCATAATTGTTATGCACCGAAGTGGGGGTCTAATGTACACAAGGTGTTCTATATGCAATGAAAAAAACACATCAACTGAAAATTTTTGAATGAAATTTTAAGGTTGAAACTTGAAAATGTACGAAATGTATTTAAAAAAGATCCCAAAAAGTATGAAATATTAACTGGTCAAATACCTTCAAAACTTCTACCCCCTCCCATACAAAATTATTTTTTCGACCATTTTTAAGAAATCAATTATCTTTGCACAATAACTTTCAAAAATAATTAAAATGAAACACCGTCAAAAGTTTTGAGATCGCACCTGCCCTTCTACCCCCTCCCATAAAAAAGTGGGATTTCGACCAATTTCATTAAATCAACAACTAACCAACAAATTAAAAGCTAAGAACTTGAAATTTTGTGCGAGTGCCTTACAAGAGAAACAAAACAAAATCGCGTCACAAATTTTACGATTCCCTTACCTCCTCTACCCACTCCCATACAAATGTTTGATTTCGTGAATATAAAATACACCGAATTTTATAAAAATTCTATGCAACTTCGCCTGAAAGTGACATTCTATACAGAGAATATTGGACGTGATTCAAGCAATCATTTAAAAAATTATTAACATTCACCCACCCTTACTATCACCCCTTCCCTCCTCCCCTCATAAAAACCCAAACTCGCATAAACGAATGAAATATTGATTACATGTACTGGAGCTATTGATCGTATTCGCAATTAAGTGTTAAATCGACAGTAGCTCTGCCCTAAAGGGGGTTCGAGTTGTGAAAGAGGGCTCCAATTAGTCTTCCTTAACCACTCTAACCTGCATATTGACTTTCCATGTATCCTCAACTTGTATCAAAAATAATAAAGTTGCGCCCGACTTGTTCGCAGTTTATTTTTTCTGTGTCGTACACAATACTCCAATATTATTAGAATAATAAAGTAAAATTGCCTCATACGCCAAAAAGTGGCGTGTGGCGCGATCTAACACTAACAATGTAGGGAAAAACAGGATATGGAACAAAATTGAAATTGAGTATTTATTAAACGATAATAGCGTGAAACGGAAAAAATTTAAAGACCAACACCGTGTAATCAGAGCCTAACTCCAAAAACACGAAAAGAACGTGTGAAGCATATAAGAAGAAGCCGACGACATCCTTCTGAGTCTTGAGCGCTTGTTAAAAAAGTGTTTCTCGTTGCCTCTCACTTGGAGTCCAGCGTGAACATTTCATATCTACCTAATGTGGGTGAGTTGTCGCTTAAAATGGTGAAGCATTCACGTAGTATGATGGAGTGTTCACGTAGAATGGTGAAGTATTCGCATTGATTGCTGAGATCTATAAGAGTAATTATTAAATTAATTTTCCGTAATGATTTATGATTCGGATAACTAGATTTTCGTGATTTCATTATAATTAAATGTTTTAGTGAAGAGAATCTGAATGTTATCACGATTCTCCATATGATGCAATTAAGCATTTATAGATAAAATCAAACGAATCATTCTCCAACCGGTGATCGATTAATTTGTTTATTGATACATTTAATTGTATGTTCGTAGCTAAAACATTATCAATCAATATAACGAACTTTTAATTGCATCGAATTTTATTATTATGCAATTTTTTCTTTTGTTGTTAACCTTTGTAAAGTTGTAGTATGCCTACGTCATCTGCTATTTAACAATTCATAAAACACGATGTAGACAACTTTGAATAAAAACATATGGGACATGAGCACAACAACTGAATTTTAATGTTTATTACCATTATTTCATTAAAACAGAAGTCAATAATTTTAATGCGCAGGTGAAATGGTATTTTTTTTTTTACAAAAAAATATAACACTTAAACCAAAGATCTAAATTAATTGTAACACTCCGCCAAATAAAGCGATCTTTATAGTGCGAATTGGTGAACACTTGACTAAAGTGAATATGTTTGCATAATAGAGCAACTTTTAATGAGGAAATCAATTATTCAAATTACTGACAGGTGATTGGAGCTACATATAGAAAAAAATAAGAACCTGGTTGAGGTTTGAAACAAATGCAAATAAAAATTTTGCTTAAATTTTATCTAACCGAATATTACAACTAGTTCTGAAAGTATTAAAGCCATTTTTTAATATTAATTAAATTTAATTTGTACTTACATACTCGTATATAGGTATTCCCTTGAATTTTTATTTTTGACTAGCGGTCGCCCGCGATGTTGTCCGCGTAAAAATCGCAATAATAAGCAATTTGTGAGATTGCACAATAGTTAACAATACATTGTGTAGGATGAACACAATGTTTTGTATTTTCTTGGAATCAGAATCATAAACTATTGAGAATGAAACCATGATACTCGTATTTATCTGGGGCAGGCTCGTGCGCACGGGGGTTATTTGAGATCATATTATTTTATTTAGGGGAACACTTGAGAGCACCGCGTCCTTTCGGGTCTATTGTGCGTTTACCCTACCATAACTCAATAGCTTTAGCTAATCTAAGTATATTTAGAGTAGCCATGTTGGCCAGTTCATAAGTTGTAAGGAAATCTATTCCTAGAAAATTGAATCTGTTCCTTGCTACTGCCTCGCAGTGACATAGGACATGCTCTGTCGTTTCCGAGTCCCTGAGACATAGGCGGCAGATGTCGGTTTCAGCGAGTCCCACATTTTTGAAGTGGTGGTTTACTCCACTATGCCCCGTCAATAGGCCTATTAGAGTACTAATGTCACTCTTGCTGAATTTTAGAATATCCTCCACTTTGGTTTTTTGTGGTAGCATAAATTTCTTTGCGATTGTTAAGCCTGAAAGTCTATTCCAGTAGATTCTCTTGTTCAATTAACTCTCTAAGTATAAGGTTGTAGTGTCCTTTTGGTTTCCCACAGAATGGCTCTGGTACAATAAAATTTGTTTCTGCGCCATTTTTTGCGAGGCTATCTGCGTCTTCATTTCCCTCAATCCCCGTATGTCCTGGGACCCACATTGTTGTTACTTTGTTCCTCCTTCCCAGGATGATAAGGTTTTGAAGGCAGCCCCACACAAGCCTCGACCCGTGTTTGTTGGATGCAAGAGCTTTGAGAACTGCCTGACTATCCGATAGAATATAAATGGATTTGTTGCGATGAGCTCTCCTAATATTCTCTTAGATACATAGCTCCACTGCAATAAGTTGGGCTTGGAAGATTGTGGCTTTTTTACCAAGAGGTTTTGAAACCGAGAAGTTAGGACCTGTTACTCCGGCTCCAGTCCCCCCAAGGTGCGCGAGCTATCTGTGTACCAGATGGTTGATCCCTCTTCAATATCAGGTGGCATGGATTGCCGTTCCTTGCGGTCTCTGATTATTACTTTGAATGGAGTTTCAACGTTGAATTTTGTCGGCATAGTGTCTGACAGTGTTGAGGTTAGAACCTTAATTCTCGGATTTTTTAGAATTTGGAAGTGACCTCTAAAATCTCCCGTTTTGTAATTTTTGTCCCTTTATATGCGTAACACCCGTTTATTTGCCTCTTTTTACTTTATTATTCTAATAATAAAGTATTGTGATCGGCACAAAAAAAAAAATTTTCTACCCTGAAATTTTTTTTTTTTCGCGTTTCATGACTAAATTAGCCTAAAAATGCAAAAAAAAAAATTCGTCCCGCCGTACGCCGTACATATGGACTCATATCTCCGAGACCGTTAAAGGTAGAATGTTCGTTTTTGGGTGGATTGTTGATTGGGTAAGTTACCTCTATTTTCTAAATTTTGGAGGGTGTTAAGTTAAACGGGGAGGGGGGGGCGGGAAGGAAAAAGTCGAAAACTACACTTGCTAATATCTCCACCACGAATATAGATAGAAAGTTGAAAATCAATACAGATACAGAGAAGGTTGTGGGACAGCTTTTTAAAATAATTTAATTTTTTCATCCATTGGCGTCCGAAAAGGGGGGCTAAAAACAAATTGTCGACCGAATTGTTTTTTCAAATGATTAAATCTTCGAAATTACTTATCGTAAAAAATTCATATTTTGAGACCGTCAAGGTGGCATATATGTAGTTCCATCGGAATCAGCTTAGAAAATTGCTAATTATTGTCAGGGGGAGTGTCAGGGGGGGGGGGTGCAAAGAAAAACACTTAAAAATTAATATCTCAACTATCTCTTAAGCTATGTAATTGAAACTTAAATCGTATATTAAGCTATACTATAAAAATACAAAAAAAATATAACATGTCGAAATAATAGTAGTGGGGGGAAATGGAGGGCATTTCAAAAATGGCGCACTTTTCAAAATTATAAGCCCTTATATCTCAAAAAAGAGTACAGATATCAAATCCAAAATTTGTCAGATTGTAGAACTACATAATGGTTAATTTTGGTAAAAAATTTAAGTTGGGAGGTGTAAGAGGAGGGAGGTGATAAGCAAAAATGTCGAAAAATTTGAGTGATTTTTTTAGGGCTCTGGTGAAAGATGCAAAAATGAAATTTTGCATGTGGATACCTCTATTTAATGTACATGTTATAAATATACGAAATATTAACTGGTCGAAAACCTTTAAGACTTCTACCCCCTACCATACAAAATTATTTTTTCGACCATTTTTAAGAAATCAATTATCGCCTAACTACTAAAGGCTATCAATTTGAAATTTTGCATTGCCCTTCTACCCCCTCCCATACAAAAGTATGATTTCGACCAATTTTATTAAATCAACTAATAACCAACAAATCAAAAGCCACGAACTTGAAATTTTATACAAGCACCTTACAAGAGAATCGAAATAAAACTACATATAAAATTTTACGATTCCCCTACCTTCTCTACCCCCTCCCATACAAATGTTCGGTTTCGTGAATGTAGAATACACCGAATTTTATGGAAATTGTGTGCAACTTCGTCTATGAAACACATTCTATACAGAGAATATTGGACGTGATTCAAGCAATTAAATAAAAAGCTATTAACATCCACCCACCCTTACTATTACCCTTCCTCCTCTCCTCATAAGAGCCCAAACTTGCAGAAACGAATGAAATATTGTTAAATTGACAACAGCCCTGCCCAAGAACTCCCTTTCACTTAGCCTTCCCTAACCACTCTAACCTGTATATTGACTTTCCACTTATCCGTAACTTGTCCCAAGAATAATAAAGTTTCGCCCGACTTGTTGGCAGTTTATTTGATTTGATATCTGTACTCAATTTTGAGACATAATAATTCGTAGTTTTGGAAAGTGCGCCATTTTTGAAATGCTCTCCATTTCCCCCCACTACTATTATGTCCACATGTTATTGTTTTTCATATTTCGCTAGTAAAGCTTAGTATACGTTTTAAGTCTCAATTACATACACTCGGCAGAAAAAGTCTGCGTACACACTCAACACATCCAACATATCAATAAAATAAACTGCCAACAAGTCGGGCGAAACTTTATTATTCTTGGGACAAGTTGCGGATGCGTGGAAAGTCAATATGCAGGTTAGAGTGGTTAGGGAAGACTAAGTGAAAGGGGGTTCTTGGGCAGGACAGTTGTCAACACTTTGCGGAAACGTTCAAAAGCTTCAGTATATATAACCAATATTTCGTTCGTTTATTTATGCAAGTTTGAGTTTTTTGAGGGGAGGGATGAGGGTTGATAGTAAGGGTCGGTGGATGTTAATAGTTTTTTAATTGACGTCCAATATTCTCTGTATAGAATGTCAGTTTCATAGACGAAGTTGCATAGAATAAGATTCTGTGTATTTTACATTCACGAAACCAACATTTGTATGGGAGGGGGTAGAGAAGGTAGGGGAATCGTAAAGATTGTGACGCAATTTTATTTCCTTTCTGTTGTAGTCTTCTCGTACAAAATTTCAAGTTCGCAGCTTTTAACTTGTTGGTTATTAGTTGGTTCAATGAAATAGGTAGAAATGATACTTTTGTATGGGAGGGGGTAGAAAGGCAAGCGTGATTGCAAAACTTTTAACAAAATTTCATTTCAATTATTTTTATAAGTTTTCCGGCAAAAATTGAAATGGATAGCTTTTAAGAGTTAGCTGATAACCGATTTCTTAAAAATGCTCGAAAAAATAATTTTGTATGGGAGGGGGTAGAAGAGGTAGGGGAACTGCAAAATTTGTGATGCAATTTTCTTTTCTTTCTCTAGTAAGGTGCTCGTACAAAATTTCAAGTTCGTAGCTTTTAATTTGTTGTTTATTAGTTGATTTAATGAAATTGGTCGAAATCATACTTTTGTATGGGAGGGGGTAGAAGGGCAAGTGCTATTTTGAAACTTTTAAAATAATTTTATTTTAAATATTTTTATAAGTTCTTATGCAAAATTTCAAATTGATAGCTTTTAATAGTTAGGTGATAATTAATTTCTTAAAAATGGTCGAAAAAATAATTTTGTATGGGAGGGGGTAGAAGTTTCAAAGGTATTCGACCAGTTAATATCTTATACGTTTGGGGATTTTTTTTAAATATATTTTCCAAATTTTCAAGTTTCTACCTTAAAATTACATCCAAAAATTTTCAGTTTTCGTGTTTTTTTCGCTGCACATGAAACACCTTGTGCCCCTTAGACCGTGCTGGTCGGTTCGTAACAATTGTGGATCAAATTATTATTTTTTTTCTATGTATATAAAATAGATGTATCCACATGCAAAATTTAAAGTTTCTATCTTTGACCAGAGTCCTAAAAAAATCACTTAAAATTTTCGACATTTTTGCTTACCACCTCCCTCCCTTTACACCCCCTAACTTAAAATTTTTATCAAAATTATAAATTATATAGTTCTATAATCTGACGAATTTTTGATTCGATATCTGCACTCAATTTTGAGATATAACGATTTCTAATTTTGAAAAGTGCACCATTTTTGAAATGCTCCCCATTTCCCCCCACTACTATTATGACCAAATTTTATATTTTTTTTATATTTCGCTAGTATAGCTTAGTATATGTTTTAAATTTCAATTACATAGCTTAAGAGATAGTTGAGATATTAATTCTTAAGTGTTTTTCTTTGCACCCCCCCTGACCCTCCCCCTTACAATAATTAGCCTATTTCTAAGCTTATTCTGATGGATATATACGCCATCTTAATTGTCCCAAAATATATATTTTTCATGGTAAGTAGTTTCGAAGATATAACCATTTCAAAAAAAGATTCGGCCGACAATTTGTTTTTAGCCCCCTCTTTTCGGACGCCAATGGATAAAAAAATTAAATTATTTTTGGAGTATGTCCCACAACCTTCTCTATATGTATGCTGATTTTCATCTTTCTATCTGCATTCGTGGTGAAGATATTAGCAAGTGTATTTTTCGACTTTTTCCATCCCCCCGCCTCCCCCTTCCACCCCACACTCCCCAAAATTTGGATAATGGAGCTCACTTACCAAATTAACAATCCACCCAAAAACCAACATTCTACCTTTAACGGTTTTGGAGGTACGAGTCCATATGTACGGCGTACGGCGGGACGGATTTTTTTTTTTTGCTTTTTTAGGCTAATTTAGTCATGAAACGCGAAAAAACAAAATTTCAGGGTAGCAAATTTTTTTTTTTTTCTGTGTCGATCACAATACTTTATTATTAAAAAATAATAAAGTAAAACAGTAATTTATTTCATAATAATTTTTTTTCTTTTTTTTCATGGCTTTATTACAAACATAAAACAAAACAAAAATGATGATTATTGTACTCCAAAAAAATATTAAAATTAAAAAACGAAAACAAATCCTGAATTGCAACAATAAAAAGTCTACGTACAAATATTTCTTTTCAAAATAAAACAATTGTTTTTCCTCGTTAATAGCTTGTGGGATATCCTCGTCTCTTTATTACTTCCCAGAACCGTTTTTGCATGGAATCTACCAGCTTCTTAGTGAACTCTGGGGTTATTGAATTCCACTCCTTGAGCATTACCTTCGACGTTATTGTGTGCGCTCGAATCCTTTGTTCCAAGTGATACCACAAATGCTCTATTGGATTAAGGTCAGGAGATTGGGGCGGTGTACGAAGCTGATTTTGGGCATTATACAGCAACCAGAGTCTTACTACCTCCGCAGTGTGCTTAGGGTCGTTGTCTTGTTGGAAGTAAAAGTTGTCGCTTAAACCCAAATGTTCTGCACTTTTCTTCAAATTGCGCTTGAGAATATTAAGGTAGTCTATTTTATTCATAATACTTTCAATAAACTCCATTTTTCCAACTCCTCCACTAGCCATACACCCCCATATCATAACACCGCCACCACCGTGCTTTACTGTTGGACAGAGATTTTTTACGTCGAAGGCCGCGCCAGTTTTTCTCCATACAATCTTCCGACCTTTGATTCCAAAAATACAAAATTTACTTTCATCCGAGAAAATAACTTGTTTTCAAAATTCTTTTGGCTTATTTATGTGTTCCTTAGCAAACGCCAGCCGCTTGAGTCTGTTTACTGTTGTTATAAATGGCTTTCTACGGGCAACGCGTCCGTGATACCCATATTTCCTAAGAATTTTACGAACACCATCATCAGAAATAGACTTGCGGTACTTTGCTTTGATGTCCTTTGCCATATCAGCTACAGTTAATCTAGGATTAGCCTTCATCGTTCGGAGCAAACTTCGAGTTTGTTGAGGGCTCAACTTTGGAGGACGGCCAAATCTGGGCTTTGAAACCAAAAGTCCTGTGTTTTTGAAGTTGTTTACGACTCGTTGGACAGATGAATGACTTCTGCTGACTATTGCACCTATTTCACGATATGACCGTACCTTTTCTCCACAAATCCACGATAATTTTCCTTTCCCCAAATTCAATTTCCTTTCCTTTATTAGACATCTCTTACTTAACGTTTTTTAGCAATTATTTTTAACGCAAGCCTTAGATAAAAACACGTTTATCAACTTTCCTACACAAACTTTATTGTTATTAATGATTTAACTGCAACTCAGAGACTTTGACTTCCTTTATACGCTTTGAACGCAAACTTTTTATTCCTGGAATTTCAGAGTATTTTTCGTTTCCGAATTTTACCGTTGTTTTAGAGTACAGTAATTCCCATTTTTGTTTTGTTTTATGTTCATAATGAAGTAATGAAAAATAGGAAAAAAAATATTTCGGAATAAAATGTTAGAAACGATGTTTTTTATACAGTATTGGACAAAATTAAAGCACCCCTTTGCGAAATATTTATATTCTGATATTATCAGGAAAACTTGATGAAAAAAATTTGTTCTTAGTTTTTATTATTTATTTACATGTGTATTATAAAAAAACATAACAATGACAATTCAGTCATTTCAACAACAAAAAATAAAACAAAAATATTTCTCAGTACTCAAAAGTTGCCTGGACAAAACTAAAGCACCCCTCTTCTATACTCACTTTTTTCGTACCGCTACTGCCGAACAGTTAGCAGGAAATAGTTATTGCATCAGAAATGCATTTGTCTGATATGAATTATTAAAATTTCATCATTATTTCAGCATTTATGCAAAATTTCTGTCGTGAATAGTGGTGCGCATTTTGTTCTTTGTGTTAAGACATTAAGAGACTAAAAATGGCAAGAAACACGTACTGTAGTGAAATTAAACATAAAATTATATTTGATTATAAGAGTGGATTATCTCGACATAATATTAGTAAAAGATATTCGATAAATCGGTCAATTATATCGCGACTAATCAAAAAATATGAGCTGATGGGTCGCATATCTCCTGTTCATTCTGGAGGAAGGCCTCGAAAAACAACACGAAGAGATGATTCTTTGATCAAAAAAAGGATTGCAGTTGAACCTACGGTCTCTTCTAATCAAATTAAAATTGATTTGAAGTTACCAGTATGGACAAGGACAATTTAGAGCCGAAGAAGCTGGTTTGCCGGCTTACCGGCCTGCAAAAAAAACCATTCATCTCAGAAAAGAACAGGAGGGCCAGGTTAAAGTTTACCAAGGACCATTTAGACTGGACTATTCAAAAGTGGAGAACTGTATTATTTTCCGACGAATTGAAATTTAATTTAAAATATTCTGATGGAATAAAACATGTACGACGACCAAATGGTCAAAGATTTAACCCTAAGTACTGCATCCCAACAACCAAACATGGAGGAGGTAATGTCCTAGTCTAGGGTTGCTTTTCTGGTATTGGACCAATTCATCGAATTGATGGTATTATAGATCGTTTCGTATACGATGACATTTCACAAAACATAATGCTGCCGTACGCTGAAGAGGAGGTGCCACTAAAATGGAGATTTCGGCAGGACAATGATCGTAAGCATACCTCTTAGCTGTGCAAGACTTGGCCACAAATGAATAAGATAGAGGTTTTGGATTGGCCTGCGCAATCTCCTGATCTCAACCCGATTGAGAACATGTGGGAAATTGCTAAGAAGAGGATCCACAGGGAAAACTGCAGGACAAAACCGTTACTTTTCGAAGCTATTAAGACAGCGTGGGAAAATATTCCTGAAGAGTTCATTGATAATATAATATCTTCTATGCCAAAAAATATGCTGCTGTTATTACAAATAAAGGATTGGCGACGAAATACTAAAACTACCCAACATTTGGTATAAATTCTGATCGTCAGCTAGAGGGTGCTTTAGTTTTGTCCAGGCAATTTTTGTTTTATTTTTTGTTGTTGAAAAGACTGAATTGTCATTGTTATATTTTTTTTATAATACACATGTGTATTATCACATGTAAATAAATAATAAAAACTAAGAACAAATTTTTTTCATCAAGTTTTCCTGATAATATCAGAGGATAACTGATATTTCGCAAAGGGGTGCTTTAGCTTTGTCCAATACTGTAGATATACATAGGTATGTACGCAAACTTTTTCTGCCGAGTGTAGCTTAAGAGACAGTCGAGATATTCATTTTTAAGTGTTTTTCTTTGCAACCCTTTGCAGGGGAGGGGTGCCCTGACCCTCCCCCTTACAATAGTTAGCCTCTTTCTAATATGATTCTGATGGTTCTATATGCCACCGTAATGGTCCCAAAATATGAATTTTTTTTTGATTAGTAATTTCGAAGATATAATCATTTCAAAAAAATTCGGCCGATAATTTGTTTTTAGCCCCTTCTTTCCGGGCGCCAATGGATAAAAAAAATAAATTATTTTTAAAGCTTGTATCACAATCCTCTTCATTCCTCTACTAATTTTCAGCTTCCTATATGCATTCGTGGTAGAGATATTAGCAAGTGAAGTTTTTGACTCTTTCCCTCCCCCCGCCACCCCCTTCCACCGCACACTCCACAAAATTTAAATAATGGAGCTCACTTACCCAATCAATAATCCACCCAAAAACGAACCTTTAACGGTCTTGGAGATATGAGTCCATATGTACGGCGGACGGCGGGACGGATTTTTTATTTTGCATTTTCAGGCTAATTTAGTCACACGAAAAAAAATTTCAGGGTGGCAAATTTTCTTTTTTTTTTCTTTGTCGATCACAATACTTTATTATTAGAATAATAATGTAAAATTAAATAAATAAGAATCAAACTTTGATGTAAGTGTATTTATTTGAAAATTAAAAGCTATTCGATTGCGTGAACAACCTGGATAACGTGAATAGCCTGTGCAATAAATAGTTCACACTATTCGTATTGCACAGTACTTCATTTAGATTTCATCTCGATCTAGGATGCGTGATGCCAAACATTTTATGATATGATATCCATTTCAACAAAAAAATGTTTCAATTTCTTTAGAAAATCATTGAGAAGAAAGTTCCTTAAGCAAATTACCAGCTCAGGAAAAGCCAAGACGTGATGTCTTGGCTTACTGATTCAACAAGCACTCGATGTCACTATAATCAGATCTTACAAATATGTAATCCGAAAAATCAACAAATGGCCAAGCAAGTGCTAATAAGCAACGATCACCGCTGGCGACTAACCTCAAAAATGTAATTGAACAACCGAAAACACCACCAAAAAAGTGTCGGGATACTCGACCAGAAACCGCAAACCGAAAGCCGTTAAAATCGCAATCAATTAACAATGACTACAAATCAGCAAAACAGCTCTCTACGCCCGAGTAATTGACCAGGAGGAAAGATTCGCGTCGCGCGAGAATTGGACTGACATCATTCCATACCGCAACACCTAGAAACGCGGAAATCGGCGTCAAACGTGCAAAAACATTAACAACAATGTTATGTGCCCACTGCCCACACTTACTTACCTTGACTTCGCACTTTCAGTTTTCGTAGTGCGGAGCCGAACAGTGGGCGCATTATTCTTATCACTACGGTACTTTGCAGGCAAGCCGGTACCGGGAGCACCCCCAATGACTCGACACCTCTAATCAACGGCGTTCATTGTCAATGTCCAGGGCCGCACAGGTCAGGAGAAAGCTCTTACCCAAAAGTCAATGGACTGAGTCACACAATCAACAAACAGATCGCACTAACTTCAGCTGCGCTAAACTACCGCGAGCACGTCAGTTTCTGAGAAAACAACAACAACAACTTTGTTAGTTAGTTAGCTATCTATTTGCGAGCGCTGTAAGCAAAAGAGTGGCTCCAGCGATCACTTTCATCGCGACAAAAAGGTAACAACTCGAAGCCATCGTTAAAAGTTTGCTAATTTTTAATGACCTTGGAGTCGAGTTAGGATCAGAAAGTGAAGTATGTTAAACTGCAATAAACGTCTTTTACTTTACTTTACTTTGTATTTTTCGCGATGATAAGATAACTAATTCGATATCCGTGAGCCTCTTGATGACGGTAAAAACGGAAACGATCATAGTGAGATCGGCACCGAATTCGATTGAAATGTTACGATTATCACGAAATTACGTAAAATTTTAAACGACATAATGACTGCTATTGTTGTGAATATTTTTAAAAAATTACCATTTATTATATAAGTCCAGTAAACTTTTCGTTTAGTGTTTAGAAAACTGTCGAATTTGCTTGCTATTAGCTTGTTGATTGATGGTCTGAGCTAATAAAAACGAGAGTGGAATACACACGACAATGGAAATAAATATTTCACTCCTGAGTGATATTGAATATTCACGAGATTATTTTTGGATATGATAATAGTGTTGAAAGTTTGAAATGTAATATCCGTCGCCAACGCTATCGAATTTCCTATCAGAATTCTCAGGCTAGTCTTATGGTCCGAACACATTTAGCTTTTATTACAACTTTTAGGTAGCGGCTGCAAAAGCCACATGCCCTGGTCACACTAAGTGGGAAGGCAAAAGAAAACTACAATTACTCGTAAAGCTCAATCATTCGATACTCTAGATGAGTTATTGCACTTTTTATAGGGGTGGTTCGAGCGTATAAGAGTGATACTATCACGTTTAATGGACAGGTTGGCATCGATAACAACGGAATTCTCATTTATTCATTTATTTTCATTTCAGGTGGGCTTATTAACCTCTCAAGAGTTTCTACGTCGGTACACAAACTTTCAGAAGTCTGAAAGCAAGCTTTTTATACTCTAGATGAAATCTGAGAGTATTATAAGTTTGCTCTAAAGTTTGTAACGCTAAGAAATAAGGCTCGGAGAAAAAAATGAATGATACAGAAGTTAATATTATCACTCAAAAATCTCAAAACCGGATGTCCGTCCGTCCGTCTGTGCGCTCTCTGGCTTGCGAACGCGTTGAGCTAGATAGTTCAAATTTTGTATACGTCGTTTTTGACAAAAAAGTAAGGCCAAGTTCGTGAACGGGCCAAATCGCTCCACCCCTTCTACCCCCTCCCATACAAAATGACACAATTGCGCAATTTAACAATTAAATGATTTGCTCAAAAAGTATAAAAGCTATTAGCCTGAAATTCGGAATATGTTACTTGCATGTTAATATCAATCTACCGTATAAAAATTATGCATGTCCTCCCTCTCTTTCTACCACCTCCCAGACAAACTGTACTTGTCATGAATTACTCTAGGCCAATTTACTCAGTGCGTATAAAATTTAGCGGGCTGAAATTGTGCTCCAAATATGTATTTAAAATTGTTAGTAAGGCCAAAAAAAAATTAGACGATTAGCTTTACCCATACAAAATGAAACAATTTCGCAATTTTTTTGGCCTAACTAACAATTTTAAATAAATATTTGGTATACAATTTCAGCCCGCTATATTTTATATGCACTGAGTAAATTAGCTCAAAGTAATTCTTGACAAGTACAGTTTGTATGGGAGGTGGTAGAAGGAGGTGGAGGGCACGCATAATTTTTATACGGTAGATTGATATTATTATAAAAGCAACATATTCCAAATTTCAGACCAATCGCTTTTATACTTTTCGAGCAAATCCGTTTATTGTCAAATTGCGTAATTGTGTCATTTTGTATGGGAGGGGGTAGAAGGGGTGGAGCGATTTAGCCCGTTCACGAACTCGACCTTACATTTTTGTCAAAAACGACGTGTACAAAATTTGAACTATCTAGCTCAACGCGTTCGGAAGCTAGAGAGCGCACAGACTGACGGACGGATGGACGGACATCCGGTTTTGAGATTTTTGAGTGATAATATTAACTTCTGTATCATTCATTTTTTTCTCCGAGCTTTATTTCTTAGCGTTACAAACTTTAGAGCAAACTTATAATACTCTCAGATTTCATCTAGAGTATAATTATGACGCAATCTAGGAAAAAGACGCCAATCAGTCAAAATATTACAGTAGGAGATTATAACCTAGAAAACGTAGACAACTTAATATACCTAGGGGCGAACCTATCAAAGGATCGAAATCAAAGAAGGATAATGTTGAAAACAAGACTTACTTCCAATAATCAAAAACAAGAGCGTGTACAGGAAAACAAAACTTAAACTATTTAAAACCATCATAAGACCTGTGCTATGCTATGGCAGCGAAACGTGGACTTTAACTCAGGCGTCCGAAAAACTACTTAACGCCTTTGAAAGAAAGGTCCTCAGAAGAATCCTCGGACCTGTGAGGAAAGACTCGATTTGGAGAATACGATACAATAGGAAATTGTATGCCATCTTCGACATTCCAGACCCATTCAACCCTCATAAAATTTAAGAAGTTACAATAGGCTAGTCAAGTGGAGCGTAAGGCTGACGGAAGAATTCCCAAACGCACACTAAAAGGTAAAGTCAACGGACAAAGACCGGTCGGAAAACCACGAAAGCGGGGATTCGATTCACGCAGATTTTCAAGATTAAGATGGATGGAGGCAAAGTATTCAGGAGGCCAAAGTTCGATTTGGGCTGTTGCGCCATCGTAAGTAAGTAAAGTAACTCCTTTTACCTCCTCCCACACAAATGCGAAATTTTCAAAAATGTATTTATTCGATTTTCATTGACGCTAGCAAAGCTAAATGAACAAATTTTTGCCAGTGTCAATAATTATAACCAGTTTTAAGAAAATCATCAACTTTACCTCACTCCTTCTACCCCCTCAAAAATATACAAATATCACGAAATTTTAATTAAATTATTTTCTTCGAAACTGTCGAATCTAACAACTTGAAGTTTTGTTGAAAGTTTAATAATGAAAATATTAATGACGACGAACAATTTTGCTTTGATTCGTATACTCCTTCTAAGACCTCTCATACATATGCCTAATTTTTATAAATGCATTTTATTGATTTCCAATAAAACTAGAAAAAGTACAAACTCAAAATTTTACCAAAATTTGTCCCACAAAAAATTCAAGAAAAGCATTTCTCCTTCGAACATATGAGAGCTTTTGAATTTGATATTGAAACAAAGCATGGTGACAAGGATATTGATAAGCAGTTCCAAAATCATATAAAACCCTCTACTTCCTCTATCATTTCCCATACAAATGCCCCAATTTCAGGAAAACCATGTCCGATTTCTTTGGAAATAATAAAAAATTTTAAAGTCAGCACGAAACATTTTACATGCTACGTTCGGGATAATATACAAAAATGACAAACCTTCCCCTTCCGCTTCTACCACAGAGACCATACAGAATTCACAATACGCTTTTCGAAAGAATTTGAGATGACATATTTTCCGGTGCATTAAAATCTTTCCCATTTCATCTAGAGTATCATATGACTGGGCCTTACCCCCAATTATAATTCTGTTATGTTTATACTAGCTAGGGTGTAGCCTAGTGGGTAGCGAGTTGGTCTATAATGCGAAGGTCGTAAGTTCAAATCCCGGTCGACGCATAATTCCAGCACACTGCCTGCTTGGGTATACCTTGGTCACGTCAATCTACGAAAATGAAAAATTCGCTGTTAGAGGGTTGTGCGAAGGTCTAACAACCCTTCCACAATAAATAATGAATAAATGTTAAGGAACCTGAAGGTCAGGAGGCCAAGGCCCGCTTTGGGCTGTAGCGCCATTGTAGAAGAAGAAGTAGAAGTTGTTTATACTTTAGAAGAAGAGTATATTGTGTTTGCCTTACCGTTTGTAACGCTAAGAAATAATGCTCACACAGAGCCGTCAAGGGTACAAAAATATTTATTGTCACTCAAAAATCTCGATTCCGAGTAACCGTTTGTCCGTCTGTGTATCTGTCTACTACATAACTCTCGAACACTTTGAGCTGTCGAACTGAAATTTCTTTTGAATCATTTTTAGCAAAAAAGAAAATTTAAGTGCGTGAACTGGCCACATTCCGCCACCCCTTCTACTTCCTCCCATATAAATTTTATGAAATTTTGAAATTTTAAGAATTGATTTTTCTTTGAAACAATTTAAGCCATATATTAACTTTGGGAGAAAATATAATTGTCTATATATCATTAACATCACAAAATATTGATCCAATCTAAAGAGATCTATCCCCTCCCATACAAATGCGAAATTTTGAAAAACTTATTTTTTCGATTTTCATTGAAACTAGCAAAGCTAAAAAGACGAATTTTTGCCACTATAAATTTTATTACAATTGCAATTAGCTTAGAAAAAAATTATCAGCTTCACCTCACTCCTTCTACCCCCTCACATACAAATTTCACGAAATTCTTAAATTTTAATTCAATTTGGTTTCTTCGAAACTGTCAAAGCTATCAGCTTGAAGTCTTGTGAAAAATAATAAAATAAGAACATCATTGACGACGTAAGATTTTGTTTTGATCCGTGCACTCCTTCAAATGCATAATTTTGTTAAATGCATTATTACGGACCAGCAGGGACGAAATACTGAGATTTTCGCTTCCATCAACGGCCTCAAACAACTGGTGAGCGAACCTACTCGGCTGCCCGATATCTCTGACCATTACGCAAGTCTCCTTGATCTTTTTCTCACAAACCAGCCAGAGAAATATACCATATCTGTTGTTGCACCATCGCCAATTGGTGATACGGATCATTTCCTGATTCATGCACAGTTCCCAATAACGGCATTACAACCACCGTTAGTAAAAGTTCCGAAGAGGATCGTTTGGCACTTCAAGAGAGCCAACTGGGGCGGACTAAACGCATTCTTTAAAGCTTTTGATTGGAAATTGTGCTTTAGATCCAATAACTGCGATATAGCATGCAACATTATTACCGAAACAATTCTTAAAGGAATGCGGCTCTTTATTCCTTTCAACCTCAAAAGAGTTAGACCATCTAAGGACTCTTGGTTTGCCAAAGATTGTCTCGATGCAATCCACGCAAAGAAACTTGCATTTAGTAAGTTCAGGGCACACCCCACCCTCAGCCACAAAGATCTATATATAATAGCAAGGAATTCCTGCAACGCCATAATTTACCACGCAACAAAACAGCATGACTTAAAATTAAAACGAAAGGTCCTGTATGCGCTAAGGGATCTAAATCCTTTTGGTCATTTGCTAAGGCCGTCAGTAATAATTTTATTTCGTCGTCCACTCCACCTCTTTCTGACGGCAGCCGCTCAGTCGTAGATCCAGTTGAAAAGGCAAATTTATTAGCAGCGAGTTTCACGAGAAATTCAACCCTGCCACCTAGTAATCAGTCACCCCCAACTGTATCGCCTACAGGCACCATATTGCGTGCCATAAAGTTTCGCACTCGCGTCATTGCTAAAATTCTTCAGGATCTCAATATCAATAAATCCTCTGGTCCGGACCCCCCTTAATCCTTAAAAAATGCTTCTCATCTTTGGCTAAACCTCTTCGTGACCTTTTCCATTTATCCTACTCTTTAGGAAAATTCCCAAATAACTGGAAACAAGCGAATGTACAGCCTATACCCAAGAAGGGAAGCAAGTCGGACCCGGCAAATTATCGCCCAATAGCCATCACTTCCGTGCTGTCAAAAGTTATGGAAACTGCTGTCAACCGCAAGATCATGCAATATTTGGAGAGCAATCAACTTTTAGATGATCGTCAATATGGTTTCCGGTCGGGAAGATCCACAGGTGATCTATTGGTTTACCTAACCGAACGCTGGAACACTTGCATAGATAAATTTGGCGAAGGCCAAGTACTTGCATTAGACATTGCGAAGCGTTTGATAGAGTTTGGGACAAATCCCTACTTTCTAAGCTCAAAGCATTTGGCTTTGATGCTTCTTTTTTGTTATGGATTGAGAGTTTCCTATCGAAGCGCGCCATTCAAGTTGTTTTAGATGGCGTCTCCGTGTCTCCCTTTCCTATCAATTCCGGCGTTCCCCAAGGCTCCGTTTTATCACCTACTTTATTTCTAATCTTTATTAACGACCTTCTGTCGTCGACTCTCAACCCAATTCACAGCTTTGCAGATGACAGTACACTAGAAAACACTTACAGCTTCAACTCAATTGCTGAGGCGCACCAGTCTTCTGTGCCTACTATACGCCGAGAGTTATTTAATTCACTAAATACTGACCTCAACACAATCCTGCAATGGGGCAGAGCAAATCGAGTAGAGTTTAATACCACTAAAACACAAGCCTGTCGTCTCTCTCTTAAATACGACATGTCGATACCTGAATTAATCTTTGATGGTGTAGCACTTGATCATTCGGATCATTTCCACCTGCTGGGTATGCACATTAATAAAAAACTTGACTGGAGCCAGCACATCCACAATGTAGCTCTAGACGCCTCCAAGTGCTTAGGCTTTCTCCGAAGGTGCAAGAAATATTTTACACCATCCGATCTTGCAACCATCTACAAATCATACATCAGGCCCCAACTCGAGTACAATTCGCTTATCTGGGCTGGTGCACCCAAAACTCATCTAAAGATACTGGACCGCATTCAGCGTTTTGCGCTTCGACTTATTGGAGATGATGCCATAACGGCATCCTTTGACTCCCTTGGACATCGCAGAAATGTCGGAGTACTCACCCTTTTCTACCGATATTTCAATGGCCGCTGTAGCCATGAAATCAGTCGTCTTATCCCTCCCTTATATAAGTTCACGCGCAATACTCGTGCTGCTGAACGAACTCATGAGTATACGGTTGAGCCACCCAACTCACGTACGGTGAAATTTAGGCAGTCATTCATACCTCGAACATCCAAAATGTGGAATGCACTACCCGCGGCCACTTTTCCTAGAGATTATAACATCACGCAATTTAAAGGCAACATTCACCGATTCCTTTTATCCTGTCCGTCCTTATTCAATTAATCGTTTATTTTGTTAATTCTCATTTTGATTCATCCATTCCTAAACCGACTGGACTGTACGCTACAGTATTAAAGGGTGACCCCTAAGTTCATCTTGGTGCGATAAAAAAAATATATATTTATCGATTTCCATTAAAACTAAAAAAAGTACAAACTTAAAATTTTTGCAGAATACATATATCTCTTAATACTTGCAATAAATGCTGAAAAAATTATCAGCTTCGCTTCACCTTCCATACAAATATATATGTTATAAATTCAAGAAAAGCCTTTCTACTTCGAACGTATGAGCGCTATTGACTTTGAAATTAAAATAAAACATGGAGATAATCAATCAAATTCCTGTTAAGACCCGCTATAGAAGCATAGGACAGAAACAACTCTGTTCCACAAGTCGCGATCCTGAGCATCGGCCTTAAGCTGTTGCCAGGACTTGTTTATTCCTCTGGTCTCATGCTCAACTGGTCGCTTCCATGTGCTACATGGTCGACCTACCCGACGCCTTCCTTGAGGATTATAATCCAGAGCCTGTTTGGTGATTTTTCGCTCTGGTTTCCTCAAAGTGTGACCGATCCACTGCCATTTCCGCCTTTGAAACTCAATGCCTATTTTAGTCTGTCCAGTTGTACTCCAAAGTTCGTCGTTGGAAGCTAAAATGGGTCGGAGGCTTTCGTTCACGAGTGTTTGTAGTTTCTTGGTAAGTCGAACGGTCACTTTCTGCGTAGTACAACATATAACAACACAGATTTGACGCATGCGTCAAAAACTCGTAGCTTCGTGCGAAGGGAGAGCCCTCTTAACCCCCAGAAAGGGGAAAGGATACCGAAGGCGAGACGAGCCTTATTTATACGAGCCTCAATATCCTTTTCGTCTCCGCCTTCCGAGATAACAAAAATCGTGCACCTATTCCACACCTTGTCCGTTAAAAACAATTGGAGTGCTTCTGTTCGAACCCATGTGCATGTACTTGGTTTTACGCACATTTATTTTCAGTCCCACCGCTTTGTAATTAAAATGCAACGAGCGAACATTTGACTCTAAGTCCGAATGGTTATCTGCAAGCAAACACACGACATCAGCATAATCAAAGTGACTTAAGATGCTACATAATCTGCTTTGAAGGCCTTTACCTTCTCCACCTTCCAGTGCAGCTTTCCAAATGTCATTTATTGCCATCAGAAATAGGGCTGGTGATAATATGCAGCCTTGTCTGACACCCGTTCGCACAGGAAAGCTCTCGGACAGCTCTCCTCTATGCAAGACGCGACACATCACACTTTCGTAGGATCCCGTAATCATTGCTATGACTTTATCTCTTTATAAAACTCCGCTTTGCCACCAGGTGTTGCGGTATTAGTTGGTGCGTAGCACTACAGAATTGTGACGTTTCTGATACTGGTCCTGAGCCTGACGACGATAATCCTATCCGAGATTGGTTCCCAGCTGATGAGACTGTTTCTCGCTCTCGGTGGAAGGACCATCGCCACGCCATTTTTGGCTTCTCTCTCAGGAACAACGTACAGAATAGTGTTTCCTCTCGGGGTTCGTTCTTCTCCTGATCCTGTCCACCTGACCTAACCTGGGTCTTACGCCCAATCATAATTCGATTACATTTTTTCTTATCTACAGTGTGACCATAAAGTCCCCGAACTTTGTAATTAATACTAGTCCGGGAAATGATATTTCAAAAAATTTTTTTTTGGTATGCCGGTAGGACTGTCCTTAATTATTGACCCTAAAAAAATTAGCGCGGTCTGTTAATCAATTTTTTTACAGCGGCTAATTGAATGGGTACACCTCAGTACCCACGGCGATTATTACAAAAAAAAAAATTTGAGATATCATTTCCCAGACTAATTTTAATTACAAAGTCCGGGTACTTTATGGACACAATGTATTTGTATTAAAATTCTTTGTAGTTTTCTTTGTTTCTTTGTATTTTTATACATAAATATATTAAAGAAAAAATTTATATTTATTTATATATATGTTACCCAATTCTTTGAAAAAAGGGGTGGGGCACTCTGAAAACTTCGCAGGGCGCCGCTACTCTTAGTTACGCTACTGCTACATATTGTATTATAGTTTCGTTACCAAAATTCAAAAATCTACAACTTTAAAGCTGCTCGTACATGTAGTTATTTGCAATGAAAAATTGTATCTTTAAAACTAAGTTCTGAGTCATACGAAATCTAGGAAAATTATTCATTCTCTTAACATTTAGCTGTGAATAATTCTGCAGATTCGTTCGGTAGGTATAATACCAACATTTCATCTGAAGGTTACCAATCTCGATTAACTTTTTCGTAATGTTAGGCACAATGCATCTTTGGATGCTTAAGCAACAATTCCCATTCCTTAAATATTAACTATCATTTCATAGTACTCGTAGAAACGAAAAAGGCAGATTTTGATACCGGGTCGCATCATTCACTTGAATACGAGTATGTGCGATCTTGATAAACCAGAAATATGCACATTACCGTCTTTGCATGACATCTTTACTATCATTAATCATAAGAAAACCGGCTCAGATCACATCCAACGGAACACAAGTTTTTGTGTGCGATGATGGAGCAGAAGTGGTCGGAAAGTGCCCTTTATTATGCACTTTTGTCGGTAGAAGGCCGTATGCGACTATGGAGTAATTTATGCCCGCAGCCGGGACACAAGCATTTTGAGTATTTACCCGTTGTCTTCTTGTGATCCCGTGCCATCGACCGAAGAATTATGAACCTCCTGAACCATCTAACATCGAGCACATCTGGCACTCGTACTGACTTCTCGTGTAACTGTTTCTGGTATATTGCGACCAGGAGAAGAGTTTCGTTCAAGTGCCTTGATTTAATGGACTCTGGAGCACGAGCACTTCAGCGCTCATCTTAGAATGCCCCAAAGCCCAAAGATATTTGCAGCGAAGACGTGGAGGCGTAACGCACAAGTCAGGAAAAATCTCTTCTCAAGGAACATGCAAGTCCAAGTTACGGGTATAATCGGGTCGTTAGGGCGAGACTAGGAAGTGGGTCAAATCGAGAACAATGCAACATCCATCTATGGCCAACGAGGTGCATGCCACCTTCACGCTGCAGCCCGATATCTGGAATTTATCGATGCCCTCAGCTCCGATCGCTCAGTGCAGCTGCAACGATTTAGCAACGGATCTGCTTCTTTTACTTCCAACTTGCCTAATACTTGGTACTATGTCTTCCAGGCGCATGCATACTAGTTTAAGATTGCATTCTTTTGGTGATTGAGTACTTTAATGTCGACGATGACGTTATGTTAAACGATGGTGTGTGGTAAATCGAAAGTCTTTCAGTTGATTTGCTTCAGATTTTGCCGCTTAGGCTTCGAGATTAAGAGACTCTTCAAATTGTTGTGCACCTATCGTTCAATTGTTCATACTCGTACCTATCCGGATCGGGACCGCAATTAATGATTGAATCCAGTAAAAGTGTGCTAGCGATTTATGGCACTCTCACTAACTCCTTCATTATGATGAAATTATAGTTGAGTACTTGGTAAGATGTTTATGTTTCTGATGTGTGCAAATGTTTCTGTAGTACTCCTTATCCAGAGGAGAAAGCATAAACATTGTTTGCTTATAGTCAATACTTAATTTAACAACAAATCTGAGATATTTACATGCATTGGACGTGAGTATTCTCACATTCTGCAGTTCCCAAAATGATGACATCTTCAGAAATCTTTGGGAAAATTGTCTTATTTTCTACTATACTATTAATGCGTCCCAATACATACATTCAGCTTAAAATTTAGCGAGGATAATGAAAACACAAAATTGAAAAAAATTATTGCTTGGCATTGAAAAGGGTCGCTAATTTTATATCCCATCTCAAAGACGAACCATTAAAAATGGCAAAACTGTTTTCGAATGTTTACAAATTAGCACTGGTTACCGTAAATCAAATTCATAACATTTTGCGCATTAAGCCTAGTACACTGGTTAAGTGAAATGAAATTTTTGTATGTCAACTCTGAACAACCCCACTGCGTCTACTATAATTTGCCATACAAAAATTTAATTTCACTTGAACAGCGTACTAGGCTTTATGCGCAAAATGGTATGATTATGAATTTAGTTCCCTGTAACCAGTGCTATGTTTCCAGTCCTTTGCGATTTTAAGAACGTGTGTTTCAAATCTCACATGAATCGTTCAAATACCGAAGTTTTCATATTTAGTAATGATAACTATGAATCTAATATAGTCCTTTCCGTTTGTTTTAGCTTCACTCTTAAGTCAGTTATAAAAGAACAATTAGAGGACAAAATAAACTGCCAACAAGTCGGGCGAAACCTTATTATTCTTGGGACAAGTTGCGGATGTGTGGAAAGTCAATATGCAGGTTAGAGTGGCTAGGGAAGACTAAGTGAAACGGGGTTCTTGGGCAAGGCAGTTGTCAATTTAACAATTTGTGGAAACTTGCAAAAGTACATATAATCAATATTTCGTTCGTTTATTTATACAAGTTTGAGTTTTTGTGAGTTGAGGGGTGAGAGGTGATAGTAAGGGTGGGTAGATGTTAATACTTTTTTAATTGATTGCTTGAATCACGTCCAATATTCTCTGTGTAGAATGTCAGTTTCATAGACGAAGTTGCATAGAATTTTCATAGGATTCGGTGTATTTTACATTCACGAAACCAAACATTTGTATGGGAAAAAAATTAAAATTTGTGACGCAATTTTATTTCCTTTCTTTTGTAAGGTGCTCGTACAAAATTTCAAGTTCGTAGCTTTTCATTTGTTGGTTATTAGTTGATTCAAATATTGAAATAAGTCGAAATGATACTTTTGTATGGGAGGGGGTAGAAGGGCAAGCGCGATTCCAAAAATTTTAAAGGAATTTCATTTCAATTATTTTTATAAGTTTTTTTGCAAAATTTGAAATTGATAGCTCTTAAGAGTTAGTTGATAACTGATTTCTTAAAAATGCTCGAAAAAATAATTTTGTATGGGAGGGTGTAGAAGAGGTAGGGGAATCGCAAAATTTGTGACACAATTTTCTTTTCTTTCTCTTTTAAGGTGCTTGTACAAAATTTCAAGTTCGTAGCTTTTAATTTGTTGGTAAGCAGTTGTTTTATTGAAATTGGTCGAAATCATACTTTTGTATGGGAGGGGGTAGAACCGCAAGTGTGATATCAAAAATTTTGACGCAGTTCCATTTCAACTATTTTCAAAATTTCAAATTGATAGCTTTTACTAATTACGTGATAATTAATTTCTTAAAAATGGTCGAAAAAATAATTTTGTATGGGAGGTGGTAGAAGCATTCAAGGTATTGGACCAGTTAATATTTCATTCTTTTAAAAAATTTGTTTAAATGCATTTTGCAAATTTTTAAGTTTCTACCTTCAAATTTCACTCAAAAATTTTCAGTTTATTTGGTTTTTTCATTGCACATGAAACACCTAGTGCACGGTAGAGATACTCAATACTGCTATACTACTCTGTACTACCCAAGACTGGATATTATACAGATAGGAGAGAGAAGGTTTTTGCAGCTCCCACACATAGCTGCGATTAGATTCAAGACGTGGTCTAATATAGGCCTAATAAATTATCATTAATCCAGAAGCGATGAAGAAGTTTTTACACCGTTTTAGGCAACCCAAACACTAGTTGCTTCCTTGGCAATGTAAATATATGATCGTTCCAACATAAGTTATCTGTGATTTGGATACCTAACATCTAACACTTGTAGAATAGGATGATGGCTGGCCTCCGAAGGTGATTGGATCTAGGTTGAAGTCACGTTCGCAGAACAAGACAGCACTGGGTTTTCGAAGCATTAAAATCGTCTTGATTTTTATTGTCCATCCAAGAATTTCAGCCAAGTCGTCATTCAACGGTTGAACCATGAACCAATGTTGCTCTACTAAGCTAGTACATCGGGCTGTTGAAGTGATAAGAGAAGTCTAATGTGCTGCCATCAGCGCAGCTATATATAGGATTGCAAGTTGAAGATAGCAAGTCATTAATAAATATTAGAAAAGGGATTGGAGAAAGAACCGAGCCCTGAGAGACACCAGTGTTAATTTTACCATATAAGAAGGGGGAACCACTCAATCCAATACGATACGCTTTGAACGATTGACAAAAAAACTAATAGCTTTAAGTTTGGTTGAAAGGGCGATGTTCAATTCTCTGTTAAAAGCCTTGGAAATATTAAGAGCGGTTATACAAGATTCACCAAACTGGTGAATGCTCTTGTTTCATTATCAATAACATAATAATAACTCGGTATACGTTACGCGAACGAATGTTAATTTGGCGTAAGGATGAATTCAGCACAGTACACATTGGAAACTTAGAATTCGTTGGTGGTAAAGAAGAGGTGGCAGCAAATTGAGACGCTAAGATGTTTGCCTTCATGTTGGGATCTGTAATACCTTCATTGATGTATATTAAAAATAAAATTGCTGATGCAGAACTACGTCCTTGGTGCCGGAAAGGAAAGCGCAATAAGCAGAGCGTTGCCCGATGTTGGAATTGCAGACAGACGGGGCAGCTACGACGTGACTGCTGTAAACGAAGTAGATCATCGATAGGAGATATGGCCATCAGCTAAAAAATAATTTGCGGTGGATAACAGCGAGCACAGCCCCTCTGCTTGTAACAACATCTGGATTTCGTCTACCTGAGATTCATTTTCGCACAAGACTTATCTCCAGAATCCTTCGTGAGCTCAATGTTCAGAAATCTGCAGGTCCCGATGGTAGTACTTCCTTAGTCCTAAAAAATGGTTTTGCGTCCCTGGCTAAGCCGCTGCGCGATTTAATTCATCTATCTTACTCTTCTGGACACTTTCCACTTACCTGCCTGAAGCTGTATTCCCATTGTCATACGACCTTCGACGTTTCAAACTCAACGTCCACCGGCATTTTAGGTTTTTTCCCCCTTTTAATCCCGTTTAACCAAAACTCTTTTTTTTCCCTTACCGACATGACTGTGTAATTTACATTAAAGGGTGACCCCCTAAGTTGTGTTCGGCTACTTAAAAAAAAGCTGTTGTCAGAAATTAAAAAATGTTGAACGAGATAGTTCACGGACCGGAGACTGCAAAAACTAGATGAAAGGACTTCAGTGAAAAGTAGCCTGGCCAGAAATAAAAACTATGTGGCCCTCAGCCATATTAGGAAGGCCTACAGGGTGGGTCAAATACAAGTTTCTTTTTAAAAATGCAATAAAATGAACAAAATTACATTTTTTTCCATTTATTATGGCTTCATTAGTACGAGCAAACATTCCCATTAATGATGGAATACAATTTTGTTCAAGTGGCTGCATCAGCTGGCTTCGCAGTAGCGCATTCTGTCACTCCACTTTTCCAAGACCATGCCGATGGTTTCGGGCTGTAGCTCACGGATTACTTGGATGATATTGGTCTTAAGAGCTTGAATCGTTTCTGGATTGTTGGCATAACATTAGTCCTTCACGGTTATCCAGAAAAAAAAAGTCCATCGCCAAGACGGCTGATAACACGATTTGGGAATTTGGCGCGTAAAAGATCGATTGTGGCATGGGCTGTGTGACATGGCGCGCCATCCTGCATGAACCAGAGGTCGTCCAAATCCATGTCTTTAATTTCAGTAAAAAAAAAGTTGGATAACATGGCTCTGTAACGTTCACCGTTGACCGAAACGTTGTTCCCAGCCTTATTTTCGATGAAAAATGGTCCAATGATGCCACCACTCCACAATCCGCACCAAACTGTCACTTTCTGTGGATGCATTGGCTTTTCGACAATAACGTGCGGGTTTTCCAAGCCCCAGATGCGGCAATTTTGGTTGTTAACGTAGACTCCGAGATGAAAATGCGCCTCGTCAGAAAAGATTATTTTTCGCCCAAAATCGTTGTCCAATTCAAGCTGCTCTAAGGCCCAAACTGCCAAGTGTAAAGCGACTCATTTCGTTCCGCGGAGGTATGATACTGACTGTCTGTTAAGATTTCGAGCGGGAAACAGCTTTCAGTGTCAAAATAACCTATGATTTAAAAAGAAACCACTGGACCCTGTATACCAAATCATCGCCAGGATAAATGACGGAGAATGCTGCAAGCCTAGTACAAAGATGAAAGGGATTTTTTTTACAGAATAGCCTGTGTTATAAGCAACTTAGGCCATTATGTGCAATGCACAAACACAGTCATGGAGGGGAGGAATGGATTCGGAAGGGAGGGGAAGGCATATTTTTCAGTTTTACTGGCAAATATTTGCAGATGTTATGGGGGACTGAATGATAGAAAGCGAAAAGTAACCATCTACTGAGTATTAGAGATACTCGATACACACTAACACTTCTGTTCTAATAGAGTTTGGACAATGCATGTACAGCGATCGCGCGGGAAATTTCGCTCGAAATTTGAATTTTCTCAATTCTTTTTCTCTTATGAAGTAAACACAATCAAATTGAATTCTTATTTATGAAAGTCATATTTATTTTCGGTTTTAGTGAGAATTCTATTCAAAAACTGGTAGTTTAACGTAAGTTTTCGCTCGTGTCCGTACATTTAAAATCGGTCAAACTCAAGTTTGGCTGATTTTCGTATTTCTTATGTGGCCTTCTTGTGCTTCTAAACGCAGTCTTAACTATTGGTATTAGAGCATTGTCCAAACTCTATTAGGACAGAAGTGTTAGTGTATCGAGTATCTCTAGTGCACGGTAGACCAGGGGGGTCGGTGCATAACAATTTTTGAATTTTTATTATTTTTGCTGTATGTACAACAAATAGATGTATCCACATGGAAAATTTCAATTTTGTATCTTTCACCAGAGCCCTCAAAAAATCACTTAAAATTTTCGACATTTTTGGTTACCACTTCCCTCCCCTTACACCTCCCGACGTAAAATTTTTACCAAATTTAAAAATTATTTAGTTCTACAATTTGACAAAATTTGAATTTGATATCTGCACTCAATTTTGAATTATAACGGTTTGAAGTTTTGGAAAGTACACCATTTTTGAAATGCTTTCCATTCCCCCCCCCCCACTACTATTTTGTCCAAATGTTATATTTTTCTCGTATTTTTCTAATATAGCTTAACATAGGTTCTAAGATTCAATTACATAGCTTAATTAATAGCCCTCGGCCTTAAGCTGTTGCCAGGACTTGTTTATTCCTCTGGCCTCCTACTCAACTGCTCGCTTCCATGTGTTACATGGTCGACCAACCCGACGTCTTCCTTGGGGATTATAGTCCAGAGCCTGTTTGGCGATGTTTCGCTTTTGTTTCCTCAAAGTATAACTTTGGCAGTGGATCCACTGCCACTTCCGCCTTTGAATATCAATACCTATTTTAGTCTGGCCAGTTGTACTCCAAAGTTTGTCGTTGGAGATCACTTCTGGCCAGAATATTCCTAAAATGCGTCGGAGGCATTGGTTCACGAAAGTCTTTAGTTTCTTGGTCAGTCGAACGGTCACTTTCCACGTAGTACAAGCATATAACAACCCGGATTTGACGCATGCGTCAACAACTCGCAGCTTCGTGCCACAATCCCGGAGGTCACCCTTCTTTGGAATTTTACCATGACGCCCTCCTTCCATTCAGTCGGATATCTTCCTTCATTCCATACCTCAGTAAAGAGTGGGAGGAGTATATCGGCTGTTATTTCCGGGTCCGCTTTGAGGAGTTCGGTTGGTAGTCGTCTATACCTGGAGCTTTCCTTCCCGCAGTTGACCGAATGGCGGAAACTATCTCTTCCTTATCTGGGGGATCGTCCCTAATAGAGGATTGTTGCGGTTTGATGTCACCTTAATGGTTTCAAAATATAAATTTTGTATAGTAAGTAATTTCGAAGATATAATCATCTGAAAAAAAATTTTGGCTGACAATTGGTTCTTAGCCCCCCCCCCTCCTTTTCCCACCCCAATGGATAAAAAAATTAAATTATTTTTAAAAGTTGTCCCACAAACCCTTCTATATTATGTTGAGTTTTATCTTCCTAGCTGTTACCATAGTTGAATTCGTATTTTTCGGCTTAAGCGCTCCCCCGCCTCCCCTCTGAACCCGTACACCCCCCAAAATTGGTATCCGCTTGAGATCCGCAACTATCTACAATCCTCCAAAGATGAACTTTCTATATTGAAGGGTTTGGGAGTTAATGTGTGCTGAGCGTACACACCGGCTTACGGCGGACGGCATACAGACAGACGGATTTTTTTTTTTTTTGCATTTTTAGGCTAATTTAGTCATGAAACGCGAAAAAACAAAATTTCAGGGTAGCAAATTTTTTTTTTCCAAGTCGATCACAATACTTTATTATTAAAATAATAAAGTAAAATTTAGTTATTATTTATCCCAACTCAAATTTGATTGTAAATTGAACAGAATTAATTAAATTTCCATTTACAAACTTCAGTAGAACGATTATTGAAGAATTGCTCGATTGATTTTTCATATCCCATTTATTTCAATGTTTTTCTTTTCGACAAAATCTTAGAAATGGTTGAGATATGTTTCCTACCCTGGGGCAGGTCAACCAACCGTGGAAAAATACAGGGCAAGAAATCTGACTTCTTAAGAACACTTTTCTAGCACGGAAAGAAATCGATTTTTAAAAGGCATAATACTGCTTTCGAACATAGAAACTGCTAAAACATATGCAAGGGCAAAAGCGGGGCAAATATTTGCTGCAGAATAGAAAACACTATTAGAGTTCTTGCGTTCAATCAACAGGTAGAGTTATACGACCACCAATCAAGAAAATAAGATTATGCAAGTGTTCACAAAATTTAAGTGAAATTTGTATTTTGTATTATTTACTAGCAATCCGCGTAAGAATCGTAATAATAAGCAATTTTTGAGAATGTAGTTAGTAATATATTATGTGGGATATATCTCTGGCCGGGGTGTAAAACCACATAAGTCAACTTTTACAATTTTTCAGAATAGAAGGAAATAGTTTTGATATAGTGCATACAATTTATGTTTTTTCATTTCCTCTCTGATAAATGATTTTATTTTTGTTCTAAATGGGTTTTAGGTCTCTTATGTCAAAGCCAAAACAAAATTAAACTAGTTTTGACTTATGTACTGCAATAATCCAGAAAACTTTATTTTTTGACTTATGTGTTTTTACACCCCGGCCAGAGATGTAATCTGCTTAGTTTAATGGCTCTTTGAACACAATGATTACTGAATGAAAGAAAAGATTTCCGGATTCTACACTGTTACGCTTTATTATTCGGTCTCTGCTGAGACCTTTATCAAACTCAGTTTGATAAAGGTCTCAGCAGAGACCGAAACGTCACGAATAATAAAGCGTAACAGTGTAGAATCCGGAAATCTTTTCTTTCATTTCGAAATGCACTGTGAAAACATTCACCAAACTACAATGATTACTATTTTGTTGGTATCAGAACCATAAAATATTAAAAATGAAACCATGAAACTCGCATTTGCATGGGACAGGCTCGTAATCAAATCAATCCCGTGATTTGAGATCATTAACGTATTGAAGAGCTTGAAGGACATGTGAATAGTTGTAGCTTGTGTTAATTAAAAACAAAAGCCCAAATAAAACAACATTAAACTTAAAAACATAACAGGAGTACGATTGGGGATAAAGCCCAATCGTGCGATACTCTAGATGAAAGAGACATTTTTGTATCTTAAGAAATTTTGTGGGGGAAGTGGTAGAGGAGGTGACGACATTGAACTAATTTTTTCACATGACGGTACGGTTGCTATCAAAATGTTTTATACAAAATTTAGGATTTAAAAATTTAATAGGTACTGAGAAAATTAGTGTATTGGATGTAGTGAAGTAGTGCAGTTTGTATGGGAGGTGATAGAAGGAGGGGCGAGAGTTTAATGACTTTTCAGAAATAACTATAAATATCATGTTTTTGACATGTCTTAAATTGCAGATGAGTAGTATTCATACTTTTCATGAAAATCGACTTTTTATAAAGTTGTGAAATTGTGTCATTTTGTATGGGAGGGGTAGAAGGGGTAAAGCTAATCGCCTAATTTTTTTTTGATTTTACTAATAATTCTAAATAAATATTTAGTCCACAATTTCAGCTCGGTCAATTTTATACGCACTGAGTAAATTGGCTTAGAGCATTTCATGAAAAAGTGCAGTTTGTATGGGAGGTGGTGGAAGGAAGGGGAGGACTCAAATAACTTTTGTACAGTAGATTTATATCATCATAAAAGTAATATATTCCAAATTTTAGATCAATAGCATTTATATTTTTCGAGCAAATCTGTTTATTGTGAAATTACGAAATTGTGTGATTTTGTATGGGAGGGGGTAGAAGGGGTACAGCTAATCGTCTCATTTTTTTTGGTCTTAATAATAATTTTAAATAAATATTCTTTACGCAATTTCAGCTTGATAACTATTATACGCACTGAGTAAATTGGTATAGAGCATTTCATGAAAAAGTGCAGTTTGTATGGGAGGTGGTGGAAGGAGGGGAAAGACACAAATTGTTTTTATAGAGTAGATTGGAATCATCATAAAAGTATTACATTCCAAATTTCAGATCAATGTCATTTGTACTTTTCAAGGAAATCCGTTTATTGTCAGATTGCGAAATTGTGTCATTTTGTATGGGAGGGGGTAGAAGGGGTGGAGCGATTTGGCTCGTTCACGAACTTGACCTTACTTTTTTGTTAAAAACGACGTGTACAAAATTTGAACTTTCTAGCTCAACGCGTTCTCAAGCTAGAGAGGACACGGACGGACGGACGGACAGACAGACAGACAGACGGACGGACGGACGGACGGACATCCGGTTTTGAGATTTTTGAGTGATTATATGAACTTCTGTATCATTCATTTTTTTCTCCGAGCCTTATTTCTTGGCGTTACAAACTTTGTAGCAAACTTATAATACTCTCAGATTTCATCTAGAGTATAAACATAACGGAACTACGATTGTGTGTAAAACCTAGTCATACGATACTATAGATGAAATAGAAATTTTTGTGATCTTAAGAAATTTTGCATGAGGAGTGGTAGAAGGTGTAACAGCATTGAACTAATTTGTTTCGCATCACGCTAGAGTAGCTATAAACATAACAGAATTATGATTGGGCTTAAAACCCAATCATATGATACTCTAGATGAGATGGGAATGACTTTAATATACCGGAAAATATGTTATCTCAGATTCTTCCGATTAGTGAATAGAGACTTTTGCATGGGAGGTGGTAGAAGTAGAGGGGGAGGTTCGTATTTTTCGTATATGACACCGAACATCGCATGCAAAATGTTTTTTGCTGAATTTAAAGTTTTTAGTTTCATTATTTTTAAAGAAATTGGTCATAAAGTTTTCCTGAAATTGAGGCATTTGTATGGGAGGGGACAGAGGAAGTGGAGCGTTTAAGATGATTTTGAAACTGCTTATCGTCATCCTTATCACCATGCTTTGATTCAATTTCAAAGTCGATAGCTCTCATATACTTGAAAGAGAAATGCTTTTCTGGAATTTATAATACAGATATTTGTATGGGAGGTGGTAGAAGCAGTGAAGCGGAGCTGATAATTTTTTCTAACACTTATTTGTTATTAAGAAACAAATTCTGGCAAAATTTGAAGGTTGTACTTTTTCTAGTTTGAATGGAAATCGATGAAATACATGTAACAAAAATTCTGCATTTGTATGGGAGGGGTAGAAGGAGTGCACGGATCAAAACCAATTTTCTTCGCATTGTTAATATTTCTATTTTTATACTTTGTACAATATATCAAGTTGATAGCCTTAACAGTTTCGAAGAAAAATAATTTAATTTAAATTTCAAAATTTTGTGAAATTTGTATGGTAGAGGGTAGAAGGAGGGAGGTGAAGTTGATAATTATTTTAAAAATTGCAATTATAGAATTAATTCTGACAAAATTTCGTCTTTTCAGCTTTACTAGTTTCAATGAAAATCGAAAATATATATTTTTCAAAATTGTCCATTTGTATGGGAGGTGGTAGAAGGAGTAAGGGGATCGGGTCAATATTCCGTGATATTAATGACATCTATATCATAATACTTAAACCTAAATTTCAAGTTGATAGCTTGAATAGTTTCAAAGAAAAATCAATTTCTTAATATTTCGAAATTTCATGAGATTTGTATGGGAGGGGGTAGAAGAAGTGGGGGGATGTAGCCCATTCACGAACTTAAAGTTACTTTTTTGCTAAAAATTACTCACAAAAGTTCTTAGCACTATAGCTCAAAGCTTTCGAGAGTTATGCTGTAGACAGACGCACAGACGCACAGACGGACAGACAGACAGACGGTCACTCGGAATCGAGGTTCTTGAGCGACAACAAATATTTCTGTACCCTTGGCGGCTCTGTGCGAGCGTTATTTCTTAGCGTTACAAACGGTAAGGCAAACACAATATACTCTCAGATTTCATATAGAGTATAAAAATGTTTTGTACCAAATTTAAGCTTCAAAAATTGAATAGATACTGTGAAAATTAGTGCATTGTTTTTAGTGAAATTGTGGTAGTTTGTATGGGACGTGGTAGAATGAGTGGGGGGCTTTTAGAGAAACAACTATAATCATCATGCAATTGATATAATAATGTAAATTTCAGATCAGTAACTATAATACTTTTCAAGAAAACCGATTTTTGGAAAAGATTTGTTGTGTTACATTGTATGAGAGAGGGTAGAAGCTAATCGGTTTACTTATATCCGATATTAATTATAGTACTAATTAAGGATTTAATACAAAATTTAAGCTCGTTAATCCCCCACTCCTAATATTATACCTACTGAGCAAATTGGTTTATAATATTTTATGAAAAAGTGTAGTTTGTTTGGGAGGTGGTGGAAGGAGTGGGGGGATTCAAATAATTTGTATACCATAGATCACATTTATGATAAAAATAATACATTTTAAATTTCATATTACTCGCTCCTCTGGTTTTCACGAAAATTTGACTATTATATATTTTTGAAAATGATCATTTTTTATGGCAGGGGGTAGAAGGCGTGGAGGTATTGAAATAAGACTAAACGCAAATTACATCTCGAAGCATACCTAATAAACTGTGAAAGTTTCATTACAATCAGTTCAGACGTAATTGCGTGAAAGCTGGAGAGACAGACAGACAGATTGAGAAGAATTTTGAAAACGTGCGTTTCTGTTTAGTTATTGCTAAAATGAAGCAAAAAACTAAGTTATAGTCATTTCTAAACAAATAACAGACAGACACAACAATTATATTTATATGTATAGATATATATATATATATGTATGTTCAGTGCTGCAAACTCTCTTATTTCGTTTTATGTAATAATTGTATGTATTCTTTTTCCTTTCACTTACATCATATGCTTTAATTGAATATAAAAAATTTGATCACACTTTTGCTTTGAATTTTCGTATCATCCTCATCGCAGTGCTATTTTTATGATAATGATAGTAATATGTTGTTTTAGCTTTTTTATAATCGAAAATTTGATGATTTATTACCTAGGAGAAAGGTAAATCTAGCCAATTTATTTTTTCCCTCAAATTTTTCGTGGTTTAAAACATTTAATCAAGAAGTTAATTGGAGTGACATTATGAGTACTGTTTAATTATCAATATAAAAAGTAAATATATGCCAACGGGTCAGGAGCAAATTTGTTATGCTTTGGACAAGTTGAGGATGCGTGGGAAGTCAGTATGCTGGTTAAGGTGAGTACGGAAGACTGAGTGAATGATGGTTTTACGGCAGGGTTGTTTCAATTATTTAACACTTAGCTGCGATTATGACGAAAAGCTGCAAAACCTATGTTATAGTTAATATTCATTCGTGTATTTATGTAAGTTTGGGTTTGTATGGATGTTAGGACCGATAGAAGGCATGGGTGGATGGTATTAGGAATTGGCCGTCTTTAAAGTCAATAATATGATAGTGCAGTTATATACTATCTAAACGATCCTAAAAAGAGGAACTTTTCGTGCTTAGTAGTTCCAAAGATATTATCATTTAAAAAAAAAAAAATTGGCCGACAAAATGTTTATACATAGCTTTTTCCAGACGCCACGGAATAGAAAAATTAATTTATTTTTATTTTTTCCCCATAAAGCATTATATCAGAATGTCCAGTTTTTTTTATTGTTTTTAAATCTAGTCGTTCCCCGCCTCCACTTCCACCTGCGGTTTTAAGCTAATTTTGTCACGAAACGCGAAAAAACAAAATTTCAGGATAGCAAATTTTTTAAGGTCGATCATTAATTAGTAATGTAGGTAAGGGTCTTCAATGAAGACTATTTAACATCTTAAGTCGCCTTGATTATGCTGATGACGTGTGTTTGCTTGCACATAACCGTTCGGACTTAGAGTCAAATGTTCGCTCGTTGCATTCTAAATGCAAAGAGGCGGGACTGAAAATAAATGTGCGTAAAACCAAGTACATGCACATGGGTTCGAACGCAAGCACACCGATTGTTCTTAACGGACAGGATGTGGAAGAGGTGCAAGATTTTTGCTATCTTGGAAGCATTGACGGCGGAGCCGAAAAGGATGTTGAGGCTCGGCTAAATAAAGCTCGTCAGGCCTTCGGTACCCTTTCCCCTTTCTGGAGGTTAAGAGAGATCTCTCTTCTCACGAAGCTGCGAGTTTTTGACGCATGCGTCAAACCCGTGTTGTTGTATGGTTGTACTACGTGGAAAGTGACCGTTCGACTTACCAAGAAACTACAGACTTTCGTAAACCAATGCCTCCGGCGCATTTTAGGAATATTCTGGCCAGAAGTGATCTCCAACGACGAACTTTGGAGTACAACTGGCCAGACTAAAATAGGTATTGAGATTCAACGGCGGAAGTGGCAGTGGATATAATACTTACCGAGCTGAAATTGTACAGGAAATATTTAATTGGAATTAATAAAAAATTAATTAAAAAAAAAATTAGACGATTACCTGTACCCCTTCTACCCCCTCCCATACAAAATGACACAATTTCGCAATTTCACTACAAACGCATTTGCTCAAAAAATATAAATGCTATTGATCTGAAATTTGGAATATAATACTTTTATAATGATATAAATCTACTGTATAAAAGTTATTGGAGTCCTCTCCTTCCTTCCACCACCTCCCATACAAACTGCACTTTTTAATGAAATGCTCCGAGCCAATTTACTCAGTGCATATAATACTTATCGAGCTGAAATTGTACAGGAAATATTTAATTGGAATTAATAGTAAGATTAAAAAAAATTAGACGATTAACTGTACCCCTTCTACCCCCTCCCATACAAAATGACACAATTTCGCAATTTCACTATAAACGGATTTGCTCAAAAAATATAAATGCTATTGATCTGAAATTTGGAATATAATACTTTTATGATGATATAAATCTACTGTATAAAAGTTATTTGAGTCCTTCCCTTCCTTCCACCTCCCCCCAAACAAACTGCATTTTGTCATGAAATGCTCTAAGCCAATTTACTCAGTGCATATAATACTTATCGAGCTGAAATTGTACAGGAAATATTTAATTGGAATTAATAGTAAGATTAAAAAAAATTAGACGATTACCTGTACCCCTTCTACCCCCTCCCATACAAAATGACACAATTTCGCAATTTCACTATAAACGCATTTGCTCAAAAAATATAAATGCTATTGATCTGAAATTTGGAAAATAATACTTTTATAATGATATAAATCTACTGTATAAAAGTTATTGGAGTCCTCTCCTTCCTTCCACCACCTCCCATACAAACTGCACTTTTTAATGAAATGCTCCGAGCCAATTTACTCAGTGCATATAATACTTATCGAGCTGAAATTGTACAGGAAATATTTAATTGGAATTAATAGTAAGATTAAAAAAAATTAGACGATTAACTGTACCCCTTCTACCCCCTCCCATACAAAATGACACAATTTCGCAATTTCACTACAAACGCATTTGCTCAAAAAATATAAATGCTATTGATCTGAAATTTGGAATATAATACTTTTATGATGATATAAACCTACTACATAAAAGTTATTTGAGTCCTTCCCTTCCTTCCACCTCCCCCCAAACAAACTGCACATTTTTATGAAATGCTCTAAACCAATTTACTCAGTGCGTATAAAATTGATCGAGGTGAAATTGTACAAGAAATATTTATTTAAAATTATTATTAAGACTGAAAAAAATGAGATGATTTAATTCACTCCTTCTACCGCCTCCCATATAACCTGATACAATTTCACAACTTTTAAAAAGTCGATTTTCTTGAAAAGTATGGATGATACTAATCTGAAATTAAAGGGTTGTCAATTTTATAATATTCTCAGTTATTTCTGAAAAAATCACTAAAATCCCCCCACTCTTTCTACCACCTCCCATACAAACTGCACATTTTCACCAAATCTAACTCACTAATTTTCTCAGTTCCCATTCAATTTTTGGAGTAAGCATTTTGTATAAAACATTTTTTTTAGCTACTTTAGCATGATGGGTAAAAAATTAGTTCAATCCTATCACTCCTTCTAACACTTCCCATACAAAATTTCTTGGGATCACAAAAAATTCTATTTTATCTAGAGTATCGTAAGATTGCGCTTTACGCGCAATCGTAGCCCTGTTATGTTTTTTAAATGCATTTCGCACATTTTCAAGTTTCTACCTTAAAATTTCACTCAAAAATTTTCAGTTTAAGTGTTTTTTTCAATGTACATGAAAAACCTTGTGCACGTTAGACCGGGGGGCTCGGCTTATAACAATATGGATCAAGTTATGATTATTTTCCTATGTACATGAAATCGATGTATCCAGATGCAAAATTTAAACTTTGTATCTTTCACCAGCGCCCTAAAAAAATCACTCAAAATTTTCGACACTTTTGCTTGTCACCTTCCTCCCCTTATACCTCCCAACTTAAAATTTTTATCAAAATTAACCACTGTGTAGTTATACAATCTGACAAACTTTCGATTTGGTATCTGTACTCTTTTTTGAGATATAAGGATTTGTAATTTTGAAAAGTGCGCAATTTTTGAAATGCTCCCCATTTCCCCCCACTATTATTATTTCAACATGTTATAATTTTTTTATATTTTCCTAGTATAGCTTAATATACGTTTTTAGTTTCAATTACATAGCTTAAGAGATAGTTGAGATATTCACTTTTAAGTGTTTTTCTTCGCAGAAGCTGGTATAGTGCTCAGTTGTACTGGCTGCTTACTGACAAATATTTGCAGATGTTATGGGGGACTGAATGATAGAAAGCGAACAGAAACCATCTACTGAGTATCTAGGCCTTCTTGAAGTGGAACTGTTTCACTTTTACACCGTTTCCCCATTTTATTGCGAATACTTTTTTATCACCAGTAGCAACTGAAAAATTTGCGCTTAAAAAAATCCCGTCTGGGGTGGGAATCGAACCCACGACCTATTGACGGAGAAGCAAGCACGCTGCACACTACGACACGGAAGCCTCATCTTAAGAAATATTGTAGCGGAAGTGGTAGAGGTGGTGACGACATTGAACTAATTTTATCACATGACGCTAAGGTTGCTATTAAAATGTTTTACAAAATTTAGGATTTAAAAATTTAATAAGTACTAAGAAAATTAGTGTATTGGATGCAGTGAAATAGTGTAGTTTGTATGGGAGGTGATAGAAGAAGGGGCGAGTTTTTAAAGACTTTTCATAAATAACTATAAACATCATGCTTTTGACATGATTTAAATTGCAGATCAGTAGCATTCATACTTTTCAAGAAAATCGACTTTTTAAAAGTTGTGAAATTGTATCAGGTTATATGGGAGGGGGTAGAAGGAGTGAATTTAATCATCTCATTTTTTTCAGTCTTAATAATAATTTTAAATAAATATTTCTTGTACAATTTCACCTCGATCAATTTTATACGCACTGAGTAAATTGGTTTAGAGCATTTCATAAAAATGTGCAGTTTGTTTGGGGGGTGGTGGAAGGAAGGGAAGGACTCAAATAACTTTTATACAGTAGATTAATATTATCATAATAGTATTATATTCCAAATTTTAGATCGATAGCATTTATGTTTTTTGAGCAAATCCGTTTATTGTGAAATTTGCGAAATTGCGTCATTTTGTATGGGAGGGGGTAGAAAGTGTACAGCAAATCATATAATTTTTTTAGTCTTACTAATAATTCTAATTTAATATTTAGTGCACAATTTCAGCTCGATAAGTATTATATGCACTGAGTAAATTGGCTTAGAGCATTTCATGAAAGAGTGCAGTTTGTATGGGAGGTGGTAGAAGGAGGAGGAAGACATAAATTATTTTTACAGAGTTGATTGAAACCATCCTAAAAGTATTACATTCCAAATTTTAGATCAATATCATTTATAATTTTCGAGTAAATCCGTTTATTGTCAGATTACGAAATTGTGTCATTTTGTATGGGAGGGGGTAGAAGGGATGGAACGATTTGGCCCGTTCACGAGCTTGACCTTATTTTTTTGTTAAAAACGACGTATACAAAATTTCTAGCTCAACACGTTCTCAAGCTAGAGAGGACACGGACAGACGGACATCCGGTTTGAGATTTTTGTGTGATTATATGAACTTCTGTATCATTCATTTTTTCTCCGAGCCTTATTTCTTGGCGTCACAGATTTTGTGGCAAACTTATAATACTCTCAGATTTCCTCTAGAGTATAATCACTGATTAAATTCACTCCTTCTACCCCCTCCCACACAAAGTGACACATTTTCAGACCTTTATATAAAATCGTTTTTCTTAAAAAGTATGAATGTTATTGGTCTAAAATGTGAGAGATGTCAATTGCATAATCTTCATAGTAAGTAAAAAAACCCCCCGCTCCTTCTACCACCTCTCACACAAACTGCACAATTTTACGAAATTTAGTACATTCATTTTCTAAAAACCTATAAAATTTTTTAACCTTAAATTTTGTTTTCAGCATTTTAATAGCAACTTTATGATGATGCGAAAAAATTAGTTCAATGTCGTACTACTTTCTATCACTCCCCGTACAAAATTTCTTAAAATCAACAAATTTTTCTTTCATCTAAATTATCGCATTTTCCAAAAATTTCAAACCGTTTTATCTCAAAATTAAGTACAGTTATCAATTTGAGTGTGTCAGATGGTAAAACTACAAAGTCTTTAATTTTGGTAAAAGTTGTTTCAGTTGGGAATGTAAGGGAAGGGAGGTGATAAGCAAAAATGTCTAAAATTTTGAGTGATTTTTTCAGGGATTTCGTGAAAGATGCATAGTTTAAATTTTCCATGTGGATACATCTTTATACTCTAGATGAAATCTGAGAGTATTACAAGCTTACTCTAAAGTTTGCAACGCTAAGAAATAAGGCTCGGAGAAAAAAATGAATGATACAGAAGATAATATTATCACTCAAAAATCTCAAAACCGGAACTCCGTCCGTCCGTCCGTTCGCTCTCTGGCTTGAGAACGCGTTGAGCTAGAAAATTCAAATTTCGTACACGTCGTTTTTGACAAAAAAGTAAGGCCAAGTTCGCAAACGGGCCAAATCGCTCAACCCCTTCTACCCCCTCCCATACAAAATGACACAATTCCGCAATTTGACATTAGACGGATTTGCTCGAAAAGTATAAAAGCTATTGGTCTGAAATTCGGAATATATGTATTACTTTTGTGATGATTTCAATCTACCGCATAAGAATTGTGCGCTTCCACTACCTCTCATACAAACTGTAGTTTTTCATGAAATACTCTAAGCCAATTTACTCAATGCATTTAAAATTTAGCGAGCTGAAATTGTGCACTAAATATTTATTTAGAATTTTTAGTAAGGACAAAAAAATTAGACGATTAACTTCACCCTTTCTACCCCCTCCCATGCGAAATGCACCTTACAAGAGAAATGAAATGAAACTGCATCAAAAAAATTTAACGATTCCCTTTCTTCCTCTACCACCTCCCATACAAATATTTGGTTTCGTGAATAAAACCGAATTTTATGAAAATTCTAAGCAAGTTCGTCTATGAAAACTATGTTATAAATAGAATATTGGACGTCATTCAAACAATCAGTTAAGAAGTTATTCACATCCACTCACCCTTACTAACACCCTCTTCCTCCCCCCTTACATAAAAGCACAAACTTGCATAAATAAACGAATGAATTATTGATAATATGTACTGGAGTTATTGATCGTGTTCGCAATTCAATGTTAAATTGATAACAGCACTGCCCTAAAACCCCCTTTTACTTAGCCTTCCCTCACCACTTTAAACCGCATATTTACTTCCATCGCATCCTGAAATTTTCCCAAGATTAATAAAGTTGCGCCCGACTTGTTGGAAGTTTATTTAGGCTAATATAGCATGAAACGTGACT